>CM046392.1:23382500-25782500 GCA_025413875.1 Rhododendron molle | reverse complement strand
GACACCCTAATCTGGGCTTTCAGATTAGTTTACTTATGGTATTTGATTCCCCAATGATGAAACGGATCAAGAACACCTGGGGAATGTCGAGTGTTTGAGCTTTGAGTGTTTGCAAAACCCTTGAACCTAGCCTAGCCTAAGCCACTTCCAAAAGCCAAAAACCCTACTGACCCGCGCCAGGGCGCAACAGTCGCCCGCCAGGTCGCAACCATCGCGCACCAGGGTGCACCATCGCGCGACGGTCTGACTCCATCGCGCGATGGTCAAAGATCGTTGACCATCGTGCGCCAGGGCGCACCCTCGCGTGACAGACTCACTCCATCGCGCGATGGTCAAACCTGTCCCCATCACCTTTATCAGTTGGGAAAATTTAGCCACGAAGTAACCCCCAGCCAGCCTTGTGGCTGGCTGGCTTCCACTCTTTGGACCAGACCCAACTACTCCCTCTCTTCTCCTATAAATACCCCCCTTTTGTCTCTTTTTCAAAAGGTTCAAGATTTTCATTTACCAAAAGGCTTACACCCTAGCATAGCTTGCTCTTCCACCCCATTCAACCACTCAAACAACCTCAATCAAATCAAAGCTCAAACACACTTTCAAACTCAAAGAGCAAAGGTATAAACTCCTTGTTCTGCTTACTGTTTTGATCCCTGAGGGGGGCTGTCAGGGCCAAAATTGGTAATCAATACCAATTTTGGTCCTAAAGTTAGCAGAGTTACAAGAAACTGGGATCTGGCAGACCCTCGCGCGATGGACTCACTGTCACGCGCGACAGTCCTCTATCTCGCGCGATAGTCCACGTGGGGTTTAGGGATGCTGGCTTTTCCTTGTTTTATCATGTTATTATTTGTTTTGAAGTATGTTACGTCTTTTAGAACACCGTTTTTGCATGCGAAAATCCATAGCTTAGTTTTGTATATCTTTCTGTTTACCTTTGGAAGCCCCTGGGATCTTTTTGGACTTGTCCCAGAGCCCAGATTGAGCAAAACCAGACATTGGAAGGTTTACCCGAACCATCGCCCGATGCACCCACACCCACGCACGATGGTCAAATGGAGCGTTGACCATCGCGGAAGGGCGCAACCGTCGCTCGCCAGAGCGCAACCCTCGCGCGCCAGGGCGCACCCTCGCGCGACAGATTGACTTCCTTGCGCGACTGTTTGTCTCTGACCAATGAGTGGCCATGCACGGGTAACTTGGTTTTAGACTGTTATATTGTCCCCACACAGTTTATGGGGTGTTTTGTAAATTTGTTGGGCTTTTTAGCCTTTAAGTTGTTTAAAATTGCATATTATAACTGCTACAAACTGCTTGGTTTGTCCTGGGTGTGCACTGGTCCTTCTAGAGCCCAGAGGGTTTGAGAATAAGAGCTGTGGGCTTAGTTGTAGTAGCGTGCGCATGTGTGATCATCATGCATTGACTTAATCAATGCATACTGGTTTCTTCCTGCGCACGATACTCCAAAACAGGGGCCTTCCAGTCTGTTTAAACTCCCACAGCAGTCTGTTTTCATCCTATACTAACTGCTCATCCATGCCATCTATCACATCTTGCAAATTGTTACAGTTTAATCCCTGATTAACTGTTCCCCCGCCTTAATTGGCTAAAAATTGATTAATAAAAGAGGAATCACAATGCTTTCAAAATGCCTAAGTAGAGACCGATCTACGGATTGGGCGAGAGGGGTGCCTTAAAACCCTTCCCCTCTCGTAACCTGGCTCCCGAACCCAGATATGGTTATGACGGACTAGTTCCTTCACTTTTTCAAATCAAACAGCACGGCAGGTGCTTCGAAATACAGTTCCTTGGGTGTCGGACCTTCAAACCCGAGTGGCGACTCTGTATTTTTGAGCACTTGCCTCTTCTCCGCTTGCGCTCCCTCGATTATGGGCCCTTGCATTTAGAATCTGGAAATTCCAGGGCATGTTGCCCACACTGATGGTACCGTGGATATTTCTTTCCCAAAGGAAGCCTCTGCCTCGTCTTCCACCCATCCGGTTATCTTTCCTTCAAGAATTGGCATGTTTGTTGATGGCTCCGACCTAAACCCCCAATTAAATATTTTCAATCCAGTGGCCTTCCAGTTTTCTATTTCAAAAATCCAGAAACAGGTCATTGTTATTTTGATGCCTGTAACTGTGATGAGAGTCTCGAAGATAGTTTTTTAGAAGATGATGAAGACTTTGAAGAACCACCTTCACTAAGCTCTCCTTTACCTTCTACTCTTTGTAAATCCCCACCTTCTCCTCAACCTCCATCTAAAATTGACCCTTCGGCACAACCCAGTGGATGTTTTATTGTCACTGAAGCAGATTTTCCACCTTTGGAGTTTCACAATCCACAAGAAAGGACAACCCACCGTCATAAAGTTCCAGACCCAACTACCATTCCCCTGATGGTAGTACCAAAGCAGTATCAGCAGCGGAAGTAGCGATAAATTGGCAGTCAGCAAACTCTCTGGCACAAAACAAAATTCTTCAAAGGATTGCTCACTCTCAACAAAATTTGGAGAATGTTGTCCACAAGAAGTTGTCATCTTTGGAACTTCTTATCAGAGATTTGCAGTAAAAAATTCAACATGTTCACCAAGAACTTCTTCAGATGGCCTATGCTAACCAGGCATTCTCAGCAGCTTTTTACCAAAAAGATGCTGAAATGAAGCATTTGAAGAATCAACTTCAATCCCTTCAAGCTCAGCAGTATTCTCAGCAAAAAAGCTCGTTTGACATGTTCACATCTTACACTCAACAAAGTTTTTCTGGGTTTCCTCAGATGTCTGAACCCTTACCTATAACTCCTACCTCAGGATTTGGCGAGTCAAGCTCCAATATCTTTGGAAGCTCATCAGCTTTCCTTCCTCTGCCAAAAAGACCATCTCCGCCGAAACTTCCTTTTCCAAGGCCCCAGATAAAGCCTATCCAAGTTCCTTCAGCACTATCTCCACCATCCACTTATGCCTCAGTTCCAACTACCTCTGGTCCTACTAAACCATCTGACCCAAATTCAAAATCACCCCGGTTAATGGTCCAACTAACTCCTAGCCCTTCCAAAAATCCAATCTCCACTCTCCTCAATACCCTAGCCACTATACCTGAAACCCCATCTCCATCACCTGAACCAACCATTGAGTTTGATTCAGATTCTGAATATACTCACTCTTTGCCAATTCCTCATGTTTTCATGATGAATCCCGAAAGCCCAGAAGAAAATGTTGAAAACCCTATCATTGAAGAAAGTCCTGAGTTTGAAACACCTCCTGATATTCCAACCTTTGATTCCTTCTCACATTCCAATATCCATACCCAAGGTTTTTCCTTTGATAACATTCCCCCATCAAAATGGTTGGATAAACTCTATGAGATTCATGCTTGGTGCACTACTGCTATGCTTTCCCCTCACACTATGCTTAGTACTGTCATTACTAAGTGTACATCAAAATTTCTTGGCCGTCTTTGTTAGTGGTATATGGATCTCGATGAATACCGACAGCTACAGCTTAAGCAACTGCCAACTCTTGATCAATTCATCTCAGTTCTGCATACTAAGTTTCTTGGAGATCACAACAACACAAAAGAATTCGTTCGAGAAGAATACCTCAGCATGAGGTGCTGTTCATTCAAAAGAAAAGATCTGGAGATCCATTATGACCGTATGTCTCAACGGTTTTATCTTCTCAACGGCATGGATGATGTCAATCTCAAGCAAGCTTTTCTCAATTTCCTTCCTGAACCATTGGGAAATGAGACAATAAGGTTGCTTCAAACAAAAGGATTGACGTTGAATGCAACATCTCTTGGCGGTATTTATCAGCATTCTTTAATTGCCCTGGAAAAATTGTGCAATCATCAGAAATTCCTCAGAACTCTTGAAGAACAGGAAAAACTTCTTGGCAAAGCTTATGACCGGCCAGACTTATCTATCAAGTGTAAAGACAAGAAGTGCACTTGCCGTCCTCCATATCGGAAATCCAAACACTTTCAGAAATGGAAGTCCAAATCTCCTGGCAAGTTTTCAAAGTTTCCTAAATCTGGCAAATTCCCACACCAGAAAAAATGGAAATTCTTCAAAAAGAAAAAGTTCAGAGGGCAGCGAAAGTCTGATCACTGCTACATATGCGGGAAAAAAGGACATTATGCAAAACAGTGTCCAAACAAAGCGACAAGAGACAAGATGGTGAATTCTTTGGCTCTCTCTCATTGATGATGATCTTGAAAATGCCGATGTAGAATCCCTCTTTTCAGTTGATGATGAAGCAACAGATGAAGCAGTCTTAGCATTCACGTTTGATGACTCCCCATCAGAATAAGATGATTCTTCTAATGAGTCTGATTTATTTCCTTATGAAATCCAAACATTTAAGCTCTCAGACATCATGTTGGCTTAACCCTTAGCCAAGGTTAAAATCTTGCTAGGAAAATATGAGAAACCGATACCAGTTATCGCTTTCTTTGATACTAGTGCTGCAGCTTCTATTCTCAACCCAGCAATTCTCCCCAGGTCTTACTGGCAGTCATGTTTCAGACCCTTTACAGGAGCCAATGGAGAAACTTTCATTATTACCCTGATCAGCAGGCCTATTATCATCCAACTTTTCCCTGGATTTACCATCAAACACCAAGTCTATGGTTCTAATCTTCCAGGAAAAGATTTATTGTTAGGCTTTGATATCCTCCAAAATCTCAGCAAAGTCTCCTGGCTCAAAAAAGGTTTGAAATACAAAAACTACCTGTTACCCTAGACCACTCAACCAAATCTCTTTTCCATAGAAAATTTCTCCTCCATCAAAGAAACCATCATCCAAACCTCTTGTGCTGAATCCCATTCCCAATTCCTTACCAAATGCTCCAACCCACTTTGGAAAAACCCAGATTTCTTCATTTCTCTTCCCTTTAAGAAAAATGAAGACATCAACCCCACAAAAGCTACCCATCATGGAATGAACCCAGAGCACTACCAGCTTGCTCTCCAAGAACTCCAACAACTCTAGTCAGAAGGATTGATCGAGCCCACAACCTCTCAGTGGGCATGTGAAGCATTTTATGTGAATAAAAGGTCAGAGCAAATAAGAGGAAAATTGCGCCTGGTTATCAATTACCAGCCTCTTAATCATTTTTTGCAGGACAACAAATTCCCACTTCCTCAACGGAGTGTTCTTTTTGCAAGCTTACCCGAAGCTCAGATTTTCTCAAAGTTTGACTTGAAAGCAGGTTTCTGGCAATTGGGCATCCATCCAGATGATCATCCCAAAATTGGTTTTTGCATTTCAGATTACCATTTTTAGTGGTCAGTCATGCCTTTTGGATTGAAAATAGTATCTTTATTTCAAAAGGCCATGATTCGGGTATTTGCTCCCATCCTATCTTCAGCCCTTGTCTATATGGATGATATCCTACTTTTTTCCCCAGATATTGAATCCCATGCTATTTTACTACAAACCTTCCATGCTATTTTACTACAAACCTTCCATTCCCTGGTTCAAACCCATGGCATTATGCTCTCAGAGAAAAAGATGCTTCTTACCCTACCAGAAATTGATTTTTTAGGGATGCATATCTCAAAAGGTCAATACACCCTCCAGCCTCATATAGCCTCTCAACTTGACCATTTTCCCGATGAAGACCTCACAGTCAAACAAGTTCAACAGTTCCTTGGAAATTGTTAACTATATGGCTGATTTCATCCCTAACCTTGCCCAATACCGTACTCCTCTCTCAGCTCTACTAAAGAAAAACCCTCCTTCTTGGTCAACTCATTGTACCCAAGCCGTCAAAGACCTCAAAACCATAGCCAAAACCCTTCCTCCACTAACCATACCTTCAGATGGGAAAAGAGTACTTCAGACAAATGCCTCTGATCTACATTGGGGAGGAGTTCTTTTGGAAGAAACCACAGAACAAAAGCACAGAATTTGTGGATACAAGAGTGGAGCATTCTCTCCAGCAGAGCTCCATTACCACTCTACCTACAAAGAAATTCTGCCAATCAAAAGGAGCATTGAAAAGTTTGAGTTTCATCTAATTGGTCATCATTTCCTAATTGAGACCGATATGATGAGTTTTCCCAGCATGCTCAAGTTCAAACAGAAACACCTTCCAAAGGCACTGTTGGTCAGATGGGCAAATTGGTTTTCCAATTGGAGTTTTGATGTTGTTCGCATAAAAGGAAAAACAAATGTCCTCCCTGATTTTCTGTCTAGGCTCCAGAAAGAAATCAATCTGTTTTCCAAACCAAAACCATATTCAGTTGTCCCTGGTTGCTTTCCCATGATTTCCTATTTCCGTCCAATCAATCTTCCTGTCCACCTCCAGTGTCATCTTTTAGAGTTAACCCTTCTTTCCAGGTGTGTACGAATGTGTCAAAATCTTCAACATCTTTGTATTTTCAAGTATGGTCTTGATGAAGGTCCCATAAAAGGTCTACCTTTCCATCCTGTCTATCCCTTCCTCACCCAATTTGAAGTATCTTATCATAATGTCTTTTATTTCAAAAAAGAAGCCTACCTCCTCTTATGGTATTTAGTAGATGTTTATACTATCAGTGTCTGTTTTAATAAATCAGCAGTATTGGTCTATCTAGCACATTCGGCGTTCAACTAGATCCATCCTCCAAAAGATTTCTTTTTGAAATTTCTCTTACTATTTGGAAGCATACCCTACTGGCAACAAAAAATTAGACAAATCCCCAGCAATGCAGACGAAGATCTCCAATTTGCTTTTTGGACAAGTCGCAACAACAGGAGCCTTCCTAATGTAGATGGTTCTATCACTTGGCGAAAGGAATATCACACTATATTTCTCTCGGCATATACAGAGTCTTAGAGACCTTAAATCGACAGTGGAAATTATCTTGTCATGACTCAAACACTGTGTTCACTCAATGGATTGACACCGGCAGAAGTACCCTCATTTCTCCTCCATTATGGGTCTGCAAATTGGAAATTCAATGATACTTATCCGGAAGAATGGCGCCAAAATATCCGCTATCTTTTGGAACAGTACCACTTGACCGACAGGACTGAAGACTATTCTAGAGAGGGCGGTTCAGGTGATTCAGAAGACACAATCAATTATTCAGAGTGACATCCATGTGTTCAGGCCAGCTGTCTCTTTTATGTGGTGTACCATTTTCTTTTCCAGGAGGGGTGAAATTATTAGTTGATACTGTGATGTACTGTTCATAAAGGTGTATAATTGGTGTACTGCTGTAATAGTTGGTAGTAAACGTATGTAATAAATGATATGGTCAAAGAAGTCAACAAAATCTAGCATAGCAATTATAAGTCCAAGTAGAAACAGTAGAATGGCAGTGCATAGTAATTGAGTCCAATTATATGTTAGTACTGTTTGATGAGGTAATCGGTGATGTAAATACCAGTGTTAGTATTCCCCTCCTTATGCCTATAAAAGGAGGGTCTCCCAGTTGTAAGAAACCAAGTGAATACAAGTCAGTGTTTTCCAGTAATATTATCTTGTGTCCTGTATTCTCTATCGATCCTAACTTACTTTGTGTTTGTACCCACTTCGTGTCTGTAAATTTTACCGATTCATTTACTAAAACATACCCTTTAAACAAAAATCAACATTTTACATCTCTTAAATTGAACCCACATACCAAAACACGCACACCAAATCAACTCATGGATACAACACATAAAGAGGAAAAACTATTCATTTTTCTCTAAGCATCAAACAACATCAATGTCAATATACCAACAATGCATATCCCTTATACACCACAAGTTCTCTTTAATTCGACACCTAATCATCTAGATCAATCCATCGTATCCCCACATGTCAAATTGGCAATGTCAATCTTTTACATTAAACTACATTCAATTAAACAACGTGAATTCAAGGACGACACTTGAACCATCGTAAAGTATACTTCTTTTTCTTCCGTCCATAGGTGATGCATCAAAAACAGAGTTCGGGTAGCCTTACTACGGCCTTGCGATTATAGCTCAACGTAACCGTGAAACTGGTGCAAGGCAGAATTTGGGTCAACTTTGGATAGAAATCTGTTATTGCTCGGACAAACCCATGATGCATGGGATGTACTGTTGGAAAGCTCTATGTGTCTAGTTTCTAACAAAACAAACGGTGCATCATTTCGAGTCCCGAGCTAAGAGTTATGGCCATTTTACCAAAGTCTGCCGGTGCTTTCAGATTCTACGCGGGAATAAGTAAAATTGATTGAAAAATCATAACTCGCTCATCTTAAACCTAAAAATAGTGAAACTAACGCCAAAAGTTGCACCACGACAAGCCCTACACTCAGTAAAAATCCCAGGTTTAGGAACGAGAGGAAATTAACCCAACCATCCAGAGAAAAACATGTTCGCAACCATTTCGCACTAGTTAACCAACCCTACTTTAGAAATTCACCAAAAATTGTATACTTAACCGAATCACTTGATTCCAATGCCAATCCCTTCGTAACTTAAATATATAGCTCCTGTAAAAGACCCATAGCCACCCAAGGTGTTCAACATACCCAGAATGTTAAAAAGAAGACAGCCACGCACAGACTCGCATACCTAGGTGACAGTCGGAATTCAAAAATTCATAACTAATTGTGTGATTATCTGTTTTGCATGATTTTGGTACCGAAATCTTTGTATTGAAACGTGCTTTAACAGTTATGAAGACACCAAAAATTGAATCTTAGCAGAAGGACCGCAAAAAGACGAATTACTAGCACCCACGAAATTTTCAGCATTCACTAGATTTAGTCAAGACTCAATATGGATTATCAAGCTTGATTCTTGGATATCAAACCAACAAATAAACATATAAAGAAGGTAAGAGATCCCTACCTCGAAGGTTAGAAGCAAGCCCGAACATGGAGGAAACTTCGAAGTGCTCCGATCATGAATTTTCTTGGATGGATAGGAAGCTCTCGTCGCATGGAACAACTTTAGTACTTGGGATTTTTCCAAAATCTCAATCGTAGTAGACGAAATCAAAGAGAGAAGGTGAGAGAGGTGAGAGCCGAGAGAGAGAAAAGACAGCGCGGAAGAAAAAAAAGAAAAGAAAAGGGAAAGTGATTTCCTTGGCCCAATTTTTTTGACTTATATAGCACATATAACACTTAAACCCTTCCACTCCTATTGTGTTACGTCAACTCCCACAACATACAAGTCATCTCACATTGACCCAACTCATATTTATATCATTATCCATACTTTAATAATCCAGATACATATTAAACATTTAAAATTTGAGAAAATAATTATGGGTCTTTACACTTAGTACCGCCTTCCACCCTCAGACAGACGGACAAACGGAGGAGACAACACAGACATTGGAAGACATGCTGAGAGCCTGTGCGTTAGATTTTTCTGGGAACTGGGAGCAACACCTACCCTTGGTGGAGTTTGCCTACAATAACAGTTATCAGGCGAGTATCAAAATGGCACCGTACGAAGCCTTATACGGACAACCCTGTCGATCTCCCTTCTGTTGGACAGATGCTGGCGAAACGGGATTGATTGGACTTGATATAGTACGGGATACTACGGAGAAGGTCAAGACTATTAGGCAAAGTATCCAGACCGCTCAAAGCCGACAGAAGAGTTATGCGGATAAAAGAAGCCGACCATTGAGCTTTGAAGTGGGAGATCACGTGTTCTTGAAGATCCGACTGAAGAAAGGAGTCATCAAATTTGGTAAAAAGGGAAAGTTATCTCTGCGCTACATCGGACCCTTCGACATCGTGGAGAAGATTGGGAAGGTTGCATATCATTTAGCCCTGCCATCGCAGTTAGATAGAGTGCCTAACGTGTTTCACGTTTCGATGCTTCGCAAGTATCTCGTGTTACCTACGCATGTACTCAACTGAGAGGACATCGCCATCGAGGAAGACGCAACGTATGAGGAGGAACCAATTGAGATTCAAGACCGGAGTGAGAAGATCATCCGGAACAAGACAATCAAGTTGGTACGAGTCTTGTGGAAACATCGTGGAGCTGGAGAAACCACATGGGAGAGGGAGGAAACCATGAGAGCAAACTATCCTCACCTGTTCGAAACCGAGCGTGCACCTAATTTCGAGGACAAAATTGTTTAAGGGGGATAGGTTGTAACAACTCTGATTTTTACTAAATAAAAATTTCATTGTTTTTATTCGAAAAGTCTTTAATTAGTTTATAATCGACTTCTAAATGCGTATTATCCGCCATGGTTAGATCAAAGTCTTGTAATTACGATTATTGGCTGGAAATCCTACTAGACTAGAATCGTTAGTCTTTAACCAACTAGTTAGAATAACCTAATTACCATTTTGCCTAATTACTTCTTCCTAACCCTTGGTGAACTTCTTGAACCTTTTGACCCTTGAACCTTTTGAACCCTTTGAGCCTTGTGAACCTCACAACCCTAGATGAACTTTGTGAACCTTTTGAATCCTTTAGCTTTTAACCATTGGACGATAAATGTTAGGGTAATTTTTACCCATTGGACAATAGGAAAACTTAGTTTATTCTAACAAGTACATTACTAGATTTTATTAGTACTTAAATATAGTATTATATAGCTATGTATACACATGATCAAAACTACATATATACTTTATATCTTTACCCATTGGTTAATAACCGGTAGGACAATTATTACCCATTGGATAATAGGTAAAGTCTTACCAAAGTACTAAGGTATATTATTTTAGTCAATTCCTAGATTGCCCATGTGATGGAACAATTAAAATAAGTATAACTACATTGGATTAATTAATATAAGTACTTCGTACCTTAGTTTATTTAAATAAGAAAACATGTGCTAATTGGATTAGTTTAATAGGAATTCTTGATTGGAAAATCTAGTAAGATCATGAAGTACATACTTATATATATATATATATATATATGTGTGTGTGTGTGTGTGTGTGTGTGTGTGTGTGTATATATATATAATATTATAAGTACCATGTGCTTGATTTCTTATTTTATTAAGAAATCTTATTTACTTAAAAGTTTAATTGATTTCTATTGTACTTAGATACATTAGTAGATATGTGTACTTTCCAAAGTACAAGAGAGAGAGAGAGAGAACCTGAGAGAGAGAGAGAACCCGAGAGAGAGAGAGAGAAGGAGGAAAGAGAGAGAGATGGTACCTTGGCTTGATTTTTCTTGTGCTTTCATTGTACTTTGATTGCATACAATCCATGGGATTTTATCTTGCAAGCAAAATCTATACTTTCATTGGACAATTTGTACATTTTCCTATTTTTAACTTGTACAAACCCATCCCATCTCCACCATATCTTCCATAATCACATCCAAAGGACTAAACCTAGCTATGCAAGCCTAAGAACTAGGTGGTTGATGTGCAAGCAAGCCATCCATGAAGCTTTCAATCAAGCTTGAAAGAAGAAAAAAAATCAAAGATAGGAGGGAGAGAGAGAGAGAATTCGGCTAGAGAGAGAGAGGGATAGCTTGGCCTATAAATAGCAAGCTCAATTGAGCATTCAACTCACACCTTCACTTCATACTTCAACTTCTCTCTCTAGAAAGCTTAATGTTCTTGTTCTTTCTTTACTTGTTCTTGCTTGTTCTTGAAGTTCTTCCCAAGTTCTTCAAGAAACTCATTCTAAGCCGCCACTCCACCACCCTCTCGATCCAAAAGTTCTAAGTAGTGTTAGTCAAGACTTAGTTTCGAGAGAAACATTTCTCTTTCGAAGCTACTGGAAGCTCACCGTAAGCCGTTACTCCGTCCGAGAGCCGACTTTCTTACCGTAGCCGCCCTACTGCCAAGAAGAATGGTAGACTATTCCTAACCATTTTCTCTAAGTATAGAGTTTAATGATATGTAGAATTTTCCTATACCTCCTAAACTCTAAGCATAAATAGAAGTGTGTGTTGTTATATGAACGGTAGATATCCCTATCTACTTCTCCTAAGTATACGTAGAATGCTCGTACCCCTATCTCAACGTACAGTAGCTTATTCTTCACTTACTAGTCCTAAGTATGATTAAAAATGTGCATGTGATTGAAGTATTCGTATTTTGACCTTCAAGATAGTTGATAGTTCGTTTATACATTGCTTGCCTTACTTGTGGTTAAGATTAAGTGATAAGCGAGCATGATAACACAAAGTTGGATGATCTTGTAAGATTACAAAGAATAATTTATGTTTACTTATGTGAAAAGTCCTACCGCGGAGTCTATGCATGAGAACGAGACACGGAAATCGAGGAAGTAGAAACATGACACCTAGGGTGTATCAAGGTCAAGGTGTGTTTTGAAATCGCATTGTGGCCGGACTTGCCCATTGTGGAGAAGTGTTTGCAAAGGATAAAATATTTTTGAAACTACATAATGACCAAGTGTGAAGATCATTATGTGGTGTGTGTGTGTGTGTGCGCCAATGGGAACCCGAGATGGCGGAACCATTGTGAGGATACTCGGGAGACCGGAATGGCGGAACCGAGGTTGGGTGTATGGCTTGGTTATCCGCGGAAAGAAGCCAATGCTAATGTGTGCCAATGGGAACCCAGGACGGCGAAACCATTGTGAGGATACTCGGGAACCCGGAACGGCGGAACCGTGGTTGGGTGTGTTAAAAATGGATTTTTGAAATGAAAATGTTGTTTTTGTAAAGTTAAAACTGGAGACACGGTCTACGATGAGTCGCGTAGGAGAAACCCGGAAAACATGACACCAACGATAGATAATTAGTGAATGTGGATGGGTAATTGTTATATGTTCTTTATGAAGCATGTGGAGTTTGGAAATCGTTAACTATATTATCTTTGACTTGTAAGTTAAGGGTTAGTGGGTTGGGTTATTCTATTGGATTTTTGAAGCTCACGGTGTTACTTTATGTGACGCTGACATATTATGCTGGTGGCGACGCTGGTATAATGTGTCAGACCTTATAGATGAGCAGGGAGAGCTGTACACTTTGGAGGCATTCGGAGCCGAGGAGCTTGCTAGGATGGAAGAAGAGGTGGAGCAGTAGATAACCTTAGCTGTCCCTTTCCTTTCGTGTAATATAAGTACTCTCTGAGGAGTTTATGATGTAATAATGAGCCAAACTCTACCTAGTTTATTCAATAAAATGTTTAATTAACGTACCCAAAATTGGGGGCGTTACAAGCGTCGCCACCAGTATAATATGTCAGGGTCACCAAAGGTAACAGCATGAGCTACAAGAGCTAAGTAGAATAAACTTATACCCACTAACCCTTAACTTACAAGTAGCAGGTCATGTAACACATATAGAAACAATAACAATGACATATCCACAATCATTATTCAAACGTTGGTGTCCATGATTTTCTGAGTTTCTCCTACGCGACTCGTCGTAGACTGTGTCACCATTTTCATCCTTTTTTTACCAAATCAACATTTTGAAAAAAACATCTTTAACACACCCAACCTCGATTCCGCCATTCCGGTCTCCCGAGTATCCTCACAATGGTTCCGCCGCACCGGGTTTCCATTGGCGCACAAAAACATTGAATTTGGCATTGGCTCCTTTCCACGGATAACCAATCCACATTTCAAAACCCTCAATTCCGCCGCTTCGGGTTCCCGAGTATCCTCACCATGGTTCCGCCGCTCCGGGTTCCCATGCGAATTTTTGAAAAATCATTAAAACAATTGCGTTGGCTCCTCTCCGCAGATAACCAAACCACAACTCATTCCTCAGGTCCGCCGCTCTGGGTTCCCGAGTATCCCCACAATGATTCCGCCAATCCGGGTTCTCATTGGGTTTCCGAAAATCATTCCTTTACACACACACACACCACACAATGGGCAAGTTCGGCCACATTACGATTTCAAAAACCACACCTTGTCTTTAACACCCTAGGTGTCATATTTCTACCTTCTCAATTTCTGTGTCTCGTTACATGCATAGACTCCACGGTAGGACTTCTCAAGTAAATAATCTTCATATAATCATTGTAATCTTGAAACTAAATTAGCAAAATTATCCAACTCTATTTTACTAAATCATGCTCAAATAACCACACAAAGCATAACGCCACATGTACAGACGCCTTTGGAGTGGATACCACTTATGCTTTATCAAACAACCACAAGTAATGCAAGCAATATGTAATTAAACTTACAACTATCTTGAAGATCAAACTACGAATACTTCTAATCAAACGTTAAATTCTTATTTTCCAACATGTTCATGCTTCCATTAGCAAAATAGGTTTATTATCTTTCATGCATTTCAAACATACAAGTAACAAACAAGTTTCCATTCTTAGAATTAGAAAGTAAAGATAAACTTCATATACTTAGGGTAGTAGATAGGGGAAAGCTACATTCATGCACACATTTCTATTTATACTTACAGATTAGGAGGTATAGGAAAATTCTACATACATTTCAATCATGCACATAACGTACGATATACTTAGAGATAGGGGTTAAGATTAATCTACCTTGATCCGAAACTAGTCGGGGCCGAATAAGCTAGTTGGAAAATTCCACGGGCGGTGAAACTCACAAATTCGAACCAAACATTGGATGGCAGTAACTCGGTCAATATTTGGCCGAATATGATTGCTCTTGGGTCGAAATTGAAGCTCTAGAAGTGCTCTACAACTTTTGTGAAGGAAGTTGATCCTAGAAACTACATTAGTTAGGAGAAAAATGGTGATAAAGGAAGTGACAGTATGCTGTCTGGATCTGGAAATCCGAGATTTGTAATGAACTTCGGATGTCAATATCTTGGTCATTTCTTGACCAATTAGGGTGGTTCTTGGTTCTAACTTGAAGGTCTCGAAGTGCTCTACAACTTTCCCGAACGAAGTTGGTTCTAAGGACTACTTTAAGCAGGATAAAAATGAGGATTTGTGAAGGGCAGTAGGCTGTTTCGAAAACAAAAATGGTTTCTAGAGAGAAGTGAGAGCAAATGAGTGAATGTGTGAGAATGGCTTGAATGAGCATTCTATTTATAGGCCAAGGCTTGGCTTATTATCCAATGGATAAATTTTTCCCTAACAATTATTGTCCAATGGGTTTTGCTCCATGACTTGTCTTGTCCAAATCTTTAGGCTTAAGGCTAATGAACTAGGTTATCATGAAGGGTTTTTAGTCTGGTCTTGTCCTAGGAAAGGTTGCTTGCAAGAAAGAACGAAATCGAGGCTAGGTTTATGCTTAAAGTTGACTAGAATGGGTTGTCAAATAGGGTTTAGGCTTAAGGGCTATTTGGTAGCTTGTGTAAGTATTGCAAGTCTTGTCAAATCCATGTACTTATTGGCAAGTCTTATTCCTATTATACAAGGGATAAAATTTTCCCTAGCAGTTATAGTCCAAAGGGTAAAGAGGAAAGGTACACTTGTAATGATGAGAATAAAGTCTTGAGTTGACTAGACAATAGAGTGCAATGATTACCTAGTCTAAAATTGGAAAGGTTCACAAGGTTCAAAGGTGAGTGAAAAGTTTCACCTAGGAATTAGGAGGGTTCATATGATTCATAAGGTTCAACAATGGCTAGGAAGGTCTAACTAGACTTGGAATCCAATTGAATTGGTTAATTAACTAGTTGGAATCTAATTCTATTTGCCAAGTAGGATTTCTAGCCAAGAAATATAATTTAAAGATATTATTTACTTATTAGGAAGAATATACGAGTATATTTACAAGTATACTAGTCATGGGAGAAGGACTAGATTGCCCGGAGTAAAAAGGATTCAATTTTACAAGTTTCAAATCTAATTATAACAGATTATTAGAATTTAAAAGGAATTTTTAAAAGCAAATCCAAGTAATTAAAATAAAATTCACATATTTAACGAAATTTTTATCGACCAAAAATCAGTGTTGTTGCAAGTGTGGTTGGATGTGTTACCCTACCATTGGAAGTGGAAAAAATCAAGAGAGATGTGGAATTTCATTTGATGGATATGTCGGCCACCTTCAACCTGTTGCTAAGAAGGTCTTGGCTACATGACACCAGGGCAGCACCATCCACCCTACACCAAAAAGTCAAGTTCGCAGTAGATGGGAGGATTTTGACCATTTTGGGGGACTCTTCCATCCAACCTCATTTTGTGATAGAGAGAAAATAAGAGTAATGATTGGAGAGAAATATAATAATGATTAGAATCCAAAATCCAATAACCTTAAACAAATGAGGTTAGGCTCCGTTTTTTGTTTTGATGTAAAATATTTTTCATGTAAAATATTTGTTCAAAAAACAAACTTCAAACTTTTATTTTCCCGTATTTGATTGACACATGAAAAATATATTTAGAAGTCGAATATATATATATATATATATATATATATATATGATAATTGTTGTAAAAAATTGAATGTGAGTCTAGGGAATCATCTGACCTAGAATTACCTGAAGAGGAACTACTAATTGATTTAATTAGTAAAATAGATAATCCAGAATTAAAACAACAGTACATTAAAAAGTTAAAACAGGTTTTATTGCAACAAGGTAAGACACCTCAGTATAATAAACACATAGTAAATCTTCATGCCACTATTGAAAGATTTAGTAAAACCACTAAAGAAATTACATTACAGGATTTATAGCTTGAAGTAGAAATAATAAAAAAAGAAGTGACATTGCTCAAAAACCAACTTCCAAACAGGAAGAAAAGGAATGTTAAATTAAAACATATTAAATACTCTTCTGATGAAACTTTAGAAAGTGATAAAACAAATAGTAACTCTGAAACACATCTGGATTCTGATAAAGAAACTAATAAACAAGAAACTAATAGAATCTAATAACAAGAATTAACCTCCAGAAATGGCATGCTAAAATCAAACTAGTAATTGAAAATTATGAAATCCAGATTACTGCTCTTATTGATACTGGAGCAGACCTAAATTGTATCCAAGAAGGATTGATACCTAGTCAATACTATCAGAAAACTACTGAAAGATTAAGTTCCGCCAATGGTAGTAAAATGTTTATTAAATATAAAATACCTGAAGTAAATATTTGTCAAAATAATCTTTGTTTCAAAACCTCATTTGTTTTAGTTAAAAATTTAACTATAAAGTAATTTTGGTATGCCTTTCATCTATTTACTTTACCCGTTCACAGTCAATTTTGATAAAATTACTACTGTATTTTTTGATCAACAAATAAATTTTGAACTATTATCAGTTCCTGATCACAATGATTTAAAACAATTACAAGACTGTTCTATTCATCCCATTAACATAAATGAATTGTTTGCAGATGACTCACAGAAGCATAACCTTGGGAGCAACCACTTTACCAGTGGTTCCTGAAGGCTCTAGCCTTCAATTTAAAAAATTAAACCATTTACAAAATATTGACGAAACCCAACAATGTCTTCTAGATGCTATCTGGAACTTGTGTGGGGAATATCATTATAATCAGCATTTTGTTATTTGTTTAAATGGCTTGAATTACTATTTTTGTGAACAAAATCTAATTGCTAAAAATAAAGATACAACTTATGCCTCAATGGCCTCTGAGTTAGATCATTTAAATACTAAGTACTCAAAACTGTTTCAACAAAATATTCAACTTCAAGCCAAAAACCATATTCTGCATTATGATATTAAAACTATTGAAAAATCATTTTCTCAGCATAATGCATTGAGGGAGCAAAAAAGTGAGAATAAATTAGTAAGCACAGTTAAACAGCATATAGGAAATATAGGAACTGTTGTCACCATTGGTGGATGTACCAATGACTTAGAAGCTAGCTCCAGTAGAGTAGCAAGCAACATTAGAAGTAAGGAGCATATTAAAAGCATTCAGCATTACTTCTCTGCAATTTTACAAAATATTCCTAAAACCCCTGTTTCACTAAAAAACCAAATTGTTTTCCCTAAAAACTTTCCTACTGATTTGATTAACAATATTCAAAACTTGGCTAGAAAGGAGGGCCACTATTTTCAGGAATTTTTATTCCAAACTCTTACTGATTTATCTACTGAATCAATTCCTGGTTTACAAATTACTTGTAACGCCCCCAAAATCGGGTTCGTTAAAAAAAACATTTATTAGATAAACAAGGTCGAGTATAGCTCATTACTACATCACAACCCCCAAAGGGTTCTTATATTACACAAAAAGGGATGGATGTCTAAGTTTATCTACAGCTCTTTCTCTTCTTCCATCCTAGCAAGCTCCTCAGCTCCAAAGGCCTCCAAGGTATACAGCTCTCATTGCTCACCTAAAAGGTCTGACACATTACACTAGCATCGCCACCAGCATAATATGTCAGGGTCACATAAAGCAATACCGTGAGCTTGAAAGCTCAATAGAGTAACCCAAAACCCACTAACCCTTAACATACAAGTCAAAGATAGTATAGATACGGGTTTTCAAACTTGACATGCTTAACAAGAACACATAACAATTACACATGCGCATTCCTATCTAGCGTTGGTGTCATGTTTCCCGTGTGTTTCTTTTACGCGACTCATCGTTTTGTGTCTCATCTTTTATCATCATTTCCAAAAACACACATGCAGACACCAATGAGCTACCAAGTCCGGCTCATTGGCCAAAATGGCTACCAAGTCCGGCACATTGAGTGACATCTTGGCTCCTCTCCGCGGATAACCAAGTCACACCTCCAATGAAGCTACCAAGTCCGGCTCCATTGGCAACGCACACCAACATAAGGCTACCAAGTCCGGCCATTATGTAGTTTCAAAACATTTTTATCCATATCAACCACATCTTAAGTGTCATGTCTCTACTTTCCAATTTCATGTGTCTCGTATCATGAATTGACTCCGCGGCGGGACTTCGCAAACAAATACAACGCATTCATTGTAATCTTGAAACTAAACTAGTAAGATCATCCAACTCTATTTAACCACCAATAAGGCAAGCAATATGCTATCAAGCTTACAATCTTTGAAAAGGTCAAAATACGAATACTTCGTTTAAAACTACACTTTATCTTTAAAACGAAAACGTTTATCCTTTCTTTTAGGAAGTTCAAAACAACACATGTTTATTGACGAATTCATAAAGTCATGCCATCAATCATTCTCATGCCTTCAAGCACTCATAAGATCAAAGTAAACTACATAAACAAAATCATATGACCGACTATCAAAGTATACTACATACGTTCTAAACATGCATACAACTATACTTAGAGAAAGTAGATTAGGGATAATCTACATTCAATTCAAACATGCATATAAACTATACTTAGAGAAGTAGGTTCGAAGAACTCTACAAGATCAAACATATACTTAGGAAGAGTGGTTAGGGATCACTGCCGTTCTTCTTGGCGGTAGTAAGCTACGGAAAGTACGACGGAAAGAAAGTCGGCGATCGAACGGAGTAACGGCTTACGGTAAGCTTCCGGTAGCTTCGAAAGAGAATGGTTTCTCTCGAAACTAGATCCTAACTATAACTACTACTACTTTTGGATCGAGGTGGTGGTCAGGTGGTGGTTTAGTGGCGGCGAAGGAAAGTTTCTTGAAAACTAGAAAGAAACCTCAAGAACAAAGAAGAAACTAAGCAAGAACAACAAGAACAAATTAAACTTTCTAGAGAGAAGTTGGAGAATGGAGAGGTGTGTGTTCAAAGCACAATGAGGCTTGGTATTTATAGGCAAAAGCTCTCCTCTCTCCTCTCTTGGCCGGCCCATTCTCTCTCTCTCTATATCTTATATTTAAATTCCACCAAATCAAGTTTCTTGAAAGAAAAACCCTAAAATCTAGGCTTGCATGGCTATGGAAGTGTACCATTGATTGGATTTTGGAAGATTTAGCAAGGAAGGGAGATTTGATTCAAGTATAAAAATGGGGTTTGTATAAGATGTACAAGATTTGGCTAGTAAGGATGAAATCCCTATGGATTGTGTTCTTACAATGGTACAAGGAAGATCACCAAGAGATCAAGCAAGGGTACAATGGAAGATCAAGGAAATCAACGTACAAATCTCTCCCTCTCTTTCCTTCTCTCTCTCTTCTTCTCTCTCTCTCTCTCCCTCTCAGATTCTCTCTCTCTCTCGGCATTTTCTCTCTCTCTCTCCCTCCCTCTCTCTCTCTCTCTCTCTCTCTCTCTCTCCCTTGTACTTACTTGAAAGGATACATATATACTAATATATATCTAAGTACTATGGGTACTTTAAAATCTAGGGTTTTTCAAGTAGAATTGATTTTCCAATTATAAAAATGAAATACACACATGGTACTTTACCAATATAATATATATATACATATATATATACATACAAGTACACATATCTATATATATATGACATGTACCACCAAATCCTACTAGATATGTCAAAATCCAATATCCATTAAACTAATTCAAGTCTTTCAAAGAACCAAGTCCTATATTAATAACCTAATGGACAATTTCTAATTTAATGGTTTCAACGCACATGTCAAATCTAATATTTTATTCTATACTAGATATATCAAATCTAATATCCTAATAAACTAAGTTACACTTTCAAAGTACAAGTCCTTATATCTATTTTAATCTATGTACAAATTCTAATTTAATCAATTAACACATGGGAAAATCTACTAATTTAATCAATACTAGTACTTGGTTGAAAGTCTAGCTATTATCCAATGGATAATGATTTCCCTAGTGGTTATTAACCAATGGGTAACGAAGGTAAGGGTTTTAACCTATCATCCAATGGGTAATGATTCTCCTAGCGGTTATTATCCAATGGGTAATCCTAGAAAGTATTATACTTGTACTAATACTACGTTTAAGTACTAAACTAATCTAATCTCATACTTTGGGAAGTTAATCAAGGTTCTCCTATTATCCAATGGGTAAAGGTAACCCTAACGTTATCGTCCAATGGTTAATAGTTAAAAGGTTCAAAAGGTTCAGACGGTTATTCTAGGGTTACGAAGCTCAAGGGTTTCAAAAGGTTCATGGCCAAGGCTCACAAGGTTCATCGAGGATTAGGAAGCAAACGATGACTAGGTTAACGATCGTTCGGTTAACTAGTTGGTTAAAAGCTAACTAGGGTTGCCAGATAGGATTTCCGGCCAAGGCGTGGAATCTTAAGACTTATCCCTAGAAATGACGGCAAAATCGGCAGTTAAAAGTCGATTAAAATTTCAACGAAATTTTTATTTGGCAGTAACGACGGATTTTTGGTTATGAAAATAAAAATCCAAGTGATAAAAATAAAATTTAAATTTTTAACAAAATTTTTATTGACAAAAAATCAGGGTCATTACAATCTATCCCCCTTAACATAATTTCGTCCTCGAAATTGGTGCGTGACCACGGGTTAGGCTTTAGTTACTATGCTGGTCTCGAAATCATCGTCTATCCCCCTTAAAAATAGAAGCAAGCCACTCTTAATCCCTTACGAATGTGATGTCAAGAAATGAAAGAGACGCCCAAAACGATGCGGCATACACGGCCACTATCTAAAGGTTCTGGCAGGTCCTATGGGTATGACGGTGGTAAGGCAATTCTCTACATGTTTTGTTAATCGAATTAAGCCTCATCACTTGCTTAACGAGATGGGGTTGAGGTGGCTTCCGCCGTCGAATCACTTGCCTCGTTATCGACCTTTGATAACGTTTCCTTGTATAAACCAACGCCAAATGCAAAACCTCTATCAAATCATCATGCGGACTCGTACCCTACAGATGTTTCCTTAACATGATCCTCCTTTAGCATGGCAGGGGCCTTATGGTGCCATCGAGATTGGTGCCGTTCCCGGTTGGAGTTCTATAGAGAAGTCTATCTCTCCTTTGGGGTGATAAGCCAGGAAGTTCTTCAGGGAAAACATCAGTGTACTTGCAAATGATGTATGGTAATCCCACTTCCATTCGATTGGCTTCTTCCAATTGGAGGCTAGCGACCATCCATACAGTTGGTTCTGCCACCTAGATCTTTTCGTCGTCGAGCTCATCGTCTATCTATCCCCCTTAAAATAGGGTTGAGTCCTATCAAGGGTATATGCCGTCACCATCTTTTGGTGGCAATCTATGACTGCTTGATAGCTAGTCCATCCCTAGGATTACGTCGAAATCCGCCATGTCGATCACTCTAAGATCGCAGGTTAGACGCAGGTTGGCTACTTTTAGTTCACACTCTCTACACCATAGACTATCGTACTTGTATTTAGGGTTTCTCTTTCTAGTGCTAGCATGGTTATGTAGGTAACGCGATGCTCCAGAGTCTTACAAAGGCTTGTACGTAGGTACTATAGTGGCGTACCTTGGAGCACAGAGGGATCCTGCTCCTGTTCCTCAGTCTGCAGAGCGAAAATACGCCCTCCAGTGATTGGCAGGTTTCCCATGAGCTGCTTTCCCTTGTTTTGCCCATTTTGCTGCTGCGATGGGCCCTCAGGGTTTGGTTTCCCAAAATTGGTCCGTCTAAAGCTTCCGTTCCCCTTCCTTTGAGGTTGCGGGCATTGGCGGCTATAGTGGCCCATGGCCTGACAGTTGTAACATTGAACTGTTGCTAGGTCTCGACCGCTTTGTTTCCCAAAACTGGTCGGTCCAAGGCTCCCATTCTCTTCCTTTTGGGATTGTGGGCATTGGTGCCTCTAGTGGCCCATAGCCTGACAGTTATAGCACTGAACTGTCACTAAGTCCCGTCCTCCCCTTTGTGGTTCACCTTGTCCTGGTGTAGCAGTCCCCCATGGTGGGTTGCTTTGAGTCAGGTTAGAAGGTTTAGGGGGGTAAGGTCCACGGTTATGGTAGGATGGGTGGGTTCGGATAGGTCCACCGGTATTGCCCGTTGCCTTCCTCCAGCGGGTCTTAAAGTCAGCTTCTTCGCTTTCTAGCCAGAGCACACATTTCACTATACCAGAATAGGTAGTGAATGCTTGAGCTACCACGGCCCTTCAAGTGATTGTCAGTCCCCACTCGAATCTCCTCGCTTTCTTGTCCTCAGTAGCTACGGTGTCTAGGGCATAACGAGATAGTTCCTCGAATTTAGCCGCGTACTGGGTAACGATCATGGTTCCTTGTTTAAGGTTCATGAATTCCTGTTCCTTAGCCAGGCGAAGGGGTGTGGGAAAGTACTTTTCAAGGAATAAGGTTTCGAATTTGGTAAAGGTCATGGTGGCTATGGCATGGGTTGCTTCCATCAACTCCCACCAATAGCGGGCTTCTCCTTTCAGTTGGTAGGTGGCTAAGGCTACCCGATCTCCGTCTAGGTTAATTCCTAAGGTGTCCAAGATTACCTTGACTTCCTTTAGCCAGGTTTCAGCTACAGTGGGGTTAGGGTCTCCATTAAAGGTTGGGGGTCGACGCTTGCAGAACTCGTTCATCGCACGGGTTCGGGTCATAGGTTCATCGTCGCGGTTAGGGTTTCGGCGGTTAGCATTCAAAGCAGCCACGAACGCTTGCATGATTTGGGTCAGGTCGGGGTTAGAGTTAGAGGACTCTCCGGTTTCGTGACCTAGTCCGCTTCGTCGGTTTACCATCTATGAGTTGCAATCGTAAGGGGGTGGTTTAGTCTACTTTAAACGATTGTCCATTGCAATTAGGGTCTTAGCTACTAAAGCAAAATATCGAATAGCACGCAACAATACTCTTTTTAAACAAAGCAAGCTTTTTTACATATAAGTAGAGAATTTCAATCATAAGCATAGAGTTCTACTACAAAAAGACATCAAGAATGAAATCCTTCTAATACAAGTCGGGATGATCCTCCATACTCCTAATACATGTTGAAACGATACAGTCTTGCATACTCCTACTACATCGAAGCCTAACTATCCGGAAGCTTTTTCTAACTAGCCCAGTAGATGTGTGGGTAACAGAACACATACATGCCTATGTCGGTTTCGTATGGTGGTGGTGGAACATCACCGGAGTCAAAAAGTATATCCATAACTTCTGGATCTTGCACGGGTTCTACTTCCCCTACAGGCTCTATCTCCTAATCCTCCGGTCCTATTTTCCCATTCCTCGGGACCCTCTTCCTCCATTGGTTCTTCCTCGGGATTTCCCTCGGGTTCCTCTCTAACTTCCTCGATTATATACTCCGCATCATCGGGGGGTGCTATTTGGACTAGGACGGGTACCGCTTCATCACCATCTTCCTCCTCATTTTCGGGAAATGGAATGGCACCATGCTTCTGATAGAAGTCATGAATGTAGGGAAAAGTAGAGGGAAAATTGGGATCCTCCACTAGTTGGGTTGTCATGGTTTCTATGGTGTTTCTGAATTGGCGAGCTTCCGCTAGTAGGTTGACTTGGTAGAGGTTCGGTTGGCTCATCTACAAGGAAAGAGTTTTAGACCTTAATTAGTAATGGTTTAAGACGGAGTTTAACTAATACTAAGGAAACTCCGGACTTCTAAGTTCCACATTCGATTCTTGATTTAAGTCATCATCCAATTGTTCGGGAATTCCCAGCTCGGTGGTACTGCCAATTTCCACACCTTGCTTCAATCCGAAGATTGTTTTGTCAGAATTCCACCCAATTTGGGACGGTAAACTTAAACTCAATTCACATTTGTGCAACGGTCAAACTTATCTTAATGGCTACCCATTCTACCCATGGCCGAGGTTTTGAACCTAAAGCTTTGATACCAAGTTGTAACGCCCCCAAAATCGGGTTCGTTAAGTTAAACATTTATTAGATAAACAAGGTTGAGTCTAGCTCATTACTACATCACAACCCCCAAAGGGTTCTTATATTACACAAAAGGGATGGATATCTAAGGTTATCTATAGCTCCTTCTCTTCTTTCATCCTAGCAAGCTCCTCAGCTCCAAAGGCCTCCAAGGTATATAGCTCTCCTTGCTCATCTAAAAGGTCTGACACATTATACAAGCATCGCCACCAGCATAATATGTCAAGGTCACATAAAGCAACAGCGTGAGCTTGAAAGCAAAATAGAGTAACCCAAAACCCAATAACCCTTAACATACAAGTCAAAGATAGTATGGATATGGGTTTTCAAACTTGACATGCTTAACAAGAACACATAACAATTACACATGCGCATTCCTATCTAGCGTTGGTGTCATGTTTCCCGTGTGTTTCTCCTACGCGACTCATCGTTTTGTGTCTCATCTTTTATCATCATTTCCAAAAACACACATGCACACACCAATGAGCTACCAAGTCCGGCTCATTGGCCACAATGGCTACCAAGTCCAGCACATTGTGAACACACACAACCAATAAGCTACCAAGTCCGGCTTATTGGCCACAATGGCTACCAAGTCTGGCACATTGTGTCACATCTTGGCTCCTCTCCGCGGATAACCAAGTCACACCTCCAATGAAGCTACCAAGTGCGGCTCCATTGGCAACACACACCAACATAAGGTAACCAAGTCCGGCCATTAGGTAGTTTCAAAACATTTTTATCCATATCAACCACATCTTAAGTGTCATGTCTGTACATTTCAATTTCATGTGTCTCGTATCATGCACAGACTCCGCGGCGGGACTTCGCAAACAAATACAACGCATTCATCGTAATCTTGAAACTAAACTAGCAAGATCATCCAACTCTATTTAACCACCAGTAAGGCAAGCAATATGCTATCAAGCTTACAATCTTTGAAAACGTCAAAATACGAATACTTCGTTTAAAACAACACTTTATCTTTAAAACAAAAATGTTTAGCCTTTCTTTTAGGAAGTTGAAAACAACACATGTTTATTGACGAGTTCATAAAGTCATGCCATCAATCATTCTCATGCCTTCAAGCTCTCATATGATCAAAGTAAACTACGTAAAGAAAATCATATGACCAACTATCAAAGTATACTACATACGTTCTAAACATGCATACAACTATACTTAGAGAAAGTAGATCAGGGATAATCTACATTCAATTCAAACATGCATACAAACTATACTTAGAGAAGTAGGTTCGAAGAACTCTACAAGATCAAACATATACTTAGGAAGAGTGGTTAGGGATCACTACCGTTCTTCTTGGTGGTAGTAAGCTACGGAAAGTACGACGGAAAGAAAGTCGGCGATCGAACGGAGTAACGGCTTACGGTAAGCTTTCGGTAGCTTCAAAAGAGAATGGTTTCTCTCGAAACTAGATCCTAACTACAACTACTACTACTTTTGGATCGAGGTGGTGGCCGGGTGGTGGTTTAGTGGCGGCGAAGGAAAGTTTCTTGAAAACTAGAAAGAAACCTCAAGAACAAAGAAGAAACTAAGCAAGAACAACAAGAACAAGCTAAACTTTCTAGAGAGAAGTTGGAGAATGGAGAGGTGTGAGTTCAAAGCACAATGAGGCTTGGCATTTATAGGCAAAAGCTCTCCTCTCTCCTCTCTTGGCCGGCCCATTCTCTCTCTCTCTATATCTCATTTTTAAATTCCACAAAATCAAGTTTCTTGCAAAAAAAACCCTAAAACCTAGGCTTGCATGGCTATGGAAGTGTACCATTGATTGGATTTTGGGAGATTTAGCAAGGAAGGGAGATTTGATTCAAGTATAAAAATGGGGTTTGTACAAAATGTACAAGATTTGGCTTGTAAGGATGAAATCCCTATGGATTGTGTTCTTCCAATGGTACAATGAAGATCACCAAGAGATCAAGCAAGGGTACAATGGAAGATCAAGGAAATCAAGGTACAAATCTCTCCCTCTCTTTCCTCCTCTCTCTCTCTTTCTCTCTCGGCATTTTCTCTCTCTCTCTCTCTCCCTCTCTCTCTCTCTCTCTCTCTCTCCCTTGTGCTTACTTGAAAGAATACATATATACTAATATATATCTTAGTACTATGGGTACTTTAAAATCTAGGGTTTTTCAAGTAGAATTGATTTTCCAATTATAAAAATGAAATACACACATGGTACTTTACCAATATAATAAATATATACATATATATATATACATACAAGTACACATATCTATATATATTTGACATATACCACCAAATCCTACTAGATATGTCAAAATCCAATATCCATTAAACTAATTCAAGTCTTTCAAAGAACCAAGTCCTATATTAATAACCTAATGGACAATTTCTAATTTAATGGTTTCAACACACATGTCAAATCTAATATTTTTTTCTATACTAGATATATCAAATCTAATATCCTAATAAACTAAGTTACACTTTCAAAGTACAAGTCCTTATATCTATTTTAATCTATGTACAAATTCTAATTTAATCAATTAACACATGGGAAAATCTACTAATTTAATCAGTACTAGTACTTGATTGAAAGTCTAGCTATGATCCAATGGATAATGATTTCCCTAGCGGTTATTAACCAATGGGTAACAAAGGTAAGGGTTTTAACCTATCGTCCAATGGGTAATGATTCTCCTAGCGGTTATTATCCAATGGGTAATCCTAGAAAGTATTATACTTGTACTAATACTACGTTTAAGTACTAAACTAATCTAATCTCATACTTTGGGAAGTTAATCAAGGTTCTCCTATTATCCAATGGGTAAAGGTAACCCTAACGTTATCGTCCAATGGTTAATAGTTAAAAGGGTCAAAAGGTTCAGACAGTTATTCTAGGGTTACGAAGCTCAAGGGTTTCAAAAGGTTCACGGCCAGGGCTCACAAGGTTCATCGAGGATTAGGAAGCAAACGATGACTAGGTTAACGATCGTTAGGTTAACTAGTTGGTTAAAAGCTAACTAGGGTTGCCAGATAGGATTTCCGGCCAAGGCGTGGAATCTTTAGACTTATCCCTAGAAACGACGGGAAAATCGGCGGTTAAAAGTCGATTAAAATTTCAACGAAATTTTTATTAGGCAGTAACGACGGATTTTTGGTTATGAAAATAAAAATCCAAGTGATAAAAATAAAATTTAAATTTTTAACGAAATTTTTATTGACAAAAAATCAGGGTCGTTACATTACTTGGGAGGCTCTATACAATAATGAAAATGAAAGAGTCATTTGTCCCAAAACCAACCCTATTTGTTCAAATTATCCTTTGGATAAAATTGATTGCCAATGCAATTTGATATGCAGTAATATGCAGTATTTCAAAAATATTAATGTTGAATATAATAAAGAAAAGTAATTGAAATTACTTCAATGACCCTATTGGATCATGGATTGTTAAGACAAATTATTTTTACTGATCTGGAGCAGACTGAATATGTTACCAGAAAACTAGCTGTCTCCATTTTAAATCTTTTTGCTAAATATGGTGCTTTATGGTGCTAAGTTTTAGTCAAAAGTAAAATGCCCGAATGGACATCCACTGGGAATATTATCCCAGCCCAGCACCTCATGCATATATCTGCCAACTGGCCATTTAGTAGGGTTCATCTCCCTATTCAATTCATTGAAGATGAAATCCCTTGGTCCTGTTCAAACAATTCAATTCGGAGTCAAATCAGGCATCATCGTGATTGGTCTATTGCAACTCAACTTGGTGACCTTAATCAAGGCGATCAAGGGCTGAGTTACACCAACTATTTAATCGGTGAAGATCCTATTCAAAAGATCCGATCTGTTGAACCTATTAAAGAAGTCCCATTCATCTTCCATACCCAGTTTGGAAGGCTAGTCACCCAATACAAAGAGCAACTACTAGTCAAATCATCTACACCTACTTCATCCACTGAATGCCCAACTGAAGAAGCTGAGGACTATTGGCACAACCTGCCCTCCGAAGAGTTACAAAATTATGATAACATGATGGAGTTTTAGTCTGGGTCTGCTGAATCCATCACTACTAATATGTTTAAACAGCTTTCCCTGCCTTCCCAATCACGGGAAAAGAAGTACTAACCCTACTGTTTCCTGATCAACTACCACCAGCAGCATGACTAAAGAATAATCATTAGATTACCATTCAGCACTGTTCACTTGGGACTATTCACCGGAAGCTACTGTTCACTCAAGTTACTATTCATCCTTTTTACTGTTCATCCACGGAAAAAGGACCAATCAACTGTTCACTCTACCAGATTTTGCCAAAAGCAGGAGACAGGAGGCATCCTCCAACAGTTATTCAATTGCTTTCCCACCAAAGTAGTCACATGGTCACAGTAGAACCAATAATAACTTGTAAACAGTCCATAGTCCTTATTCTATTTAAGGATTCACTGGCTCTAGTCAGAACCAAGTTTCATTTGAACTTGGTTTCTAATAATCTCTCTCTCTCTTGTATTTTGCAGTTCTTCTTCTTCTTTCTCCTGTTAAACCAGTAAGTCTTCTACTGGTAATGTTTAATGTTTTCCTAATGTGTTGATCCACTCTGATCTTTATCAATGTTAAACTAGTATTTTTTCTTCATAGTTCTCTATGGTTGGTTCTACCACCTACTTTCCTTTTTGATGTTTATGGTCGGCACTGCCGCCTGTTAGTCATGACTCTGTTCCCCTTCTGTGTCTGTGCTTCCATATATATATATATATATATATATATATATATATATATATATATATATATATATATATATATATATATATATATATCAGTCCGTCTCAAATGAGGGAGTCCTCATTTTAATTAAAATGTGGACCTCCTCATTTCTCCCATTTTCTGATCAAATTTCGATGATCCAAACCGCTCAATGTGTTCAGAATGTGATTTTAAGGGTACCCGCGAGAAATCGGCAAAAAAAAAAGACCGGGAAAGGCTTCATCTGAACTGTTTTTGTTTGAACCATTCGATAAAAAATAAACAAAAACTGCTCGGATGAGGCCTTTTCCGGTCATTTTTTTTTTTTTGCTAATTTCTCTGAGGTACCCTTAAAATCACGTTCTGTACACATTGAGTGGCTCGCATCATCGAAATTCAATCGGGAAATGGAGGTCCGCATTTTATTAAAATGAGATGGTCCTTACGGGAGACGGACTGATATATATATATATATATGGAGAGAGAGAGAGAGAGAGAGAGAGTGAGTTGAACGTGGGTCAGGATTGATTAAGAAAGCTGAGCAGTGAGAATTACAATAAAAGATAGCAGATTTATTTCGGAAAATAACTTACAAGAGATTTAAGGGTTAGTCATTTTTATCTAATTAATGGTAGTTTCCTCACTTTTTATACAACCAAATACTGAAAAAAGGTAAAACATTTTACCAGAAAATATTTTATGTCCAAACAAGCAGAGCCTTACACATCCTTACACGAGTTTTTAAATTTTGTCGCACAAACAAAAAAATAAATTTGAAATTATTAGCTTGAAGCAAAAATTTGTTGTATTACTAAATTATTTCATCTAAAAATTAATTTGAGTTTTTTGTAATGCATCAGAATTATGAATCGAAGAGAATATTCTTAAGAAATTTTATATGTTGTTTGGAACTTGAGAAAAGTGAAATAAAAGAGGAGAAAAGAAAACAAGAGAAGGATGAAAGGAAACTGAGAAAGAATGTAATGACCCTGATTTTTTTGGTAAATAAAAATTTCGTTAAATATTTGAATTTTATTTTTAATTCCTTGGATTTGCTTTTAAAATTCCTTTTTAATTTCCAATAATCCGTCATAAATTAGATTTGAAACTTGTTAATTATATCTTTTCCCATCGGACAATATAGTCATTTTCTAAAGACAAGTATGCTTGTAAAAGAACTTGTGTATTTTTCCTAAGTGAGTAAATGATATCTTTAAATTATATTTCTTGGCTAGAAATCCTACTTGGCTAATATAGTTAGCTTCTAACCAACTAGTTGAAGAAAACTAACTACCAATTCATTTAGTTACCTTTCCCTAACCCTAGATGAACCCTAATTAAACCTTTTTATATATATCCCTTGGGTAATTGAAATTAGGAAAAATATTGTCCATTAGGTAATAGCATACCTTGATTACACATCATTGTACTTTTGACTTGTCATGAATAGTGTGACATGTTTACCTTGTCCATTGGATAATAGAATGTAGAGAAATTATTATCCATGAGTTAATAAGATGACTAGATATATATATATATATATATATATATATATATATATATATATATATATATATATATATATATATATGTCATTGTACTTTTTCCAATCCATGAGCCATTGTACTTTCCCCAACTTATGTTATATACCTCTTCAAATCTATGTGTCGTCTTGTCTAGAATAATCTTGACATCACCATCACCCTTTTACCACTAGGTAACAAATTGGAGGGTAGATATTAACCATTGGATAAGGAATTGTAGGAAAAGTTCAAACCTTTGGATAATAGAAATAAGATTACCTATTGTCTAGATACTAGTACACAAGATCTCCTAAAGATATCCATAGATATTCTTGTACTTCCTTGATCATGTACTTGAACAACTAATGTACTTTGTTTGACCACCTCATAGTCTATTATAAAAATGACTAAAGGACATATAGTCATTTCAAGACCTTATTCAAGTATATCTTCTCTAACTTCTTTAACCATTGGTCAATAATTGTTAGGGAAATGGTTATCCTTTGAGTAATAGAAGTAAGGTTAACCTTTATCCAATGAGTAACTTGACTAAACAAGTCAAACCAAATCCATTTCTTCTTTACCCATTGAACAATAATTAGTAGGGAAAATTTTACCCTTTGTGTAATAGAAATTAATCTTGCCAAAATCCAAGAAGCACTTATAGATTTTGTCACGCATTCGATTTTTAACATAAATAAAGATAACTTTTCATAAATAAAAATCCTCACATTATCTAATATAATACCCCAAAAGAGTTCACCATGTCCTCATCATTAAATTACAGATCCAACTCCAAAAGTTTGAATATATTACATCATTAAAAGAAATAGAGTTAAGGAACATGTTTCATAAAAATGTCCATGAGTCTTCTTTACCACTTCTTTCGAAATTATGCACATGAATGCATACACTCCGCTTCATGCTACTGCTCCGGGTTCATACCTGAAAAATGATAGGTTGAGCTACTAGCCCAGTAGAGAAATCTACACAACCATTATATGCAAATGGGATGACAGGTAGAATGAATAACTGAAGCAAGGTACGGTATTTCAAAGGAGAAACAAAACACGACATTTAATTGTCCCAACGTCAACGACATAAATGAGGTACCGTGACTACACACCACAACTCTAGTTCAACCACGAGGACTTACTATCTATACGATTCTCTCATAACCGCCACCGCCCCTCATCTTAATTCAAATCACCAATCCGATATCTTGACTTATGAAACTATCATAATCAAAGAATCGCAATGCCAATATCTTTCATACCATTCACACTTTCACAAGGATAACCCGTTTTCATTCACATCGTGTCACAATTTTCTTATCGTTCTGTGTCATGAGCAAAAGCTCCTGCCAGGCCATTTAAAGAATCCCGATACCCCCTACTAGCACCACCCTCATTGAAAGAGCTAATTCAAGTCACACATCATATGTCACCATACCACAATTCCTCAGTCACGCTTTACAATTTAGTCATTCATCTCAATCACATAAAGTGAAATCACAACGAAGGTTTATTCACTTAGTAGTAGTATACAAATAAATTCCACTTCAATCAACGCGCTATCATTATGCTGTTTGTTTTTCATGTCACCATAGAAGCTTGTACACATTATACATAAAAGGGCACCTACTCACAACGATTCTTAGATTTCGTCCTAGTAATACTTTAAACCGTACAAGCTATGCAAGAGATGTACCACACATCAATCGTGAGGGAAATGTCTCTCGTATTTACACCTAGCGTTATTCAACTTAACAAAGTGTTCTACATGTTCGTCTTTCGCCTTACACGTCAGCTCACACTACCTTCGCCCACCTACATTCATTATGTTCTCTAAAATCTCGTTCGGTGTCAAAAGACTTGTACGGAACCCAACGGCCACTATGAAGCCTTAAGTATATCACTAGTCTCGTCAAACCATTCAATGAAGTACTTAAAAGAATCTAAGAACATTCGTGTCTCACCCATACGATCCTAAGGGAAAGGATTTCCCAATGTATACGAACATATCTATCTTATTTTGGCAACCAAACTTTATCGGTTAAGAATTAGGAGATGAGACTAGCACCACTAGAAAGTAAATTTTCTGTACATCAATTTCGATATATAATATGCCTAAAACGGAGTTCAGATGAAAAAGTTATGCTCGTTCAAAGTTTTTCCAAAAATGTTGATTTTTCATTTCCTACCAGTAGAACACAATCTCCTACCGGTACGAGACCAATTTTTTCATTACCTACCGGTAGGAAACAACCTTCTACCGGTAGGAGACCAGAATTTCACAAAAATGACCCTACTGCACAACATTTCTACCGGTAGGGTCAAAACTCCTACCGGTAGGACCTGTGTTTTAGTGCACGATTTTCAGATTTCACGAGAACAATTCCAACAACAAAATCAACGATCTAGGGCATGATTCAAACACCAAATCAACACATAAACATATAATAGAAGTGAGAAATCCCTATCTCGAAGTCGAAGAACGAAACTCGAACTCAAACAAGCAAGCCTTAGCTTTCAAGATCCAAACCGAGCAAAATACACCGAACCGAGCTCTATCCAACGAGGTACGAGCTCCGATACGCAAGTAAAGAATGGATTGGAGGTTGGTTAGTTCAGGTTTGGGTGATTGGGTGAGAGAGACGGAGAGAGAGCAAGAGAGCCGAGATAGATGAGAGAGCCGAGAGTGAGAGGAAGAGGAAAGTGGGAAAATAAAATCCCTTGCCACACACCACACACATATATACACCATATTGCACTAACACCCCACATTTCTCAAATCCTTGCACATTAACCCACAACCATATTTTCCGCATTAAATCATCATTTATCTTTTTATGAAACATTAAAATTATATAGAGAAATTTATGGGTCTCTACATTCTACCCTCCTTAAAAAAATTTCATCCCAAAATTTAAGTAAGGTAAAAGAAGACACATTGTTAATGAATTTCATCTCAAAAACTGTGTCCACTACACAACGCTCCGTGTCTGCCAATTTCGTGTCCAAGGCGCAAGAAAACTCTATAATGCCACAACTAACTAGCTTAGCTTCCTATCAAACAATTGTTAAGTTCTGATGTTCATACACATCAAATTGCCTAGTCACCGTATTCAAACAAATCATAATCATGTTACCAACTAATTCCAGTCTCACAAACCGCATCCATTCTCATTATTTCCGACTAACCAATTCCGGTTCCATGGACCGTGTCCAAACACGAAGGAGAATTTCATAACGTTGTAATTCAACAACCTTGCCAAGCAATACATAATCAACAAGGTCTAAGATTAACTCACCCATCCCAAGATTTACTAAATTCTTCACGTACGCTTATAGGGAAACCAACTTTCATACATTTCCTTTTCACCTCGTTTCTTTACTTTCAGACTTACCCACATTACCAAGACTTACACAAGTAGGGCTCTAATAGATCCTAATGCTAACTCAAGACAAGCTCCCTCAAAAGACCAACGCCGAGCAGATGTTAAATTGTCCGACACAATGAAGTCTAAACTCAACAATGATCGTGAGTTTCCAACTTACATTTTCCAAAGCAATGATGAAGTGTTAGTTTTGACGAAAATTTTGCCCCCCTTGAAAACTCTTATTCGAGTAGTTGCAAAGCCATTGAAACATGCCCAAGTGTGGCAAAATTCTATGGAATTTGAAGGAAAATGTTCATTTTGAAAAGACATTGTCTACAATCAATTACGAACACCTCGTTTGGTTATTTGAAAATAATGACAATTTTGACAACGTGGAAATGAACTATAATGTAGCTGACTCCAAGTCTGTACCGTTATTTCAAAAAAACGAACTATGCAACGATTCAATTTTCATAAAGCATTACCCTTTTCCAGAAAATCTAAAGTTCGAAATATGTATATTTGTAACTATTCTCAAAACTTGGAATCCACTATGCTAAATGACTGATGTACTCACCCGACGCCCTAAAATAAAGGTCTCGATCTAGGTTTAGCATAAGTCTACAAACCTCAAACCAATCTAGCTCATTTAATGCCTTCACGAAGGATTAACCAAGCTACCAGTGGTCTTAAAGAAATCATAGTATAGAAATTGAAAGGTATACAAACTATCATCAATTCATAAGCAGCAACAAATTAAATAGTCGAGGCAAGAGATTCCATTTAGCATGTAATGTTACATCTAACTAAGAGGTCAAATTGCTCATGCAAACACCTTCAATCAATTACCTATCTAGCACGTAGCAAGTACCCACACATTACATCATTATCTATCCAGCACCACATCCTAAAGATGAATCTCACACAATAACATTTCACACTAGTTCTAACATGTACATTGAAACTACATAGCAACACATTTTATACATTAAATACCGTAACAAGTTAACCGACTACAAACTCACCGCACAATTTATTGAGATTACATAGTACCAAATACGTCTACACGTCAACAGGTTCTCACAGTACCCAACGGGCTCACATGATACCCAGCACATCAACGGACAGGCTCACACAGTACCCAAGACAACCACGGGCTCACATAGTGCCCAATACAACTATGGGCTCACACAGTACCCAGCACACTACGGGCTCACACAGTGCCCTATACACTACGGGCTCACACAGTGCCCAATACAACAACAGGCTCACACAGTGCCCAAAATACCACAGGCTCACGTAATGCCCAATACCATCACGGGTTCACACAGTACCCTAAACAACCACGGGCTCACACAGTACCCCATATAACCATGGGCTCACACAGTGCCCTGTTCTTCGTAACTCACGATTCCCAAAAATTCAACAGTAATCAAGTTCATTGCAATCCCATAAGACCTTACACGATTTCTATTCATTTATCAATCTCGAGTATTTTCATCCCGCTAGTCTAGTTGTCACATCATTTAGATTTTACTAAACAAATTCACATAGACAACTTCGCAATACTATCCCACACTAGAATAGACCATACACTTCATAATGACAATCATTTGGCAATTAAGCACTTCGTATACGCACAAGTAATCTCAGCATAACAAATAAATTCATGTTACCTCGCAACGTGGTATGAGACACATGACCTGACCCTGTGGGTCTCTCTATGCTCCCTCTGCCTGTCGATTGGGGACAATCTACCGCTAAGTGCCCCGGATGATGACATCGATAGCAAACCCGAGGTGGTCTTTAACCATGCTATTCCCTCTCCTGAGGACAGTCTACTGCAAGATGGCCTGATTGATGGCATCGATAACACACAATCGTTGACTGAGACGATACTCTTGACGTTCTGGTAAGATTAGGTGGTTCTGAACTATGCTGTCCCGAGGTGAACCGAAACTGTTCTCTCTGTCTCTTCCTCCCTTGGCTTCTAGACGTTTCCATAGATACACTATTGCCAACGGTTTGTTCCCTCGACTCTCGCACTTTCACTTCCTCTGGTGTTTCTTCCGTATACTCAATACTTCTAGCACACTTAACAATGTCAGAAAACCTTCCAATTCGTTGACCTACCTGTAGACACCCCAATTCGGACCTCAGAGAGTCTTTGTCCGCCCCGACGATGAAATAAAGGAAACGGTACCTTTGTGAGCTTGAATGAAGGATTTCCCTCAGTCCATGTAAACCAAACAAACCTAAAAGCCCAAAAAGCCCCTGGACAGAACTTGAGGCACCGCACGGGATGATTATGTAGCCCACGGCACATCGAAATTCGATAGGCCGTGCGCGACCTTGACTTGTACTGCATGGCATCTTGGGTAAAGTTCTGACTAGCTCAGAAAGCTGTCGGCCACGCCAATTTGAGCCACAGCTGATGAGTGGCTTAGCCGAAAACTCACTTCTGCCCGCCCAGAAAATACCTCCACTATTGAAATTCAAAATCCTTGGCCTTTTGCCTATAAATTAACCCCTCCACTCAAGGGAAAGGGGCTTTCCTTTTGGCTCTCCTTTTAGCTTTTAGGCATTCCTACTCCATAAGCTTTCTCTCTCTAGCTTTTACTTCCATCTTCCATTTCCAAGTCTTAAAGAATGTCATTCCCAAAAGACATTCTTTGAGTACTGTCATCCACCTTCCTCCTCATTATTGAAGTTAGCCTCTTACTAACTTCAAGGTCTCACCCCTCAAAATACCAAACTCTCTCCCACACCCATACTTCCTTTATCCCGTTCAACCTCTCCCATCCACATCCGTCGCTATCCATCCTCATTTTGCATCAATCATCCTCGATCAAGCTCAACACCAAAGGTAAAAACAAGTTTCCTTGGGCTAGACTCAGTTCTGGTCCTGATGGGACTTTTCTGTCGTCCGATCTAGCCCCTTTTGGTTAGATCTTGACTTAAAACCCATTTTCAGAAAAAGAAGCCAGTACTGTGCTGAGGTCAACGTACCACGCGGTTGTCCAAGCCATCGCGCGGTACATTGATCTTCTGCGCGCGGCATGTTGGTTATTGATGCTATCATAGGCAGACTGTCTGGATCTGAGTTATTCTTTGTTGGGGTTGTCTGTATCTGCTGTTTACTGTTTTTGTCTCTTTCAAAGCAAGACCACATCTACAAGCCATGTTTTGGCTCTTAAACAAGGTTTTCTAGATCATCCCGAATGATCAAACACGTTAAAAACTATTTTGGGGCCATGTTTTGAGAAAATAACGACGTTTTTGGGATGATCTGATCATCACACGGCTTTTGATGAGTCTTTTAAAAGATGCACGATGAAAACAATGAGCCAGATGATGTTTTGGAACTTGTAATAATTTGATAGCAGAACGGATGCCACGCGCGTCACACTGAAGTGCCGCGTGCGGCACCATGGTATGCCGTGCGCAAGAAGATCACGATCTAGACAGTTTGCTGAGCATTTTTCATTTCGTCTGTTCACATCATCTTATCATTACTGTACAGACAGCACCACGTACACGTCAATGTGATATATTTCCCATGTCCCTTCCCCGTTATTTGCTTTTATTAAGGACCTTAATACTCCATATGATATTTGAGATTTTCCCTTTTGAAAACATAAAATAGAGACCGGTTTCACCGGGCGATTGGGGTACTTTTTTAAAAAAAAAACCTTCCCCATTTGTAACGTGGCTCCCGAACCCAAAGTCTCAACGTTTTCGCTAGACCAAATGCCTTTTTCAAACGAGTTCTCGATTTCTCGGATCGTCCATCTCAAAAATCCGGGTGACGACTCTTCGAAAGGGCGCGGGAGCCCACAGTGGCGACTCTGCTGGGGACTTCAAACTTTGTTCAACTTTTAAAAAAAAAAAAAAAACAAATGTACAAAAGTATTGAATGACCAAGATGGCCAAACTTGAAAGGTGTTTTCAAAAAGGGATTTTCAAATGTCTTTTGGAAGATTAAGCTCTTTTATCCTGTACACTCTGCACCGCACAAGCCTCGCTAGTGTGTTTCGGCTATCTTGCCCAGTTTACTGATGACACGCTCTCCCGGGATGCGTAGCAACCCTCGACTATGATGGGCCATCGTGCTGTTCGACCATTGTCTTGCAATACACTTGACATGGGGTAGTACAACTTGGCTCTAGTCCGGGGAACCCTTCTGAGACCAAAATCGGCCTTTACACTTGTACATAGCCGTAGAACCTTCCCAAGTAGGACAAGAACCCATGGTTAGGACTTATGTGTTATATCTTGCTTACGTGCATCCTTTTCCTGTACAGACATACCATTCATACATCTTTACATCTTGCGGGCTAGAGGATTAGGCTCCTTTAGAATTCTTTAGGACTCTCCGGTCGGTCTAGGAGACCTTAAATCCATGGAGTTTGCGATACCTCCGGTGTTTGCTGTGCCCGAACGGCTCCCTTGGTTTGAGTCTAGCCTTGAGCGCGTGTGTGTTTGGATTCCGATGGTCACATTGCTCTATCTCGGATGGTCACTGTGGGCAGCATGCCCTTCGAAAATCGGGGATTTCGTTCCCCATTTTGCCAAAGCAGCCCAGAAATCGAGGGAGCGCGAGCGGAAAAGCAGGCGCTCGGAAAATACAGAGTCGCCACCTGGGTTTGAAGGTCCGACACCCAAGGAACCGTATTTCGAAGCACCTGCCGCACTATTTGATTTGAAAAAATGAAGGAACCAGTCCATCATAACCATATCTGGGTTCGGAAGCCAAGTTACGAGAGGAGAAGGGTTTTAAGGCACCCCTCTCGCCCAATCCGGAGATCGGTCTCTACTTAGGCATTTTGTGAAAATATTGTGATTCGTTTTCTTCTTTAATCAATTTTAAGCCAGTTAGGGCGGGGGAACAGTTAATCGGAGATTAAAACTGTAACACTTTGCAAGATGTGATAGATGACATGTTTGCTCTACTTGAAACAGTTAGTATAGGATGAAAACAGACTGTTGTGGGAATTAGATAGACTAGAAAGCCCCTATCTTGGAGTATCGTGCGCAGGAAGAAACCAGTATGCACGGATCAAGTCAATGCATGCTAGTCACACCTGCGCACGCTACTACAAGACCTGCGCGCGCCAATAAGCCTAAGCTTACAGCTCTTATTCTCAAACTCCCTGGGCTCTGGAAGGACCAGTGCACACCCAGGACAAACCAAGCAGTTTATAGCAGTTAATAAACAACTTAAAGGCAGTTTGAATGGGCTACAAAGCCACAAAAGGACTAAAACACCCCATAAACAGTGTGGGGACAAAATAATGGCCGAAAACCAAGTTAACCATGCAAGACCACTCACTGGTCAGAGGCAAACCATCGCGCGATGGAGTCAAAGTCTCGCGCGATGGTGCACCCTGGCGCACCATCGCGCGATGGAATCAGTCTGTCGCGCGAGGGACTGGACCAGACCAGTGCTTGGTTTACATGTTTCTGGGTTCTAAAACATATTCAGAAAGGTCCTGTGGGTACTCCAACGTAAGCTAACGGCAGTATTGAAATGCAAGCTAGCAGTTTTAACTATGGAAAGTAGTAGACTGGTTATTAGCATGCTTAACAGTGAGCTATACAAAATGAAGACATAAAACAGCAAGACACCAATCCCCACGTGGACTGTCACGAGCAACAGAGGGCCATCGCACGATACAGTGAGTCCATCGCGCGTTCGTTCTAGCCATGACGGTTTTTGAAACCTTGCCAGCTTTTGGACCAGGACTGGTATTGATTACCAGCCTTGGCCCACCAAATTTCTCGTGGATCGTAATGGTAAGCAGAACAAAGGTGTTATACCTTTGGCTTTTGGTTTGAAAAGTGTTTGAACTTTGAGTTGAGTTGAGGTGAAAAAGGGGATTTGAGTGATGGAGGAGGAAGAACAAGTTATGTTCTTAGGGATGCTTAGGATATAAGCCTTTCAACCTCAAAAATTGTAACCCTTTTAAAGAGAGACAAATGGGGAAAGAGGGGGTATGTATAGGATTAGTACCTTCCATTAATGGAGAGGGGGAGGTAGATCTGGTGCAAAGAGACGTGCAGGCTAAGGGTTACTTCGTGGCTAAGTTTTCCCAGCTGATAAAGGTGATGGGGATAGATTTAGAACCGTCGCGCGATAAAGCAAGTCTGTCGCGCGAGGGTGCGTTTTAGCGCCCGATGGTCAACGGTCAAACTTTGACCACCTGGAAGTTTGACCGTCGCGCGATGGAGTCAGACCGTCACGCGACGGTGCCCCCTAGCGCGCGATGGTTGCGCCCTGGCGCAGGTCAGTAGGGTTTTTGGCTTTTGGACGTGGCTTAGGCTAGGTTAGGTTCAAGGGTTTTGCAAACACTCAAAGCTCAAACACTCGACATTCCCGAGGCGTTCTTGATCCGTTTCATCATTGGGGAATCAAAAACCGTAAGTAAACTAATCTGGAAGCCCAAATTGGGGTGTCTACAGTAGCCCCCCTTTGACGGCACTTGGAGCACCATCGACTTAGTACAAGTAACGTCAAAGGTTTCTAGACACCCCTCAAGGCAATTCAGAGCAGAACATAGTAAAGTAGACAAGCATACTTTCAGAACCTGATCGGTTGAATGGACAGACAGACCGTCGCTAGGGATGAACACAGGAGTGGACGATTGCATCGTCGCTTGTTGATCGAATTTGGACAGAATAGGCTGTCGCTGCAGATTTGGACGGGACAGGCCGTCATTGCTGGGTATCAAGCTATCCTCGGCACAAATTATTCCAACAAACACGGGTAGGTCGTGTCAGGCAGGTTGAATTCCATGTGTTGGGAATCACAGCCAATCTCCTTATCAAAGACCATCCGAGACAGAGCAATAAGCCTGCTGGAAGATGTACTCGTGGTAGACTGAAATGTGGTTGTCGTTCAGGGCAGGCCAAGACGGACTCTCTTGGGGAATAATCAGTTGCGAATGAACAAACCATTGGACGATAATCTGATCGTCGTTGAGGGAGGGAATGGATGATGTGCTGATCACCGTTGAGTGAGTGAACACAATAGATATTCTAATCGTCATTGATCGAAGGAATAGGGACGATATGGCTGATTGTCGTTGATGGAGGGAAATAGACGATATGGCTGATCGTCGGCGATGGATGGAAATAGACGATATGGCTGATCGTCGATGACATGACTGATCATCATTGATTGATTGAAAGGGACGACATGGCTGATCGTCGACGATGACATGGCTGATCATCGTGGACTGATTGAAAGAGACGACATGGCTGATCATCGGCGATGACATGGCTGATCATCGTTGATTGAGACGACATGGCTGATCATCGACAATGACATGGCTGATCGTCGACGATGACATGGCTGATCATCGTTGATTGACAAAAAGAGAAGACATGGCTGATTGTTGGCGATGACATGGCTGATCATCATTTGATTGATTGAAAGACACGACATGGCTGATCGTCGGCGATGACATGGCTGATCATTGTTTGATTGATTGAAAGAGACGACATGGCTGATCGTCGGCAATGACATGGCTAATCATCGTGGATTGATTGAAAGAGAAAACATGGCTGATCGTCGGCGATGACATGGCTGACTACCGATTATTTGAAAGGAACGCACATGGCCGACGGCGTGGCAGATCATCGTTTGATTGATTGAAAGGGACGACATGGCTGATCGTCGGCGATGACATGGCTGATCATCGTGGATTGATTGAAAGAGACGACATGGCTGATCGTCGGCGATGACATGGCTGATCATCGTTGATTCATTGAAAGAGACGGCATGGCTGATCGTCGACGATGACATGGCTGATCATTGTTGGTTGGAGAAAGACGATGTGGCTGATCGTCGTTGATGGATTAATCACTGTTGAGGATTAATCGGACGATATAACTGATTGCCGTTGATGATGGATGTGACTGGACTGGCTGTCGTGAAGGCATGTGCCGTCGTGGATTGAGCAGGACCGGCTGTCGTTGATAGGAGATGGGTAGATCAATGTGCTGAAAGATCGAGCCGTTGACAAATTAGACAGGACCGGCTGTCGTTGATTTGAAACAGGCAGATCAGTGTGCAGAATGAATAAGCCATTGAGAAATTGGACAGGACCGGCTGTCGTTGATTTGAAACAGGCAGATCAATGTGCAGAATGATCGAGCTGTTGAGAAATTGGACATGACCGGCTGTCGTTGATTTGAAACAGGCAGATCAGTGTGCAGAATGATCGAGCCGTTGAGAAATTGGACAGGACCGGCTGTCGTTGATTTGAAACGGGCAGATCAGTGTGTAGAATGATCGAGCCGTTGAGAAATTGGACAGGACCGGCTGTCGTTGATTTGAAATGGGCAGATCAGTTTGCAGAATGATCGAGCCGTTAAGAAATTTGACAGGACCAGCTGTCGTTGTGTTGATCCAAGTAGCACAAGCAGTGGTTATCCTTTATAATAACATGGATAGAGACAAGGCGGACTGCAGCTGGGGAGAAATTGGTGATAATTGTTGATTGGGCGTCATGCCCAAATTTACCTGTGCGCGCTAGTACAGGTCGCAGGCTTGACGGTTTCCATGGAAAATGAGATAAGGAAAACGGCGTGTGACACCCCTCTCACAGCTGCATTATCCCAAAGAAGCGGTTCCGGTCGCAATTACAAAAGTGACCAGGCAACAAGCATGATCCCCAAAATCCTGTTTACTTGCTACCTTTGATACTGGACAGGCGTGCTTTGACACTTGATAGAATTTTCCTGCTTTCAACATTTGATATACAATATGCAATAACGTGTAAACAAATGCACAATTTAAAAATGCAAATGTAAGCTAAGGGCGGCTCCTAAGAGGACAACGATGCCTAAGGACTACCATTGAGCCTTATTTACCTTACTGCCTTTGCTTCTGAGATACGGACCCAGATAGATAGACATTGAGCGGGCCAGCGGGCCCCAGTTGTTGTTTAGCAATGAGATTGGGCCTGCTTGCCCCCTTTCTTCAATGCTTGGGTAGATGAGCCCCAGAGATGCTCTACTTGGCCTTGGGCTGATGAGCCCTTGCTGTTCATGAGATTCCATAGCTTGTGGATTACAAGAGCTAGGGTAGCAAATGTAAAAATTGCATTTTCCAATTTATTGACTCTCTTTTGCAAGTGTTGAAGAGAATGTAAAAACTAACCACTAATATCTAATTTGCATTGACAAGTGACCTGAATTGACACATAGACATGCGCACATGTAGAACAGACTCACCTAGCTCGAACGAAAAGGGAAAAAGAGCCCCAGGGTATAATGCGAACCCTTAGACACATGGAATATAATGAAATTTTGGGCATTAAGCGGCCAACACTCACAACATTCCTTAGACAGGTGAAACTGACACTTACAAAAGTGCAAAAGGTACAAAGACTTGTACCAACAGAATCGAGAAAAGCATCTCGACATGACAATTGATTGAAAAACTGGAAAAATGCCACAAAGACGGACATAAAACGCAGATGATGACTCGTATAGGCCCGGACTGAAACTGACACCCCCGTGTAGTCACATTAAGTCCATATGACTTGCATGGCATGACAAGACTTGGCAAAAGCCCCTGGAACGACATTCGAGAGTTGTAGCAGAATGCTACTGTCTATTGCAAGAATTTGAACAAGCACGCGCAGGCTTGAAACCAACGCACATCACTTCGAACAAACGCGCTGCGGTTGCTTACATCAGACTTCGCTGAACTTAGAATAAACTGTGAGCCATTAGGCTTCTAGCATTTCGTTCTATTTTTTATGCTTAAAATCTTTTAAGACTTATGCTCAACCCGTAATAGAAATAGCAGTGTGCAATAAAATTGAAAGACAAAGGCTTTCCCCCTTCTAATTCCTTCATCGCAGCTTGACTTGATCTTCAATCCTCTTCGACCTTTGATGTGTACCAAAGCGTCAACCATGGATCCAATTGATAGATTTGTGACCGAGTCTCAATGAGAAATTGCCTACGTATCCCACTTTGCGGAATCAGGTCAAAACGTAGTTCAGGCTAAGGTTCACTCGAGTATTTTACCTCTCCTTTTGCACTCTAACTTTTGCCTAGTACCGCCCATTCGGGTCTTCGGTCTAGTGAGCTTTCAAATATTTCCTATTTACTTTTGCCTAGACCCCCTTCATAGGTTTTCGGGCTAGCAGTCTTTCAAATATTGCCTATTTACTTTTGCCTAGACCGCCTTCATAGGTTTTCGGTCTAGCAGGCTGCTCTAACTTCAGCCCAACGAGCTTCTCTCAGGGAAAAGTAACTTTTGAATTGATCCAGGTTGACCAAGGTATTGAATTTGTTGCCATTGAGGTCGAAGACCGTTGGTCGCAGCCCCAGATAAAATGGCTTTATGACGCAGAGTCAAAAGTGCTTCGGTTGGGAATGGCTTGCTCCGGGCCATTTCATACACTTTCTCATTGGTACTCGGCGGAACGCCACTGTTGTTGTTTTTGAATGCAGAACAAGGCTTGGAGCCTTCTGAGCCACTGCTTTCTGGCTTAGCACCCGGTAGCAGGGGGATTTGATACTTTTGTATCTCAAGACCAACGCGAGGCGTGACTTGATGAGACCACGCCAAGATGTCGATGAACTCTTCGTGCCTGTCTGACAGGGCGCAATGCTCCTCTGGGAACAACTTTGAACCAACTGAACCATTCGGGGGTTATCCTTGTCTTTCAAGTTTATTGAAACTACTTCTTCTTTCAATAGGCTGAGCATGCCTTTCGTCTTCCCTGTCGGCGAGGGAACACATTTCCTTGGGGATGATCCCATCGAAATCTATCCCTTCGTCATCAGGGTCGACTCAGTTTATATAAAAGCTAGCGAAGTAATTAGAAGCAAAATAAAACCATATCTTAAAAACCCTCGGGGTTTGCCAAGTACAGCATACTCAAAACTTGAAACAAAAGCTACGACGTGGAGGGCCAAGAGGCACAACCTCTGACTCAGAGCTAGACTAGACAAACACAAAAGACCATGTCAGACTCAGAGATATCGCCAATGAAAACTAGACGTGGTTTTGAAAATGCAATTGTTAACAAGGCTACCCGTAGCCTTCACAAAAATAGGTAGGATTCAGTAGGTGTCAGGTCCAAGCAACAGCACTTCGGCTTCCTCAGCTTCTTTGACCAAACCTACTCAATGCTCCCTTGATCAATGGACCTCAGCTGGTCGGTCTTCCCCTTTGTAAGCCCCTCATCACTGTCAAACCAGATGTCGGTAGTGGAAACCCCATTCGCACAAACAGCGGCCAGTAGGCTGTCCTCAGGCTCGGACAGGATGGGTACAGTCGGCCTAGATATCGGGTTGATTTGAGTAGAATTGATAGTAATCTGACCAACCAAAGGGTCAGAGCCGTGTTGAGGCAAGGGGTTGGAAGTGATGTTGGGCTTTGGTGGAACTTGAAATGTGCCATTGTCAATTAGGTCTTGTATCTCGTGTCAGAGACGATAGCACTTATCAGTAAGATGGCCAGTCATTTGGTGGAAGGCACAGAAATGGTTGGTGTTGTAGTTGGCCGGTAGGACTTTGGGTGGAGAAGTTGGGGTCAAAGGTTTGAGGTGCCCAGAATTGACGAGTTTCTCCATTACTGCAGATAGAGATGCCTCAAAGACAGAGAAACTCCGGGGTTGAGCTCGGGCTCAAAAGCTTTGGGCTTTTTGAACCTGATTGACATCGGCTGTTGATGGAGGTGGGGTTGTGATGATGCCACAATCGATGAGATCTTCAACAGCATGTCGAAGCCGGAAGCAGGCATTGGTGGAATGGCCAGGCATTTGATGGTAGGTGCAATAGAGGTTATGCTTGAAATTGGGTGATGGATTTTTGGGTAGAGGAGTTGGATTGAGGAGCTTGATGGAACCAGAATCGAGGAGCTTCTCATAAACTGAGGCCAAAGGTGCAGAGAAGCATGAGAAAGTCCTTAGTGGGTTCCGGCGAACAGATTGAGAATTCAAAGTGGAATCCCTGTTTGCTTTGCAATCGCACCACATTGCCTCATCAACAGGATGCATTCTTTCGCCTTCGGGGTTGAAATCAACACTAAGCATGTCTTCCCCTTCGGCAATGGTTGTGAATAAGGACCCAGCATCCTCCTTTGGGTAGGTCCTGGCCTCATGAAACTCAGCCAGGTCTTTGAACATGTCCTTCGGGCACAACTTGATCCCAACCGCAGAAGTGTGGCAAGTTTGAGAGGGTTCCTTGACTTGTCCCATATCTGGTTATAGGGTTGTAAAGGTAGAGAGGCCGACCAGTCCCTGGACCATAATCATTTGTTTGTCCATCTTGTGACCCAATTCCTCCACAGCTTTCTTGAGCTCAGCCAGCTCCATTTGTGCTGCCATTCTGGATTGATGAACGAGGAATGTGATATGACCTTGGAAGCAAAGGTGTAACAGCCCCGGTAGACGTTCCCAAACAGGTTTGGCTCTTCTTTTCAATAGCTCTCCGACGATGCAATGACCCAAAGCTTTGACAATAAAGTAATGAAAGCTCAGTGACGTCCTTTCAACAGTTTATTGAAAGAATTGAAAGAGCAAAAATGCACAGGTCATCGTCGTCAGTGTCCTCCTGGACTCTAAAACTAGAGACGAGCTTGTCTCATGATGTTCAGACGCTACCAAAATCCTCAGATTTCTTTTCGAGGGTGTATCCTTATTTAAATCAACTAACACTCAGAGATTTCAAAATAGTCTAAGCCTTTGACTACTCCGTTCTCGAAGTTTCAACTTTTGGAGCCGAAACAACTTCGGTGTAGATGACGTGATACCTTAACCAGGGTGGCGTGAGCACTTAGTGCTTTAGCCTAAACAGTGTACATGCGTAGCATGATAACCAGGGCTGTACAAGCATCACGGCATTCTCTCCATTGTTCTTTGTTTTCTGTTTGAAACCTCGACCGGGCATTAGACAAGAACTTAGAAAATCTTGATTTTCCAAAGTCTCATTGATCTAAGGATTTTGAAAATTAATCAACATGCACCATCGAGATGCACGACTCTTCATCGGGTCTTGCAGCGTCCTAATAAGCATAAGACAGACTTGAAAGCGAGAGACAACCTAGAAGCCGCCCTAAACATGCTCTCACGCAAAACAACATGAATGTATGTACAGTTTCAGAGACAAATTTGCCTCACAAGTTTCAGACATTGCCGAAATCCTCAGAATTCTTTTCAGCAATGTGTCCCCGTGTAGATCGACAGATCCTAAAAGATGTCAAAATAGACTAAATCTTCGACTAGTCCCATTTGAAGGTTCAACTTTGAACTTGGAACAACTCGGTATTGATGGCGTGGCACCCTTACTAGGGTGGCATGGGCAACTTAGTGCTTTAGCCGGGGCGGTGTTCATGCTTAGCACTATAACCAAAATGATATCAATATCACGACATCAACACTTTGTGGTTCCTCATTGTCGGTTGAATCCTCAATCGGGCATGAGGCGAGGATTTAGCAAATTTTGATTTCTTGAAGTCTCATTGAACTAAGGACTTTGAAATTTATAACGAACATTCGACAGAATGTACGACTCCTCATCGGGTCCAACAATATCTTAGACAATGTAAGACAAACCCGAAATAAAGAACTGCCCTAAGCATGCTCTTATGCAAAACAGTGTATGTACAGTGCATGCGATAGGGAAAGCAGTAACACGTAGACAGTATATGGGGTTAGATGCAAATAAATCTTACCCTGTAGGTACCTGTCTTAGTTTGGAAAGTGCTAGGGCTTTGTATATGCAAAGGCTGGTTTTGGCTTGTAACAGGTTCCTCGGACTAGAGCCACAGATATACCTCCCGTTGCCCGCGATATCGCTAAGCAACAGTCAAACGGTAGCATGACCCATCATCGTCGAAGGTTGTTAGTCATTCGGGGTCCTCGGGCTCCGGTAAACCGTGCCGGATTGCCAATACGATCCAACGAGGCTTATCCCACATCGATGCAAATGATATGCTAGAAATTGATTAAGAAGAAGAAGAATCACAAAATCGCAAAATGCCCTTTCAAGCTAGGCTCACTTTATTTAATCCATCTTTAGAGAAAACTACGCAAGTGAACAATTGAAAAAGTCCCAGATCAGACTGGCCGGACACGAGGTCCTGTTAAATCACCATTCTAACCTTCGGCAGTGCGAAGCTCACCGTTTTGACAGACTTTTAAGGAATTGTTAACAAATGTATTTAAACTCTAAGTATGAATTAATATTGGTTTGATTATCCCCAGCAGAGTCGCCACTGTGGGCAGCATGCCCTTAGAAAATCAAGGATTTCGCTCCCCGTTTTGCCCAAGTAACCCAGAAATCGAGGGAGCGTGAGCGGAGAAGCAAGCGCTCGCAAAAATGCAGAGTCTCCACCTGGGTTTGAAGGTCCGACACCCAAGGAACCGTATTTCGAAGCACCTGCCGCACTATTTGATTTGAAAAAGTGAAGGAACCAGTCCATCATGACCATATCTGGGTTCGGGAGCCAGGTTACGAGAGGGGAAGGGTTTTAAGGCACCCCTCTCGCCCAATCCGGAGATCGGTCTCTACTTAGGCATTTTGTGAAAATATTGTGATTCGTTTTCTTCTTTAATCAATTTTAAGCCAGTTAGGGCGGGGGAACAGTTAATCGGGGGTTACAACTGTAACACTTTGCAAGATGTGATAGATGGTATGTTTGCTCTACTTGAAACAGTTAGTATAGGATGAAAATAGACTGTTGTGGGAATTAGACAGACTGGAAAGCCCCTGTCTTGGAGTATCGAGCGCAGGAAGAAACCAGTATGCACGAATCAAGTCAATGCATGCTAGTCACACCTGCGCGCGCTACTACAAGACCTGCGCGCCGGTAAACCTAAGCTCACAGCTCTTATTCTCAAACTCTCTGGGCTCTGGAAGGACCAGTGCACACCCAGGACAAATCAAGCAGTTTATAGCAGTTAATAAACAACTTAAAGGCAGTTTGAATGGGCTACAAAGCCATAAAAATTACTAAAACACCCCATAAACAGTGTGGGGACAAAATAATGGCCTAAAACCAAGTTAACCATGCAAGACCACTCACTGGTCAGAGGCAAACCATCGCGCGATGGAGTCAAAGTCTCGCGCGAAGGACTGGACCAGACCAGTGCTTGGTTTACATGTTTCTGGGTTCTGAGACATATTCAGAAAGGTCGCAGGGGTACTCCAACAAAACATAACAAAGTATTGAAATGCAAGCTAGCAGTTTTAACTATGGAAAGCAGTAGACTGGTTATTAGCATGCTTAAAAGTGAGCTATACAAAATGAAGACATAAAACAGCAAGGCACCAATCCCCACGTGGACTGTCGCGAGCAACAGAGGACCGTCGCACGATACATTGAGTCCATCGCGCGATGGTTCTAGCCACGACGGTTTTTGAAACCTTGCCAGCTTTTGGACCAGGACTGGTATTAATTACCAGCCTTAGCCCAGCCAGCCCCCCTCAGGGATCAGAACAGTAAGCAAAACAAAGGTGTTATACCTTTGGCTTTTGGTTTGAAAAGTGTTTGAACTTTGAGTTGAGTTGAGGTGAAAAGGGGGATTTGAGTGAAGAAGGAGGAAGAACAAGTTATGTTCTTAGGGATGCTTAGGATATAAGCCTTTCACCCTCAAAAACTTTAACCCTTTTAAAGATAGGCAAAGGGGGGGGTATTTATAGGATTAGTACCTTCCATTAATGGAGAGGGAGAAGTAGATCTAGTGCAAAGAGACGCGCAGGCTAAGGGTTACTTCGTGGCTAAGTTTTCCCTATAGACACCTCCCAAACGGGGCATCGCCATACAGTTGGATCATCATCGTTTGCTTGATTGGTTGCTCGCTTCATAAACCAAGATCGTGGATACTTCCATGGCTAGAGGTATCGCCACACGATAGCGGTTATCATCAAAACAGAGTCGCCACCTAGTTTATTAAAGCTAGGAAAATAAATAGAGATTCTGAGTACGGAAGCCAAAAGTATAGTAAGGGGAAGGTGTTAGGCACCCCTCTCTGCCTAGCCGCGAGGCTAGCCCATAATTGCTCAACATAAGACATATAGATGCTTTATTTATCCCAATCACGTAATCTGTTTTTATGCCTTAAACAGTAAATAAGGTGAGCCGAGACTGTAAATAAATCATGCGTCAGAAAGCAGAAAGCATAACAAAGCTGTGCCAGCAGATCGATTACTCGGCCGGTGAAAGGATGTCAGGGCCGAGTAATCACACTGATTCAATGTACCGGTCGAGGCATCGAAGCCCCGGCTGGTGTTCTTCCTCACACCAGACAAAAAGTTTAATGGGCAATCAAAACGCTACGATTAGTGAATTAAACAGAAAATAAACCAAACCAGAGGCCGTTGGGACTCACCACCTTGATCCCTCAGTTGCTTGATGGCTTCGGATCGATGGGGATTGACTGATTGATTGCTTCTTGAACAAAACCCTAGGGCTAGGGTTTGAACTCCGGGGTTGGATCGTCGGATTGATGGCCGCCTTCGAGAGGTTAGGGCTTTTGTAGAGAGGGTTTTTATGAGTATATGGGCAGAGTTTCGTGACTGATGAGAGGGTGTAGATCTACAAATTTCTGTATATCTTTGTTGTATCCGAGGGTCTCTTTATATAGGCAAGGGGGTGACTCACTCGGTCCAATCAAATCACGGGGTTGCAATTGCAATTGCATTGCAACACAAACTCTTCGTTGCAATCTCTGAACGTGGCCCGAACGCATCGGAGAGGCGGCGTAATTGGATCAAACAACCGACAGAAGGTTCGAGAGTCTGGAAAAGGGCCGATCTGGCGGCCAAGTAAAGGATGTCGCGGCCTGGAAATGGATGTGGCGGCCGAGGCTTTGATCTCTCAGGGAGATTTTTCTCGCAACAGGTTGCTCGGGTGAGGAATGGATGTTAAGGCCGTGAGATCGATGTTGCGGCTGACCGATGGATTTTCCTAACACTCTATGTTTCTGTCTGAAAGGCTATTTGGCTCTGGATTGGGTCCTCTAAGTGGCTCAAAGTTCGTACCATAAGTCCAGGGGTTTCACAAGAAAGCAATCAGCAATCATCGAATCCGTATCATCATCGGAATGGTCCCAAGGTGGGAGTTGAAATAATCGTTAGGCCAAATTGGGGTGTCTACAGATGCCCCTCTTTGACTGAGCTCAGACGGATCACGAGACATGTTTGAGTGATAGTCAAAGCTGTGAAAGCAACTCAATTTGGTCCAACCACTATTCCAAGGGTTTTTAAAAAAAGTTTTTGTTATGGTCAGGCCAGGAGGCTGCCTACGTATTCCTCAAGGGAAATTCAGACCAATCGTAGTTCGGAGAAAAAAGATTTTGTTATGGTCAGGCCAGGAGGCTGCCTACGTATTCCTCAAGGGAAATTCAGACCAATCGTGGTTCGGAGGGCAATAAAAAAGAAAAAGTTTGGAGGGTTAGAGACAGAAGACGTACCTTCGGGCTTTAAAAGCCGTAGTGCAACGTACCTGGGTAAGGCCAGGGTTTTGGCGGAAAGTAGTTGAAGGAGCGCGGGGCTGCCGGGGAAGTTCTTGCGGAGAGTTACCTTAGTGTTTTGGGGTAGATCAGTACACGGCAGGTGTGTTTGCTTTTCTTGATCATCCGTACTTTGACTTAGGGGAGCACGGTAGTGCAGACTATCCTTGCGAATGAGCTGGAAGGAATTGATTTAATTTGGGGTGGAATCCAAGCCATCTATTGGAGATGAATTGGATACCAGTTTTGAGATAGGGGTGGAACCCAAGTCATCTTCCGGAGACGAGTTAGATACCGTTTGAGATATAAGGTGGCGCGAGGCCAGTAACTGGAGCACGTGGCATTTGAGTGAAGAAACCGAGGCGCGGAGCCGGTAAGGTGAGAGCCTGAAGAGTCGGCACTTAGAGCTTGACGTGATTTGAACGGAGGTGTAGAACCGGTTGCATTCTGATGGTCTATGCACGAAGCTTTCTCATCATAAATTTTGGCTTTGAGCCAAAGGATCGAGGCGCCGGGCCGATCAATAAAACCGAGGCTTAGAGCCGGTTGATTGCAGGATTGACCTATTTCATGAGTAGGTGATAGATGCAAAGCATAGTATGTGCGTATGATGATGGTTAAATGTGAGCAGATATGGTGATGCAGGCTCGATGTAATTGATGCAATATGTGCACGGGCCCGTGCGTGAGTGTTTGATATAAGCATAAAGCTTCTTTCAAGTTCCGGACTTGAGCACTCGAAGCATAGAGCTCGAGCATTCGAAGTGTAAAATCAGAGCATTCAAAGTACAGGCTTTGAGCATCCAGTACGCAGTGGTTGGGCATCCAAACGTAGAGCTTGTGCATTCAAGGTATAAACCTTAAGCATTCGAACGTCGAGTTCGAACGTCCAGTACACAGTGGTTGGGCATCCAAAGGTAGAGCTTGTGCATTCAAGTACAGGCTTGAGCATTCAAAGTACAGGCTTTGAGAGTAGATGATATCTTGTTGTATGGCGTTGTTGAGTAGTGAGTTTGTAGAACTGTTGAGCTGTTGAATATTCCATCTTCCATCTTCCACGGGGTTTGATTTGTTCTTCTTGCTTGGAATGCTTCCAAGGCTAGTTCTGAGTATGCTCGGGACTCCCCCCCAAGGCTCATTCTGAGTATGCTCGGGACTCCCCCCAAGGCTAGTTTTGACCCTATTCCACTTTGAATCTGTCGACTTGTTGACACAAAATGCCATAAGGCTTGTGAAATGCTTCAGCTATTATGGCCTTCACAGATTTCCATTACCTTGACTGACGGGGTGATTCACACATACGCTCTAGGAGATTTCCATCGCCTCCTTTGGCAAATTCAACTTGTTTTGGGAGATTTCCATCGCCTCCATTAACAGGGTACCTTCTGGAGGCTGAACGATTTCCAGCTATACAAACGCTTTCTGGAAGCCAACAACATAAACGCCTTCTGGAGGGCTTTATCAACATGGATGCCCTTTTTGGAGGATAGATGTCTTCTGAAGGGCTGAAGTGTGCAAGCTTTATACAGGTGCTTTTTCTTATTGGATGTTCACTCAATGTATTAAGTGGAAGCCGCAGGATTGTTTTGCTGGCCTGGAAGTGGCGAGGCTGCTTAGTCTCAAGATGTGAGCTCGGGGCAGCTAAAGTAAGCACTGCACTATTGAGATGGAACCTGCTATACGGCGAGGCCTGAGTGTAGAGTTGCTCGGAGTTCTTGAAAAGCCAAATAAGGCCGTGAATACGACAAGGCACGTGTATAGTGCTATTGAAGAGCAAGTGTGAGGCTTCTGATTTTATGAAGGCAGAGCTGCTGACATGGAGTTGAAAGCGTGAAGCAAGGAGCTTTGGAGATGTAAAGTGCGAAGCCACTTTAATGTTGCTGATATGGTGCCAATTGTAGAGTTAGCTTGAGGCTATCTTCTAACTTCTTTGACTTGGCTTTGTCACAAAGCTTAATATGGTTGTTCTTGATAGCTTCAAGGACCAAAATCCAAAAGAATCCTGCAATCCACATTTGAATAGTTTAGAAAATAGCAAGGGATAGGAAAACAACATGCAACAGGCTTGGAGTCGACCACGGGCCGAAATCCTTTTATGCTGACTGCTAGGAGCAGGACCACCATACTTGAAGAACCCTAATTCAAGAGCTTGAACGATTTTGGGTGACATAGATTGCAATGCAACTCATATGCATGTTAATTTGAATTTTTAAAAAGAAATGCAAGCCCCCTGTTTAGGCCATGAATGCTTGACCCTAGCTCAATTGTGCACGATGACAATAATCTAATTGCCCCTATCATAGAAACATGCATTGTAAATAGCAATGAATGTGAGTTCAATGTTTCTGTTCAGCAGAGATCTTGGCCTGCCTGTAGACACCCCAATTTGGACCTATTAATTATCCTTAATTTGTGGCCTTGAGGCTCCCCGATGATGAAACGGAATCAAAACAGGCCTTGGACAAACTTGGACGATGCTTCTTCGACTTTTTCAAAACCAAAACCTTCTTTTTCCCGACACCCTGAGGGCAAAATGGGCACATTTTTTGGCATATAAGATACCTTTGAATGAGACCAATTGGGTTAGAAAGAGGACTTAATGAGCTTTCCAACGCTTCGAAAAACACCCAAAACCGAGTTCAGGAGTGTCCGTGGCACCCTTCTGAAGTTGGGCAGACACTCCCAAGCGCTCGAGACCACTCTAGAGCGCTCGGGAGTGCCACTCCCAAGCGCTCGAGACCACTCTAGAGCGCTTGGGAGTGCTGACAGACCAATGCATTTTGAGCTTGGCCTTTGACCATGGCTTTTCAGGCTTTTCAACTCGTTCAACATTCAAACCTGCATATCCTGAGCTGCCTGAGCCAGCAGAGCATCTCATGATGCCATTTTGCCCTCCCAAAGCCATTTTCTCCTTGTTTTTGATTTATTTTTCAAGCTTCAAACCTATTTTCTTCACCCCTATATATACCCTTTCATTACCAGCTGAAAGAGACCACGAAAAATTAGTCCCTCTCTCCCCCCTTTTTGCTACAAAATCAGCCTCTGAAACTCTCTCAAACTCTATCAAAACAACCTCCATTTTCTAAGAAAAATGACCAATTTTCAAGCAAAATCCCTAAGAGGAATGAAATCGTAGATTTCATCTTCTCTTACTGTTTTCAATCCATTTTAAAAGCAAGCAAATCAGTCCAAGAAGCAAAGTTCAAGTCGAGCGTAGGTATAAAATCCCATTTTATACTTAAAGTCTATTGTTTTTCTACTTCTGAGGGAGATCAGGGGCTCATACCAGTTCTTCATACTAGTTGTAAGTACCTTTGATCTTAAGTTTAACAACAAGAGCAAAGGGTGCACAAAAATGTTTTTCTTAAAACCCTTACTGGAAACACTCTCGAGCGCTCGAGAGTTCTCCCGGGCGCTCTGGACTGTTTCCAGTCCCATGCATGGCATTTTGGTAAGCAGTAGGCTGGGGGTGAGGTGCACTCTCAAATAAAATGGTTTTATTCTGGCATGCAGACATAGAAAATCATTTTTCCTAAAACAGAAGTGTTTCTAGCAAAAGTTCAAGTAAGAACAAGGTTTTCCAAAGTTAAAAATAAGATTTTCTCTTGTTAAAGACCTAGACAAGTGTGTCTGCGTGGTAAAATGAGGTCATTTTCCATTTAAAAGTAGGCTGACAAGCAGCTCACTCCCAAGCGCTTGGAACAATTCCCGAGCGCTCGGGAGTGCATGCATGCAACTTTATTCCATTTTCCCCCAGTTTGCTATATTTTCTGACTCTCTGCATGCATGGATGTATCTTTTTGCTCTTTCAAAGCTGTATATCTAATCTTGTCAGTGGCAAGGATGCATGGCTTGAGAGTTTGAGGCACCATCTCAGTCTGTCAAAACCTCTATTGAGCCTATAACATGCTTAAATTTATTTGAGTTTACAGTTTAGCATTATATTTTGTTGGTCCTAATAGAACTTGCAGGATTGGGCATGTAATACTCCCAAGCGCTCAGGAGTGCTCCCAAGCGCTCAGGAGTGCTCCCGAGCGCTCGAGAGTGAGATCAGTGACAGGGTTTCAGCTTCTGACATTTTGCATTTCTTTACCATATTTCATTATCCTCTGTACACATGCACATGCATGCACCCCTCTTTGCTTGATACACTCCTGGATACCTGCTACCTGTTTAATGAAACAAAATGTTTTCGAAAAATCCCACAAATGTTTAGTAGAGACCGACTTCGTGTCGGGCGAGGGGGGTGCCGTAAAACCCTTCCCCCTCGTAACATGGCTTCCGAACCCTCAAACAAATCTCTGGTTTTCAATTCAAATCATTCATTTTCAATCAAAACGGTTTCTCGGGTGGCGAACCATAAATCCGGGTGGCGACTCTTCAAATTTTTCAATTCAATTCAAAAATGGTGTTTTTCGGGCCGCCCCGATCCACCCGACCCGGGGCTGTGGTAGCCCACAGTGGCGACTCCGCTGGGGATTGTTTAATTGATACTTGAGAAAAATTGGGTACATTAACAAAATGACCCGTTTTCCTTAAGTATTGATTAAACCGGCGAGCCAAGCTTGAAAAAAAAACGTTTGTGGGATTTTTCAAAATATTTTGTTTCATTGTCTATCTTTTCGCATGCATATATATCTTGTGCAACCTCGCTGTTGTGTTCTGGCAATCTTGCCCGGCTCGCCGGTGACAAGGAATCCCAGAATGCTCGGCAACCCTCAACCGTGATGAGTCATATCTGCCGTTTGTACCGTTATTGGGTGTACGCTTGATAATCGGGAGGCATACCTTGACTCTAGTCCGGGGAACCCTTTCTAAACCAAAACCCGGCCTCTATACATGTGTAGAAAGCAATATAACCATCCAAATTAGAACAGGGACCCGCAAAGTAGGACTATGTGCAATATCCTGCCTACATGTTACTGTTTTCTGCATCTCATCCATGTCATGCCATCATGATGTCTATTCAATTTCAAGTCCTGTGCTCTTAATCTCGCTCGTGCTGTCTGTAGAAGGTTGCCAAGACCCGACGAAGAGTCGTGCACCCCAGTATACGTTGTCTAAACTACATAAGTCCTTAGAATAATGAGACTTTGGGAAATCAAAATATGCTAAGTCCTTGACTGATGCCTAATTGAAAATTCAATAGAGAATAAGGAATAACGTGGAAACGACGCCGTGATGTCACTTTACTTACACCACTTTGGCTAATGGCACCATGCCACTGACACCACTCTGGTTGTGGTTTCACGTCGTCTATACTAAGCTATTCCAAGTTCAAAATTGAAACTTCGAATGAGGACTAGTTGAATACTTAGTTCTTTTGACATCTCTTAGAATTTGTCGTTCCAAACGAAGGATACACCCTAAAAGAAATTCTGAGGAATGAGGCAACCTTCAAAGGACCGTAATCTTATCCCGCTTGCGCATCACACCATGCATCTTCTGCTTACTTTCGTGTCCCGTATAGAACTCTTAGACTCGTTCCGCGGCTTGTTTAGGATTGCCTGGACCGATGAAGAGTCGTGCTTTTTAAAGGCACATTGTTGGAATTAATTAGTCCTTGGAACGATGAGGTTTTAGGGATATCGAAATTCATTAAGTCTTCAATACATTTTTCAATCATTGATTCAATAAAGATTAACGAAACAATTAGGCTACAATGTCGTGATACCCACACCACCCAGGTTATAGTGCGAAGTCACTTACACCGCTTAGGCTAATGGCACCATGCCACTGACGCCACTCCGGTTACGGTATCATGTCATTTACGCCAAACGGTTTTTGAAACCAAAACAGAAATTTCTGGTGAAAAATGTTGAAGACTTAATTTGTCTTGATATCTCCCAAGTCTTGTTATTCCTAATCAAAGGATACACATTCAAAAGAATCTCTGAGGACTACGGCAATCTTTCATAGGTTGTCATTTCTTAGGTCTAGGAGACCATAAATCCATGGAGTTTGGGATAACTCCGGTGTTCGCCGTGCTCGAACGGCTCCCTCTAGCCTTAAGTGCATCTTCCAGCAGTCTTATTGCTCTGTCTCGGATGGTCTTAGATAAGGAGATTGGCTCTGATTCCTAACGCGTGGAATTTAACCTGCCTAACATCGACCTACCCATGACTGTTGGAACTATCTGTAAAGTTTGATCCTTGAGTCGACGATGACAACACGTGAATAACAATTCTTTTATTCATACACGTTTTTTTTCAATAAATCACAACAGGGGCACATTCTGAGTTCGCTTCTTACTTTACTGTCAGCACTGGGCCATCCATCCTACAACAAAGCCATACCCTCATAAACCCAGAATTTGCGAGGAAGATATGGAACAAACGGTGGAAAATTTGAATGGGGAGTATTCGAACGGGGAACAGTCAACAGGGAATCTGAATGAATTGGATCAAATCCGAACTTCCATCCGACAGATGGGTGAGATTACCCAGTTGATGCTCATGATAACCGGGGTTGCCAGACGACTTCCACCTCCTCAAAATCCAAAAACACCCCTTGAAAATAACCATGAACCACCCCCTGAACCAAACCCCCAAAGCCCAGAAATGGCCGCCATTAAAGCCAAATTGGCCCAACTTGAGTAGTCCTTAGCCAGAAGCGAAAGAATAACCTCAATTGGTTTCGACATCGACGAACTCTGCCTCTTCCCAAATGCCAGACTACCCAAGAAATTCAAGCCAATCGACTTTGCTAAGTTCGACGGAACCGGTGACTTGAAAGCACACCTGATCGGCTACATTGGGGCACTTTCCATGTGGGGTGTGGAGAAAGACGCCACGGCCCAAATGTTCCCTCAAACACTGATTGGGCATGCCATGCACTGGTTCAGTGCCTTGGAAATAACAAAGAAGAAATCTTGGGAGGACATCTGTGAAGCTTTCGTGGCCCAGTTCGACTACAACATCCAACTTGAGGTCACCATTCGAGAGTTGGAATCAACAAAGATGGAACTGGAGGAGTCTTTCATGAATTTTGTCCGAAGATGGAGAGCAAAGGCTGTTCAGATGAAGGACAAACCCTCTGAGAAAGATCAAATTCGGATGATTGTCCGAAATCTCCAGCCCGCACTTGCCAAGCACATGATCCTAGCTCAAGCCTCTTCCGACTTCAAGACGTTCTTTGAAACAGGCCTGGCAGTCGAAGAAGCCATTCAGTTGGGCATCCTCGAAAATACTGACAACCCCAAGGCCTTCTGCACCTTCCACCAAATGCCCGGTCACGCTACCAATGACTGTCACCGTCTAATTGATGACGAAAGCATCCTAATGCCGAACCTCAGGTCTAAAGGAGAATTTTGAGTGCAGCAAAGTCAATCCATGAATGGAATCTGTCACAAGTTGGGGAAGTTTCTAAGTTTCAAGTCGAGTCTTCGTCTTTCAATTTCAAGTCAGCTAGTACTTCGAGTCTTTCATGTTTTCATGTTTTCAAATTCAAGTTTGTAGTCGAAAAAGAAAATCCAAAAGAGAGTCAGTTTCGTATTCCCGAACTACATTATGACCTGATTCCTTTGCAAGAAGGATACATAGGCAGCCTCATCCTGAGGCCCGGTCATATTCATTCGAGTCGATCTCAAAATTCGGTCACGATCCTTCGTGTCAATCTTTCGTCAGTTTGTTCCGTCTTTTGAACTTAACGTCAAGCTTCTTGCATCGAAATTGTGATGATAAACTTGTGTTTTGTGATAATTCCTTAACTTGGAATTGTTTTTCACCATCAATTAAGGAATCAAAGCACGAGATACTTCACCCTTGCAAGAAGAAGAATTTCATGGGACCACTCCCTGACGCCGTCGAGAAGCAACGCCTTGGCCCGAGAAAAAGATCGCTAGATCAAAATGTCAAAATGAGATCTAGGCAAAAGTTAGAGTATACAAATCTCTTGGCTTGCATCTAGGATCTAGTTATCAAGTTGTGCAATTCAAAATGAAGAAAGGCATTCATTTCTTTTATCAAACGCTTGAAGATATATATCCATTGATACTCCATTTGAGCCTAAATCAATTTCTTTGAAAGAACCCAGCTAGGCAGCTATCCCCCACACCGGGATGAAATAAGGAAGACAAATGCGCCAAACACATGGTTATCATCGGTGCATCAGAATTCAAAGCGCGAAAGTGCAAAATACATAGGCACAATGAGATGCAAAACATTGAAGAAAAACAGAGAAAGCTCAAAATCAACAAATGTGCCAAACACATCGGCACAACAAAGTGCAAAGCAAATCAAGTAAAAGAAGGCGCCCGTCAAAAGCAAAAGGGCGCAAAAATATTCAAGATAGCTGCTAGCTCTCGAAACCCAAAGAAAATGAAAATTCTTGAGCCTATTATCCTTTCTTTGTTAAGCCAAACCTCGGCCACGTTAAAACCCAAAAAAAGCCCTTTCAGATTGAAAAACGCAACTTGATAACAAAAATCCTAGGCACTGGGAGAAAACAAGAAGGAGGGGCAAGACTTTTTATGAATCCCGCAAAAGGAGAAAATCCGAACTAGGGCATCTTCAAAACCCATGGGCTGTCATCAGCAACCTGGGGCATAGTTCGTGGTAAAAATTCTCGTGTTTTGGACAAAACAAGATGAGTATCAATTGACAGTGCTAAAACAATTTCAAAACCTCAAATGGGAAAATCATCAAAACTTGATTTTATCATGACAATTTCAAATGTCAATTGTGGGGGATGCTTGCCATTTTTCGAACCCTCAAGTAATCAAGCTACTCGTCGAGTCAAATCAAACTCCTCGTCCAGTCAAGATCATCATGGAGAGTCAGTCCTATCATAAATGGTATTTCTTGTCTTTTGAGCCTTGTCCAAATTCACACAAGGTCATCTGTCTAGTCAAGTCATGTTGATCTTGAGTCCCCAACTCGTGAGAGGAATTCCGATGCATGGAAGGACCCGCACTTGCATTCATGATAAAACTGGTTGCTGAAACTATCAGTGGAATCAAGGAAAAGAATCAAAACTGAGATCTGTCACTGGGGCATGCGCATCAGGCCAATGTCATCGATCATAGCAAGCACATCAAGACTGGGGCCTGAATACTCAAAACTCAAGCATTGATCAAAGTCAAACTCAAACCAACTCCAGCTCTAGATCCAGCCCAAACCCAACTTCCATCCAAAGACAAACTCCATCCCAAATCCCAAGGTCCTGAAAATACTGTCCCGCTGGTCAAAAACAGTAAAGCAGAAAGGGTACTTGGACATGCCTTTGTTTTTCAAAAAATAAAAAATAAATAAATAAATAAATCGTCATTGTTGTCAGATGACGAAACAAGGGTCTCACTTTCTAGTCTCGACCTCTTATGGTCGCCTTCATCTATCATATTTGTCAACACGACTGCTTGACGTGCTGCCATAGATTTGGCATTGTCCTCTTGGACATCTTTCAATCATCTGCCGCCATAGATTTGGCACAGTCCTGAGGGACACCTTTCAATCATCTGTTGCCATAGATTTGGCATCGTCCTGAGGGACACCTTTCAATCGTCTTCCGCCATAGATTTGGCACCGTCCTAAGGGACATCATTCAATCATCTGCTGCCATAGATTTGGCACTGTCCTGAGGGACATCATTCTCTCGACTTCTGCCATAGATTTGGCATTGTCTTGAGGGACATCTTTCAATCATCTATTGCCATAGATTTGGCATTGTCCTGAGGGACATTTTTCCATCATCTTTTGCCATAGATTTGGCATTGTCCTGAGGGGCATCTTTTAATCATCTTCTGCCATAGATTTGGCATTGTCCTGAGGGACATTTTTCAATCATCTTCCGCCATAGATTTGGCACCGTCCTGAGGGACATCATTCAATCATCTTCCACCATAGATTTGGCACTGTCCTGAAGGACATCTTTCAATCAACTTCTGCCATGGATTTGGCATCTTGTCGATCATTTGCGTGCATGTCTGCATGTTTGCATTTGCCCCAAAGAACTACGCTGGTCTGATCCCTACAAACGGGGTACGTAGGCAGCTCGAACGAGCACGACCTCATGCTTCGAATGCTTGTGCATCTTTACTTGCATTTGATTTTGAATTAAGGATTTAGTAGGGCTCAAATTGGGCTGTCTCAATCTTTGGGCGTCACTCGTATCCAGACATGATACCGAGCGCCGTCCAAAGAGGGGCAACCGTAGACACCCCAATTTGGACCTATTAATTATCCTTAATTTGTGGCCTTGAGGCTCCCCGATGATGAAACGGAATCAAAACAGGCCTTGGACGAACTTGGACGATGCTTGTTCGACTTTTTCAAAACCAAAACCTTCTTTTTCCCGACACCCCGAGGGCAAAATGGGCACATTTTTTGGCATATAAAATACCTTTGAATGAGACCAATTGGGTTAGAAAGAGGACTTAATGAGCTTTCCAACGCTTTTAAAAACACCCAAAACCGAGTTCGGGAGTGTCCGTGGCACCCTTCTGAAGTTGGGCAGACACTCCCAAGCGCTCGAGACCACTCTAGAGCGCTTGGGAGTGCTGACAGACCAATGCATGTTGAGGTTGGCCTTCGACCATGGCTTTTCAGGCTTTTCAACTCGTTCAACATTCAAACCTGCATATCCTGAGCTGCCTGAGCCAGCAGAGCATCTCGTGATGCCTTTTTCCCTCCCTAAAACATTTTTTCTTTTCATTTTCATTTGATTTTCAAAGTAAAATCCTAATTTTGGCTCCCCTATATATACCCCCATCTTCTACATGCAAAAGGACCACGAAAAATCAGTCCCTCTCTCCCCCCTTTTTGCTGCAAAACTAGCCTCTCAAACTCTCTCTCAACTCTATCAAAACAACCTCCATTTTCTAAGAAAAATGACCAATTTTCAAGCAAAATCCCTAAGAGGAATGGAATCGTAGATTTCGTCTTCTCTTACTGTTTTCAATCCATTTTTCAAGCAAGCAAATCAGTCCAAGAAGCAAAGTTCAAGTCGAGCATAGGTATAAAATCCCATTTTATACTTAAAGTCTATTGTTTTTCTACTTCTGAGGGAGATCAGGGGCTCATACCAGTTCATCATACTGGTTGTGAGTACCTTTGATCTTAAGTTTAACAACAAGAGCAAAGGGTGCACAAAAACGTTTTTCTTAAAACCCTTACTAGAAACACTCTCGAGCGCTCGAGAATTCTCCCGAGCGCTCTGGACTGTTTCCAGTCCCATGCATGGCATTTTGGTAAGCAGTAGGCTGGGGGTGAGGTGCACTCTCAAATAAAATGGTTTTATTCTGGCATGCAGACATAGAAAATCATTTTTCCTAAAACAGAAGTGTTTCTAGCAAAAGTTCAAGTAAGAACAAGGTTTTCCAAAGTTAAAAATAAGATTTTCTCTTGTTAAAGACCTAGACAAGTGTGTCTGCGTGGTAAAATGAGGTCATTTTTCATTTAAAAGTAGGCTGACATGCAGCTCACTCCCAAGCTCTTGGAACAATTCCCGAGCGCTCGGGAGTGCATGCATGCAACTTTATTCCATTTTCCCCCAGTTTGCTGTATTTTCTGACTCTCTGCATGCACGGATGTATCTTTTTGCTCTTTCAAAGCTGTATATCTAATCTTGTCAGTGGCAAGGATGCATGGCTTGAGAGTTTGAGGCCCCGTCTCAGTCTGTCAAAACCTCTGTTGAGCCTATAACATGCTTAAATTTATTTGAGTTTACAGTTTAGCATTATATTTTGTTGGTCCTAACAGAACTTGCAGGATTGGGCATGTAATACTCCCAAGCACTCGGGAGTGCTCCCGAGCGCTCGAGAGTGAGATCAGTGACAAGGCTTCAGCTTCTGACATTTTGCATTTCTTTACCATATTTCATTATCCTCTGTACACATGCACATGCATGCACCCCTCTTTACTTGATACACTCCTGGATACCTGCTACTTGTTTAATGAAACAAAATGTTTTCGAAAAATCCCACCGTCACGGTAAGGAGATTGGCTCTGGTTCCGAATCGCTCGGAATTCAACCTGCCTGACAGCATCTACCCAGACTATCGAAAATCTTCTGTGCAAATGCCTTAAGTGAGATTCAAGCCATGGTAGGTCATAGGCTTGGTTTCTAGGAGGTGCGTAGAAGGTAGGGCGAGCATTCGGATCGGTTATGAGTTACTCCCTTTTGACTTGTTGCCAGTACTGCAAACATTGATCGCCTGCGAAGAAAAGAGGCTGTACCAAATTGGTTTCATCCATCCTAAAGACTAGTCCGCGTAGACACCCCGGAAGGAACCCCACTGTTTGAAGTCCAAATCAAGCAGGAAGAACAACCATTGTTAGGAGAACTTGAGGAAGTAGAACCCATAGTTACAATCCTTCTTGAAAATCCTTTACCCATGGCTGACCAAGGAGACAGAATAGAAGAACTCAGAAAAAACATGGCTAACATGGATGCTCAGTTTAAACAATCCCTCGCTGGTGTCGATGCACAACTTAAGGCTTCTGTCGCCTCCATGAAAAATGACATGAACATGATAATGGAAAGTATGCAGGAAATCAGGGATAAGCTTCAGACTAGGCCGCAGCCCGAACGACTCAAAGAAGAAATGCCAGCAGCTGACCCCAACCTAGCTACTCTCATTGCCAAGATCGGCAAGCTGGAGGAATCTGTCCAAGAAACTAAGCGACTTGGAAAGGGGGAGATTGACATGAGCAAGCTATGCCTCTTTCTAAATGCCAAGTTGCCAGAAAAGTTCAAAGGAGTCGACTTTGCAAACTTTGATGGTACCGGCGACCCGAGGGCCCATCTCCAAGGATATGTTGGTTCCCTCACCATGCGCGGCATCAAAAAGGAAGCTATGGCCCAATTATTCCACGAGTCCTTGTCCGGCCCAGCTCAATAATGGTTCCTCACTCTTGAACCATCCAAGAAAAGGACTTGGGAAGACATTGGGACAGCTTTTGTGGCCCAATATGACTCCAATGTTGATCTGAAAATGACCACGAGTGTAACGCCCCGCTATTTACTACAAATAAACTCTGAAATGCACTAAATTTCAAACATGTCTAGGCCCTTATTCTCTCCATAAATGAATTACATTACTAAAATAAATTAAGCCGCCAGGTAAATAATCTTCTAGATCCTCCAAAAAGATCAACTCTTCCAACTTAATCCTTATGTGCTGCAATTCAATTTCCACTAATCCGGCTCCACACCTGAAAAAGAAATTATCCGGGAAGTATACGATACAACAGAATAACAAAGCTCATAAGTGGAATCAATAAACGATAATCGACCACCAAGTCGAAGCAACAATCACAAGGGACCTCATACCATGTCCTCCTCAGTACATGACCAGTGACCCTTCCCCAATACCTTCCTCACCGAGTCATCCTCGACCCATTCTGGATATTGGACAGGCTATTGGTGAGTTTGATCCATGTACTAAACAATTCTACAGTACTCAGCCAACAATATCATACTCGATACCAATTATTCCATTTTTCCAACAATATTCCATAGGATTGAACAAAGATCATGAGATAATCAAAAGGAGTACAAAGATGAGAGTGAAGAAAGGATTCCGGAAATAGGAAGCATATCGTATACAACCCGGATTACCTCAAATAAATCGCCACCGTTGAACCTCATGCATAGTCGAGTACTACTACTCCACACCAATTGAATTTGGTCTATCGTAAAACACCTCGGCTCCTCCCCTATTTTCTCTTCTTCTTCCTTTGCCGACTACTTTCTCTCATTTTTCTCTCTCTCTCTCCCTCTCTCTCTCTCTCTCTAACACTCTCCAATTGAGTGGTGTGTTGTGTGAGGTGTGAGTGCATGAGTGTGGTATTTATAGTGGAAGGGTTAGGAGAATAATCCAAGCATATTCCTTTCTTAATTAATATCAAATGGAATAATTCCATGTATATTCTTTTATGCCAAAGCATATTCCTAGAATAAAAATCTAAGGATTTGATGCCGAGAATATTCCTAGAATAAAATCTAGGGATGCCAAGAATATTCTTAGAATAAAATCTAGGGAAATCAAATCAAATCTTATAATATCTAAATAAAATCTTATAATATCTAAACAAAATCTTATAAAATATTAACAAAATCTAGTGGATTCTAAAGGATAAGATCGAATCTAATAAAATCTAATCAAATCTTATCCTAATCTTATCCAATCTAATCTTATCCAAATCATATCTAATAAAATCCTATATTATCTCACAAAATCTAGGAGTACAATCTATTCTAATCTTATCCTAGATTTTTAGGATTATGAAGTAGGACTAGGGTTCTATAATAAGTGGGTACAAGGCTATCAAGGTTATGGAAAAAATCCTATGATATCAAAGGGATTTTAATGGCTAGCTCCTAGAATTAAATAATAATAATACAGTCTCTTTAATAAATGATAGAATAATTTTTAATAAGAGAATTATTTTAAAGATATTGACTTGAAAATTCGGGTCATTACAACGAGGGAATTAGAAAGCACCAAGATGAGTGAGAAGGAAAGCTTCGCCGATGTTGTGAAACGTTGGAGGGCTAAGGCTGCTCAGATGTAGAATAAGCCCGATTTGAAGGAACAGATACAGATCATAACCAAGAACCTACCAAGCTCCTTCGCTCCATACATGGTTCTTTCCCAGGCTGCCTCGAATTTTGAAACCTTTTATGATTCCGGACTGGCCGTGGAGGAGGCCTTACGGGACGGAACTTTGGAAAAGAAAGAATCAGGGTCAGGGTCAAAATCCAAAAGGGCATATTCAGGAAATAGCAATGTCCTCTTCGGGAATACGAATCAGGCAGGGACCTCATCCACCAAACCAGTGGAAGTCAACCAGTTCTCTGAAAAACCAAAATCCCAAAGCTGAACCTTTACCCAATTCAGCACTCCCAGGTCCACTATTCTCAAGAAACTCACAGAAATCGGAGTATTAAAACCTCTTCCACCACCACAAACCATTCCACCAAACCTAAACCAAAGTGTCTACTGTGATTTCCACCAGATGCCTGGCCATACCACCGACAACTGCATCCGCCTTCGTCATGAGATTCAAAACCTCATTAACAACAAAATTGTCGATGCTCCACCCTCAGATAAGCCGAACGAACACTATTTCAAACCCTTTACCACAACATAACGCTCCCTTCCACATTAACCAAATCACCCTAGCCAAAAACCAAAGCCTCCAAGAGTTTAATCCTACCCTTTTCATTGTCCCTGATACTGAGCCAAAGCCTATTGTCGAAATTCCCGAAGAGACTGCCCTTTGTTTCCTGTGGGAATGGGAAGACACATGGGGAGAACTGATCGCCGATTGGGAGGAGTTTGAAGCTGCTAATTTTAAAAGAAATGTCGAACCCTTATTCGAGGCCTGATGGGAAGTCGACTGGCAGAACATCCACGCTGATCCTCTTGATGGATTCTCTTTGTATGCATTGTTTGAAAATCAAGAGAAGAGTACCAAGTTTTTCAAGAGATGTCTGAGTGGGGATGGGACCTAACCCCGAACGAGTACCAGCTTCTAGCTTGGAATGACCCCTTGGACGCCTTCTCCCTGCCAGCGTTGTTCGCTGAAGAATACCAGCCAGGGTACCAACCTGAGATAATGAGGTACAATTGGCCAGAGCTCACCCCACTTCGCCCGGATTTCTCTCATTTCAATGATTTTGTCATCGATAACGTGTATAGCAATGTGGACCTCACTCCATACCCAAACTTTCCTGAACTCGAAGAAGAAGTCGCCAGTAATGTGTGTGATCCAATGGACTACCTTATCGATGAGGCTAAATCTGAACCATCAGTTACCTTTCCAAAAGACGCCGATGTTGCCATGATGAACCTATGGGAGAACGAACCAGGGGCTGGAACGAACCTATGGGAAAGCACTGAGGTTGTCAATATAAAAGTAGGGAATGAGGAATGGACCGTGAATAGGGCAGCAATGGAGGCTGAAAGATGGAAGCCCAAAGACCTGTGGGATGATTTGGTCATTGCTGATTTGGCTGCCAACCTTCGAGATACAACCATTGGCAGCAAGCATAAAGCCCTTGCTGACTTATGGAGCGAGGAATCATCGTATCGCCAGATTGATCATTTGACCAGAAGCGGCCACGTTTACCAACCTCCGAACCTCCAAATCGGAGAATCTTCCAATCCTGCGCCCCCACTAACCGAAGAGCTTTCTGATCCCTTTTCTACCCCGGTCAAAAACACCTTCCAACCCTTTGCTCCACCAGCCAAAGAGCCTTCCCGACCAGAGAAAAACCCTAAAAGAATGATCAAGCGTCAACTTGAGCAAACCCAGGCCAAGATGTCTGTTTGGGATGTGCTTGTTCATTCCACACGCCATCGTGAAGGACTCATTCAAGCACTCTCTCAACTGAAAGTTCCCTTCGCCATAACCTTTGACGAGCTTGTAGCACTGATCAAGACCATACCTATTAAGCATGCCATCACCTTTACTGATTGAGACTTACCTGTCGAAGGGACTGATCATAATCGGCCATTGCATATCACCCTGAAATGCCATGGCAAATGGGTTCCAGTGATCCTGGTCGATAATGGTTCAGCAATTAATGCCTGCCCACTCCGCGTTGCCTATTGCTTGGGGTGCAAAAATAAGGACTTCTCTCCTTTAGAAGTCAAGGTCCGAGCATATGACAACACCCTGCGAGACGTAGTTGGGACTCTTATGCTTCCCATGACTTTCTGTCCATATCAAACGGAGGTAGAATTTCATGTGGTGGACATTCCCGCCTCTTTCAACCTACTATTGGGAAGACCCTGGCTGCACCGACCAGACATCATGGCTGTGCCTTCTACACTGCATCAGAAAATCCAACTGGGACTTGAAACGGGAATGCTTACCATCCACGAGGACTCTGGAATTCATGCCCCTGTCAAAGACAATGCCCCACTTCTGGATATTCAACACAGGGAAGAAGATATCGCCTTAGGAGGTTTCTCTCTGGATACTTCCAAATCTGTCTATTCGGTCAAAATTGATGACGACTTTGTCGTCAGTAATGTCGCCATCAAGATAATGAAAAAGATGTCTTACATGCCGGGACTAGGATTAGGAAAGAATTTCCAGGGGCCTGTGAAGATTGAGGCCCAGGGCACTTTGGTGCATACGACTGGCCTTGGTTACTCACCCTCGAGTAGCAGCAAGATGAAAAACGGAAACAGGCTAGAGGAATACTTTGTCAAAGAGGAAGCAAACCAAATCTACCAGGGCCAGCCGGAACCATTTTGTGATAAGCTAACCAATACTCTCTTACCGGGGTTTGAGATATTCGCAAACGATGTCTGGCCAAAAAGTGAGGAGGAGTTCAAAGTTGTGGGAGAACAGAAGGAACCAGCCAACTGGGTTGAGATCTTTGCTATGGGTAGTCTCGCGACTTTGTTCAGGGATGACGAACCAATGGGTACGGCTATGGAAGCAGAAGTGCTGATGATGGGACAGGATACTCCTAAAGATCCAACTTTGCTCATCATGGATGCCGCTGGGGATTACAAGAACTGGACTTTCATACCGAGTTCAACCTGCCGTGGATCTGATTCTGATTCTGAGTCCAAGTCTGAGTCTTCCGAGTCTTCTGAGCCTGTCGAGTCCAAGTTGGTGCCTCTCGGCCCAAACTCTCAGAGTCTGTATTTCGAGTTCGAGTCTACCCGTGTGTATGGTGCCCCTGAGGCCTCCGTTAATGATGAAATAAATGAATCTGGTTCTGCTTACTTCTCTGACTTTGAATTAAATTGTGTTGACCCTGATGATGAAGAGATTGATTTCGATGGGGACATCCCCAAAGCAATCAGATCCCTAATCGAAAGGGAAGATGAAAGGCATGCTCAACCTGTAAAAGAAGAAATTGTTTTAATAAATTTGAGAGATGAAGGGAATCCCCGGATGACCCAGATCGGTTCCACACTATCTGCTGAAGAACGCAAAGCCCTTATAAACTTACTCAAGGAATTCGAAGATGTGTTTGCATGGTCACACACAGATATGCCCGGAATCGATCCTAAAATCGTGGAACACCGGATCCCCCTTTATCCTGATGCAAAACCAGTAAAACAGAAACTAAGACGCATGAGGCCTAATTGGGTGCTTAAGATAAAGGAAGAAGTCACCAAACAGATCGATGCTGGATTCTTAATGGTAACCGAGTACCCTCAGTGGGTCGCAAACATCGTCCCCGTGCCAAAGAAAGATGGCAAAATAAGGGTCTGTGTTGATTTCAGGGATCTTAACAAAGCTAGCCCTAAAGATGACTTCCTGCTACCACACATCGATGTGCTGGTTGACAATACCGCCGGCCATGCTCTGCTTTCTTTCATGGATGGTTTTCAGGATACAATCAAATCCTCATGGCTCCAGAAAATCGGGAAAAGACCACGTTCGTCACTGAATGAGGGACATACTGTTATCGTGTCATGCCTTTTGGACTAAAGAATGCAGGATCTACTTATCAGCGAGCCGCTATAGTGTTGCTGCTTGATATGATTCACAAGGAGGTGGAAGTTTATGTTGATGATCTGATCATTAAGGCCAAAGAGCGAGAAGGGCATCTGCCTGCGCTCAGGAAGTTCTTTGAAAGAATCAGAAAGTACAAGATGCACCTTAATCCAGCCAAGTGTACATTTAGGGTCACTGCGGGGAAAATGCTTGGATTCATGATCACTACCCTCGGCATCGAAGTTGATCCATCAAAGATCAAAGACATCCTAGAAATGGAGCCACCACGGTCCGAAAAGGACGTGACGAGTTTTCTTGGCAAGGTGCAGTTCATCAGTAGATTCATAGTGAAGCTGACTTCAACTTGCGAACCCCTGTTCCGCTTACTCAAGAAGGGAGTACCGTTCGCCTGGGACGATAGGTGCCAGAAAGCTTTCGAAGCCATTAAGGCCTACCTGCACAAGCCGCCAGTATTGACACCACCTGTAACAGGAAAACCTTTGATCCTATACCTGTCAGTCACTCAGTCTTCGATGGGGTGTATGTTAGCACAGGAAGGAGACGATGGGGTTGAAAGGGCTGTTTACTACCTCAGTAAAAAGACGGTTGGACCCGAAGAACGTTATACTCTTTTAGAAAAGACATGCTAGGCACTCGTATGGGCTTCTAAGAAATTGAGACATTATATGCTGGCCTACCCGGTGAAGCTGACATCTCGAATGGATCCTCTAAAATATCTATTCGAGAAACCAGCTCTCACGGGCAGGATGGCACGGTGGTTGCTAATGCTGGTCGAATTTGAGTTAAAATATGTTACCCGAAAGTCAGTAAAAGGAAGAGCTATCGCTGAATTCCTAGCCGATTGCCCAGTCGAGGGAGGGGAAGATGCCGAATTCGAATTCCCTGACGAAGACATAATGACAGTGGCCTAGGATGTTTGGCAATTGTACTTTGATGGAGCAGCAAACCAGAAAGGGTTTGGAATCGGCGTATTACTCATTTCGCCCGATGGATCACACATCCCGTTGGCGTTCAAGCTTAATTTTGAAGTCACCAATAATCAAGCGGAATATGAAACTTGCATCGTAGGCATGGAGGCAGCCATCGAGATTGGCATAGAAAAGCTGGAAGTTGTGGGAGACTCAAACTTGGTTGTATCCCAGGCAAATGGTGATTGGAAGGTCAAGGAAGAAAAACAGAAGCCATATCATCAGGATCTCGAGGATCTTATTCGCCACTTTAGCAAGGTGACATTCACTCACGTCCCGAGGCTCAAAAATCAATTAGCAGATGCTTTGGCAACATTGGCATCTATGGTTGAGATCCCCGTTGGCATAAAGTTAAGGCCAATTGTAATAGAACAAAGGGATACGCCGGTGTACCAACATGTCATGGTGGTCGACGAGCCTGACGATGGCCACCCTTGGTACTATGACATTTGGAGATATGTGGAAAGAGGAGAGTACCCCATGGGAGCAAGCAAGAAGGACCGAATCGCTCTCCAAAGGATGGCGGCTCAATACATTATCTGTGGAGGAAATCTATACCGAAGATCGCACTGTGGCACGCACAAATTATGCATCCATGGAGAAGATGCAAAAAAGGTAATGGAAGAAGTCCACGAAGGTGTATGTGGCCCCCACATGAATGGCATAATGCTCGCCAAGAAAATCCTTAGGCAGGGATACTACTGGTCCACCATGGAAACGGAATGTGTGGAATATCTACGAAGGTGTCGAAAATGCCAAATTCATGCCAACCTTACGCATGTCCCGCCACATGAGTTACAACAAATGACTTCGCCATGGCCTTTCTTAACATGGGGCATCGATGTCATCGGAAGGATAGTGTCGGCAGCTTCTAACGGTCACAAGTTCATTTTGATAGCCATCGATTACTTCACAAAATGGGTAGAGGCCGCTTCTTACACCACTTTGACCGCAGTTCCAGTTGCGCACTTTATTCAGCAAAATGTCATTTACCGGTACGGGGTTCCTCAGGCTTTTGTATCTGATAATGGGATTCATTTCAGGGGGCGAGCTCGGGAAGTATTAGATGAGTTCCAAATTCAAGTGCACAAGTCAACAACTTACCGACCGCAAACCAATGGGGCCGTGGAAGCAGCTAACAAGACGATCAAAGCCATTCTGGAAAAGACTACTCAATCCGCGAAGGACTGGCATGAACAACTGCCCCTAGCTTTGTGGGGGTACCGCACGTCTGGGCGAACGCCAACCGGGGCAACTCCTTACTCCTTAGTTTACGGAATGGAAGCGGTTCTCCCCACCGAGTTGGAGGTCCCATCTCTTCGGACTATGAGTGAGTGTGAAGTCCAAGGGGCGGAATGGTTGAGTAATCGATTCGAGGAACTTATGCTATTTGATGAACACCGATTAAGGGGCTCTTTACCACATTCAAGGGTACCAACGGAGGATTGCACGAGCATTTAACAAGAAAGTGAAGCCTAGGGATTTGGCAGAAGGTGATACGGTTTTAAAGGAAATTCGGGCTCCGGTCTATGACCCACGAGGAAAGTTCCAACCAAAGTGGTCTGGGCCATACATCATCAAAACCATCCTATCTAGAGGAGCCATGCAGCACATCGACTTAGATGGAAATGAATTCTCAACCTTGGTCAATCTGGATCAGCTCAAGCGCTATTACCCCTGAGAGAGGCTCGCTGGGCTGAAAAACCGCAAGGGCGGGCAGTCCCAGGCAAAAATTAGAGCAAAAGCCTGCTAGGATGAAAACCCGTCAGGGCATCCTAGGCAAAAGTTAAGGCATACAATAAATGAGCTCGCTAGACTGAAAACCCGAAAGGGCAGTCCTAGGCAAAAGTTAGAGCGCAAAAGGAGAGTGTCAAAACCAGAGCGAACCCTACCTTGAACTACGTTATGACCTGATTCCTTCACCAGGAGGATACGTAGGCAGTCTCACACCGAGGCTCGATCACTATCAATCAAAATAAAAATCCAGGTTGAGAAGATTCGAAGAATGGAATCAAGGAGGTGGAAACCCTCCAAAATTCATTTTTATTAATACGATTGCTTCTACTACATAAGGTTGAGCAGGACTTTCGAAAAAAATAAAAAGAAGTACGACATAATGAAAGTGGGTCCACAATTTATTCAACGGTCAGGGTGGTAGGATTGAGTCAGTCTCCTTGAGCCCCAGCTCCTGCAGCAATATCCCTCCTGAGCCACTTTCGATAGCTCCCGCGTACTGCCACAGAAGGGTAAAGATGTGCGTCGGTCACCTCGCGCGTCCTCCAGAAGCGCTGGTAATGGCAAAGAACAGAATGGCAGAAGAGAGGTAGAACCACATCCACAAGAACCTCTGCAGGAGCCTCCTGGATCAAACCCAGCTGACGTTGGATCCGGTAAGGGATGTAGAAGGTAAAGGCCCCCATACCAACAAGAGCGACCCACTGAGGGCCCATGCAGTGCACTGTCATAGGTGGGAGATCCAGCCATCGGCATCTCCAAGAAATAGTCTCAGCTCGCTGATGCCTGAAGAAATCAACCCACTCGTATGACCGGTTGCTAGGAGGAATGGTCAGCACATTCACCTTATCGCAAAGCCAATCTGTGAGAAGAGAGAAAACAAGTAAGAAACCATAGGAAACCAAGCCGAGTGTCGAGATAAAATGAGGACGTGAGAAGAACCCGAAAAAAGAGAGCTGAGTGAGAAGCCAACCTGTAAAAGGAGAGGACTACCTCCAAAAGCCTCGGCCTCCCCAAAGCGAACCTTGTCCAAACCTATCAGCGTCTCGGCCAAAACCATCGGGATCACATCCTTTCGGGCCTTAACCTGAACGGCAACGCTAACCAATGTCGAGCTAGCGTGATCGGCAGAAGGGACCAACAGGTTGGCCGCAAGCAGGCACATACAGAGAGCAATCATGCGTCGAGTCTAATAAGTCACGTTCGCAAGGTCGCCAGGAGGAGAAAATAGCTCAATGAGCCGCATTACGTTGAGGCGGCCATCCCTAACCAAGTAGCGAGCAGCGCCGTCACCCAATCCAAGGGCTGCGGCCAGAACCCTATAAATGCTCTCACACACAGGAGGAATGATGACCTCCCCCGAGCCAAAACCCCCGAGGTATGCACGGAACTCCTCAACAGTAGGACAAAGCTCCTGGTCACTAAAACGGAACACATGGACTTTTGGATCCTAGAAGCTCACGGCTGCCCTCAAAAGCTCGGGACGGAGACGGATGTTGAGGAGGTACCGCATAGAATAGAGACTGTGGGCTCGAAAGTTGAGCCAATCAATGCCTTCCATGGAAGCCAACCACGGACGGAGCGAATCGGTGAGAGAAAGAGCCATTGCAAGGAGTAAGGAGCAAGATAGGAGTTGAATGAGGTGAGGAGAATATGGTATGAGGGAGCTTGAATTTATAGGAAGGGTGGAGAGGACAACTTCAACTTTCAAAAAAAGCCTCGGGCTTCCAAAAGTGCATATTTTCCATGAGTCCTACATAGGAAAAAGCTTGGTCATGCCCTAAAAGGCTTAAAACAGACATGCAGTGGTTCAGAAATACCATTGCATGGGTCAAACCTCAGTCCCCGTGCAATCTGCCTTGGGAAACAGCAAAACTGGAATCTGTTAGGAAAAGAGCCATGCACGGCATGTCATAGCATCGCGTGGCATGTTGAACCCAGAGAAACTCTGCGGCACAATGGTTGACACCCCGTGTACTGGATCAAGCCCCGCGCGGCATGTTCATAGTTACGCGCAGCATGTTAAGTCTGCATTTTTGCAGTTTTTGGCAGTAGAGTATCAAAGTGAAATTGAGGCATTATGAAGCACCATCAACCACCAAAACACACTCTAATGGGTATTTGGGACTTCAGTGATGTTTCGTTTCGAGACGACTCTCAAAATTCGTGGTCATGATACAAGAAGTTGATAAAAATCAGTTTCTTAAGCTATGTTGAGGTGTCAAAATCCGTTTCGAGTCATTCCAAGTTATTTTTTCGAGTCACACAGGTCATAATAGTCAAAAGTGACTTAGTCCAAGTTCTAGTCCATGTTCAAAGTCAAAACTTGGGAATATCGCGTGTTAAAGTCAACATTTTCTTACTTTTTGAGTATATTTCAAACACAAAGTTGAGTTTCCGAGTCCCGTGTCAGAATTTAAAGGTCATTATTGTTACATGGCTATGTCCGAAGTTGGTTACAAAGGTGTTTGTGTAAATCCTTGTATACAGTTCAAGAGTTTATCTAATTACTTTGCTTGATTTCTATTCCATTGTTAATATGTTTTGCTTGTTAACGCATCACCCATCGCAAACCTCGCACTCAACTCAATTTCTTGAATCGACGGCTAGTTGTATGTTCCGGTTAATGTTTTAGTTATTCAGTTCTCTTTTATACAGACAAAAAGAGATTGAATGGCATAAACATCGAAAGAACTGACCTTTGTATATAAATCCAAAAAGCATCCATGAGTCGAAGTACAAAAGAAACATGGTGGCTCTATCAAAATCCTATCTACCAAGGGCAAACAGGCGCCATACAAAAGGAAGCACGCAAGCTCCACCAAAAGACAAAAGAAGGAGCTCAGCTCTCATCATCGTCCCTATCCTCGCCCGCCTCCTCGTCCTCCTCAGAAACCTCCTCGACTGCCTGGGAGCTGCTCACCTCCTGAGTGCCAGTCGCCCTGGGCACGGTGCTCCCTAAAGTGGCCTCCAGGTCAGCTTCTGTAGGCTCGTCGGTCTCGTCCTCGGAGACGTCAATAGGTTCATCCTCAGTCCCCTCTGAGTGTCGTGCCCTCTTCGATGGCGGCTCTTCCCAAGAGCCAGCAAAGGAGACCTGTGGCACTAGCAAACGAACGGACTTTCGTCGTAACCCTCGTGAAGCCCCTCCTCTAGCCTGCAATGGTATAACATCCATTTAATAATTGCATTATGATCATGATATAAGCAATAGAAGTAAAGCAAATAGCTAGGGTTCGAGAGATTACCATCGTCCTGCCAGCACGAGGCAACACCTCTGGAGGGTGGCCCATGGCGTACTACCGCACCAGCTACTCTAGGCCCATCATGGCCTCCGCCATCTCCTTCACATACTTCGGAGGTGCCTGCAGTAAAAGATTGATCAGAACATGCAAAGGGCGAACTTATGAAAGAATGAAAGCACTTTATACCTGAGCAAGGAACTCTGGAGCCTCAGCTGGAGGGCGTGGCACCACAACCAGGCCAGGGGCTCCCTGAGCGGTCGTCACGTCCACTGTCCAAGAGAGGGCAGGGAAGCTAGTCCCACTCGGGCCCGCACTATCGCCGCGACCTCGGTCACCACGGCCTCCACCTCATCTGCCTCCGTCACCTCTACCTCGCCTCCTTCCCCCTCTTCCTCCAGCGCCGCCTCGCGCCACCTACACCGCTCCCCAAGCGGCACATATCCCGAGACTCGGCATCAAGTACTGAGCACGGTACTTTGCGTAGTCAGCAGCAAAACCAGCTCCCGCCTGGAAGAACGACTCCAACTCAGGGTCTGGCCGCGTAAACCGCTCGATCTCCCTCCGCATGTACTGGCCTATCCTCTGCACCAGAGCAGGGAGCAGCCCAGGGACTCGAAAAGCGTCTAGCCTCAGCGACTGACGTGACACTCGGTCACCCAAGTACCACTGCCAGCCGTAAGGGGACTCGAGAAGCACCCTCCCCCAAGCAACCTCCCTACTCTGTGCGACGTAAGGGATCTCGAAGCGGTCCCAGATCCGCCAGTAGATCTGCCATCAAGAATGAGCGATATCAGCATGCTGTTTGAATTGAAATAGACAGGGAAGTTATGGAATGGATATGGAAGTGCATTAGAACCTGGTCGGGACGCAGCTCATCCAGAAAGAGGCGGAAGGCATTCAGACTGCCTCTTTCCTTCTTCACTCCTTTATACTCCTTCGACCAACGCAAGGCCCGAGGGAGTATCGTGTCGTCATGACACGTAGTCTCAAGAGGGTACATCTTTATCACCTCATACGTCCAAAGCTACAAACCAAGACATTGAAAGTTAGCACGAGATATGCATTGAATAAATACAAGTGGAAAGCTAACTATTCAAAAGAAAGGAATCAAGGTATACCTCCTAGACCCTCTAGTAACCGCCAAGGCTCACTCCGGCCCCGCAGGAGAGGGACCCCATGAAGGTGTAGCACGTCCCCAGCGCTGCACCTCCCCAGTTGAAGCGGGAGATCTCCCCGACGTCCCTCAAAGCCGGAAGAAGAAAAAGGTGTACCCGGTTGTGCCTGGTAGGAAACAGGGACACACCGAGCATGTATAATAGGAAGCACCTCGCCATCTGCTCCTCCTGTACCCTGGTCGTTGGAGCATCCTCTGTCCAAAACTCCAGAAGCTGGGCATACTTGGCATTGTCGGTCTCCGCCCTCAGCTCGTACCCCAACATCTCCCGCTGGAACTCCGCATGTCTCCCTGTAGAGGTGTCAAAGGGGATAGGGTCACCTCCAACCGTGAGACCGGTGATCACCGCGAAATCCAACGGCGTCACAGTCAGCTCACCAAAGAAGAAGTGGAGTGTATTTATCGTGTCCCACCACCTCTCGGCAAGGGCCCTCACCACTAGGCAATCGTTGCTCACTCCCCTCGTCAACACCCTGACGAACTCCCCGAAACCCGCCTGCCTCACTATCTCCTGCACCGCCTCGGGGAGCCTCTCCCAGAGAGAGAGAGATGATCGAGAGAGACAGGAGAGAGAGGGAAATTCGAATGGTGCGGGTGTACTATATACGCCTTGCGTATATATATATTCCCCTGAACCGGTTCGTCTGGAAACCAATCTTGGACCGGGTTCGAAGCCCATAGCGCCGCACGGCACCATAAAGTACGCGCGCGGCACAATGAACAAGCATGCAGAATACTTTGCTTTGAGGTACCGTGCGTCCTTCCACTAGCTACGCATGGCACATTGGGTTATTTCGACAATTTTTGATTCCTGAGAACAGTTTGTGGTGTTTAGGAAGATTATATTTGATTCAAACTCAAGAAGTCAGATGCAAGCAAGTAGTAGAAGAATAAGGGACTTTTCATTGATTCAAACCCGGGGTAACCCCCGGGAATCTTTTACATTTTCAAAAAAAAAAAAAAAATGTGGTGTCATTCTTCTTCTTCTTCTTCTTCTTCTCCTTCTTCTTCTTCTTCTTCTCCGTCTTCTTCTTCTTCTTCTTCTTCTTCTTCTTCTTCTTCTTCTTCTCCGCTCCCCTCTCCTCAGTCGCTCCCACCGCTCGAAGCGTCGTTCGCACCGTCCGAGCGGTTATCCGAACCATTCGGATTACCCTCGGAGTCCTCCGCAGTTTCGTCCGACTCACGCCCCGGAGCGTACTCGGGGTCGTGCATGTCATCCAACTGGTCAAAAGCGAAATCCTAGAGGTTCGACACCGCGCGACGGAGAGTGCGAATAGTCGCGATGAGCCTCTCGATCTGCCGGTTAAGTTCTTCAATCTTCCCGCAGTAAAAGGCCATCTCGGCCTCTAGAGAGACGACCCGTGCAACCAAATCGTTGTTCGCCATGCTTGAAAGAGGACTAATCTCGAGAGAGTGAAGGAAATGTGAAGAGACTTGAGACTTTGGTGCATAGAATGAAGCACCACTCCCCTTTTTAAAGGAAGCAATAGCCGTCGAAAGGACACGCCTACATCAATAGGCACCCTCAAACCTGTCAACTGTTCTTGAAAACAGAAGAGGTGCATGGGAAAAAGACATGCCGTGCGCCACCCTTATCGCCTGCGCGGCATGTTGGCTTCAGAAGATTAAATACTTTTTCTCGGAAATTGATCCACTCAGCGACCAAAATCTTCTTGGAAATTCAATATTCCACCCGTTTTGCAGCATAAATCTCTTAGAATGCTGTGCATTGATTATGGGATCATTTGATTCTTATCCCCTTGGGACTTGTGGGATTTCGCGTTCCCCGAGAATCCGCCGTAATTCACAGAATCCGTCCTTCGGGACTCGACGTAATTCACCGTCACGGTTCGCCTCCTGAAGGCTCGTCTTGAATTTTTTCGCCTCCCGAAGGCTCGTCTCGAATTTCTCGCCTCCCAAAGGCTCGTCTCGAATTTCTCGCCTCCCAAAGGCTCGTCTCGAATTTTTCCGCATCCCGAAGGCTCGTCTCGAATTTTTCCGCCTCCCGAAGGCTCGTTTCAAATTTTTCTGCCTCCCGAAGGCTCTTCTCGAATTTCTCGCCTCCCGAAGGCTCGTCTCGAATTTTTCCGCCTCCCGAAGGCTCGCCTCAAATTTTTTCGCAATATTTGCATGACACATGGCGCCACAAGAACTCTGTTGTTTTTGTGCACGATTTTTGTCCCCTGGGACTTATTTTCTTGCATTTTTTGTTACACTGTCCCAATTGAACTACGCTGGTCTGATCCCTACAACGGGGTACGTAGGCAGCTCCCCGAGCGCGACCACCATTGTTATTTGCTCACATTTTCAGCGCATTTTGGTTTCCGTTCAAAGGCTCTAGAGCAGCGGATTGGGATGCCTATTCTTTAAGTCCGACCATACAAACGGGGTGTTCTTCTTGAGTAGATGAAACATCGGCTCTGTACACACCCCAATCCGGACCTCGGAGAGTCTTTGTCCGCCCCGATGATGAAATAAAGGAAACGGTACCTTTGTGAGCTTGAATGAAGGATTTCCCTAAGCCTATGTAAACCAAACAAACCAAAAAGCCCAAAAAGCCCCCTGGACTGAACTTGAGGCACCGCCCATGATGATTATGTAGCGCACGGCACATCGAAATTCGATAGGCCGTGCGCGACCTTGACTTGTACCGCACGGCATCTTGGGTAAAGTTCTGACTGGCTCAGAAATCTGTCGGCCACGCCAATTTGAGCCACAGCTGATGAGTGGCTTAGCCGAAAACTCACTTCTGCCCGCCCAGAAAATACCTCCACTATTTGAAATTCAAAATCCTTGGCCTTTTGCCTATAAATTAACCCCTCCACTCAAGGGAAAGGGGCTCTCCTTTTGGCTCACCTTTTAGCTTTTGGGCATTCTTACTCCATAAGCTTTCTCTCTCTAGCTTTAACTTCCATCTTCCATTTCCAAGTCTTAAAGAATGTCATTCCCAAAAGACATTCTTTGAGTACTTTCATCCACCTTCCTCCTCATTATTGAAGTTAGCCTCTTACTAACTTCAAGGTCTCACCCCTCAAAATACCAAACTCTCTCCCACACCCATACTTCCTTTATCCCGTTCAACCTCTCCCATCCACATCCGTCGCTATCCATCCTCATTTTGCATCAATCATCCTCGATCAAGCTCAACACCAAAGGTAAAAACAAGTTTCCTTGGGCTAGACTCAGTTCTGGTCCTGATGGGACTTTTCTGTCGTTCGATCTAGCCCCTTTTGGTTAGATCTTGACTTAAAACCCATTTTCAGAAAAAGAAGCCAGTACTGTGCTGAGGTCAACGTACCGCGCGACTATCCAAGCCATCACGCGGTACATTGATCTTCAGCGCGCGGCATGTTGGTTATTGATGCTATCATAGGCAGGCTATCTGGATCTGAGCTATTCTTTGTTGGGGCTGTCTGTATCTGCTTTTTACTATTTTTGTCTCTTTCAAAGCAAGACCACATCTACAAGCCATGTTTTGGCTCTTAAACAAGGTTTTCTAAATCATCCCGAATGATCAAACACGTTAAAACTATTTTGGGGCCATGTTTTGTGAAAATAACGACGTTTTTAGGATGATCTGATCATCACACGGCTTTTGATGAGTCTTTTAAAAGATGCACGAGGAAAACAATGAGCCAGATGATGTTTTGGACACTTGTAATAATTTGATAGCAGAACGGATGCCATGCGCGTCACACTGAAGTGCCGCGCGCGCCACCATGGTATGACATGCACAAGAAGATCGCGATCCAGACAGTTTGCTGAGCATTTTTCATTTCATCTGTTCACATCATCTTATCATTACTGTACAGACAGCACCACGTACACGTCAATGTGATATATTTCCCATGTCCCTTCCCCGTTATTTGCTTTTATTAAGGAGCTTAATACTCCAAATGATATTTGAGATTTCCCCTTTTGAAAACATAAAGTAGAGACCGGTTTCACCGGGTGATTGGGGTGCTTTTTAAAGAAAAAACCTTCCCCATTCGTAACGTGGCTCCCGAACCCAAAGTCTCAACGTTTTCGCTAGACCAAAGGCCTTTTTCAAACGAGTTCTCGGTTTCTCGGATCATCCATCTCAAAAATCCGGGTGGCGACTCTTTGAAAGGGCGCGGGAGCCCACACTACCACAAACTTCCTAATAGACAGGTCTAACCCTTTCTCAAAAAGCCTACATTTCCTATCTTCGGTAGCAATTAACTCTGGTGCAAAACAGGACAATGTTTGGAACCTAGTAGCATATTCTAAAACAGCCATGTCACCTTGATTTAACCTCTCGAATTGGTTTCTAAGCTATTCACGATACGACTCCCGAAAGTATTGGTTTTCAAAAAGTGTCTCAAATTCAGCCCAAGTCAAACTCTCCTCAACCGGTTCAATTTCCTGATTTGCCACTCTAGTCGCCCTCCTAGCGTCTCTCTTTACTCCTAAAATGGATTCCCACCACTCGTTCACCTCACCGATAAGTTGACAAGCTGTTATACTCACCCGTAGGTCGTCCTCCGTAATCTTAAGTGCATTGAAGATCTTACAAATTTGTGCAAGCCAATGGTCGGCCAAAGGGGGTCACTACTCTCCCCATCGAACTGAGGTGGATTTCTATGGCTAAACTCTCGCATGGCTACCATTGCCCAACTGTCCGCGTTATCCCTAGGAGGTGGTTGCAAAAGATTTACGGCTGCAAGTGCCGCTACAATTTCCCTAGCAAGCTGATTCTGTCCGATCCCCATTCTCAGATTCTCAATCCTACCTCGTCTATTCTCGTGTCTCGATGGTATCTCGCTACAAAGAAACAATAAGGAGATCATCAACAACAAACGTACTAAAACTTCTAACTCCACCAATCTAGTCTAACGACTCTATGCCAACCTACAATAACATAAATACAATGCCACATAGTTGAATGAATGCCACTCACACAGGTATGCCCAAACTTTGTTTAAAATGCAGTGATTTTGAACCCATGAGACTAAAAGTCTCCCCACGGTCTCAAGGTATTCTAAACCTATGCTTTGATACCAAGTTGTCACGCCCTCGATTTTTAACATAAATAAAGATAACTTTTCATAAATAAAACTCCTCACATTATCTTATAGAATACCCCAAAATAGTTCACCATGTCCTAATCATTAAATTACAGATCCAACTCCAAAAGTTTGAATATATTACATCATTAAAAGAAATAGAGTTAAGGTTCTATTACATTCCCAAAACATGTTTCACGAAAATGTCCATGAGTCTTCTTTACCACTTCTTTCGAATTATGCACATGAATGCATACACTCCGCTCCATGCTACTGCTCCGAGTTCATACCTGAAAAATGATAGGTTGAGCTACTAGCCCAGTAGAGAAATCTACACATCCATTATATACAAATGGGATGATAGGTAGAATGAATAACTGAAGCAAGGTACGGTATTTCAAAGGAGAAACAAAACATGACATTTAATTGTCCCAACGTCAACGACATAAATGAGGTACCGTGACTACACACCACAACTCTAGTTCAACCACAAGGACTTACTATCTATACGATTCTCTCATAACCGCCACCGTCCCCCCATCTTATTTCACATCACCAATCCGATATCTTGACTTATGAAACTATCATAATCAAAGAATTGCAATGCCAATATCTTTCATACCATTCACACTTTCACATGGATAACCCCTTTTCATTCACATCTGTCACAATTTTCTTATCGTTCTGTGTCATGAGCAAAAGCTCTTGCCGGGCCATTTAAAGGATCCCGATACCCCCTACTAGCACCACCCTCATTGAAAGAGCTAATTCAAGTCACACATCATATGTCACCATACCACAATTCCTCAGTCACGCTTTACAATTTAGTCATTCATCTCAATCACATAAAGTGAAATCACAACAAAGGTTTATTCACTTAGTAGTAGTATACAAATAAATTCCACTTCAATCAACTCGCTATCATTACGCCGTTAGTTTTTCATGTCACCACAGAAGCTTGTACACATTATACATAAAAAGGGCACCTACTCACAACGATTCTTAGATTTCGTCCTAGTAATACTTTAAACCGTACAAGCTATGCAAGAGATGTACCACATATCAATCGTGAGGGAAATGTCTCTCATATTTACACCTAGCATTATTCAACTTAACGAAGTGTTCTACATGTTCGTCTTTCACCTCGCATGTCAGCTCACACTACCTTCGCCCACCTACATTCATTATGTTCTCTAAAATCTCCTTTCGGTGTCAAAAGACTTGTACGGAACCCAACGGCCACTACAAAGCCTTAAGTATATCACTAGTCTCGTCAAACCATTCAATGAAGTACTTAAGAGAATCTAAGAACATTCGTGTCTCACCCATACGATCCTAAGGGAAAGGATTTCCCAACGTATACGAACATATCTATCTTATTTTGGCAACCAAACTTTATCGGTTAAGAATTAGGAGATGAGACCACCACCATTGGAAAGTAAATTTTCTGTACATCAATTTCGATATATAATATGCCTAAAACGGAGTTCGAATAAAAAAGTTATGCTCGTTCGAAATTTTTCCAAAAATGCTGATTTTTCATTTCCTACCGGTAAGACAAAATCTCCTACAGGTAGGAGACCAATTTTTTCATTACCTACCGGTAGGAAACAACCTCCTACCAGTAGGAGACCAGAATTTCACAAAAATGACCATACTGGACAACATTTCTACTGGTAGGGTCAAAACTCCTACCGGTAGGACCTGTGTTTCAGTGCACTATTTTCAGATTTCACGAGAACAATTCCAACGACAAAACCAATGATCTAGGGCACAATTCAAACACCCAACTAACACATAAACATATAATAGAAGTGAGAAATCCCTACCTCGAAGTCGAAGAACGAAACTCGAACTCAAACAAGCAAGCCCTAGCTTTCAAGATCCAAACCGAGCAAAATACACCGAACCGAACTCTATCCAACGAGGTACGAGCTCCGATATGCAAGTAAAGAATGGATTGGAGGTTGTTTAGTTCGGGTTTGGGTGATTGGGTGAGAGAGACGGAGAGAGAGCAAGAGAGCCAAGAGAGATGAGAGAGCCGAGAGTGAGAGGAAGAGGAAAGTGGGAAAATAAAATCCCCTGCCACACGCCACACACATATATACACCATATTGCACTAACACCCACATTTCTCAAATCCTTGCACATTAACCCACAACCATATTTTCGGCATTAAATCATCGTTTATCTTTTTATGAAACATTAAAATTATATAGAGAATTTTATGGGTCTCTACAGATTTGACTAGACTAGTCAAAACCAAATCCCATCTTTTTGCTTCCAAAAGAAATAAACCTAGATTTCCCACCAAAGTACTTTCTTAGATTTTTCAAGTGCACATATGTGTTTATATATAGGTACATGTACTAATTAGTCTATTATTATATCCTAGACCTTACTCATAACCTTTACCCATTGGATAATAAATGTTTGAGAAACTTTTGCCCCTTAGATAATAGAAAACCTAGACTTGCCTTTGACCACCAAAGTTATGGTCCTAAGATTTTTAAGTACACATATATGGTTATATATAGATATATGTACCTTATAAGGTCAATTTCCTAGATTTTCTAGTACACGTATGTGCTTATATATAGATATATGTACTTGGTACACTTATATGTTTATATATAGGTATGAGTACTGCCTAGCTTATTATATTCTAGGGTAATCATGACCAAATCTTCCTTAATTGACATTTGAAAGTCCATAAACTAGATTTAATAACTCTTGAAGTGTACTTTCCTACACATGTGTATAAACATAGACATATATATATGTACTAGTACTAGAGAGAGAGAGAAAGAGAGAGAGAGAAAGGGTGGCCGAGAGAGACATATACCTAATCTAGTTAGCAAAGTTGTTTCTAGGAAGAGAAAATCCATTCCTCTTCCTTTCGAAGCAATCCAGAGCCGTTACGCCCCTGATTCACAAAACCGAAGACTGATTCTCAAAGCCACCCTACCACCAAGAAGAACGGTAGATCTTTCCGTACCTACTTCTCTAAATATAGGAAGCTATACATGTAGAATGTCCTTATTCCCTATCTCGAAGTATATCTACGTTATGTGCGTAATTGAAATGTATGTAGAGTAATCTCTACTCAATTTTCCTAGTATAACTTTAGTTATGTTTGCTTATGATAAGGCAAGTTAAAGTATTAGAAATGACTAGCAAGCTCGTTTTACTAAAATCTTGAAATCAAGATACAATCTTGTAGAATATTCTTATGCACTCAACTCTAAGTATACGTAGATCTTTCCGTACCTACTTCTCTAAATATAGGAAGCTATACAAGTAGAATGTCCTTATTCCCTGATGAGCACATATTATTGACACTTGGAAGTCCCATATCACATATTGTTAGTCCCAAAATGCGCGTAATTGCCTATGGTTATTATATCTTTCATCACTTATATTGGATTATCGTTTTTGCAAGAAAAAATGAAAGTAACTACGCTTTTGGCCGTCAAATCCAGAAAGCGTGGAGTCAAATTTTATTTGGTGTCAAAGATGAGCCCGTGGTTAAAATAGTCGAGTGCAATCTGAAGATATAAAGCCTAGAAAATTCTACTTGATCAAAATTGGAATAAATTTTCTTAACTTTTATATGATTGTATGCACGTGGCCGTTCACTGGTGACTAAGGAACCTGATTTTGGAAGGAGTTGAACCCAACCTATGACTTTCCTTTACCAGGCACGTGGAATGTATTATGGAATCCTAAAGGAAGGCAAATTAAGAGTAGGGAAAGGAAAGGAGGATTCTATTCCCAAAAGGAGTTCTTCTGCTCTTATTATTTAAGGACCAAATATCACACCCCAGAAGGAGAATGATTCACGGCTTGAAGGACTTTTCCACGCAGCAGCATCATCACATTGGGTCGGCGGAAAAACAGAGCACAGCACGACGGAAATTCGAAGATCAGAGGTCTCGGCCGGAGGGTTAAGTGTTGAACATCTTTTCCTATTTTCTTCAATGGAGTTCTTCTATAATATGGTTATGTGTTTTGACTCCATGAGCGGCTAAACTCTTTGACTAGGGTTGAGGATGAAGCCCCATTAACGATTATTATTTATATATTTATGAGATTTGATTTTACCCGAATATTTGGTTTGAATATGATTAAATTGTTCTTACTCCAAATCAATTGTTAGGGATAGATTCTGGATATGAGTTCAATCATGTTTTTCTCATGATTTGGAATTGTCTTTAGCGTTGAATGCTGGTTTTTCATCGTTGACTATAAAATTGGATATTTATTGTGATTGGTTAAAAGCAGATACAATTAATGATTTGGTTTTATACATGCGAGCGGAGAGGAACAAACATTAGACTTTTTGATGAACTTTCACGATGATATTTTCCATGGTAACAGAATTAGCTTTCAGATTATCATGAAGAATTTTGGGTAAGGTCAATGATCATGAATATATAATGATACGAGTTAATGGGTGTGGATTCCAATACCCTAGTATTTTCTCTTTTGATTAAAAAGAAACTTTAATTTTCTCGTCTTGGATAATTTAGTTCATTGTTTTTGCTTTTCACTTTTAGTTTAAAAATCAATCACAATTTTTGTCAACTAGGTTAGGGTTAATCGGTTTAAGTTACTTATTTTTCCTAGAAAAATCATAAGTCCATGTGGGTTCGACCTCGCTCTCGCCATACTATATTATAATACGATTCGTGCACTTGCGAGTACATTAAAATTTCACATCATTCCCTATCTCGAAGTATATCTGTGTTATGTGCGTAATTGAAATGTATGTAGATTATCCTTTACGCATTAATCCTAAGTATAGAAATCGTATGATCATGACTAGAAGCTCGTTCATTCTTACAATGTTTGGATGCATGATAGTTAGTATACTTGTTTGGTTGACGGAGGTAATAACATGTTAAATAAATGACTTTTTACTTCAATAAACATATGTTGTTTTGAACTTCACACAAAAGAGGGAAGAATGGATTTTGAAAGATAAGAGTTTAACGCTTGATTAGAAGTATTCGTATTTTGATCTTAAGATGGTTGTGAACTTGCTTACATGTTTGCTTGCATTACTTGTGGTCGTTTAATGCAGCATAAGTGGTATCCATTCCAAAGGCGTCCGTACATATGGCATTATGCTTTAAGTGTGAATTTAGCATGTTAAGTAATATAGAGTTGGATGATCTTGCTAGTTTAGTTTCAAGATTACAATGAATGACTTATACTTATTACTGTGAAAAGTCCTACCGCGGAGTCTATGCATGAAAACGAGACACGGAAATCGAGCAATTAGAAACATGACATCTAAGGTGTGGTCAACAAAAGGAAATGTTTGACATGGATAATATATTTTTGAAACTACATTGTGGTCGGACGTGGTAGCCCAATGTGAGTTGTATGTGTGAAAACCCGCAAGGTGGTCGGACTTGGTAGCCCTTTGTGTGGACTTGTGAAAACCGCAATGTGGCCGGACTTGGTAGCCCATTGTGAAGATTTCCAACGGGGCCGGACGTGGTAGCCTCATTGGAGATATGGCTTGGTTATCCGCAGAGAGGAGCCAATGCAAGGTTTTGTGTGCCAATGGGAACCCAGAGCAGCGGAACCATTGTGAAGATACTCGGGAGACCGGAATGGCGGAACCGAGGTTGGGTGTGTTAAAAATGATTTTGGAAATAATGATTCGGTATATGAAAAGTGGAAAAATGGTGACACAGTCTATGATGAGTCGCGTAGGAGAAACTCAGAAAATCATGGACACTGACGTTGGTCTGAATAGGTGAATGTGGATGTGTAATTGTGAACTGTTGTGTTAAGAATGCATGTTCTACTTAGAAATCGTTAACTATATTATCTTTTGTTTATAAGTTAAGGGTTAGCAGATATGGATTATTTTATTGAGCTTTATAGCTCACGGTGTTCACGGTGTTGCCTTTGGTGACCCTGACATATTATGCCGGTGGCGACGCTAGTATTATGTGTCAGACCTTATAGATGAACAGGGTGAGTTATACACCTTGGAGACTTTCGGAGCCGAGGACCTGGCTAGGATGGAGACCAGTCAGAGCTATAGTTAGGAACCTTAATTTCCCTTCCTTGTGTAAATATTGAGCTCTATGGGAGTCGTGATATAATAATGAGCCAGACTCTACTTAGTGTTATCATTAAAAATGTTTATTTAACGTATCCAAAATTAGGGGCGTTGCAAAGAAATTCCACTATTCATAATTCTAAATTTTTCTATTTTCTCTTTTTTTCTCTCCAAACCAAACACAATGGGAGAGTTGATTTTTTAATTTTTCCTTCCTTTCTCTTCGTTTTCTCAACTTCAAACAAATCATTAATGTCTATACACATGACCGGAATTAAAAAATTATAGTTCCAGCAGGAAGATAGCAGTACTTCAAATTTTTTTCCCTTTTTTGGATAGTGTTTTGAAAATTTTTGAGTTTGGTTTTTGGGTAATGAGTGTAAAGAGAAATTATGATAATAATTGGAGATATGAGTAATGAGTGGAGAGAGATACAGAGAGAAATGACAATAATAATTAGAGAGATAAGAGAGGAGAGAGAAATAAAAGTAATGATTGAAAGTATGGATAATAAGTGTCTTTTGAGTTGCAGCTAACAATTTTGCTGCCACCAAATTCAAAGGTTTCAAGATTCAAAATAACACCTCATTCTGTGTGATTCTCATCGTCTAAATTGGGATAAAGAGTCATTCATTCATCAATGACAACGAATTTGGCATTTAAAATAGAGCAAAATACGAATTATCTACCTGTGGTTTGACCACCATTTGGCAGATGATCTCCTTGAGATTTACTTGTAACTACTTTACCCACCTATGATTTTGGAGATGAGTGCTGTAACGCCCCTGATTTTTGGGTACGTTAAATAAACATTTCATTGATAAAATCAAATGGAGTTTGGCTCATTATTACATCATAACTCCCACTACGGTTCCATATTTATACAAATGAAGGGTTCTAGAGTTCCTAACTACAGCTCCGCCTGCGGCTTCATCCTAGCCAGCTCCTTAGCTCCAAAAGCCTCCAAGGTGTACTATTCATCTTGATCATCTACAAAATCTGACACATTATACCAGCGTCGCCACCGATATAATATGTCAGGGTCACCAAAGGTAACACCATGAGCCACAAGAGCAGCAGAATAATCCTCTACCCGCTAACCCATAATTTACCAATATTAGAGTATAAGAGTAGCATACCAACTCTTGCACAAGCAGCGGAATAATACATACATGTTTAACAAGGCATTAACAATGACATATCCATATTCCTTAGTCTAACGTTGGTGTCTGCATTGTATGTGTTTCTCCTACACGACTCATCGTAGACCGTGTCACCATATTCATCAATGTTTTCGAAATCCTTTTCATTATCCAAATCAACATTTTGAAAATCACATTAACACACCCAACCTCGGTTCCGCCGCGCCGGGTTCCCGAGTATCCTCACAATGGTTCCGCCGCGCCGGGTTCCCATTGGCACACATTTGCATTTCAAAATCATTTTTAACACACCCAAGCTCGGAAGCAGTTCCCGAGTATCCTCACAATGGTTCCGGCGCCGGTTCCCATTGGCACACATTTGCATTTCAAAATCATTTTTAACACACCTAACCTCGGTTCCGCCCTGGTTCCCGAGTATCCTCACAAAGGTTCCGCCGCGCCGGGTTCCTTATAAAAGCTTTGCATTGGCTCCTCTCCACGGATAACCAAGCTACACACCCAACCTCGGTTCCGCCGCGCCGGGTTCCCGAGTATCCTCACAATGGTTCCGCCGCGCCGGGTTCCCATTGGCACACAACACACTCACATAATGCAACCACATTTGATCATTATGTAGTTTCAAAAATATTCCATCATTTGTAACACGCATTCCCACAATAGGCAAGTCCGGCCACATTGCGTTTTCAAAACACACCTTGTCTTTAACCCTTTTTATCCATATCAACCACACCCTAGGTGTCATGTTTCTATTTCTCGATTTCCGTGTCTCGTTTTCATGCATAGACTCCGCGGTAGGACTCTTCACTTAAATCCTTCATTGTAATCTAACTAGCAAGATCATGCAAGCATTCTTATAAACAAGCTCATCACCATCCTTATACAACCATAAGTAATACAACAACATGTAAACAAACTCATAACTTTCTAAAAGATCAAAATAAGAACACTTTGAATAAAGCTTCCGATTTCTCTTGTTTTGAAATCCGTTCTTTCTTTCTTTGTGGAAAGTTCAAAAAGACCACATATGTTTATTGACGTAGAAATCATTTGTTCAACATGTTCATATTTTCAATAGCAAGAAAGGTTTACTTCCAACATTCATTCGACATCAAGCTTCGTACCATATTTTTAAAGTTCAAGACAATCAACGTTTAGTTTAACTACATAACTAGGGAAAATGAGTTGAGATTAATCTACATATACTAAGGATTAACGAGTAAAGGAGAATCTACCTTGATCCGAAACTAGTCGGGGCCGAATAAGCTAGTTGAAAAATTCTACAGGCGGTAAAACTTCCAAATCTGGACCGAACTTTGGATGGCAGTAACTCGGTCAATACTTGGCCGAATAGGATCGTTCTTGAGTCTAAAACGAAGATCTCGAAGTTTTCTACAACTTTTGTGAAGGACGTTGTTCCTAAAAATGACTTTCGCCCGGAGAAAAATGGTGATAAAGAGGTGACAGTAAGCTGTCTGGACTGGAAATCCGAGAATTTCACTGAATTTCGGATGGCAATATCTTGGTCATTTTTGACCGTTTGGGGTGGTTCTTGGGTCTAAACTGAAGCTCTCGAAGTGTTCTACGACTTTCGTGGAGGACGTTGTTCCTAGAAACGACTTTCGCCCGGAGAAAAAATGGAGTTTTTCAGAGGACAGTAGGCTGCCTGGGCAAAACAGAATGGGTTTTAGAGAGAGATGGAGCAATGCTTGAAGGTGTGAGTTGAATGGCATGGGATGGATGCTATTTATAGGCAAAACTGAGCTCCCTTCTCCTATCTCAAGGCCGGCCCCCCTATCCCTCCATCTCTCTCATTGGTTAGCTCCATTGTATTGTCAAATCATGCTTGAAAGCATGGCATGCTTCCATGACTTGTCTTGTTCAAACTTTTTAGGCTTTAAGGCTAACAACCTAGGTTATCATGAAGGGTTTTGGGCTGGTCTTGTCTAGGAGGCTTACTTGCAAGGGGAAAGCAAAACATCATTGGCTAGATTGTACTTTGGAAGACTAGAAATGGTTGTAAAGTGAAGTCTAGGCTTTAAGGGCTATATTGTACCTTGTTGGAGTGTACCACACACTAGCACACTCTCCCTCCCTCTAAAATTCAGCCAGCCCTCTCCCTCTCTTCCCCTCTCTTTGTTTTGTCCCATCATGCTTGAAAGCATGCAACCTTTCTCCTTCATGGGTCAATCAATGTACTTCAAGCATGCCAAGGGTTGTCATTCCTATTTTTTTGGCCAAGTTCTACGTTATCATGAGGGATTCTATGAGTTGTCCAAATCCTAGAAAGGTTTTGCTTGCAAAAGTACAAGAAAGAAGTAATAATTGTTGTACTTTGGTTGAGTAAAGACAAGGAAGATGACTTGATTGAGTTGTCAAACACAAGCACACACTCACTCTCCCTCTCTCCCATTCGGCCTCTCTCTCTCTCTCTCTCTCTCTCTCTCTCTCTCTCTCTCTCTCTCTCTCTCTCTCTCAAGTACTAAGTACACTTACATGGAAGGTCTAGGAAGGAAGCAAGTATTATGAGCTTTCAAGTGACTTGTCAATGACAAGCCTCTACCAATGATTTCCTAGAAAGCATACAAGGGTTAGGATAATCTAGGAAAGTAACATATTATTTTGTAGAAAATCACCTAATAACGGAATATTAAAGCCCGACAGTGCCAAATGCCAAGGCAAGGCGTGAGCGTGGCCAAGGCAGCCCGCTAGCAAAGCGGTGGCCAAGGCGGCCCGCTAGCAAAGCAAAGGCTGGCATGCTCGACGGCAAAGCGGTGGGCGCCCGCTAGCTGCAAAGGCCAAGCGGTGGCCAAGGTGGCCCGCTAGCCAAGCAGTGGCCAAGCGGTGGCCAAGGTGGCCCGCTAGCCAAGCAGTGGCCAAGGCAGCCCGCTAGCAAAGCGGTGGCCAAGGCAGCCCGCTAGCCAAGCAATGTCCAAGGCGGCCCGCTAGCAAAGCAGTGGCCAAGGCGGCCCGTTAGCAAAGCGGTGGCCCAGGCGGCCCGCTAGCCAAGCGGTGGCCCAGGCGGCTTGCTAGCCAAGCAGTGGCCAAGCGGTGGCCAAGGTGGCCCGCTAGCAAAGAAGTGGCCAAGCGGTGGCCAAGGCGGCCAGCTAGCAAAGCGGTGGCTAAGGCGTAGCCAAGGCAAGGCCAGAGGATGGCAGCCCAGCAACGCCAAGGCAAGGCCAGAGCAAGGCAGCCCAGCAACGCCAAGGCAAAAGCAAGGAGCGACCAAACGCCAAGGCAGAACCCGATGGCAGCCAAGGCAGAGCCACCCGACAGGGATCCGACGCCAAGGCGAAAGCAAGGCGCGACAGCGACCCGATGCCAAGGCAAGGCAGGCTCGACGGCGACCCGACGCCAAGGCAGCCTAGCTAAGCCAAAGCAAAAGCAGTCAAGTCAACGGTCAAGGCAAAGACCAAAATTTTTCTACTAACCACTCCAGCATCGATGCATCACTAAGCCAAACGGTAGTTAGGGTTTGCTAACTAATCGGTTAAAAGCTAACTATGCTTGCTAAGTAGGATTTCCAGCCGAGAAATATAATTTGAAGATATTATTTACTACAATTACCAAGTAACTATACCATGGTCTTAATAGGCATACTCGTCTTTAGAAAATGACCTTAATGCCCGGGCGATGAATACCAATCTCCTAAGTCATTAAACCTAATTACGACGGATTATTCATCGCTAAAAAGGATTTATAAAACAAATAAAGAATTTTCAAATATAAAAAAAAATTATAAGTCGATAACGACCAATTTTTGGATGTTAAAAATGAAATCCAAGTATTAAAATAAAATTCAAATTTTTAGCGAAATTTTTATTTACGAAAAATCAGGGTCGTTACAATCTATCCCCCTTAAAAATAATTTCGTCCTCGAAATTGGTGGGTGGCTAAGCATTAGACGTAGTTGCTATGCCGGTCTCGGAACCATCGTCTATCCCCCTTAAATTGGAGACGAGTCCCTTCCAGGGTATTAAGCTGTCACTATCTGTTGGTGGTAATCTATGACCGCTCAATGTGCTGATAGTCAGTCTATTTTCGGATTTCATCGAAATCTATTATGTTGATCACTCTAAGGTCGCGGTTAGGCATAGGTTGGCTATTTCTTGTCTGCACTCACTACACACTTAGATTAACAGCTATACTCTCCCGAAATGGTGATGATACATTCTCGAACTAAGGGGTTTTGTTTGAGGTGCAAGTATAAAATGAACCCGACAGTTTGTTGCAACCAAGCAATTTTTTTTTTTTTTTTAGATAAAATAAGACCATTATATTACACGCCCAAAGGCATCATCAAATACAAGAAAATGTAAGAAAAACCGATAATAATGGCTATGGTGCCATTGCTACGCCTTGAGCCGCCATCGATCGGCGAAGGCTTGGAGCGCACGACGTTCGTGTTCCGTCCCGAACGCCGCGAGTGCGATGGCCACGACGAGAACCCAGTACCAGAAGGTGGTGAGACGATTGTTCATACCGAACCACCGTGGCATGGCCAATGTAAGCACGACACAAAAGAGGACGAGGATGAAGGGCTGCAACTGTATTGCCCGGATCGCTGAGGTGAGCTCGATTCGCTCGATCTCTCGGACTAGGGCGTCCTCCGGGAATCCTCGTCGGTAGATCGCCATGGCTCGATTTGGTGGGGTTTGAAAAGGTTAAGATGGTAAAAAGGGTGGAGGGATGGAAGAGGTGAAGAGATGGGGTGAAGAAATGGAAAGAGGTAGGGGTATTTATAGGGCCGGGTGAGTGGAGGAGGGAAGGTTTTGAAATTTGGATTTGAATTTGGGTTGGAAATTTTGGAGGGTTGGGAGGATGGGTTGTCAGGGCCCCCTTTTCGGGTATGGCCGACGCGAGATTGCCGCCCCCCCCCCCCCTTTTTGGGTTATGGCCGACACTTGGTGCTCTCATCAAACTCAAATAAAATGTCTAATGGTAGTGTGCTACAGTACCCGTAACAAGAAAAATTTTATAGATAAGCAAAAAGATTACTATCATTTAGCAACATGGGTCGACTAAAATAATTGTCCTTTGTAATAAAGGTTTCATTTACTATAGCAAAATATTGTATAGCATGCAAAAGTACTCTTTCAAACAAAGCAAGCTTTTTATAGATAAAAGGAAGATATAATCAGAAGCATAGAGTTCTACTACAAAGGCAAGTTTGCTAATTCTAAAGAATCATTGAAATTTCTATAGTTGGATGGTCATAGTTTCTAGGGTGACCTCGAGTTGGTGAGCTTCAATTATCAGGTTGGTTAGGTGATCCATCTACAAAGGAGAAGTGTTAACCTCAATGAGTAACTTTTAAGGCAAGTTTGCTATTGCTAAGGCATCGTTGAAATTTCTATATTCCACATTCGATTCTTGATTTAAGTCATCATCCAATTGTTCGGGAATTCCCAGCTCGGTGGTACTGCCAATTTCCACACCTTGCTTCAATCCGAAGATTGTTTTGTCAGAATTCCACCCAATTTGGGACAGTAAACTTAAACTCAATTCACGTTTGTGCAACGGTCAAACTTATCTTATAGGCTACCCATTCTACCCATGGCCGAGTGTTGAGCCAAGAGCTCTGATACCACTCTGTAACGCCCCTGATTTTTGGGTACGTTAAATAAACATTTCATTGATAAAATCAAATGGAGTCTGGCTCATTATTACATCATAACTCCCACTACGGTTCCATATTTATACAAATGAAGGGTTCTAGAGTTCCTAACTACAGCTCCGCCTCCAGCTTCATCCTAGCCAGCTCCTTAGCTCCAAAAGCCTCCAAGGTGTACTGTTCATCTTGATCATCTACAAAATCTGACACATTATACCAGCGTCGCCACCGATATAATATGTCAGGGTCACCAAAGGTAACACCATGAGCCACAAGAGCTCAGCAGAATAATCCTCTACCCGCTAACCCATAATTTACCAATATCAGAGTATAAGAGTAGCATACCAACTCCTGCACAAGCAGCGGAATAATACATACATGTTTAACAAGGCATTAACAACGACATATCCATATTCCTTAGTCTAACGTTGGTGTCTGCATTGTATGTGTTTCTCCTACGCGACTCATCGTAGACCATGTCACCATATTCATCAATGTTTCCGAAATCCTTTTCATTATCCAAATCAACATTTTGAAAATCACATTTAACACACCCAACCTCGGTTCCGCCACGCCGGGTTCCCGAGTATCCTCACAATGGTTCCGCCGCGCCGGGTTCCCATTGGCACACATTTGCATTTCAAAATCATTTTTAACACACCCAAGCTCAGTTCTGCCGCGCCGGGTTCCCGAGTATCCTCACAATGGTTCCGCTGCGCCGGGTTCCCATTGGCACACATTTGCATTTCAAAATCATTTTTAACACACCCAACCTCGGTTTCGCCGCGCCGGGTTCCCGAATATCCTCACAATGGTTCCGCCGCGCCGGGTTCCCATTGGCACACGTTTGCATTGGCTCCTCTCCACGGATAACCAAGCTACACACCCAACCTCGGTTCCGCCGCGCCGGGTTCCCGAGTATCCTCACAATGGTTCCGCCGGCCCGGGTTCCCATTGGCACACAACACACACACACTCACATAATGCACCCACATTTGGTCATTATGTAGTTTCAAAAATATTCTATCATTTGTAACACGCATTCCCACAATAGGCAAGTCCGGTCACATTGCGTTTTCAAAACACACCTTGTCTTTAACCCTTTTTATCCATATCAACCACACCCTAGGTGTCATGTTTCTATTTCTCGATTTTCGTGTCTCGTTTTCATGCATAGACTCCGCGGTAGGACTCTTCACTTAAATCATTCATTGTAATCTAACTAGCAAGATCATGCAAGCATTCTTATAAACAAGCTCATCACCATCCTTATACAACCATAAGTAATACAACAACATGTAAACAAACTCATAACTTTCTAAAAGATCAAAATACGAACACTTTGAATAAAGCTTCCGATTTCTCTTGTTTTGAAATCCGTTCTTTCTTTCTTTGTGGAAAGTTCAAAAAGACCACATATGTTTATTGACGTAGAAATCATTTGTTCAACATGTTCATATTTTCAATAGCAAGAAAGGTTTACTTCCAACATTCATTCGACGTCAAGCTTCGTACCATATTTTTAAAGTTCAAGACAATCAACGTTTAGTTTAACAACATAACTAGGGAAAATGAGTTGAGATTAATCTACATATACTTAGGATTAACGAGTAAAGGAGAATCTACCTTGATCCGAAACTAGTCGGGGCCGAATAAGCTAGTTGAAAAATTCTACAGGCGGTAAAACTTCCAAATCTGGACCGAACTTTGGATGGCAGTAACTCGGTCAATACTTGGCCGAATAGGATCGTTCTTGAGTCTAAAACAAAGATCTCGAAGTTTTCTACAACTTTCGTGAAGGACATTGTTCCTAAAAACGACTTTCCCCCGGAGAAAAATGGTGATAAAGAGGTGACAGTAAGCTGTCTGGACTGGAAATCCGAGAATTTCACTGAACTTCAGATGGCAATATCTTGGTCATTTCTTGACCGTTTGGGGTGGTTCTTGGGTCTAAACTGAAGCTCTCGAAGTGTTCTATGACTTTCGTGGAGGACGTTGTTCCTAGAAACGACTTTCGTCCGGAGAAAAAATGGAGTTTTTCCGAGGACAGTAGGCTGCCTGGGCAAAACAGAATGGGTTTTAGAGAGAGATGGAGCAATGCTTGAAGGTGTGAGTTGAATGGCATGGGATGGATGCTATTTATAGGCAAAACTGAGCTCCCTTCTCCTATCTCAAGGCCGGCCCCCCTATCCCTCCATCTCTCTCATTGGTTAGCTCCATTGTATTGTCAAATCATGCTTGAAAGCATGGCATGCTTCCATGACTTGTCTTGTTCAAACTTTTTAGGCTTTAAGGCTAACAACCTAGGTTATCATGAAGGGTTTTGGGCTGGTCTTGTCTAGGAGGCTTGCTTGCAAGGGGAAAGCAAAACATCATTGGCTAGATTGTACTTTGGAAGACTAGAAATGGTTGTAAAGTGAAGTCTAGGCTTTAAGGGCTATATTGTACCTTGTTGGAGTGTACCACACACTAGCACACTCTCCCTCCCTCTAAAATTCAGCCAGCCCTCTCCCTCTCTTCCCCTCTCTTTGTTTTGTCCCATCATGCTTGAAAGCATGCAACCTTTCTCCTTCATGGGTCAATCAATGTACTTCAAGCATGCCAAGGGTTGTCATTCCTATTTTTTTGGCCAAGTTCTAGGTTATCATGAGGGATTCTATGAGTTGTCCAAATCCTAGAAAGGTTTTGCTTGCAAAAGCACAAGAAAGAAGTAATAATGGTTGTACTTTGGTTGAGTAAAGACAAGGAAGATGACTTGATTGAGTTGTCAAACACAAGCACACACTCACTCTCCCTCTCTCCCATTCGGCCTCTCTCTCTCTCTCTCTCTCTCTCTCTCTCTCTCTCTCTCTCTCTCTCTCTCTCTCTCTCTCAAGTACTAAGTACACTTACATGGAAGGTCTAGGAAGGAAGCAAGTATTATGAGCTTTCAAGTGACTTGTCAATGAAAAGCCTAGACCAATGATTTCCTAGAAAGCATACAAGGGTTAGGATAATCTAGGAAAGTAACATATTATTTTGTAGAAAATCGCCTAATAACAGAATATTAAAGCCCGACAGTGCCAAACGCCAAGGCAAGGCGTGAGCGTGGCCAAGGCAGCCCGCTAGCAAAGCGGTGGCCAAGGCGGCCCGCTAGCAAAGCAATGGCCAAGGCGGCCCGCTAGCAAAGCAGTGGCCAAGGCGGCCCGTTAGCCAAGCGGTGGCCAAGGCGGCCTGCTAGCCAAGCGGTGGCCAAGGCGGCCCGCTAGCCAAGCAGTGGCCAAGGCGGCCCGCTAGCCAAGCAGTGGCCAAGCGGTGGCCAAGGCAGCCAGCTAGCAAAGCGGTGGCCAAGGCGTAGCCAAGGCAAGGCCAGAGCATGGCAGCCCAGCAACGCCAAGGCAAGGCCAGAGCAAGGCAGCCCAGCAACGCCAAGGCAAAAGCAAGGCGCGACCAAACGCCAAGGCAGAACCCGATGGCAGCCAAGGCAGAGCCACCCGACAGTGATCCGACGCCTAGGCGAGGCAGGCCCGACGCCAAGGCGAAAGCAAGGCGCGACAGCGACCCGATGCCAAGGCAAGGCAGGCTCGACGGCGACCCGACGCCAAGGCAGCCTAGCTAAGCCAAAGCAAAAGCAGTCAAGTCAACGGTCAAGGCAAAGACCAAAATTTTTCTACTAACCACTCCGGCATCGATGCATCACTAAGCCAAATGGTAGTTAGGCTTTGCTAACTAATCGGTTAAAAGCTAACTATGCTTGCTAAGTAGGATTTCCAGCCGAGAAATATAATTTGAAGATATTATTTACTACAATTACCAAGTAACTATACCATGGTCTTAATAGGCATACTCGTCTTTAGAAAATGACCTTAATGCCCGGGCGATGAATACCAATCTCCTAAGTCATTAAACCTAATTACGACGGATTATTAATCGCTAAAAAGGATTTATAAAACAAATAAAGAATTTTCAAATATAGAAAAAAAATTTATAAGTCGATAACGACCGATTTTTGGATGTTAAAAATGAAATCCAAGTATTAAAATAAAATTCAAATTTTTAGCGAAATTTTTATTTACCAAAAATCAGGGTCGTTACAAGTGCAACTGTAACTCTGCTAACAGAAAATCTTAAATGACTTGAATACCCCTTCACCTTGTTCATGTTCTCTCTCTTCCTCTCATCTGTTTTTGACAGGGAAAACCAAACCAAACCACCCAAAAATAAAAAAAAATTAAAAATTAAAAAAACCCAGTAACAGTTTTTTTGAAAGCTTTAATCCAAAATTTCTTCTCGAAAAGCACATTTTTCCTATTGAATTCAACTCTGAACATGAACTCATCTTTAGAAATCGATCTTTCTGCCAAAAATTAGGCAAGGATATTCCAAATGGGGTGTGGGTTGCTCGGCGGCGGACGATGCTTGATTTGGGCAGTGCGTTTGTATGGTGTTTCAACACGGTGGTGTTCGGAGATGGTCGAGGGTAGGTTGCTGGTTAATTGGGATGGAGGGCTACTGTAATACTAATAACTCGCTCTTGTACCAGGGCCAGCCCCAGAGATTTTAATGCTCAAAGCTAAATTGTGGGGTGGTGCCCTACGTATTTTTAAAGTTAAACAACAATAATACAAATGTTTCTTTATATTACTACTTTAAACTTCATAATGCATGTTAACTACTTTGTCACTGGTGGCCAAAGTAGTTAGCTTGAATTCTACTTGACTTGGTTTCGAAACATGGTAGCTAAAATAATTTCAAAAGAAAAAATTGCCCATAAGACTTGAACTAGGACACTTCATATGGATTAAAATTAACTTACTACTCAGCTAGCAAAGACATTTGTATTATATAAAATAAACGAGTAATATATAAACTACTAATTTACAAATAATATTTGAGTGCTCCTATAATTTGAAATTTTTTGAATGCCCAAGGCCGCCTAGGCCGGCCCTGTCACCGACCTCTCTCTCGTAGTTTCATACTGAACGGAAAATGCTCGCAACAAACAAAAGTCATCGCCTTCGCCCGTTTGTCCCCACGGAATATCAATCCTCGCCATCTCTAGGTCCGTCAATTTCCTCCTCCTTTTTAGGGTTATTGGGTTTTAAAATTTACGTATTTTTCTTGACTCTGTGCTGTATTGGACTACCGGTGTCAATTTAGGGGCTGCCAGATTTGAATTTTGCTGTGGAGGTGGGACGGTAATGGACATATTAGTGTCAGATATATGCAGTATTGCAAGGGAAAAATCCTGGTGAAGATCCAGGTCATACTAAGAAAAAAAAATCTCTCTCCATCTCTCCTGATGTCTGTGTTATTTACACAAAGAGCAAAGATACGGTTTCATTGGAGTTATAGGAAGAAGATGAACCATAAAGGGTGATGTTGTCTTTCTATCACACGGATTTTGGAGAAAAGTTCAGTTTTTAATGCCAGAAATGCTTTAGGTGCGCATGATGTACACATACTGTTACTTTGGACGAAAAATCTAACAGTTGCACTTTACTCCAAAACCATATGTGGATAAAATGGTTACGAGAAAATCTCAAGGTGGTCATCCGCCAAATGGTCAAACCATAGAGTACCAAGTAATCCATACTTTGCCCTGTAAAATACATTCAAATGAATTAAATGCTGCAAAAGAAATACATTGAAATTGAACACCTGCTTACAAAGGAGAAATTCACATGGTTGGATTTTCAGGGATGCAAGATAAAGGATAATGGAACAAAGAAATTACAAGTTTAAATTACAACGGGAAAAACAGCCTTTTCCACCTTCAATTCTAAGACACTCTATTGCACATCCATTGATACAGATTCAAGAAGAAATAAATGTACTTTGCATATTTCAAAGGGAACTAACCCTTTTTCTTTGTTGTCTCTACTCCTAAACTAAGACACCCCAAAAATCTTCTCCCAATACCATACTTTTTCCACCACCATCTATATCTCTCTCTGGCCCCCACCGGCTTCTCTACGCCTTCGTCTCCTCCCAGACCGTCCCAACAGAATTCTGCCCTGTCGACGCAGCCGATGAACAAGTGATAAACCACCACCGTCGCCGCCATCATCATCATCATCATGATCGTCACTTTCTCGATCAGATGAATCATAAATGACAACAGGAGATGCCTGACGAAAACCACCTCCACCTCCATCCGAATTTTGGTCCGATTCCCTCTCATGCTGTCTCATTCCCCTATTTTGGCCAACATTTCCACCCGGTCCAAATGCGTGCAATAGAAGGAACACATTAACCAAATTCCTATCAATTCCCACTTGGAAATCCTCATTCCCATCCGTGACACCGACATCAAAACCATCCTCCTCTTCATCCGTATCAAACTCATAATGACTTCCTTCCAACACATAATCACCAAACACCACCACCCCAGGCATCGATGAGCTTATCATACTAATGACGTCATCCCGTTCTCGCTCGTGCTCGAGCCTTCTCCATTTTTGTTCAAGAGCAGGGTCCACTTCCCGTGGGCGAGCACATGGATGATCCGCCCTAACGTGCTTCCTCAACTCCTTGTAAGTTCCCGCAAACGAGCAGTAATCCTGTGTGCAGCTCCGGTTCTTTGCATTCAAATACTCCCGAGCAGGCTCCACCACAGTCCACCCCTTCACCTGGCCTCTGCAAAGAGGACATGCAAGCACTGTCACTTCGCACTTCTTGATGGGCCAACTAGAAAAGGGGCCAGCATTCAGATCATCATCCGGGTCCTGGGACAAGGGTTGGAGTTGAAGGGGCGATGTGATTTTGGTGTAGGCTTTCTTGTACTGATCTAGGCAGTTGGAGTAGTGAACGCTAGTGCCGCACATGTAGGGACGGCAACCCTTGTCGTGAGAAGAGCATAAGAGGAGAACGGCATTGTGGGGGTACTCCATGCATACGGAACAGGTAGCGTCTACCCAATCTTTCTTTTCCAAGATTTTGGAGCACTTCTTAGGGTTCATGTCATCTGATATAACTTGATTATATGATGCCAACGGATATGGGGTTGGCCTGCACTGTCGTGAGGAAATCTTGCGTCGTCCCCTGGTGCCTTTTGCCATTTCTTAGCTCTTAACCTGAAAACCAGTGTTGATTCAGGAAACCAAACTGAAAGAGCTAGAATTTTAATAAGAATTAGTAGAAAAGGCAAGTATTAGAATGTTGAAGTGTCTCTGCTTCAATATTCTATGTTCCACCAACGACTCAAGGGAAGAGAATATCAAATTGTAAAGGAAAATTTATAGAAATGGTCCTCCTAGTTTCACCCGAGTCTCATTTTCGTCCTTCAATTATCAATTGCAACTCTTTTGATTTTCATCCTTCAATTATCAATTGCAACTCTTTTGACTTTCAAGTTTGGTTTTCGTACTAATTTGGTCCAATTGATAACATCTGTCAGCCAAACTCGATGGAAAAAATCAAATTGAGGACATATATAATCAATTGGACCAATTTGGATTTTGGAACGAACTGCAACGTCCAAATTGCCATCAATCTAATTTTTTCCGTCTAGTTTGGCTGACAGAAGTTATCAATTGGACCAATTTGATACGAAAACCAAACTTGAAGGTCAAAAGAGTTGTAATTGATACTTGGAAGACGAAAATAAGACTCGGATGAAACTAGGAGGACCATTTATATAACTTTCCCAATTGGAAATGAAAAGGTATTTTCATGCAATTAGCAACCAGTAAAAAACAATACATTCGAAACAATTAGTAAGAGTTCAGAGATGCTGCAATTTCAAAGTTCAAAGTCTTTCTTAGAATGTGAAAACAAAATTTGTGTATTCACACAACTATATCTAGCCAATATGAAGCTAGGCAAAAACCCATCAGCACATAAACTTAGTTTGACAAATGGAATACAAATAATTTGCAATATTTAAATTACACGATACCATGTAATTCCTATCGTTTCTTACACAAGACTGGTACATACTTTGCTATCGTTTCTTACGCAAGTCTGGTACATACTTCGCTATGTGCTACAAATAGATACTACGTGGAAAATAGAAAACCAACCACATTGCATGACTAACAAATCTCAGTTCACTCCAACCACTTCAAGGAAAGACAATAGAATAAAATAAGCATGTGGATCAATTTCTAGTTACCAAAAATAAAGGTTGCTCTTATTTCTACAAATAGAAAGATGGCTCCTTGCTAAATACACAACTTGTTTACTTTGCCAAAAATACAAATTTCATAATACATTGATTAAAACATAACATGTACTGTTTAAGGTAATTGCCTGATCTGCTTGTTCCATTAGATGCCACATTTGTATAGAAGATTCATTGTGTTTTCATTCAGAATGTTTTGTAAGTGTATAAAGACGCTGCAATCTCAAAGAATTCAAAGCCTTTCTTATAATATGAAAACATTGTGTATTCGCATGACTATACCCCTCCAGTATGAAGCAAGGAAGAAAACCGCTCAGCATGTAAGCTTAGTTTGACAAAAGAAATATAACTCCTACTGTGACATTAAAATTTCCGAATACCACATAATTCCTATTATTTCTTAGGCAAGTCTGTTAAGTTAGGGTTTACTTTGTTATGTATTTGTTACTTAGGGGTATATTTGTACTTTCACTCTTGTCAATATAAATACAAAGTGAGAGAGAAACCTAATTTTGGTGGCTCTCCTTTCTCCCCAAAGTTCACATGGTATCAGAGCAAGTCGATCTAGGCGACTTCTCCTTGCTGATCTTTTGTCAATCACCAGGCGCCTTCCGTCTGTCTTGTGATCGATCTTTTTGACGCCTTTTATGAAGACCCAGTTGAAGAAATTGCACAACAGCTGTCTCACTCTCGTTATTTGAAAGACCAAGTTGCAACCCAACCTCCAGCGACTTTCTCTTGTACTTGCCGACCATCGCCGCTCGTTTTCCGACCTCCGGTGACATTATCCAGTCCATTTTTTGAAGTTTCCAAGTGATTACAAACTCGATCTGTGAGTTTTTGACCTTTCTCAAGGCCGTTCGAACTTCTTCGTCCAGTACCCAGGGACTTTCTGCCATTTCGAGCTTAACCCAGTCTCCGACGACCCTCACCAGAGCTTTGTCAGCCTCTGGCGACCTTTTCCGACTTGTGACAGCTCAGATCTTACACATAGCAACCTTCCGATCACTTCCCGACATGACCCAGTCAAACCCAACCCTCACTAGGACTCCAACAAGCTCTTTACAAACTCGCCAGACATTCGCCGAGACTTTTCTGACCTCGCCGGACTTCGCCTTACCCTCGCCAGACTTCTCTGACCTTTGTTGCGTTTCAGTTGGTAGTTTTTGGTGCGTTCAAGAGGTGGGTTAGATGTTAGCTGCAACAATAACCATCACCTAGCCTCCTGTGACCAGCGCGACCCTTCGGCGACCCCTGCTTGGACTAGGTAAGGTCTGTTTGCACTCATTTGGACCTGGGTCTGAATATTCAAGGTTTTTCAAACCCCAATCTGTGCTAGTGTTCTGTTTAACGTCTTATAAAGCTCCGTTGAACTGTTTTCTGCAAGTGTGCTGTAATAAGAGGTATTTTGCATTAATTTGCTCTACTACGCACTGTTTAGTCACTGTTTTAGGAGCTGTTTGTTACTGTTGGGACAGTATTTGCTCTTATTCTGCACTGTTGAGGTTGTTTGTGCACAGAGTTGGCTAAATTTGAGCTTAAAATCACTGATTTGACTGCGTTGACTGGGTGTAGTGAGTTGAATTGGTGCTGAGTTGACTCAGATCTCGGATTCTCAGCTAATTGACTGTGGTTGGCCATTATTTGGTATCGCGAAATCGTCTGGGCTTGGTCTGCAAGTTGGGGTGTTGTCTGGTATTTATTTTACTACTTTTCTGTTGGTATGGCAGAGTATCGCAAGAATGTTCTAGTCGGCGCTCTTTCTCAGGGGGAGTTACAAACTCTCAGGTGCGTGATTGCTAAGCTTGACATTTCATCTACCACAGCTTCTACTTCCACTACCTCCTTTGCTCACACAGGTATCCAACTTAGTGCATCTACTGCCTCCTCTCTTCCTTGAATAATAGATTTCGGTGCTATAGATCATAGATCATATGACAGGTTGTTCATCTCTTTTTGAATCCTACTCTATGGTTCCGGTAAGGATAAAGTCCGAGTCGTAGATGGATCCCTATCTGCTATTTCAATAAAAGGTTCCATTCACCACTCTCCAACCATCTCACTTTCTTTAGTTGTTCATGTTCCAAATTTTTCTACTAACCTTCTCTCTGTTAGTAGTCTTATCCATTCCTTAAATTGCGCAGTGACATTTTTTCCTACACATTGTGTCTTTCAGGACCTGGATGCGGGGAGAGTGATTGGCAGTGGTAAAGCCCATGGTGGTCTATACTTTTTGTAATCTACACCTCGTTCATCTTGTCCACCTTTGTCATGTGGTCAAGCTCTTAAAGCAGATACGGGCTCAGCTTTTCCTTTGTTACATCAATGCCATCGAAGAATGGGTCATCCTTCTTTTGGGATTATAGGAAAAATTTTCCCTAATTTAACTAAGCATTGTCCTAGGAGTCAGTTTTTTAGTGAAGCTTGTGAGCTTGTGAAACATAAACGTTCCTTTTACGCTCCCGCTAGTCAAAGAAGTGCTTCTCCATTTATGGTTATCCACTTTGATGTTTGGAGTCCTTCTCCTGTCACCTCACTTTCTAGTTATCGATGGTTTGTCACTTTTATTGACTGTTATTCTCGTCACTTTGGTGTACTTACTTCGATCTAAAAATGAAGTGTTTTCGTGCTTTAAATCCTTTCATAAAATGGTGTGTACTCAATTTGACACCAACATTAAGATTCTCCGTAGTGATAATGGGACTAAGTATCTCGATGGGCTCTTTCGAGCATACCTTAATGACAATGGCATTCTCTTTCAGACAACTTGTGTTGGTACTCCACAGCAAAATAGAGTTGCTAAACGTAAAAACCATCATCTTGCTGCGGTAGCTCGCTCTCTCTTGCTCACTATGCATGTCCCTAAACACTTTTGGGGAGAAGTTGTTCTTACTGCAGCTTATCTTATCAACCGTATGCCATCCAATGTTCCTCAGTTCAAAACTCCTCTTGAGTTTCTTCCTGTCAATTATCGGGTCTCTTTTCTTCCGCCAAGGATTTTGGTCGTGTGTATTTTGTTCATGCTCTAAACATCCTGGTGATAAGTTAGATCCTAAAGCTTGTAAATGTATTTTTCTTGGCTACTTTTCTACCCAGAAAGGCTACAAATGCTATGACCTTCACTCCCGGAAAATGTTTGTTTCTATGGATGTCACTTTTTGGGAACTTAAGTCTTTTTATCCCTCCTCCGGTCCATCTCTTCAGGGGGGAGAGTTATATAATGGTTATATATATGCCCGTCCAGGCGTAATTAACATGATGAGGCGTTTTACTGGAGAAAAGGAAATGGTCAGGCATGCAAAAACAAGATTTGCAAATACTTTCCTCACTTAATCTAGAATTCATCAACAAAAGAACAATTTGAGGAAGATGTTCATTTCAAAAGAATGGACATCTAGCAAATGGGCAAAGGAGCAGTTAGGCAAAGTGGCAAGATATGTTATGTTGGCTTCTTTTTGGAATAATATTGTCTACGCTCTTAAGGTCGCTGGTCCTCTTGTGAAGGTGTCGAGATTAGTTGATAGCGAGAGAAAGCCTCCCATGGGATACATCTATAAGGCTATGGATAGGGCAAAGAAGCCATAGCCAAATCATTTGGTGAAAAGGTTGAAAAATACCAAGACATCTATGCCATTATTGACAATAGGTGGGCAATCCAGTTGCATCGTCCTTTGCATGCTGCAGGACATTTTTTGAATCCAGAGTTCTTTCACTCAAACCCACAAGTTGAGCAAGATGTTGAGGTTATGACAAGGATTTACAATTGCATAACAAAGTTGATTGCAAATGAAGAGATACAAAATAAAATCACTTCTGAGATGACTGTTTACATGAAAGCTGAGGGACTTTTTGGACTGCCACTAGCAATTAGGCAAAGAAATACAAGGGCACCAGGGCTTCGTTCGGTTAGTAGTTTAGTTTTAGTTTTCGTTTTGTTTTCAATCATTACCCTATTTCTTTTTTCAATCATTATCCTATTTTTTCAATTATTACTTTCTCATCTCTCTCTATCTCTCTCCAATCATTACCCCTATTTTCAATCATTACTCTATTTCTCTCTCTACCCACTACCAAAACTAAATTAAACTAAACTCTCAACCAAACACAACCCAGGTAATTTACAATTTCACAGTATACCGTATATTCTATTCATAATTTATTTTTACCATAACTTGATGGCTAATTAGTTCAAAACTTCATATGCATAGCTGATTGGTGGGTTGCATATGGTTCTACGACGCCTAATTTGCAAAAGTTTGCGAAAAGAGTTCTTAGCCTTACATGCAGTTCTTCCGGCTGTGAACGGAATTGGAGTGCATTTGAACATGTAAGTATCTACGTCAAATAACATATACAACTATTAATTGTTTTCACCTCCTTGTATAAAATAGTTGTTCTTTTAATTCTTGCAGCTCCATAGCAAAAAAAGAAATAGGCTCTAGCAAAAACGCCTCAATGACTTGGTGTTTGTCAAGTATAACAGGGCACTAAAACGTCGATATGATATGCGAGATACAATTGATCCCATTTCTTTGACAAATGTTGATGAAAGCAATGAGTGGTTGCGTGGGAGGATGGATGGAGAATCTGATGAAGATAATGAGCAGGTGTTTGGTGATGATAGTTTAACATGGGCTGATGTTGCTAGAGCTTCTGGAGCATTAGAGAGTTCCAATGTAACTAGAGCTACAACATCAAGAGCACGAGCAAGGAGTGCCACATCCAATCCAATTCATTTGGTATATGAAGAAAAGGCGGGTTCCGAAGAGACGGAAGAAGAGGAAGATGACGAGGGATACAAATCCGTTGGTGAAGAAGAAGAAGATGATGACAATTTACTTGGTGTTGATATGGACGATGATTAGTAAACTAAATCCTCCTTAGGATGATTGTAGTGCAACTAGGAAAAATACTTGGATGCTTATATTTTATTGATTTTGACGTTTTAGTTTTTCTCTATGCAAGGTCGGTGGCTATGTGACATTTCATGAATATTTTTATGTATCTTTTGAATGGTAAACTCATTGGCATAGTGCTTATTACTTGAAATATTAGTATGTGCGATTTTTTCTATTTTTTCCCGCATAGGTGCGCCTCACTTCAAAAAGGCGCGCACCTTGCCTTGCGCCACTCGCCTCAAGCTCAACAAGACTTTGTGCTGCATTGCGCTTTTCGCCCGTGACAACTATGAGGCCGACATTTTGTCCCGTAAGCATCACTGGTCTTATGGCAATTCCATAGAATTTTCCCTTCAATTTTGTGGGTACCCTCTTGTTACATAGTACACCAATAGCGCTCCTCCACTTGAGCCACCCCACTTGGATCCTATGGATCACATCATCGGCAATCTCTCCATCTCTACCAATAATTGAGCCTAAATACTTAAAATGATCACTCTTTGGTATTTCCTAGTCTTGGATCATCACTCTTTCTGCATGCGCACTGGTACCACTAAACTTACACTCCATATACTCAATTTTACTCCTGCTTATTCGAAAACCCTTTGACTCTAATGCTTCCCTCCAAATTTCTAGTTTCGTATTAACGCCTCTAACAATTTCATCTACGAGGAGAATGTCATCTGCAAACATCATACACCATGGGATATCCTCCTAAAATTGTCTAGTCAACTTATCCATAACTAAAGCAAAGACGTACGGGCTCAAGGCTAACCCTTGATGCAATCCTACAGTTATTGAAAATTCATTCGTTTCCCCTACTAGTGATCTAATGGTAGTGACAACACCTTCATACATGTCTCTAATGACTTCGATATACCTTTTGGTCTCTTCATTTCTCTCCCGAACCCACCATATGATGTCTCTAGGCACCCTATCATAAGCTTTTTCTAAGTCTATGAGAACAATATGGAGATCCTTCTTCTTTGCTCTGTGTTTTTCTACCAATCTCCTTAAAAGGTAGATAGCTTCCATGGTTGATCTTCCAAGCATGAACCCAAACTGTTTCTCTGACACTGTAGTCACCATCCTCAAGCGATGCTCAATAACTCTTTCCCACAACTTCATCGTATGACTTATCAATTTAATACCTCTATAATTGTTGCAACTTTGAATATCCTCTTTATTCTTATAGATAGGTAATAGAGTGCTCCTTCTCCATTCGTTGGGCATCTTCCTAGTCAAAATAATCTTGTTAAACAACTTCGTCAACCAAGTCACCCCCAGGTCACCAAGACTTTTCCACACTTCAAAAGGGATACCATCTGGTCGTAAGGCCTTACCCGGTTTCATCCTTTTCAAAGCTTTAACCACTTCGAACTTTTGTATTCTCTGATAAAACCCATATTCTATGTTCTCACCAGGTACATACACTTCTTCCCCACCAAAGCTGCCTCCATGTTTCTCATTTAACTTCTCAAAATACGACTTCCATCTATCCCTAATCGCCTCGTCTTTCACCAACACCACCGAATCAATACATTTTATACATTTAACTTGAGAAACGTCTCTATTTTTCTTTTCTCATAGCTTGGCAAGTTTATAAATAATCTTTTCTCCATCTTTACTATTGAGTTCGGCGTAGAAATTCTCATAGGTTTTCAATTTAGCATCCCTAACGGCTTTCTTAGCTTCTTTGCTAGCTTGCTTATAACCCTGAAAATTTTCTTCATTCTGGTCCTTTTGCCACTTTTTAAAACACTCCTTGGCTTTTACCATGGTTTGAACCACATCTCCATCTTTTAATATTCTTCTAATACCGTCAGCTATGGTATTCCACATATTGTCACAATCACCTTCCACTTCCCACCGTAGTTCTTGAGACATTCTTTCCTTGAATACCTCTAGTTTCTCCCCTCTTAGGCCCCACCATTTAGTCTGGGCATCTAGTTTCCTTTCTCATTCAATTATTCCCCTTGAGACAAATATCTAACACCAAAAGTCTATGTTGTGCCACTAGATACTCTCCGGGAATAACCTTACAATCCTTACATGTTAAGCGATCTGCACCTCTAGCAAAAAAATAGTCAATTTGGCTTCTATAGGCTCCGCTCTTAAAAGGCAATTAAATGCTCTTCTCGCTTCCTATAGAGAGAGTTCCCCACTATAAGGTCAAAAGCTACTACGAAATCTAAAATCCTCCTACCACCTTCGTTAAGGTCACCAAATCCAAAGCCACCATGCACCTTCTCATACCCTTACTTATGCACTCCCACATGACCATTGAAATTGCCTCCTATAAATAGCTTCTTCCCAAAAGCTCTCTTGAACCACGTCATCTATCTGCTCCCAGAATTACTCTTTAGTAAGATCATCCAAGCCTACTCGGGGTGCATAAGCACTAATAATATTAACTATCCCTCCGATCACAAGCTTAACTAAAATAATCTGATCTCCTTTCCTTGTGACTGTAACTACCGAATCTTCTAGGTGTTTATCTACTACGAAACCTACCACATTTCTATGCCTTTCCTTACCTGTATAGTAAAGCTTATAACCTGTGTCCTCTATCTCTCTAGCTTTCTCCCCTACCCACTAAGTCTCCTAAAGACAAGCTATACTAATCCTCCTCCTAAGCATGGTGTCAACTAGCTCCCTAGTCCTACCCGTTAATGTCCCTATTCCAAGTTGTTAAACGAATCCTATAATCCTGGGCTAGCTTCTTTACCCGCACTCGTCCAGGCACCCATAAGAACCCTTGCTCACTTATCACCACACCCAGCGGCGCCCCTTGCTCATTTTTCGAAGCACCCGAAGGCAGGCGCAATGCATCGCTTAAAAGGGAACGCCCTAGCATGTCTTGTTATCATATTTGGATTCATGTCATAAAGATCTTATGGGCTTTTTACGTGCTGGTTGACAGCTACCTAACGCACAACCCTCCTCTTTCATCCGGGCTTGGGACCGGCTGGTAAAATTATTTGACTAAAAGAACAAATTAAATTTGCTTCAATTTTCAGAGCTGAGTTTACTAATTATATCACAGAATTTTAACTACGTATGACGTATAAAAAAAGATGCATACTTCTCTCCTTCATTTTTATTTTATTTATTTATTATTATTTTTATTTCTATTTTTTATTTTTTGGAGGGGGGTGGCATTGGCCCCGACTAGCTCCGGCCCTTATCAATAGTGTGTGAGACTTTTTTTTTACTAAGTCAATAGCGTGCCAGACTACAGGATGAGATAAGCAACTCAATAATTCAACGCACAAATTCTAGTTAGAGAAAAGACTCTTAGTAGTGGCTTGGTATTGGCTAGAAAGGTGTAAATAAAGTTCTATGTAGTAAAATATATTCAACATCTATCACGATAACCATACTATTCGAACCAAGATGGGATATCGGCCTAACTATTTGAAACGGGATAAACTTATCTTCTTCAACTGCTAAAAGTAAACTATGGCAAGACACGCTCAACTAGCTAACCGAAACAAGTCCAGGCAAAAGATGCCTTCATGGCCAGAAACAAGATAGAGATATACGGAACCATTGGACCTTGTTAGGTTAAGGGTTTTGGATTTTGGATTCTAATCATTATCCTATTTCTCTCTCCACTCATTACCCCTATCTCCAATCATTACTCTCATTTTTCTCTCTATCTCCAGTTATTACCCCTATTTCCATTCATTACTTTATTTCTCTCTACACTCATTACCACAAATCCAAATCCAAAATCCCAAAACAAACGGGGTCCATGTTTCCTCTCATCAAGACATACTACGAGAAGCATTCCTCGATACACACCGCAACCACCAAATTGAGAAGAAGACCCAGATGAAAAAAAAAAAAAAAAAAGACCCTACCTGCTAGGCTGCAAAACCTAAATACAGCAATCAAGCAACAGGTATACTCTACCAAACAGCCTACAGTGATACTCAAAGACAGTCCTAATAGTAAATGTTTGTTATTTTTCCTAGACAATGGAGCCAAAGAAAACATCCAAGAAATGCAAAACACGTTTCAAGCAACTTCTACCATCATACTTGCTCGTTGCAAACAGAAGTGAAGAATCAAAGCACTGTATTCTGACAGAAAATCACACAAGTTAGTATGCAGCATTGCTTATAGGAATTATAAGTTGGAAGTGTGACAAAACATATGGTTGAGAGAACTGATCTGATTACTGAATATTGAGAGTCAATAGTTACAATGCTAACACAAACTTGAATAGAGAAAAGCCTAGAAATCTATGCCTAAAATAGGAGATTACAAAGAGATATGATTACGATATTATAACAATACGATTCTATGACTAAAATACAAGATACAACGAGATCACGATGCATAATACTTTCACACCCACTCATGATGCGAGCCCGGAGAGCATCGTGAGTTTGCCAAGGAAGTAATGAAACCGAGCAGTAGTGTGCGTCTTAGTGTAGTGTGCGTCTTAGTGCAGTAGGGGCTGAAACATTGCTAAACGGTGCTTCAAAACGCCAATCAGAGGTCCAAAACTGAGTGCCAAAATCTATAAAACTGCGAGATTTTGCAGCCCCAAACCAAAGTGCCAAAACAGAAGCTGAAACTTTTCCAATCAGAGCTGCTACTATGTCGAACAGTACCAAACTCTGCAGAAAACCTGCAAGTGCTGCTGATAGCAGATCGCAGTGAGCAGTGCCACAGTGAACAAATGGCTGTTGTGTGATCTGACAGAAGATAGAATGGGTGGGAGAAGATGCAGAGAGGAAGATGCAAACATTGCCGAATAAAGCATAAGAATGTCGAACAGTCCAGAAGCCGAACAGATATCAAATGCAGCACAGATGCAAATATCAGAACAGACGCCAAACAAGCTTCAGAACAGATGCAGAGTAAAGGAACAAAAAAGTTTCAGATGCCAAACAAATACAGAGTAGAGGAAGAACAAATGCAGATTCAGAAGATACATATTCAAATGCATATTCAAAAGATGAAGATTCAGATGATTTTCGAGAAGAAAAAGAGAGTGCCATATAGATTTCAGATGCAAAACTAGAGAAACAGAGCTAGAAATAAGAAAGACAGAACTACAGAGATGCGAAATCAGAGAAACATAGCCTGAAATAGTGCGAAAGCGAATAAACAGCAGTACCAGAGTTTTTAGAGAGTAAGTACAGAAGTGCGTAGATGAGCACCGATCGATGAATAGATTAAGAAGAGAGAGAGAGAGAGAGAGAGAGAGAGATTGAACAGAGATTGGCTCAGAGAGAAGAGAATGCCATGGTGTTGCAGATCTGATACCATATGACAAAACAGATGAGTGCCCAGCCGACGGCGGCGAGGCATAAGCTGCCCGTCGGAAAGCGAATTTCCCCCAGCCCACAGGCCTAGGCCTAGATCTTAGGCTCTGATACCATGTAACAAAACATATGGGAGAGAGAACTGATCTGTATTACTGAATATTGAGAGTCAATGGTTACAATGCTAACACAAACTTGAATAGAGAAAAGCCTAGAAATCAATACCTAAAATAGGAGATTACAAAGAGATATGATTACGATATTATAACCATACGATTCTATGCCTAAAATAGAGGATACAACGAGATCACGATGCATAATACTTTCACAGGAAATTCATAGGGTTTAAATAATGCTAGAGATGTCTATAAGGCTTATATGCCCATGAAAATCAGCTCACTTGACATTTTCAGCTTGAAGACTAGAGAGATTAAAAACACTACTCGAGAAAACACTGCTCCTCTAAATGTAGTAGCTGACTAGATCACCTCCACGTAGATGCCTAGAAAACAACCTTCCAATGCTCAACAACAAAATACTTAAGGTGGATGACCTTATATCTTGTGCACGACAAGAATTCCTACAGATATATTGAACAAGTCAATCTAGAGGACTAGCATAGAGTTACATAACTCCGTAAATCACTTCAAATCACTGAACAATAGAACAATTAAGGAAATTGGTGCTTGTGATAAGAGTTGCATACAGTATTTTAAACAATACTCTTTCATACCCTGTACCAGTGTACCTACAGAACTTTGATACAGATGCGCAAAAAATAAGCTCAGAGTAATTCCATAGTTATTCATAAACAATAAATCTGGATTGTAAGTACCAAAAATAAATCTGGATCGTTCCTCACATCAGATTTTACTCTTTACAGACATTGACTTCCTACCGCAACAAACCAGCAATTTAGAAAATGTATATGAAAGATCTGAATATTGACTTTCTTATTCATTTAAGTAAAATTTGCCACCCTACGTATCATCCTGTGACTTTACCATTTACTACCATAACTTTTTCCATAATTGTTATACTGGAATTTGCAAACATACTAATGAGAACACATCCATATTGATCCTTGATTCCAGCTTGTTACCATGGTTAGGAATGAATGTCGTGACTTAGTGATCGGAAACAAGCACAATAATTCAATAAAAGAAACTGCTTAACCAGTAACAGGATAAGTACCAGTCAAAAACAAGGTTCATTGACAGTAATCAAATCCACGTCGTAAACTGAAAAGATCAAAAGTTCACATGTTCAAAATGCTCTATGCATGTCCAACCACAGGCCAGGGTAAACGGAACTGCCCAATTTGAACACAATCTCTCCAAGTAACCCTTATTAACCAACATGTTCAAAACCAAGAGCGGTAGCTTATGCTCAAATCCACCCAAAAGAAACTTATCAGAATACACAACAATAACAGAACCCATCTAATCCCCAACCATTGGGGGTATGGGCGGGGGAGAATTGGAAACAGACCTAACCTTTGGCAATATATAGACAAAGTGACTGATCTCAGAACCACTAAAACCGTGGACCCCCTATACCTCCAAAAACCGAGGAGCTAAATGGACGTTTTGCTGCGAAACCATGCCCTAATTCAAAGCCGAAATCGGAAAGCACAATAAAAGAAAAGTATCAAAATGCTAACTGAAAAATGGATAAACCAAAATTTCTGAATTTTAGTGCAATCAAAGCTTAATTGACCAAAAAGAGAACAATACCCACCTCACCCTTTGAGCAAATCTAGATCCAAGAGAAATTGTTAGTTGGAGAGACCCAAATGAATGGACATGAACATATTTACCTATATATACGACAAGCCAACTCATGTCTACATGGACAAAGAGATACCTCACCCGTAAAATCAAAACAACGTGAATAACCGGACAATCACGCGAGAGACGGTTAGAAATCGAATAAAGTAATAGGGCAATCATACAAACACAACTAACTCTAATTATTTACTTATAAATTTATTCAACAACAAAAAAAAAGTCACGAGCACATGGCGTTGAGCATCAACCACACCATCTGAGATCCAAAATCAGATAACACCAATTTAATAAATACGGACAGACTGGCTAAAGGAAATGCTAATAAAACAGATGGATACATATAGATATACAAGTATCAGCGAGAACATTTACACATGCAGTTAGGAATCGAGAGAGCTTCGTACCAGGGAATTCTCGAGGTTGAACTTTAGAGAGAGAGAGTTAGGGTTTGATTTAAAGGCCGAAAAGGAGAGTAAAGGCGAACAGACCGAGGGAGGGAATTTCAGAGCGGGAGACGACGAGCATTTCTGTTTTTAACTTTCTTTTCCCCAGTTTCGTTTAAGAGGGAGGGGGAGAGAGAGAGATTATCGGATTGGGGAATTTGCACTTACACCCTCTGTACTTACACGGTTTTGCAGATACACTCCTCGTACTTTAAATTTAGGCACTTACACCCCTTGTACTGTGCAGTACCGTTAAATTGGATGGAAAAGTGAGTAGCGGGAGTTTTCCCTCCAAAATGACCCCTGTCCGATACGTGTAATTTTTTTCAAAAACAGACACACACACTCTCTCTCTTGTGGCACAAGGTTTTATTAACAAGATTTGTAATTTTTTTTCCCACAAATTGAAAACGAACGTAACCCATTTGGAAATTAAATTTTTTCCCACAAAAAAAGTTAATACTTTATACAAATACTGTAAAAAAGTCCACGACATAACCTAATTATACGACTTCACAATTAATTTGTTTTTCATATTTTTTCGCATAACATGTAATTAGATTTTCATTGAACGGTGCCACCCCCGCCTCCGAATCCCGACTCCGCCTTGCTCACAATGGCTTCTAGGGGTATTTTAGGCATTTTTTCAGTCATTTTGGAGGGAAAACTTCCGCCACTCACTTTTCCATCCAATTTAACAGTACTGCACAGTACAAGGGGTGTAAGTGCCTAAATTTAAAGTACGAGGGGTGTATCTGCCAAACCGTGTAAGTACAGGGGGTGTAAGTGCAAATTCCCCTATCGGATTCGTGAGTGATTTCTACGCTATATACATCATTAAAGATGGACGGAGTATCTATCTATCTGTCTCTATTATAAAACAGAATAGTGCGGGGGCAAATTGTTGAAATGGCTTAAATTTATTTGATCCAAAGGTTATAGTGCATACTTTCACTCCCATTTTCTAAGTAAGTGCCCATAATTTTCACTTAAATTACACAACTGTCATCTCTTTCCAACCGGGATGCGTAGTGCCGTAGGCACGGATTAGGACTAGTCTATTCTAATATTCTAAAGAAGTGATTTTGTCACTCCCATTTTTGTTAATGTTACTCTCCTTTGTCTCTTTATTAGATATTAGATAATTTATTTTATGAGAGAATGGAAAGTGACATTAACAAAAAAGAGAGTGGCAAAATCAATTCTCTATTCTAATATAGAGTCTCCTTCAGGTAAGGGCGCCCTCATTTTAAATAAAATGTGGACGTCCCTAATTAAGATTTTCGAATACTAACAACGAAATTTTTATTAGTCAGTAACGACCGATTTTTTGGTTATGAAAATAAAAATCCAAGTAATTAACATAAAATTTAAATTTTTAACGAAATTTTTATTTACCAAAAATCAGGGTTGTTACAGTACTGTTGCGTACTACTTGATAAGATTGCTTGTGACTTTATAAGGAAAACACCATTTGCGAAAGGAAAATTGTTTTAGTAGACTAAACCTTCCCCTTTCGATTTCCACTCGTAGATGGTGAATACGCGCCGTGGATTAGGATATGAAAACGGAGAATCCTCTAACCCTAACCCCGACCTAGCCCAAATCATGCAAGCATTTACAACCGCTTTGAACGCCAACCACCGAAACCAAAACCGCGATGACGAACCAATGACCCAAACCCGAGCGATGAACGAATTCTGCAAGCACTGACCCCCGACCTTTCACGGAGATACCAACCCCACCATGGCCGAGACATGGCTGAAGGAAGTCAAGGTGATCCTTGGGACCATAGGAATTAACCAAAACGGAGACCGTGTAGCCTTAGCCACCTACCAACTAAAGGGAGAAGCCCGCTACTGGTGGGACCTGATGGAAGCAACCCATACCATAGCCACCATAACCTTTGCCGAGTTCGAAACCCTGTCCCTCGATAAGTACTTTCCCACGCCCCTTCGCCTAGCCAAGGAACAAGAGTACCCGAATCTGAAGCAATGAACGCTAACCATCACCCAATACGCAACAAAATTTGAGGAACTATCCCGCTATGCCCCAAACGCTATCGCCACCAAAGACAAGAAGGCGAGGAGGTTCGAGTGGGGGCTGACGACTGCTCGAAGAGCTGTGGTGGCTCAAGCCTTTACCACATATACAGAAGTGGTGAAGTGTGCATCCCGGCTAGAGAGTGAGGAGACTGACTTCAAAACCCGATGGAGGAAGGCGGCAGGCAACACCGATGGACCAATCCGAAACCAACCACCCAACAAACAACTGTGGACCCTACCCTACCAATCCTTCTAACCCGACTCAAAGCAACCAACCCTGGAGGACTACTATCCCCGGAAGTGGTGAACCAAAAAGAGGTGGTCGAGACATAGCAACAGTTCAGTGCTTCCACTGCCAGGCTATTGGTCACTATAAGTGCGACTGCCCCCAACTTCAAAGTGAAAAGAATGGGAGCTTTGAAAATCAGAAAGCCCAACAACCTGGACAGGCCAATTTTGTGAAGCAGAACCCTGAAGGCCCCACGCAACAACAGAATGGGCAAAGCAAGGGAAGGCAGCCCATGGGAACCCAGCAAGGCACTGGAGGGCGTATCTTTGGGCTGCAGACTAAGGAACAAGAGCAGGATCCCTCTGTGATCCAAGGTACACTACTATAGTACATGCGTTCAAGTTTTGTATGACTATGGAGCATCGTAGTCATATATACTGCCTGCGTAACTGCACTAGCACTAGAAACAAGCGGTCATAGACTGCCATCAGAAGATGGTGACGGCTTACACCCCAGAAGGAACTCATTTCCAATTTAAGGGGGATAGACGGACGACGAGTTCGACGACGAAAAGATCGAGGTGGTAGAATCAACTATTTGGATGGCTGGTTAGTCTCCAATTAGAAGAAGCCGATAGAATGGAATTGGGATTACTGCACATCGCTTGTGAGTACGCCAATGTTTTCCCCAAAGAACTTCCTGGCTTACCACCCAAAGGGAGATAGACTTCTCTATAAGGAACGACATCAATCTCTATGGCGCCATACCGAATGGCCCCGCTGAAGGAGCTCAAGACCCAATTGCAAGAGCTATGGGACAAAAGGTTTATTAAACCAAAGGCGTCACTATGGGGATCACCTGCATTATTTGTAAAGAAGGGACGCTTCAACTATGCATCGACTACAGGAAACTGACGCGGCCAACGACTTGTTTTCCCTGACCGTATAGGTTCTTTCAGTGCCTTTGCTCAAATCATTTGAGTTTTGAGTTTCCCCCGGACAAGAATAAAGTACTTACGCTTTACGATTAGCGAATAATCCTGTCCAAGTTGATCCATTGCTTCCTAGTTTAGAAACGGGTTTAATATCGTTAGGTGGGGAAGCATGCTGATTTGATAGGGCCGGGATAAGAAAACTTTGTGACGCACGGGTCTGCATGATGATTTGGTAGAAGCTTTGCATTTGGCATTGGTGTTTACAATGGAAACTTCATCAAAGGCGTACAACGAGGCAAATTATTCGATGGCTGAAGCAACTTCAACCCCGTCTTGTTAAGCAAGTGATGAGGCTTAATTCGATTAACAAAACATGCAGAGGATTGTGATGGAGGCCTGAAACGTTACCGTACTACATCAAAATACTTTCAGGACCTGCCGGAGCCTTTTAGACTATGGTCGTGATGTACCTAAGCGTTTTGTAGGTTGCCAAGTATTGAATTTAGTTTAGATCGCTAGCAATTGATGGTGACCTGCTTCTATTTTTAAGGGGGATAGACGATAATTCAAGGACCGGTATAGCGACAAAGTCTAATCCGTAACCACGCACCAATTCTGAGGACGAAATTATTTAAAGGGGGATATGTTGTAATGACCCTAATTTTTGGTAAATAAAAATTTCGTTAAATATTTGAATTTTATTTTAATTACTTGGAGTTGCTTTTAAAATTTCTTTTAATTTCTAATAATCCGTCATAATTAGAATTGAAACTTATAAAAATTGAATCTTTTAACCCCAGACAATATAGTCATTTTCTAAAGACAAGTATGCTTGTAAAAGAACATGTGTATTTTTCCTAAGTGAGTAAATGATATCTTTAAATTATATTTCTTGATTAGAAATCTTCCTTGGCAAGTAGCATTAGTTTCTAACCAATTAGTTAGAGAAACCTTACTACCGATTCATCTAGTCATATTCCTCTAACCCTAGTTGAGCCTATTGAACCTTTTAACCTTTACCCATTGGACGATAAAAGTTAGAAAAATTTTTATCCATCGGATAATAGACTTTCCATTAAAGATATCTTTGCTAGATTGTTAAAGTACACATATATAGTTATATATAGACATATATACACATGCCTAAAGGACATATGGTCAATTCAAGGTATTATTTAAGTACATATATCACCTCACCCCTTTAACCATTGGTCAAGAACTACTAGGGAAAGTATTACCCATTGGTTAATAAAGTTAGTCTTACCAAATAGTACATAGGTTAATAAAATAAGTCACTTTCATTAGATTTTCCCATGTGCTGTATGATTTAAGATATGTATATGTACCTTATAAATTTATTACCCAAAGATTCTTAAGTACATCAATATAATTATATAATAGGAGCATGTGCTTATTAGATTAGTTTATTAGAAAATCTTCACACTTGGAAAATCTTATTAGATTGCATAGTATCTAATTGTACTTATATCTATACATACTTGTACATACATACATATATTCTAGTTCATGAGAGAGAGAGAAAGCCGAGAGAGAGAGAGAGTGGCCGAGAGAGAGAGAGGGAGAGATTGGGAGAGAGATGATGATTTTTGGAGAGATTTGGAGTGTACCTTGCCTTGGTCTTCCATGATCTTCTTACATCCTTACAACCTATGGTCATATACTTCTCCAAGCAAAATCCATCTACCTTGTCCTTGAATGTAAAATTACCAATTTAAAACCTTGAACCATCCTTTCTTTCATCTATCAAATCTTCCAAATCTAACTCCAAAGTACCAAATTGCTTACGTCGAAACCTTGCCTTCAAATATAAGGTTGATAGAAACCCGAAGCGTAGGGTTAGGTCGTCGATAGCATAATAACCGGAAAGTCCGGGATCGTACCCACAGAGAATCGAATATAGCTTAATCGGATTGTAGGTTTTATGGTAGGATTTCGGCGTTTAAGACGGCCAACTTGGTTTTGCTTTGAAAATGGAAAAACTAAAACGAAAGACTAGAAATGAACTTTATGAACTAAAAGAGGCAAGTCTAAGGATCATCTAACCCTTGACAAAGGCCGTTACCGGTTTTCGATTATAACTCAGGCGAGAGTCACGAACGCGCGCTCACGCCCGGAGGATTTAACTTTAAAGACTACGTTTATCAAAAGATGTGATTAAACAGAACTAAACCAACCTATTTTTGCTAATGTATCTAACACGTAGGAGGCCACGAGCCCTCGATATGTTGCTTGCCAAGACCGCTTGACTAAACTTCATATCAAGGAGTTAACACCCCTCGCTTAGACCAAAAATGGCTAGGTTAATTCAATTCCAAAAACCATGATTTTAAGCCCGAAGGTTTGAGAACCAAATAACACCCTAAGTCATCGGGAAAGATTACCCCGCGACTTAGCCAAACAACTACTCAACCATACTAGAAAGATTAAGCATAAGGCTAGAAATGACAAACATATTTAACCGACTAGAGGTGTCAAACGTGCCGTGCCGACACGGCATAGCTACAACATTAATAAACGAAAAATTAACAAACGAGAAAGACTTACAAGTGTTCTTGAAGAAATTAACCAAGAAAGCTTGAAAGACTTTAATGGAGGAAAACTAACCTAAACTAACTATCTACTACTTTCTTACAAGTGAGAGAGAGAAGAGTATTTATACACGAGGGCACTCTCTCTCCACGAAAATATTCAAAAAATATCCAAAAAGTAGTAACTTGCTACTTATGGAAAGTGAAAAGCTGTCAAAAAGTAAGTCGGTAAGCCTCCCGTATCGATACTCCGAAAACCGTATCGATACGGTTCTGTTTTGGCTGCATTCCAAAGTTCCCCGTAACGGAGCCGTATCAATACTCCGAAAACCGTATCGATACGCTGAAGGCTGGATTTCTCTCTGTTTTGAAGCCGTATCAATACTCCGAAAAACGTATCAATACGGTTCTGCTTCCTGGCATTCCAGCTCTTGGGCTTTGTTTTGACACCCGACGGCCCATGGCACGCTTCGGCCACTACGGTTCTTCATCTTTAAACCCCGACGGCTGAATTCTTCAAGGTCCCGCCTACTCGCTTGCCTTCAAGGGTTGTTCAAAACACCAAAACAAACTCTCTTATTCGCGTATTACCTGAAACGCTCAACAGATAACCTTACACGCAAAATCACTATAAAAGCTAAATAAACGCAAGATAAAATGACATACAACGGGACTAGTCGCACCAAATATCTACAATATTGGGTGCTCATCACAAATCTAGCCATGCAAGCCTAGAACTAGGTAGATTATGTACAAGCAAACCAATAACCTAACCCATCAAGCTTTTTTTCATTCTTGACATGTGAAAAAAAAAGTGAGATATATATATATATATATATAGAGAGAGAGAGAGAGAGAGAGAGAGAGAGATTTCGGATGAGAGAGGGAGAGGGATGAGCCTTGGCCTATAAATAGGAAGCCATTCCAAGCTTAAACTCACACCTTCACTCATTGCTATCACTTCTCTCTAGAATTTCTAAGCCTTTTAAGTTCCAAAGTTCAAGTTTCTTGAAGTTCTTGAGAGCTACCATCAAACCACCTCCAAAACCACCCTTAGATCTTTAAAGTAGCCTAGTTTAGTTAGCAAAGTTGTTTCTAGGAAGAGAACACCCATCTCTCTTCCTTTCGAAGCAATCCGGAGCCGTTACGCCGCCGATTCGCAAAACTGACGACCGATTCTCAAAACCGACCAACCGCCTAGAAGAACGGTAGAGAAATCTTACCTGTAACAACTCCGATTTTTAGTAAATAAAAATCTCATTGTAATTATTGAAATTCTTATTAAATTTCCTTTTAACTCCTAATAATCCGTCATAATTAGATTCAATACTTATAAAATTGAATTCCATCGCCGAAGACTTAGACATTTTCTAAAAGACTAGTGTACTTATAGGAACACTAGTATATTTGATATAAGGCCTTGAAATTATATTTCTCGGCTAGAAATCCTACTTGGTTAGTAGAATTAGTTTCCAACTATTTAGTTAGCCTAACCTAAGTACCAATTGACTTAGTTACATCCTCCTAACATCCTAGAACCATTGGACAATAGAAGTAATCATGAGATTCCAAAAGTAATACTCATGGCTTGGTAATCATGACTTTTATGACAAGATTCCCTTTCTAGGAAATCATTACCCATGGGATAATAATCTTACCTTTGAAAGCATTACCTTTTCTAATCTACCTATATATAGATATATATATATACATATATACTTTTGGTCCAAAAGAGAGAGAGAGAGAGAGAGAGTGAGGCAGAGAAAGGGAGAGAGAGAGTGCATGTGTGTGAGTGTGTTTTGGTCACTCAATCAAGCAACCTCCCTCACTTTTGCAACCAAAGTACAACCTTTATGTCTTCTTTTTGTTCTTTTACAAGCAAGCATGCTTGAAGTACTTTGATTGACCCATGAGGAAGTAGAACTAGCATGCTTTCAAGCATGATGTGACAAAACAATGAGAGAAGGAGAGAGAGAGAGAGAGAGAAAGAATTGGCCAAGGAGAGGGAGAGGGAGAGGCCGAGAGTGAGAGGGAGAGGTGGAGTGTGTGCATGTGTTATGGATACTCTCACAAGCTATCAATTAGCCTTAAGTCTATTGCCTTCTTTACAACCCATTTCTAGTCTTCCAAAGCACAACCTAGCCAATGATATTATGCTTCCTTACAAGCAAGCCTTTCCTAGACAAGACTAAACCAAAACCCTTCATGATCACATAGCCTTAAGCCTAAAAAGATGGATTGACAAGTGAAGGAAGGCTATGCCATGCTTAAAGATGTGATTTGACCTTACAATGGAGCAAAATCCATGGGAGAATTGGAGAGAGAGAGGGCCGGCCATGGGGGGAGGAGAGAGAGCCAAATTTTGCTATAAATAGGCACCCCACTCTTGCCTTGAACTCACACCTTCAAGCCTTCTACTTCTCTCTCTAAGAAAGTCTAGTGTTCTTACTTTGTTTTTGCTTTGTTCTTAGTGTTCTTGAAGTCCTTCCTTTGTTTTTCAAGAAACTCATTCTAAAACACCTGTTCAATCCATAAAGTCTAGTAGTTTTAGCCAAGAACTAATTTCGACAGAATTCTTCTCTTTCGAAGCTACCGAAGCTCATCCGTAAGAAGTTACTTCGTCCGACGTACTCACTTTCTTCCATAGTCACCCTACCGCCAAGAAGAACGGTAGTTTATCCCACACTCTTTAATCTTAAGTATAAGTTAATCACTTTCTCTAAGTATACAAGTTTGTTACTTACTTTAAATGTTGAAAATGCATGATAGTTGGTTAACCCATGTAGGATTCAATAAAGTACTAACTTAGTTGGAAGTATTCGTATTTTGATCCTTGAGTCGATTATGAGCTTCAATACTTGTTTCCCTTGCAATACTTGTGATTGAGTGAAAGTATAAGTGAATATCACTCCTAAGGCATCCGTACATGTGGCGTTATGTTTTAAGTAATAATTTGAGTACGATTAGGTAATATAGAGTTGGATGATCTTGCTAGTTAAATTTGAAGGTTTAAATGAATGATTTATGATGAGAAAAGTTCAACCGCGGAGTCATTGCATGAAAACGAGACACGGAAATCAAGAAAGTAGAAACATGACACCTAGGGTGTGGTTAGCAACAAGGAAGTGTTTGACATCGACAAAATATTTTTGAAACTACATAATGGCCAAACATGATAGCCATTATGGGAGTACGGTGTGTGTTTTGTGTGCCAATGGGAACCCAGGACGGTGGAACCATTGAGAGGATATTCGGGAGACCGGAACGGCGGAACCGAGGTTGGGTGTGTGGCTTGGTTATCCGCGGAGAGGAGCCAATGCAAGGTTTTGTGTGCCAATGGGAACCCAATGCGGCGGAACCATTGTGAGGATACTCGGGAGACCGGAACGGCGGAACCGAGGTTGGGTGTGTTAAATGTGATTTTCAAAATGTTGATTTAGAAATGAAAATGAGACACGTTCTACGATGAGTCGCGTAGGAGAACCTCAGAAAAATCACGGACACCGACGATAACTGATTAGTGAATGTGTATGTATAATTGTTAATTATTTTGTTAAGAATGCATGCTCTACTTGGGAATTGACAATTAAATTATCTTTTGCTTGTAAGTTAAGGGTTAGTGGGTTTGGTTTATTCTATTGAGCTTATGTAGCACATGTGTTACCTTTTGGTGACCTTGATATATTATACTGAAGGTGACGCTGGTATAACGTGTCAGAGTTGATAGATGAGCAGGATGAACAGTATACCCTGGAGGCTTTTGGAGCCGAAGAGCTTGCTAGGATGGAGGAAGAGGCAGAGTAGTATTAAATCTCAGATTTTCCATCCTTATGGAATAAAAGTACTCTCGTAGGATTAATGTTGTAATAATGAGCTTGACTCTTCGTTGTTTATTCCAAGAAAATGTTTATTTAACGTACCCGAAAATGGGGACGTTACATTACCCCTACCTCTAAGTATATGTAGATTTTTCCAATACCTTCTAGCTCTAAATATATCGTATGATAAGCATATGTTGAAATGAATGTAGGATATTCTAACCACTTTCTTTGAGTATAAAAGTTTAGTGATGTGTAGCATACCCCTACTTACTTTCTCTACATACATTGTATATTGGTTGTATTGTTTGAAAAGCATGAAGAAAGAAAGATAGTATACTTAGTTGCAAAAGGATTTATGAGCATGTTGAACGAATGGCTTTTACTCTAATTAAAATATGTTGTTTTCTTTTGAACTTCTCAAAGAGGAAGAAGAATGGATTTTGTAGTGGGCCGAAAATGGCTGTTCGTACCCACTATGGACAAATCAATACAAGTCTACTGGTAGCTGTACCTGGGTTGGGGTTTGGCCTTAGTCGAGGACCGCTCGTCACTTACGTTGCATTCACCCTGCGCCCATTGGCGGAGAATATGTACCGAGCTCGGCCACCCGCAAAGATGGTCGACGAATGGGTTCCACTTGTCTGTCAACTCACCAGGCTCGACCGCCTCCAGGGATGTGGCTCATGAACAAGTTCCACTCGCCTATTCCCTCATCAGGCTCGACTGAAGTGTGACGCTCGGCCACCCGCCAGGCTCGGCCACAGTTGGGGCTCGGCAACCTGCGGAGTCGCGTGCTCCCTCCACGTGCTGAAGCGGTTACGTTAAAAGATAATCATGAGCGCACATGGAGGGTGCCAGCTCACACCAAAACAGTTATCAAATTCGTTCAGTGACGTCATAATGACGTCACAAAGCCCGTGCAAGGCACATGCCCGTACTTGGAAAGCAAGTCAAGGGAGCTCTATAACTACCAAAGGATGACAACCCTAAGAGGTACATGCTTCTACACACTACACTAGTCTCTCACCTTTTCTCTCCACCCATACTTATCCTCTCGCCGGAGGGCCTTGCCGGGGAAACCCCGGTCTGGTCTTAGTCGTGCGTTCGTTTTGCAGACAAGGCGGAGAGGCTAGGCGATTCCTGAACCAACGGAGGAACAACTCAGATCGAAGATCACGGGCCACACAATTGGTGAACCCGACATGAAACACTTCTGATTCAAATGGCTCACACTTCCTTCAAATCAACCTTCCTCCTCCCGTAAACAACCACAAATTCAATCACCATCACCATTTCGGGGGCCAAGGACACCAGTGGAACATCATCCTACAGCCCCTGGAAAGGCACTTGTCCATCTCTATCCCCGCAAGCTCCGGGCTATCACCAGCCAACGAGGATGTAACGACGGCCTACATCTGCCTGTTACAGTGTCGTGACGACGAACAAGATAACGAATTGGCGGCGCTAAGGGCGGAGGTGGCTCAAATGAAATAACACATTCAGCAAACCGCAGCCCCCGCCACGTCCAGATCTGATGGAAGCGGGAGGCGACGAAGGCAGACACCACCCCCACCACCACCACCACCACCACCACCACCACCACCACCACCACCACCACCACAAGAGCGACCGCACGAGACCGGCCAACGCAGCTCTGTGAAGGACCACCTTGGTTTCACCCCTGCGCCTGGCGACGCCAGAGAAAAAATCCTCTACAAGCAACCTATCACATTTTGAACACATCGTTCTAGAAGTCATCATGAGCGAACCAGAACAAGGGATACCAAGTCATTCACGAGCACATACTCGACTGGTCATGCAGAATTCTCTCGCATGACGATTTCGCACCGTAGCCGAGATTCCGTACAGACTAGATGCCATGTCTCTGAACGTCTCGGGGACATCCCACCTGAGAATTTTGATGTTGAGCACCATGGACGGCGGAACGGGAAAGGCGTAAGGACGGGAGGCGCGAATGACGATAACAAAACCCATCGTGATAGAGAAAAGTCCATCGACGGCCCACGTCGAACAACCACCGACTTAAGGGACAAGCTGAGACACAGAGACGACGAGAAGACTTCAGCAAAGGAGCCCAAAGGGAGGGACTCCAAACGGACGAAAACAGATGACCACGGCAAACCGCCACGCCCAGGATTCGAAAGACAGCTGAAGGACCTCGGCGTCTCACCATTCACCTCCCACATCATCAACACGCCACTTGAGTCCACCTTCCACCTACCCAAATTCACGAAGTTCGACCTAGCCACCGGTGAGGCTTATACTCACCTTATCCACTTCTGCCAGACCATCGAACTTTGCACCCAAAAAGATGAAGTCAAATGCAAGGCGTTCCCATCCAGCCTCGGCTCCCTTGGACTCCAGTGATTCAACAAGTTGCCCGCTGGATCCATACGGAACCTGGCTGACCTTGAACGCGCCTTTAACACCCGCTTCATCACAAGCAACAAAACTGCCAAAGAGCCTGAGTCCTTGTCTCAGATGAGGAAACTCCCGTCTGAAACCCTCAGACAATACGCCGAGCGCTACTGGCATGTAGACACCCCAATCTGAATCTCCCGATCGTTTTACGGTTTCTTGTTTCCCTGATGATGAACCAGATCAAAAAGCAGTCTTAAGGTTGGAAAGGATTGGGCGCGGTGTGTGCGGAACCCCCTTTGAACCCTTAAAGAAAAAAATAATAAGAAAACGGTCAAACCTGGGTCTGGGGATGACCCTCGCGCGTGGAAGTCACTACCTCGCGCGAGAGTCTGCTTTGCCAGGTATGGTCAAAGTCAAACATTTGACTGTTGACCCACGCGCGACAGGTAAAATACTCGCACGACACTCTCAGTGTCTCGCGCGATGGTCCTCTCCAGTCCCTTTCACCTTTTTCAGCCAGTTGGTTGCTTGCCAAGGGGGCCTACAGGGCTGCTGAACCCCGTTTTTTTCTACAGAGTACTGTGCAGAGCTGTCCTTGGGAACACACCCCTCACACAACCCTTCCCATCACCTTTCCACCAAGCTTCACCACCAAGTTTGGTACTAAGGGGGTGTTTGCCACCACCTTTGACCCTTGGCTCCTCCTATAAATACCCCCCTTTGTCTTTCTTTACAAGGGCCACAAAATCACCAACTTTAAAAGTTTAGGAGATTGAGAACTCTTGCAAGCACAAAGGCTCTCAACCCTAGCTCACTTTCCATACATTTTTTCACTCCATTTTCCATCACAAGCATCATCAACCTTGCTCATTCCTTTCCAAAGCCTTTCAAGCCAAGGTATAAACCCCTTTTCTGTTTACTGTTTTGATCCCTGAGGGGGGCTGTCAGGACCAGGATTGGTAACGCCCGAAAAGGAGTCATGCGTCCAGATGATGCATGTTTTTTCAGCTTTTTCAAATCCTTAGAACAGTAGGGACTTTAGGAAATCAAAAGTTTTCTACACCCTTGTCTATACACCTGATTAGGGTTTCAAACAGAAAACTAGGAACAACGAAGAACATGCCATGATGCTTACATCAGTCAGGTAACAAGTGCCTTGTCACTTACATCGCCCGGCTAGCAGCGCTGTGCCGCTCATGCCATTTCTGGTTATAGTATCATAGCATGCACACCGAGTTGTTCCAACTACAAAGTTGAAACCCCGATCAGCGAAATGGCTGAAGGTTTAGGTTTCTTTCGACATCCTTTAGTCTCATATTGGCTCGAACAAGGATACGTCCCCGAAAAATTTAAGGATTGAGGGCAATGCCTGAACAACTCGAGACAGACTTGTTTTCTAGTCTTAGAGTCTAGGGCGACACTAGCAACCCTGGCTGCATTACTTTAGTCTTTTATTTAGATTAAAGTTGCTGCAGGATCCCTTCTGAGCCTTCTGTTTTATTGTCAAGCCAAGTTCTGAGCCATTGCACCGTTAAGGAAAGTATCGAGGCAAAGAGCCAAACCCGCTTGGGAACGTCTGCAATAGAATCCGGGTCAAAGGCTTGTCAGGTTACAATCCCAGTCAGTCACAACGGAAGACTCTCTGCTTTCTTCATTGTCCGCTTTACGGGCAAGCTCAACATCGATCTTCGAAGAGCCAGTGACTCCAACTCCTTCTTTTGCTGCAAGCACTCCCGGAAATCCCAACATGGCAGGAACACCGCCTCGTCAGCCGCTCACTGTTGAAGACATGCTCATGAATCTCCAGAATAGCATCGCCACAATGCAACAGAGATCAGCGCAGACTGATGCTAACATTACCCGTCTCAATGACCTTATCAACACTCGCCTTCCACCTCCACTCGAAGAGGAAGGCGAGGACGATGAGGACGACCAAGAACAGCCTATCATGGTCCCGGATCCAAACCATGAGGGGCGTCTCATTGTACAGCACAACCCCCGGATTGTTCATGCACCTGTTGTAAACCCAAACCTGACAGGTGGAGTACCCACTGCCAATCCGGATATAGCTGCTCTTACGGCCAAGATGACCCAGCTCGAGGAATCTATTGCCAAAGCAGAAAAAGTTAAAGCTGGGGGGATCGACTTGGATCGTCTCTGTCTTTACCCCAATGCCAAACTCCCCGAGAAGTTTAAAAAGCCAGACCTGGCAAAATTTGATGGAAGTGGTGACCCTCGAACCCATCTCTACAGTTACCATGCTGCAATGAAGCTGCTTTCGGTTGAACCTGAGGCCATGTCACAGCTCTTTCCTCAGACCCTCTCGGGCCCCGCCTTCCAATGGTTTCTGTCACTTGACATCGCCAAAAGGAGGACTTGGGAGGACATCGGGACTGCGTTTATTTCGCAGTACAGTTACAACTCCCAACTGAAAATGACCACACGAGAGCTGGAATCTACAAAGATGGAGGCAAAGGAGTCCTTTGCCGATTTTGTCAAAAGATGGAGAGCCAAGGCTGCTCTAATGATTGATCGTCCCAGTGAGAAAGACCAGCTCCGCATCATCTCTCGGAATCTCCAGCCGGACTATGCCAAGCATTTGGTTCTCGCTCAGGCATCTGCAAACTTCGACACCTTCTATGATTCCGGTCTGGCCATCGAGGATGCACTCCAAAGCGGAATTTTGACAAAAGGAGAATCCTCTAATCCCCCGAAGGCAAAGCCCCGCGCTTACTCTAGGAACTCCAATGCTCTGTTTGGGACAGGGACTTATTCCAATACAGCAACCAATGGTACTAACGCCTCTGCTTCCAACACCGCAAACCACATCGCCGGTGTCAATCAGGTTCAGTCAGCACAGAACAACCGGCCCCGCGGACAGCAACGTAGCTTCTCTGCAATTGAGGCACCTCTGTCCTCAGTTTTGGAGAAGTTGATGAAGTCAGGGCATCTCAAGCCCCTGGATCCAATTCCTTTACCCAAAAACCCTTCGCCAGGCTTCAAGGCCAATCTCTACTGTGCCTACCATCAGGGTGCCGGCCACCTTACAGACTCCTGCTTTCGTCTTCGACATGCAATTCAGGACCTTATAGACGAAGGGACTCTCTCGGCACCGCCTCCGCCAGCCCAAAAACCAAACATCCTTTCCAATTCTTTACCCAATCACAAGGCTGTTCCACATATCAGCCAAATCTCTCTCAGCTCCACTCAAATCAACCCTACCTCCACTATATTTGACCCCACTGACCATATAATCCCAATCGATCAACCCAAACCCATGGTGCTTATGCCTTCAGAATCTGATGCCGAACTCATGCTTATAGGGCAAACCTATAATCCACCTACTCGTTTGGTACAAGCGGGCTTGAACTTCCTCAATGACAATGTCAGTGATCTTCATGACGGTCCTTTTCCACGAATCCGACTTGATTCTACGTCAACTCGTAATCTTCCAATTTTTGGCGTTGATTCTCCTGATTTTGCGCAGGATTTTGTAAGTCGATTCAGAGCTATGATGCCAGCCTTACTTGAGCCAGAACTAGAACTTGATATGCAGGCCGTAGGCTGGGAGATAGCTGATAGTCAGGATTACGATGCTCCTCTCATCCAAGAATGGTTCCAACTTGAGTTAGAGGGTTTTCCTTTGCACCTTGAGCAAGCTCCGCCCAATTTGGCATGGGATGTGGAATGGATTGCTCAGCATGAGCAATTGGCACTCAACCCTCTGGATGGTATCTCCTTGTACATGCTCTTCTAAGAACCCCAGCATCAGATTCCTGAGGAGGATTACTTTTGGGATCCTGAGCCTGTTTGGCATTTTCCGGTCACTTTGCCTGGGCCTCTCCAAGGTTACACTACTCCTGAGTACATGACGCACTTTGTTGAAAACGACCTGGTTCAAGAAGAGACCGTGTCTTGGGAGAGTGTTTCTTCCCTTCTACCATCAACAGGCTTGTTGACTCGGTGCCTCTTCTTGCGTACGACCCTGTGCTCAATATTATAGATGAAGATCAACCATGCCCTGTGGTTTCTCCTCCAGAAGACTTCAGCGTCATGGTTACAAGTTTGATTCGCCCAGCTAATCTTTGGGATGTGGACGAGATAGTCGATGTCCAGGTTGGGGCCAAAGTTTGGGCCGCCACCGTTCTCTACCGATGGTGGCCTGCAGGATGTTCCTTTCACCGCAACCGAGCGAACACGAAGTTGCAGGTCCAAGATCTGAATTACGGGACTCACTACCGATGAAGGATCTCGAAGACCTGGGGTTGAATCTCAAGCAGTAGCTGCGACCGCCACTAACAAAGGAAAGCGTAAACTGGGTGAAGTTCCATCTGATCTCTGGGATGTGAATCAAGACCCTCAAGCCGTGCCTTCCTTGGGAAACGTTCTTAACATTACGAGGAGTGGACAAGTTTTTCAGCCTGCTAATCTGCAAGCTGGGACTTCGTCCAACCTTTCTAATCAAAGGAATGAACCCATTGCCTTCCCAGGGTCTGCACCACTTGAGTTACCAAGCACGGATCTTATTCAGAGGCAGCTTGAGCGGGTTCCTGTTGCAATATCTCTCTGAGGCCTAATTTGTTCTTCCCGTGAGCATCGTCAGAAGCTATGCCACACTCTTGCCCTCCTGGAAGTTCAATCTGATGTCACTCCTGAGGCTATGGTTTCCCTCATCCTTCCTCCCACTGCTAAGCACACCGTGGTTTTCACCGACAAGGATCTTCCCGTGGAAGGAACTGATCATAACCGCCCTCTGCATATTACAGTCAAGTGTCGCGGACTCTGGGTCCCGATTGTCCTCATTGACAACGGTTCAGCTATCAACGTTTGTCCAATGAGGGTGGCCTATCGTCTGGGACTGGCCAAGAAAGACTTTGCACCTTCCAACCTGGCTGTCAAGGCGTATGACGGCACTCGCCGTGTGGTTGAGGGCACTTTGATGCTCAAACTCGATGCTGAGGGTTTCGAAATGGACGTTGAGTTCCATGTTGTCGACATACCTGCAACCTTCAACCTGCTGTTAGGCAGGCCATGGCTCCACCGTTCAGATATCATGGCTGTGCCATCCACTCTTCACCAGAAAGTCATGCTGGGACTGCCGACTGGTACACTAACTATTTGCGGGGATTCTAGAATCTGCCCGCTTAAAGAAGATGGAATACCGTTGCTGGGAATCATGCACGGTGAAGAGGATGTCGACCTCGGAGGTTTCTCTTTTGACACGTCTGGTTCTGTTTTGGCTATCAATGTAGACGGGGACTTCCTCATCAGCTCTGTCGCTATGGACATCATGCTCAGGATGTCTTACTTTCCTGGTCTAGGCTTAGGAATCCACCAACAAGGAGTCCCGGAGTTCCCTATCTTTCCTTCTTCTGAGGGCCGTTTTGGTTTGGGGTACGCTGCCTCCGCCGGAAATGCCAAAAGGAGGAAATACACGGGAAAACCTCGAACTCTCTATGGTGATCCCGACAGCTACTTTGTGCGTGAAATGGGGAATGCTGCTTAAACTGGACTGTATGAGCCCTTCATCAATCCGGAAACTGGGGAGCTGCTCCCTGGTTTTGAGGTCTTTGCCAACGACACCTGGTTTGAGAGTGATGACGAGCCAGCCAAGCTGGAATTCAAGAGGAAGCTTACTCAGCCAAAAGCGAAGACTGACTGGTTGGGGACTTTCGATCAGGGGAGCTTGGACTTGTTCTTCCAAGAATTCTCTCAAGTGGGTTTGGCCAAGGAAGCTGAAGAAGCTGAAGTGCTCATGCTCGGGCCTGACACCCTCGAGGACCCCACTGCTCTTATCACTGAAGCCAAGGGTAGCGTTAAAAATTGCATTTTCAAACCGCGCCTAACTTGCATTGATGACACTTCTGAGTCAGAGTCTGCGTCTGAGTCTGAGTCAGAGTCCAGTGAGTCTTCTAAGTCTAGCTCTGAGTCGGAGTTTGTGCTTCTTGGCTCTCCACGTCATAGCTTTTATTTCGAGTTTGACTCTCTTGTACTTGGCGACCCGTCAGGGTCTTTTGAAATGAATGAGGCATCTTCTGAGTACTTGCATGATCTTTATATAAACTGTGTCGACCCCGATGATGAAGGGATAGATTTCGATGGGGATATTCCCAAGGAAATCCGTGCCCTCATCGAGAGGGAAGACGAAAGACATGCTCAGCCATTAAAAGAGGAAATAGTTTCTATAAACTTGAAAGATGAGAACGATCCTCGAATGGTTCAAGTGGGCTCCACGCTTTCACCAGAGGAGCATCGTGATTTCAAAGAGCTGCTCACCGAATACAGTGATGTCTTTGCATGGTCTCATCAAGACATGCCGGGCATCGACCCCGAGATAATGGAGCATCGAATCCCTTTGTTACCAGATGCTAAGCCTGTGAAACAGAAGCTCAGACGGATGAGGCCAGATTGGGTTCAGAAGATCAAGGATGAGGTCACGAAACAGATCGATGCTGGATTTCTCATGGTTTCTCAGTATCCCACCTGGGTGGCCAACATCGTTCCCGTTCCCAAGAAGAATGGGCAAATACGAGTTTGTGTCGATTTCAGGGACTTGAACAAAGCAAGCCCCAAAGATGATTTTCCCTTGCCACACATCGATGTGCTTGTGGACAACACGGCGGGGCATGCTTTGCTTTCATTCATGGATGGTTTTCAGACTATAACCAAATTCTTATGGCACCCGAGGACTTTGAGAAGACAACGTTCATCACTGAGTGAGGAACTTACTGTTACCTCGTCATGCCTTTCGGACTGAAGAATGCTGGACCTACCTATCAACGGGCTGCTACGACTATTTTACATGATATGATCCACAAGGAAGTTGAGGTTTATGTGGATGACATGATTGCTAAATCGAAAACTCGAGAAGGACACATTCCTGTGCTAAGGAAGTTTTTCGAGAGACTCCGTCAGTTTCGTATGCGTCTCAATCCACATAAATGCACCTTCGGAGTCACAGCTGGCAAGATGCTCGGTTTTATGATCACTTCCCGTGGGATAGAGGTTGACCCGTCAAAGATCAAGGCAGTGCTTGAGATGAAGCCACCAGTGTCTGAAAAAGGGGTGCGGAGCTTTTTGGGAAAGGTTCAGTTCATCAGCAGATTCATCGCCAAGTTGACCTTAACTTGCGAGCCGATGTTTCGTCTACTCAAGAAGGACCCCGTTTGTGTGGTCAGACAAGTGTCAAGCGGCTTTCACTTCCATTCAGAACTATCTTCAGAATCCTCCGGTTTTGATGCCACCGGTACCCGGGAAACCCTTGATATTTTACTTGTCTGTCAATCCATCTTCTATGGGATGCTTACTAGCTCAGGAAGGAGATAAGGGAGTCGAGAAGGCCATTTACTGCTTAAGTAAGAAGATGGTTGGATGCGGAGAACGCTACACTGCTCTGGAGAAGACGTGTTGGGCTCTCGTTTGGGCATCCAAGAAGTTGAGACACTACATGCTGGCTTACCCAGTGAAGTTGATTTCTCGAATGGATCCTCTCAAGTATTTATTTGAGAAGCCAGCGCTTACTAGTAAGTTAGCACGTTGGTTGCTCATGCCAGCCGAATTTGATCTCGAGTACGTCACGAGGAAGTCTGTGAAAGGCCGTGCTGTGGCAGAATTCTTGGCTGATCACCCTGTGGATGGGCCGGAGGACTCAGACTTTACGTTCCCAGATGAAGAGGTGCTAACACTAGTTGATGATGTATGGACTCTCTACTTCGATGGGGCAGCCAATCAGAAAGGATATGGAATCGGGGTTTTGTTGATAACGCCCGACGGCTCTCATATTCCTCTGGCATTCAAGCTTAATTTTGATGTCACAAATAACCAAGCCGAATATGAGGCCTGCATTGTTGGCATGGAGGCTGCTCTAACGCTTGGTGTCAAAAAGCTCGAGGTTATTGGCGATTCCAACCTTGTTGTATCTCAAGCTAACGGGGACTGGAAAGTTCGGGAAGAAAGGTTAAAGACTTATCATCAAGATTTGGAAGACCTTATTCCTCGTTTCAACAAGGTGACCTTTACTCATATTACTCGTCTGAAAAATCAATTTGCCGATGCCTTGGCAACTTTGGCCTCCATGGTTGAACTTCCGTTGGGTGTCAAGCTTCGTCCTATCCTAATTGAACAGCGGGACTATCTTGCTTATCAACATGTTAGCGCCATCGAGGAACTCGATGGTGGCCTGCCTTGGTATCATGATATATGGAACTTTGTAGAAAGGGGTGAATATCCGGCTGAGGCCTCTAAGAAGGATCAACTCGCATTGCAGAGAATGGCTGCTCATTACATCATCTGTGGAGGGAAGCTTTACAAGAGATCTCATTGTGGGATGCATAAGCTCTGTGTCAACGGTGCTGAAGCCACCACGATAATGGAGGAGATTCATGAGGGAATCTGCGGTCCTCACATGAGCGGTGTCATGCTCGCCAGGAAAATCCTTCGTCAAGGTTATTACTGGTCAACTATGGAATCACAGTGTGTGGATTATGTCCGTCGCTGTCACAGGTGTCAGATTCACGCCAATCTCATGCATGTTCCTCCTTCTAAGTTATTCGGTATGACCTCACCTTGGCCTTTCTCTGTTTGGGGCATTGATGTTATCGGCATGATCAGGCCGTCTGCTTCAAATGGTCATCGGTTCATCCTGGTGGCAATAGACTGCTTTACCAAATGGGTTGAGGCCAATTCTTATAAAACCCTAACTGCCGTTCAAGTGGTGCCATTCATTAGGAAGAACATTATCTATCGATACGGTGTTCCATAGGCATTTGTCTCTGATAATGGGTTTCATTTAAAGGGTAGGGTTTTGGAACTTTTTGACAAATTCAAAATCCAGATACATCATTCAACGACTTATCGCCCTCAGACGAACGGGGCGGTTGAGGCAGCCAACAAGAACATTGAAACAATCATCAAGAAGTCTGCAGAGTCCGCCAGGGACAGGCACGAGCAGCTACCTCTAGCTTTGTGAGGGTATCGCACGTCAATTCGAACGTCGACCGGGGCAACACCTTACTCCCTAGTCTACGGGATGGAGGCAGTGCTCCCTATTGAGCTTGAGGTACCATCTTTGAGGATCATGGCAGAGTGTGAACTCACGGAATCTGAATGGCTCAGTTGGAGGTTCGTTGAACTTATGCTTTTTGACGAGAGGAGGCTCCGGGCCTTGTACCATGTTCAGGGGTATCAGCGAAGGATTGCTCAGGCATTCAACAAGAAAGTCAAGTCTCGTGACCTGCTTGAAGGCGATATGGTTACGAAAGAAATCCGTGCTCCCATCTTTGATCTTCGTGGAAAGTTCCGACCGAAGCACGCGGGACCATACATCATCAAGACCATCCTCTCGGGTGGAGCTGCTCAACTCATTGATTTAGACGGCAATGAGTTCAACACTCTGGTCAACATGGATCAACTCAAACGTTACTATCCCTGAGAGAGCTCGCTGGACTGAAAACCACAAGGGTGGGCGGTTCCAGGCAAAAATTAGAGCATGCCTGCTAGACTGAAAACCTGTGAAGGCAGTCTTGGCAAAAATAAATAGGCAAATATCAAAAGCTCGCTAGGCTGAAAACCTGAAAGGGCAGTCCTAGGCAAAACTTAGAGCGTAAAAGGAGAGGTAAACACACGAGTGAACCTTAGCCTGAACTACGCTTTGACCTGATTCCTTGAAAAGGGATACGTAGGCAATCTCTCTATGAGATTCGGTCATAATCAATCAACTTGATCCGTGGTTCTCCTTTCCAGCATATATACCGACGTTCAAAAGCCGGCTTGGTGTTCAACACTTGGACCACAAGGGGAGAATTCTTAATTTTTCAACTTTATTCAAACTGTTATATCTATTACATAGCTGAGCAAAGCCTTTAAAACAGTTGAGCATAAAAACAGAATACATGCTAGAGGCCTTAACAGGCTCACAGTTTATTCTAGATCATGCGAGTCTTGCCAGGAGTCAGTCTGCATTTTGTCTTTCTGCAACTTCATTTCGTAGCCATGCTTTGTAGCGACGCTGCAGGTTGACGCTGAAATCTGGATCTGCTCCTCCAAGTTGCCTCAAGCCCCAGTTGTGTGTATAACCGATCAGGTTCTGGGCAGTGAATGCAGGAATGTGGAAGGCTTCCACCCCAGCTCGGTGTAACCCCTGACTCATGCCTAACTGCCGAAGGATATGGCCTGGAATATAGAAGGTGAAGCTGGACAGCCTCGCGATCACCATTCTTTCATAACCGGCAGAGTGCAGCGCCATATCTGGAATATCTAAAGCCCTGTGTCTCCAAACAATTTCTTGCGGCGATAGGTTGTTCATGAAGGCATACCAGTCCCCTGTGGACATTTTTGGGTATAGCATCCCTCGTTGATGCATCCGCCCAGGCAAGTGTGGCCAATTCGCCTTTGGAGCTGCAATCAATCCCAACTTGTCTGATAACCACAGCTACATGAGTGAAAAAGACAACTAAGAAGGTACATAAAACTTGAGTGGAAAAACAAGTCAAAAACTCTGATAGTAGCCTTAGCCGAGTGTTGAGGTAAAAGCAGAATGTGTGAAAGACAGAAAAGGTGAGCTGAGTGAGATCACCTGCAGTAGGAGCAGACTGCCGCCAAACGTCTCTGCTTGACCGGTAGCCGTTAAGCCCAACCCCATGAGCGTTTCTGCAAGAACCATTGGCACAATGTTCTTTCGAACACCCAGTTGGTTGGCAACGTAGACCAATGAAGGATTAACTCGGCCGTTTGGCAACACCAGCAGATATGCAGCTAACACGCAGATTGTTAGAGCAAAACGTCATTTGGCCTGCAAGGCGGTGTCTGTAAGGTCACCTTCGGGGCCATACCACTCCATCAAGCGCATTATGTTTATTTGCCCTCCGCATAGCAGACCCTCCGCTGCACCTTTCGAGATCTTCAGCGCGGACTTCAGGAGCTTGGACATGCTTTCTCTGTAGGGGGTATGATGACCATGTCGGACGCAAAGCTTTGGAGGTACGCTTGGAATTCCTCCACCGTTGGACATAACTTGTCATCACCAAATCGGAACACGTGGACGTCTGGATCCCAGAACCGCACTACCGCCCATAGGATTTCAGGGCGCAATCTTACGCTTCGGAGATAACGAAACGCAGCCAACCCGTGAGTCTGGAATGATAGCCAATCGCCTGCTACGAATGTTTCAAGCCACGGGCCAATCAGAGTGGGGAGGTGGTTTGCCATTTTGATTACTTTCTGGAATAGTCTTCGTAGAGGATTACTTTGCGTTCACCAGGGCCTGGCCTTTTTATAGCCCAAGCATGGCAGGATATTCATATTTGTCAAAGAAAATATCTACAGAGGTTGGTATGAGTTCTTTCAGGGGCACACTTATGAACTGACCGAGACCTTTGTTGGACGTCCACATGTAGGGACAAGGCCTGCAAGTACTGCAACTTTCTAAAAAAAGGGTCAAAATTGGCAGTTGTACTGGACAGAACCGTCGCGCGAGACACTGGTTTAGTCGCGCGAGTAAGTGTTCTCGCGCGAGGTAGCTACATACTCGCGCGAGTGTTGTTTTCAATTCTAAGAGCAGCCTATTGGATTATTTAGAGTGATCGTTCATGCTTCATCTCGGGCTGACTTTTAGGGTTTCGTGCGTTGATTAGCGGGTCAAGTGTTTCAGGACGGGGATACCAAACGTTCGTTTTATTTGGCGTGCCGAGCAAACGGCACCATACAACGGGTCTGATGATCAAACAAAAGTAAAGAAAACTGTTCGGATGCCTAAACGGCTCTTGAACTTATTCTTAATATGGACGGGATTCTCTTGGATTCAGTAGTATCCCTCGGGCCTTGCCTGGATTTCGGCACGGAGCCATGCCACGTAACGGCTATCCAGCCAATCCACGAAGTCTGGACTGGGACCCTCAAGCACCCCATTCCTCCAAAGCCTTCGGTACTCGCGAAGTGAGGCCACATTGAAGTCAGGTAAGTGGAAGTCCTCAATTCCGGCCCTGTGCAGCCCTTGGCTTACGCCTAGCTGGCATAGGATGCGACCCGGGATATAGAAGGTGAAGCTTGTCAGGCCAGCAATTATCACTCTTTCAAGGCCTGTTGTATTGATAGCCATTTCAGGCATGATCAGCCAGGGACATCTCCAGACAAAATCATCAGACTGCATGTCGTGTAGGATCATGTACCATCCCATTACGTCCTGTTTAGGATACAGCAGGGGTCCTTCGAGCAACCACCTCGAGAAATATTCCCAACCTGCTTGTGGAGCTTCGAGTAGGCCAGCCTTGTCAGAAAGCCATACCTATATGAGTGAAAAGACAAGTGAGGAGCTAGATAAAGCCCGAGCGAAAAGACAAGTAAGGTTCTAGAGTGATCCTTAGCCGAGTGTCGAGGTAAAATGCGAGAGTGCAGAAACCGGAAAAAGGTGAGTTGAGTGAGTATTTACCTGGAGCAACCGCGGACTGCCACTGAGGACATTGCTCTGTCGGCTTTTAAACAGGTCCAAGCCCATTAGTGTTTCGGCCAGGACTGTCGGGATGATGTTTTTGCAAGCTCCCATTTGTGAAGCCATGCTCACCACGCTGGGACTAACCCTTCCGTTAGCGGGAACCAGTGCGTAAGCTGCCAGCACGCAAATCGAGAAGGCAAAGCATTTTTGAGCCTCTTCAACGTGATCCGTCAGAATGCCGCCAGGCCCATACAACTCAATCAAGCGCGCGATGTCCAATTCGTCGTCATGGATAATGCTGGCCGTTAGTTCTCCGGAAATGTTCAGTTTCATCATCAGTAAATGGCTCATGTTCTCCTGCACCGGAGGAATGGCAAGGACATTGGAGTTTGCAAAGCCGGGTAGGTAGGCTTGGAATTCTTCCACTGTTGGGCACATTTCGTTATCATAATTACGAAAGACGTGCATAACCGGATCCCAGTGGATCATGCAGCTTCAAGAAGCTCAGGGCGTGGCCCCACATATCGAAGATCTCTAATTGAGGTCAAGCCTCGAGACCGTGGACTCGCCCAATCGAGTGTTTCGGTTCTCGTCAACCAAGGATCGAGCATTGCAGCTAGTGAACTCTCCATTTCAAATGACTGATAATGTGCTACATCACTTCCAGTGGGTCCATTTATAGGAGTTTGGTTGGAAGTGTCGGTCCTTGTTTGATTGTGCTAATGGAAGAAGTTAAAAAGTTTTGGATACTTTACACTTGGCAAGTGAACGGCTCCCCAATTATGATGATATACTGTGTGCAAGTCGTGGGGTGGTCTCCTGACTCCTATAAGGCTTTAAAAGATTGATTTGGTCAATTAAAGACAGCCTGGCAGAGGCTGACCCTCGCGCGAGCGTCTCACTATCCCGCGTGACAGTACTCCCTCGCGCGTGCATCTCACTCTCTCGCGCGACAGACATTACTCGCGCGAGTGATCCACTTCCTCGCGCGAAGGTCCAATCTGCAATTTTGACAGTTTGTAGCAGCTACTGGTTTGGCTTGGTCCTTTTGGGTTCCAGGGGTCTTTGTGCACTTCTTATGGTTCTTACAAGTTTTAATGGGCATATGTGACTGTACCCAAGCATCGGATTCAAAATTTCACATTTAACGGAGATTTTGGACCCTCGGCGGCCCGTTTCAAGTTAAGATCAAGGTTTTGGAAGTTCGAAATCCGTTCTGAAGGGTTTTGCCAAGTTCTTTCATGCCGTACAGGTCATATGGAGCGTATGTGACTGTACAGAGGTGTCGGTTTCAGTCCGGGACATATTTGAGTTTTGTTTTGCACCTCGTGTCCCTTTTGTGTCATTTGGACACTTTTTGGCTTATTTCTCGCCTCGGGATGTTTTTCTTGATTCCGTCAACTCGTGTAAGTCACGTTGTGTGTGCTTGACCTTACGGATGCATCGGTTTCAATCAAAGTCAAGTATTTTGAGTTTCGGCCGGTTAATGCCCAAATTTCATAAAAATTACCGTTTCCTCGTATCCTAGCCGTGCCCTAGGGTACATTTTCTGTCTTCTTTCGAGCTAGTCACGTATGTGTCTGTAGACAGTCTCGGTGCGTTATCAATGCAAGTTTGGTATTAGTGGTTGGTGTTTTACCTCTTTTTATGCATATTAAGAGCGAATAAACCATGAAAATGCAAATTTTATAACTAAACCATGCTGTATCAAACCAAACCAAAGGAAAGTACTGTATGTGGTGCTCCGGCCAGTCAAAAACCACCAAAGTATACCCGGGCACACTCGCCCACTATCAAAGGCAGGCAGGCCTCCAAAAACAAGTATCAAGAGTATCAAAGGCATGTTAGCCTCTATACCTAAGCTACTTGGGCACGCAGGCCCGAAACCAAAAGCAGGTCGTGAAAAGTAAAAGAGGCTCCTCAGTAGTCCTCATCTCGTCCAAGCCAATCGGTGTCCCTCAGTTCCTCCTCGGCATCACCACCATCGTCATTATCATCATCATCCTCGTCGTCATCAGCGGCAAGCTCGTGTGGATCCTGCAAGTATCGGGGGTCGTCAACAGTGTCGTCGGAGTCGCTTCTGGCCTCCTCATCCTCCTCTTCTCCTCTTTCCTCTTTCTCTTCCTCTCGGGGCTGGGCTAGGACGAGCTGCTTCTTGCGGGCCAGCTCGCCTTCGCCCGACCTATTTCGCGTCTCTATCCGATACCGCTCCTCTGCGCGCGCCGCCGCCTTCCTGGCTGCTTCTTGGCCTATTGCAGCAGGCTGTGAGCCCCTAGTACGTCGGGTAGTAGCTGGAGGCGTAGTGGTCTGTGCTCGTGGCGGAGATCGCGCTCTTTTCTTGGAAGCCGCCCGTCCCTGTGCCTGCATGTTTATGTATTGCGTTAGTGTACATTTTGCAATATATTGTCTATCAAATGCTTAAATGACAGGTACATTCTATCAGAGTCGAAGCTATTTATTTACTGTCTATCAGTGTTGAACGTGTTCAAAGCAAGCATGCACATATCGAAAGCAGACATGTATCGTACGTATTGAAAACAAGAGGGAATGTATTGTTTTGTATACCTGGGTTCTCCGAGACGTGGCTACCCGAGCTGGCTGAGTTACGGGTGCTGGATAACGCAACTGCAATGGCATGCCCTGGGCTGCTCTCCGCACCACATTCTCCAGAGCAAGCATGTGACGAACGGCCTCGTTCACCCATTCGACAGGCACCTGTGGATGTTTTGCAGTTATCAGATATTTCAAATACAATGCAAGGCTATTGAAATTACAGAAATGGAAGTTGGTTTACCTGTACAGTCACTGCCGCAGGCTCTATACGTGCTGGCACAAGCTCCACCTCAGCTGGGTTCCCTTGGTGATCCACTACGTCTACCTTCCAAAGCAACTTCGGGGGCCCACCAACTACTGGTCTGCTTTCTCGGCGCCTATCGCGGCGTTCTCCTCCTCTCTGTACCTCAGCAGCAGCCCTTCTCTCTGCACCAGCCTGACGGGCCTGCTCCTGGATCTCTCTACGAGCCTTGACTCCGAGTGGCCTGGCTAGGCGATCTCTCTGATAGGCTGCATAGTCCATCGTTGGACGCAGGTGGCGTGTCAACTCAGTATCTGGTCTCGTGTACCTCTCCAGCTCGGCCAGCGTCTAGTCTCCTGTGTGGGAAGCTCGTGGTGGGAGTGGCCCTGGCACCTGGAACTCAGGGTAACCAAGTGACTGGCGGACCACTCGATCCCCTAAATACCACTGCCAACCGAAGGCTGACTCCAACAGTACCCTGCTGGCTGTGACTGCTCTGCTCTGTGCCAAGTACTCTGGCTCTGGCCCACTGGTCCTCCAAGGATACCACTCAACCTGCATAAAGTGACAAATAGGCGGTGTGACAATTGATCAGCGACAGAATTATGGAAAGCATGCATGATAGTTCATTTGGGTTCTTATGTTATACTTGTGAAGCCCTCAGCTCGTCCAGATACAGCCTATAGGCATTGAGGCTGCCTCTCCCTTCTTTGGTGCCCCTGTGTTCCTTGCTCCATATCAACGCACGAGGAAGAGTACTCAGGTCAGGATGCTTGCACTCCGGAGGGTACATCCTCAGGACCTCGTATGCCCAAAGCTGCAGTGTTATCAAACATTGAAGTGCGTCAGTCACAAGTTGTACAGTCATGCAGTTAAAGCTAGTATGCAATCTATGCAAGTCAATTGGTACAAAGGAAATTATGCTACAATAATGGAAATCATACCTCCCAGACACGCCAATAGCCGGCCATGCTCTGCCCGTTCCTCGAAGCGTCGCCAAAGAACTGATAGGCGGTGCCGAGTGCTACTCTGCCCCAATCAAAACGTGAGGCTGTCCTTAGATCCCTCAGTGCAGGCAGGTACGACATGTGTACAGTGCTTCCCCGGCCTGGGAATAGTGAGGCTCCGAACATGTACAGCAGGTATGCCCGGGCCATCTGCGCTTCCTCATGCTCATTGCTCGGCTTCTTCTTCAAATACCGTATGAACTGAGCATATCTCGCCGCTCCTCTCTCTACCTGGGGCACCTCCCCCAAGAACCACTCCAGAGCCGCTGGGTCGGCGTGTATCCCTGAGTCGAAGGGGATGGGCTCTCCCCCAACCCTCGGCCTATGATCGCCGCAAAGTCACTCGGCGTCACCGTCATCTCTCCCGGAGGCAGGTGGAAGGTATTGGATGTATCCCTCCACCTCTCGGCCAGTGTAACAAGGACAGCATGATCATTCCTGACTGGTACTGTCAGGGTCTGTATGAACTCCCTGAAGCCTGCTGCGTCCACCAGCTCCCTCACCCTCGCTGGCAACCCTATGTATAGTGCCAGAGAACTGCATGGTCCGCCAAAGCCGCGGATGTATCTCTGCTCCGCCTGTTTCAGACAACAAAAACAAGCAATGGGATACGATGTTAGCATGCAAAGCTTTCATTTTCAAGTTCTAGGTAATCAATGTATCGGTATGACCGCAGATGGATGGTCTAAGTTATTTGGATCAAATTTTCGTTCAAGTAACAGCATGTGGGGCTACAATCCTAGTGCTACATCATTTTGAGGCTTAGAACTCCGTGCCATTTTCAAACGTTGTTTAGTTCAGGTTCTTACATGCATGGCGCGTGATACAAGGGCTATGTCAGTACGTTTTGACGTCTACACGGGCTGCCATCAGATGGTTGGTTCAAGTTATGCTTTTGACACGATGTGTTAACGGTGCAACTTAACAATGGGTTTATGGGTGGAAGTTATCGTATGCATGGCATGTTTTGCGAGCTTTCTCTTGTCCTAGCATGTTTGTGTTCAGTCTACAAAAGATGGTTGGTTCAAGTTATCGCATGCATGGTATTCAGAGTACAGTTTATATCATGGTTGCATGTCTCAAATGGCGAAGCATTCTGCGGGTTTCAATCATGTGAATATCAACTAAAAGCATAAAGAGATATACCTTAGCCCAGGTATTGGCGATATGCACCCCAGGGTCCCTCACTATCAGCTCTGGGTCTTAGTCAGTCTGCTGTGGTGGCCTGTAGCCCGCAAACCCTGATGGTACGAACAGGTGTGGCCGTGGAGGCATGTAGGTCTCCTCTGAAAACTCCGGGCGCTTCATAGCACCCGCCTCAGCCACCACACTCACTCTTGGCCCTTGTGCCTCCTCAGCATCCCTCTCCTCGGCCTCCATATCCGCCGCCAGTCCCTCTGGCCCGGCTCTCTCCCTCTCGGCCTCCCTCTCGACCCTCGCCGCTGTCTCGGCTGCCTCAATCGCCTTGGCTCGTTCCTCCTTGGCCTTCAAAACATATTCCCCGATCTCGGGGTGATTCTCCAGGACTCTGGCCAATACCTCATCAGGGGTGTGCTCGGCAATATCACCATAAGTAATTGGCACATGCCGGGATGATGTGGCCGCACCCGCCGGTGGTCTTAACGCGATATCCTCCGCCTGAACCTCAACGGGGGCAGCCTCTGTGGTCTGTTCCTTCGCCATCTGTTCCTCCTCGATGTGCTCCTCTTCAACAGCAGCCCCCTTGCCCTTCGCCGAGTCCCTCGGCGGGGTTTGATTTGGCCCGGTGTCATCCCCAGCGGCCCCACTGCTATCCACACCAACTGAACTCCCACCGACTGTGGGCGAGATCCTTACCTCTGTATTCGTGCCCACTGGTTCAGAAATGGACCCCACGGCCCTGGCTTGCTCTGTCGCGCGAGGCTCTGCCTCACTCGCGCGATAGTTTTTTTCCCCTTGCTCCTGATCTTCTCTGCCGTCGCCGCCGGTTGTAACTGCTGCACGCACACCATCGACGGCCTCCACTGGCTTTTGCTCCACTGGATCGACTGTCATTGGACCTCCACGATCCTCCGGCCTGTCAACAACTTCGCCTCCACCACTGCCATCACCGTGATCTGCCATGGACCAGATTTTCGTGCATGGGTTTTGGATTTTCAGAAGAAATCTAGGGTTTGGTTTGAGTTTGAGGGAGAGTTTGGGTTTGAGAAGAGGTTTTGGTTCGTCACCCGAGAAACCGTTTTATTTGAAAAATGGTTGATTTGAACTTGAAAACCAGAGACTTGAAAAGGGTTCGGGAGCCACGTTACGAGGGGGGAAGGGTTTTACGGCACCCCCCTCGCCCGATTTGAAATCGGTCTCTACTAAACATTTGTGGGATTTTTCAAAGGATTTTATTTTATTAAGCAGCTAGCATGTATTCAGAGATATATCCAGTACAGTAGTGCATGCATGTGCATATGTACAATGAATAAATGAGAGGTATGGAAATGGAGTGTAAAATGCTGGAGACTGAAAAGTCCTGTGATTAAGCTCATTCTCGAGCGCTCGGGAACACTCTCGAGCGCTTGGGAGTATTGCATATCCACCCTGCCAATCATGTTAGTTCAACAGAACACAATGGGATATAGTACTGAAAATGTAAACTAAAATAACTTCAAGCATGGTACAGACTGAACAGGAGACCTGGTAGATCAGGGTTAAACCCCATTCCACCAAGTCTTGTGTCTTTTCTTGCCAAGAACAGTGGTTTTATAGATCAAAAGACTAAAGGGTCACATGCAAGGCATGCAAGAGCATTACAAGAACTAAAATAAAGGAAGACATGAATAAAATGGCATGCAGAGAACTCCTGAGTGCTCTGGAGTAGACTCGAGCGCTCTGGAGTGAGCTGCACCCCAGACCAACCAAAGCCTTGATGTCTTTATGCAACTGATCTAATTATTCATTTTGCATGTCAAAGATTCCCCTTATTAACCTACTGAAAAACATGTTTTTGTACTTCTTTTACATGAAAAGTGATCTTCATCCTTTTTATTTTGAAAATTAGATCAGATGCAGCAAAAAAAAAAAAAAAAAACATTTTAAGAAAACCCTTCTTGCTTGAGACTTGTCTTTATATCTCTTGCATGTTAGCTTAAATGCTGCAAAAATGGAAAATGAGACTGGCACCACTCTCGAGCGCTCTAAAGTAGTCCCGAGCGCTCGGGAGTGTTTCCAGTGCTGCATGCATGGAAAACACTTGTGACCTTTTACTCTTGTTTTAACACTAAGGCTTTCCCATCACATTTCCAGTATTGAGGACTGGAGTGAGCTGGGAAGCCTCCCTCAGAAAGGAAGAAACAGCCTTGCTTTTGGTTGGCACCAAAGTGTAAGACTTTTACCTTTTTTTTGAACTTTGCACCTTGAAGAAAGCTTAGAAAGATGGAAGGGAAGTGAAGATTTCAGAGGATCAGAGGCTAGTAATGGTCTGAATCCTTTTCATCTTCTTGAGATTTCTTGGTTGTTTTTCTTTTGAAGAAAGGGGGGGAAGGTCTTTTTGCTTGAAAGAGAGTGAGAGTTCTTCTTTGCTTTTTAAAAGACAGAGAGGGAGCTTCTAGAGAGAGAGAGTTCGTGGGTGTTTTGGACTGCAACAGCCCTTATATAGGCAAAATACCATATGGTCTCATTTTGGAAAAATATCATTTGGGACCCAATAAAATCTCCAGCCCTGACTCACCCTCTGACTGAGGTTGAGTGTGGTCTAAGGCTAAGACCCGTTCAAACGGCTGCAATGATGGCTGCATGGATAGTGGAGAAGCTTTAACATCCATTGGGCAGTACAAAAGTCTCGAGCGCTTGAGAGTTGTCCCGAGCGCTTGGCAGTTTACTCTCGAGCGCTCGAGAGTTTACTCTCGAGCGCTCGAGAGTTTATCAAATCCCAGGTTTTGAAAATGGTTTGGAGCGCTTGGGATTGATCCAGAGCGCTTGGGACTGATTTTGGCATTTTATTCCTCTTTTTAAAGCCTTCCAAGGAGCATTGTTCTGTCGGTTTAAGGCTTGTTTAATCCAATTTTCATCATCGGGGAGCCTCCGGGCCACGAATTAAGGAAATTCGAGTTGTCCAAATTGGGGTGTCTACAGTTGCCCCTCTTTGGGCGTCGCTCGATATCATGTCTGGATATGAGTGACGTCCAAAGATTGAGACAGCCCAATTCAAGCCAAACCAAACCCTTAATTCAAAGCACAAATGCAAGTGAAGACACCAACATTAAATGCATGAGGTCGCGTCCTTCGGACTGCCTACGTACCCTTTTCTGCAGGGATCAGACCAGCGTAGTTCTTCGGGGCAAATGCAAGCACGTATAATGCATGTATGAGAAAAGATCGACACGAGTTTTTTTGATGCAAATGGTCCACCTGTTGCTCTGTTCGGCGAATGGAAAATGCAAGCACGTGTGATGCATGCACGAGAAATGATCGACGTGAGTGTGATGAGGTAAATGCATGAAGAGTCCACTTGTTGCTCTGTTTAGCGGATAGCAAATGCAAGTACGTGCACGAGGGACAATCGACACGAGTTTGATAAGATAAACATGCAAATAGTCCACCTGTTGCTCTGTTTAACGGACAGCAAATGCAAGTACGTGCAGTACATGCACGAGAGACAATCGACACAAGTTTGATAAGATAAACATGCAAATAGTCCACCTGTTGCTCTGTCAGGCGGACAAAACAAGGATAAGATAGCACCTGTAGGGTAGAAATACCTGCAAACCTGTTGAGTTTAGCATAAATAGACAAAATCGACTACCAAGTAAAATGCCAAGTTGAGGAGCGTGAGCTCAAAATCACAACATCGACTAGAGTCTGCTTCCTGCTGTCTCGTTCGACACGGTTAAAGTCAGGACTGAGATTGATTTTGTAAAAAGGAAGCTAAGCAAGTCTCGAAAGAGGGGTAAAGCACCGGACGAAAGAGGGTTGTCACGAGGGCTGGGAACAGATCTCAGCGCTCAGAACCACTCCCAAGCGCTCGGGAGTGGTCTCGAGCGCTCGAGACTGCTGCTGGGGGCCACTGTCTTTACATCTTCTTCGTCAGGTCTGGGGTTCAAAACCTATTCTCGAGCGCTCGTGAACCAGAGCAGCCCTACACTCCTGACGCTCGATCGAACTCACTCTCTTCCTCAGGCAATCTCTTTCTCTCTCTCAGACGATCGATCTCTCTCTCTTCTCTCTATCTCAGACTCTCTCATCCTCTCAAAACGGATCGGGCCCGAGATCTCGAGATCTCCTCAATCTTCCACTAGGCCGTGGTGTGCCACGAGATTCGAAGAAAGGGGAAAAGGACTTCGTGGGAAGAAGAAGAGGCAGCCATGGCGAGCGGAGGTGATGGAGAGCTGCCCCACCGCGTGGAGGCGGTGGTGGTGGCAGCTACGGTGGCCATGGAGGAGGAGACCAGTGTTGTGGCACCGGGAGGGGGGAGGGTTGCTGGTGAGAGTATGGTAGCAATGGATGGGGCTATTGGTGAGAGTTTAGAGGTGATGAGGGAGGAGACAAGTAGGGCCAGGGGTGAGGAGATGGCGACGGTAGCTATGGCCAGCAGGAGCGCTGCTGTACCAGCTCGAGAGGGAGTCACTGGTGGTGATTTGGTTAGAGGGGTTGAGGCTAGCGGGGGCTTAGCGGCGGTAGATAGCATTAGTGGAAGTTTAGTGGGGGTAGGAGATATGGGTGTTAGCGAGGTGGTGCGAGAAGATGGTGACGAGCCGGCCACCGGTAGCGGGGGCTCATCGGGTGGCAGAGGAGGTGCTATAGGTACTCCTCACACTCCCACGGTGGAGGAGCTGCTCGCTGCCGCGGAGCAGGCCGGTGGTGAGCGGAGGATTGAGGATGAGGTGGTGGTAGCTGGTCGCGTCATTGCGATGCCGATACTGAGAGCGACGGCCGCTGAGCCGAGGGTCGGTGACAGTGGGATTGGGGCTTCACAGCCGGTCTCGTTCGTGGAGGGGGACTTTCTAGACTCAGCGAGGCCGCAGGACATTCTAGACGCCCTTGGTCTCGACACGGGATGAGAGAGGTGCTGGGGGATGCACGGTCCACGGAGGGTTAGACCTCGGCTTTTTTGCTAGGAGCTCTGCCGAGCGGTAGTGGGGTATCAGGTGTTGGAGGACCCGGAGCAGAGTCGGAGATGGAGTTGGGGGAGGAGCCGAAGGCAGAGGTGGTGATCGAGGAGCGAGTTACTGCAGCCGCTGCGGCGAAGGCCTACTTGGCCCGTGCACGACCTGGATTTACGTCGGATGCCTATGCACCACGGTTGCACTTTTTCGAGCCGACGGGGATGACTGGTTACGTTCCTGCTCGAACGGATTATCCAGAGGACCTGCTTCTTCGAGATCGAGCCTCACATATCTCTTCCGGCTGGACCACGGTTAGATTTTAATGCTTTTCTTTCCTGCATTAGACTTGCTTTCCTGAATCAATTGTTGCTTACTGATGCTATCTCTTTGCTCTGTTGAAACAACATACCAAGGATATTTACGGCCACGGGGGTTCAGGTCACTCATTGGAGTATTTCAGGGAGTTGCCCCGGAGAGTGCGGGAGTTGGTGGAGGAGACAGGTTTTAGGCCGTTCATCCAGTTGCTGACAGCGGTGAGGGTAGACCGTGCAGTGATGACAGTGCTGGCGGAGCGGTGGTGGGACACCACCAATACATTCCATTTCTGCTTTGGGGAGATGACGGTGACACCTCTTGACTTTGCAGCGATCATGGGACTTCGGGTTGGAGGCGAGCCGATTCCATTCGACCCTAGCATAGACCTGGATGCTGCTGCTTTGAGATGGTTCCTTGGATAGGTTCCACGCCACAGCAGAGGGGTAGCTGAGTATGGCCAGTTCAGGCGGTACTGGGACCATGAGCCGGCGGACGACGCCGAGGTGGCCCAGATGGCTGGGCCTATTCGCACTGTTCGGGCTTCTTCGTTTCGCCAGGCGATCTCGGTTCACCTGAGTTATTTGGCGGGCCTGGTGGATCTGAGGCAGGCCGATACGACTGGGGAGGTGCCGCTCTGTGCACTCTCTACCTTCCTCGGAGCTGCCTCACGCGGAGTGGGGGACACCATAGGCGGTTACTGGCGAGTGATTGAGGTATGCTTCGACATTACTGCTTTGAATTGCTTTGATAGATTGAACTGAATTGCATTTGAACATGTATCTGACTTGAATTGACTTTCAAAATATGCAGCTTTGGGCTTACGAGGTCTTGGGCATGTTCCTGCCCGAGAATACTTGCACAAATCCGAGCTTGCTTCCACGCGCACTAGCATGGAGTACGGACTACCGGAGGGCTAAGGAGCGACGAGGAGAGGTGATGACTTTCCGGCGCTGGCTGGATAACATCATTGGGATCACGGTACAAACATCGTCCTTTTCTTTCTTTCTATGCCTGTGCTTTTCCTTTATGAAATTTGGTTATCAATGTAAAACAACTGATTGCAGGTTCACTGGGACCGATGGGCGAGAGTGGAGGTTGACTTCCTTCTGAGGAGCCGGGAGGTGACGAGGAGTCGAGTCCTGCTGGAGTGCCCACTGGGTTGGCAGTGGTACTTGGGGGATCGGGTGACGCGACAGTCACTCGGCCTTCCAGAGTTTATCGTGCCGGGGCCACTCCCTCCACAGTGCAGCGGACTGAGACATACACTCGGGCTGAGCTGGAGCAGTTCACGGTGCCGGATACTGACCTGGAGAGATACCTGCGGCGCACGCTGGACTATGCAGCTTACAGAGACAGATACCTAGCCACCAGCTTGGGTGTGGAGAGGGAGCTGGAGAGGCGGTTCGCTGAGGCTAGGAGAGCCAGGAGAGAGGCTGGTGGTGAGGCCGGAGACGACATAGGAGAGGAGACTGGAGCACGGGGCCGCAGGGGTCGCTCCTCACGCGGTAGGGGTCGAGGTGCTAGACCTTTTGTTGGCGGGCGAGGTGCTGGGGTTCCAGGCCGAGGTGGGGGCAGTTCACAGGTTCCAAAGGCAGCTGCAGCTTCTGCACCAGCCGGGTTACCGACACTGGACTGGTCGATAGGGGTGAGGGACGCTTCTGGAGCACGGGCGATGCTACATTCCACGCCTTCCACAGCCACGGATGCGACTTCCTGCCCAAGCATAACACAACTTTGTCTCTTTTAATGCTTTAAATGTTTCATGTTCCTGTTTTTATTGTTCTTGATCCTTGAATCATTGTACAGGTGCCGCGAGAATGGGCCGAACAGGCCATTATGTTGATGGTGGGGATGCGACAGTTGCTGAAGGACTGTGCGAAGGGGAGGACCCTGCAGACCAGACCTGCTCCTGAGCCTGTTCCACCTGTTGCTGCACAGGTATGAAAATGCAAATGCATGTATGTACATTTTATCAGATTTAAAACATGTATGAAATGAATGAATATTCATGACATGCAGGTGCAGCCACGACGCTCGGCCAGGACACAGCCACAGGACACCACGAGCCTGCCAGCTTCTGCTAGCACGGGAGGCCGGGGTAGACAGAGAGCAGGGGCCGGACAGTTCGAGGTCGTTCCTAAAGCAGCGTCACGATGGAGACCCGCTCCCGAGGAGTCCGAGGAGGACACAGAGGAGTCGCTCGAGTCACGAGCCTTAGGGTCTACGGACTCGAGTACTGCCTCGGGCCCTTCTGACGACGACGATGACGACGGGGACGACGTTGAGAGCTCTGAGTCCGAGGGACACCAGCAGAAGAGGATTCGCCTAGGCTGAGCTTTAGTTTTTTTTTTTTTTTTGCTTTACTAGTCTTTCTTTTGCATGGGCCCGTGTGCCAGCACAGTTGTAGCTTTCAGGCCTGTGTGTCTTGGTTTTGTTTGGGCCTGCGTGCCCCAGTAGATGGGATTGGGCATGTGTTTGCCCCAGCTTTTGTACTTCCTTCCTTACTCATTGTAAATGCCGCATTTTATTTATGAAAATTTGCACTTTTATTCATTTTACATTCGTTCGCACTTCTTTTAGGAATTGTATTTTATGAAATATATCCGTCTAGCTTTGAAAGAAAGCAAAGAGTATGCGAATTTCAACCGATACTCTCAAAATGTAATAAAACTTGACAAAAAGCAATTCGACTTACAAAATTTGACTTGGAACGATGCAAAAATGCCTTCAATATGGAATTTACAAGTACAAAGGAAAGTAATGACTAAATTCGACCGGGATTAGACACGAGAATAGGATACGAGAGTATTTAATCCAAGCTCACACTTCCAACGCCACCATGAATAATGAAGTAGGGGCGTTTGAAGGTGAAAATTGGTTTCGTGAGCTTTGGTGTGCGTTTGATCACTTCACACAGTCACCAGCACGTATTAAGACTTGCACATGCCATTAGATTCGAACGAATACTCTCGACACGAATTTCGACATGTTGACGAAAAAAGGGAATTATTGGGACTTTGAGGTTTTTCGAGAAATATTGATGAATACTCAGACAAACGGGTAACTGGACACGCTGTATTCCCTTAAGAGTAGATTGAAACTTGTTACACTGGATCAACGGAACTTGAGGTGTCATCTCGGGACCAAAAACCAGGGAAGAAACTTGCTGTCAAAATTACAGAACTCTCGAGCGCTCGAGAGTATTGTCGAGCGCTTGGGAATTAACTCCCGAGCGCTCGAGACTGCTGTGGTCTACAGGTCTGTGTTCTCTTCCAAGGTGGTTTTTCAGCCTTAGCAAGTTGTTTTCTTCTGTGTGCACCTTCCCCATACACCTTGTAATTCACCTTGTGCTGCTTTCCAAGGGTCAGTGGCTTCCCAAAGCAAGCCTAGTGCCTTTCCAATGCTTTTTCAAGCTTTCCAAAGTTTGAATTTGAAAAGAACTTTGGAAATATGGACCATGATGGGTTCCAAGGCTGGTGGGGAAGTGATGTTGTCTCCCCTAGGCTCCTATAAATACCAGGCTTGTCTTGGCAAAGCACTCACACTCCATTTCATCATCCATCTCTCAAAAGTCCCATTTCTCATGGCTCTGTTGAACCAAGCCTTGCTTCGCCCTTGGTTGGACAGCCTTGATGGCATTGATTGGCTGAATTTTCGAGGGCATCGCCTTCATGCCTTAAAGTATCTCCGTGAGGTCACAATCCGCCCTGTCCTGCTGCACGCGGCTGCACGCTTTTGGGATCCCGAAGTGCATGTCTTTCGCTTCGGTTCTCAAGAGCTATGCCCCACCGTCGAGGAATTCCACACCTACCTTGGGAGCCACGACTTTGCCGAGCCAATCGTTCCAATACTTAGAGAGAGCATGAAGAATATCCTAAAAGCCAAGCTGGGCGTCAGCGGGAATGTTGCTGAGTTCTTGACCCAGGGCAATGCGATTAACATCGTACAGCTGTATGAGAGATTCAGTCCACCTGGAGACTTAACGGATTTCGAGTATCAAGGTCGCCGGATGACAGCTTGTTGCATCTGCCTCTTGGCGGCCTTCCTGAAGGTTCCCTCTGTCGGTCAGCCCAGTTCTCTATTGGTTGGAGCCGCTGCTCAGATTGAGGCTCGCAAGGATGTTGCTCCCTTGGTCCTTGCAGAAACTTTGATGGGGTTGGATGCTGTTCGTGCTGGACGCACGAGGGTTTTTGGTGGCAGCCCGCTGTTGCTACAGGTTAGGGACCTCACTCAGCTCTCCTTTTTCTATTTCTCGTATTCATTTTACCTCGACACTCGGCCTAGGCTCTATCTGGCTTCTTACTTGTTTTCTCTCTTTTTCTGACAGATATGGCTTTGTGACAAGTTGAATTTGCTGACACCGCCGGCGAATGACTGGTGGTATCGAGCGAGCGGATGGAATCGTTCCTTCCAGGTGATGTATAGCAGTGAAGATGACTGGGCTGATTTCTTTGCATCTGCAGAGGAGGATGACATCGCTTGGCGGTGCCATTGGCTGAGACTTCCTGCAATGACCGTGAGCAACATGGGCTCTATGCACGTGTTTGTGGCTGGGTTGACAGGCTTCACCTTCTACTCACCCTTCCGCATCCTTCGTCAGCTGGGACTCAGTCAAGAAGTGCCGCCGCAAGGGTCTAAAGTGCTTTGTCTCCCTCCCTTCACCATCCCGGGCCTTCGGAGTTATGTTCGAACATGGGAGGCTCGTAGGACTGAGCCGAACGATCCTCTTTACTCCATTGCTTCGACCGGAAGGTACCGCAAGTGGCTAAGGAGAGATGTGGAAGCGAGAATGGGTTGATTGCTTACTTTGCCATTTTTTGAAATAAAAGTTAGGTCTCGTTGTGCGTTTTCTGTTTTCATGCTCAGCTTGTAATAAAGAAATCATCGGAATAAAATCGACTGATTAAGGGTTTCCCCCTTTCGGTTCATTAATCGCGTGCACTTTGAAAGAAAGCATTTTGGCTCTTCAATTTGGATTTGGATCTTTGGAATTTAGGACCGAATCTCAGAGTGAGATTGCCTACGTATCCCTTAGGGAAGAGGAATCAGGCCCATGCGTAGTTCAGGCTAGGGTTCGCTCGGGTATTAACACTCTCCTTTTTGTGCTCTAAATTTTGCCTAGAACCGCCCTTTCGGGTTTTCGGCCTAGCGAGCTCTTTTCAACCTTTTGCCTTAACTTTTGCCTAGGCCGCCCTAAAGGGTTTTTGACCTAGCAGGCTTGCTCTAATTTTTGCCTGGTACCGCCCGCCCTTGCGGTTTTCGGCCCAGCGAGCTCTCTCAGGGGTAATATCGTTTGAGTTGATCTAAATTGACAAGATTTGAGAATTCGTTGCCGTCAAGATCGATGATTGATGCTGCTCCTCCGGAAAGGATCGCCTTGATGATGTATGGTCTAGCCCACTTTGGTCGGAACTTTCCTCGAAGATCAAAGATCGGTGCATGGATTTCCTTGACTACCATATCCCCCTCTTGCAGGTCCCTCGATTTCACCTTCTTGTTGAATGCTCGGGCGATCCTCCGCTGATAACCTTGGATGTGGTACAATGCTCGCAGTCTCCTTTCGTCAAACAACATGAGTTCCTCGAACCTCCCGCTGATCCATTCGGCCTCATCTATTCCTTGTTCAGCCATGACTCTGAGCGATGGAACTTCTAGCTCGATGGGGAGAACGACTGCCATACCGTACACCAAAGAATAGGGTGTTGCCCCTGTCGGTGTGCGAATAGACGTCCGGTATCCCAATAAAGCTAGCGGTAGTTGTTCGTGCCAATCCCTAGCTGATTCGACAGTCCTTTCGAGGATCGACTTGATAGTCTTATTAGCTGCTTCGACTGCCCCATTCGTTTGTGGCCGATAAGTGGTTGAGTGATGCACTTGAATCTTGAATTCGTCAAAAAGTTCTAGAACTTTCCCCTTGAAGTGAACACCATTATCAGATACGAAGGCTTGAGGGACTCCATACCGATAGATGATGTTTTGCCTGATAAAGTGGGCCACTTGAACTGCCGTCAAGGTCTTGTACGAGGCTGCCTCAACCCACTTAGTGAAATAATCGACTGCTACCAAAATAAACCTGTGCCCGTTAGAAGCCGCAGGCGTGATCCTTCCAATGACATCAATGCCCCAGGCGGAGAATGGCCATGGCGTCGCCATCGGGTGTAACTCCGAGGGAGGTACGTGGATAAGATTAGCATGAGTTTGGCACTTGTGACATCGGCGCACATACTCGATGCAATCTGTCTCCATAGTCGACCAATAGTAACCCAACCTCAGAACTTTCTTTGCTAGCATCATTCCATTCATGTGGGGTCCACAAACTCCCTCATGGACTTCTTCCATCACCGCTCTCGTGTCATCACTGTGAATACACAACTTGTGGACTCCGCACGGAGATCGCCGGTACAATTTTCCACCACAGATAATGTATTGAGACGCCAATCGTTGTAACGCGATCCGATCCTTCTTGGTAGAATCTGCAGGGAACTCTCCCTTTTCGACAAAATTTCAAATGTCGTGAAACCAAGGGAGTCCATCATCAGGCTCGTCGATGTTCATGACATAGTCGTACACGTGCTTGCCTCTTTGCTCAATCATGACAGGCCTTAGCTTCACCCCGATCGGAAGTTCCAGCATGGACGCCAAGGTAGCGAGCGTGTCGGTGAAGCGATTCTTCATTCTCGGGACATGTGTGAAAGTCACCTTTTGAAAATTCGGAATAAGCTCGTCGAACTGCTGATGATACGGCTTCATCTTCTCGTCTTTGACCTTCCATTCCCCGTTGGCTTGTGACACAACCAAGTTAGAATCCCCAACGACTTCTAGTACTTTGACTCCAATTTCCAGTGCGGCTTCCATTCCCACAATGCATGCTTCGTATTCCGCCTCGTTGTTCGTGACCTCGAAGTTCAACTTGAAAGCCAGGGGAATATGCGACCCCTCGGGCGAGACCAGTAGTATGCCGATCCCGAAACCTTTTTGATTTGCAGCTCTGTCGAAGTACAGTGTCCATGTCTCATCAACTGCAGTCATTACATCTTCATCGGGAAATTGAAACTCCGTGTGTTCTGGCCCCTCGATCGGGCGATCTGCCAAAAACTCTGCTACCGCTCTTCCTTTTACTGATTTGCGGGTAACGTACTTGATTTCAAACTCGGCCAATAAGAGCAACCAACGTGCTAGCTTACCGGTAAGTGCTGGCTTCTCGAATAGATAATTGAGGGGGTCCATCCGAGAAATCAGTATCACCGAATAAGACAGCATGTAGTGTCTCAATTTCTTTGTGGCCCAAACGAGGGCCCAACATGTCTTCTCCAATGAAGTGTACCGCTCCTCGCTTCCGACCATCTTCTTGCTCAAGTAGTAGATTGCCCTCTCAACCCCATCATCTCCTTCTTGTGCGAGCATGCACCCCATTGACGAGGGCGTGACAGACAAGTATAGGATCAAAGGTTTTCCTGGAATGGGTGGCATCAAGATTGGTGGATTCTGTAGGTAAGTTCGTATTGCTTCAAAAGCCCTTTGACACTTGTCATTCCACTCGAATTTCACGTCCTTCTTGAGCAAACGAAACAACGGCTCACAGGTCAAAGTCAGCTTAGCGATGAATCGACTGATAAACTGAATTTTTCCCAAGAAACATCGGACTTCCTTCTCGGACTGAGGAGGCTTCATCTCAAGAAGAGCTTTAATCTTAGAAGGATCCACCTCGATTCCTCTGGTCGTGATCATGAATCCAAGCATCCTCCCTGCCGTGACCCCGAACGTGCACTTCTGCGGATTGAGTCGCATTCTGTACTTTCGAATCCTCTCAAAGAACTTTCTCAACGCCGGGAGATGGTCTTTCCTTTCCTTTCCCTTCACTATCATGTCATCAACGTAAGCCTCGACTTCCTTGTGAATCATGTCATGCAACAGTGTGGTGGCACCCCTTTGATACGTAGGACCAGCGTTCTTCAATCCAAATGGCATAACCCGATAACAATACGTCCCCCACTCGGTGATGAATGTGGTCTTTTCCCTGTCTTCCGGAGCTAGGAGAATCTGATTGTACCCCGAGAAGCCATCCATGAAAGAAAGTAGGGCGTGCCCTGCAGTGTTATCCACGAGTACATCTATATGTGGCAATGGAAAATCGTCCTTAGGGCTTGCTTTGTTCAAATCTCTGAAATCGACACACACTCTGATTTTTTCGTCCTTTTTGGGGACAGGAACAATGTCAGCCACCCAAGTGGGGTACTCCGTTACAATTAGAAAACCAGCATCGATTTGTTTTGTGAGCTCTTTTTTATATTTAATACCCAATCAGGCCGCATTTTCCTTAGTTTTTGCTTAACGGGCTTGGCGTCATGGTAAAGAGGGATTCTGTGCTCGATTATCTCCGGGTCGATTCTGGGCATGTCTGCGTGAGACCAAGCGAAAACTTCTTTGAATTCCTTTAGTAAATCAGTGAGCTCTTGAAGCTCAGTGGGAGATAGCCCGGAACCTACCTGAACCAATCGAGGGTTGCCCTCATCACCCAAGTTTATTGAGATTATTTCTTCTTTTAAAGGCTGAGCATGTCTTTCATTTTAGCGATCGATGAGGGAATGGATCTCCTTGGGAATGCCCCCATCGAGATCTATTCCTTCATCCTCGGGATCCAAACAATTTATTTCAAAAATCGGCAAGTAAGCAAAAACGTCATTCATTTCATTAACCGGTTCATCAGACGGGGGAATACAGAGGTCGACTCAAATTCAAAGTAAAAGCTACGAAGTGGAGGGCCAATGGGCACAAACTCCGACTCTGTGCTAGACGACGAGTCAGTGTCGGATTCAGACTCAGACTCAGTGCAAGTGCTGTGAGTGCGAGTTACATGTGGAATGAAAGTGCAATTATCATAAACGCCTACAGCCTCCACAATGAGTTTGGAAGGGTCTTCAATTTCTTCTTCATCTCCAAGCATCAGCACGGCAGGGTCTTGCATCATACCCCCCGATTCCTCGCCCTCAAACCGAAGTTGGAGACTGCCCAAACCAAAAGCTTCCAACCAGTCAAGTGCCTCAGACAGCTCTTCCACCTTTGGAACCTCTTCGTCACTCTCTCATGTATCATTGGCAAAGATTTCGAAGCCAGAATACTTCATTTTCGTTTCAAGGTCCACAAAGGGCTCAGGTTCTCCTTGGTACAGTGGCTCCTTCTCCTTTGATTTCATCTCCGTTGTACGGGCCCGGGCACAATTGCGCCATTTCTTTGCTGAATCGCTTTTCTTGGCCTCATATCCTAGACCGAAACGTTCATTACTTCCAGGAAAGTCAGGGAATTCGGGGACACCTTGAGCGTAAAGTCCCAAGCCCATGCCCGGCAGATATTTCATTCTTTTCATAATTTCCAGCACTGCGGAGCTCAACAAGAAGCCGTCCTCGGCCCGGATGGTACATACCTTCGAGGTCATAACCGCAAAACCTCCCATGGCAACGTCTTCCTCTCCATGCATAATTTCCAGTAGCGGGGAATTGTCCTCGGCGTGCGGACGGATACCTGAGTCTCCATAGATGACAAGGGCTCCAGAGTCTAAACCCAAGATGAGTTTTTGATGCAATGTTGAGGGCACACCCATAACATCCGGGCGGTGTAGCCAAGGTCTTCTCAACAGGAGATTGAAAGATGCGGGTATTTCCAACACACAGAATTCGACGGTGGTTTTGAATTTGCCAGTTGCCAACTCCAAGTTGATTGTCCCCAAAACGTCATGACGCGTATTATCATAAGCACGAACGCCCAAGTTCGATGGCGTGAAGTCCTTGTTCTTAAGGCCCAAGCAATAAGCAGTGCGGAGTGGACACACGTTAATGGCAGAGCCATTATCAACAAGGATCGCTGGGACCCACTTTCCCAGGCACTTCATGGTAATGTGAAGGGGCTTGTTGTGGTCGGTTCCCTCGGGCGGCAGGTCTTTCTCGGTGAAGGACAATGTATGCTGGGCGAGGTTCGGGGTTATAAGGGCAATAAGAGCTTCCGGGGCAATATCAGAGGGGACCTCGAGTCTGGAGAGAGTATTGACCAACCTACGACGGTGCTCGCGAGAGGCAGCTAACACTCCCCACATAGACATGCAAGCAGGGGTTTCCTGGAGTTGAAGGATAATGGGATCAATGGAGGCTTCCGGATCAGGTTCAGGGAGTGAGTTGAGGACAATGGACAATTTGGGCTGGGTAGGTGGGTTAGTTTTAGTGGAGCTTGAGGGGATATTTTGTGGAGCTTGCGGGACAGAGGTGTTCAGGTTTGTGGGATTGACAGGGGTATTCTGCTGCGGTGGAGGGGCTCGGGATGAGCTACCCTGCTGGAGGTTGGTAGGCTGGTAGACTCTCCCACTTCTGGTAAGGTTGCTAACTGTTTTGGGAATGGGCTCCCACCAAGTACCTTCCCAAAAATCAGAGAAGTCCAAGTCGCAATCATCCGCCTTACGCTTCCCCTTATCAATTGTTGTCTTCTCCAAGGTCTTATTGAGAGTTTCCATTTCCAAAGCATGCCAGATGCTATCCTCCTCCAGAGAATTCCAGAAGTTGGCATTGTTGTTGCTGTTGTCATTGCTAATCTGCAGAGACCCTTCATCCAGCATAGCCTTATTGACAGTCAGCTCCTCACCATTCATCCACACATTTACCAATTCAGACTTTCCCCACAGATCTTCTGGATCCAACACGCAGATACTGGGCTCATCAGGGATTTGAACTACGGGTTTGGAAAAGAACTCCTCGACAATGAACTCCTGTGGGAAGAAAAGATAGTCCATGGAACGTTCCAGAGCGTCGGAGTCTCGAGTAAGGTTGACAATGGTCTTGGCGTTGAGCCCTGATAACATACGGGGATTCATCAGATCCATTTCCTCCACTACTTCCTCTTCTTGGAAAAGGTACGCTAATGATGTCTCATCTAGGGGGTCGGAATCATCCATCCAGTGCCATCCGTTGGGTTCGGGCTCCCATTCCCATTCATCTTCCTCCTTGATAGGTTCGGGCTCCATGAACAGCGCAAACAGAGAATATCCATCCAACGGATCAGCCATGATCTCATCCCAGTCCTGCCTCCATTCTCCATGTTCCAATTCCTCAACTTGGCTAGGGTTAAGTGCCACAGGCCATGCTCCAGTAATAAAAGCCCTGTCTTCCACTGCCAAGAAATTTTGCACCAAGTCTTCCCACCTTACCTGAAAGTCCCATTCCACGGTTTCCAATGCACAAACGACATCCTCAGCTGGCAGTTCGACGGTTGGTTTGGGTTGGGTAGCAGTAATGATGTAATGGCTAGGGTCAAAGGGTTGGCTTACAGAGATAAGGTTGGTGCTGGCATTGGAATGCTTTGGGAGTGGGTTTGAGACGGTGTTTGGTTTTTGTGGTGGCATGGGGAGGGTTTTGTTGTCTATGAGATCTTGGATTGCGTGGCGGAGACGGAAGCAGTTGTCGGTTAGGTGGCCTACATTCTGGTGATAGGCACAGTACGCGTTAGGATTGTGTGATGCGGGTAGTTTTTGAGGTAAGGGAGTAGGGGTAAGTGGCTTGAGGGTGCCGCTTTCGACCAATTTCTCGAGCACGGCAGAGAGTGGTGCGGAGAACTGAGCAAAAGTACGGGGTTGGGTACGCGGTTGACTGGTTTGGGTGGCTATCTGGTTCACCGGCTCGGCTTGGGTTGTATTCGTGGAGGTGTTGGGAAGGTTGGTATAGTTGGCGTTGCCGAATAGGTTGCTGCTGTTTCCGGAGTAAACCTTCTTGGGCTTAGGAGCGAGCTCGGGCTTGTCAAGGATCCCCAACTGAACTGCTTCTTCGACGGCTAAGCCTGTATCGAAGAATGTTTTAAAGTTTGAGCATGCTTGGGCCATCACCATGTGCCTTGCCAGAGTGGGTTGAAGGTTACGGACAATCATCCGGATTTGGTCCCTGTCGCTCGGTCTATCTTTCATCTGTGCTGCCTTAGCTCTCCATCTCTTCACGAAATCGGCGTAGGCCTCTTTTGCTTCCATCTTTGTTGACTCCAATTCACGGGTGGTCACCTCCAACTGAATGTTATAGTCGTACTGCGCCACAAAAGCTGCGCATATATCCTCCCAAGCACGCTTCTTTCTCTCATCCAGCGAAGTGAACCAGTGCAGAGCATGTCCCACCAAAGTCTGTGAGAACATCTGTGCCATAGCATCCTTATCGACTCCCCACATGGACAGTGCTCCAATGTATCCTGTCAGGTGTGCCTTTGGATCTCCTGTTCCGTCAAATTTAGCAAAATCAATTGGCCTGAACTTTTCTGGAAGCTTTGCATTAGGAAACAGGCAAAGCTTATTGATGTCAAAGCCAGTCGACGCTATCTTCTCATTTCTTGCAACAGACTCTTCTAGCTGAGTGAGCTTCGCCAACACTGCTGCCATCTCGGGATTCTGTGGAGTTTCCAAGTCGAAAACCAGCTGCTTTTGGTTCGGATTCGGGTTAGGGTTAGGGTTGAAGTTTAGGTTGAGATTTGGATTTGGGTTTGGGATAGGAATTGGGTTTGGGATAGGAATTGGGTTAGGCACTGGATTCTGGGTTTGTGGTGGAAGGCGTTGTGCAACCCCAGTGATCATCATCATGAGTTGGGCTATTTGGTTATCAGTACGTTCGCCCAGGCGTTGAATATCTTCTCTGATCTGAGCCATTTCTCCGTTCAGATTTCTCAGGTTTGGGTTAGGGTTTGGACGGGGATTAGGAACGGGATTTGGATTCGAATTTGGCTCACCTCCGCTTGGGTTCGGGTTAGGGTTGCCTCCGTTTGGGTTAATGTATGGATTGGGATTCGGATTTGGGTTGCCTCCGTTTGGGTTCGGGTTTGGGTTGCCTGTGTTCGGGTTCAAGCCTCCGATTAATAAATCCATTTCCGCCCCTAAATCTGATGCACTGACGGAGTCTGCTTGCAGTCGGAGCCGTTCCAATCTCTATCCCAAGGGTCTGGTCTAGGAGGGTATGATGTTCTTCTTTTTCGGCCCAATTGCTCAAAACTGACAGCAAAGCCAAAAACTTAAGCTCAGACGCGGTTCCTGCTTGCATTTTTATGAAATTTGTGCATAATTTTAGAAAATGGGTGCCTCATCGTCACCGTCATCGACTCCGATTTTTCAAAAACGATTGACTTACGGGAGGTTGCCTCAATCCTCGGATTTTTGGGGTGTATCCTCATTTAGGAACGGCTGATGCCTGAAAGATGCTAAAATAAGCTAAATTAATTGGCTAATATTTCATCGGCAATTCGACCATTGATTCGGAATGATTCGAGGTGAACAACGTGATGTGATAACCGAGGTGGCGTAAGCGGTACATTTGCTTTTAGCCTGGATGGTGTTGGCATCACAAGGTTCTGCCCCCCTATCATTCCTTTTCTTTGATTAAATTCCGATCAAATGCTTAGTCAAGGACTTAGCAGAATCTTAGTTTCCTCTAGGTTTGAGTTCAAGGACTAATGAGATTCATCAACACGCGTTAGGGTGCGCGACTCTTCATCGGGTCTTGGCAACCTTCCGAGGACCGCGCGAGCGAGTCTCGAGAATCGTGGCTGACAGCATGTCAATGATGATGCAAGATGCAATGCAGCACGTAAACAGATTACAGCACATAGTCCTACCCTGCAGGCTCCTGTCTTAGTTTGGAAGGTTCTATGGTTTGCTACACATGTACAAAGGCCGGGTTTTGGCTTGGAGGGGATTCCCAGGACTAGAGTCAAGGTATACCTCCCATTATTGAGCGTACACCCAATAATGGTACAAACGGTAGGGATGACTCATCACGGTTGAGGGTTGCTGAGCATTTTGGGATTCCTTGTCACCGGCAAGCCGGGCAAGATTGCCGAAACACAACAGCGGGGCTGCACAAGATATATATACAAGAAATAAAAGGTAAAATAAAATCCTTTGAAAATCGCACAAATGTTTTTCAAGCTTGGCTCACTAATTTAATTAATGCTTAAGGAAATCGGGCCATTTTGTCAATGTACCGATTTTCCTCAAGTATCAATTAAATCATGATCCCCAGCAGAGTCGCCACTGTGGGCTACCACAGCCCCGGGTGGAATCGGGCCGGCCCGAAAAGAAACGCCTCGCCTTTTAGAATCGATTTGAAAATTTGAAGAGTCGCCACCCGGATTTGTGGTTCGTCACCCGAGAAACCGTTTTATTTGAAAAATGGTTGATTTGAACTTGAAAACCAGAGATTTGAAAAGGGTTCGGGAGCCACGTTACGAGGGGGGAAGGGTTTTATGGCACCCCCCTCGCCCGATTTGAAATCGGTCTCTACTAAACATTTGTGGGATTTTTTAAAGGATTTTATTTTATTAAGCAGCTAGCATGTATTCAGAGATATATCCAGTACAGTAGTGCATGCATGTGCATATGTACAATGAATAAATGAGAGCTATGGAAATGGAGTGCAAAATGCTGGAGACAGGAAAGTCCTGTGATTAAGCTCATTCTCGAGCGCTCGGGAACACTCCCGAGTGCTTAGGAGTATTGCATGTCCACCCTGCCAATCATGTTAGTTCAACAAAACACAATGGGATATAGTACTGAAAATGTAAACTAAAATAACTTCAAGCATGGTACAGACTGAACAGGAGACCTGGTAGATCAGGGTTAAACCCCATTCCACCAAGTCTTGTGTCTTTTCTTTCCAAGAACAGTGGTTTTATAGATCAAAAGACTAAAGGGTCACATGCAAGGCATGCAAGAGCATTACAAGAACTAAAATAAGGGAAGACATGAATAAAATGGCATGCAGAGAACTCCTGAGCGCTCTGGAGTAGACTCGAGCGCTCTGGAGTGAGCTGCACCCCAGACCAACCAAAGCCTTGATGTCTTTATGCAACTGATCTAATTATTCATTTTGCATGTCAAAGATTCCCCTTATTAACCTACTGAAAAACATGTTTTTGTACTTCTTTTACATGAAAAGTGATCTTCATCCTTTTTTTTTTGAAAATTAGATCAAATACAGCAAAAAAAAAAAAAAACATTTTAAGAAAACCCTTCTTGCTTGAGACTTGTCTTTATATCTCTTGCATGTTAGCTTAAATGCTGCAAAAATGGAAAATGAGACTGGCACCACTCTTGAGCGCTCTAAAGTAGTCCCGAGCGCTCGGGAGTGTTTCCAGTGCTGCATGCATGGAAAACACTTGTGACCCTTTACTCTTGTTTTAACACTAAGGCTTTCCCATCACATTTCCAGTATTGAGAACTGGAGTGAGCTGGGAAGCCTCCCTCAGAAAGGAAGAAACAGCCTTGCTTTTGGTTGGCACCAAAGTGTAAGACTTTTACCTTTTTTTTGAACTTTGCACCTTGAAGAAAGCTTAGAAAGATGGAAGGGAAGTGAAGATTTCAGAGGATCAGAGGCTAGTAATGGTCTGAATCCTTTTCATCTTCTTGAGATTTCTTGGTTGTTTTTCTTTTGAAGAAAGGGGGGAAGGTCTTTTTGCTTGAAAGAGAGTGAGAGTTCTTCTTTGCTTTTTAAAAGGCAGAGAGGGAGCTTCTAGAGAGAGAGTTCGTGGGTGTTTTGGACTGCAAAGGCCCTTATATAGGCAAAATACCATATGGTCTCATTTTGGAAAAATATCATTTGGGACCCAATAAAATCTCCAGCCCTGACTCACCCTCTGACTGAGGTTGAGTGTGGTCTAAGGCTAAGACCCGTTCAAACGGCTGCAATGATGGCTGCATGGATAGTGGAGAAGCTTTAACATCCATTGGGCAGTACAAAAGTCTCGAGCGCTTGGGAGTTTACTCTCGAGCGCTTGAGAGTTTATCAAATCCCAGGTTTTGAAAATGGTTTGGAGCGCTTGGGATTGATCCAGAGCGCTTGGGACTGATTTTGACATTTTAATCCTCTTTTTAAAGCCTTCCAACGAGCATTGTTCTATCGGTTTAAGGCTTGTTTAATCCAATTTTCATCATCGGGGAGCCTCCGGGCCACGAATTAAGGAAATTCGAGTTGTCCAAATTGGGGTGTCTACAGTGGGTTTTGGATTTTCAGAAGAAATCTAGGGTTTGGTTTGAGTTTGAGGGAGAGTTTGGGTTTGAGAAGAGTTTTTGGTTTTCGTAACCGACTGGAAAGCACCCCTGGGGTGTCCCCGCGGTGTTTAAATGTCTGAAACAAGTTTGGGCCGGGTCTGGGTCGTTTTAGAGGCCAGGCCCTGAGAACACTCCATCACGCGAGGGAGTCACTGCCTCGCACGACACTCCTTTTGGGCTCCAGGCCCATCTCCCTAGCAGGCAGGCCTAATTCGATTATTCTCGGTTTTAATTAAAATCCAAGGTTTAGTTATGGTCCTAAATCACTTTTGGGATCATATTGGAATAATGTTGCGATCCAGAGTAATCTTATATTCCCAGCTATGGTCCGCCTACGCGCTCCGGTATGCTCTATCAATCAGCGACGATCTATCCGTCCAATTTCAAATCAGCGACGATCTATCCTTCCAATTCCGAATCAGCGACGATCTATCCGTCCACATTCAAATCAGCGACAAGCTATCCGTCCGATTTTGAATCAGCGACGATCTATCCGTCCGATTTCGAATCAGCGACGATCTATCCGTCCGATTTCGAATCAGCGATGATCTATCCGTCCAATTCCGAATCAGCGACGATCTATCCGTCCCATTCCGAATCAGCGACGATCTATCCGTCCAATTTCGAATCAGCGACGATCTATCCATCCAATTTCGAATCAGCGACGATCTATCCGTCCAATTTCAAATCAGCGACGATCTATCTGTCCACTTTCAAATCAACGACGATCTATCCGTCCACATTCAAATCAACGAAGATCTAACCCTCAATCAGCAACGATCTATCCGTCCAATTCTGAATCAGCGACGATCTAACTGTCGATCAGCGACGATCTATCCGTCCAATTTCGAATCAGCGACGATCTATCCGTCCACATTCAAATCAACGACGATCTAACCGTCAATCAGCAACGATCTATCCGTCTAATTCCGAATCAGCGACGATCTATCCGTCCACATTCAAATCAACGACGATCTAACCGTCGATCAGCGACGATCTATCCGTCCACTTTCAAATCAACGATGATCTAACCGTCATTCAGCAACGATCTATCCGTCCAATTCTGAATCAGCGACGATCTATCCGTCCACATTCAAACCAACGACGATCTAACCGTTAATCAGCGACGATCTATCCGTCCAATTCTGAATCAGCGACGATCTATCCGTCCACATTCAAATCAACGACGATCTAACCGTTGATCAGCGACGATCTATCCGTCCAATTCAATCAGCGACGATTTATACGTCCAATTCCGAATCAGCGACGATCTATCCGTCCACATTCAAATCAGCGACGATCTATCCATCCAATTCCGAATCAGCGGTGATGTATCCGTCCACGTTCAAATCAACGACGATCTATCCGTCAAATCTTTCTTCGGTGCACGGTATTTTTACATACTTGCGCGCTTTTTCATTAAATCGGCTTTTGGGTGGATTTGGTGGGTGTCTAGAAACCTTTGATGTTACCCGTACCAGTCAATGTTGCTCCGCGTGCTGTCAAAGGGGGACTACTGTAGACACCCCAATCTGAATCTCCCAATTGTTTTACGGTTTCTTGTTTCCCCGATGATGAACCAGATCAAAAAGCAGTCTTAAGGTTGGAAAGGATTGGGCGCGGTGTGTGCGGAACCCCCTTTGAACCCTTTGAACCCTTAAAGAAAAAAATAATAAGAAAACGGTCAAACTTGGGTTTGGGGTTGACCCTCGCGCGTGGAAGTCACTCCCTCGCGCGAGAGTTTGCTTTGCCAGGTATGGTCAAAGTCAAACATTTGACTGTTAACCCACGCGCGACAGGTAAAACACTCGCGCGACACTCTCAGTGTCTCGCGCGATGGTCCTCTCCAGTCCCTTTCACCTTTTTCAGCCAGTTGGTTGCTTGCCAGGGGGGCCTGCAGGGCTGCTGAACCCCGTTTTTCTCCACAGAGTACTGTGCAGAGCTGTCCTTGGGAACACACCCCTCACACAACCCTTCCCATCACCTTTCCACCAAGCTTCACCACCAAGTTTGGTCCTAAGGGGGTGTTTGCCACCACCTTTGACTAGAGGTGTCAAACGGGTCGTGTCGACCCACGACACGACCAGTTTGACACGGACACGGTGTGACACGGGACACGAAAAAGACACGGTATGGCCGGACACGACACGATACGGACACGGTATAGGTGGGCACGGACACGGCACGAACATGAAAGCGAGCGGACACGGACACGACACGGTATTTGCTGACACGTGACACGGCACGAACACGAAAGTAAGGATACACGACACGGACTCGACACGGTTTGAGTATGATCTCGACACGGCACGACACGGCACGAGCCTGAGCCGGCACGACACGGACACGATACGGTTGAGGGCACGGGCACGACACGGGCACGGTAATGAGCAGACACGACACGGGCACGACACGATTGTGTTGCACGACACGACACGACACGGGGCGCGACACGGGCACGGGCACGACACGACACGGGCACGGGCACGACACGGCACGGGACACGGGCACGGCACAGCACGGCACGGCACAGTTACGAGCCTTTATTAAATGAAATTTCAAGAAAAATGATGATGAAATTTAGTAATATTTTAAAAATAAATAGCAAGATATAGAAAATAAAAAATAATGTTATAAAAATAATTTCAAAAATAATGTTACTAAACAATGAATTTTAATAAGATATAAAAAATCAAATTATCAAAGCCGTCATTTGCAACATGCAAGTCATGTAAAAAATGGTTTGACGACGTCGATCACTCGATTATGTATTTAATAAATGAAGGAGTAGCTATTTATTCCTAAATCCTATTGAATTTCTCATCAAATTTTACCATAGATGAATTTAAAAAAACAAAATGGGTTCATTTTATTAATAAATTTTTGAAAATAATTTGATTAAACCAAATTTTCAAAAAATAGAAGAAAACATTCGCCACCAAACACACACTTATCAATGCACACATTAAACTGGATCAAGCACTTGTAACTTGTAAGAATGAATTGAACGATTACAACAAAAAAAATTGTATTTTTTAAATACAGTCTCCCTCTTATTATTTTCAAAATAATTTGATTAAATGAAATTTCAAAAAAAAAGTGATAAAAAATATAATTTTAATTTTTGTTGAAGAAAATTTTGACTAGTTAATTGTAGAAGGAATTAAAAATGAATTTTAGTATTTAAAAATAAATAGTGACATATTAAAAAATAATAATTAATTTTATTAAAAATTAAACCATTAAATTTATTACAATAAATTTAAAATTTTGAAATAATTTTATTAAATGAGATTTTAATGTGTTTAAAATGTATTTAAAGTCAAACATATTGAAATTTCAAAGAGATCTCGCTCCGTGCATGATATTGATTCTCTAATTCTCATGGTTCGTGATTGAATTTTGATGATCGGGACCGTTGAAAGTTTTTAAAAGGTGCTTTCCAAGGGCTACGTAAGAAATTGGGGAAAAAATTACTGCAAAGGGGTTGATTCAAGTAATTTTCAATAAAAAAACTATACTTTTCTAACTTTTTTGCAATTGCGATAAAGGGGTTTCTTATAGCCGATCGAGCCAAAAATTTGTACAAATCATTTATTAAACAAGCACAACAACATCAACGATATGGATCGTCGTGATCTTTTATTGGTAGTTTAGTCACTATACATTGAATAAATGCACGAGATTCGGTTTAATATAAATTACATCCCGACGAAGGCACTAAGTAAAATCGATCGGCTCAATTTTTTACGTGAATGATGTAATCAATATCCATAATCAAATCAACGGTTCAGATTGATCGTTATTAAAAAAAATCAATAATAAGTATTAGAATCTATACGTTTAACTTATTCTAAATGAAACTATATCTTGTGCTATAGTTGAATATACAGTAGCCATCAGACCGCGACAAAATTACGACGATCGAGACCGTTGATTTGATCACGCATGTTGATTACATCATTCGTGTAAAAAATTGTATTGATTGAGTTTATGTAGCGCCCTCATCGGGATGCAAATTTTATAAACCAAACGTATTGCATTTATTCAATATAAAGTAACCATACTGCCGATACACAATAACAACGATCCATATCGTTGATGTTGTTGTGCTTGTATAATAAACAATACGTTCAAAATTTGGGCTCGATCGGGTATAAGAAACTCTGATTTGCTGTAGTGTGGGCACGGTCCAATCCAATCCGACACGAATTTTTTTTGACACGACACGACCCACCCGTTTGATACCTCTACACCCGCTTTAATTACGGCACGACCCGACCCGACTCCCGACACGAATTATAAAGGCACGACACGATAGCACGACACGATCCGTTTTAAATAAGGCATGACCCAATCCGACACGAATTCTATCGGCAAGTCACGAAAGCACGGAACGACCCGATTTCAATAAGGCACGACCATGATACGACACGACCAAATAAGAAAATGGGCCGGCACGGCACGACCCGATTGCAATCGGCACGACACGAACACGACCCGATTTAGTAAATGTACACGACACGGCACGACCCGATAAAGAAAATGACACAGTTGACACGGCATGGTATGACACGGACACGGAAGTGGACACGGTCTGATTCGACCCAACCCGACCCGACACGGGAATTTTTTGACACGACACGACACGACCCACCCGTTTGACACCTCTACCTTTGATCCTTGGCTCCTTCTATAAATACCCCCCTTTGTCTTTCTTTACAAGGGCCACAAAATCACCAACTTTAAAAGTTTAGGAGATTGAGAACTCTTGCAAGCACAAAGGCTCTCAACCCTAGCTCACTTTTCATACATTTCTTCACTCCATTTTCCATCACAAGCATCATCAACCTTGCTCATTCCTTTCCAAAACCTTTCAAGCCAAGGTATAAACCCCTTTTCTGCTTACTGTTTTGATCCCTGAGGGGGGCTGTCAGGGCCAGGATTGGTAATCAATACCAGTTCTGGTCCTAAAGTCAGCAGAGTTACAACGCGATAGACTCACAGACGCGCGCGACAGTCCACTATCTCGTGCGACAGTTCTCGTGGGGTTTGGGGATGCTGGGTTTCCTTGTTTTATCATGTTGTTATTTGTTTAAAGGCATGTTAGGTATTTTAGCTCACTGTTGTGCATGAAAAATACATAGTTTAACTGTTATTGCTTATTTGTTCTTTTGGAATGCTTCTGGGTTGCTTCTGGACATGCACCAGAGCCCAGAACATGTAAAGCAATTCTGGAAGTCGATCCAGGGACTCTCGCGCGAGGGACTCACTGTCTCGTGCGATGGTCCTCCTAAGTCCAGTAACTGCCCTTGCATGAGCAGCGTGGCCCTTGGCCTCTGTCTTAAACACCCCCACTGTTTAGGGGTTGCCTTTCATTAATTTGGCTCCTGTTTGAAATAATTTGTAATTAACCATTTACTTTCAGTCTATATAAACTGCTTGGTTTGCTTCTTGGGTGTGCACTGGTCCTTCCAGAGCCCAGAAGAGGATCAAATTCAACCTGTGGTGAAACAGGACCCTCGCGCGAGTGAGTGAGTGTGTCGCGCGATGGTCGGCTTTGCATGCACGTTGATCCATGCATGCAAAGGTGGCCATGGTGTATGGCACATTCATTCCCTGTGCAGCCTGGTTCATTGCTCATCAGGGGGTTGGATTTTACCCTTTTGTTTATTATTTCATCCATCCATATCATGTTTATATCACATCTTGCAAACTATGTTACAGTTTTAATCCCCGATTAACTGTTCCCCCGCCCTAACTGGCTTAAAATTGGTTAAAGAAGAAAACGAATCACAAATATTTTCACAAAATGTCTAAGTAGAGACCAATCTCGGATTGGGTGAGAGGGGTGCCTTAAAACCCTTCCCCTCTAGTAACCTGGCTCCCGAACCCAGATATGGTTATGACGGACTGGTTCCTTCACTTTTTCAAATCAAATAGCGCGGCAAGTGCTTCGAAATACGGTTCCTTGGGTGTCGGACCTTCAAACCCAGGTGGCGACTCTGTGTTTTGCGAGCGCCTGCTTCTCCGCTCGCGCTCCCTCGATCTATCGGGCCGCTTTGGCACAAAAGGAACGAAATCCTTTTTCCAAGGGCATGCTGCCCACATGGCAGCTGTTCAACAAAATTCCCAACTTCGACGAATACTGGGCTGCGCGCACCTTCAAAAATGGCTTGGAAACTGGCACCAAGATCCTTGACGAACTCACCATCCACTCGCCACATGGCATGGGCGAGTTGATGCGCGTTGTAGAGCGGTTCTGTGCTCTTGAAGAATTCTATGTGGATAGGGCAGCACAAGGCATGCCAAGGTCCACCACAACCTTCCCCTCCGCCACCCCACAGCTGCCTTGTAGACACCTCTCAGACGGGGCATCACCATACAGTTGTATCATCACTGTGTTTGCTCGATTGGTTGCTCGCTTCATAAACCAAGATCGTGGATACTTCCATGGCTAGAGGTATCACCACACGATAGCGGTTATCATCAAAACAGAGTCGCCACCTAGTTTGTTAAAGCTAGGAAAACAGATAGAGATTCTGGATACGGAAGCCAAAAGTACAGCAAGGGGAAGGTGTTAGGCACCCCTCTCTGCCTAGCCGCAAGGCTAGCCCATAATCATTCAACTTAAGACACGTAGATGCTTTATCTAATCTATACACGTAGTCTGTTTTTATGCCTTAAACAGTCAATAAGTGAGCCAGGACTGTAAATAAATCATGCGTCAGAAAGCAGAAAACAAATCAAAACTATGCCAGCAAATCGATCACTCGGCCGGTGAATGGATGTCGCGGCCGAGGGATCATGCTGATATCAATGTACCGGCCGAGGCATCGAAGCCCCGGCTGGTGTTCTTCCTCACACCAGACAGAAAGTTTAACAGACTATCAGAAGGCTACGATTAGTAAATTAAACGTAAAATAAACCAAACCAGAGGCCGTTGGGCCTCACCACCTTGATCCCTCAGTTGCTGGATTGCTTTCAATCGATGGCGATTGACTGATTGATTGCTTCTTGGACGAAACCCTAGGGCTAGGGTTTGAACTCCGGGGTTGGATCGTCTGATTGATGGCCACCTATGGAAGGTTGGGGCTTTTGCTGAGAGGGTTTTTGGGAGTGTATAGCCAGAATTTCGTGGCTTGAATGTGTATAGATTTGAGGATTTTCGTTGTATTGTTGTGTGTATTTTCGGAGGCCAAAGGCCTCTTTATATAGGCAAAGGGATGACACACTTTGTCCAATCAAATCACGGGGTTACAATTGCATTTGCGTTGTAACTCGAACTCTTCAACGTAATCTCTGAATGTAGCCCGAACGCATCGGAGAGGCGGTGGATCGATCAACCGACAGAAGGTTCGAGAGTCTGGAAAAAGGCCGATCTGGCGGCCGAGGAAAGGATGTCACGGCCTAGAAATGGATGTAGCGGCCGAGCCATTGATCTGGCGGCCGAGGCTTTGATCTCTCAGGGAGATTTTGGGTGCAACAGGTTGCTCGGGTGAGGAATGGATGTTAAGGCCGTGAAATCGATGTTGCGGCCGGTCGATGGATTTTCCTAACACACTATATTTCTGTCTGAAAGGCTATTTGGCTCTGGATTGGGTCCTCTAAGTGGCTCAAAGTTCGTACCATGAGTCCATGGGTTTCATCAAAGAGCAATCAGCAATCATCGAATCCGTATCATCATCGGGATGGTCCCAAGTTGGGAGTTGAAATAATCGTTAGGCCAAATTGGAGTGTCTACAGATGCCCCTCTTTGACTGAGCTCAGACGGATCGCAAGACATGTTTGAGTAAAAGTCAAAGCTGTAAAAGCAGCTCAATTTGGTCCAACCACTATTCCAAGGGTTTTTGAAAAAGTTTTGTTATGGTCGGGCCGGGAGGCTGCCTACGTATTCCTCAAGGGAAATTCAGACCCATCGTAGTTCAGGGGGGCAATAAAAAAGAAAAAGTTTGGAGGATTAGAGGTAGAAGAGACGTACCTTCGGGCTTTAAAGGCCGTAGTGCAACGTACCCTAGGTGGAGCCAGGGTTTTGGCGGAAAGTAGTTGAAGGAGCACGGGGCTACAGGGAAGTTTTTGCGGAGAGTCATCTTAGCATTTTGGGGTAGACCGGTACCACGGCGGTGTGTTTGCTTTTCTTGATCATCCTTACTTTAACCTGAGAGAAGCTCGGTAGAGTAGCCTATCCTTGCGAATGAGTGGAAGGAATTGATGTAGTCGGGCGGAATCCAAGCCATCTGCGAGGATGAATCGGATGCCAGTTTTGAGATAAGGGTGGAACCCAAGTCATCTTCCGGAGACGAGTTGGATGCCGTTGTTTGAGATGCAGGAGGCGCAGGGGCCAGTAGCTGAAGTACGGAGTGTTGGTTGTGATTACGAGGTGAGAGCCTGAGGTGTTTGAAGCTTTGATTGGACAGCGCGGAGCTGGTTTTGATCATAAGGCGAGAGCCTAGGAGACGGAACCGAAGCGCGGAGCTGGTGTTGATAGTTCAAAAATCTTTGCCTTCCGGAGGTAAGGACTTTAGATGTTCGAGCTTTGGCGTGATTGAAGCGAGGCGTGGAGCCAGTTGTATTCTGATGGTCTGTGCGTGGAGCTTTCTCATCATAAAGATTTGGCTTTGAGCCAAAGGATCGAGGTTCTGGACCGATCAATAAAACCGAGGCATAGAGCCGGTTGATTGCAAGATGGACCTGCGAGTGAGAGATGCAAAACATAGCATGTATGTATGATAATGCTTGTTAGATGTGATGTGAATAGATGATTATGCAGACTCGATGTGTTTGATGCAATGTGTGCACGGGCCCGTGCGTGTGTGTTTAATATAAGCTTAGAGCTTCTTTCAAGTTCCGGACTTGAGCAATCAGAGCGTAGAGCTCGAGCATTCGGACGACAGAATCCAAGCGTTCAAAGTACAGGCTTTGAGCGTCCAGTACGCAGTGGTTGGGCATTCAAGCGTAGAGCTTGCGCATTCAAGTGTAGAACTTAAGCATCCAGTACACAGTGGTTGGGCTTGTTGATTAGGACGGCATAAAGCCTGTTGAGAGTTATTACGGCTTTGAGCCAGTTGAATTGGTTACGGCTTTGAGCCAGCTAAGATAATGGGCTTTGAGCCGCTGAGTCGATAACAGGCGTGGAGCCGTTGAGTAATGGGCTTCGAGCTGCATGAGTGGTGAGCTTCGAGCCGCATGAGTGGTGAGCTTCGAGCCACTGAGATAATTACGGCGTGGAGCCAGATAATTACGGCTTTGAGCCAGTTGAGAGATGGGCTTAGAGCCGTCGATGCTGAACGTAGGCGTGGAGCCGCTAAATTGATAGGCTTGGAGCCACTGAATTGATAGTAGGCATGGAGCCTCTTGAGCGAGCATAGAGCTGCTGGTAGTGAATACGGGCATGGAGCCGCTGAGTTTGATAATCGTGGTGGCGTAGAGCCTATTGATATAGCTGTTATGGCGTAGAGCCAATTGAAGTGGTTACGGCTTCGAGCCAATTGAGCGAGCGTAGAGCTTCTGAAAACGAATATAGGCATGGAGCCGCTGAAACAAGCGTGTACAGGTTTGGAGCCGTTGGAGATGATAGATATGGGCTTGGAGCCACTAAAATAACGGGCTTCGAGCCACTGAATAGCTTGAACATGGGCTTTGGGCTGCTTGATTGGCAATCATGGGCGTTGAACCGCAGAGATAATAGGCAAGGAGCCTGCTGATAAGGGGTATAGGCCTGGAGCTGCTATGAAAAATAGGCGAGGAGCCTTTTTTTTTTTTTTTGAGAAATGGGCTTAGAGCTGCTGAAATGATTGAAATCGTTGAGCGACTTGGGCGCAGGGCTATTGAATGATAACTTGATGGCAGGCTTAGAGCCGTTGAGATGATAGATATAGGCAACGAGGCCTGCTGAGATGTGGAGTTAGGGAGACGACAATCATGGTTTCGAACCTTTGAATGGTGGGCTCGGAGCCGCTGAAGAGGCATGCAAGTGGTTTCTAATACTGCCCGAGCAGGCTCGGGAGTTGGTTCGTGTTGTTGGTTTCGAGGCATTCATTCTGGGTCTTGACCTTCCGAAGGTCGATTGGTCATTGATGACCTCGCTGGTGGAGAGATGGTGGGATACCACCAATACGTTCCACTTCCCTACTGTTGGCGAAATGACTATCACTCCGGGTGACTTTTCCTTGCTGACTGGCCTGCGAGTTGGTGGTATTCCTCTTCGAGTTGATCCTCGGATTTGGGAGCGAGCAGGAGCTCTGGAGTGGATTTTGGGCAAGGTGCCCCCTCTTCATTCTCGAGGCCATATTGATATTTCTTGGCTGATCAAGACATACATGAGGGATGATATCCTGACTGAGGTGAGCGTTGAGCAGCTGGCGCGGGCTTTCCTCCTTTATGTCCTTGGGCAAACGTTATTCGCCAACAAGGATAGTTCGGTGCATACACAGTTTTTAGCCCTCTTACAGCACTTGGGGGATGCTCGGGGGTTTGATTGGGGAGCAGCTGCCCTGGCTACTTTGTATGGCAACCTCGGAGCCTGTTCTCGGGATAAGAGTCCCATCATTGGAGGTCACTACCGGGTGCTTGAGGTACATTCATTTTTCCTTTGCTTCCTTTTCTTGCTTTCCTGCTAGTATTGAACTTGTTTGCTAATTCGTCTTTCAGCTCTGGGCTTTTGAGTATCTCCTTCCGTTTCCCACCGGTACCAGGCATGGGAATGTGAACACTATTCCTCGTTATGGGCGATGGTTGACAGGACAGCGGAAGCCACGGTCACCTGTTTTGAGCCTTTCTGAGTGGCAGCGAGTTTTGGACCGGTTGACAGTCGATCAGGTACTTTCCCCCTCCTTTTGCATTCCTTGCCTTTAGATTTCCACATCTTTATGCCATAGCTGATTTGTCCTTAATCTGCAGGTACGGTTTGACCCTTGGGGGTGTGTTCCTAAGGATGCTCCTCTTGCGCGTTCTAGAGTCTTGGACCGTACTCGCAGCCTGCTCGAGGGTCCATTTTGTCGAGCCTGGTACTTAGGTGATCGGGTGGCCAGCCAGTGGCGCCCACGTGCTGAGGCACTCCAATTCTTTCCTCCTCCTCCTCCAGCATCGATGAGGTCTACTTCTTTCATGTCTAGAGCTGATTTGAAGAACGCTCGGCTTAGAGATTGGGCGGGTTTGCTTCTCCTGGCGGGTGACTATACAGAGTACTGCCGCCTTTTCTTGACTCCTGCTGCTGCAGTTCCTTTGGTTGCTGCAGTTCCTCCGTCTTTGCGGCCACGAGCTCCTCTCGTCTCCTTCCATTACGATGATGGAGAGGAGGGCGTCTGGCGCTTACTTCTTGCGCGACCCAGCTTTATACCAGCTGGGGCTTCTCAGGTATATCTTTTGAACTTGTTTCCTTGTTAGTGCTGCTATTTCAATGTTTTGAAATGTTCGATTTGCCTTTGCAGTGCTGCGGAGGTGGTGCGAGAGTGGCTGCATGCTTATCGAGTGCGGAGGCTTTGGTCGGGAGCAGCGCGCGAGATCCTTGAGGTATGATTTTCCCACGTTTTTCATTTGTTTTGCATATCTTCTTGATTCCTGAGCACTTGTATCCTCTTTTGGGTGCAGCTTGAGGCTGAGCGAGCACCAGTTGCTGATAGAGGGGATGTGGAGGCTAGCGGACAGTCCTTGTCTTCTTCCCAGAGATCGCCTAGTTTTTAGGGCTTCTTTTTCCTTTTCCTGTTCATAGTTAGCGGAAGATAGATAGAAACTATATTTGTATAGTGAAAGCAACCACAGCAATGGTTTTGATTTAATGGTTTTATTGAAATGCTTTTTGCGTCCCTGAAATGCATAGCATGGCTCTGAACAAGTGTTTACTGATAGACAGTAGTTTGTGAAAAGGAAATGCTGGCCGAATAATCGATTACTCGGCTGAAAAATTGTTGTTGCGGCCGAGGTATTGATTATTCGGCCGCTACTTTTGTTTTCCCAAGGAAGCTACGTTTTGCTTTAGCCAAGTGGCATTCTTATTCCTTTGTATGCTTAGTCTTTAATTTCCTGTCTTTTGCTTTTGCCATGTTCTATAGTCCGTTTGCCAAGCTCGAAAGTTTTCGAAGTTTCTTGCTCATTATATCGATGACCTTTAAGTTAGAAGGGATGAACAGCAATTCTCGTGTCCTCTAGTCGTTGCCAATTCCTTGAAAGCAACATACTTATCTTTCGCGAGTTGAATACGCAGGGTTAGCTATACCTATCACTGAGTACAAACACATCAATGTTTTCCTTCTTTCCAAATGTTTAGGCCGCATCTCAATGTGAGATTGCCTACGTATCCCATTCAGGGAATCAGGCCATGAACGTAGTTCCAACACTTTTGAGGTTGGGTTTCCACTCTTGGTTTTTCCTCTCATATGCTCTTGATTTTGCCTAGGTTACCTAATGGAGGTTGAGTCCCTAGCGATCTTTTACATGCCTTATCTTTTGCCTAGGCTGCATTTTTGCGTTTTCTTGCCCTAGCAGGCTTTGCTATTACTTTTGCTTGGGCTATTTGGTCACCCAACGAGCATTTCTCTTGCAAGAGGCTCTTGCATTTGAAACTTGTTTAGGAAAGGTATTTGGTTTGGAGATGTTTTTCTGAATCTCCCCTATGTTTGTACTTTTGCAATGGGCAAGCTAACCCTAAGTGTTCCCACAGAGATAGCATCTTCCTTCTAAGGCTTGACAAAAATCTAGTTTCTTAAGTAACTAAAGTTCATCCCTTCTTCCTTTTTGACATTGATACAAGGAACTTGATTCCGTGAAATTTCCCTTGCTTGGCAAAGAGATTATAGCATTCCAGCAATTGCAAAATTTCAAACCATTGAATAAGCATAGTTTTAGAACAGAAATTCACTTAGCAGAAACGAAATGCCCAAACAGGGGCCCAAAAAAAACATATCCTAGCTTGATTTAATAAAAGCAATGTTTTAATGTTCTTTGCCATGTTGTGACTTGTAGCATTCAGGGGCCATCTTCCTTTACCTTGACTTCCTAAATTTTATACTCTTTTCCACCCTCTTCTTTGCCAAACAGAGCCTTTGAACCGGATCCCTCTGTGAAGCTTGCGCTATGGCTACTCCTTTGGGACACGAGCAGTCCCCAAAGGGAAATGTCAACTTGAACTTCCTCCTCTTCGTCTTCTTTGTTGATTGTGTAGTTATGGAGGAAACCAGTTTCCTCCCCTTGGCTGTATAGCGATGCTAAAGAGATTCCATCGAGTGGATCTTCACATTCTCCTTCCAATTCATTAAAGTTACCCTCCCCTGTTTGATACGGGTCTATGCATGTGAAATTTAGGTCCTCTTCTTCCTCTATCCACTGGCTGTAGTTGCATTCATCATAAGGATTGACCCATGGCTGCATTTGAAATTCTTCCACCTTTTCTACGAGATTGATTGTTTCCCACACAATGGGAGGCGTTGGAATTCTAGTGTAGACACCCCAATCTGGGCTTCCAGATTACTTTACTTACGATATTTGATTCCCCGATGATGAAACGGATCAAGAACACCTCGGGAATGTCGAGTGTTTGAGCTTTGAGTGTTTGAAACCCTTTGAACCCTTAAACCAAGAAATTAAAGATGGTCAACACTGGGTCTGGAGTTGACCCTCGCGCGAGGGAGTGATTGCCTCGCGCGAGAGTCTGCTTTGCCAGGTGTGGTCAAAGTCAAACATTTGACTGTTGACCCATCGCGCGTGAAAGTGGAACCCTCGCGCGAGAGTCTCACTTGTCCTCGTAGCGATGGTCCGGCTGTCCACTTTCACCTTTGCCACCACTTGGTTTGCTTGCCGAGGGGCTCTGGGGCTTGAACCCCATTTTTCCCCATAGGTACTGTGCAGTGAAGGCCTTGGGAACACACCCTCACACAACCCTTCCCATCACCTTTTCACCAAGCTTAGTCACCAAGTTTGGTCCTAAGGGGTGTTTGCCACCACCTTATGGAAGGTGCTAACTCTATAAATACCCCCATTTGTTCACTTTCAAAGGGTTAACAAAAATTGGCATTCAAAGGTTTACACCTCAAGAACAAAGCTTGTTCTTCCTCCTCCATCACTCAAATCCCCCTTTTCACCTCAACTCAACTCAAAGTTCAAACACTTTTCAAACCAAAAGCCGAAGGTATAGCTTACCTTTGTTATGCTCTCTGTTCGAAGGGGGCTGGCAGGCCAAGGCTGGTAATCAATACGAGTCCTGATATTTGTCGGCAAACAAGAATCCGTGCCAAACACTCCCTCGCGCGATAGACTCACATACGCGCGCGACAGTCCACTGTCTCGCGCGACAGTCCTCGTGGGGTTTGGGGGTGTTGGTTATTCTTGTTTTATCATGTTATTCATTGTTTTGAAGTATGATAGGCCTTTTAGCTCATTGCTCGGCATGTTAAAACACATAGACTAGCTTTTCTTGTTTATTTACTTTGTTGGAATGCTACAGGTTGCATCTGGACTGTATCAGGCTCGAGCATGCGATTCTGGAAATCGGCGGGACACTCGCGCGGGACTCACGTCTCGCGATGGTCCTCTCGAGTCGATAGCGCCCTTGCATGATGAGCAGGCTTGGCCTTGGCCTTTGTTTTGATACCCCACTTTGTTTAGGGGTTGTATTTCAATTTGTTTAGCTCTGTTTATAATAATTTGTAATAATTATTTACTTTCATACCTATAAACCTTGGTTTGCCTCCTGGTGTGCACTGGTCCTTCCAGAGCCAGAAGGGGATAAAATTCAACCTGTGGTGAGACTTGAACACTCGCGAGGGAATGGGTGTATCGCGCGATGGTCCTTTTTGCATGCACGTTGATCCATGCGTGCAAAGGTGGCTGTCATGTGTGATACACCTATTCCATGAGCAGCTTGGTTTATTCTAATCAGGGGGTTAAGTTTTATCCCGTTTCATATTTGCCATCCATCCATGCCATGTTTAGATCACATCTTGCAAACTTGTTACAGTTTTAATCCCCGATTAACTGTTCCCCCGCCCTAACTGGCTAAAAAATGATTAAAGAAGAAGAAGAATCACAAAGTTTTCACAAAATATCTAAGTAGAGACCGATCTCCGGATTGGGCGAGAGGGGTGCCTTAAAACCCTTCCCCTCTCGTAACCTGGCTCCCGAACCCAGATATGGTTATGACGGACTGGTTCCTTCACTTTTTCAAATCAAATAGCGCGGTAGGTGCTTCGAAATACGGTTCCTTGGGTGACGGACCTTCAAACCCAGGTGGCGACTCTGTGTTTTGCGAGCGCCTGCTTCTCCGCTCGCGCTCCCTCGATTATGGGCCCTTGCTTCGGGGAACGAAATTCCCGAAGGCTCGCTTTGGAATCCGGAAATTCCAGGGCATGCTGCCCACATCTAGGGCGGTTAATAGGTACCACTATTTGGGCAGGCTCAAAGCGGGCATGCCTTCTCATCATAATGACCCTTTCTTTCTCCTTCTTTCTATTCTTAAACCAGATACGTAGCCATTCATCATTTTCTATAAACGGGATATCAGGATCCTCTAAATTGTGTTTTGCCCAGGAGTGCTCCCTCCACTTCCTTAGTTCTTCCTCCTCTGCTCGTTCTTCCTCGTCACTCTCATCGGGATCGATTACTTCTGATTGATCGGACTCAATGTCTTCTTCCTCTTCCATCACGAAACACTCATCCTCCTCTGGGAAGGTTAGGGTTGGTTGTTTTGGACAATGTACTGGTCAGGATTATACGCAGGGTTGTGAGATAGGTTAATGAGATTTATAGCTCGGGGTGGCTCAGTGTTGGGTGTTTTGGTTTGTGCATCAGGTTGTGGGGGTTTTATGGTACGGCTATCAATAAGATCTTGGATATCATGGCGAAGACGTATGCAATTGTCTGTTTCGTGCCCAGCATGTTGATGGTAGGCACATTGCTTGTTTGGATCATGGTTTGGGCCATAGGGTGGTGGAGGAAGTGGTTTGTTCAAGGGTTTGAGATGCCCCTGACGGCTTAGAATGGTTAAGGCTTGGGTAGGAGTCATGTAGAGGGGACTAAAATTACGGCGGGGCCGGTTTGGGTTTCGGGATGAGCTAGCTTGGAAGGGGTCTTGTGGTGAGGCTGAGTTAAGGGCGTTGACAGAGGCGTGAGATGTACGGGTTGAAAAGGTTTTCTTGGGTGGAGGAGTTTCTTCTTTCCCAATGAGTCTTAGTTTGAGTCCTTTTTCAATCTGCAGCCCAGTAGCATGTAAGCGCTTGAAATCAGTGATAGCCTATGTGTAGATATGCTTGAGGTACTTGGGTTGCAGATTCTTGACAACTATCCTTACTTGATCTTCCTCAGAGGGGCGGCTCTTCATTTTGGCAGCCTTTTCCCTCCACCTAGCCACGAAAGTGACAAAGTCCTCGTTGGACTCTTGCTTGGTCATTTCCAAATCTCGAGTGGTTAGCTCAACTTGGACATTGTATGCATACTGCTTAATGAAAGCATTGGCGATCTCGGGCCAAGTGTGGTAGTGTTCGAACTCCAAGGTGAGGAACCAGTCGAGAGCGCTCCCAGTGAGAGGTCTTTGAAACAGTTGAGCAATGAGTTCATCATTCAGACCCATTGGCTTCAGAGTATTGATGACATGACGGACATGGCTGGTAGGGTTACCAGTTCCATTGAACTTTTCGATGTTCGGCATTTTGAACTTTTCAGGAAGTTGAGAATCAGGGAAGAGACAGAGTCCTTCAAAGTCCAAAATTTGGTCTCCTTGGGAATGGGCCAAGGCGTGCTTGATTTCTTTGACTTGTTTGGCTAACTCAGGGTTTTCGGGCCTATTCTCGTTTGCCATTGATCTCTCTTCATCTTCAGCATTTCTTGCTGCCTTTTCTGCTAGCAAAGTAGCGATTTGAGCCTGAAGTTTAGCGATAGTGGCGTCGTTGTCTGCCATGGGAATAGAAGGATTGCTCGACAAAGTTTGGGATTTGGTAGATGGTCGGTGTTGCTGAGAAGATGACCGCGAAGTCCTAGGAAGTGATTGGGACTGTTGCGGTGAAGGTGTCTTGACAGGTGAAGACGATAAGCAAGATGGCTGCAGCAGCCTCTGTTTGGCGTGGCTTCGGGTGTTGTAAGAGTATAAAATTGGCTGTGGTTGCTTTCTTGGCTTACCTATCGTGCCTGTTTTAAAAGTAAAATACCTGCAAGTTAGTACTTGGTTGTTTGTTTTAGGGTTAGGACTTGGGTTAAAATCCCAACCCTTCTGCACAAAAAGAGTTAGTACAATATGATACAAGGTGTGAGGAAGAACTTGGAAGCAAGATGCAAGTAGGTTCCTAGCCTGTAGGTTCCTGCCTTAGTTTGATAAGTTCTATTGCTTTCTAACACATGTAAGGTCTTGGTAGTCTCAGGGTGCTCCGTTGTCAAAGGGCACCAGTCCTCTCACTAGCCCATCATAGGCAGTGATTGGGTGATTCCCTTTTGATATACCAAAAGGTACAAGTAACTGTGGGTTTGCTGGAACCCTAACATAGCCCATGTCATGCCGGGATATTAGGTGAATTCAACGAGGCTTGTCTGCTCGATGCATATGATAAATGAATTAAATAAGGCATGTATTAGTCTTATGTTGAACTTTTTGGTTATGGCTCTCATCTCCCCAGCAGAGTCGCCAGAAAACTGTAGACACCTCCCAGACGGGGCACCACCATACAGTTGTATCATCACTGCGTTTGCTCGATTGGTTGCTCGCTTCATAAACCAAGATCGTGGATACTTCCATGGCTAGAGGTATCACCACACGATAGCGGTTATCATCAAAACAGAGTCGCCACCTAGTTTGTTAAAGCTAGGAAAACAGATAGAGATTCTGGATACGGAAGCCAAAAGTACAGCAAGGGGAAGGTGTTAGGCACCCCTCTATGCCTAGCCGCAAGGCTAGCCCATAATCATTCAACATAAGACATGTAGATGCTTTATCTAATCTATACACGTAGTCTGTTTTTATGCCTTAAACAGTCAATAAGTCGGCAACGACAAAATAAATCATGCGTCGAGCGAAAAACAAATCAAAACTATGCCAGCAAATCGATCACCCGGCCGCGAATGGATGTCGCGGCCGAGGATCATGTTGATATCAATGTACCGGCCGAGGCATCGAAGCCCGGTGGTGTTCTTCCTCACACTAGACGAAAGTTTAACAGACTATCGAAGGCTACGATTAGTAAATTAAACGTAAAATAAACCAAACCAGAGGTCCGTTGGGCCTCACCACCTTGATCCTCGGTTGCTTGATTGCTTTGGATCGATGGCGATTGACTGATTGATTCTTATTGGACGAAACCCTAGGGCTAGGGTTTGAACTCCGAGGTTGGATCGTCGATTGATGGCCACCTATGGAAGGTTGGGGCTTTGGTAGAGAGGGTTTTGGAGTGTATAGCCAGAATTTCGTGGCTTGAATGTGTATAGATCTGGAGGATTTTCGTTGTATTGTTGTGTGTATTTTGGAGGCCAAAGGCCTCTTTATATAAGCAAAGGATGACACACTTCGTCCAATCAAATCACGGGTTACAATTGCATTTGTGTTGTAACTCGAACTCTTCAACGTAATCCTGAACGTGGCCCGAATGCATCGGAGGCGGTGGATCGATCAACCGGTAGATGGGTTTGGCGGAAAAAGGCCGATCTGGCGGCAGAGGAAAGGATGTCACGGCCTGGAAATGGATGTAGCGGCCGAGCCATTGATCTGGCGGCCGAGGCTTCGATCTCTCAGGGAGATTTTGGGTGCAACAGGTTGCTCGGGTAAGGAATGGATGTTAAGGCCGTGAAATCGATGTTGCGGCCGGTCGATGGATTTTTCTAACACACTATATTTCTGTCTGAAAGGCTATTTGGCTCTGGATTGGGTCCTCTAAGTGGCTCAAAGTTCGTACCATGAGTCCATGGGTTTCATCAAAGAGCAATCAGCAATCATCGAATCTGTATCATCATCGGGATGGTCCCAAGGTGGGAGTTGAAATAATCGTTAGGCCAAATTGGGGTGTCTACATGCCTGCACCAATCATCTCCCAACAACCTCAGCCGAAGAAACACGTTAACAACATCAAAGAAGGAAAGAAGCGCCAGTCGAAGGTACACGACTACGTTGTCGAGACCACATACTTCAAGGAGCCGATTTGGTCTTTCTTGAAAGAGATCATGAGGTAACCATGGTTTGAATGGCCAACCGGCAAGCTCGGCAAGGACACCGGTCAGCCAGATCAAAACGCAAGGAAGAAATGCTCTTACCACAACGAGCTCGGCCATTACACTACAGCCTGTGCTCCATACAAGGCTCTCCTAGAGAAACTTGCCGCTCAAGGCCATCTCGATCAATACATCGACTGAATCAAGACACCCGCCCGACAACTAAAAGGCAATACCAACCCCAACGAACAGCGGCCGTTGATATGCGTTATCCACGGTCCAGTAACAAAGGAGTTCAAAGGCACACTCCATGCCGACCTCAATCAAGCTTCCACATCAAAACAGGTACTCGCCGTCGGGTGCGGATCCAAGTGACAACGCCCGCACGATGTGCCAAAGTGGACGATCACATTCACCGAACACGACCTTGTAGACACCTCCCAGACGGGGCATCGCCATACAGTTGTATCATCAGTGTGTTTGCTCGATTGGTTGCTCGCTTCATAAACCAAGATCGTGGATACTTCCATGGCTAGAGGTATCGCCACACGATAGCGGTTATCATCAAAACAGAGTCGCCACCTAGTTTGTTAAAGCTAGGAAAACAGATAGAGATTCTGGATACGGAAGCCAAAAGTACAGTAAGGGGAAGGTGTTAGGCACCCCTCTCTGCCTAGCCGTGAAGCTAGCCCATAATCATTCAACATAAGACATATAGATGGTTTATTCAATTCCATACACGTAGTCTGTTTTTATGCCTTAAATAGTTAATAAGGGGGGTCGAGACTGTAAATAAGCATGCATCAGAAAGCAAGAAACAAAACAAAGCTGTGCCAGCAAATCGATCACTCGGCTGGCGAATGGAAGTCGCGGCCGAGGGATCACACTGGGTTAATGTACCGGCCGAGGCATCGAAGCCCCGGCTAGTGTTCTTCCTCACACCAAACAGAAAACTAACAGACGATCAGAAAGCTACGATTAACGACATAAAATATTAAATAAACCAAACCAGAGGCCGTTGGGCCTCACCACCTTAATCCCTCAGTTGCTTGATTGCTTTGGATCGATGGGGATCGACTGATTGATTGCTACTTGGACGAAACCCTAGGGCTAGGGTTTGGAACTCTGGGGTTGGATCGTCGGATTGATGGCCGCCTTCAGGAGGTTAGGGCTTTTGTAGAGAGGGATTTTGGGAGTATATAGCCAGAGTTTCGTGGCTTGAATGTATATGGATCTCAGGAATTTCGTGTCTATTTGGGTGTATCCGAGGGTCTCTTTATATAGGCAAGGGGGTGACTCACTCGGTCCAATCAAATCACGGGGTTGCAATTGCACTTGCATTGCAACTCAAACTCTTCATTGCAATCTCTGAACGTGGCCCGAACGCATCGGAGAGGCGGCGGGATTGGATCAAACAACCGATAGGGTTTGGCGGAAAAAGGCCGATCTGGCGGCCGAGCAAAGGATGTCGCGGCCTGGAAATGGATGTGGCGGCAGAGCCATTGATCTGGTGGCCGAGGCTTCAATCTCTCAGGGAGATTTTTGGTGCAACAGGTTGCTCGGGTGAGGAATGGATGTTGAGGCCGTGATATCGATGTTACGGCCGTCCGATGGATTTTCCTAACACACTATCTTTCTGTCTGAAAGGCTATTTGGCTCTGGATTGGGTCCTCTAAGTGACTCAAAGTTCGAACCATAAGTCCAGGGGTTTCATAAGAAAGCAATCAGCAATCATCGAATCCGTATCATCATCGGGATGGTCCCAAGGTGGGAGTTGAAATAATCGTTAGGCCAAATTGGGGTGTCTACAGATGCCCCTCTTTGACTGAGCTCAGACAGATCGCGAGACATGTTTGAGTAATAGTCAAAGCTGTAAAAGCAACTCAATTTGGTTTAACCACTATTCCGAGGGTTTTTGAAAAAAGGTTTTGTTATGGTCGGGCCGGGAGGCTGCCTACGTATTCCTCAAGGGAAATTCAGACCAATCGTAGTTCAGAGGGCAATAAAAAAAGAAAAAGTTTGGAGGGTTAGAGACAGAAGACGTACCTTCGGGCTTGAACAGCCGTAGTGCAACGTACCTGGGTAATGCCAGGGTTTTGGCGGAAAGTAGTTGAAGGAGCGCGGGGCTGCCGGGGAAGTTTTTACGGAGAGTTACTTTAGTATTTTGGGGTAGATCAGTACACGGCAGGTGCGTTTGCTTTTCTTGATCATCCTTACTTTGACTGAGGGGAGCTCGGTAGAGTAGCCTATCCTTGCGAATGAGCTGGAAGGAATTGATGTAGTTGGGGCGGAATCCAAGCCATCTGCGGGGATGAATTAGATGCCAGTTTTAAGATAAGGGGTAGAACCCAAGTCATCTTCCGGAGATGAGTTGGATGCCGTTTGTGAGATATAGGGGGTGTGAGGCTAGTGACTGAAGCACGGAGCATTGTGATGAGGGAACCAAGGCACGGAGCCGGTTGCAATCATGAGCCTAGGGTGACCGAAGCGTGGAGCTGGGGTTGATAGTTCAAAGAGCTTTGCCTTCCGGAGGTGAGAACTTGAAATGTCAGAGCTTCGAGCTTCGACGTGATTTGAACAGAGGCGTAGAGCCAGTTGTATTCTGATGGTCTGGAGCTTTCTCATCATAAAATTTGGCTTCGAGCCAAAGGATTGAGGCACCGGGCCGATTAATAAAACCGAGGCTTAGAGCCGGTTGATTTGCAGGATTGACCTATTTCATGAATAAAAGATATGCAGAATATGTATATGATGATAGTGGTTAGATATGAGCAGATATGATGATGCAGACTCGATGATAACAATGGTGATGCAGTTGATGCTAATGTGCACGGGCCCGTGCGTGTGTGTTTGATTTAAGCATAAAGCTTCTTTCAAGTTCCGGACTTGAGCACTTGGAGCATAGAGCTCGAGCATTCGGACGGCAGAATCCGAGCATTCAAAGTACAGGCTTTGAGCGTCCAGTACGCAGTGGTTGGGCATCCAAACGTAGAGCTTGTGCATTCAAGGTATAAACCTTAAGCATTCGAACGTCGAGTTCGAGCATCCAGTACACAGTGGTTGGGCATCCAAACTTAGAGCTTGTGCGTTCAAGTACAGGCTTGAGCATTCAAAGTACAGGCTTTGAGAGCAGGTGATATGGCGTTGTTGAGTAGTGAGTTTGTAGAACTGTTGAGTTGTTGAATATTCCATCTTCCATCTTCCACGGGGTTTGATTTGTTCTTCTTGCTTGGAATGCTTCCAAGGCCAGTTCTGAGTATGCTTGGGACTCCCCCAAGGCTAGTTTTGAGTGTGCTCGGGACTCCCCCCAAGGCTAGTTCTGAGTGTGCTCGGGACTCCCCCCCGAGGCTAGTTCTGAGTATGCTCGGGACTCCCCCCAAGGCTAGATCTTGACCCTATTCCACTTCAATTCTGTCGACTTGTTGACCTAAAATGCCATAAGGCATGTGAAATGCTTCGACTATTATGGCCTTCACAAATTTTCCTCACCTTGACTGACGGGATGATTCACACATACGCTCTAGGAGATTTCCATCGCCTCCTTTGACAAATTCAACTTGTTTTGGGAGATTTCCATTGCCTCTATTAACGGGGTACCTTCCGGAGGTTGGATGCTTTCTGGAAGCTGGCTATACAAACGCCTCTTGGAGAGCTTTAGTAACACGGATGCCTTTTGAAGAGCTGACGTGTGTACTAGGTGATTGTAAGCTTCATGCAGATGTATTTTCTTGTTGGTTGTTCACTCAATGTATTAAGTGAAAGCCGTAGGATTGTATTGCTGGCCTGCTGATCGCGAGACTGTGCATATGGCAAGGCCTTGAAGCTGTTGGATATGGATAATGACAATAGAGCTTGCTGAGTGATCCAATGGTGCAAGAAGTACGGTGCTTGCAGAGATGGTATTTTCATGGCCATTTGAGCCGCTGAGTTGAGTACTAGAGAGTTGCTGAGTTATGGTGTTGTCTGAGATGGCGAGCAAGGAACACATGGTGTAGCTAGGTGAGCCTGACTTTTGGAGTGATGAGCGTGAGGCCGCTAGGTGAGTGAGGCCGTTTAAATGATTATGGACATAGAACCGCTGAGTTGGTTGATGTAGAGCTGATGGATTTGCTTGATGATGGTGCCAATTGCAGAGTTTGCTCAGGACTAGTTACGAGGCTAATTTTCAGCCTCTTTGACTGGGCTTTGTCGGTTATAGATATCAAGCTTGGTATGGTCGGTTCAAGGACCGAATCCAGGAGAATCCTGCAATCCACATTTGAATAGTTTAGAAAATAGCAATGGATAGGACAATATGCAACAGGCTTGGAGTCGACCACGGGCCGAAGTCCTCTTATGATGACTGCTAGGGGCAGGACCACCACACTTAAAGAACCCTAATTCAAGAGCCTGAACGATTGCGGGTGACATGGTTTGCAACATGACATATATGCATATTAATTTGAGTATTTAGAAAGAAACGCAAGCCCCCTGTTTAGGCCATGAATGCTTGACTTCTAGCTAAATCGTGCATGATGACAATGATCTAATTGCCCCTAGCATAGAAACATGCGATGCAAATAATAACGAAAGTGAGTGCAATGTTTCTGTTCGGCGGAGATCTTGGCGCGCCCTTGACAGTGCTGTGTGACAGCATTCCACAAAAGAGTTGAGGTGTTCCCCTGAATATGATGCTTCTCAGGCTGAGCTTTCTTCAAGTGTGTTGGCAGGGAGGTAGACTTTATAGTGCATCCCTTTGTTGCCCTTTATTCCTTGTATAGATATGATAGCCGTGATGCCTTGATGAACCTGCCTTGTTTGAGTATAAGAACACCTCATACTTGGGATTAGCTTATGCAACCAAGACAACTACTTTTGCTAAGCAAACATAATGATGTACACATGGAATACTAGGGTCAAAAGGTCTATGCAAAAGACAAGGTGAAAATGATATGCAAACAAATCCACAATGTGTTCTAGACATCTCAACTTTCGCGTGTTTAAGCTAATGCTCCTCTTTGATTTAGGGAGACCAATAATGACTTTAAACTAGTTAAGTGATTATGACAAGACAGACTACAATACTCTAGCGACACTGCTGAAAATATTGTTTGGCCCAGGGCCCATCTAGTTGCACTCCTCATGAAATGGGAAACTCATTTTATCTCCTCAAAAGTTTGTAAAAGCAATTGTGCTTGTATTGCTGTGTCAAAAATGTTTAGGATAAAATCAACTTTGAAAGCTCTCCCTTGAGGATTTCAAGGTCATATCATTCTATCCATGCTCCACACTCACGTCATTCAATCATCAAAGAACATAGAATTATTTTGCAAACCTATGCCCCTAGTCAATTAGGTGAGTTTGTTGCTTCGAGCTTGATTTGGTTGACTTGAGTTGGATTGATAAGCACCTACTGAGATCCACATAAGAGGTTGGATACTTTTGAGAGAAATGCATAAAGGGGATCATAGCCATGCCCCTTGTCTCACGTAATTCTCTATGCTGTGTGATTTGCCAAAATGATGCAAATTTCAGAATTCTTGCCCTTCGTGTTAAGTTCCACATTGGTGATGCCTCTTGTGTCTAGGACCTTGCTACTAAGTCGTGTTCCTCAATCTGAGAGGACTTTGTTACGGACCATATTGTAGGTTAGGGTGTCGGCTTAAGAAAGGAAGGGATGTAAAGACTCAAACCTAATTTCTACTCATGTTTGGGTTTTAAAAGCTAGCAGCCATCTTCAACATTTTTTATCAACTCTTGTCGTCTCTTGTCTCACTTTGTGTGAAAGAGTTGTTTTCTTCAAAAATGTCCTTTGTATATATTGGAAGAAATGTTTCTTTCAAAATGCCCCTTGCTTGACGGGGCGCTCATTCTTTCATTTGATTTTTCTTTCATCTCTCCTTGCATTATTATTTTTTTTTGTGTATGCCCTAGTGTAGGGAATGACTGTCTAGCAGGCTTTTCAAAAGAATTATCCAGAGGCTCAACGTGGCTAGCAAAGGATAAGTGTTTGGGATAGAGAAATGAATGCCTTTCTTCATCTTGAAATACACGACAAAGTGGCAAAGATCCTGACTAAGATATTAGGGGCTTCGATGCTTAACCAAGTGGATTTTCTAAGATTGAAGAGAATACATAGTAGATGCATGGAAACATGGCTAATTTCTCACTTTGTTCGTGCTCTAACTTTTGCCTAGACCGCCCTTACGGATTTTCAATCTAGCGAGCTCATCATTTTTCTTCTCTTTATTTTTTCTTTTCTTCTTTCTCCTCTTTTCTACTCTTCATATTCAAAAGCATATCTTGCTTACAGGTGATCTCTGTGAGGGTTTAGAGATGTGTCAACTCCTTCTTAGCTCCACAGAAATGACGCGGGTCATAGCTTTGAAAAACTCATTCCGTGCTTTTGACAATTCAAGTGATTATGATGTGTTTCAAAAGATGTTATACGATTACTTTGAAACTCTTGCGGATTGTTTTCAACGTTTGATGTTATCATGAGCATTCTATAGCAGCAACTCAGCAAATGGGAAAATTGTGGCCGACCATAAGGTGCCTACGTATCTCAAAAAAGAGAATCAGGCCATTCGTAGTTCAAGTTCGAGGAGACTCTTATTCACATTTCATGCTAGGTGCAACAAGCGGACTTACGACCAAAATAAACTCAAGACATAGACCTTTAAAAAGGAAACAGATATAGACCAAAATAGTAGCTAGGACTAGCTAGATAAGACTCCTCAAAAATTGACTCTTAGCCTAAGACGTGACAGGCATGGATGCTGTTGCTGCCCAGTGATCAAACTCAGCTGGATCAATCTTCTCTTGATCGATGAGGTCTTGGATCGCATTCTTGAAAGCCCCACATTCTTTGATAGAGTGGCCATTTACTTGGTGGTACTTGCAATACCCTCCGCCTTTTTGTATAAAATTTGGAAATTTTGGCTGTAACGGCTTCAATACCCCTTTTGCTTCCAAGATACAGAACACCTCTTCCAAGTTCATTCTAAGAGGAACAAAGTGTCTTTTTTGCCTGCGGTCGAGATGGGATCCCAACATTTTAATATTACTGTTGCTTATGTTCATCTTACAGTCGTTTTTCTCTTTGAGAGATTCCTGGTTTAGATTGATGGTATTGAGAAGAAGTTGCTTTTCATGTTGCTGCTGCGGATCGTTCACCACCATTTCAATTTGGTTGTCCTCAATGGAATAAGTTTCTCTTTGAGCTGTCCTTTTCAGCCATCTAGTAGGGGGAGGTGGAGGTGGAGCTTGAACTTGCGGAAGACTTCTTTGCAAACTGTGAACAACGGTGGCTAGGGCAGCCACTGATTCAACCAATACGTTAACTTTAGCAGCCAGAACTTTAATCTTCTTGTCAGCCATTGCTGTCACGTCTAAGACCAAACCCAAAATTTAGAAAAAGCAAGAACTTAGCTACGCTCAGGTTGAGATGTCCAAAATCAAGTGTCTATGCAAGGCATACATCAAACACACTTATTGCCCTTAAAATGCAAATCTAGCATGATGGGGGGCTTAACCAAATGATAATTGATGTTGACATATGATCATGCAGTATGCTATAAGAAGAAATAAGGGTAATTGACCCCTCTTTTGGTTTAGTCCCTTGTATGGTTAGAGAAAGGCAAACAAAATGATATACATAGCACCATAGCTATTTTTACGGATTATGGATGAGTCATGAGTTGCAATTCGTTTGTACGCATGAGTTTATCGGATACTATAGATAGCCAGCAATTTTTGATATGGATGATTCTTAAGACTCGTTGCTGCCACTTAAGATCTTACTTCCAAGCCAATCCATATTATGAGACAAACCGAAAAGGTTGAGCATATGACTACAACAGAAAGTAGACTCGGAGTCCATCACTGTGCTAGCGGCTATTTGAATGTTTCAGAAAAACTTGTCATTTGAGAATTAGATATTGCAAAAAGTTTTGAAAATTCTTTCAATTCTTGGTTTGGGAAGATTTTTTCTCACAACGGATTGAGGTAATTGAAATCCACTTGATTATTTGCTAGCACATTGACAAACTCCTAAATCTTACCGGCTCGTTGCAGTAAGCATGCTCAAAATTTTGAATTTTGAAAGATGGGTTTCTAGGTCGTTTTGGAAATGGGAACCAAAGTCCTACACTTGTCATGCTAAATCATCCATGGAGAAATAAGTATTTGCAAGTTCTATCCATAATATCCAATTATCCATAACCTGCTCTACTACCTTACACTCCCTCTTTCCTTTAGCCTCGCAAGGCAAAGATTGCTAAAGGGATCCCTAGTTCAATTGCCGATGAGGCAGCCAGTGTCTGATTTCGTTCTAGAAATCCATGCTTTGCGGTGCTTTAAGTAAAGCGGGAGTGTTAAGTAAGCAATGATGCTTTCAACTTACTAAAAACATACCTTGCGGGCAATGGCATGCCTCATGGCTTAGCTATAAAGCTTTAGAGTTGGGGCTTTTAGCTCATGCCCCAACCCTTCTGCACAGAAAGAGATATTAAAACAACATATACAAGGTGTGAGGAAGAACTTGAAAACAAAATGCAAGTAGGTTCCTAGCTTGTAGGTTCTTGTCTTAGTTTGATAAGTTCTATGGCTTTCTAATACATGAAAAGTTTAGGTGGTCTCAAGGGTGCTCCGTTGTCAAAGGGCACCAGTCCTTTCACCAGCCCATCATAGGCGGTGATTGGGTGATTCCCTTTTTGATATACCACTAGGTACAAGTGACTGTGGAGTTTGCTGGAACCCCTAACATAGCCCGTGTCATGCCGGGATATTAGGTGAACTCAACGAGGCTTGCCTGCTCGATGCATATGATAAATGAATTAAATAAGGCATGTATTAGTCTTATGTTGAACTTTCTGGTTATGGCTCTCATTCCCCAGCAGAGTCGCCAGAAAACTGTAGACACCTCCCAGACGGGGCATCGCCATACAATTGTATCATCATTGTGTTTGCTCGATTGGTTGCTCGCTTCATAAACCAAGATCGTGGATACTTCCATGGCTAGAGGTATCGCCACACGATAGCGGTTATCATCAAAACAGAGTCGCCACCTAGTTTGTTAAAGCTAGGAAAACAGATAGAGATTCTGGATACGGAAGCCAAAAGTACGATGAGGAAGGTGTTAGGCACCCCTCTGCCTAGCCGTGAAGCTAGCCCATAATCATTCAACATAAGACATATAGATGCTTTATTCAATTCCATACACGTAGTCTGTTTTTATGCCTTAAACAGTTAATAAGGTGAGTCGAGACTGTAAATAAGCATGCATCAGAAAGCAAGAAACAAAACAAAGTTGTGCCAGCAAATCGATCACTCGGCCGGCGAATGGAAGTCGCGGCCGAGGGATCACACTGGGTCAATGTACCGGCCGAGGCATCGAAGCCCCGGCTGGTGTTCTTCCTCACACCAGACAGAAAACTAACAGACGATTAGAAAGCTACGATTAACGACATAAAATATTAAATAAACCAAACCAGAGGCCGTTGGGCCTCACCACCTTGATCCCTAAGTTGCTTGATTGGTTCAGATCGATGGGTATCGACTGATTGATTGCTACTTGGATGAAACCCTAGGGCTAGGGTTTGGAACTTCGGGGTTGGATCGTCGGATTGATGGCCGCCTTCGGGAGGTTAGGGCATTTGTAGAGAGGGATTTTGGGAGTATATAGCCAGAGTTTCGTGGCTTGAATGTATATGGATCTCAAGAATTTCGTGTCTATTTGGGTGTATCCGAGGGTCTCTTTATATAGGCAAGGGGGTGACTCACTCAGTCCAATCAAATCACGGGGTTGCAATTGCACTTGCATTGCAACTCAAACTCTTCATTGCAATCTCTGAACGTGGCCCGAACGCATCGGAGAGGCGGCGGGATTGGATCAAACAACCGACAGGGTTTGGCGGAAAAAGGCCGATCTGGCGGCCGAGCAAAGGATGTCGCGGCCTGGAAATGGATGTGGCGGCCGAGCCATTGATCTGGTGGCCGAGGCTCAATCTCTCAGGGAGATTTTTGGTGCAACAGGTTGCTCGGGTGAGGAATGGATGTTGAGGCCGTGATATCGATGTTACGGCCGTCTGATGGATTTTCCTAACACACTATCTTTCTGTCTGAAAGGTTATTTGGCTCTGGATTGGGTCCTCTAAGTGGCTCAAAGTTCGAACCATAAGTCCAGGGGTTTCACAAGAAAGCAATCAGCAATCATCGAATCCGTATCATCATCGGGATGGTCCCAAGGTGGGAGTTGAAATAATCGTTATGCCAAATTGGGGTGTCTACAGACCTTGAACACGTGCAAACTCCACACTCTGACGCTCTCGTTGTCACCATTCAAATTGGCATTCACGATGTCAAGCGAGTCCTCATTTATCAAGGAAGCTCGGCTGAGGTCATGTGTTACGACCTGTTCAACAAACTCGATCTCCCAGAATCCGCCTTACAACCCGCCGACGTGCCCCTCATCAGCTTTAACGGAGCACCTGTTTGGCCATTGGGCAAAATCTTTCTTCTTGTCGTCATCGGTTCAAAGACTCTGTTCATCGAATTTATCGTCGTTAATGCGCCGAGCCCGTACAATGCTATCCTCGGTCGAACCTGGCTCCACGGCATGCAGGCAATTGCCTCCACCTACCACCAGGTCGTTCGCTTCATCGGCTCCAATGGTAGGCAAGAAGATCTACGTGGAGATCAGGTGGCATCCAAAAAAGGCTACGCCTCAGCCGTCCACAACTCCACCAAAGCCAAGCAGATACAGTGGGTTGAAGTCCCTAACATGGCCATCATTGATGATGTCGGCCAAAAGGCAAAAGATAAAGCGGAAGAAGACTTGGTAAAGATGCCCATCAATGAGGATGGCTCATGCTTCTTCTTACTTGGCTCCTCTCTCAGCGACGCCGAGCGCGAAGAGATGTTTGAATTCCTCAAAGACAACATAGAAGTCTTTGCCTGGACCCCCAATGAGATGCCAGGGGTCGACCCCGACTTCATCTGCCACTCTCTCAACATCAAGAAGGATTCCAAACCGGTGGTACCGAAGGCTTGACGCTCGGCACCTGAACACGCTAATGCTGTCATAGAAGAGGTTAACCGACTATTGGAAGCAAATGCCATCCAGGAAGTACAGTACCCAACTTGGCTTTCCAACACTATCGTTGTTAAGAAGAAGAACGGCAAATGGCGAATGTGCGTCGACTACACCAACCTCAACGACGCGTGTCCAAAGGATTGGTTCCCACTCCCAAAGATAGATCAGTTGGTTGACACCACCGCATGCCACGCTCGGTTAAGTTTCCTTGACGCCTATCGCGGCTACCACCAAATAGCCATGGACCCGGAAGTCATGGAGAAAACGGCTTTCATCACACCACATGGCATTTTCTGCTACTGCGTCATGCCTTTTGGGCTCAAGAACTCAGGAGCCACTTTCAACCGCACGATCTTCAAGATGCTTCACGCACAGATCGGCCACATCTTGGAGGCCTAAATCGACGACCTCGTTGTCAAAAGTCAGAAGGAGCACAACCACCTCACCGAACTCGCAGAAGTATTTGAAGTTCTCAAACTCCACAAACTCCGCCTGAACCCAGAAAAATGTGCCTTCAGCGTAAGTGCAGGGAAATTTCTTGGCCATCTGGTAACTAAACGAGGGATCGAGGTCTACCCCAACCAAATTAAGGCAGTGGCAGACTTACGGCCACCACGCACAATCAGGGAAGTACAGAAGCTCACCGGTATGGCTGCTGCCCTCAATCGCTTCATTAGCAAGTCATCCGACAAATGCCACGCCTTCTTCCACACCCTGAAGGGACAGAGCTGGTGAAGCTTTGATTGGACGCCAGATTGCGATGCAGCACTAGCCGAACTCAAAGAATACCTAAGCTCGACACCACTAATGGTCAAGCCCAAAGAGTTCGAGACTCTCTATTTGTACCTTGCCATCTCTGCCCATGCGGTCAGCTCAGCATTGGTCCGACGAAATGGAGCAGAGGACATGCCTATCTACTTCACCAGCAAAACACTCCTACCAGCGCAAACGCCCTACCTCCCCCTGGAGAAGTTAGCTCTCGCTCTTGTCTCAGTAACATAGAAGCTACTACCCTACTTCCAATCCCACACAATCACTGTTTTGATGGAGTACCCTCTTAAAGCTCTCTTTCGTAAGGCCGACCCCTCCAATCGTGTTTCCAAGTGGGCCGTCGAACTTGCAAATTTTGACATCCACTTCGAGCCTCGGACAGCACTCAAAGGACAAGTTCTCGCCGACTTCATCGCAGAACTAACTCTCGACGATACTGAAGAGTTCAACAAAACTTCCCAACCGGAATTCATCACCGAACCCACAGCAGGTACGAAACCTTGGCTCCTTTTTCAAGGAGACACTTGGTGACTTCAAGTCGATGGTGCCTCCAATAGCAATGGCGTGGGTGCGGGTGTTGTCTTGGTCTCCCCTTGTGGGACACTTCATGAGAGCTTTATCAGCATAGACTTCCCTGCCACCAACAACGAAGCAGAATACGAAGCCCTCCTCGCTGGTCTACATTCGGCTATCGCAATGAAAGTCGACGATTTGGCTGTTTATTGTGATTCCCAACTAATTGTCAACTAGGTGTTGGGGGACTACGAAGCTAGGGACCCCAGGATGATGAAGTACCAGGCAACAGCAGCCGAACTGATCATGCAGTTCAAGAATTTCAAGATTGAACAAGTCAACCGCGAACACAACGCGCACGCAGACACCCTCGCTGGTTTTGCCTCGGCCTCGAAAGCTTCTGAGTTCCGCACTATCACCTTCGGCAGCATCGACCACCCAAGCTTTGACACCACTCCAGAAGTACTGAACATCAAACTTGGCCCAAGTTGGATGGACGAGATCGTTGAGTTCCTCAGAAATGACACTTTACCCGACAACAAGAAGGAGGCCTACCGTATTTGGAATAAGGCCGCCTACTATTGGCTATCTGATAGCGGCCAGCTTTACAGACAATCCATCTCTAGGCCCTATCTCCTTGTCGTCCACCCTACCCAAGTACCAGTGATTCTCAATGAGCTCCACTCAGCGGCTGCCACTCTGGAGGTCATTCCCTTTGCCAACGAGCATTGAGTCAGGGATACTTCTGGAAGAACATGAAGAAAGATTGTGAAGAAGTCGTCTGCAAATGCCGACCACGCCAACTATTTTCTCCAATTCCCAAGCAGCCGGCTCAGAACCTTTCCCCCATCACAAGTCCTTGGCCCTTTGCCCAATGAGGGCTTGATATCTTCGGGAAACTTCCAACGGCTCCTGGAGGCTTCAAGTTCCTGATCACTGCAACTGACTACTTTTCAAAATGGGTCGAAGCAGAACCTCTCATCACAATGACCGAGGCCGACGTCCAACGATTCGTTTGGAGAAATATTATCACCAGGTTCGGCATCCCTTACGCCATTGTCTCTGACAACGGCACTCAGTTTGTCGGTAACGGCCTCTCCAATCTCTTGGAAGAATTCGGCATCCGCTTCTTCAACTCCACTCCAGCATACCCTCAAGGAAATGGCCAAGCCGAGGCCTCAAACAAGACCGTCTGTACTGGAATAAAACGTCGGTTAAACTCCAAGCGTGGCAAATGGGCAGAAGAGCTACCCAAGGTTTTATAGGCCTATCGTTCTACGCCACGACGCTCTACTGGCCAAACTCCCTTCTCAATGGCTTTCGGCATGGAGGCCGTCATTCCATTGGAATCGAATTTCCCTACCCTTAGAACGGAGACATTTGACCCAAAGACAAATGACGAGGCTATCGCACAAGAGCTTATACTCGTCGAGGAGAAGCGTGATGACGCTCGGCTCAAGTTACCCGACTACCAAGAGCAAGTAGCCAAAGGGTTCAATCGAAGCGTACGAACCAAGAAATTTAAGACAGATGATCTCATGTGGCGGAAGGTGGTGCAAGCAAACAAGAAAACGAAGTTTATTCCCAACTGGGAAGGGCCTTTTCGCGTCGTCAAAATTGCTGGAGAAGGTGCCTACATCCTAGAAGACATGAACGGAAAAGTGCTTACCAACCCTTGGAATGCACATAATCTGAAAAGAGCATACATGTGAACCACCTCCTTATTCGTCCCCTATTCGGCGACGTACAATCCTAGGCTATTCTTTGAGTTAGCAAATTTTCAAATTTTTTCTGGCTTCAGCCTCTTTATCTCTGTTCTTAATTTTCAAGAATGGCTTCGGCCCACAAGTCTCTTTTTACTTTCTATCATGTACTTCAAAATGTTCAATGAGACGACAAGTTTGCCACTTGAATCCTTTAAAATTCATTACTGTTCTACTTTCTACACCTTATCCACAAAACTCACGCTCGGCGAATCTGCCATACATAAACGATGACTTCGGTCACATCCTCAAACGGCTCCTAAAGCCTTTTGCTTCAGCCACTATCACCGCCCAAAAAAGCAAACAAAGGACATATGGTCCACCGAGCCTAAAACACATCACTGATGGAACTTAGGCTTCAGTTCGGCTTGGCAAGACACCATGGTCAGCCACCGAAAGGTTAAACTCGCACTACTGGCAAGCAAACCACCCACAAACAATCAAAACTCTCAAAGTCCATCTTACCTTGGCTAGGGGCTTACACGTTGGCCGAGCCCCAGCAACGGGCAAGAAGGCACCTCACACTCTTACGATTGATTCAAGACTCATGGGCAAGGAGGCCTTTTCGCGTCATCAAAATTGCGGGAGAAGGTGCCTACATCCTAGAAGACATGAACGGAAAAGTGCTTACCAACCCTTGGAATACGCAGAATCTGAAAAGAGCATACATGTGACTCCTTATTTGTCCCCTGTTCGGCAAGGTACGATCCTTGGTTATTCTTTGAGTTAGCAAATTTTCAAATTTTTCTGGCTTCGGCCTCTTTATCTCTGTTCTTAATTTTCAAGAATGGCTTCGGCCCACGAGTCTCTTTTTACTTTCTATCTTGTACTTCAAAACATTCAATGAGACGACAAGTTTGCCACTTGAATCCTTTAAAATTCATTACTGTTCTACTTTATACACCTTATCCACAAAACTCACCCTCGGCAAATCTGCCATACATAAACGATGACTTCGGTCACATCCTCAAACGGCCCCTAAAGCCTTTTGCTTCGGGCACTATCACTGCCCAAAGAAGCAAACAAAGGACATATGGTTCACTGAGCCTAAAACACAGATCACTGATGGAACTTAGGCTTCGGTTCGGCTTGGCAAGACACCATGGTCGGCCATTGAAAGGTTAAACTCGCACTACTGGCGAGCAAACCACCCACAAACGATCAAAACTCTCAAAGTCCATCTTACCTTGGCAAGGGGCTTACACGTTGGCCGAGCCCCAACCACGGGCAAGGAGGTACCTCACACTCTTATGATTGATTCAAGACTCATGCGCAATAATTGCAGCATATCAGAGGATAGTTTCACGATCGGCGACCTACAAATCTCGTCCACTACTTTGGTCAAGGCTCGGCAGTTACAACACCACAGTTAACTTCCACAATCATAAAAAATCCAACTACTTAGCCGAACCAAAACCAAAGTGGGGGCTATGGATATCTACCATCCAAACAAACAAGATTATCAAATTTTTCCAAGGCATGAATACATTTAACCAAGTTCGGCAAAATAGAGGAGATGCAAACAAAATCAGACGTGCATTCGATCAAAGAAAGAACAAAGGTATTGCAGAAAATCCTAACAGGGAGGTACGACGTGGTAAACCGTTCGATGCCGACCCCCCATCAACTATTACACCTGGTACGGCAAACTCCAAGTTCGGAGCTGTTTAGTCCTACAAAAAGTTCAAACAACAAAACTCATTACAAATGAAAGGAAGCTAGCAACAATGTGCTTAAACTTGAGCAGTAGTATCTGCAGCAACATCAGCAACAACATCAGTCACAACTTTAGCTTCAGCTTCTTTTTCAGCATCCTTCTCAGCATTCACTGGCTCTCGCTCGGCCATCCTCTCATTACTGCCATCACCCATCTTTTTACCACCAGAGCCATCACCACCCTCGGCAATGACGTCGGTGAGGTATTCAATCTCCTCCTCACTCTCGGGAAACTCCTCCGGAGGAAGTGGTGCGCATTCTTCATCCGTATAAGGCAAGATGAGCTCGGGGGTCATTGGGGCTGGGATTGACTTCGTTAAATTCATGTCCGCCTCCAGCTGAAGCACCCCACAGGCTTCCTTCACACCATCTTTGTACCCTATTCGATAGGCGATGGGGACCCTTATCTTCACCTCGTCGTTCACCATTGATCGAGCATCTCTAATATACTCTTGGCCTGCACGGTCATAACCTACCTGATAAGCCTTCTCGTCCACCTCCTTCATCTTTCTCTTCTCCCTCCTCAAAACTTTGCCAAGTTCACGCTCGGCCTTCTTCGCCTTCTCCAGGGCATCATCTCTTTCCTTCTCAAGCTCGGCGATCTTGACCTTCGCAAGCTTCAGGCTGTTTTTCACGGACTTCGTTTTTTCACGCTCAGTCTTCGCATCATCATGATAACGGGTCCTCTCAGCTGTCAATAGCTCGGCCTGATTTGAAGCACGCAACAAAGCCTGCCCGGCCTGCACCAAAGAAACAAAACATCAGTCTCAGCAACATCAAATATATATCTATTCTCTCTGAACCAGAAACAAACCTGAACAACGTATGCACTGGCATGAACCAAGCTCGGTTGGAGTTCACCAAGAACCCTCTCCAAGTCCCTCGGCAGAGCAAGGCCACGGAGCATGGTGACAGCCAATCCAAGCTCCAACTTGACGCTGTCTCCAACATTAATGACCCTAACTTCGGTTGTTGCAAAGGAAGGCGCAAACTCCTGCACAATCATTTGGCCTCCCGAACCTGTCGACTTCTTTGCTGCTTTGGAGCCACCTGCAGCAGACGACTCAGTTTGATCTTTTTGAAGTGGCGTTGGCGGCCTGGTCGGGAAGAACTCTTGGGTAACCTTTTACTTTTTGGCAGCAGGCTCGACCAAACCCGCATCCTTCTACCGAACTACAGCGCCGTCCCTGAGGTTGACTTTGACAACATTCCTCCTCCCCATGTCCTCGGCAAATTCAAGGATGAGGGTTCGAAGGGGAGGAATGTTGACACCTGGGAAATCGGACGGTAGACTCTCCTGGAACCAGAAGTCCGCCGACTTCTTTAAACTGGGAAATTTCACTCGCGGCTCTTTTGCCCTCTTACTCGGCATCGGAGTTTGTAGTTGGGGTAAAGGTTATCTCATGCTCAGTATTGAAGCCGTCGTCGTATTCGTGGTCACATTCGGCATTGGAGTCACTGGAGCATGGCATGTTTGAAGCAATCGAGGAAGCTTGGCGTCGGCTTCTACGCCTTTTCAAGTATCTCGGATGAACAAATCCCCGGAGTCGTCTCCCGAGCTTTCGGAGTCGGAAGAAATGACTATGACTGGGTGAGCCAGACCTAACAAAACAAGGAGAAAATAATGAGGAACCTTGTCGTCGGCCAAAAGGCAAGGATCTCACTAGGCTCGGCTAACTTGCTGGCCCACCCTACTTTGCTATCAAGACTTAAGCTCGGGAGTAACATATGACTTGAACCATTGAGCTGGGCCAACGCCAGCGTCGGCCAAACCCACCAGCATTGGGGCTGGGGCTCGGACGAACTGGTTGAAGATGAAGATGAACAGACTGTTCATCCCCAGTCTTCCACTGTTCACACGGAACAAAAAAACTCTTAAAAACCCAAAAAAATGGCGTGAAAAGGGCACAAAAACTACGGAAACAACTAGAGGAGTGGAAGTCAAGTACATACCTGAAAATTTCAACAAGATTTTATGAAGAATTTGCTGGAAATCAAGACTTGAAGATGAACAGACGCCGAGGGAAGCTCTTGCGATGGGGGTCTAGAGAGAGAAAGGAGTTCGTGGCTACTCTATCTCCTCACGCCGCCCATTATATAGAGATAGGGTTGGAAATCGAATTTCCCGCCCCAGTTGGAGCTTGACACGTGGCGTCGATAGGACAACCTGGCAGAACCTCCCCACGCTCCTACTGTCCTTTCAGTCAGCCGTACCCAGATATGGAGGGACACTTGGCCCCCTCTCATTAGCGTTCGGCTCTGGTGGTTGCTGCTACTCTGAGGATGGAGATAGATAAGGCCCGGCCATTTCACATTAATGGTTTGCGTTCGGCGAGATACGGGTTCGGCCAAGGCTTGACATCAATCCCCACCACGCGCTCGGCGTCAGCAGGGATTGGGGGGCTATTGTAGCTGGCCGAACATAGCTGTTCGTACCCACCATGGGCAAATCAATGCAAGTCTACTGGTAGCTGTACCTGGGTTGGGGTTTGGCTCTAGCCGAGGACCGCTCAGTTCTTACGTTGCATTCACCCTGCGCCCATCGGCGGAGAATATGTACCGAGCTCGGCCACCCGCAAAGATGGTCGACGAACGGATTCCACTTGTCTGTCAACTCACCAGGCTCGGATCATGAACAAGTTCCACTCGCCTATTCCTTCATCAGGCTTGGCTGAAGTGTGACGCCCGGCCACCCGCCAGGCTCAGCCACGGTTGGGGCTCAGCAACCTGCGGAGTCGCGTGCTCCCTCCACGTGCTGAAGCGGTTACGTTAAAAGATAATCATGAGCGCACATGGAGGGTGCCAGCTCACACCAAAACGGTTATCAGATTCGTTCAGTGACATCATAATGACGTCACACAGCCCGTGCAAGGCACATGCCCTTACTTGGAGAGCAAGTCAAGGGAGCTCTATAAGTACCAAAGGATGACAACACAAAGAGGTACATGCTTCTACACACTACACTAGTCTCTTACCTTTTCTCTCCACCCATACTTATCCTCTCGTCGGAGGGCCTTGCTGGGGAAACCCCGGCCTGGTCTTAGTCGTGCGTTAGTTTTGCAGACAAGGCAAAAAGGCTAGGCGATTCTTGAACCAATGGAGGAACAACTCAGATCAAAGATCACGAGCCACACAGATTTCGAGATATAGAACTTGATTGGAAGTATTCGTATTTTGATCTTTAAAATTGTTAAGAGCTTGTGTACATGTTTGCTTGCATTACTTATGGTTGTGTGATAAAGCATAAGTGGTTTCCACTCTAAAAGCGTCCGTACATGTGGCGTTATGCTTTAAGTTGTGAATTTAGCATGTTAAGTAATATAGAGTTGGATGATCTTGTTAGTTTAGTTTCAAGATTTCAATGAATGATTTATGTGTCCTTATGTGAAGAGTTCTACCGCAGAATCTATGCATGAAAACGAGACACGAAAATCGAGAAAGTAGAAACATGACACCTAGGGTGTGGTTAATGAAAAGACGTGTTGCAATGGAAAAATATTTTTGAAACTACATGATGGCCGGACGTGGGAACCATTGTGTGGTGTGTGTGTGTGTATGCCAATGGGAACTCGGAGCAGCAGAACCATTGTGAGGTTGTGTGCGTTCCCATGGGAACCCAGATTGGCGGAACCATGGTGAGGATGCTCCGGAACCCAGAGCGGCGGAACCGAGGTATGGCTTGGTTATCCATGGAGAGGAGCCAATGCAAATTGTGTGCCAATGGGAACCCGGTGCGGCGGAACCATTGTGAGGATACTCGGGAGACCGAAACAGCAGAGCCGAGGTTGGGTGTGTGAAAAATGATTTTTTTTTTGAAATGTTGATTTGTTAAAGTGGAAAGGAGACATAGTCTACGATGAGTCGCGTAGGAGAAACTCAGATATCATAGACACCAATGATAGATTAGGAATGTGGATGTGTCATTGTTGTTATCTTTATTGAATATGCATGCGTTGTTCATGACCTTGTATGCTATATCTATGATTTGCTATGTGTAAGTTATGGGTTAGTGGGTTTAGGATTATTCTGTTGAGCTCTTGTAGCTCATGGTGTTACCTTTGGTGACCCTGACATATTATATTGGTGGCGACGCTGGTATAATGTGTCAAACTTTTTAGATGATCAAGATGAACAGTACATCTTGGAGGCCTTTGGAGCCGAGAAGCTGGCCAGGATGGAGGAGCAGGCGGAGCTGTAGATAGGAACCTTAATTTCCCTTCCTTGTGTAAATAATGAACACATGTGGGAGTTCTGATGTAATAATGAGCCAGACTCTATTTAGATATTCAATAAAACTGTCGATTTAACGTACCCAAAATTTGGGGCGTTACACTTACACACATGCATTACCAATCCACATACAAGAAGACAACATTTCCTAAGGTCACATATGACGTCGTGCAAGTTGATGGACGGCAATAAGAACCGATGATACGAAGAAGACACCCGACAGGGGAACTGTTCGGCTATAAAGACATATGACGTCTTGATAATAGTACCAGCTGCTCGGCAGTCAGGACCCTTTGATATGAGATATCAGGAGATTGGTACAGTCTGTTCAGCAATAAGAATACCGGACAGATAAGGCAGTGGAAGTGTCCCAGAAGGAGAACACAATATCTAGTTAAGATAAGTACGAAAGCAGTCCTATTATGGAACGAATCCCATGAAGGAAAGAGTCCCTATGAGTAAGGGATCTCGGTTGGTTGGGCAAGATGATCCCCGAAAGGCCTAGGTTTCCTATACGGGACAGGAAACCTGGTGCAACAAAGTTGCTTGAAGAACAAGCAAACGTATGCCTATAAATACAAGCTAAACCTAGAGGCAAGAGGTACGCAATAAGTTGCGTTCATTCCATACTTTCCTACAGATAATTAGGGTTTTATACAGTACGTGATACTAACTGAGGCATCGGAGGGCCTTTGCCACGTGAGGCAAAGGTGCGCTTACCCCTTGTCTATTTTGTAGATTAGGGTTCCGGTGAGGGCATTACGGCTCCAATTGAACAACACGTGGATCCGTTGCAATCCAATACAATTCTAGGTACTGTTTGTTTTTTCCCACCTACAATTGGCGCCATCTGTGTGGGAAACGAACGAGCTCCCTTTAAAAAATGACCATGGTGGAAGTAGATCCAGTCACACCATTTACTGAGAAGGACCAGGCTGGTGGGGAAGGAGATAAATCCCCACCAGGTGCTCCGAAAAAGCCTACTGGCGGGCATGGCAGGAGGACGACGAGCAGAGATCATCCTCTGACCATCCAAGATGACTCCAAGAATAAGGAGGGTAGAACGGCTACGGACTCCACGTGATGGAGCAAATCCCACCATGGGGAAGATTCAGTCGCACATTCAAGAAGTGTGCACAACAGTGAAGATATCCTTGAAAAAAAGAGGCAAGAAATCGAGGAGTATGCTCGATTGATTAAAAAATGAGAACATGAGATCCAACAATTAGAACGGATCAGAGAGCACCCCAAGGATTTTGGACTCTCATGAGGACGGTCTAGAGGAGATAAAGGGGCTATGGTCAAATACAAAGCACCTCCTTCACACGCAAGGAATAAAAGTAGAAGTTATTCTCCAAGGCAAAAAAGGCATTCTTCACGAAAAAGAAGAAGCAAAAGTCCAAGCAGGGATCCAAGTAGGCGGAGGGTCTCTCCACGAAAATGGAGAAGTAAGAGCCTAAGCTCCTTGCCTGACGAAGGTACTAGAAAGCACCACAGGGACAGGTACGAGAGACCTGAGTCCGATTGGAATAGGGCTAGTGCCCATAAAACTAAGGAATGAGAAGATAGGAACATGACTGCACGAGAAGCAGCAAGACAAGCCCTGAGTAACATAGTGGCGTCACCCTTTGCAAGAAGGTTGGAAGAAGCACGGTTGCCGAGCAGAGTGAAGCATGGGGCAATCATACTCTACGAGACAGATGCGGATCCCGTTGCTCACGTGCAACATTACCAGCAGGCTATGTTCATGCATGAGGGGGATGATGCCATCATGTGCAAAATGTTCCCATCGAGTTTGGGAAAGGTGGCCTGGTCTTGGTTCCATAAGTTGGAACCACGCTCTATACGAGGCTGGACGCAGTTGGCGGAAGAGTTCACTACTCGGTTCTTAACCAGTTGGAGAGCTTCTAAGACATTCGAAAGCTTCTCCATGATGAAGCAGGGGGAAAGCAAGCCGATCAGGGATTACGCTAAAAAATATTGGGAAACTTTCAATGAAATTGACAGTTGCAACGAAGAATATGCAATTGCCACGTTCAAAATTGGCCTACCTGTTTGGGGGGAGCTACGCCGGTCATTGAATATGCATCCTGTGGAAACATTGGCCAAACTAATGGAGTGAATAGAGTAGCATGCCAGAATGGAGGATGACATACTCCGAGAGGATTGCAAGGTCATGGCCTAACAGCCAAAGACACCGGCGAAGAAGGTGGATAAGCCAGAACCCAAGACTTATAGGGAGAAGAAGGAGTACGGGTAGGCTAAGAAAGAGCCATACAAGGATAAGCCAGCACCTGATCCAAAATCTTTCTTTTCTATTACCACGGTTTGGAAGGAACCCATTTATAGGATTCTTTACCAAATAAAGAATCAGCTTTATTTCAAATGGCCCCCAACTCTAGGTGGATATAAAGATTCAAAATTTGCTACAAATCAGCACTGCAGTTACCACAAGGATTGGGGACACATGACTGAAGACTGTGAAATGTTCATGAGGCACCTGGATGGTTTAGTCTCACGTGGTTATCTCAAGGAATTCATCCAGGAGGATCCCAAAGATAAGAGGAGAGCCATGGAGATGGATTATGAGCACAATCCCAAGGGGATAATCCATATGATACATGGGTTGGCTGCACCTTATACGAGAAATGAGGTTAGGCCCCTCCAAAGGCAAGCCAAGCACGACCAGCACGTTATGCGGTTGGGAAACAAAAGAGGGCGAGAAAGCGACATATGCAACGAGGGCATAGTTTTTACAGATGAGGATCTAGGAGAAGTTCAAGTGCCCCATAATGACGCATTGGTCATAACCCTATGAAATAGGGAGTATGACATTGAAAGAATCCTAGTGGATACAGGGAGTATTACAGAGGTATTGTACTACAATGCGTTCAAAAAGTTGGGGTTGGCCCAGGCGGACCTATAACAATCAATAACACCCTTGGTTGGGTTTGGTGTAGGGGCAGTTTGGCCCCTTGGTAAAGTGACGTTACCTGTTCGGGCAGGATCTGTAGTTCTAAGGACAGATTTTCTGGTAGTGGATGTGCCATCCTCCTATAACGCGATTATAGGGAGGACCTGGTTGCATAAGATGAAGGCTGTTTCCTCTACATATCACCAGATGGTGAAATTCCCAGGGTCTAACGGAGTCGAGAAAATCAGAGGTAATTAGAAAGTAGCATAGCAATGCTTGATTTCCATCATAAAAAAGGTTCCAAATGCCCATTAGGTTCACACAGTGGAATTACTAGATCAACCGACTATTGAGGATGTCAGGAGAAATCCAACGAAAAAAGTGATTGAAGGTCTAAACAAGATTCGGATCAACGAGACTGATCCTGAGAGGTATTTTCTAATTGGGGAATCACTGCCGGACGAGGAAAAGTCCGAATTGGTGGGTTTCTTAAAGGAATATGTTGACCTGTTTGCATGGGTACCAGAAGAAATGCTTGGAGTGGATGCAGATGTGATCTGCCACCATTTAAATGTAGATCCTCACTCAACATAAGCCCGTAATTCAAAAGAAGAGAAGGGCAGCCATATAGCATGTTGATGCTGTTATTGAAGAGGTTGAACGTTTGCTGGAAGCCAAAGCAATACAGGAGGTTTACTATCCCGAATGGCTATCCAACACTGTAGTTTAAAAAGAAGAATGGAAAGTGGCGTGTCTGTGTGGATTTCGCAGACTTGAACAAAGCATGTCCCAAAGACAGCTTTCCTCTTCCCAGGATTGACCTGTTGGTCGATGCCACTGCTGGGTATGAACGAATGAGTTTCCTCGACGCATACTGGGGATATCATCAGATTGCCATGTTTGGGCCTGATCAAGAGAAGACTTCTTTCATTACGCCACGAGGGTTGTATTGTTATAGTGTCATGCCTTTTGGACTGAGGAATGCAGGGGCAACGTATCAGAGACTCGCAACCATCATGTTCAAAAAGCTTCTTGGCAAAACTATGGAGGTTTACATAGATGACATGGTGGTAAAGGGCAGGACCAGACAGGAACACATTGCGGACCTGAAAGAAATTTTCGAGATCCTGAGAAAATATAAACTAAAACTCAACGCTTTGAAATGTGCGTTTGGAGTTGTTTCTGGGAAATTCTTAGGCCACCTTATGACCATATGGGTGATTGAGGCAAATCCTGATCAAATATTGGCTTTGTAAAAGCTGTAGAGTCCCAAAACAACTAAGGAAGTTCAGAGGTTGATTAGGATGGCTGCAACCCTCAATAGATTCATTAGCCGATCAAGCGACAAATGTAGGCCCTTCTTTCAGCTTTTGAAGAAATGAGAAGGACATGAATGGAGAGCAGAATGCGAACAAGCATTCCAAGATTTGAAGGAATACTTGGCAGAAGCCCCACTTTTGTCGACTCCGGAACCAGGTGAGTCTCTGATTTTATATTTAGTTGTTTCTGAGCATGCTGTAAGCGCAGTTCTGTTAAGGAATAAGCGATCCGAACAAATCCCAATCTATTATGTGAGTAAAATACTGCTAGACGCAGAGACGATGTATCTACCCCTTGAAAAGCTAGTCCTTGCATTAAGGACAGCAATGAGGAAGTTACCTCATTACTTCCAGAGCCACAAGGTCATGGTCTATACTGAATATCCATTAAAGTCACTGCTACTGTGGGCTACCACAGCCCCGGGTGGATCGGGGCGGGCCGAAAAATGCAGTTTTTGAATCGAAGAAAAATTTTGAAGAGTCGCCACCCGGATTTATAGTTCGCCACCTGAGAAACCGTTTTTGATTTGTAAACCAGAGATTCGTTTAAGGATTTGGAAGCCATGTTACGAGGGGGGAAGAGTTTTACGGCACCCCCCTTGCTCGACACGAAATTGGTCTCTACTAAACATTTATGGGATTTTATCAAGACATTTTGTTTCATTAAGCATGTAGCATGTATCCACAGATATATCAAGTACAAGGTGTATGCTGGTGCCAGTGAACATGAAGTAGTGAAAGTAATAAAGAAATGCAAAATAACAGAAGCTGAGATCCTACCACTAACTTCACTCTCAAGCGCTCGGGAGCATTCCCGAGTGCTTGGAAGTGTAACTGCTTGTCCTGCACATCTTGTTATTACAAACAGGGTATAATGCTAAAAACTATAGACTGAAGTGATTTTGAGCATGTTGTGGGCTCAGCAGAGGACTTGGTAAACAGAGATAGAACCTCGATCTTCCAAATCATGCATCCCTGCCTCTATAAGAGCGGATCTACAATTCGAAGGAACAAACAAGCACATGCATGGGCATGCAAAGGCAGCTGAGAGACCAGACGAGAAAAGTGAAGTGAGATGGCATGCAGACACTCCCGAGCGCTTGGGAGTATTCTCAAGCGCTTGGAAGTGATTTGCACCCCAAACTTATTTTGACCGACTGACAACCCTATTGTGACATATTGATGTACCAGATCTGCCTCTTTGAAGGTGAAAATTTTCCTTTTAAATCCTGGGAAATACACTTTTGCATGACCTTTAAATGAAAATAGTTTTTTTTTTCTTTGGAAAGTAGATCAGTGGCGTCAACACGCCTAAAAAGGATTGCCTTGTTTTAAATCACACTTTATTCCTTCTGCATGTCTTCCCAAATGCTTAAGAAAAAGGAAAGTGGAACTGGAGACACTCTCAAGCGCTCCAGAGCATTCTCGAGCGCTCGGGAGCGCTCCCAGTAAGTTAACATAAAAATATTTTCATGCCCCTTTGCTCTTGTTTTTCACTAAGGTCTTCCAACCGCACACTCAGTATTAAAGACTGAGGTGGGCTAGAAGACCTCCCTCAGAAAGGAAGAAGAGCCCTTTGATTTGAACTAAAAAAAGAAATAGAAGTGCTTCTACCTCTTGAGAAACTTTGCTTCTTGAAGTTGCTTTGAGGAATGGGGGTGGTAGGAAATATCAGAGATCAGGACTTGAAACTATCCTGAAGTCTTGGCATTTTTTGATGCTTGGATCTTTTTCAATGTATTTTTGAAAATCCTTTTGAAGTTCAAAAGCAAGCTTTTCTTGGCAAGAAGTTTGAAGATTTCTGAAACTTGTTTTGACCAGAGAGAGAGAAAGTGAGAGAGAGCTTTTTCTTCCTCCCTCCTCCACTGACCAGAGGCTATATATATAGCAAATATAACCCAAGGTTTTCATTTGAAAAATGAAATGAAATGAAATGATTTGTTTGGAGGGAAAATCTCCAGGTCTGACTCCCTCTAACTGAGGTGGAGTGTTGCCTGAAGAAAATCCTGGACCAGCCGACTGCAATGATGGGTTGCATGGATAGTGGGGAATCTTTTTCACCCATTGGGCAGCGATAGAGGTCTCGAGTGCTTGGGAGTAGTCTCGAGCGCTTGGGACCACCACTCTCGAGCGCTCGAGAGTGAGTCTGGTCCAAGGTTTTGAAAAATATTTTGGAGCATTTGGGAATGCACCTGAGCGCTTGAAACTGATTTTGCATCTTTTATTTCCTTTTTAAGGTCCTCCAAGAAGCATTGCTCTGATTGGTCTAAGACCTGCTTTAATCCAAATTCATCATAGGGGAGCCTTCGGGCCACGAATTAAGGAAATTCGAAGAGTTCAAATTGGGGTGTCTACAGTTGCCCCTCTTTGGGCGTCGCTCGATATCATGTCTAGATACGAGTGACGTTCGAAGATTGAGACAGCCCAATTCGACCCAATCCAAACCCTTAATTTCAAAATCAAATGCAAGTAAAAGCATTTAAATGCACATGGTCGCGTCTTTTCAGACTGCCAACGTACCCTTTTCTGCAGGGATCAGACCAGCGTAGTTCTTTGGGGCAAATGCAAACACGTGTAATGCATGCAGGAGAAATAATCGACACGATCTTGATGAAGCAACACGCGGAGGGCCCGCTCGCTGTTCGGTTTAGCGGATAAAACAAGGAAAATACATTACCGGCTGGATAAAGTATTGTAAACACCTTAAAAGTGTAAGGGTTAGAAAATATTCACGATTCACTGAGTAAAATACTCGACTACCAAGCGCATCCCAAAGTCTTGCCACCGATTACTCTGTTTCGATACGAACAGGACTGAGATTGATTTTATAAAAGGGTTTGAAAGGAAATAAGGAAACACTAGAGATGGGGCATGTACAGGGTACCGAGAACCAAGCTTGGAGACGAAAGACAGAGCAGAGTGCTCAAAAACCACTCCCGAGCGCTTAGGAGTGGTCCCGAGAGCTCGGGACCGCTGCTGGGGTCTGCCACCGCTTCGTCTTCCTTCCTCGATCTGGGGGTTTAAAAACCTGGTTCTCGAGCGCTCAAGAACCAGGAATCACTCAGCCGACTCAGCTCTCTGCACAATCTCTCTTTGCACAAACTCTCTCTCTCACACGACTCTCTCCTCTCTCATACAACTCTTTTACCTCCTGCAACTCTCTCATCTTCCAGCCATGAACCATATCCATGACCTTGACCTCCTGACCATTGCCCGGTGGGCCGTGGTGTTTCAAGAGCTGCGGATCAAGCGGAGGGGGAAGATATGGGGGGAAGAGTATACGGTGGTTGGTGGCGGTGTTGGGGCTGATCCCAGCAGTGGGGAGACCACGGAGGGTGCCACAGCGGTGGCTGGCGAGGGTGGGGGTAACCAGGCGGCAATAGCAGTTGGGGATAATAGCGGTGAGGCGGCGGTCGATAGAATCGGAGGAGGTTCGAAGGCCGCGATGGACATTAGCAGTGCTGAGGCTGTCCCTGGCAGCGATGGGGGTTCCACGGGAGGTGGAGATGGAGGTGCAGGCAGCAGCGGTGGTGCTGCGGGCACTTCTCACACTCCTACTGTGGAGGAGTTGCCAGCGATGAGCGGCGGGCCGACGTTAGCAGCGAGGCGGCGGTGGGTGGTCGTGTCGTTGCCACTCCTGTCTTGCGGACAACGGTGGTGGAGCCAAGACAGGGAGATAGCAGGATCGGAGTCTCGCGACCTGTTCCTCTCGAGGCGGGAGACTTTCTAGACTCCGCGGAGCCACGGGATATTATAGATGCTTTCGGGCTCGAGCCTAAAATCGAGGCGGTGCTGCGGGGTGCCAGGACCCCGGAGGATCGGACTTCGGCGCTTTTGCTTGGGGCCTTGCTGAGTGGCGCAGGGGCGTCTGACACCGGGGGACTGGGGGAAGAGTCAAAGATGGTGGAGGTGGAGACAGAGGAGCGAGAGCCAGAGGCGGAGACTGAGCAGCGGGTGACGGCAGTTGAGGAGGTGAAGGCGTACTTGATTGGGGAACGGCCTGGGTTCACACCAGCGATGTACGCTCCTAAACTGCACTTCTTCGAGCCGGTGGGGATGATCAGCTACGTTCCTGCCCAGGCTGACTACCCTGAGGACATGCTTCTTCGAGACCGGGATTCACACATCTCTTTTGGGTGGACCACGGTGAGTTTTGACAACCTTAACCTTTGAATTTAGTAAATGATCTTCTATTGCCAATTGTTTCTGCTGATATTGATGCTATTTCCTTGCTTTGTTGAAATAGCACACCACAGACGTATACGGCCATGGGGGTTCAGCTAGCTCGCTGAAATATTTCAAGGCGCTGCCCGAGAGAGTGCGAGCACAGATGGAAGCAGCAGGCTTCAGGCCTTTCATACAGCTGCTGACGGTGGTGAGGGTAGACCGGGCCGTGCTTACCGCGCTGACGGAGAGGTGGTGGGACACCACCAACACATTCCACTTTCGGTTTGGGGAGATGACAATCACGCCCCTCGACTTCGCAACGATCACGGGACTTAGGGTTGGGGGAGACCCCATCCCATATGACTCGAGTATAGTGCTAGATGACGCAGCCTTGAGGTGGTTTCTTGGACAAGTCCCACGCCATAGCGGAGGGGTAGCGGAGTACGGCCAGTTCGTGGAGTACTGGGACCACGAGCCTGTGAGCAATGAGGAGGCAGCCCAGATGGCCAGGGCATACTTACTATACCTGTTTGGGGCTTCTCTGTTCCCAAACAGGCGTAGTCGGGTCCACCTTTACTACCTAGCGGGCTTGGTCGACTTGGGGCAAGCGGGGCACTTCGATTGGGGAGGTGCTGCTCTGTGCATGCTCTACTGTTTCTTAGGAGCTGCTTCACGTGGTGTTGGTGACACCATCGGCGGATACTGGAGGCTGGTTGAGGTACAATTTCAAATTACTGCTTTTAGACTGTTTATTGATTTGAATTATGCATTGAATTGTCTTGAATACCAAAATATTACAGCTTTGGGATTACGAGGTTCTGGGGATGTTCCCCCCCGAAAATACGTGCCGAGATCCTAGTTTATTTCCTCGCGGGCTCGCGTGGAGCAAGGCCTACCAGAAGGGGAAGGAGGGGAGAGGGGAAGTGATGACTTTCCGGCGTTGGCTGGATAACTTGACTAGAGTAGTGGTATGATTTATTCCTTTCAACTTCCTTCCCGCACATTTTTCTGACAATCAAGATTTCCATTATTAATGCAAGAATATTGAATGCAGGTTCACTGGGATCGCTGGGCTAGACCGGAGGCTGAATTCCTTCCGAGGAGTCAGGAGGTGACGCGGAACAGGGTCTTGCTGGAGTGTCCCCTGGGCTGGCAGTGGTACCTGGGGGATCGGGTGACTCGGCAGTCACTCGGTCTTCTGGCGTTTGTAGTGCCTGGGCTGCTTCCTCCACGCATGCAGAGGACAGAGTCCTATACCCGTGCTGAGCTCGAGTTGTTCACTGTGCCGGATATAGACCTGGAGAGGCACCTTCGACGTATTCTGGACTATGCAGCTTACATAAACCAGTACTTGGCCACGAGTTTAGGGGTGGAGAAGGAGTTTGAGAGGCGGGTGGCTGGAGTTGAAGCTCAAAGGGATATGACTGGAGCGCGGAGCGCGGAGTTGCGGTGGCCGCTTTACACGGGGTAGGGGACGAGGTGCTAGACTTCCTGCTGGTGGACGAGGTGCTGGCCCATCTGGTGCAGGGGCCCCAGAGGCAGTGGAGACTCCGATACCTTCAGTATTGCCGGTGTTAAAATGGACAATAGGCGTGACTGGTCCGTTTGGTGCACGAGAGGTGATAGACATACCACGCCTCCCGCAGCCACCGATGCAGTTTCCTGCTCAGGTATGAACAGCATTTCCGTTTGTCTTGCACATTGATTGTTCCTTGTTTGCATATTTTGATCCTTCAATCATTCTGCAGGTGCCGCGAGAGTGGGCTGAGCAAGCTGTGATGTTGATGGTGGGGATGCGTCACCTGTTGAAGGATTGTGCTAAGGGGAGGGCCCTTCAGACTAGACCTGCCCCCGAGTCTGCTTCTCCGTTTGTTCTTCAGGTATAACACATATGTACATTTCATATTTCAATTGAGCAAACAATATTCATATGTGCATGGAATGAGAAAATGTTTATGATATGCAGGCGCAGCCACGGCGCTCAGCCAGGATGCGATCGTAGGGCACCACGAGTCTTCCCGTTCCTGCCAACACACGGGGTCGGGGTACACAGAGTGTGCCACAGTCTGCTGCGGGGGCGAGAGGATTCGTGGTTTTGCCTCGGGCGGCGTCCCAACAAAGACCCGTCCTTAAGGAGTTAGAGGAGGAGACAGGGGAGGAGACGGAGGGGTCCTCCGAGTCACACGCTCTCGGGACTTCAGACTCGAGTACTACCTCCGGATCTCCTAGTGAGGATGACGGCGATGATGGCGACGAGAGTGAGAGCACAGAGCCTGAGGGCCAACAGCGGAAGAGGACTCGTCGAGACTGAGCCTTAGGTTTTTACTTTGCCAGCTTTTCTTGTTCATAGGCCTGCGTGCCAACATAGTTGTAGCTTCCAGGCCTGCGTGCCTTGGTTTTGTTTGGGCCTGCGTGCCCTAGTAGCCTAGTAGTTAGGATTGGGCGTGTGTTTGCCCCAGTTTATGCACTTCCCTCTTTGCTCGTTGTAAAAATCGTATTCATTTATGAAAATTTGCACTTTTGTTCTTTCCGTTCGTTCGCACTCCCATTATAGAATTGTATTTTATGAAATATGTCTATCTAGCTTTGAAAGAAAGTAAAGAGCATGCGAATTTCGACCGATACTCTTGGAATATGAGCAAGAATTTGACATTATTTGAAGATGGACTTTTTAATAATCGACCACGGAAAACTGGATTTAAGGGGACTTGAATGACGTAAAGCACACCACGCAGTCAATAATGAGTGTTATGACTTGCGGAGATTGCTGAGATTATTAGAATGCCCTTGACACAAGAATCGACGTACGCTTATACATTAGAATGACACTTTTGAGGCATTTGAGAGAGGAAAACTTGAATTAGGAGCGTTAATGCACATTTAATTGCTTCACACAGTCATTGGCGTATGCCATGACCCGCACGTATCGCCTGATTCGACCAAATGCCTCTAACATGGATTTTGACATACTCGAGGGATGAAAACCTTGGAAATTTTGGGATTTTACGAAGAAAATAGGCTCGAATACACCAGAAAGCCTGTAACGAACACCGCTGTATTCCCTCGAAACATGTTGAGAGTCTGTTGATCTGAGCTGCATGAATTTACAGTGTTGTATTGAGGATGAGTAATTGAGAACCAAAACCTGCAGTAAACAGCAGCACTCTCGAGCGCTCGAGAGTAGTCTCTAGCGCTTGGGAATTCACTCCCGAGTGTTTGCGACTACTGCTACATGCAGCACAGTGCTACTTCCCAATGCCACTTATTAGCTCTTCCATGCCGTTTTCCCCTGCATGCTTGCTCCCAAGGTGTTCAAATGGCTTCAATTCAGCTGCTTCCCCAGATAAAGTGACTTCCCAAAGCTCAACTTGTGTTTTTCAATACAATTTTCAAATGTTCAAAGTTTGAATTTTGAATAGATTTTGAAAATGTTGAGTTTGGTGAGTTTCAAGGTAGATGGGGAAGTGACATCAGCTCCCTCAGACCTCTATAAATACCCAGCCTTGGTTTGTTAAGTCATTCACAATCCATTTCATTATTTTCTTCTCAAAAACCCCTTTCTCATGGCTTTGCTGAACCAAGCTTTACTCCAGCCTTGGTTGGACAGTATTGAAGGCATTGACTGGCTGAATTTCCAAGGGCACCGCCTTTATGCTTTCAGGCACCTCCGAGAAGTCACAATTCGTCCCGTGTTGTTGCATGTGGCGATGCGTTTTTGGGATTCCGAAGTCCATGTCTTTCACTTTGGTTCTCAAAAACTCTGCCCCACCGTCGAGGAGTGCCATGCCTATTTGGGAAGCCATGACTCCGTTGAGCCAGTTGTTCCTATGATCTGGGAGAGCATGAAGAACATTCTTAAGGCCAAGCTGGGTGTTAGTGGTAACACTGTTGAATTTCTCACTCGACACAATGCCGTCAACATCGTGCAGCTGTACGAGATGTTCAGTCCACCTGGAAATCTAACGGATTTCGAATATCAAGGTCGTCGGATGACAGCTTGTTGCATTTGCCTCTTGGCGGCCTTCTTACTGGTTCCTTCTGTTGGTCAGCCTAGCCCTTTGCTGGTGGGAGTTGCTGCTCAGATTGAGGCTCGCAAGGACGTCGCTCCTTTAGTCCTTGCAGAAACCCTGATGGGGTTGGATGCTGTTCGCGCTGGTCGCACGAAGGTTTTTGGTGGTAGCCCGCTACTGTTGCAGGTCGGGACCTCACTCAGCTCCTTTTTTTATTTCGCTCAGTCTTTTTACCTCGACGCTCGGTTTAGGCTTTATCTGGCTCCTTACTTGTTTTCTCTCTTTTTCTAACAGATGTGGCTTTGTGACAAACTAAACTTGCTGACTCCCCCGGCAAATGACTGGTGGTATCGTGCTAGCGGATGGAATCGCCCTTTTCAAGTGATGTTCAAGAATGAGGATGACTAGGTTGACTTCTGTAGGGAGGTAAACCCGAACAGGTACCAAAGAGGCCCGAACAAGTGGTACGTGGGGTTCGGAATAGATACAGTCGGAATATCCGCCGTGCAGTGAGGTGAACGGCACAAGGACCGGGGACACGAGAGGTCCCAGGTCCAAGATACCCGAGCAGGGGTATGGTCCAAAGAGCAAGGGTATTTGTTGGACCAGTCTCGTGATAAGGGGTCCAGTGATATGAGAAATCATTGGTCCAGAGGGTCTGTTCGGCAACGAGAAGGCCGAACAGTAGCAGCAATCTGGAGAAGGTGCCAGGAGGCGCTCCAGAGTGGTCCAGAAATGAAAATATCCAGTAAGGAAACGAGATTTGGAGGAGATACCCAACGAGAATGGGATGAACGGCCAGCTTTGGGAAGAGTGCCTAAATGGTCTAAAAGGAAATACGCAGTTATGGGAATGAGAATCCCTGATATTCTAGGTTCCCTTTACGAGAAAGGAAACTTAGGGTAGCAAGATGGCTTGGACAGCAAGTAGACATGGGTCTATAAATATGAGGTAAACCTAGAGGTAAAGGTACGCAATTCTTGGCTATTGGCTTATTACTTACTGAGAATTAAGGTTTTACTAGTACGAGATACTAACTTTGGCGTCGGAGGGCCTTTGCCACGAGACGGCAAAGGTGCGCTCACCCGTTGTTTGTTTTACAGGCTCAACTCCGGTGGTGTGTTAGGGTTCCGGTGTAGAGAGGAAATTAGCCGTTGCAACTTTGGTGCAGTTCGAAAGCCCATTTGTTTTTCTGCACTTACAGCTTCTTTGCTTCCCTAGACGATGATGACATTGCTTGGAGGTGTCATTGGCTGAGGCTTCCTGCGATGACTATGAGTAACATGGGTTCGCCACAGGTGTTCGTGGCAGGCTTGGCTGGCTTCACTTTATATTCACCACTCCGCATTCTGCGCCAGTTCGGACTCAGCCAGGAGGTGCCGCCCACGGGTTCAAAAATGCTTCGTCTCCCTCTGTTCACCATTCCAGGCCTTCGGAGTTTCGCGCGGACATGGGGATCTCGTAGGACCGAGCCGAGCGATCCGCTCTACTCCATTGCCCTGACTGGTAGGTACCGAAAATGGCTGAGAAGGGATGTGGAAGCAAGGATGGGGTGATCGCTTACTTTGCCGGCCTTTGGAATAAAAAAGTAGATCTTGTCATGTGTTTTCCTTTTCATGCTCAGCTCGTAATAAAGAAATCGTCTAAATAAAATTTGACTGATTAAGGGTTTTCCCCTTTCGGTTTATTAATTGCATGTGCCTTGCAAGAAAACGTTTTGATTTGTCAATTTGGATATGATTTTTGTGATTTAGGACCAAATCTTAGAGTGAGATTGCCTACGTATCCCTCGTGAAAGAGAATCAGGCCCATACGTAGTTCGGGCTAGGGTTCACTCGGGTATTAACACTCCTTTTGCGCTCTAAATTTTGCCTAGTACCGCCATTTTGGGTTTTCGCCTAGCGAGCTTCTTTTCAACTCTTTGCCCTAACTTTTGCCTAGGCCGCCCTTTCGGGTTTTCGACCCAGCGGGCTCTCTCAAGGGTAATAACGTTTGAGTTGATCCAAATTGACAAGGTTTGAGAATTCGTTGCCATCTAGATCGATGATTGAGGCTGCTCCACCGAAAAGGATAGACTTGATGATGTACGGCCCAGCCCACTTTGGTTGGAATTTCCCTCGTAGGTCAAAAATTGGCGCACGGATTTCCTTGACTACCATATCCTCCTCTTGCAGGTTCCTCGACTTCACTTTCTTGTTGAATGCTCGAGCGATTCTTCACTGATAACCCTGAATATGGGACTAGGCTCGCAACCTCCTTTCATCAAATAGCATGAGTTCTTCGAACCTCCCACTGATCCACCAGCTTTGTCTATTCCTTGTTCGGCCATGACCCTCAGTGATGGAACTTCTAGCTCGATAGGGAGAACGGCTTCCATACCATCCACCAAAGAATAGGGTGTTGCCCCTATCGGTGTGCGGATAGACGTCCGGTATCCCTACAAAGCTAGTGGTAGTTGTTCGTGCCAATTCCTAGCCGTCTCAATGGTCCTTCCGAGAATCGTCTTGATGGTCTTGTTTGTTGCTTCGACTGCCCCATTCGTTTGTGGCCGATAAGTGGTTGAATGATGCACTTGAATCTTAAATTCGTCAAAAAGTTCTAAAACTTTCCCGTAGAAGTGAACACCATTATCAGACACGAAGACTTGAGGGACTCCATACCGATAAATGATGTTTTGTCTGATAAAGTGAGCCACTTGAACTGCCGTCAAAGTCTTGTATGAGGCTACTTCGACCCATTTGGTGAAATAATCGACTGCTACCAAGATGAACCTGTGGCCGTTAGAAGCTGCGGGCGTGATCCTTCCGATGACATCAATGCCTCAGGCGGAGAATGGCCATGGTGTTGCCATTGAGTGCAACTCTGAGGGTGGGACATGGATATGATTGGCATGAGTCTGGCACTTATGACACCGGCGTACATACTCGATGCAATCTGTCTCCATGGTCGACCAATAATATCCTAGTCTCAAAACTTTCTTAGCCAGCATCATCCCATTCATGTGGGGGCCCACAAACTCCTTCATGAACTTCTTCCATTACCGCTTTCGTATCGTCACCGTGAATACACAACTTATGAACCCCGCACGGAGATCGCCGGTACAATTGCCCACCGCAGATAATGTATCGAGACGCCAGTCATTGCAAAGTGATCTGATCTTTCTTGGTTGAATCTGCAGGGAACTCTCCCTTTTTGACGAAATTCCAAATATCGTGGAACCAAGGGAGCCCATCGTCTAGCTCGTCAATGTTCAGGACATAGTCGTACACGTGCTTTCCATGCTGCTCAATCATGACAGGCCTCAGCTTTACCCCAATTGGAAGTTCCAGCATGGATGCTAAAGTAGCAAGCGCGTCGGCAAAGTGATTTTTCATCCTTGGGACATGTGTGAAGGTTACCTTTTGCAAACTTGGGATGAGTTTGTCAAGTTGTTGATGATATGGCTTCATCTTTTCGTCCCTAACCCTCCATTCTCCGTTCGCTTGTGATACAACCAAGTTGGAATCTCCCACAACTTCTCGCACCTTGACTCCAATCTCCAATGCGGCTTCCATTCCCACAATGCATGCTTCATACTCTGCTTTGTTGTTCGTGACTTCGAAATTCAACTTGAATGCGAGGGGAATATGTGACCCCTTAGGTGAGACCAGCAGTATGCCAATCCCAAAACCCTTCTGATTAGCGGCTGCTGCCATCACGTCTTCATCAGGAAATTGAAATTCTGCATGTTCTGGTCCCTCAATCGGATGATCCGCTAAGAATTACGCAACGGCCCTGCCCTTCACTGACTTTCGGGTGACGTACTTGATTTCGAACTCTGCCAATAAGAGCAACCAACGTGCTAACTTACCGGTAAGTGCTGGCTTCTCAAACAGATATTTGAGGGGATCCATTCGAGAAATTAGTATTACCGAGTAAGACAACATGTAGTGTCTCAATTTCTTTGTGGCCCATTCAAGCGCCCAACACGTCTTTTCCAACGGAGTGTAACGTTCTTCACTTCCCACCATCTTTTTGCTTAGATAGTAAATAGCTCTTTCAACCCCATCTTCTCCCTCTTGTGCCAACATGCACCCCATTGATGAGGGCGTGACGAACAAGTACAGGATCAAAGGTTTTCCTCGGATAGGCGGCATCAAGATTGGAGGGTTCTGAAGATAAGTTTGTACTGCTTTGAAGGCTTTTTGGCACTTGTCGTTCCATTCGAACTTCACATCCTTTTTGAGTAATCGAAACATTGGCTCACAAGTCAATGTTAACTTTGCAATGAACCGGCTAATGAATTGAATTTTGCCCAAGAAGCTTCCAACGTCCTTTTCGGACTGGGGTGGCTCCATATCGAGAATGGCTTTGATCTTAGAAGGATCCACCTCAATCCCCCTGGTCGTAATCATGAATCCAAGCATCTTTCCAACCGTGACTCCGAACGTGCACTTTTGCGGATTAAGATGCATCTTGTACTTCTAAATTCTCTCAAAGAACTTTCCCAGTGCCGGTAGGTGGTCTTTTCGCTCTTTCTCTTTCATTATCATGTCATCGACGTAGACTTCAACTTCCTTGTGAATCATGGCGTGCAGCAGTGTCATAGCAGCCCTTTGGTACGTAGGCCCAACATTCTTCAACCCAAATGGCATAACCCGATAGCAGTAAGTCCCCCACTCGGTGATGAACGTGGTCTTCTCCCTGTCTTCCGGTGCCAAGAGAATTTGATTGTATCCAGAGAAACCGTCCATGAAAGACAGCAAAGCATGCCCTGCAGTGTTATCGACAAGTACATCTATATGCGGCAAAGGAAAGTCATCTTTAGGGCTTGCTCTGTTCAGGTCTCTAAAATCGACACATACTCTGATTTTTCCATCCTTTTTAGGGATGGGCACAATGTTTGCAACCTAAGTGGGATATTCAGTTACCACTAGAAAACCGGCGTCAATTTGCTTTGTTAGCTATTCTTTTATCTTTAATACCCAATTGGGTCGCATTTTTCTTAACTTTTGCTTGACAGGTTTTGCATCGAGATAGAGGGGGATCCTGTGCTCGACGATTTTTGGGTCGATTCCGGGCATGTCTGCATGGGACCAGGCAAAAAATTCTTTGAATTCTTTTAACAAATCGGAGAGCTCTTGAAGCTCATTGGGAGTTAGCCCAGAACCGACCTGAACCAATCGAGGGTTTTCCTCATCACCCAAGTTTATTGAGATTATTTCTTCCTTTAGAGGCAGAGCACCCCTTTCGTTTTCATGCTCGATGAGGGAACGGATTTCCTTGGGGATGTCCCCATCGAAATCTATTCCTTCATTATCGGGATCTACACGATTTATTTCAAAGTCTGGCAAGTAAGCAAAAGCATCTTTCATTTCATCAACGGGGGCCTCGGTGGGAGGAAATACAGCAGTGGACTCAAACTCGAAGTAAAAGTTACGACGAGGAAGGCCAATAGGCACAAGCTCCGACTCTGCGCTAGATGAAGACTCAGTGCTAGACTCAGATTCAGTGTCAGTGTCAGTGTCGTGAGTGCGCTTTACAAGTGGAATGAAAGTGCAATTTTCATATGTGCCTACGGCGTCCACAATGAGCACAGAGGGGTCTTCCATCTCCTATTCTTCTCCCAGCATTAGCACAGCAGCATCCTCTATCATACCCCCTGATTCCTCGCCCCCGAACAGCGATTGAAGGTGGCCCATTTCAAGAGCTTCGAGCCAATCCAGTGCTTCAGACAATTCCTCTATCTTTATAACCTCTTCATCACTATCCTAGGTGTCGTTGGTAAAGATTTCGAACCCAGGTTTTTTTACTTTTGTTTCCAAGTCTATGAATGGCTATGGTTCTCCCCGGTACAATTTCTCTTTCTCGTTAATTATAGGACCGGCTCTAAACTTTATTCCAGCAGCATGGGCTCGAGCGCGATTGTGCCACCTCCTTACGAGGTCATTCTTCTTAGGCACGTAGCCCAGACCGTACGGGTCAACACTCCCGGGGAAAATGAGGAAACTCAGATACTCCTTGTTGATTGCGACCAAGGCCCATACCAGGCAGATAGTTCATCCTCCTCATTATTTCTAAAGCCGCAGAGCTTACCAAGAAACCCTCATCAGTCCGAATGGTGCAAACCTTCATAGTTATAACAGCAAATCCCCCCATGGGTACGTCCTCTTCTCCATGCATGATTTCCAGCAGCGGGGAGTTGTCTTCGGAATGAGGACGGATGCCAGAGTCCCCATGAATTATAAGTGTCCCGAAATCCAATCCCAAGATGAGCTTTTGGTGCAGCGTGGACGGTACCCCTATAACGTCAGAGCGGTGCAGCCACGGCCTCCCCAACAGGAGGTTGGAGAGGCAGGAATCTCTAGAACACAGAATTCCACAGTAGTCTTGAATTTTTCGGTTGCCAGCTCTAAGTTGACCGTTCCCAAGACATCACAACGTGTATTGTTGTAGGCGCGGACTCCCAGAGTTGATGGTGTAAAATCTTGTTCTTGAGACCAAGACAATAGGCCGTGCGGAGGGGGCACACGTTAATGGCAGAGCCATTGTCAACGAGGATTGCCGGAACCCACTTTCTCAGGCACTTCATGGTGATATGAAGGGGCTTGTTATGGTCAGCTCCCTCAGGCGGTAGGTCTTTCTCAGTGAAGGACAAGGTGTGTTGGGTGAGGTTTGGGGTTATGATGGCAATCATGGCTTCAGGTGCGATATCTGAAGGAACCTCGAGTTTGGAGAGAGTATTGACAAGCCTTCGGCGATGTTCGCAGGAAGACACCAACACACCCCACATGGACATATGGGCTGGGGTTTCATGAAGTTGTTGGATGATAGGGTCGGGGTTGGTAACTGGAACTTGCTGCTGGGAGACTTCGGGGTTAGAGTTGGCGAATGGGTTAAGGTTGATGGACGGGTTGGGTTGGAAAGGCGGGTTAGGTTTAGTGGAGCATGAGGGGTTATTTTGTGGAGTATGTGGGATAAAGGTGTTCAGATTTGCGGGGTTAAATGGGTTCATGGGGATGTTGGGGTTGTTTATTTGTGGTGGAGGTGCCCGGGACGAGCTTCCCTGCTGGAGGTTGGTGGGTTGGTACACCCTGCCGCTCCTGGTGAGATTACTAATTGTCTCGGGGATAGGCTCTCACCAAGAATCTTCCCAGAAGTTAGAGAGATCAGTATTAGCCTTGCGCTTTCCTTTGTCAAGCTTCGTTTTCTCGATAGTGTCATTGAGAAGTTCCATCTCCAACGTGTTCCATATGTTCTCCTCTTCCAGCAAATTCCAAAAGTTGACATTGTTGTTGTTGTTGAGTTGCAAAGACCCTTCGTTTATCATAGCCTTGTTGATGGTTAGTTCTTCACCATCCACCCATACGTTCACCAATTCAGCCTTGCCCCAGAGGTCTTCAGGATTAAGTACACAAATGTTGGGTTCATCGAGAATCTCGACTATCGGCTGAGGGAAAAACTCCTCAATAATATGCTCCTGCGGACAGAAAGCATGATCCATCACATAGTCAAGGACGTCGGAGTTTCTGGTGAGATTGACGATGGTTGTGACAGAGAGTCCAGAAAACACGCGCGGATTCATCAAGTCCAGCTCCTGCTCCACTTCATGTTCTTGGAATAGATAGACCAAGGATGTTTCGTCCATAGGGTCCGAGTCATCTATCCAATGCCATTCGTTGGGATTCGGTTCCCATTCCCACTCATCTTCATCTTCGTCTGGTTCAGGTTCCATGAACAGAGCAAACAGAGAATACCTGTCCAATGGGTCAGCCATCATCTCTTCCCAATCTTGTCTCCAAGCTCCATGCTCCAACTCTTCCACCAGTTCGGGATCATGCGCTATAGGCCATACCCCGGTAACAAGGGCTCGGTTCTCCACTGCTAAAAAGTCCTCTGTCAATTCCTCCCATCTCCTTTGAAAGTCCCATCCAGCAGTGTCGAGTGCACAAATAGCATTTTCAGCCGGCATCCTGACAATTGGACGTGGTTAGGTTGCGGGAATGATGTAGAGACTTGGGTTGAAAGGGGAGGTTAGGGAGATATGGTTGGTGTGGGTGTTTGAATGTTTCGACAATGGGTTAGAGACGGTATTGGGTTTTGGTGGGGGTGTGGGGATGGTTTTGTTATCAATGAGGTCCTGTATGGCGTGACGGAGGTGGAAACAATTGTCAGTTGGGTGGCCCACATTCTGATGGTAAGCACAGTATGCATTGGGATTATAGGAAGCAGGGAGTTTTTGAGGGAGGGGAGTAGGGTTGAGTGGCTTGAGCACGCCGCTTTTGACCAACTTCTTGAGCACAACGGAGAGAGGTGCTGATAATTGAGTGAAAGTGCGAGGTTGAGAACGGGGTGGGTCGGTCTGAGTGACAATCTGATTGATTGGCTCGGTTTGCGTAGTGTTTGTAGAGGTGTTGGGGAGGTTGGTGTAACCGGAGTTGCCAAATAGGGCGTTGCTGTTACCAGAGCAGACTTTCTTGGGTTTGGGGTAGGTTCAGGCTTGTCAAGGATGCCGAGCTGGACCGCTTCTTCGACGGCCAAGCCAGTATCGAAGAATGTTTTAAAATCTGAACACGCTTGTGCCATGACCATATGCCTTGCTAGGTTTGGCTGAAGGTTCCGAACGATCATCTGAATCTGATCTCTATCTGATGGTCTGTCCTTCATTTGGGCCGCTTTCGCCCTCCACCTCTTTACAAAATCTGCAAAGGACTCCTTAGCCTCCATTTTTACGGACTCTAGCTCACGAGTAGTGACTTCCAGCTGAATGTTATAATCATATTGCGCTATGAAAGCCGCACATATGTCTTCCGAAGATCGTTTCCTCCTTTCATCCAGCGACGTGAACCAGTGAAGGGCGTGACCCACAAGAGTTTGCCAGAACATCTGAGCCATGGCGTCTCTCTCTACACCCCACATGGAGAGTGCTCCTATGTATCCGGTCAAGTGCGCCTTCGGGTCTCCAGTTCCATCAAATTTCACGAAGTCTATGGGCCTAAACTTCTCAGGGAGCTTTGCGTTGGGAAACAGACAGAGCTTGTTGATGTCAAAGCCCGTTGTGGCGATCTTCTCATTCCTTGCTACAGACTGTTCCAATTGGGTTATCTTTGCTAGCACAGCCACCATTTCAAGGTTCTGCGGAGTTTCCATCTCGAGGGCTGGTTGTTCTGGGTTAGGATTCGGGTTTGGGTTTGGATTGGGATTCGGGTTTGAATTTGGGTTCGGGAGTCGTCGAGCCACTCTAGTTATCATGAGCATAAGTTGGGTGATCTGATTGTCAGTACGTTCGCCCAATCACTGAATAGCTTGCCTGATTTCCGCCATTTCTCCATTCGGGTTTTCCGGATTTGGGTTTTCTGGGTTCGGATTTTCCGGGTGTGGATTTTTTGGGTTCGGATTAGGATTCGGGTTGGGGTTTGGATTGGGGTTCGGATTCTCGGCTGGTTGTTCCATCTCCGCCTAAAAGTCCAATGCACTGCTAGGATCTGACCGAAGTTGAAGCTGCTCCAATCTCTGCCTAAGGGGTCTGGTCCAGGAGGGTATGATATTCTTCTTCTTTGGCCCAATTGTTCAGAATTGATAGCAAAGCAAAAATTGTGCTCAGACGCGGTCCCTGCTTGCATTTTTATGAAATTTGTGCATGGTTTTTAGAAAAATGTGTGCGCCATCGTCACCGTCAGTGACTCTTATTTTTCGGGAGGTTGCCTTGATCCTCAGATTTTTGGGGCGTATCCTTGTTTAGGAACCATTGCTTCCCAGAAGATGCTAAATAAGCTAAGTATTTGGCTAATATTCGACCGACAACTCGACCATCGGTTTGGAATGACTGGGGTGAATGATGTGATACGGTAACCAAAGCGGCGTAAGCGATGCGTTTGCTTTTAGCCCAGGTGTGTTGGTATCACAACATTTTGCTTCCTCGTCATTCCTTCCTTCGGTCAATTCCCTGATTAAATATTAGTCAAGGACTTAGCAAAATTTTAGTTTCCTTTGGGCTTTGGCTCGAGGACTTATGTGGTTAAACAACACGCATTAGGGTGCGTGACTCTTCATCAGGTCTTGGCAACCTCCCAAAGACCGCGCGAGCGAGTCTCGAGAGCCGTGGCTGACAGCATGATGATGCAAGATGGAGTGCAGCACGTAAACAGGATATAGCACGTAACCCTACCCTGTAGGTTCTTGTCCTAATTTGGAAGGTCTTATGGCTCGCTATACATGTACAAAGGCTGGTTTTGGCTTGAAGAGGGTTCCCCGGACTAGAGTCAAAGTATACCTCCCATTATTGAGCGTACACCCAATAATGGTACAAACGGTAGGGATGACTCATCACGGTCGAGGGTTGCTGAGCATTCCGGGATTCCATATCACCGGCGAGCTGGGTAGGATTACTGAAACACAATAGCGGGGCTGCACAAGATATATACAAAAAGATAGAAAACGAAACAAATGATAAAATCCCATGAATATCTTTCAAGCTGGGCTCACCGGTTCAATTGATGCATAAGGAAATCGGGCCATTTTGTCAACGAACCGATTTTTCTCAAGTATTAATTAAACCTTATCCCCAGCGGAGTCGCCACTGTGGGGTACCACAGCCCCGGGTGGATCGGGGCGGCCCGAAAAATGCAATTTTTGAATCGAATCAAAAAATTTTGAAGAGTCGCCACCAGGATTTATGGTTCGCCACCCGAGAAACTGTTTTTGATTTGAAAACCAGAGATTCGTTTAAGGATTCGGAAGCCATGTTACGAGGGGGGAAGGGTTTTACGGCACCCGCCTCGCCCGACACGAAATCAGTCTCTACTAAACATTTATGGAATTTTATCAAGACATTTTGTTTCATTAAGCATGTAGCATGTATCCACGGATATATCAAGTACAAGGTGTATGCTGGTGCCAGTGAACATGAAGTAGTGAAAGTAATAAAGAAATGCAAAATAACAGAAGCTGAGATCCTGCCACTGACTTCACTCTCGAGCGCTCGGGAGCATTCCCGAGCGCTTGGAAGTGTAACTGCTTGTCCTGCACATCTTGTTAGTACAAACAGGGTATAATGCTAAAAACTGTAAACTGAAGTGATTTTGAGCATGTTGTGGGCTCAGCAGAGGACTTGGTAAACCGAGATAGAACCTCTATCTTCCAAATCATGCATCCCTGCCTCTATAAGAGCGGATCTACAATTCACAGGAACAAACAAGAACATGCATGGGCATGCAAAGGCAGCTGAGAGACCAAACAAGAAAAAGTGAAGTGAGATGGCATGCAGGCACTCCCGAGCGCTCGGGAGTATTCTCAAGCGCTTGGAAGTGATCTGCACCCCAAACTTATTTCGACCGACTGACAACCCTATTGTGACATATTGATGTACCAGATCTGCCTCTTTGAAGGTGAAAATTTTCCTTTTAAATCCTGGGAAATACACTTTTGCATGACCTTTAAATGAAAATAGTTTTTTTTTTGTCCTTGGAAAGCAGATCATTGGCGTCAACACGCCTAAAAAGAATTGCCTTGTTTTAAATCACACTTTATTCCTTCTGCATGTCTTCCCAAATGCCTAAGAAAAAGGAAAATGGGACTGGAGACACTCTCGAGCGCTCCAGAGCATTCCCGAGCGCACGGGAGCGCACTGGAGCGCTCCCAGTAAGTTAACATAAAAATATTTTCATGCCCCTTTGCTCTTGTTTTTCACTAAGGTCTTCCAACCACACACTCAGTATTAAAGACTGAGGTGGGCCAGGAGACCTCCCTCAGAAAGGAAGAAGAGCCCTTTGATTTGAACCAAAAAAAGAAATAGAAGTGCTTCTACCTCTTGAGAAACTTTGCTTCTTGAAGTTGCTTTGAGGAATGGGGGTGGTAGGAAATATCAGAGATCAGGACTTGAAACTATCCTGAAGTCTTGGCATTTTTTGATGCTTGGATCTTTTTCATTGTATTTTAGAAAATCCTTTTCAAGTTCAAAAGCAAGCTTTTCTTGGCAAGAAGTTTGAAGATTTCTGAAACTTGTTTTGACCACAGAGAGAGAGAAAGTGAGAGAGAGCTTTTTCGTCCTCCCTCCTCCACTGACCAGAGGCTATATATATGGCAAATATAACCCAAGGTTTTCATTTGAAAAATGAAATGAAATGAAATGATTTGTTTGGAGGGAAAATCTCCAGGTCTGACTCCCTCTGATTGAGGTGGAGTGTTGCTCGAAAAAAATCCTAGACCATCCGACTGCAATGATGGGTTGCATGGATAGTGGGGAATCTTTTTCACCCATCGGGCAGCGACAGAGGTCTCAAGCGCTTGGGAGTAGTTTCGAGCGCTTGGGACCACCACTCTCGAGCGCTCGAGAGTGAGTCTGGTCCAAGGTTTTGAAAAATATTTTGGAGCGCTTGGGAATGCACCTGAGCGCTTGAAACTCATTTTGCATCTTTTATTTCCTTTTTAATGTCCTCCAAGAAGCATTGCTCTGATTGGTCTAAGGCTTGTTTTAATCCAAATTTATCATAGGGGAGCCACCGGGCCATGAATTAAGGAAATTCGAAGAGTCCAAATTGGGGTGTCTACAGCTACAAAAAGCAGACTTCTCTAGACGGATCCCAACTTGGTCTGTCAAGTTAAGCCAATATGATATTGACTACTAGCCGCGCACTGCAACAAAAGGCCAAGTGTTGGCTGATTTTGTGGCAGAGTTTTCACCAATGGTAGCACCCCAACCTCCTACGAGAAAGGAGCAGCCTGTTGAACCATCAACCAAGAAGGGTAAAGGACTTGCCGAACAGGATCCTTTGGAACGGAAACTATTCGTCAATGGATCGACTTGTAAATCTGGTTTTGGTGTTGGTATTGTTATGTTCCCTCCTGAAGGAGTGATGGTAGAGCTGTCTGTCGGCTTGGTTTAAGTGCATCGAATAATGTGGCAGAGTACGAGGCTCTCCTGATCGGCTTTAAAAGTGCAAAGACTTTGAAGGTGAATAAGATTAGGGTTTATTGCGATTCCCAGCTTGTGGTAAATCAACTGTCCGGGAAATATGAGGCACGAAGTGAGAAGATGGCAGCCTATGTAGAGGCGGCCAAAGATTTTGCTCGACATCTTCGAAAAGGTATATGTAGAGCAGATAAGCTCTGGACAGAATTCCCATGCAGATTCTTTGGCTTGGTTAGCTACAGCCGTTCCTACTGAGTTTAAACAAAAGCTGGCTGTCGACTATATCAGTGAACCAAGTATTGGAAGAAGTGTAGAAATGGTCTTGGACGTGAACCAGGGACCGAGTTGGATGGATCCAATCATAGAATTTTTGCGAGAGGAAACACTTCCCTCTGATAAGAAGGAAGCCCATAAAATCAAAACCAAGTCTGCAAGGTTTTGGTTATCCCTGGAAGGGAAGTTATATAGGAAATCCTTTACTAGACCCTTTCTGCTTTGTGTGCACCCAGAGATGGTGCAAAAATTCCTTCACGATATTCATGAAAGGACTTGTGGAAGCCATGCAGGAGGCAGATCCATAGCCCATTGAGCAATCACCCAAGGGTATTGGTGGCCACATATGCAAGAAGATGCAAAGGTTTATGAAAATTTGTGAGAAGTGCCAGAAGTTCTCACCAATGACCCGAACAACAGCCGAAGATCTGGTGCCCTTGACTAACCCGTGGCCGTTTGCTCAATGGGGAATGGACATCGTGGGTCCACTCCATAAGGCAATTGGGAAGCGAAAGTTCCTATTGGTGGCCACTGATTACATCACAAAGTGGATCGAGGCAGAAGCATTGGCCATGTAACAACTCTGATTTTTACTAAATAAAAATTTCGTTCTTAATTCTTTAATTTTTCTTGAATGGGTTATGATCGTCTTTTAAATGCTAATAATCCTTCATAGTTAGATTGGAGTCTTATAATTGTGATTCTTGGCTGGAAATCCTACTAGACTAATATAGTTAGCTTCCAACCAACTAGTTAGAGCAACCTAACTACCATTTCTTCTAGTTACTTCCTCCTAACCCTTGGTGAACCTCATGAACCCTTTGAACCTCATGAACCTCTCAACCCTAGGTGAACCTTTTGAACCTTTTAGCTTTTACCCTTTGGATGAGAAATGCTAGGGAAACCATTATCCTTTGGACAAAAGAAAACCTAGATTTTCTACCAATAGTACCTTACTAGATTTTGTTAAAAGTACATATATATAGTTATATATGGGCTTATATACTCATGTTTAAAGGATATATAAGTATTATTTAAGTGTAGAAAATACCTCATCCTTTATCCATTGGACAATAACCGCTAGGGGAAATATTACCCATTGGTTAATAAGATTAGTCTTACTACCAAAGTACTAGGGTTTATTGAATAATCATTTCCTAGATTTCCCATGTGATGATATACTTATATATACATATATGTGTGTACCTTGTAGATTTAATATCCTAGATTTCCTAAGTACACTAGTACATTATTATATTAGGATCATGTGCCAAATTGGACTATTTTAATGGGGAATTTTGATTTGAAAATCTACCTAGATTGTATAGGACATACTTATGTATATATATATATATGTATATATATATATATATATAAAATACTACAAAGAACACATGTGCTTGTTTAAGTATTTTAATAGGAAAATCTTAATACTTGAATTCTATTAGATTATGTAGCACCCTAAAGTACAACCTTATATATATATATATTCTTGTACATAGAGGTATATATATACATATATATGTACTAGTGAGAGAGAGAGAGAGAGAGAGTTGGCCGAGAGAGAGAGAGAGAGAGGAAGAAAGGGAGAGATTGAGTAGTACCTTGGCTTGATCTTCTTACATGGTACCTTGATTTGAATACCATCCATGGTTGTATACTTTCCAAGCAAATCCAATTACCTTTGTCCTTATTTGTACCCTAAAATCACTAAATCTTGTACAAACCCTCATTTCTTCCACAATATCTTCTCAAATCCAATCCAAAGTACCAAAATCTAGCCTTGCATGCCTAAGAACTAGGTAGAAGTTGTACAAGCAACCCATAACCTAATCCATCAAACATTCAATCAAGCTTGAAAGTTGAAAAAAAATCAAAGATAAGAGTGAGAGAGAGAATTCGGCCAAGAGAGAGAGAGAGGGGAGCCTTGGCCTATAAATAGCAAGCTCATTCATGCTCAAACTCACACCTTCACTCTTTGCTCTAACTTCTCTCTAGAATTTCTAAGCTTTCCAAGTTCCAAAGTTCAAGTTTCTAGAGTTTTTCTTGAAGTTCTTGAGAGCTACCACCAAACCACTTCCAAAACCACCTTTAGATCTCTAAAGTAGCTTAGTTTAGTTAGAAAAGTTATTTCTAGGAAGAGAAAGTCCATCTCTCTTCCTTTCGAAGCAATCCGGAGCCGTTACGCCGTCGATTCGCAAAATCGACAACCAAATCTCAAAATCGACCAACAGCCAAGAAGAACGGTAGAGTAATCTTACCCCTACCCTAAGTATAGATAGAAATGAGTATTGTTGATAATGCATGAGGATTTATCGTAACCACTATCTCTAAGTATATGTAGATTTTTCCGTACCTACTTTCTTTAACTATAGAAAGCTATTTGTAATAATTGAAATACACGTAGACTATTCCTAACCACTTCCTCTAAGTATAAATTTAACGATGTGTGGAATTTTCCTGTACTCTAACTCTAAATATAACATATGATTGTAAGTATTCGTATTTTGGCCTTTAAGATAGTTAGGAGCTTGTTTACAATGTTGCTTGTATTACTTGTAGTGGTATGTGAAAGCATAAGTGATTATCACTCCAAAGGCGTCCGTACATGTGGCTGTAAGTGCAGAAAAACAAAAGAGGCTTTCGAATAGTACCAAAAGAACAACGGCTACTTGAGACTTCTAGTTGGAACCCTAATATGCTGTCGGAACCCTAATCTGCAAAATAGACAAGGGGTGAGTGCACCTTTGCCTCTCGTGGCAAAGGCCCTTCGATGCTTAAGTTAGTATTTCGTACTTGCAGAGAACCCTAATTATCAGTAGGAAAGTCGAATTGCAATGTATTGTGTACCTTTACCTCTAGGTTTACCTCATATTTATAGCTTCACGAATGCTTGTTGTCTAAGTATCCTCATTGTCCTAGGTTTCCTATCCCGTATAGGAAAGCCAGAATATCTTGGATTCTCGTTCCCTTATTCATTCGTCACCTTTAGACTATTTAGGACTCTTTCCCATAGCTGGCCGAACATCCCATTCCCGTTGGTTATTTTCCCCAAATCTTATTTTATCAAGATCCTATTCCTTTACGAAATGTCTCCATTCTGAAACCTTCCAGAGCGTTCCCTATAGCTGAGGTTGCTTCCCAGGAGGCTGCTTCCCAGAATGCTGCTCCTATTCGGTCGTCTTGTTGCCGAACAGATTATCTGGACCAATGACTTCACATGTCATTGCCTTTTTATCGAACTCTTGGTCCAATAACCCCTTGTGTTTATTGGATCATGCCCTTGTTTGGATAGCTTGGACCAATGACCTCTCGTGCCATTGGTCTATATCGTCGTTCACCTTCTTGCTCGGCGACTAGCCATATCACCATTATACACTGGTTCCACGTACCACATGTTCGGGCCTTGTGTGTACCTTGTTCGGGAATACCTCCCTACAATTGCTCCCCAACTTTACTGGTTATTTTTCAACTAATATGACGAGCAAAGCTTTTAAGCACCGAGTAGAATTCTCATTTTTTGCTCCTGCACCTCATTCCTCGTATTTGGCGCAACTTTCATCATTAGTCCAGGCAAAACGTCCCATTGTTTGATCTGGGCAGGCTTTTCCAACTCTTAACTTTACACGCGACATGCCTTGCTCCGCCTTTAATTAATGCTTACAGCCGTTTTTTGAGACGTACTAACGGCGTTCTGGGGTGACGCTTCACGTACGTCCCCAACTTTCTCTAGGGTATATGTGGGATTTCGTCCCCATTTTTAAAACCCACTTTCTCTCTCTAGACTCCCCCTGCAGAAAGAAGATTCAAACATACCCGCCATTGGAACACTGCTCATCATCTCGCGGTTTTCTCTTTCTGCATCTATAAACTCCGTTTACCATATCGTAAGTCAACATTTCTCCATTCTCCCCCATCTCTCTTGTTGATTTTAGGGTTTGTACGGTCGCTTTTAGGGTTTCTTCGTTCCCTTTGCTTTAATCTGTAAAACCCACCTCTTTCAGCAATGGGGAGGTTCAGACGACATTGTAACACTCCCCAAGTGATGGCCAATTTCAGATCTTGCTATGAGATCCCTGACAACGTGGCCACTGCGCTTGCTCCTGAGGACGCTGTTCGAGAGAGTCCAGACAACGATACTCTCCATATCCCTATCGTCGTCGTCGTCGTAGAAGGCAGAGTTAGGTTCTCCCTGGCTCCCCTGCTTCGCCAGGTCCTTGCCCACTACCGTCTGTCCCCAATGCAGGTTTCTGCTAACTTTTTCTGCGTGGTTATGGGCACCAATGCTCTGAACCAAATGTTAGGCACCTCTTTTGGTCTACACGATATCCACCATCTATACAACATTTCTAGGACCAAAGACGCTCTAACCTACTACCTGAAGAGTAGGGACTCTAAGAAAAAGCTTGTACTGGAACTGCCTGACTCTGCTTGAGGGGATGATGATGATTTCCTCATTGTCACGGGGAACTTCGAGCCTAGAGACGAAGATGGCAGGGTGATAGGTGTAGACACCCCAATTTGGACACTTCAGATTTCCTTAATTTGTGGCCTGGAGGCTCCCCGATGATGATTCCGGATTAAGACCAACCTGATGTTGATCGAAACTTGACTCCTTGAAAGATTTGAAAAGAGAACAAATTGGTCAAAATCATTGCCAAGCGCTTGGGAGCAGTCCTAAGCGCTCGAAACTATTTTCAAAATGCACTGGCAGGGTTTACTCTCGAGCGCTCGAGAATGAACTCCCAAGCGCTTGGGAATTCTCTCAAGCGCTCGAGTCCTCTGTGATGACCAATGGGTGGCAGGCCTTCCCACTACCCATGCAACTCATCATTGAGCCGGCTGAAGCTCAGTCCACACTCAACCTCAGTCAGAGACCCTCAGACCAGCCTTTTTTGTTCTGGTTATAAAAATGTTTTTATTTCAAAATCATTTCATTTTGCAACCATAGGTTATATTAGCCTATATATATGGCCCTTGGTCTGCAGAATGAGGGGGACTCTCTCTCTCTAAGCTCTCTCACTCTATCTCTGGTTCAAACAAAGAAGTTCCAAGCTAAAAGTTTCTTTTAACTACAAGGTTTTCTAAACTTCCAAAGCCCAAAAAAAAGCATGAAGGAGATGCAAGGAATCCATACCATTCTCAATCTCTGATCTCTTGCATTCTTCTTCCTTCATCCATCTTTTTTTTCAAAGTCTTTCAAGAGGTCAAGTTCCATCCAAAGGTAGAAGTTCTTTTCACACCTTGACATCAAGCTGGGCTGTCTTTCCTTTCTGAGGGAGGTCTCTTAGCCCTCTCAGTCCTCAATACTGATTGTGGGTTGAGAGACCTTGGTGTAATAACAAGAGCAAAGGGGTACAAATACGTTTTCTGTTTTCAGCCCACTGGAGGTACTCCCGAGCGCTCGGGACTACTCCCAAGCGCTCGAGAGTGAATCCAATATTGCTTTCCTTCCTTTGAGTGTTTAAATGGACATGCATGGGCGGAATGTGTTTCAAAACTGTTTTCAACTCTTTTGAAGTAAGTTGGTACCAACGACTTGCTGTTTTCAGAGAAAAATAAAATAAATGACTTGCATTTAAGGCATGCACAGGAGTTTTGGTCTGAATCTAAGAAGAAAAACCCCTTTTTCATGCCTTAAGATGTAAGATCTAGTGTATCAGCATACTTCATTGAGTGTTTTAATTGGTTGAAACTATTCCTGAGGCATAGAAGACTCCCGAGCGCTCGAGATCGTTCCCAAGTGCTCGAGAGTTTTTGCATGCAAGCTCAGTCCACTTTTCTCACAGTTTGGCCCTTCTACTACCTTTGCATGTCCATGCATGTGCCCCTTTCAGCTCTTATAACTGTAAAATTGATTTTCGGAAAAGTAAAGAGGGATGGTTTGAAAGAATGGGATTTGATTCCTGTTTACTAGACTGACCCCGGTCTTATAAACCCTCTGTGGGACCTACAAGATGTTCTAGTTCATTCCAGTTTATATTGCAGCATTGTACTTTGTTGTGCTAACAAAAGCTTGCAGGTTGAACATGTAATACTCCCAAGCGCTCGGGAGTACTTCCGAGCGCTCGAGAGTGGATCAGTGACAGGGATTTCCAGCTTCTAGCATTTTTGCATTTCATCACCATTCTTCATTTACTCACTGTACACATGCACATGCATGCACCTCTTGTACTTGATGTATATCTGTAAATGCTTGCTAAGTGACTAAATGAAATAAAATCTTTTGACAAATCCCACAAATGTTTAGTAGAGACCGATTTCAAATCGGGCGAGGGGGGTGCCGTAAAACCCTTCCCCCCTCGTAACGTGGCTTCCGAACCCTTTTCAAAATCTCTGGTTTTCAATTCAAATCAATCGTTTTCCAAATGAAACGGTTTATCAGGTGGCGAACCACAAATTCGGGTGGCGACTCTTCAAAAATTTTCAAAATCCAAGAAACAGCGTGGTGCCTCTTTTTCGGGCCGCCCCGATTCCACCCGGGGCTGTGGTAGCCCACAGTGGCGACTCTGCTGGGGATTATGGTTTAATTGATACTTGAGAAAAGTCGGTATGTTGATAAAATGTCCCGATTTCCTTAAAGCATTAATTAAATTAGTGAGCCAAGCTTGAAAAACATTTGTGGGATTTTCAAAGAATTTTATTTCACCTTTTATTTCTTGTATATATATCTTGTGCAGCCCCGCTGTTGTGTTTCGGCAATCTTGCCCGGCTTGCCGGTGACAAGGAATCCCGGAATGCTCAGCAACCCTCGACCATGATGAGTCATCCCTACCGTTTGTACCATTATTGGGTGTACGCTCAATAACGGGAGGTATACTTTGACTCTAGTCCGGGGAACCCTCTTCAAGCCAAAACCCGGCTTTTGTACATGTGTAGCAAATCGTAGAACCTTCCAAACTAGGACAGGAGCCTGCAGGGTAGGACTATGTGCTATAATCTGTTTAAGTGCTGCATTGCATCATCATCATACTGTCAGCCACGGTTCTCGAGACTCGCTCGCGCGGTCCTCGAAAGGTTGCCAAGACCCGATGAAGAGTCACGCACCCTAACGCGTGTTGATGAATCTCATTAGTTCTCGAACCCGAACCTAGAGGAAACTAAGATTTTGCTAAGTCCTTGACTAAGTATTCAAACGGGATTTAATCAAAAGAAAGGAATGATAGGGGAGCAGAACATTGTGATGCCAACACCATCCAGGCTAAAAGCAAGTGTACCGCTTACGCCACATCGGTTATCGCATCACATTGTTCACCTCAAGTCATTCCGAACCAATGGTCAAATTGTAGATGAAATATTAGCCAAATATTTAGCTTATCCTAGCATCTTTCGGGCATCGGCCGTTCCTAAAAGAGGATACGCCCCAAAAATCCGAGGATCGAGGCAACCTCCCGTAAGTCAATCGTTTTTGAAAAATCGGAGTCGATGACGGTGACGATGAGGCACTCATTTTCTAAAATCATGCACAAATTTCATAAAAATACAAGCAGGAACCGCGTCTGAACACAAGTTTTTGCTTTGCTGTCAGTTCTGAGCAATTGGGCCGAAAAAGAAGAACATCATACCCTCTTGGACCAGACCCTTGGGACAGAGATTGGAACGGCTCCAACTGCAAGCAGACTCCGTCAGTACATCAGATTTGGGGGCGGAAATGGATCTATTGATCGGAGGCTTGAACCCGAGCGCAGGCAGCCCAAACCCGAACCCAACCGTCAACCCGAACGGAGGCAACCCTAATCCAAAACCGAGCGGAGGCGAGCCAAATCCAAATCCTAATCCTGTTCCTAATCCCCGTCCAAACCCTAACCCAAACCCGGGAAACCTGAATGAAGAAATGGCTCAGATCAGAGAAGATATTCAACGCCTGGGCAAACGTACAGATAACCAAATTGCCCAACTCATGATGATGATTACTGGAGTTGCACGACGCCTTCCACCACAAACCCAGAATCTGGTGCCTAACCCAATTCCTATCCCTAACCCAAACCAAATTCCTAACCCAATCCCTATTCCAAACCCGAATCCCATCCCAAATCCAAATCCCAACCTAAACTTCAACCCTAACCCTAACCCAAATCCAAACCCGGAACAGCTGGTCTTCGACATGGAAACTCCGCAAAACCCCGAGATGGCAGCAGTATTGGCGAAACTCACCCAACTAGAGGAATCCGTTGCAAGAAATGAGAAGATAGCGTCGACTGGTGTTGACATCAATAAGCTTTGCCTGTTTCCTAATGCAAAGCTTCCAGAAAAGTTCAGGCCAATTGATTTTGCTAAGTTTGACGGAACAGAAGATCCAAAAGCACACCTGACGGGATACATTGGAGCACTTTCCATGTGGGGAGTCGAGAAGGACGCTATGGCACAGATGTTTTCGCAGACTTTAGTAGGTCATGCCTTGCACTGGTTCACTTCACTGGATGAGAGAAAGAAGCGTTCTTGGGAGGATATATGCGCGGCTTTTGTGGCGCAGTATGATTATAACATTCAATTAGAGGAGACCACCCGTGAATTGAAGTCAACCAAGATGGAAGCAAAAGAAGCTTTTGCCGATTTTGTGAAAAGATGGAGGGCTAAGGTAGCGCAGATGAAAGATAGACCGAGTGACAGGGACCAAATCCGGATGATTGTCCGTAACCTTCAACCCACTCTGGCAAGGCACATGGTTATGGCCCAAGCATGTTCAGACTTTAAAACATTCTTCGACACAGGCTTAGCCGTCGAAGAAGCAATTCAGTTGGGGATCCTTGACAAGCCTGAGCCCGCTCCTAAGCCCAAGAAAGTTTACTCTGGAAACAGCAACACTTTGTTTGGCAACTCAAACTACACCAACCTTCCCAACACCTCCACGAACACAGCCCAAGCCGAGCTGGTGAACCAGATAGCCACCCAAACCAGTCAACCCCGTACCCAGCCCTGCACTTTTGCTCAGTTCTCAGCACCACTCTCTGCCGTGCTCGAGAAATTGGTCGAAAGCGACACCCTCAAGCCACTTACCCCTACTCCCTTACCTCAAAAACTACCCGCATCCCACAATCCTAACGCGTACTGTGCTTATCACCAGAATGTGGGCCACCTAACCGACAACTGCTTCCGTCTCCGCCATGCAATCCAAGACCTGATAGACAACAAAACCCTCCCGATGCCACCAGAGAAACCAAACACCGTCTCAAACCCACTCCCAAAGCATTCCAATGCCCGCACCAACCTTATCTCCATAAGCCGACCCTGTGACCCTAGCCTTTACATCATTCCTGATACCCAACCCAAGCCAACCATCGAGCTGCCAGTTGAGGATACGATCTGCGCGCTTGAGACCGTGGAATGGGACTTTCAGGTAAGGTGGGAAGACTTGGTACAAGATTTCTTGGCAGTGGAAGACAGGGCTCTTATTACTGGAGTATGGCCCGTGGCACTTAACCCCAGCCAAATCGAGAAATTGGAACATGGAGAATGGAGGCAGGACTGGGAAGAGATGATGGTCAATCCCTTGGATGGGTATTCCCTATTTGCACTATTCACTGAACCTGAACCTGTCAAGAACGAAGATGAATGGGATTGGGAGCCCGAACCCGATGGATGGCACTGGATGGAGGATTCCGACCCCCTAGATGAAACATCATTGGCATACCTTTTCCGAGAACAGGAAGTGGTGGAAGAAATGGATCTGATGAATCCCCGTATGTTCTCAGGGCTCAACGCCAGGACCATTGTCAACCTTACTCGAGACTCCGATGCTCTGGAATGCTCCATGGACTATCTTTTCCTCCCGCAAGAATACATCGTCGAGGAGTTCTTTTCCAAACCCGTAGTACAAATCCCTGATGAGCCCAGCATCTGTGTATTGGATCCGGAAGATCTGTGGGGTAAATCTGAATTGGTAAATGTATGGATGAACGGTGAGGAACTGACTGTCAATAAGGCCATGCTAGACGAAGGATCTCTGAAGATTAGCAATGGCAACAGCAGCAACAATGCCGACTTCTGGAATTCTCTGGAGGAAGACAGCATCTGGCACGCCTTGGAAATGGAAACTCTCAACGAAACTTTGGAGAATACAGCACTTGACAAAGGGAAGCGTAAGGCGGACGACTGTGAATTTGACTTCTCCGATTTCTGGGAAGGTACTTGGTGGGAACCCATTCCTAAAACAGTTAGCAACCCTACCCGAAGTGGAAGAGTCTATCAGCCTACCAACCTCCAGCAGGGTAGCTCATCCCGAGCCCCTCCGCCGCAGCAGAATGCCCCTGTCAACCCCACAAACCTAAACACTCCCGTCCCGCAAGCTCCACAAAACAACTCTCCAAGCTCCGCTAAACCTAACCCGCCTTCTCAACCCAAATTGTCTATCGACCTCAATTCCCTCCCTGAATCTAACCCTGAAGCCTCCGCTGATCCCATTATTCGTCAACTCCAGGAAACCCCTGCTCGCATGTCTATGTGGGGAGTATTAGCTGCCTCCCGCGAGCACCGTCGTAGGTTGGTCAACACCCTTTCCAGGCTCGAAGTCCCCTCTGATATTGCCCCGGAAGCTCTCATTGCCCTTATAACCCCGAACCTCACCCAGCATACCTTGTCCTTCACCGAGAAAGACCTGTCGCCCGAGGGAACCGACCACAACAAGCCCCTTCACATCACCATGAAGTGCCTGGGAAAGTGGGTCCCAGCAATCCTTGTTGATAATGGCTCCGCCATTAACGTGTGTCCACTCCGCACTGCTTATTGCTTGGGCCTTAAGAACAAGGACTTCACGCCGTCGAATTTGGGCGTCCGTGCTTATGATAATACGCGTCGGGATGTTTTGGGGACAATCAACTTGGAATTGGCAACTGGCAAGTTCAAAACCACCGTCGAATTCTGTGTGCTGGAAATACCTGCATCTTTCAATCTCCTGTTGGGAAGGCCTTGGCTACACCGCCCGGATGTTATGGGTGTGCCCTCAACATTGCACCAGAAACTCATCTTGGGCTTGGACTCTGGAACCCTTATCATCTATGGAGACTCAGGCATCCGTCCCCACGCTGAGGACAATTCCCCATTACTGGAAATTATGCATGGAGAGGAAGATATTGCCATGGGAGGCTTGGAGTTATGACCTCGAAAGTCTGTACCATTCGGGCCGAGGACGGTTTCTTGGTGAGCTCTGCAGCGTTGGAAATTATGAAACGGATGAAGTATTTGCCGGGCATGGGCTTGGGACTTTATGCTCAAGGAGGCCCTGAGTTCCCTGATTTCCCTGGAAGTAACGAGCGTTTTGGTCTGGGATATGAGGCCAAGAAGGGTGATCCAGCAAAGAAATGGCGTAATCGCTCCCAGGCCCGTGCAACGGAGATGAAATTGAAAGAGAAGGAGCCACTGTACCAAGGGGAACCTGAGCCCTTTGTAGACCTTGAGACAAAAATGAAGTATCCTGGCTTCGAAATCTTTGCCAATGATACATGGGAGAGTGACGAAGAGGTTGCAAAGGTGGAAGAGCTATCTGAGGCACTCGATTGGTTGGAAGCTTTTGGTTTGGGCAATCTCCAACTCCTGTTTGAGGACGAGGATCCAGAGGGTATGATGCAAGATCCTGCTGTGCTGATGCTTGGAGATGAAGGAGAAATTGAAGACCCTTCCAAACTCATTGTGGAGGCTGTAGGCGTTTATGATAATTGCACTTTCATTCCACATGTAACTCGCACTCACAGCACTTGCACTGAGTTTGAGTCTGAGTCCGACACTGACTCGTCGTCTAGCACAGAGTTGGAGTTTGTGCCCATCAGCCCTCCACTTCGTAGCTTTTATTTTGAATTCGAGTCGACCGCTGTATTCCCCCCGTCTGATGAACTGGTTAATGAAATGGATGACGTTTTCGCTTGCTTGCCGATTTTTGAAATAAATTGTTTGGATCCCGACGATGAAGGAATAGATCTCGATGGGGACATTCCCAAGGAGATCCGTTCCCTCATCGATCGCGAAAATGAAAGGCATGCTCAGCCTTTAAAAGAAGAAATAATCTCAATAAACTTGGGTGATGAGGGGAACCCCCGATTGGTTCAGGTAGGTTCCGGGCTGTCTCCCACTGAGCTTCAAGAGCTCATTGATTTACTAAAAGAATTCAAAGAAGTTTTCGCTTGGTCCCACGCAGACATGCCCAGAATCGACCCGGAGATAGTCGAGCACAGAATCCCTCTCTACCCCGATGCGAAGCCCGTTAAGCAAAAACTAAGAAAAATGCGGCCCGATTGGGTATTAAAGATAAAAGAAGAGCTCACAAAACAAATCGACACCGATTTTCTAATCGTAACGGAGTACCCCACTTGGGTGGCCAACATCGTTCCTGTCCCCGAAAGGGATGGAAAAATCAGAGTGTGCGTCGATTTCAGAGATCTGAACAAAGCAAGCCCTAAGGACGATATTCCATTGCCACATATAGATGTACTCGTGGATAACACTGCAGGGCATGCTCTACTTTCTTTCATGGATGGCTTCTCGGGGTCCAATCAGATTCTCCTAGCTCCGGAAGATAGGGAAAAGACCACATTCATCACCGAGTGGGGGACGTATTGTTATCGGGTTATGCCATTTGGGTTGAAGAACGCCGGTCCTACGTATCAGAGGGGTGCCACCACACTGTTGCACGACATGATTCACAAGGAGGTCGAGGTTTACGTTGATGACATGATAGTGAAGGGAAAGGAAAGGAAGGACCATCTCCCGGCATTGAGAAAGTTCTTTGAGAGGATTCGAAAGTACAGAATGCGACTCAATCCGTAGAAGTGCACATTCGGGGTCACAGCTGGAAAGATGCTTGGATTCATGATCACGACCAGGGGGATTGAGGTAGATCCTTCTAAGATTAAAGCCATTCTTGAGATGGAGCCACCTCAGTCCGAGAAGGAAGTCCGGTGTTTCTTGGGAAAAATTCAGTTTATCAGTCGGTTCATCGCCAAGTTGACTTTGACCTGTGAGCCATTGTTTCGTCTGCTCAAGAAGGACGTAAAGTTCGAATGGAACGACAAATGCCAAAAGGCTTTCGAAGCAGTGAGAACTTACCTACAGAATCCGCCAATCTTGATGCCACCCATTCCGGGAAAACCTTTGATCCTGTACTTGTCCGTCACGCCCTCGTCAATGCGGTGCATGCTCGCATAAGAGGGAGATGATGGGGTTGAAAGGGCGATCTACTACCTGAGCAAGAAAATGGTGGGAAGCGAGGAGCAGTACACTTCATTGGAAAAGACATGTTGGGCGCTCGTTTGGGCCACAAAGAAATTGAGACACTACATGCTGTCTTACTCGGTGATACTGATTTCTCGTATGGACCCCCTCAAATATCTATTCGAGAAGCCAGCACTTATCGGTAAGCTAGCACGTTGGTTGCTCTTATTGGCCGAGTTTGAAATCAAGTATGTTACCCGCAAATCAGTAAAAGGAAGGGCAGTAGCAGAGTTTTTGGCAGATCGCCCAATCGAGGGGCCCGAACACACGGAGTTTCCATTTCCCGATGAAGATGTAATGACTGCAGTCGATGAGACATGGACGTTGTACTTCGACGGAGCTGCTAACCAGAAGGGCTTCGGGATCGGCATACTGCTGGTCTCGCCCGAGGGGTCGCATATTCCCCTGGCTTTCAAGTTGAACTTCGAGGTCACGAACAACGAGGCGGAATACGAAGCATGTATTGTTGGAATGGAAGCTGCACTCGAAATCGGGGTCAAGGTGCTGGAAGTTGTGGGGGATTCCAACTTGGTTGTGTCACAAGCAAACGGGGAATGGAAGGTCAAAGACGAGAAGATGAAGCCGTATCATCAGCAGCTCGACGAGCTTATTCCGAATTTTCAAAAGGTGACTTTCACGCACGTCCCGAGGATGAAGAATCGCTTCGCCAACGCGCTCTCTACCTTAGCATCCATGCTGGAACTTCCGATCGGGGTGAAGTTAAGGCCTGTCATGATTGAGCAAAGAGGCAAACACGTGTACGACTACGTCATGAACATCGACGAGTCTGATGATGGACTCCCTTGGTTTCACGACATTTGGAATTTTGTCGAAAGGGAGAGTTCCCTGCAGATTCTACCAAGAAGGATCGGATCGCGTTACAGCGATTGGCGTCTCAATACATTATCTGTGGTGGAAAATTGTACCGGTGATCTCCGTGCGGAGTCCACAAGTTGTGTGTTCGCGGTGATGACACGAGAGCGGTAATGGAAGAAGTCCATGAGGGAGTTTGTGGACCCCACATGAATGGAATGATGCTAGCAAAGAAAGTTCTGAGGTTGGGTTACTATTGGTCGACTATGGAGACAGATTGCATTGAGTATGTGCGCCGATGTCATAAGTGCCAAACTCATGCTAATCTTATCCACGTACCTCCCTCGGAGTTACACCCAATGGCGACACCATGGCCATTCTCCGCCTGGGGCATCGACGTCATTGGAAGGATCACGCCGGCGGCTTCTAACGGGCACAGGTTCATTTTGGTAGCGGTCGATTATTTCACTAAGTGGGTTGAGGCAGCCTCGTACAAGACTCTGACGGCAGTTCAAGTGGCTCACTTTATCAGGCAAAACATTATCTATCGGTATGGAGTACCTCAAGCCTTCGTATCTGATAATGGTGTTCACTTCAAAGGGAAAGTTCTAGAACTTTTTGACGAATTCAAGATTCAAGTGCATCACTCGACCACTTATCGACTGCAAACAAATGGGGCAGTCGAAGCAGCCAACAAGACCATCAAGTCGATCCTCGAAAGGACTGTCGAATCAGCTAGGGATTGGCACGAACAGCTACCGCTAGCTTTGTGGGGATACCGGACGTCTATCCGCACGCCGACAGGGGCAACACCCTATTCTTTGGTGTACGGTATGGAAGCTGTTCTCCCCATCGAGCTAGAAGTTCCATCACTCAGAGTCATAGCAGAACAAGGGATAGACGAAGCCGAATGGATCAGCGTTAGGTTCGATGAACTCATGCTATTTGATGAAAGAAGATTGCGGGCGTTGTACCATATTCAGGGTTATCAGCGAAGAATCGCCCGGGCATTCAATAAGAAAGTGAAGTCGAGGGATCTACAAGAGGGGGATATGGTAGTCAAGGAAATCCGTGCGCCAGTTTTTGACCTGCGAGGGAAGTTCCGACCAAAATGGGCCGGGCCGTACATCATCAAGTCGATCCTTTCCGGAGGAGCAGCATCGATCATCGATCTCGACGGCAACGAATTCTCGAATCTTGTCAATTTGGATCAACTCAAACGATATTACCCCTGAGAGAGCTCGCTGGGCCGAAAACCGCAAGGGCGGGCGGTCCCAGGCAAAAATTAGAGCAAGCCTGCTAGGTCGAAAACCCGAAAGGGCGGCCTAGGCAAAAGTTAAGGCAAAAGTTGAAAAAAGAGCTCGCTAGGCCGAAAATCCGAAAGGGCGGTCCTAGGCAAAATTTAGAGCGCAAAAAGGAGAGCGTTAATACCCGAGCGAACCCTAGCCTGAACTACGTATGGGCCTGATTCCCCTTCCCTAAGGGATACGTAGGCAATCTCACTCTGAGTTTCGGTCCTAAATTGCAAAAATCCAAATCCAAATTGACGAGTCAAAATGCTTTCTTTTGAGGTGCACGCGATCAATGAACCGAAAAGGGGGAAACTCTTAATCAGTCAAGTTTTATTTCGATGATTTCTTTATTACAAGCTGAGCATGGAAAAGAGAAAACGCACAACTAAAGCACTTTTTATTCCAAAAGACGGCAAAGTAAGCAATCAACCCATCCTTGCTTCCACATATCTCCTTAGCCATTTGCGGTACCTTCTAGCCGAAGCAATTGTGAAAAGTGGGTCACCCAGCTCAGTCCTACGAGCCTCTCACGTACGAACATAACTCCGAAGGCCCGGAATGGTGAAGGGGGGGAGACGAAGCGCTTCAGATCCTTGCGCTGGCACTTCTTGACTAAGCCCAAGCTGACGAAGGATGCGAAAGGGTGAATAGAAGGTAAAGCCTATCAAGCCAGCCACAAACACGTGCGTCGAGCACATGTTGCTCACGGTCATTGCAGGAAGCCTCAGCCAATGGCACCGCCAAGCGATGTCATCTTCCTCTGCAGATGCAAAGAAATCAGCCCAGTCATCTTCACTGCTATACATCATCTGGAAGGAACGGTTCCATCCGCTCGCCCGGTACCACCAGTCATTTGCTGGAGGAGTCAGCAGGTTTAACTTGTCACAAAACCATATCTGTCAGAAAAAGAGAGAGAAAACAAGTAAGGAGCCAGATAAAACCTAAACCGAGTGTCGAGGTAAAATGAATGTGAGAAATAGAAAAAGGAGAGCTGAGTGAGGTCTCTAACCTGCAGCAACAGCGGGCTACCACCAAAAACCCTCGTGCGTCCAGCACGAACAGCATCCAACCCCATCAAGGTTTCAGCAAGAACCAAGGGCGCAACGTCCCTGCGAGCCCCAATCTGAGCAGCGACTCCAACCAATAGAGAACTGGGCTGGCCAACAGGAGGAACCAGCAGGAAGGCCGCCAAGAGATAGATACACAAGCCATCATCCGGCGACCTTGATGCTCAAAGTCCGTCAGGTTTCCAAGTGGACTGAATCTCCGTACAGCTGCACGATGTTGATGGCGTTGCCGGGTCAAGAACTCAAGAACGTTCCCACTGACACTCAGTTTGGCTTTTACGATATTCTTCATGCTCTCCCTAAGCATCGGAACAATTGGCTCGGTGGAGTCATGGCTGCCAAGATAGGCATGAAATTCCTCGACAGTGGGGCATAGCTCTTGAGAACCGAAGCGAAAGACATGCACTTTGGGATCCCAAAAGCGTGCAGCCGCGTGCAGCAGGACAGGCCGGATTGTGACCTCGCGGAGATACTTCAAGGCATGCAGGCGATGCCCTCGGAAATTCAGCCAATCAATGCCATCAAGGCTATCCAACCAAGGGCGAAGCAAGGCTTGGTTCAGCAAAGCCATGAGAAGTGGGACCTTTGAGAGATGGATGATGGAATGGAGTGTGAGCAACTTACCAAAGTGAGTCTGGTATTTATAGAAGCCTAGGAGGGACAACACCACTTCCCCACCAGCCTTGGAACTTATCATGCTCCATATTTCCAAAGTTCTTTTGAAATTCACACTTTGGAAACTTGGAAAAGCTTTGGAAAAACGCTAGTCTTGCTTTGGGAAGCCGCTGATCTTTGGAAAGCAGTCCATGCACATTTACAAGGCACATTGGAAGTGTGCATACAGAGCAAAGAGACACAAGAGAGCTGGAAATCATCTTGGGAGAAAACACAAACCTGCAGACCACAGCAGTCCCGAGCGCTCGGGAGTTAATTCCCAAGCGCTCGGCAATACTCTCGAGCGCTCGAGAGTTCTGCAGTTTTGACAGCAAGTTTCTTCCCGGGTTTTGGTCCCGAGATGACACCTCAAGCTTGATTCATCCAGTTTAACAAGTTCCAACCTAATCCTAAGGGAATACAACGTGTCCAGTTATCCGTTTGTCTGAGTATTCATGAATATTCCTCGAAAAACCTCAAAATCCCAATAACTCCCATTCCCGTCAACGTGTCGAAATTCGTGTCGAGAGTATTCGTTCGAATCTAATGGCATGCACAAGTCTTAATACGTGCTAGTGACTGTGTGAAGTGATCAAACACGCGCCGTAGCTTGCGAAACCAATTTTCGCCTTCAAACGCCCCTACTTCATTATTCATGGTGGCATTGGAAGCGTGAGCTTGGATTAAATACTCTTGTATCCTACTCTCGTGTCTAATCCCGATCAAGTTTAGGCATTTTTGTCATCCCAATGCAAATTTTGTGAGTCGAGTCACTTTTTGTCAAAATTTTATTACATTTTAAGAGCATCGGTTGAAATTCGCGTGCTCTTTGTTATCTTTCAAAGCTAGACGAACATATTTCATAAAATACAATTCTTAAAGGGAGTGCAAACGAACACAAATGGAGAAAAGTGCAAATTTTCATAAATAAAATGCGGCATTTACAATGAGTAAGGGAGGAAGTACATAAGCGGGAGGCAAACACATGTCCGATCCCATCTACTGGGGCATGCAGGCCCAAACAAAACCAAGGCACGCAGGCCCATGCAAAAGGAAAGACTAAGAAAGCAAAAACATGAAGCTCAGCCCAGGCGGATCCTCTTTTGCTGGTGTCCCTCGGACTCAGAGCTCTCAACGTCATCTCTATCATCATCACCATCGTCGGAAGGGCCTGAGGCAGTACTCGAGTCCGTGGACCCTAAAGCTCGTGACTCGAGTGACTCCTCTGTATCCTCCTCTGACTCATCGGGAGCGGGTCTCCGCCGCGATGCTACTCTAGGAACAACCTCAAACTGTCCAACCCCTGTCCTCTGTCTACCCCGGCCTCTCGCGCTGGCGAAAGCTGGAAGGTTCGTGGTGTCCCGTGGCTGTGCCCTGGCCGAGCGTCGTGGCTGCACCTGCATAACACGAGCATTCATTCATTTCAGTGTATATACATGTTTAAAATCCAAAAGACAAATATGCATGCATTTGCATTTTCATACCTGTGCAGCAACAGGTAAAGCAGGCTCAGGAACAAGTCTGGTCTAGAGGGTCCTCCCCTTAGCACAGTCCTTCAGCAACTGCCGCATCCCCACCATCAGCATGATAGCCTGCTCTGCCCATTCTCGCGGCACCTGCACGATGGTTCAAAAGTCAAAACAGTGTATGCATGAACAAGAAACATTTGAAGCATGGAAAGAAACAAAGTTGTGTTATACCTGTGCGGGAAGCTGCATCCGTGGCTGTGGAAGGCGTGGAATGTCTAGCATCGCCCGTGCTCCAGAAGGGTCCCTCACCCCTATCGACCACCCGGGCCGGTAACCCGACCGTGCAGGTAAGTCGCAGCAGCCTCTGGAACCCGTGAGCTGCCCTCACCTCCGCCCAAGGAGCTAGCACCTCTCCCACCAACAGCAAGAGGCCTAGCACCTCGCCCTCTACCACGTGAAGAGCGACCCCTGCGGCCCCTGCTCCGGTCTCCTCTCATATCTCCTCTCCACCAGCCTCACCCTCGGCCCTCCCGGCCTCGGCCTCTGCTACCCGTCCTCTCAGCCTCTCGCTCCACACCCAAGCCGGTGGCTAGGTACTGCCTCAGTATGTAGCGTAATCCAGTGTGCGCTGCAAGTATCTCTCCAGATCAGTTCAGGCACCGTATACCGCTCTAGCTCGTGGCGTGTATAGGTCCGGCCGCACTGCACCCATGGAGGAGTGGCCCAAAGACGACGAACTCGAAGACCGAAAGGATCGCGTCACCCGATCCCCCAGGTACCACTGCCAACCCAGGGGGCACTCCGGCAAGACTCGACTCCTAGTCACCTCCCGGCTCCTCGGAAGGAAGTCAGCCTCCACTCTCGCCCATCGGTCCCAGTGAACCTGCAGTCAGTTGTTGTACATTAATGATCGTATTGCATAAAGGAAAGCGCGGGTATGAAAAGAAAGGAAGATCGACATTCGTACCGTAACTCCAGTGATGTTATCCAGCCAGCGTCGGAAAGTCATCACCTGTCCTCGTCGCTCCTTCGCCCTCCGGTACTCCGTACTCCATGCAAGTGCACGTGGAAGCAGGTGAGGATTTGTGCAAGTATTCTCGGGCGGGAACATGCCCAGACCTCGTAGGCCCAAAGCTGCATATTTTGGAAGTCAGTTCAAGTCAGATACATGTTCAAGTCAATTCAGTTCAACCAATCAAAACAATTCAAAGAGACGGTTTGAGTTATACCTCAATCACCCTCCAGTAACCGCCTATGGTGTCTCCCACACCGCGTGAGGCAGCTCCAAGGAAGCAGTAGAGCGTGCACAAAGCAGCACCGCCCCAGTCGAAGCGTCCAGCCTATCTCAGATCCACCAAGCCTGCCAAATAGCTCAAATGAACCTGGGATCGCCTGAGCGGGAACAGAGAAGCCCCGAACAGGTACAGCAAGTAAGCCCTGGCCATCTGGGCGACCTCAGTGTCGTCTGCAGGCTCGTGGTCCCAGTACGTCGTAAACTGCCCGTACTCTGCTACCCCTCCGCTGTGGCGTGGGACCCGTCCAAGGAACCACCTCAGCGCCGCATCGTCCAGGTCTGTGCTCGGGTCGAAAGGAATCGGCTCACCTCCAACCCGTAGTCCCGTGATCGCAGCGAAGTCTAGGGAAGTCACCGTCATCTCCCCGAAGCGAAGGTGGAAAGTGTTGGTGGTGTCCCACCACCGCTCCGCCAGCGCTGTCATCACGGCGCGATCAACCCTCACCGTCGTCAGCAGCTGGGTGAATGGCCCAAAGCCCGCCTCCTCCACTAGCTCCTGCACTCTCCAGGGCAATGCCTTGAAGTGCTTCAGTGAGTGGCCTGAGCCTCCATGGCCGTAGATGTCCCTGGTGCGCTGTTTCAACAGAGTAAAGAAATAGCATCAGTAAGCAACACAGTAATTCAAGGAAGCAAGTTTAATACAGGAAGCAAAACATTGAAATCATACCGTGGTCCATCCAGAAGAGATGTGTGTGGCCCGATCTCGAAGAAGCAAGTCCTCAGGGTAGTCATCCCGGGCTGGAACGTAGCTGGTCATCCCCGTCAACTCAAAGAAGTGCAACCGTGGAGTGCAAGTCCCCGACTCAAACCCAGGACGTGCGCTGGCCAAGTAGGCCTTCGCCTCGTCGGCCGCTGTAACGCGCTCCTCCATCACCACCTCCTCCTCCTACCCCAAATCTGCCATCTCTGGCGACCCCGTATCTGCCGTCGTCCCCGCACCGCTAAGCATCGCTCCAAGCAGTAGTGCTAAAGCCTGATCCTCAGGGGTCCTTGCACCCCTCAGCACCTCTCTAATCCCGGCGTCGAGGCCGAGGGCGTCCAGTATGTCCTGCGGCCTCGCCGTGTCCAAGAAGTCCCCCTCCATGAATGGGACCGGATGTGAAGCACCGATCCCGCTGTCCCCGACCCTCGGCTCAGCAGCCGTCGCCCTCAGCACTGGCGTAGCAATGACGCGCCCGGCTATCACCACCTTGTCCCCGGCCCGCTCTGCGGCCGCAATAAATCCTCCACCGTAGGAGTATGGGGAGTGCCCGTGGCACCACCTCCGACCTCCATTTCGCCGCCCAGCACACCCCCGCTGCCCGGCGTATCTCTGCTGCTCGTGGCCAAGCCACTGTCCTCTTCGCGCACGGCCTCGCCGTCACCCACTTCCTCAACCGCCGCCGCACTTCCGTCGGCACTCTCCACTGCCTCTGGGCCCTCATTGGCCTCAACCCCTGTAACCAGAACCTCGCCAACACCCCCCCCCCCCCCCGTCGCCTGGCGTGGCAGCACTGCTGCTGGCCTCCTCCATCGCCGCCATAGCCGCCATCACCGCCGCCTCCTTGCGGCTAGGTAACTCCCCATCACCTCCACTGGCCATGGCCGGTTCTTCTATTCCCCAAACCTTCTTCTTTCTAATGATTCATACCTCCTGGCACATAACCACCCACTGAAAGATCGTGGAGATCTCAAGATCTCGGGTCCGATCCGTTTTGAGAGAGAGAGATCGTTTGAGTGAGAGAGAGAGATTATCAGAGAGAGATCGCCTGAGAGAGAGTGAGAGCGATCCAGATTGGAGCATGTATGACTGCACTGGTTCTCGAGCGCTTGAGTATGGGTTTTGAACCCCCAAATCAGTCGAAGAAGATGAATAGGACCGTAGGCCCCAGCAGTGGTCTCGAGCGCTCGAGACCACTCCCGAGCGCTTGGGAGTGGTTCTGAGCGCTAAGATCTCCACGATTATGAGCGTGCCAATCCTCCATCGTCCCGTGTATTTCTCACTCCTGAGGCTTGCTTAGCTTCTTCTTCTTTACAAAATCAATCTGAGTCCTGACTTCGACTGCGTTGAACGAGACTTTGGAATGTGAGCCTCTGTCGGTGATGTGTTCTTAACCTCACGCTTCACAAATTGGTGTTTCACTTGGTAGTCGATCGAAATTTGGCTATTTATACTAATTTCTACATGTTTACAGGTATTCCTACCCTTGTTCCGTCCGCCAAACAGAGCAACAGGTGGACCCTTCACACATTTGCCTTATTAAAATCGTGTCAATCCTTTCTCATGCATGCATCAAACGTGCTTGCATTTTCTGTCCGCCAAACAGAGCAGTAGGTGGACCCTTCGTGCATTTATCTCATCGAAGTCGTGTCGATCACTTCTCGTGCATGCATCACACGTGCTTGCATTTGCTGTCCGCCAAACAAAGCAACAGGTGGGCCCTTTTATGCATTTTATCAAAATCATGTCGATTGTTTCTCATGCATGCGTCACACGTGCCGGCACTTTCCGTTCGCCAAACAGAGTAACAGGTGGACCCCTTTACATATTTACCTTGTCAAGGTCTTGTCAACTTTTCTTGTGCATGCATTACATGTGTTTGCACCTACCCCAAAGAACTACGCTAGTCTGATCCCTGTAGAAAAGGGTACATAGGCAGTCTAAAAAGACGCGACCACGTGCATCAAACACTTCTTCTTATATTTGTGTTTTGAATTGAGGATTTTGACTTGGCTCGAATTGGGCTGTCTCAATCTTTGGACGTCACTCATATCTAGACAAGATATCGAGCGACGCCCAAAGAGGGTCAACTGTAGACACCCCAATTTGGACACTTCAGATTTCCTTAATTTGTGGCCTGGAGGCTCCCCGATGATGATTCCGGATTAAGACCAACCTGATGTCGATCGAAACTTGACTCCTTGAAAGATTTGAAAAGAGAACAAATTGGTCAAAATCATTGCCAAGCGCTTGGGAGCAGTCCCAAGCGCTCGAAACTATTTTCAAAATGCACTGGCAGGGTTTACTCTCGAGCGCTCGAGAATGAACTCCCAAGCACTCGGGAATTCTCTCAAGCGCTCGAGTCCTCTGTGATGACCAATTGGTGGCAGGCCTTCCCACTACCCATGCAACTCATCATTGAGCCGGCTGAAGCTCAGTCCACACTCAACCTCAGTCAGAGACCCTCAGACCAGCTGTTTTTCTTTGTTAAAAAAATGTTTTTATTTCAAAATCATTTCATTTTGCAACCATAGGTTATATTAGCCTATATATATGGCCCTTGGTCTGCAGAATGAGGGGGATTCTCTCTCTCTAAGATCTCTCACTCTATCTCTGGTTCAAACAAAGAAGTTCCAAGCTAAAAGTTTCTTTTAACTACAAGGTTTTCTAAAATTTCCAAAGCCCAAAAAAAAGCATGAAGGAGATGCAAGGAATCCAGACCATTCTCAATCTCTGATCTCTTGCATTCTTCTTCCTTCATCCATCTTTTTTTTCAAAGTCTTTCAAGAGGTCAAGTTCCATCCAAAGGTAGAAGTTCTTTTCTCACCTTGACATCAAGCTGGGCTCTCTTTCCTTTCTGAGGGAGGTCTCTTAGCCCTTTCAGTCCTCAATACTGATTGTGGGTTGAGAGACCTTGGTGTAATAACAAGAGCAAAGGGGTACAAATACGTTTTTTGTTTTCAGCCCACTGGAGGTACTCCCGAGCGCTCGGGACTACTCCCAAGCGCTCGAGAGTGAATCCAGTATTGCTTTCCTTCCTTTGAGTGTTTAAATGGACATGCATGGGCGGAATGTGTTTCAAAACTGTTTTCAACTCTTTTGAAGTAAGTTGGTACCAAAGACTTGCTGTTTTCAGAGAAAAATAAAATAAATGACTTGCATTTAAGGCATGCACAGGAGTTTTGGTCTGGATCTAAGAAGAAAAACCCCTTTTTCATGCTTTAAGATGTAAGATCTAGTGTATCAGCATACTTCATTGAGTGTTTTAATTGGTTGAAACTATTCCTGAGGCATAGAAGACTCCCGAGCGCTCGAGATCGTTCCCAAGTGCTCGAGAGTTTTTGCATGCAAGCTCAGTCCACTTTTCTCACAGTTTGGCCCTTCTACTACCTTTGCATGTCCATGCATGTGCCCCTTTCAGCTCTTTTAACTGTAAAATTGATTTTCGGAAAAGTAAAGAGGTATGGTTAGAAAGAATGGGATTTGATTCCTGTTTACTAGACTGACCCCGGCCTTATAAACCCTCTGTGGGACCTACAAGATGTTCTAGTTCATTCCAGTTTATATTGCAGCATTGTACTTTGTTGTGCTAACAAAAGCTTGCAGGTTGAACATGTAATACTCCCAAGCGCTCGGGAGTACTTCCGAGCGCTCGAGAGTACAGGGATTTCCAGCTTCTAGCATTTTTGCATTTCATCACCATTCTTCATTTACTCACTGTACACATGCACATGCATGCACCTCCTGTACTTGATGTATATCTGTAAATGCTTGCTAAGTGACTAAATGAAATAAAATCTTTTGACAAATCCCACAAATGTTTAGTAGAGGCCGATTTCAAATCGGGCGAGGGGGGTGCCGTAAAACCCTTCCCCCCTCGTAACGTGGCTTCCGAATCCTTTTCAAAATCTCTGGTTTTCAATTCAAATCAATCGTTTTCCAAATGAAACGGTTTCTCGGGTGGCGAACCACAAATCCGGGTGGCGACTCTTCAAAAATTTTCAAAATCCAAAAAACGGCATGGCGCCTCTTTTTCGGGCCGCCCCGATTCCACCCGGGGCTATGGTAGCCCACAATAGGCTTTCATGCGCCTCACCGATTTGGGCAGCCATGTGAGTTTCTTTCTTACTGTATTCTTTTCGTGGAATCTATCACTTGAGCAATTTCTTTGTATTGCATCCCTAACTTATTGTTCATTGACTGTAACCTTTGTTCTTTGCAGCCACAAATGTCAACCAGGGTCACGACATCATTACCCCACAAGTCCACGTAGCAGATATCAATCGTGCACTTGCTTTCAACGGACAGGGAACATACCTTGCAGGCCGAGCAAGAGCAACCCAAGTGCTCCTTAGTTACAGGGCTTCGTACGGCGGGTTTATTGATCGTCATACCCGTGCAGCTGACAACCCAGCACTCCTTGCTCCCTCCCTCTAATTCACACCCCGTACAAGCAGAAGGAGGGCGCGCTCAAACGCCTCCTATCCCAGACGAGCCAATTCCTTTGGCAGAAGAAGTGTCAACTTCCTCTTCTAGTGGTTACACCCCCTCTCCCCTAGATTCTCGTGCCATGAATCATCCAATTAATCTCAGCGACCTCCTCACCATTCCTGGAGCTGGCCATGGAAGAGGTCGTGGTGCTGCTCGTGGCCGCGGATGCTCTCAGAGCCCGATGTCATCTCATGGCCGTTGAGGGTCTGCTAAATTGGACACCCTTCCAAGTTTCTCTTCTTAGGAAACTGAGGCCAGTCATCATGACAAACGCCAATGCCTGGAATCATCTTTGAACGAATGAATTCCACCTCACAACGCCTCAGTTCCGACACCAATCTGGGCTCCTTAGCACTCTCATTGTAACCGGCCCGTCACCATCCGTGATAGCGTTGAGTCCGAAGGGCCAGCTCTTGCATTGTCACAGGCCTTCTTGTTGCCTGGAGACATCCAGAAAGAAGTGTCCTTCTCCCCAGACAACCTTCTCGAGTCCTTCATGGTTCACAGTGCCAAGGTAAACTGTCTTTTATGTCGAATACGTTCTTTACCCTTATTAATTGTGCCGCTGATTCCCCAATGGTCTGCCAGTCAATGCAAAAAATGGTTGCCATGGCCCAAAAATTGGGCCAGTCCGAGCCTCAGCGTGTGAAACTGGCCAGTGAGAATGCCAACTTACAGAACACCATCATCAGGCTTGAGAGAGAGAGAGAAACCAGGCTCGAAGCACTGCGGATGATTTGAGAAGCAAGCTGGATGGTGCTGAAAACAATATAAACCAGACTTTGACAGAGCTGGGGGCGAGCAAAAACGAGGCCAAGGATGCATACCAACAGGGGTACAATGCAGGAATCAGCGTAGCTACGGAGAGCTAAAAATCTCAAATTCCAGTTATTCAGGACCAGATCTGGGGTACCGCCTGGACAGCATGCCTCATGAAGATTGGTGCTCCTGACTCTAGCCCCCTCTGGACCAACATGGACTTGCCAAGCTCCCAAATCGATGCTGAGGATCAGGAGGTGGAGGAAGAGGAAGAAGCCTTAGAGGGAGAGCCTGATGCTCAGGTCTTCAAGCAACCTGGTGCCGCTACCGCCCAGACTGAAGGAACGACCAACCCTAGCCAGAAGGAAGCCAGTGGTGGTCAACCTGAAGAAAATGCTACTACGGAGAATGCTGCTGCACCAACCTCGCCTCCTACCATCCAAGACCTCACGATCGAAGAGTAAGTCGAATCTCACCTTTGAACAATTGAATTTCAGATCGATCTACTGGCCCTGCGTGGCACTTAATTTATTTCCAAACATCTTATGCTGGTATTTTGGCCCTTCGTGGCACTGTTTTGGTTTGGTGGCCCTATTTGGCCTGAATATTTAATTTGTTCGACCCTTCGTGGCCTTTAACTGTGCAGGTGGTCGTCTCATGGCCGGTCTTTCACGTGCCAAGTGCTAAGTGTTTTCGTACTTAGCTGTTCTCACATATATCGAATATTTCGTATTTACTCTTATGACTGCTGCTACAGATGTGCTCGAGCATTACTTATACTTTAAACAATTCTGCACTCTCATATGCTCTCGAGTATTTCGTACCCAGGGGTAGTTTCGTCCTATAAGTACCCCGTACTTAGTTCGATGCCAATGTATGTCGTTGTGGCAATGTATGTCGTTGGACCAAGTCCCGAGCGTGTCCATACTTAGGTTACCTAAACGCATTCGTATTTGGCAAATGTGTGCATATTTTCGTATGCCTCCTAAGGTTTCACTTATCTTGGGAAAGTTCTAAGTTTATGCATATTCACGTATGCTCCCCAAGTTTCCTCGTACTTGGAGGTAATCCTTAGATTATATTTGTAAGTTTCTCGTACTTATTTAATTCCCCAATGCGTTCATATTTGGCCATAATATGCATGTTATCGTATGCATCCCAAACTGCCTGAATCTGTTTGTACTCAGGTTATGTTGTATGTTCACGCATGCATGCCAGGTTTATTCATACCCGTATGATTGACCAAGTATATTCGTACTTGCAAGGTTTTGATTTGCCTGAAATTCTACACAGTTACCATACAGCTCTGCTCCCCAATACGAAGTGAGGATTAAGAACGAAGCCTGACTTCGTATTTAAGCATAGTAAAAGAAAAATTTCGGAAAACAGCGTTGTTTTATCAAAATTTGAGAATTTTATTCATAATTCAAGAACTCAAGGGGGCGTTACGTGTACCCCTTGCAACTAACAAAAGCAAACACAAGGGAATTTTATTCATAATTCCCACACAATCACGATGTGCATCCTAAAACAGCACGAAAAATAAACATATTGGGTTCTTTTAAACAAAGAATTTCCTCAAATTATGGGCATTCCAGGGCCTCGGCACCAGGTTTCCGTCCAAGTCTGCCAATCTGTAAGCCCCAATGCCCACAATTTCAGTAACTCGATATGGGCCTTCCCAATTGGCTCCCAACTTACCCTTATTGGCCACCTTGGTATTGCCGAGCACCTTACGAAGTACAAGATCTCCAATACCAAACTCTCGTGGGTGAACATTTTTGTTATCGCTTTTCATCAGCTACTCCTGGTATGAGGCCAAATGCACCAGAGCCCTCTCTCTTCGTTCCTCGGCCAGGTCCAATTCAATCTCCAGGGCTCTGTCATTACCTCCACTTTCAACCAGAGTGGTTCTGTTGGTCGGCAAACCAACTTCCAATGGAATAACAGCCTCCGTTCCATATGCCAATGAATAGGGGGTCTCTCCCGTAGACCTCCTTGGAGTTGTTCGGTACGTCCATAGGACCAATGGTAATTCGTCAGGCCATTTCCCCTTGGCCTTGTCTGTCACGACCTGGATTTTCAACATAATAATAATAATATTTCCGATAAAGGACCATCGCAATATTACATCATAGGGCAATTTACCTCTAGGTCCAGAAAATAGAAAGTAATTCCCACCAAGTCTCCTCTAATTAACGAAACACTAAAACCCTATGAAAGTGCCTAAAACCCCAAATATTGAAAGTGCCTAACCCCTAGGGCACCCTATGAAAGTGCCTAAACCTCAGAGTACCCTATAAAAGTGCCTAAAACTCTAGGGTACCCAATAAAAGTGCCTAAATCGCCAAAACCCTATAATAGGAAAGTGCACCCTAAAACTCCTATGAAAGTGCCTAAACCTAAGCCCTAGGGCTCTATGAAAGCACCTAAACCTAAACTTTAGGGTACCTTAAACCCTAGGGTATCCTAAAATCTAAAATCTTAAAGTACCCTAAAACCCTAGGGTACCCTAAAACCCTAAAATCCTAGGGTACCCTAAGATTTTAGGGTACCCAAGGGTACTAAGGTACCCATTAGGGTACCCTAAAACCCTAGCATACCCTAAAACCCTAGGGTGACACTTCTATTAATGATAAATGTATTTTTGTAAAAGTGGACTTAGTGGTAATTAAGTACTTCATCTCTCCTTAATGGGAATTAAGTGTCACTTTTCTGTACTTAGAGGTAATTAACTCTACATCATAATACCCCAAAATGTCTCCCATAATCCATGCAAGAGAACAAAATCAAGTTTAAAGGAGTTACAATATTGGCACCTCGGCCCAATTTCCAGAATTAGTCAAAAGACGATAAATTTAGCGACTACATGATTTTCGAAGTCAAAAGAGTTCAAATGAAGTTACAATTTCATCTTTTCAAAAGGGAGTACACAAAGATGCTAGAATAACTCCTCGATGATGGCTACCAAAAGATGTGATGTCATACAAGCACTCCATGCACCCTAAGATCAAGACCCCTGCGATGTACCTGAAATTGACGATAGGTTGAGCTACACTAGCCCAGTAGAGATTACTGTGCTCAAGCTATAAGTAAATTAGATGATCAATGCACCGAAAGAGACATAAGCAATGACAAGATTTCCATATGATCGACAGACAGGACATGAGCCTCGAAACTAATTCCATTCAACTACACGCAGCATAATGACCTCCAAAGTTATTCATCTTTGTTAAATTATGTGCTTGAATCTCATTTCCGGGCGTTCGGGACCCCGTGCGTCCCACATTCGTTCCGGCATCACACCCCATGGTGGATCTGTGGCTTTCTTGTGCACTTTTGGGCATTAAGGACCCCGTGCGTCCGTATTCATTTGGGCATCACACTTTAAGGTGGATCCATGGCTTTCTTCGTTATCATTCTACCATTTCACATTACGTTATTCCATCTCATTTTTGGCTCACAAACATCATGCCCAATAAATACCAAGTCCATATCATTCACCTTTACATTACTACTATGATCACGTAATCCCTCAAATACAAAAGCAACGAAAGGATACCACATTTTAGATTCGACAAACTTTCCTTACACAACGGGAGTCAAATGAGATAGATTGATCAATGAATCACTCAAGATACGAACAATCAAGTTTAGAAGTGGTTTGAGGAAGTTTAGAGAGTGTTTGAAGTGATCGGGGTTCAAAACATGGAAGAAGGAACGTTGCTGAAAATTTCCAGGTGGTACATGTACTAGTACAAACAAAGGTACATGTACTAGCTAAATAGAACCGAGAAATTGTGACAGTACATGTACCAATACAAACCGAGGTACATGTACTAGCTGACCGAAATTTCTTTGACAGTACATGTACCAATACAAACTGAGGTACATATACTGGCTGGGTTTCACAGGATGAATTTTTCAGATTTCAAGGGTGAATTCTACGCAACAAAACAACAATCCAATACATGAATTTAAGGCCAAATCTTCTTTTAAACACATAGAGAGAGCAAGAAATCCCTACCTCAACTTGGAGAATGAAACCCAACGAGATTGATCGAGCCCTAACTTTGGAATTTGAAATCCTTCGAGAATACTCCCCTCCGAGCTTGGTCCAACGAAAACCAAGGTCGATAGCCCGAGAGGATGAAGATTTGGTGAAGGGTCTTGGTGGGTTTTGAACTTGGAGTGGGATTTTTGGGTGAGAGTGTGAAAGAGAGAGGAGAAAGCCGATGGAGAGAGAGGCGTGGGGTGTGTGGGTGTGTTTTGGGAAATTTGTTTCTCTACACCACACACTCCTATATATATATACCCATACTTATACACATCACACTAGCCCTTATAATTTTATCACATTAACCCCAAAGCAGTTAGACTCCACAAATTTCTCATTCTACAATTTATATAACCTTTAAACGACTTTTCGAAAATACGGGGCTCTACATGGTCTAACCTCTTCTTGATCCCATCAAGTATGATTTTGTTAGATGCTTCCGCCTGCCCATTGCTCTGCGGGTAGGCTGGGGTCGAGTAATAGTTCATTATCCCATACTGGGCACAAAAAACTTTGAACTTTTTCTGAAATTGGGACCCATTATCCGTAATCAGTGAATAAGGGACCCCAAACCTCGTAATGATACTTTTCCACACGAACCTCTCTATCATGGGTTCAGTAATTTTTGCCAATGGCTCTGCCTCAATCCACTTGGTGAAATAGTCTGTTGCCACCAACAGAAATTTCCTATTGCCAGTCGCCTTGTGGAGTGGACACACGATGTCCATTCCCCATTGTGCGAATGGCCAAGGGCTTGTCAATGGCACCAGATCCTCGGCTAGTGTTCGGATCATGGGTGAGAACTTCTGGCACTTCTCACAAATCTTAACATACACCTTCGCATCCTCTTGCATGTGCGGCCACCAGTAACCCTGGGTAATTGCTCGGTGGGCAATGGACCTGCCACCAGCATGACTTCCACATGTTCCTTCATGAATCTCGTGGAGAAACTTCTGCACCATCTCGGGGTGCACACAAAGCAAGTAGGGTCCAGTGAAGGACTTTCTGCATCACTTTCCTTCAGGTGACAGCCAAAACCGTGCAGATTTTGTTTTAATCTTGTGAGCCTCCTTTTTATCAGTGGGGAGTGTCCAATCTCGTAAGAACTCCACTATTGGATCCATCCAACTTGGTCCTTGGGTCACGTCCAAGACCAATTACATGCTCCTTCCAATGCTTGGCTCAGCAAGATAATCTACTGCCACCCTTCGCTTAAACTCAGTTGGCACAGCTGCTGCTAACCAAGCCAGCGAATCTGCATGGGCGTTCTGCCCAGAACTTATTTGCTCAATGTACACCTTCTCAAAATTGTCAAGCAGATCCTTGGCGGCCTCTACGTAGGCTGCCATCCTTTCATTCCGGGCCTCGTACTCACCAGATAATTGATTTACCACGAGTTGCGAATCACAGAATACTCATATTCTTCTTACTTTCAGGGTCTTTGCACTTCTCAATCCTACCAAGAGCGCCTCGTACTCTGCCACATTGTTTAAAGCACTAAAACCCAACCGAATAGACAACTCTATCATTACTCCTTCAGGGGGAAAAGCATAATTCCAATCCCAGATCCGGTGTTGCAGGTGGAGCCATCCATAAATAGTTTCCATTCCAAGGGGTCCTGTTCGGCTGGCGGCTTGCCTTTACGGGCCGTTGGCTTAGTTGGCTGCTCCTTTCTCATAGGAGGCTGGGGAGCTACTGCAGGGGAGAACTCTGCCACAAAGTCCGCCAGAACTTGCCCTTTTATTGCTGTGTGTGGCTGGTAGTCAATGTCATACTGACTCAACTCAACCGACCAAATCGAAATTCATCCCGAGAAATCTGCCTTTCGTAGCAGAGATTTCAGAGGAAACTCGGTGTAAACCACAATCTTGTTACTCTGGAAATAATGGGGCAGATATCTCGTCTCTGCATCTAGTAACGTCTTGCTTACGTAGTAGACAGGGATTTGCTCGGATCCCTTGTCCCTTAATAATACTGCACTGACAGCATGTTCAGAAACTGCCAAGTACAAAGTCAAGGGCTCACCCGATTCAGGAGTGGATAAGAGCGGGGCTGCTGCCAAGTATTTCTTCAAATCTTGGAATGCCTGTTCGCATTCTGCTCCCCATTCATATCCCTCTCTCTTTTTCAGCAGTTGAAAGAAAGGCCTACACTTGTCGCTGGACCGGCTAATAAATCGGTTTAGGGTTGCTGCCATTCCAGTTAGTCGTTGAACCTCCTTCGTGGTTCTCAGACTTTGAAGCTTCTGCAAGGCTGTTATTTGATCGGGGTTTTCTTTGATCCCTCTTATGGTCACGAGGTGACCCAAGAACTTCCCTGAACTTACTCCGAATGCACATTTCGAGGCATTGAGCTTCACCTTGTACTCCCTTAATATCTCAAAGGCTTCCTTCAAATCAGCTATGTGGTCTTGCTTTTCCTTACTCTTGACCACCATGTCGTCTATATATACCTCCATGGTCTTGCCGAGCAGCTTTTTTAGCATAATCGTTGCTAACCTCTGGTACGTTGCTCCAGCATTCCTCAGACCAAAAGGCATGACGTTGTAACAATACAACCCTCTTGGAGTGATAAAGGATGTCTTTTCTTGATCAGGCCCATACATGGCGATTTGGTGATATCCTCGATATGCATCGAGGAAGCTCATTCGCCCAAACCCAGCTGTTGCATCCACCAATTGATCTATTCTGGGGAGGGGAAAACTGTCCTTCGGACACGCCTTATTCAAATCCGTGAAGTCAACGCACACTCGCCACTTCTCGTTCTTATTTTTTACCACCACAGTGTTTGACAGCCATTCTGGGTAGTACACTTCTCGTATAGCTTTTGCTTCTAACAAACGGTCAACCTCCTCAATCACAGCGTCTGCGTGCTGTGCGGCCAATCATCGTTTCTTTTGCATCATGGGCTTATGTTGGGGGTCCACATTGAGGTGGTGGCAAATCACGTTTGCGTCCACCCCAGGCATCTCTTCGGGGACCCATGCAAACACATCAACGTGTTCCTTTAGGAACCCACCAATTCTTCTCCTTCTTGCTGGCTTAGGTTTTCCCTGATCAGGAAATACCTTTCCAGATCATTCTCATTGATCTGGATTTTCTTCAAATCTTCCACCATTTTCTCGGCGGGGTCCCCTTCGACGTCCTCGATGGTCGGCTGGTCTGGAACCTCGATGGCCTGAACTAACTGCACCTTAGGTGCCTTCTTGATTATGGAGATCAAGCACTATTGGGCTACCTTCTGATTTCCTCTAATCCTCTCAACACCATTGGAACCAAGGAATTTTACCATCTGATGGTAAGTGGAGGAGACTGCCCTCATCTTGTGCAGCCATGTTCTTCCTATAATCGCGTTATAGGAAGATGGTACGTATACCACCAAGAAGTCGGCTCTTAACACCACTGTTCCTGCCCGAATAGGAAGAGTTACCTTGCCCAATGGCCATACTCATTGAATCCGACCAGAAGAGTCATCGACTGCACCAAATCCGCCTGTGTCAGTCCTAATTTTTTAAATGCGTCGTAGTACAACACCTCCGTGCAGCTCCCTGAGACCACCAGGATTCTTTCCATGTCATACTCCCCAATACGCAGGGTTATGACCAAGGCATCATTGTGTGGCACCTGGACTCCTCCCAGGTCCTCATCCGTGAAGAATATGCCTCCATTGCATTCTTTTGCCCCACGTCATCGCTTCTTTCTCAATTGCATCACATGCTGGTCGTGCTTCACTTGCCTCTGGAGTAACCTCACCTCATTTCTCGTAGAAGGTGTGGCTAATCCATGTGTAAGTGCAGGAAAACGAAACAGGCCTTCGAACAGCACCAAACTGTAACGGCTACTTTTCTCTCTACACCGGAACCCTAGCACACCGCCAGTATTGATCCTATAAAACAAACAGAAAGTGTGCGCATCTTTGCCGTCTCGTGGCAAAGGCCCTCCGATGCCAAAGTTAGTATCTCGTACTAGTAAAACCTTAATTCTCAGTAAGTAATAAGCCAATAGTCAGGAATTGCGTACCTTTACCTCTAGGTTTACCTTGTATTTACAGACCCACGTCTACTTGCTGTCCAAGCCATCTTGCTGCCCTAAGTTTCCTTTCTCATAAAGGGAACCCAGAATATCAGGGAATCTCATTCCCTTAACTGCATACTTTCTTTTAGACCTTTTAGGAACTCTTTCCAAAGCTGGCCGTTCACCCCATTCTCGTTGGGTATCTCCTCCAGATCTTCTTTCCTTACTGGGAATTACCATTTCTGGACCCCTTTGGAGCGCCTCCTGGCACCTCCTTCAAATTACTGCTCATGTTCGGCTCTCTCGTTGCCGAACAGCCTATCTGGACCAATGATGTCTCAAACCATTGGTCTCCTTAGCATGCGACTGGTCCAACAACTACCCTTGCTCTTTGGACCATACCCCTGATCGGGTATCTTGGACCTGGGACCCCTCGTGTCCCTGGTCCTCACTGCCGTTCACCGTACTGCACGGCGGGTACTCCGTCTACATTTGTTCTGGGCCCCACGTACCATGTGTTTGGGTCACTCTTTGTACCTGTTCGGGATTACCTCCCTACAATGGCTCCCCAGCTTTACTCATTATTTTTCTCTTAATATGACGAGCAAAGCTTCTGAACACCGAGCAAGGTTCTCTTCCTTTGCTCCTGCACCCATGTTTCTCGTACTTGGTGCAAACTCATCATTAGTCCAACCCAAATGTCTCGTCGTTTGGTCTGGACAGGCTTTCCCAGCTATCACCTTTACACGCGGCGCGCCCTGTACTGCCCACATTCAATGCGAGTAGACATTTCGGGGAACGGTACGCCCAAACGGCGTCTGGGGTGACGTTTCTCATACGTCACCCCCTTTGCTAGGGTATACTTGGGTTTTCGTCCCAATTTCAAACCCACTTTCTCTCTCTAACTTCCCTCTGCAGAAAGAACGCTCGAGCGCTCCCGCCATTGAAGCTCTGTTCATCATCTCAGGGTCTCCTTCCCCTCTGACTCTAGGGTTCTCGTCCACTTGTTCGTAAGTTCTTATTCCCCCTTTCCATTCCGTCTTCCTCGTCGATTTAGGACTTCCACAAAATCTTTTAGGGCTTTTTCGTACCCAATTTTTTCTTAGAAAACCCATACCCACAGTCTTCGTTATGGGTAGGTTTCGTAGACACTGTGATACCCCCTAAAGGATGGCCGAGTTTAGATCTCGGTATGAGATCCCTAACAACGTAGCCACTGCATTGGCTCCTGAAAATGCCATTCGTGAGTGTTTTGACAATGACACCTTGCACATCCCTTCGTCGCCGTCGTTGAGGGCGGCGTCAGATTTCCCCTGGCACCATTGCTCCGCCAGGTTCTGTCCCATTACAGACTGTCCCCTATGTAGGTTTCTGCTAATTTCTTTAGGGTTGTTATGTTATGGGCATCAATGCCCTAAACCACATGCTAGGTACATCTTTAGGCCTTCACGACATTCACCATTTGTATAGCATCTCTAGAACTAAGGATGCCTTGACCTACTATCTCAAAAGTAAGGATTCCAGAAAAAGGCTCGTGCTTGAACTGCCGGATTCTGCCCGAGGAGATGACGACAACTTCCTCATCGTCATAGGGAACTTCGAGCCCAGAGACGAGGACGGTAGAGTCATCGGATTCCACGCACCCCACAGATTTGGCACTCCACGTTAGTCCTTTTTTCGTAGAACTTTATTGCCGAGCAAAATTTCGTTTTGCATCACTTTCCCTTTGCCTTTCTGACTGCTAATTTTCTTTTTACAGCCACCAACGTCAACCAGGGGCACGCCATCATCACCCCTCAGGTCCATGTCACTGACATCACCGTGCTCTCGCCTTCAACGGGCAAGGTACGGGCTTGCTGGCCGAGCAAGAGCAGCTCAAATACTCCTCAGCACAGGGCATCATACGGGGTTTCATTGACCGGCGGATCCGAGCAGCGGACAATCCCATCCTCCCAGGTCCTCCTGTTCAACAACCCGAGCAACTAGAGGAGAGGCGTTCTCGGACCCCTCCGCTTCCCAACGAACCCATCCAGCTCGCCGAAGAAGCCTCCACATCTTCGAGTGGATATACTCCATCTCCCCCACCTCGAGAAATGGATCAACCGATCAATCTTAGCAACTTGCTCACCATCGGCCGTGGTAGAGGCCGCGGCGCTGCTCGTGGCCGCGGACGGTCTCAAAGCCCAGCGCCGTCTCATGGCCGCCGAGGTCCAGCTCAACCGGACGCTCCCCCAGGCTTCTCACCTGAGGAGATTGAGGCTAGCCACCGTGACAAACGTCAGTGGCTGGAAACTTCTGCGGTCAAGCGGCCTCCGTCCCAACCTGCAGCTCCTCCGACCCTGCTCTGGGCCCCTCAGATTACCCATGGAGGCCGGCCGGTCACCATCCGTGACAGTGCTGAATCTGAAGGGACTGCCCTTGCACTGTCCCAGACTTTTCTGTTGCCTGGGGACACGCAGAAGGAAGTCTCTTGCTCCCCTGACAACCTCCTGGGCTCGTTCATGAGCCACAGCGCTAAGGTAAACCTGTCGTGCTTCTTTAGTAGATTACGTATCCTTATTCGTGTCTAACGTTGCTTCGTTTACTGTACCTCCAGGCAATGCAAAAGATGGTGGCCATGGCCCAGAAACTGAGACACTCCGAGCCCCAGCGTGCCAAGCTTGCCAATGAGAACGCCAAGCTTCAAAACACCATTGTCAGGCTGGAGAGAGAGAGAAATCAGGCCCGCGGGCTTGCGGACGAGCTGAGGGGTAAGTTGGAGTGGTGTCTTGAAGACAGCTGAACCAAACTCTCACAGAGTGAGGCGAGCAAGAACGAGGCCAAGGCATCCTACCAGCAGGCTATAATGAGGGAATCCGTGTGGCCATTTGAGAGCTACACGGACCAGTTGCCTGGGATCCAGGACCAAGTCTTTGAAGTTGGTTGGCTAGCCTGCCTCAAGAAATCCGGTGCAGCAGAGTCTTCCCTCTGGACAGAGATTGACCTTCCGAGCGCCTAGGTTTTTACCGAGGAGGTGGAAGAGATCGTGGAAGAGGAGGACAGCTCGACAGGAGCTTAACGCCAACGCCCCGAACGAGAATGCGGTGTTGAGCAGATCGAGAAGTGACCAGCCTTGGCCAAAAGGAAGCCACTGGCGGTCCACCTGAGCTTAGCACTGCTGTGGATAACTCAATTGCTTTGGCCTCTGCAACTGCTCCAACCTCCACGACTGCTCCGGACTCCACAACTGCTCTGGCCTCTCCCCCTGTCATCCAAGATATGACAAACGAAGAGTAAGTTGGGCTTCTTCGTAGTGACAACAACTAAAACTTTTAATCATCTTCTGCTGGCCCTGCGTGGCCGTTTGGCATCGCCCTGCGTGGCATTGATACATTTCTACACACTTCAATTCTCGTGTTTTGGCCCTTCGTGGCCTTTGAAATGTTTTGGGTGGCCCTGTTTGGCCTGAATTATCGTTTTGCCTGGCCCTTCGTGGCCTTTTATCAATGCAGGTGGCCATCTCTTGGCCAATTTTTATGTGCTAAGTGTCTTCATACTTAGCCCTATGCATAGCCACGTATGCTCCCCAGATCTCATCGTGCCTGTTGATGATCCAGTTGTATTCACATTTATACCGTTGCTGGCCTCTCGTACCTTAGAACAGTGTTAACTGCACCCGTAGCTCGTCTACGCAATACGTATAATTGTTTGTATACGTATGTATCCAGGGTCTGTTCGTACCCGGACAGGCTTCTGACCATTTTCATATAATGTTGTAGGCGCCCAAGGTTTGTTCATACCTGAGTAACCATCAAGTTTTTTCGAACTTAGATGCTGCTGCATGTTCACGTACGCAGCCCACACGTTTTGTGCTTGGAAACTTTCCCTAATTTAGGTCACCCAAATGTACTCGTATTTGTCCATAGTAATCCTGGGTTTATCTGTACCCGAGCAAAATAGACTAGTGTATTCGTACTTGACTCAATTCCGGGTGTATTCGTACCCGAGCAAACAGACAAGTGTATTCGTACTTGGCTCAATTCCGGGTGTATTCGTACCCGAGCAAACAGGCAAGTGTATTCGTACTTGGCTCAATTCCGGGTGTATTCGTACCCGAGCAAACAGACAAGTGTATTCGTACTTGGCTCAATTCCGGGTGTATTCGTACCCGAGCAAACTGTCAAGTATATTCGTACTGAGTAAAATTTTGAAATATTCGAAATTCCATTTAGTTACCCTATACCTCTGCTCCCCAATACGAAGTGAGGACTAGGGACATAGCTTGACTTCGTATTCGTACTTGGCAAAAATTCTGGGTGTATTCGTACCCGAGCAAACTGTCAAGTATATTTGTACTTGGCTCAATTTTGGGTGTATTCGTACCCGAGCGAACAGACAAGTATATTCGTACTTGGTAAAATTTTGAAATATTCGAAATTCCATTTAGTTACCCCTTACCTCTGCTCCCCAATACGAAGTAAGGACTAAGGACATAGTTTGACTTCGTATTTAAAGCATGATAAACGAAGACCTCGTAAAAAATAGCGTTTGTTGCCAAAATTTGGGAATTTTATTCATAATTCGCAAAACTCAAGGGGGCGTTACGCGTACCCCTTGTAACTAGTAAAAGAAAACACAAGGGAATTTTATTCGTAATTCCCACACAATCACGATGTGCATCTAAAACAGAATAGAAACGAAACCGAAATTTTTCACACGTAGAACTTCCTCAAGTTGTGAACATTCCAGGGCCTTGGTACCGGGTTCCCGTCCAGGTCTGCCAATCGATATGCCCCAATGCCCACAACCTCTGTTACTCGATACGGGCCCTCCCAATTGGCCCCCAACTTGCCCTCGTTGGCCACCTTGGTGTTGCCGAGCACCTTTCGTAGCACAAGGTCTCCAACACCAAACTCTCGTGGGTGGACATGCTTGTTGTAACTTTTCATCAATTGCTCCTGGTACGAAGCCAGGTGCACCAGAGCTCGTTCTCTCCTCTCCTCGGCGAGGTCCAGCATTTCTAAAGCTCTGTCATTGCCCCCACTCTCTACCAGTATCGTCCTGTTGGTCGGCAAACCAACTTCCAATGGAATCACAGTCTCTGTTCCATAGGCTAGCGAGTAGGGGGTCTCTCCCGTAGACCTCCTAGGGGTTGTTCGGTGCGCCCATAGGACCAGTTGCAATTTGTCGAGCCACTTGCCTTTTGCTTTGTCCAACCTTTTCTTGATCCCCTCAAGTATAGTCTTGTTGGACGCCTCTGCCTGCCCATTGCTTTGAGGGTAGGCTGGTGTGGAATAGTAGTTCCTTATTCCATACTGGGCACAAAAAGCCTTGAACTTTTTCTGGAACTGCGACCTATTATCAGTGATCAAAGAATGAGGAACTCCAAATCGAGTGATGATGCTCTTCCACACGAACCTTTCTATCATAGGTTACGTGATCTTTGCCAATGGTTCCGCTTCAATCCACTTGGTAAAGTAGTTCGTTGCTACCAACGGAAACTTCGTTCCCAGGAGCCTTGTGGAGGGGACCCACGATGTCCATCCCCACTGAGCGAACGGCCAAGGACTTGTCAAGGGCACCAGATCTTGGTGGTGTTCGAATCATAGGTGAGAATTTCGACACTTCTCACAGATTTTCACGCAAACCTTTGCATCCTCTTGGCATGTGCGGCCACCAGTAATCCTGGGTGATTGCACGGTGAGCAATGGATCTCCCACATGCGTGACTCGCACATGTTCCTCATGTATTTCATGGAGGAATTTATGCACCATCTCGGGTGCACGCAAAGCAGGTACGGTCCAGTGAAAGACTTTCTGTACAACTTCCCTCGGTGATAGCCAAAATCTTGCAGATTTCGTCTTTATCTTGTGAGCTTCTTTTTTATTTGTGGGGAGTGTCCCATCTCGTAGGAACTCCACTATTGGATCCATCCAACTTGGTCCTTGGTTCACGCCTAAGACCAACTCCACACTTGTACCAATGCTCGGCTTAGCAAGATAATCCACTGCTACCTTTCTCTTGAACTCTGTTGGCACAGCCTACCGGCAACCAAGCCTGAGTCGGCGTGGGCGTTACGTCGAGCTTATCTGCTTTCGATGTGTACCTTCTCAAAGGTATCAAGCAAATCCTTGGCTGCCTCCACGTAGGCCGCCATCTTTCACTCCGAGCCTCGTATTCCTCGGCAACTGATTCACCACGAGTTGTGAATCATAGAATACTCGAATTCTTTTACTTTCAAGGTTCTTGCGCTCAGAACCCGGCCAGAGTGCCTCAGATTCCGCCACGTTATTCGACGACCGAAACCAGCGCAGGGATAATTTGATCATAACTCCTTCAGAGGGAAAAGCACCACCCCAATTCCCCAATCCCGTGTTGCATGCGGATCCATCTACAAAAAGCTTCCATTCCAATGGGTCCTGCTCGGCGGATGCCCCTCGCTTCTCGGCTGACGGCTCGTCCAACTGCTCCTTTCTCGTAGGAGGCCGTAGAGCTATTGTGGGAGAGAACTCTGCCACGAAATCTACCAAAACTTGCCCTTTGACTGCCGTGCGCGACTGATAATCAATATCATACTGGCTCAATTCCACCGACCAAGTTGATATTCGTCCCGAGAAATCCGCCTTTCAAAGCAATGACTTCAACGGGAACTCCGTGTAAACGACCACTTTGTGACTTTGGAAGTAGTGGGGCAACTTCCTAGCGGCCGTCCTCAGTGCCAGGACCAACTTCTCAAGAGGCAGATATCTCGTTTCTGCATCCAATAGCGTCTTGCTCACGTAATAGACAGGGATTTGCTTGGATCCCTTGTTCCTCAGTAAGACCGCACTTACAGCATGTTCGGATACTGCTAAGTACAGGGTCAGGACCTCGCCAGGCTCAGGAGTAGACAGAAGTGGGGCTGCTGCCAAGTACTTCTTCAGGTCTTGGAACGCTTGCTCACACTCTGCTCCCCATTCGTAACCTTCTCTCTTTTTTAACAACTGAAAGAAAGGTCTACACTTATCACTCGAACGACTTATGAACCTGTTAAGGGCTGCCGCCATCCTCGTCATCTTTGGACCTCCTTCGTGGTCCTCGGACTCTGCAGCTTTCTGCAAAGTCGTTATTTGATCGGGATTCGCCTCTATCCCTCTAATGGTCACTAAGTGACCCGGGAACTTCCAGAACTTACCCCAAACGCACATTTCGAGGCATTGAGCTTCACCTTGTACTCCCTTTATCTCAAAAGCTTCTTTCAGATCAGCGATGTGGTTTCGTTTCTCCTTGCTTTTCACCACCATATCGTCTATGTACACCTCCATGGTCTTGCCGAGCAGCTTTTTTAGCATAATCGTTGCTAGTCTCTGGTAAGTTGCTCCAGCATTCCTCAGACCAAAGGGCATAACATTGTAACAGTACAACCCCCGTGGTGTGATGAAGGACATCTTCTCCTGATCGGGGCCGTACATAGCTATCTGGTGATATCCTCGATAAGCGTCGAGAAAACTCATACGCCCATACCCAGCTGTTGCATCCACCAACTGATCTATCCTGGGCAGGGGAAAAGTGTCTTTCGGACAAGCCTTGTTTAGATCCGTGAAATCGACGCGTACCCGCCATTTCCCACTCTTCTTTTTTACCACCACTGTGTTAGACAACCATTCGGGGTAGTATACCTCTCGGATCGCTTTTGCTTCGAGCAAACGGTCGACCTCCTCGATAACAGCGTCCACATGCTGTACGGCAGACCTTCTTTTCTTCTGCATCACCGGTTTGTGCTGCGGGTCCACATTCAGGTGGTGGCAAATCACGCTTGCATCCACCCCAGGCATCTCCTCGGGCACCCAAGCAAACACATCAACGTGCTCTTTGAGAAATTTCACCAACTCTTCCTCTTCTTCTTTGCACAGGTTTTCCCCAATCAGGAAATACCTTTCAGGATCATTCTCGTTGATCTGGATTTTCTTCAATCCTTCCACCACCTTCTCGGCTGGATTCCCTCCAACATCCTCGATGGTCGGCCGATTAGTAACCTCGACGGTTTGCACCAACTGTGCCTTGGGTGCTTTCTTGATTATGAAAACCAAGCACTGTTGGGCTGTCTTTTGGTTCCCCCTTATTTTCTCGATTCCAGTGGATCCTGGAAATTTTACCATCTGATGGTAGGTGGAGGAAGCCGCCCTCATCTTATGCAACCAAGTCCTCCCTATAATCGCGTTATAGGAAGATGGCACGTCCACCACTAAAAAGTCGGTTCTCAACACCACTGTTCATGCCCGAACAGGTAGGGTCACCTTGCCCAATGGCCAGACTGCTCCCTGCACTGAACCCAACTAACGGAGTTACCGATCGTACCAAGTCCGCTTGTGCCAATCCCAGCTTCTTCGAAAGCGTCGTAATAAAGCACCTCAATGCCTTCCTGAATCCACCAGGATCCTCTCCATGTCATATTCCCCAATTCGTAGGGTTATCACAAGAGCGTCATTGTGCGGCACCTGGACTCCCCCAGGTCCTCGTCCGTGAAGGTTATGCCCTCGTTGCATCCTTCCGCTTCACGTCCTCGTTTCTTTCCCAACCGCATCACGTGCTGGTCGTGTTTTACCTGCCTTTGGAGCAACCTCACCTCATTTCTCGTATAAGGTGTGGCTAATCCATGTATCATATGGATCACGCCCCTTGGATTCTGCTCGTAATCCAGCTCCATTGCCCTCTCGGCACCCTTGTGCTCCTCTTGAATGAATTCCTTCAAATACACTCGTGAGACCAGGTCATCAAGGTGCTGCTTGAACATCTCGCAGTCCTCTGTCATGTGACCCCAGTCCTTGTGGTAACTGCAATGCTGACTCGTTGCCCTTCTTGCATCTTTATCACCCTCCAGCCGTGGAGGCCACTTAAAGTATGGGCGGTTCTTTATTCGATAAAGAACTCGATAAATCGGTTCTTTCCATACCGTCGTTACTGAGAAGTACGACTTTGGGTCAGGGGCATGCTTCTCCCGGTATGACTCTCTCTTAGTCTGTCCGTGCTCCTTCCTCTCTTTGTAAGTCTTGGGCTCGGGTTTATCCACCTTTTTCGCGGGACTCTTGGCTTGCTCGGCACTCAACTTGCCATCTTCCCGTAGTATGTCATCCTCATTCCTGGCATGCTGCTCAATACGTTCCATCAGCTTTGCCAGCGTGCTCACTGGACTCATGTTTAGGGACTTTCGTAGCTCCCCCCGAACAGGCAACCCAGTCTTGAACGTTGCTATTGCATACTCCTCACTGAAACTTTCAATCTCGTTGAAAGTCTCCCAATACTTCTTGGCGTAGTCCCTGATCTGCTCACTCTCTCCTTGCTTCATAACTGAGAGACTCTCAAAAGTTTTGGGTGGTTTCCTGCTCGTAACCGAGCAGTGAATTCCTCGGCCAACTGTCTCCATCCTCGTATGGTGTTCGGCCCCAACTTATGGAACCATGACAGGGCCACCTTTCCCAGACTAGATGGGAACATCTTGCACATGATCGCATCATCACCATCGTGCATAAACATCGCCTGCTGGTAATGCTGTATGTGTGCCACCGGGTCTGCATTCGTTTCGTACGGAATAAACGTCCCGTGTTTAACCCTGCTTGGCAACTTTGCCTCCTGCAATCTCTTTGCAAAAGGAGAAGTTGCTATGTTGCTAAGGGCTCTCCGCGCTGCTTCTCGCGCAGACATGGTCCCCTCTTCTGATCCCTTTGCATTATTCCTTTCCCAATCGAAATCAGGTCTCTCGTACCTGTCCTTGTGGTGCTTTCTGCTTCCTCCTTCCTCGGGGGAGGAGCTCCTACTCCTACTTCTCCTTTTTCGTGAAGAAGCCTTTGGTCGTTTCGGAGTGAGACTCCTACTTCTTCTTCTTCGTGAAGACGCTCTCCTGTACTCCACCATATCCAACCCTTCTTTTCTGGACTTCCTTCGTGAAAGCCCAGAATCCTCCGGATGTTCTCGTATCCGCTGCAGCTGTTGAATCTCATATTCTCGTCTTTTAATCAGACGAGCGTATTCCTCCATTTCCTGTCTCTTTTTGTCCAGGATGTCTTCCCAGCTATGCACGCTTTTCGAACGTGCCACTGACTCCCTCCCACGGCGGGACTTACTCCTTCTCGTGGATCCTGTGGCCGTCCGTCCGTCCCTGTTTCTGGAGTCGCCATGGGTTGCCAGGGGGCGGTCCTTGCTCGTGGTCCTCCCCGCACGCCCACCGTCCGGCTTTCTCGGTGGATCTGGTGGGGATTTGTCAGCTCCCCCACCCAGCTGATTGTTTGCATCAAGTGGAGTCTTTGGATCTTCTTCCGCCATGGTCGTTTTTTCAAAGGGATCTCTTTCATTTCCCACAGACGGCACCAATTGTAAGTGCAGGAAAACGAAACAGGCCTTCGAACAGCACCAAACTGTAACGGCTACTTTTCTCTCTACACCGGAACCCTAGCACACCGCCGGTATTGATCCTATAAAACAAACAGAAGGTGAGTGCACCTTTGCCGTCTCGTGGCAAAGGCCCTTCGATGCCAAAATTAGTATCTCGTACTAGTAAAACCTTAATTCTCAGTAACTAATAAGCCAATAGTCAGGAATTGCGCACCTTTACCTCTAGATTTACCTCGTATTTATAGACCCACGTCTACTTGCTGTCCAAGCCATCTTGCTGCCCTAAGTTTCCTTTCTCATAAAGGGAACCCAGAATATTAGGGATTCTCATTCCATTAACTGCATACTTCCTTTTAGACCTTTTAGGAACTCTTTCCAAAGCTGGCCGTTCACCCCATTCTCGTTGGGTATCTCCTCGAGATCTTGTTTCCTTACTGGGAATTACCATTTCTGGACCCCTTTGGAGCGCCTTCTGGCACCTCCTCCAAATTACTGCTCCTGTTCGGCCCTCTCATTGCCGAACAGTCTATCTGGACCAATGATGTCTCAAACCATTGGTCTCCTTAGCATGCGACTGGTCCAACAACTACCTTTGCTCTTTGGACCATACCCCTGATCGGGTATCTTGGACCTGGGACCCCTCGTGTCCCTGGCCCTCACTGCCGTTCACCGTACTGCACGGCGGGTACTCCATCTACATTTGTTCTGGGCCCCACGTACCATGTGTTCGGGTCACTCTTTGTACCTATTCGGGATTACCTCCCTAAATTGTAGGCGCAGGAAAACGAAACAGGCCTTCGAACAGCACCAAACTGTAACGGCTACTTTTCTCTCTACACCGGAACCCTAGCACACCGCCGGTATTGATCCTATAAAACAAACAGAAGGTGAGCGCACCTTTGCCGTCTCGTGGCAAAGGCCCTCCGATGCCAAAGTTAGTATCTCGTACTAGTAAAACCTTAATTCTTAGTAAGTAATAAGCCAATAGTCAGGAATTGCGTACCTTTACCTCTAGGTTTACCTCGTATTTATAGACCCGCGTCTACTTGCTGTCCAAGCCATCTTGCTGCCCTAAGTTTCCTTTCTCATAAAGGGAACCCAGAATATCAGGGATTCTCATTCCCTTAACTGCATACTTCCTTTTAGACCTTTCAGGAACTCTTTCCAAAGCTAGCCGTTCACCCCATTCTCGTTGGGTATCTCCTCCAGATCTTGTTTCCTTACTGGGAATTACCATTTCTGGACCCCTTTGGAGCGCCTTCTGGCACCTCCTCCAAATTATCGGCCTGCTCGCCCTCTCGTTGCCGAACAGCCTATCTGGACCAATGATGTCTCAAACCATTTGTCTCCTTAGCATGCGACTGGTCCAACAACTACCCTTGCTCTTTGGACCATACCCCTGATCGGGTATCTTGGACCTGGGACCCCTCGTGTCCCTGGTCCTCACTGCCGTTCACCGTACTGCACGGCGGGTACTCCGTCTACATTTGTTCTGGGCCCCACGTACCATGTGTTCGGGTCACTCTTTGTACCTGTTCGGGATTACCTCCCTACAATGGCTCCACAACTTTACTCGTTATTTTTCTCTTAATATGACGAGCAAAGCTTCTGAACACCGAGCAAGGTTCTCTTCCTTTGCTCCTGCACCCATGTTTCTCGTACTTGGTGCAAACTCATCATTAGTCCAACCCAAACGTCTCGTCGTTTGGTCTGGACAGGCTTTTCCAGCTATCACCTTTACACGCGGCGCACCCTGTACTGCCCACATTCAATGCGAGCAGACGTTTCGGGGAACGGTACGCCCAAACGGCGTCTGGGGTGACGTTTCTCATACGTCACCCCCTTTGCTGGGGTATACATGGGTTTTCGTCCCAATTTCAAACCCACTTTCTCTCTCTAACTTCCCTCTGCAGAAAGAACGCTCGAGCGCTCCCGCCATTGAAGCTCTGTTCATCATCTCAGGGTCTCCTTCCCCTATGACTCTAGGGTTCTCGTCCACTTGTTCGTAAGTTCTTATTCCCCCTTTCCATTCCGTCTTCCTCGTCGATTTAGGACTTCCACAGTATCTTTTAGGGCTTTTTCGTACCCAATTTTTTCTTAGAAAACCCATACCCACAGTCTTCGTTATGGGTAGGTTTCGTAGACACTGTGATACCCCCTAAAGGATGGCCGAGTTTAGATCTCGGTATGAGATCCCTGACAACGTAGCCACTGCATTGGCTCCTGAAAATGCCATTCGTGAGTGTTTTGACAATGATACCTTGCACATCCCTGTCGTCGCCGTCGTTGAGGGCGGTGTCAGATTTCCCCTGGCACCATTGCTCCACCAGGTTCTGTCCCATTACAGACTGTCCCCTATGCAGGTTTCTGCTAATTTCTTTAGGGTTGTTATGGGCATCAATGCCCTAAACCACATGCTAGGCACATCTTTAGGCCTTCATGACATTCACCATTTGTATAGCATCTCTAGAACTAAGGATGCCTTGACCTACTATCTCAGCGAGGATTCCGTAAAAGGCTCGTGCTTGAATCGCTGATTCTCGCGAGGAGATGACGACGACTTCCTCATCGTCACAGGGAACTTCGAGCCTACAGAGGCGAGGACGGTAGAGTCATCGGATTCCACGCACCCCACGATTTGGCACTCCACGTTAGTCCTTTTTCAGAACTTTATTGCCGAGCAAAATTTCGCTTTGCACCGTCTTCTTTTTGCTTTCATCGCTAATTTTTCTCAGATTTTGCAGCCACAAACGTCAACCAGGGCACGCCATCATCACCCCTCAGGTCCACGTCACCGACACAACCGTGCTCTCGCCTTCAACGGGCAAGGTAATGATCGTCGGCCGGGAGCAAGAGCAGCTCAGATACTCCTTAGCTACCGAGCATCATACGGGGGTTTCATTGACCGGCGGATCCGAGCAGCGGACAATCCCATCCTCCCAGGTCCTCCTGTTCAACAACCCGAGCAACTAGAGGAGAGGCGTTCTCGGACCCCTCCGCTTCCCAACGAACCCATCCAGCTCGCCGGAGAAGCGTCCACATCTTCGAGTGGATATACTCCATCTCCCCCACTTCGAGAAATGGATCAACAAATCAATCTTAGCAACTTGCTCACCATCGGCCGTGGTAGAGGTCGCGGCGCTGCTCGTGGCCGCGGACGGTCTCAAAGCCCAGCGCCGTCTCATGGCCGCCGAGATCCAGCTCAACCGGACGCTCCCCCAGACTTCTCACCTGAGGAGATTGAGGCCAGCCACCGTGACAAACGTCAGCGGCTGGACACTTCTGCGGTCGAGCGGCCTCCTCAACTTGCGGGCTCCTCCAACCCCGCTCTGGGCCCCTCAGCTTACCCCTGGAGGCCGGCCGGTCACCATCCGTGACAGTGCTGAATCTGAAGGGACTGCCCTTGCACTGTCCCAGGCTTTTCTGTTGCCTGGGGACATGCAGAAGGAAGTCTCCTGCTCCCCTGACAACCTCCTGGGCTCGTTCATGAGCCACAACACTAAGCTAAACCTGTCGTGCTTCTTTAGTAGATTACGTATCCTTATTTGTGTCTAACGTTGCTTCGTTTACTGTACCTTCAGGCATTGCAAAAGATGGTGGCCATGGCCCAGAAACTGGGACACTTCGAGCCCCAGCGTGCCAAGCTTGCCAATGAGAACGCCAAGCTTCAAAACACCATTGTCAGGCTGGAGAGAGAGAGAAATCAGGCCCGCGGGCTTGCGGACGAGTTGAGGGGTAAGTTGGAGGGTGTTGAAGACAGCCTGAACCAAACTCTCACAGAGCTGGAGGCGAGCAAGAATGAGGCCAAGGCAGCCTACCAGCAGGGCTATAATGAGGGAATCCGTGTGGCCACTGAGAGCTACACGGACCAGATGCCCGGGATCCAGGACCAAGTCTTTGAAGCTGGTTGGCTAGCTTGGCACGCTGGGGCTCAGAGTGTCAGCGAAATCTGCCAAAATTTACCGTGCGCGGCTGATAATCTGCCAAAACTTGCCCTTTGACTGCCGTGCGCGGCTCATAATCAATATCATACTGGCTCAATTCCACCGACCAAGTTGATATTCGTCCCGAGAAATCGGCCTTTCGAAGCAATGACTTCAACGGGAACTCCGTGTAAACGACCACTTTGTGACTTTAGAAGTAGTGGGGCAACTTCCTAGCGGCCGTCCTCAGTGCCAGGACCAACTTCTCAAGAGGCAGATATCTCGTTTCTGCATCCAATAGCGTCTTGCTCACGTAATAGACAGGGATTTGCTTGGATCCCTTGTTCCTCAGTAAGACCGCACTTAGAGCATGTTCGGATCGCTAAGTCTGAGGTCGAGGACCTCGCCAGGCTCGAGGAGTAGAAGTGGGGCCGCCAAGTACTTCTTCGTGTTTTGGAACGCTTGCTCACACTCTGCTCCCTATTCGTAACCTTCTCTTTTTTTAACCAGCTGAAAGAAAGGTCTACACTTATCACTCGAACGACTTATGAACTTGTTAAGGGCTGCCCATCCCTGTTAACCACTGGACCTCCTTCGTGGTCCTCGGACTCTGCAGCCTTCTGCAAAGTCGTTATTTGATCGGGATTCGCCTCTATCCTCTAATGGTCACTAAGTGACCGAAAACTTCCTATAACTTACCCCAAATGCACATTTCGAGGCGTTGAGCTTCAGCTTATACTCTCTCAATATCTCAAAAGCTTCTTTCGGATCAGCGATGATGGTTTCGTTTCTCCTTGCTTTTCACCACCATATCGTATGTACACCTCCATGGTCTTGCCGAGCAGCTTCTTTAGCATAATCGTTGCTAGTCTCTGGTAAGTTGCTCCAGCATTCCTCAGACCAAAGGGCATAACATTGTAACAGTACAACCCCCGTGGTGTGATGAAGGACATCTTCTCCTGATCGGGGCCGTACATAGCTATCTGGTGATATCCTCGATAAGCATCGAGAAAACTCATACGCCCATACCCAGCTGTTGCATCCACCAACTGATCTATCCTGGGCAGGGGAAAAGTGTCTTTCGGACAAGCCTTGTTGAGATCCGTGAAATCAACGCATACCCGCCATTTCCCACTCTTCTTTTTTACCACCACTGTGTTAGACAACCATTCAGGGTAGTATACCTCTCGGATCGCTTTTGCTTCGAGCAAACGGTCGACCTCCTCGATAACAGCGTCCACATGCTGTACGGCAGACCTTCTTTTCTTCTGCATCATCGGTTTATGCTGTGGGTCCACATTCAGGTGGTGGCAAATCACGCTTGCATCCACCCCAGGCATCTCCTCGGGCACCCAAGCTAACACATCAACGTGCTCTTTGAGAAATTTCACCATCTCTTCCTCCTCTTCTTTGCACAGGTTTTCCCCAATCAGGAAATACCTTTCAGGATCATTCTCGTTGATCTGGATTTTCTTCAATCCTTCCACCACCTTCTTGGCTGGATTCCCTCCGACATCCTCGATGGTCGGCCGATTAGTAACCTCGACGGTTTGCATCAACTGTGCCTTGGGTGCTTTCTTGATTATGGAAACCAAGCACTGTTGGGCTGTCTTTTGGTTCCCCCTTATTTTCTCGATTCCAGTGGATCCTGGAAATTTTACCATCTGATGGTAGGTGGAGGGAACCGCCCTCATCTTATGCAACCAAGTCCTCCCTATAATCGCGTTATAGGAAGATGGCACGTCCACCACTAAAAAGTTGGTTCTCAGCACCACTGTTCCTGCCCGAACTGGTAGGGTCACCTTGCCCAATGGCCAGACTGCCCCTGCACTGAACCCAACCAACGGAGTTACTGACTGTACAAAGTCTGCTTGTGCCAATCCCAGCTTCTTGAACGCGTCGTAATAAAGCACCTCAGTATAGCTTCCTGAATCCACCAGGACCCTCTCCATGTCATATTCCCCAATTCGTAGGGTTATCATAAGAGCGTCATTGTGTGGCACCTGGACTCCTCCCAGGTCCTCATCTGTGAAGAATATGCCTTCATTGCATTCTTTTGCCCCACGTCCTTGCTTCTTTCCCAATTGCATCACATGCTGGTCGTGCTTCACTTGCCTCTGGAGTAACCTCACCTCATTTCTCGTATAAGGTGTGGCTAATCCATGTATCATATGGATTACGCCCCTTGGATTTTGCTCGAAATCCAACTCCATTGTTTTCTCTGCGCCCTTGTGCTCCTCCTGAATGAATTCTTTCAAATAACCTCGGGAAACCAAGTCGTCGAGGTGTTGTTTGAACATTTAGCAGTCCTCTGTCATGTGACCCCAATCCTTGTGACAACTGCAATGCTGACTCGTAGCTCTTTTCGCATCCTTATCACCTTCCAGCCTCGGAGGCCACTTAAAATATGGACGGTTCTTTATTCGATAAAGAATCCAATAGATTGGTTCTTTCTAAACCGTCATCACTGAGAAGAAAGACTTGGGGTCCGGGGCGTGCTTCTCCTTGTACGGCTCTTTCTTGGCCTGCCCATATTCTTTTATCTCTCTGTAAGTTTTGGGCTCTGACTTATCCGCTCTCTTTGCAGGACCCCTAGCCTGCTCGGCAACCACTTTGTTGTCTTCTCAGAGTATATCATCCTCATTTCTGGCATGCTGCTCTATTTGCTCCATCAGCTTTGCTAATGTGCTCACTGGACTCTTGTTCAGGGACTTTCGTAGCTCCCCCCGAATAGGTAACCCTGTCTTGAACGTTGCAATTGCGTACTCTTCACTACAACTTTCTATTTCATTGAAATCTCTCAGAACTTCTTCGCGTAATCCCTGATCGGCTCATTCTCTCCCTGTTTCATAACTAAGAGACTCTCAAAAGTTTTGGGTGGCCTTTTGCTCGTCAGGAACCGAGCAATGAATTCCTCGGCCAGCTGCCTCCATCCTCGTATGGTGTTCGGCCCCAACTTATAGAACCAAGACAAGGCCACATTTCCCAAACTAGATGGGAATATCTTGCACATGATTGCGTCATCGCCGTCATGCATGAACATTGCCTGCTGGTAATGCTGTATGTGTGCCACTGGGTCAGCATAAGTTTCGTACATCTCATGCTTCACCCTGCTTGGCAACCTTGCCTCCTGCAATCTCTTTGCAAAAAGAGATGACGCTATGTTGTTAAGGGCTTTCCTTGCCGCCTCTCGTGCAGACATGGTCCCCTCTTCTTGTCCCTTCGTGCTTTTGGGGACATTTCTTTCCCAATCAAAATCACGTCTCTCGTACCTGTCTCTGTGGTGTTTCCTGGTCCCACCTTCCTCGGGGATGGGACTCTTGCTTCTGCTCCTCCCTTTTCGTGAAGAAGCCCTCAGTATTTTGGAGTGGGACTCCTGCTCCTTCTTTTTCGCGAAGAAGCTTTCCTATACTCTACCACAACCAGTCTTTCTCCTCTGGATCTTCGATGTGAAAGTCCAGAATCTTTGGGATGTTCTCGTATCCGTTGCAGTTGCTGAATCTCGTATTCTTGTCTCTTAATCAGACGAGCATATTCCTTAATTTCCTGTCTCTTCTTGTCCAGGATGTCCTCTTTGTTGTGTACACTTTTCGAATGTGCAACTGACTTTCCCCCACGGTGGGACTTGCTCCTTCTCGTGGATTTCGTGGCCGTCCTTCCGTCTTTATTCCTGGAGTAGCCATGGACAGTCAAGGGGCGATCCTTGCTCGTGGTCCTTTTTGCATGCCTGCCGTCAGGCTTTCTCGGAGGACCCGGTGGGGACTTATCGCCTCCCCCACCCAGCTAATTGTTTAGATCAATCGACATTTTTGGATCTTCTTCCACCATGGTCGCTTTTTCAAAGGAATCTCTTTCGTTTCCCACAGACGGCGCCAATTGTAAGTGCAGAAAAACAAAAGAGGCTTTCGAATAGTACCAAAAGAACAACGGCTACTCGAGACTTCTAGCCGAAACCCTAATATGTCGTCGGAACCTTAATCTGCAAAACAGACAAGGGGTGAGTGCACCTTTGCCTCTCATGGCAAAGGCCCTCCGATGCTTAAGTTAGTATTTCGTACCTGCAGAGAACCCTAATTATCAGTAGGAAAGTCGAATTGCAATGTATTGCGTACCTTTACCTCTAGGTTTACCTCATATTTATAGCTTCACGAATGCTTGCTGTCCAAGTATCATCATTGCCTTAGGTTTCCTATCCCATATAGGAAACCCATAATATCTTGGATTCTTGTTCCCTTATTCATTCGTCACCTTTAGACTATTTAGGACTCTTTCCTATAATTAGCCGAACATCCCATTCCCGTTGGTTATTTTCCCCAGATCTTATTTTATCAAGATCCTATTCCTTTACGAGATGTCTCAGTTCTGAAACCTTCCAGAGTGTTCCCTACAGCTGAGGCTGCTTCCCAGAATGCTGCTCCTGTTCGGTTCTCTTGTTGCCGAACAGATTATCTAGACCAATGACTTCACATGTCATTGCATTTTAACCAAACTCTTGGTCCAATAACCCCTCGTGTTTATTGGATCATGCCCTTGTTCGGATACCTTGGACCAATGACCTCTCGTGCCATTGGTCTATATCGCCATTCACCTTCTTGCTCGGCGACTAGCCTTATCACCATTATACAGTGGTTCCACGTACCACGTGTTCGGGCCTTGTGTGTACCTTGTTCGGGAATACCTTCCTACAGTGGCATTATGCTTTAAGTGATTAGTTGAGCATGATAAGTAATATAAAGTTGGATGATCTTGCTAATTTAGATTCGAGATTACAATGAATGATTTATGTTTACCTATGTGGAAAAAGTCCTGCTTTTATGCATGAAAACGAGACACAAAAACCAAGGAAAGTAAAAACATGACACTTAGGGTGTGTTAAAGACAAGGTGTGTTTTGAAATCGCAATGTGACCGGACTTGCCCATTGTGGGAATGTGTGTTGCAAATGATAAAATATTTTTGAAACTACATAATGGCCGGACGTGGTAGCCATTATGTGGTGTGTGTGTGTGCCAATGGGAACCCGGTGCGACGAAACCATTGTGAGGATACTCGGGAGACCGGAACGGCGGAACCGAGGTTGGGTGTGTGGCTTTGTTATCCGTGGAGAGGAGCCAATGCTAATGTGTGCCAATGGGAACCCGGTGCGACAGAACCATTGTGAGGATACTCGGGAGACCGGAACGGCAGAACCGAGGTTGGGTGTGTAAAAAAATGGAATTTTGAAACAAGGTGTTAATTTTTGAAAAGTGGAAAAAGTGACACAGTCTATGATGAGTTGCGTAAGAGAAACTCAGAAATCATGGCCACCAACGCTAGTTGAATAGTGAATGTGGATGTGTAATTGTTAATTTTTTTGAATGTATATTCTATTTGGAAATCAATGACTATATTATCTCTTGCTTGTAAGTTAAGGGTTAGCGGGCTTGGATTATTCTATTGAGCTTTAAAGCTCACGGTGTTGCCTTTGGTGACCCGGACATATTATGCTGGTGGCGACGCTGGTATAATGTGTCAGACCTTATAGATGAACAGAGTGAGCTGTACACCTTGGAGGCTTTCGGAGCCGAGGAGCTGGCTAACGTACCCAAAATTGGGGGCGTTACAACTTGGTATCAAAGCTTTAGGTTCAAAAACCTCGGCCATGGGTAGAATGGGTAGCCTATAAGATAAGTTTGACTGTTGCACAAACGAGAATTGAGTTTAAGTTTACCGTCCCAAATTGGGTGGAATTCTGACAAAACAATCTTGAGAGATCTTGTTACCCTAGAATTCCTTTTTGATTCATGCCATTTGATTGGCCGGAGTGAGTCACCAATTGCCTATACAAAGGGCCCTTAGGGTTCCAAAATTAATATGATCAATCACCTTCTCTGGCCTTAAAACTCTGCTTGTATACTCTCTCATATCCCCTCTATGAAAGCCCCAACCCTCCGAAAGCAGTTGCGATCCAAAGATCAAACCCCAAAGTACAAACCCTAACCCTAGGATTTCCAAGAAGCAAATCAATCAATCACCTTCAATCCGAAGCAATCAAGCAATTTAGGAATCAAGGTGGTGAGGTCCAAGGGCCTCTGGTTTGATTTATTTTCTGTACATATACTTTAATCATAACGTTTTGATTTTCTATTAACTATTTAGCCTGGTGTGAAGAAGAACATTGGCTGGCGCATCGATCCTTAGGTCGGTACATCGATCTAGTGGGATCTTTCAGCCGTGATAACTATTCACCAGCCGATGGATCTATTTACTTGGACAATATGTCTTTTCTACTTATTTTCAATGCATGCTTTCAATTATTGTACTGGTTCACCATTATCTGTTTAAACGCTAAATAAACAAATTATTTGCTTGGAATTACATAAAGCATGTGTTAATCATATGTCATACAACTATGGGCCAGTCTCACGACTGGGCAGAGAGGGGTGCCTAACACCTTTCCGTTGTTGTACTTTTGGCTCCCGTACCCGGAATCTCTATTTGTTTTTTCTAGTTTTTATAAACTAGGTGGCGACTCCGTTTTGACGATAACCACTATCGTATGGCAATGTTCCTAGCCATGGGAATATCCACGATTTTGATTTATGAAGTGGAAAGCAAACAAACAACAACGATCAATCTGTATGGCGATGCCCTGCTTTGGGAGGTGTCTACAGCCTCTTGTGCTAAAAGTTACATGGGAGAAGAGCTTCCTTCCAACCCTCCTTTTTCTACCAACATTGTCACGCCCTCGATTTTCAACAAAAATTATAAAGGATTTTCATAAGTAAAACCTCGCAATAATCCGTACGTTACCCAAAATAATTCAATATTTCCATTTTCATAATCTCACCTCAGCATTCAATAATTCCCAAAAGATTACATTTTTGGCTCCGAGGCCCAAACCAACATAGACAATGAGTATCGAATGAGAGTTAATAGTTTACAATATTCCTTAGTCAAAAGATTTACAATTAAAGTTACAAATGCATCTCCAAAAGAAATTTACAAAGATGTCTAAGTAACTTGTCAAGGTTAGATCTCAAAAGAAGTGTCCACAATCCGAGCACTTCAGCCATGCACGCTATGGTTCCGGATTAACACCTGAAAATAATAATAGGCTTGAGCTACACTAGCCCAGTAGAAAAGTCTACCCAAACTCTATATGCAAATGAGCAAGACGAACGAACAAATGATGAGAAATCAAATGATAAAGGAGGAAGCACAATTTTCATGAACAAATGCCCCAATATCTCAAATCCTTCTTTTATTTAAGTCCATAAATCATACTCGTTCAATTTGTGTCTCAACATATTGTATCATTTGTGTGTCTGAGCCGAAGCTCCTGCCGGGCCAATTATGGGATCCCGATATCCCCTGCCAAGCACCCACCTTGTAGGTTAGGCCTTGAGTGTTCAATATGAGCATTAGCTCCTGCCGGGTCAGTTATGGGATCCCGATACCCCCTGCCAGGCACCCACCCGTCGATGGGCTCCAAGTGTTCGCGCGTCGTTCACATGCTCAAGTTACCGTTCGTACAAGTGTCGTGCATAGAGCTCATATTCATCCATCAACCATTCCACCGACTAAACAATTCCAACATAAAAATGTTTACCACATGGCACATGATAAGAAAGATGGCTGCATGGTTTCATATTATATATAGATAATATAAACAAATCCATTGAATAGTCAAAGAACTTAGGAAAGAAAAGGGTTTTAACGGCCCAGGAGGTTTTGACAGTTGACTGGTAGTCTACCGGTAGGAATTGGAAGTCTACCGGTAGATATTGGAATTTTTTGTGTTCCTACCGGTAGGGATTAAGTCCTACCGGTACAAATGCCGAACAGAAAGATCACCATTTTGCAAGAGGAAAATTTGGGACAGCCTATCGGTAGGAATTAAGTCTACCGGTAGGGATTCAATTTTCTGGCAACACAACAACGTTCTACCGGTAGAAATTATGGGCCTACCAATAGAAATTCAGGAAAGACAGACGATTCTTACAGCAACAACAGATTTTGATTCAAATCCAATAACAACCAATACAAGTCCAAATAAGGCACGAATACACTCAAATAACATATAAAGAGAGGTAGAATTTCCTACCTCGAGTATCCAAGCCGAAAATAAAGCGGTTGAGCAAGCCCTAGCTTCCGGAATTTGAACCGAACGAAAATACACCCAATCGAGCTCTACCCACCGCAATACAAGCTCGGATATGCGAATAGACGACGGAGTTTAGAGTTATTGTGGTGGGTTTCGGGTTTAATTGTGAGTTTTTGGGTGGGGAAGTGAGAGAGATCGGGAGAGAGCTGAGAGGCGAGAGAGAGCCGAGAGAGAACTGTGAGGAATAAAATGGAAAAAAAAAAAAAAGTTTCCCTGGTATACATACACGGCACACACATGCACAGAATACACCAACACCCCTGGTTTTCCAATTCTCGTACATTTGACCCACAATTATAACCATTTCATTAATCCATCCTTTATCCATTTATGAAACTTTAAAAAAAATTATATAACAGAATTTACGGGTCTTTACATTCTACCCTCCTTAAAGAAAATTTCATCCTCGAAATTTAAATAACCATGCTCACTAAGTCATGCATCACCTAGACATGCAACAAGTGTATCTATCAATATAATGCAACCATTTAAACATCAAAACTCTTCGATCTAGAGTACTCACATTGGTGTTTATGCCGAAAACAAGTGCGGATACTTCTCTCTAACCTCATCTTCCCTTTCCCACGTCGATTCCTCGCTACCCTGACTTCTCCACAAGACTCGCACCAATGGTATCGTCTTACCCCTCAATACTTGATCGCGCGAATCTAGGATACGGACCGGTTCTTCCCCATAAAACGCATCGGCCTCTAACTCGAGTTCGGACCACTCTAACACATGCGACGGATCCGGTTCGTACTTCCTTAACATAGACACGTGAAACACGTCATGTACGCCCGATAATTTAGGTGGTAAAGCCAAACGATACATGACCTCTCCAATCTTCTCGATGATGTCGAACGGCCCGATATAGCGCGGTGAAAGCTTTCCCTTTTTCAAGAAACGAGACAAACCTCTACGCGGCGACACTTTGAGGAATACATGATCCCCCTCTTCAAAAGACAACGGACGACGACGACGATCAGCATAATTCTTTTGCCTACTTTGCACGGTCAATAATCTTTGGCGAATCATCTTAACTTGTTCGGTCGTTCTCTCCTGAGCTTCCTTAAGGCGTTGACGAATTACTTTCATGCTCTCGGAGGTCTCCTTAATCATTTTCGGTCCCACAAGCGTAGCCTCTCCCAGTTCGGTCCAACACACAGGCGATCGACACGGTCTCTGTAGACACCCCAATCACCCCGATGATGAAATAGAGGAAACGATACCTTTGCGAGCTTGAAAAAGGATCTCCTTTAAAGCCAAAAACCCAACAAATCCAACAAACCCAGCCAAACCCAATAAAAAAAGCCCAAAAGGCCCTGGACCACAGGAGGAGGTACCGTGCGGAGTCAAATTGGAGCGCACGGCACCTTGAGAAATTCAAGGGACCGTGCGCAGCCAAACCCCTTTGCACGGCACCTTGAGCAAAAAGTGGCTGGCAGAAAGGCCGGCCACGCCGATGTGAGCCCACGGTGATGGTAGCTCAGCCGAAAATGCACTTCTGGCCCGCCCAGAAAACACCTCCACCATTTGAATTCAAAATCCTTGGCCATTTGCCTATAAATTAACCCCTCCACTCAAGGGAAAAAGGCCCCTCTTAGCCTTTCTTTTGAGTCCCTCTCTTGCCTTTCTCTTGGCTTTCTCACTCTACTTTCTCTCTCTAAATTTCTACACCCACTTTCTTATTTCCATTGCCATTTTCAAGCTTTAAAGAATGTCATTCCCAAAAGACCTTCTTTAAGTGCTTTCACTCACTCCATTCTCATCATTGAAGTTGATCCTTCATTAACTTCAAAGACTCATCACCCCCAAAACACCTAACCTTCACTCACACCCATACTCCCTTTGTCTCATTTAACCTCCCCCATCCACATCCGTGACGATCCATCCACATCCTTGCACCCACGATCCTTGACCAAGCTCGAAACCAAAGGTATAAACTAGTTTCCTCGGACTAGATTCCGTTCTGGTCCTGAGGGGACCTTTCTGTCAGCAGATATAATCCCTTTTGGTTAGATCCTGACTCAAAACCTATTTTCATAAAATAAAACCAACACTGTGCTGAGGTTGGGGAACCGCGCGGTCTGTTGATCGGCCCGACCCCCAGCGCACGGCATGGTGCACACTAGTGCTATTGTGAACAGGCTGACTGGATCTGAGCTTTCCTCCGCTGCGGTTACCTGTTTTTGCTGTCTACTGTTTCTGTAGCTCTTAAAATAAGACCATATCTACAAGCCATGTTCCGGCTCTTCTAAAATCTTTTCAAGATCATCCCAAGTGATCAAAAACGTTGAAAACTACTTTAAAACTATGTTTTGGGAAGGATAATGACGTTCTTGGGATGATCTGACCGCCGTGAGGCTATTCGTGAATTTTCAAAAGATCTACAATGAAACCAGTGAGCTAAATAATGTTTTGAAAGACTGCAACAGTCTGACAGCAGAGCAGGTGCCACGAACGGCACGTTGAGATGCCTCGTGCGGCATCTCAGGGTGCCGTGAGCGGTATTCTGAGGTCCAACAGTCTGACAGCAGAGCAGGTGCCACGCACGGTATGTTGAGATGCCTCGCACGGCATCTGAAGGTGCCGTGAGCGATATTCTGAGGTCCAAACAGTCTGTTGAATGTTATTTACTTCCATTTATTAATGTCATTTTATCACGACTGTACAGATAGCACCACCTGCACGTCAACGTGATATATTTCCCATGTCCCTTTCCCGTTACGTGCTTTATTAAAGAGTTTGATATTCCAACTAATATTGAAGATCCCCCCTTTTTAAAACATCAAGTAGAGACCGGTCTTACCGGGCGAATGGGGTGCTTTTTAAAGAAAAACATTCCTCATTCGTAATGTGGCTCCCGAATCCAACGTCTCGACGTTTTCGCTAGATCAAAAGCCTTTTTCGAACCACTCCTCGGTTTCTCGGGTGACCCATCTCAAAAACCCGGGTGGCGACTCTTCGAGCTAGCGCCTTTTTCCGGGCGCGGGAGCCCACAGTGGCGACTCTGCTGGGGACGTATTTATTCAATACTTTTTTTTTTAAAAAAAATGTATAAAAGTATTGGATGATCAAGAGGGCCAAACTTGAAAAGTGTTTTCTAAAGGGGGATTTTCAAATATTTTTCGGAATATTAAGTTCTTTTATCCTGTACACTTTTGCACCGCACAAGCCTCGCTATGCGTGTTTCGGCTATCTTGCCCGGTTTACCGGTGACAAGCTCTCCCGGAATGCCTAGCAACCCTCGACTATGATGAGCCATCGTGCTGTACGACCGTTGTCTTGCAATACACTCGACACGGGGTAGCACATCTTGGCTCTAGTCCAGGGAACCCTTTTGAGACCAAAATCAGCCTTTGCACTTGTACATAGCCATAGAACCTTCCCAACTAGGACAGGAACCCATGGCTAGGACTTATATGTTATACCCTGTTTACGTGCTTTTTTTTATTCCTGCATACACTCATCATTCACACACCATTGCATCTTGTGGGCTAGAGGAATAGGTTTCCTTAGAATTCTTTAGGGCCCTCGGTCGGTCTAGGAGACCTTAAATCCATAGAGTTTGTGATACCTCCGGTGTTTGCCGTGCCCGAACGGCTCCCTTGGTTTGGGTCTAGCCTTAAGCATGTCCGTATCTGGATTCCTGTAGCCACATTGCTCTGTCTCGGATGGTCACGATAAGGAGATTGGCTCTGGTTCCGACCATTCGAATTTAACTGCTACCGGCACCTACCGGGCCATCGTAAATCTTGCAGACGGACGTCTTAAGTGAGATTTGAACCACGGTAGGTCCACTAGGACCAGGAGACCTTAAATCCATGGAGTTTGTGATACCTCCTGTTTGTCATGCCCGAACGGCTCTTGGTTTGGGTCTAGCCTTAAGCATGTCCATATCTGGATTCCGGTATCACATTGCTCTGTCCCGGATGGTCACAATAAGGAGATTGGCTCACGCTCGAATTTAACCGTCGGCACAACCCGGACTATCGAAAATCTTCTGTACGGACGCCTTAAGTGAGATTTGAACCACGGTAGGTCCACTAGGGCAGTCCAAGAGACTTTAAATCCATGGAGTTTAATACCTCCGGTGTTTGCCGTGCCCGAACGGCTCCCTTGGTTTGGGTCTAGCCTTAAGCATGTCCGTATCTGGATTCCTGTAGCCACATTGCTCCATCTCGGATGGTCACGATAAGGAGATTGGCTCTGGTTCCGACCGTTCGAAATTTAACCTGCCTGACACGACGGCTATCGGAAATCTTCTGTACGGACGTCTTAAGTGAGATTCGAGCCACGGTAGGTCTTAGGCCTCGTTTCTAGGAGATGGGTAGAAGTAAGGCGAGTATTCGGATTGGTTATGAGTTGCTCCCTTTTGACTTGTTACCAGTGTTGCCAACATTGATCGCTCATGGAGAAAACATGTACTCAATTGGTTCCTCTCCCAAAGACTAGTTCGTAGACACTGGAAGGACCCATTGTTGAGGTCCAAATTGAGGAAGAGGAAGAACCGTGGTAGAAGAATCCGTAGTCTCATTCCCGACTGAAAACCCCATGGCTGATCAGGGAGACGGAATGGAGGAACTGAGGGAACGTGGCCAACATGGATGTTCGGTTTAAGCAATCCTCGCCGGTGTTGCACAGCTTAAGGCCGCCGTAGTCTATGAAAATGACATGAATATGATAATGGAAAGCATGCAGAAAATCACCGACAAGCTCCTAATCAAGACTTCTAATCTGAGCAACCACCTAAAGTGGAGATACCAGCTTGACCCCAACCTGGCCGCTATCATGGATAAGATTGGTAAATTGGAGGAATCTGTCTCAGGAAACCAAACGGCTTGGGAAGGAGAAATCGACATGAAGAAACTATGCCTCTTTCCAAATGCCAAGTTGCTGAAAAGTTCAAAGGAGTGGAATTTACAAAATTCGATGGAACCGCGACCCAAGAGCCCATCTTCGAGGATATGTCGGATCCCTCACTATGCGCCGGCATTGAAGGAGAAGCCATGGCCCAACTCTTCCATGAGTCCTTGTCCGGTCCACCCTGCAATGGTTCCTCTCTCTCGAGCCATCCAAGAAAGGACTTGGGAAGACATTGGGGCAGCCTTTGTAGCTCAGTATGATTTCAACGTCGACTTGAAGATGACCATGAGAGAGTTGGAAAGTACTAAGATGGGTGAGAAGGAAAGCTTTGCTGACTTTGTGAAGCATTGGAGGGAGACAGCCCAGATGCAGAATAAGCCTGACCTAAAAGAACAAATACGGATAATAACCAAGAATTTGCCAAGCTCTTTTGCACCATACATGGTTCTTTCTCAGGCTGCCCCAAATTTTGAAACTTTTTATGATTCTGGATTGGCTGTAGAGGAGGCTCTGCGAGACGGAACTTTGGAGAAGAAAGAATCAGGGTTTGGGTCCAAATCCAAACGGGCGTATTCAGGAAACAGCAATGTTCTCTTCGGGAATGCCAATCAGGCAGGAACCTTATCCCAAAAACCTGTAGAAGTTAACCAGATTTCCGAAAAACAAAAATCCCAGAACCGAACCTTCACCCAATTCAGCACTCCAAGATCCACTCTCCTTAAGAAACTCACAGACATTGGGGTGCTGAAACCTCTTCCGCCACCACAAACCATTCCGCCAAACCTAAACCAAAACGTCTACTGTGACTTCCACCAAATGCCCGGCCATACCACCGACAACTACATCCGCCTCCGTCATGAAATCCAAAACCTCATTGACAACAAGGTTGTCGATGCTCCACCCACAGATAAACCAAACACCGTCTCAAACCCCCTACCACAGCATAATACCGCCTTTCGTATCAACCAAATCACCCTAGCCGAAGGTCCAAGTCTCCCAGAAACTGACTCTACCCTATTCCCTGATGCCGAACCAATGCCAGTTGGTGGAATTCCCGGAGAAATTGCCTTCCATTCTACCTGGGAATGGGAAGACACGTGGGGAGAACTGATTGCTGACTGGGAAGAATTTGAAGCTGCCAATTTCCAAAGAAACGACAAACCTTTGTTCGAGGCCAGATGGGAGATTGATTGGCAAAACATCCAGGCAGATCCTCTTGATGGATTCTCTTTGTGTGCACTATTCGAAAATCAAGGGGAAGAATACCCGGTCTTCCAAGATGTACCCGAATGGGATTGGGACCCGACCCCGGATGAGTATCAGCTTTTGGCATGGAACGACCCATTGGATACCTTCTCCCTGCCGACACTATTCGGTGAAGAATACCAGCTTGGATACCCACCTGAGATGGTGACGTACAACTGGCCAGAACTTGCCCCGCTCCGCCCAGATTTCTCTCATTTTAATGACTTTGTCGTCAACAATCTGTATGACAATGTGAACCTCACCCCGTACCCAAACCTTCCTGGGTTCGAGGAGGAAGTTGCTAGCAATGAGTTTGGCCCGATAGACTACCTCGTGGATGGAGCTGAATCTGAGCCATCAGTCACTTTCCCGAAAGACGCTGAAGTTGCCATGATAAACTTATGGGAAGATGAACCAGCAAACTTGTGGGCCAACACTGAAGTGGTTAACGTAAAAGTGGGAAACGAAGAATGGACTGTTAACAAAGCCATGATGGAGGCTGAAAAGTGGACACCCGAGGATCTGTGGGATGATCTAGTTATCGCCGATCTGGCCGCTAATCTACAAGATACAACTATCGGAAACAAGCGTAAAGCCCTAGCCGACCTATGGAGTGAGGAATCGAAGTACCGCCAGATTGATCATCTAACCAGAAGCGGCCGTGTTTATCAACCTCCGAACCTCCAAGTTGGGGAACCTTCCAACCCTGCAACCGCTGAGCCTTCTGATCCCTTCACCACCCCGGTTAAGAGCACCTTCCGACCCTTTGACCCACCAGCTAAGGAGCCCTCTCGACCTAAAAAAAACCCCGAAGGGATGATTAAGCGCCAACTGGAGCAAACTCATGCCAAGACGTCTGTCTGGGATGTGCTGGGCCATTCCACACGCCATCGTGAAGGCCTCATCCAAGCACTCTCTCAGCTAAAGGTTCCTTCCGCTATAACTCCCGATGAGCTTGTGGCACTAATCAAAACCATACCCATCAAACATGCCATCACCTTTACTGATCGAGACTTACCCGCCGAAGGAACTGACCACAATCGACCATTGCACATCACTCTGAAATGCCATGGCAAGTCGGTACCTATAATCTTGGTGGATAATGGTTCGGTAATCAATGTCTGTCCACTCCGTGTTGCCTACTGCTTGGGGTATAAAAATAAGGACTTCTCTCCATCAGAAGTCAAGGTCCGAGCATATGACAACACTCGGAGGGATGTGATTGGGACTCTCATGATACCCATGACCTTCGGACCATACCAGACGGACGTAGAATTTCACGTGGTGAATATCCCTGCCTCTTTCAATCTGCTCTTGGGAAGGCCCTGGCTACATCGGCCAGACATCATGGCTGTGCCCTCCACACTCCACCAGAAAATCCGGCTGGGACTGGAAACAGGAATGCTTACTATCCACGGAGACTCAGGGATTCATGCCCCTGTTGAGGATAATGCCCCACTCTTGGAAATTCAACACGGAGAAGAAGATATCGCTTTGGGAGGCTTCTCTCTAGATACCTCTCAGTCTATCTATTCAGTTAGGATCGATGATGACTTCGTTATTAGCAATGTTGCCATCAAGATTATGAAGAAAATGTCCTACATGCCAGGATTGAGACTGGGAAAGAACCTCCAAGGCCCTGCGAAGTTTGAAGCCCAAGGCGCTCTGACGCGTACAACAGGCCTTGGTTACTCACCCTCAAGTAAAAGCAAAGTGAAAAGGGGGAACAGGTTGGAGGACTACTTTGTCAAAGAAGAAGCAAAGCAGATTTATCAGGGACAGCTGGGGACGAGGAAACCAATACCTTCCTGCCAGGGTTTGAGATATTCGCCAACGATGTCTGGCCAGATAGTGATGAAGAAGCTGAGGTTGTGGAAAAGCAGAAAGAGCTCCCTGACTGGATTGAGGTTTTTGCCATGGGTAGTCTCGCAACTCTGTTTAGGGAAGACGAATCAATGGGTACAGCTGCGGAAGCGGAAGTGCTGATGATGGAACAAGATACCCCTGAGGACCCGACTTTGCTCATCATGGATGCTGCTGGAGGATACAAGAACTGGACCTTCATACCGAGTGCAACTCACCACGAGTCTGAGTCTGAATCTGAGTCTGGATTTGAGTCTGTTAAGTCTTCTGAGTCTTCTGAGTCTGCTGAGTCCGAGTTGGTGCCTCTTGGCCCAAACTCTCAGAGTCTGTACTTCGAGTTCGAATCCACCCGTGTGTATGGTGCCCCCGAGGCCTTCGTTGATCATGAAATGAATGAATCTGATTCTGCTTACTTCCCTGACTTTGAAATAAATTGCGTCGACCCTGGTGATGAAGAGATTGATTTCGATGGGGACATCCCCAAAGAAATTCGATCCCTAATCGACAGGGAAGATGAAAGGCATGCTCAACCTGTAAAAGAAGAAATCATTTTAATAAATTTGAGAGATGAAGGAAGTCCCCGGATGATCCAGATCGGTTCCGCGCTATCCGCCGAAGAAAGCAAGGCCCTCATAGATTTGCTCAAAGAATTCGAAGATGTGTTTGCATGGTCACACGCAGATATGCCCGGAATCGATCCTGAAATCGTGGAACACCGGATTCCCCTCTATCCTGACGCGAAACCAGTAAAACAGAAACTAAGGCGCATGAGACCTGACTGGGTGCTTAAAATAAAGGAAGAAGTCACTAAACAGATTAACGTTGGGTTTTTAATGGTGACTGAATACCCTCAGTGGGTTGCAAACATCATCCCAATACCAAAGAAGGATGGTAAAATAAGGGTCTGCGTCGATTTCAGGGATCTCAACAAAGCCAGCCCAAAAGATGACTTCCCGCTACCACACATTGATGTGTTAGTTGATAATACTGCCGGTCATGCCCTACTCTCTTTCATGGATGGTTTTTCGGGGTACAATCAAATCCTTATGGCTCCAGAGGATCGGGAAAAAACTACGTTCATCACTGAGTGGGGGACATATTGTTATCGAGTCATGCCCTTCGGACTAAAGAACGCCGGATCTACTTACCAGCGGGCCGCCACGGCATTGCTACACGACATGATTCATAAAGAGGTAGAGGTCTACGTTGACGATATGATTGTTAAAGCCAAAGAGCGAGAAGGACATCTGCCCGCGCTCAGGAAGTTTTTCGAAAGAATCAGGAAGTACAAGATGCGGCTCAACCCCGCCAAATGCACGTTCGGAGTCACTGCAGGGAAGATGCTTGGGTTCATGATCACCACCCGAGGCATCGAAGTCGATCCATCGAAAATCAAAGCCATCCTAGAAATGGAACCGCCGAGATCTGAGAAGGATGTAAGGAGTTTCCTCGGCAAGGTGCAATTCATCAGTCGATTCATTGCAAAGCTGACCTCGACTTGCGAACCCCTATTCCGTTTGCTCAAGAAAGGAGTGCCGTTCGCTTGGGACGATAGGTGCCAGAAAGCTTTCGAAGCCATCAAGGCCTACCTGAACAAGCCACCGGTATTAACGCCGCCCGTAACAGGAAAACCTTTGATCCTATACCTGTCGGTCACTTCGTCCTCGCCACCGGTATTAACGCCGCCCGTAACAGGAAAACCTTTGATCCTATACCTGTCGGTCACTTCGTCCTCAATGGGGTGTATGTTGGCACAGGAAGGAGATGATGGGTTTGAAAGGGCTATTTACTACCTCAGTAAAAAGATGGTTGGACCCGAAGAGCGGTACACTCCCCTGGAAAAGACATGCTGGGCACTTGTATGGGCTTCTAGGAAGTTGAGGCATTACATGCTCGCCTACCCGGTGAGGCTGATATCTCGGATGGATCCCCTAAAGTATCTATTCGAAAAACCGGCCCTCACGGGTAGGATGGCACGGTGGTTGTTGATGCTGGCCGAGTTTGAATTAAAGTATGTCACCCGAAAGTCAGTGAAAGGAAGAGCCGTCGCAGAGTTCCTGGCCGATTGCCCAGTTGAGGGAGGGGAGGATGCCGAATTCAATTTCCCCGACGAAGACATAATGACGGTAGCCGAGGACATTTGGCAGTTGTACTTTGATGGAGCAGCCAACCAGAAAGGATTTGGAATCGGTGTATTGCTCATCTCGCCCGATGGATCGCACATCCCGTTGGCATTCAAGCTTAACTTCGAAGTCACCAATAATCAGGCAGAGTACGAGGCTTGCATCGTGGGTATGGAGGCAGCCATTGAGATCGGCATAGAAAAACTGGAAGTCGTGGGAGATTCGAACTTGGTCGTGTCCCAGGCAAATGGTGATTGAAAAGTCAAGGAAGAAAAACTAAAGCCATATCACCACGATCTCGAAGATCTCATCCCCCACTTCACCAGGGTAACATTCACTCATGTCCCGAGGTTCAAAAATCAATTCGCAGACGCTTTGGCAATGTTGGCATCGATGGTCGAGATCCCTATTGGCGTAAAGTTAAGGCCGATCGTGATAGAACAAAGGGATACTCCAGCCTACCAGCATGTCATGACGATCGAAGAACCCGATGATGGTCAGCCATGGTACTTCGATATTTGGAGATATGTAGAAAGAGGAGAGTACCCCATGGGAGCAAGCAAGAAGGACCGAATCGCTCTCCAGAGAATGGCGGCTCAATACATTATCTGTGGAGGGAAGCTATACCGAAGATCACACTGCGGTATGCACAAGTTATGCGTCCATGGGGAAAATGCGAAGAGGGTAATGGAGGAAGTCCACGAAGGTGTATGTGGCCCTCACATGAATGGTATAATGCTCGCTAAGAAAATCCTCAGGCAAGGATACTTCTGGACCACCATGGAAACGGAATGTGTGGAATATGTGCGAAGGTGTAGAAAGTGCCAAATTCATGCAAATCTCACGCATGTCCCGCCACATGAGCTGCAACAAATGACCTCACCATGGCCTTTCTCGACATGGGGAATTGACGTCATCGGAAGGATAGTGCCGGTAGCATCCAATGGTCACAAGTTCATTTTAGTAGCCGTCGATTATTTCACGAAATGGGTAGAAGCTGCTTCCTATGCCACTTTGACTGCGGTTCAAGTTGCACATTTCATCAAGCAAAATGTCGTTTACCAATACGGGGTCCCCCAAGCTTTCGTATCCGATAATGGGGTTCATTTCAAAGGACGAGCCCGGGAAGTTTTGGATGAGTTCCAAATTCAAGTGCACAAATCGATGACTTATCGGCCACAGACTAATGGTGCCGTGGAGGCCGCCAATAAGACAATCAAAGCCATTCTGGAGAAGACCATTCAATCCGCAAGGGACTGGCATGAACAACTACCCCTGGCTCTGTGGGGGTATCGCACATCTGTGCGAACACCAACGGGAGCAACCCCCTACTCTTTGGTTTACGGAATGGAAGCGGTGCTCCCCATCGAATTGGAAGTCCCATCTCTTCGAACGATGATTGAATGTGAAATCCAAGAGGGAGAATGGTTGAGCAATCGGTTCGAAGAACTTATGCTATTCGATGAACGCCGGTTAAGGGCTCTTTACCACATTCAAGGATACCAACGAAGGATTGCACGGGCATTCAACAAGAAAGTGAAACCCAGGAACTTGATAGAGGGTGACATGGTTTTAAAGGAAATCCGGGCTCCTGTTTACGACCCGCGAGGAAAGTTTCGACCAAAATGGTCCGGACCGTACATTATCAAGACCATCCTTTCTGGAGGAGCTGCGCAACTCATCGACTTGGACGGAAATGAATTCTCAACCTTGGTCAACCTGGATCAACTCAAGCGCTATTACCCCTGAGAGAAGCTCGCTAGGCTGAAAACCGCAAGGGCGGGCAGTCCTAGGCAAAAATTAGAGCAAAGCCTGCTAGGATGAAAACCCGTCAGGGCATCCTAGGCAAAAGTTAAGGCATACAATAAATGAGCTCGCTAGACCGAAAACCCGAAAGGGCGGTTCTAGGCAAAAGTTAGAGCGCAAAAGGAGAGTGTTAAAACCAGAGCGAACCCTACCCTGAACTACGTCATGACCTGATTCCTTCGCCAGGAGGATACGTAGGCAGTCTCACATTGAGACCCGGTCACAATCCATCAAAATAAAAAGATCCAGGTTGAAAAGGTTTGAAAAACAAAAGTCAAGAAGGGGGAAACCCTACAAGACTCGCTTTTATTAACACGATTACTTCTGCTACATAAGGTTGGGCAAAGCTTTCAAAACCAAAAGAAATACAACATAATGAGAAGAGGGTCCACAATTTATTCAACGGTCAGGGAAGTAGGATCGAGTCAGTCTCCTTGAGCTCCAGCCCTCGCTGCGATGTCCCTCCTAAGCCACTTTCGATAGCTCCCGCGCATCGCCACAGAAGGATAAGGATGTGCGTCGGTCACCTCGCGTGTCATCCAAAAGCGCTGGTAGTGGCAAAGAACCGAATGGCTGAAGAGAGGTAGAACCACATCCACGAGAACCTCGGCAGGGGCCTCCTGCCTCAAACCTAGCTGTCGCTGGATGCGACAAGGGATGTAAAAGGTAAAAGCTCCCAAACCAGCGAGGACGACCCACTGAGGGCCCATGTACTGCACTGTCATGGGAGGAAGATTCAGCCATCGGCACCTCCAAGCAATAGTCTCCGCTCGCCGGCGCCTGAGGAAGTCGACCCACTCGACCCTGCTCCTGTCCTCAAACTCAAAGCATCGCTGAGACAGTAACCTCGCCTTATATGACCAATTGCCAGAAGGAATGGTCAGCACATTCACCTTGTCACAAAGCCAAATCTGTGGGAAGAGAGAAAACAAGTAAGAAACCGTAGAAAGCCAAGCTGAGTGTTGAGGTAAAATGAGAACGTGAGAAAAACCCGAAAAAGGAGAGCTGAGTGAGAAGCCAACCTGTAGGAGAAGGGGGCTACCACCGAAAGTCTCGGTCCCTCCAGAACGAACCTTGTCCAAACCAATCAATGTCTCGGCCAAAACCATCGGAATCACGTCCTTTCGAGCCTCTACCTGAACAGCAACGCTGACCAGCGCCGAACTAGCGTGACCGGCAGAAGAAAGATAGGCCCCAAGCAGGCACATGCAGAGAGCAGTCATGCGTCGAGTCTGATAAGTCATGTCTCCAAGATCACCAGGAGGAGAAAATAGCTCGATAAGGCGCATGACATTAAGATGGCCATTCCTAACTAAGTAGTGAGCAGCACCATCACCCAATCCAAGGGCCGCAGCCAAGACCCTGTAAGCGCTCTCACACACAGGAGGAATGATGACCTCCCCTGAACCAAAGCCCTCGAGGTACGCACGGAACTCCTCGACAGTGGGACAGAGCTCCTGATCGCCAAACCGGAACACGTGAACCTCCGGATCCCAGAAACTCACGGCTGCCCTCAAAAGTTCGGGGCGAAGACGGATGTTGCGAAGGTACCGCATGGAATAGAGACCATGAGCTCGGAAGTTGAGCCAATCGACACCTTCCATCGAAGCCAACCATGGACGAAGTGAACCGGTAAGAGAAAGAGCCATTTCAAGAAGTAAGATGGGAGTTGAATGAGGTGAGGAGAATGTGGTATGAGAGAGCTTGAATTTATAGGAGAGGTAGAAGGGACAACTTCAACTTTCAAAGAGTCTCGGGTTTCAAAAGCGCAAGTTTTCCATGAGTCCAACATCGGGAAAAGCTTGGTCAAGTCCTAAAAGGTGCAAAACAGACATGCAGTGGTTCAGAAATGGCATTGCATGGGTCAAACCTCAACCCCCAAGCAATCTACCTTGGAAAGCAGCAAAACTGGAATCTGTCAGGAAAATTATCTCGCGCGGCACCTTGATGGGTCGCACGGCATGGTGAAACCAGAAAAGTCCCACGGCAAGGTGATTAGGGTACCGTGAGGCAGATTCTTACCCGCACGGCACCTTGGTGTATGCGCACGGCATGTTGACTCTGCATTTCTGCAATTTTTGGCAGCAACACCGCAAGATGGAATCAAGGCCCTACAAAGCACCAACCAGCACCTAAACACACTCTAACGGGTATTTGGGACTTCGTGGATGTTTCGTTTCAAGATAACTCCCGGGATTCGCCGTCGTGGCACGAAAACTCGATAAAATCCGTTCCTTAAGCCATGTCAAAGTATTAAAGTCCGTTTCGGGTCATTCCAAGTCGTTCTTTCAAGTCCTACAGGTCATAATGGTCAAAAGTGACTTAGTCCAAGTTCCGGTTCATGTCCAAAGTCAAAACTCGAAAATGTCACATGTTAGAGTCAACGTTTTCCTACTTTTCGAGTATATTCCAGAGGCAAAATAGAATTTTCGAGCATCACAGCAAGATTCAAAGGTCATTATTGTCTCATATTCATGTCTGGAGTCAGTTGCAAAGATGTCTATATAAAGTCTTGAATGTAGAGTCTACTTTACAACGGTTTGCTTGCCTTCTTTGATTTCTATTCCACTGTCAATATACTTCGATTGTTAATATGTCCCTCCTCACAAACCTCACATTCAACTCAGCAACTAGTTGCACAGTTCGGTTAATGTTTTGGTTATTCAGTTTTCTTCGGGCAAACAAAAGAAAATTGAATGACATAAATAATGAAAGAACAAAATCTCTGTATAAATCCAAAAGCATCCATGAGTCGAAGTACAAAAAGGGGCACAATGACCCAATGATCGAAGTCCTATCTACCAAGGGCAAACAGGCGCCCTAGCAAAAGAAGCACGCAGGCTCTGTCAAAAGCGCAAAACAAAAGAGGAGCTCAACTCTCATCCTCGTCCTCGCCCTCGCTCTCCTCCTCGTCCTCTACGGAGATCTCCTCGTCCGCAGGAGAGCTGCTCGCCGCCTGAGTACCGGTCACCCTAGGCACAGTATCTCCTGAGGTGACCTCCAGGTCAACGTCTGTAGGCTCGGGTGTATCGTCCTCAGAGACGTCAATAGGCTCGTCCTCGGTCCCTACAGAGCGTCGTGTCCTCTTCGATGCCGGCTCTTCCCGCGAGCCGGCAAAGGACACATGTCGTACTATCGGGCGGACGGACTTCTGCCGCAACCCTCGTGTAGCCCCTCCTCTGGCCTGCAATGGTATAAGCATTCGTATAACATTTGCATCATAATCATAATATAAACGATAGGAGTAAAGCAAATGACTGAAGTTCGAAAGTATACCATCGACCCACCGATGCGAGGCAACACCTCCGGAGGGTGGCCCATGGCGTACTGCCTCACCAGCTGCTCCAGGCCCATCATGGCCTCTGCCATCTCCTTCACGTACCCTGGAGGGGCCTGCAATGAAGGAAATCAATCAGAACATGTGGAAAGAGCGAACGTACGGAAGAATGAAAGCATGTTGTACCTGAGCGAGAAACGCTGGAGCCTCAACTGCAGGGCGTGGCACTACAACTAGGCCCGGGGCTCCCTGCGGGGTCGTCACGTCCACTGTCCAAGAGAGGGCAGGGAGGCTAGTGCCACTCGGGCCTGCACCCTCACTGCGACCTCTGTCACCACGACCCCCGTCTCCTCCGCTGACTCCGCCACTCCTGTCTCTCTTCCTTCCCCTTCTACCCTCCGCCCCTAATCTCACCCTTCTGACCCAGCGACCACGTATCCTCGGACCGCCGCCATCGTGCGAGAATAGTACTCTGCGTAGTCGGCAGCCAGACCTCGAAAAGCGGCTCCAACTCGAGGTCCGACCGTGTGAGCTGCTCGACCTCCCTCCGCGTGTCTTGATGCATCCTCTGCACTAGAGCGAAGCGGCCGGGGACTCGGCGTCGACCTCGGCGGCCCGGTGTGGGCTACCACAGCCCGGGTTTTGAATCGGGGCGGCCCGAAAAGAAGCGCCGCGCTTTAGGATCGATTTGAAAAATGTTTTGAAGAGTCGCCACCCGGATTTGTGGTTCGCCACCCGAGAAACTGTTTTATTTGGAAAATGATCGATTTGAATTGAAAACGAGAGATTCGTTTGAGGGTTCGGAAGCCATGTTACGAGGGGGGAAGGGTTTTACGGCACCCCCCTCGCCCGACACGAAATCGGTCTCTACTAAACATTTGTGGGATTTTTCAAAATGGTTTTGTTTTTTTTTTTAAACAAGTAGCATGTATTTACAGATATATCAGGTAAGGAAGTGCGTGCATGTGCAACTATACAAAGGGTGATGAAGGATGGCCATGCAAAATATACAAATTAAAGCAAAAATTAGACCCTGTCACTGGATTCACTCTTGAGCGCTCGGGAGTGGTCCCGAGCGCTTGGGAGTGCTTGAGTCCCAACCCTGCAAGCTTTGTTAGTGCAACAGAATGTAAAAGAGTACGATACTGTAAATGTAAACCTAAGTAACATGAAACATCACACAGACTCAATAGAAGGCTTAAAAAAAACTGAGATCATGCCTCATTCTTTCGAACCATGCATCTTTGTCCTTCTGAAAAATAATTTTACAGTTGTGAGGAACAAGAAGGGACACATGCATGGACATACAAAGGCAATAGGAGGATGAAACTGGAAGAAAAACGGACAGAGCTTGCATGCAAATACTCTCGAGCGCTCCAAAGTGATCTCTAGCGCTCGGGAGTAGTTTACACCCCAGAACTGACTTCAGCCATCCAATACACTCAATGTAGTATGCTGGTACATCAGATCTTATACTTTTGAAATATGAAAATTTATCCTTTTAGATCTTGAGTAAAACTCTTCTACATGTCTTTAGATGAAGATCATTCTCTTTATTTTTCTCTAAAGAGGTAGATCATTTGTACCAACACACTTTAAAAGAGTTAGAACAGTTTCAAAACGCATCCTACCACCCATGCATGTCCATCTAAACGCTTGAAAGAGGGAAGACAGGACTGGAGCCACTCTCGAGCGCTCCAAAACAGTCTCGAGCGCTCGGGAGTACTTCCAGTGCTACATGCATAAAAAAATACACTCGTGCCCCTTTGCTCTTGTTCTTACACCAAGGTCTCTCAACCCATACTCAGTATAGAAGACTGAGAAGGCTAAGAGACCTCCCTCAGAAAAGGAAATGACAGCCCTGTTTTGATATCAAGGTAAGAGTTGTTTTTACCTTTGGATGAAGATTGACCCTTTAGATGAGTTTAGAGAGGATGGATGGGAGAAGAAGAATGTAGAAGAACCAGAAGTTTAAGCTATTCTGGATTCCTTACCATTCCCCTTTATTTTTGATATTTGAAAACCTTGTTTTTCTTTCAAGGTGGTTTTTGATTGCAAGAACTCTTTGAGTTTTAAAGACTTTTCTGAACTAGAGAGAGAAGAAGAGAGTTTAGAGAGAGAGAGTTCGTCCCCTCAAATGGAGGCCAAGCCTCCTTTTATAGGCAAAATATAGCATATGGTTTGATTTGAAAAAAGAAATTTGGAATCCAACAGAAATCTTCAGGCCTGACTCCCCTCTGACTGAGGTGGAGTGTTGCCTGAGGTTTAAACCGGCCAAAACGGCTGTAATGATGGCTTGCATGGGTAGTGGGGGGGGCCAGTCACCCATTGGTCAACCACAGAGGACTCGAGCGCTTGGGAGTGGTCCCGAGCGCTTGGGACATCACTCTCGAGCGCTCGAGAGTTGGTCGGATCCCAGGTTTTTGAAAATGGTTTGGAGCGCTTGGGATCGATCCAGAGCGCTTGAAAATGATTTTGACCAAATTATTCCTCTTTCAAGTCCTTCAAAGAGCCAAATTTCAAATGATATTGAGCCTGTCTTAATCCAAAATCATCATTGGGGAGCCTCCGGGCCACAAATTAAGGGAATTTGAAAAGTCCAAATTGGGGTGTCTACAGTTGCCCCTCTTTGGATGATGCTCGGCATCATGTCTGGATACGAGTATCATCCAAAGATTGAGACAGCCCAATTCGAGCCAAGTCAAACCCTTAATTTCAAAACACCAATACAAGTGAAGGTGTTTAATGCACATGGCCGCGTCTTTCAAGACTGCCTACGTACCCTTGTCTGCAGGGATCAGACCAGCGTAGTTCTTTGGGGCAAATGCAAGCACGCATAATGCATGCACCGAAAAGATAGACAATACCTTGACAAGATAACTATGCCATGGGTCCACTCGTTGCTCTGTTCGGCGGATGGAAAATGCAAGCACGTGTGATGCATGCAAAAGAAAAGATTGATACGAGTTTTAAGGAAGGTCCACCTGTTGCTCTGTTTGGCGGATGGAGCATGTGCGGTTCATGCGCGTGAAATGATCGACACGTGTTTGATGCGGTAGACATGCAAACGATCCACCTGTTGCTCTGTTCGGCGGATGAGGGTAAAATAACACCTGTAGAGCAGGAAAATACCTGTAGACACATCGATATTAGTATGGAGAGGTAAAATTTCGATCGACCATCAAGCAAAATACCAAGTTGCGGAGCGCGAGCTCAAAATCACAACACCGACTAGGCTTCGCTTCTTGCAGTTTCATTCGACACGGCCAAAGTCAGGACTGAGATTGATTTTGTAAAAAGACAGAAATATCCAAGGAAGTCTCGACGGCCGGGGAATTACGGGATAATAACAGATCTGAGCGCTCGGGAGTGGTCTCGAGCGCTCGAGACCACGGCTGGTGTCCACAGTCCTTTCATCTTCTTCAACGAGCTCGGGGTTAAACCTCACTCTCAAGCGCTCCAAAACCAGAGCAGCCGTACACTTCTGAAACTCGATCGCGCGCTCTCATTCTGAGGCAAACTCTCTCTCACTCACTCGACCGATCTCTCTCTCTCACTCAAACGACAACCATTCTCCATATCGAGCCCGAGATCTCAAACTCTCCACGATCCTCCAGTGGGTGGTAGTGTGCCAGGAGGTGCGGATCAAACGAAGGAAGCAGGCTTGGGGATCGGAGGAGTCGATGACGACTAGTGGTGGCGACGGGGAGACGCTCAGCCGCGAAGAGGCGGCGGTGGTGACGACCACGGCGGCGATGGAGGTGGACAGCAGTGGTGCTGCTGCTCCAGCTCAGGAGGAGGTGGTTGGTGATGATCTGAGGGCAGTAGTTGAAGCTGAGAAGGGTGCAGAGACACCGAAGGGGACCAGCGGAGATGCGGGGGCAGTGGGGGATCTCGGGGACAGTGAGGCGGTGCGAGGAAGTGACGATGAGCCGGCCACGGGTAGCGGGGGCCCATTGAGCAGTGAGGGAGATGGCATGAGCAGCAGGGGAGGTGCCACGGGCGCTCCCGATACTCCCACGGTAGAGGATTTGTTCGCGGCCGCGGACCGGGCCGGTGACGAGCGGAGGGAAGGTGGAGACGAGGTAGTGATAGCCGGTCGCGTTACTGGGACCCCGATACTGAGGACGGCGATAGTGGAGTCGAGGGGAGGTGACAGCGGGATTGGGGCTTCGGAGCCAGTCCCCTTTGTAGAGGGAGACTTCTTGGACGCTGCGAGGCCACAGGACATACTGGACGTCCTTGGTCTCGATGCTAGAGTTAGAGAGGTGCTGAGGAGGGCGAGGATTCCGGAGGATCGGACCTCAGCGCTGCCGCTGAGAGCGCTACTGAGCGGTGCTGGGATTTTTGATACCGGGGGATTCGGGGTGGAGACGGAGACGGAGGAGGTAGAGGTGGAGGCGAGGGAGCCAGAGGAGGTCAGAGTCGAGGATGAGGTGATAGTAGAGGAGAGGGTTACAGCGGCGGCTGAGGCGAAGGCCTACTTGGCCAGTGCATGCCCTAGTTTTGAGTCGGCGACTTACGCTCCACGGCTACACTTCTTCGAGCCGACGGGGATGACTGGCTACGTCCCTGCATGGACGGATTACCCCGAGGACTTGCTTCTCCGAGAACGAGCCTCACACATCTCTTCTAGCTGGACCACGGTATGATTTTAGTATTCATTTTTCTGCATTAGACTTGTTTCTCATGAATTATTGCACCGCTTGCTGACACTATTCCTTTGCTCTGTTGAAACAGCGTACGAAGGACATCTACGGCCACGGAGGTTCAGCTAGCTCTCTGAGACATTTCCGGGAGTTGCCCAGGAGAGTACGAGAGTTAGTGGAGGAGACTGGCTTCGGGCCCTTCATCCTGTCGCTGGCGTCAGTGAGGGTCGACCGTGCTGTGATGACGGCGTTGACGGAGCGGTGGTGGGACACCACCAATACGTTCCATCTCCGCTTCGGGGAAATGACAGTGACGCCTCTTGACTTCTCGGCGATCACGGGGCTACGTGTCGGAGGCGAGCCGATTCCCTTCGACCCAAGCATAGACCTGGACGACACGGCTCTACGGTGGTTCCTTGGACGGGTCCCGCGTCACTGCGCAGGGGTAGCAGAGTACGGGCAGTTTACAGCGTACTGGGACCATGAGCCGGCAGAAGGCGTCGACGTGGCCCAGATGGCCAGGTCCTACTTGCTGTACATGTTCGGGGCTTCCTTGTTCCCGCTCAGGCGATCTCGAGTTCACTTGAGCTATTTGGTGAGCTTGGTTGACCTGAGGCAGGCCGGGCGCTTCGACTGGGGCGGTGCTGCTCTGTGCACGCTCTATTGCTTCCTGGGAGCCGCCTCACGCGGAGTGGGGGACACCATAGGTGGATACTGGAGAGTGGTTGAGGTATAATCTTGAACCTTCTTCTTTTCGCTTTGAATTGCTTCGATTGCTATTGATTGCTTTTGATTGAATTGAATATGCATTGACTTGAATTGAATCGACTTCCACAATGTGCAGCTTTGGGCTTACGAGGTCTTGGGCATGTTTCCGCCCGAGAATACCTGTGCGGATCAGAATCTGCTTCCTCGAGGGCGTGCATGGGCCAAGAAGTATAGGAGGGCCAAGGAGCAGAGGGGGCAAGTGATGGTTTTCCGGCGCTGGCTGGATAACCTCACCGGGGTTACGGTACACACCTCGACTTTCCTTTCTTGATTCATGTTTCTCCTGGTAAACTTTGGTTACTGATGCAAGAAATCTGAATGCAGGTACACTGGAATCGCTGGGCCAGGGTGGAGGCTGATTTCCTTCCACGGAGCCGGGAGGTGAGCAGGGTCTTGCTGGAGTGCCCGCTGGGGTGGCAGTGGTACTTGGGGGATCGGGTGACACGGCAGTCGCTTGGTACTCCTGAGTTCATTGTGCCGGGGCCACTTCCACCACGGGTGCAGCGGACTGAGTCCTACACTCGAGCTGAGTTGGAGCGATACACGGTGCCAGACACCGACTTGGAGCAGTACCTGCGGCGCACACTGGACTACGCGGCTTACAGAGACAGGTACCTAGCCACCAGCCTGGGTGTAGAGGTAGAGCTGAGGAGGCGGATAGCCGAGACTGAGGCTAGGAGGGCGAGAGGTGAGACCATCACTGTTGACGCGGTTGAGGTCCAGGAGGGAGGACAAGGTCGCCGCGGTCGATCTTCACTTGGTAGGGGCCGAGGTGGTAGGGCTCCTGCTGGTGGGCGAGGTGCTGGTTCCTCAGAACGAGGTGAGGGTAGCACGGGGGTTGCTGGGGTGTCCGAGATTCCTGCTCCAGTAGGGTTACCGATACTGGACTGGTCGATCAGCGTGAGGGACCCTGCTGGGGCACGGGCGGTTCTGGATATCCCGCGCCTTCCACACCGGCCGATGCAGCTTCCTACACAGGTATAACATGACATTGCTTCTTTCATGCTTCAACTGTTTCCTGTTCACACATATACTGTTTCTGACTTCTGAACCATTGTGCAGGTACCGCGAGAGTGGGCGGAGCAGGCAATCATGCTAATGGTGGGGATGCGCCATCTCTTGAAGGATTGCGCGAAGGGACGCACCCTGCAGACCAGACCCGCTCCAGAGCCTGTTCCAGTTGTTGCTCCTCAGGTATGACACTGCATTCACAATTTATTGAAAACAACAATTTTATAGAACAAATGTATGAATATATGCATATGTCATGCAGGCACAGCCACGGCGTTCAGCTAGGGCACAGCCACGGGGTGCCACGAGCGTTTCGGCTCCCGCGAGCACACGAGGCCGGGGTACACAGAGGGCGTCACAGTCCACGGCGGGAGCGCGACAGTTCGAGGTGGTCCCTAGGGCTATGCCACAGCGGAGACGTGCTCGAGAGGAGTCCGAGGAGGACACGGAGGAGTCACTCGAGTCGCGAGCTTTAGGGTCTACAGACTCGAGTTCAGCCTTGGGTTCTTCCAGTGACGATGACAGTGATGACGACGGCGACGAGGTTGAGAGCTCCGAGTCGGAGGGACACCGGCAGAAGAGGACTCGTCTCGGTTAGGTTTTTGCTTTGTCAGACTTTCTTGTACATGGGCTTGCGTGCCATCACAATTGTAGCTTTCGGGCCTGCGTGCCTCGATTTTGTTTGTGCCTGTGTGCCCCGGTAGGTAGGATTGGGCGTGTGCTTGCCCCAGTTTATGTGCTTTCCTCCCTTACTCATTGTAAATACCGTATTGATTTATGAAAATTTGCACTTTCCTTCATTTGCCTTCGTTCGCACTCCCTTTAAGAATTGTATTTTATGAAATATGTCCGTCTAGCTTTGAAAGAAAGTAAAGAGCACGCGAATTTCGACCGATACTCTTAAAACAGGATAAAACTTGACATAATCGACTCGACTCATGGAAATTGACTTGGAATGACAGAAATGCCCTTAATGTGGAATTTACAATCATCAAGGAGAATAATGACAAGACTTGACCGGGAATAGGACACGAGATTGTCTGACTAAGGTGCATGTTCTTAGTGCCATCATAAGTAATGAAATTTGAGGTGTTTGACGGCAAAAATTGGTTCCATAAGCTTTAACACGCGTTTGATCGCTTTACGTAGTTATAAACACACATTAAAACTTGCATACACCATTGGAGTCACATGAATGCTCTTGACATGAATTTGGACACATCGATGGGAAGGAAACCATTGAAATTTTGAGGTTTTTCAAGGAATATGTATGAACATTTGAACAAACTGATGACTGGAAATGCTGTATTCCCTCTAAGAGAGATTGCAAGCCGCTGATCCAGGCTTATTGAGATTGCGGTGCTGCGTTGGAGCCAAGAACCATGAAATCAGACCTGCTGAAAATTGCAGAACTCTCGAGCGCTCGAGAGTATTGTCGAGCGCTTGGGAATTAACTCTCGAGCGCTCGGGACTACTGTGATCAACAGACCAGTGTTCATTTCCAAGATCATTTTTCAGTTCCCTTGTGTCTTTTTGCACTGCATTTACACTTCCAAGACGTCCTGTAACTCTCCTTATGCTGATTTCCCAGGGTCAGTGATTTCCCAAGGTAAGACTAGCATCTTTCCAATGTTTTCTCAAGTTTCTAAGATTTGAAACTTTGAAAACACAAAGACATGGCCTTGGAAAGGATGAGCATGCTGAGTTTCAATGCTGGTGGGTGAGGGGTTGTCTCATCCAGCCCTCTATAAATACCGAGTTTAGCTTTGGCAAGTCATTCATGCTTCAAACCATCATCCCCCTTTCGAAATTTCATTCCACATGGCCTTGTTGAACCAAGCCTTACTTCGCCCTTGGCTGGACAGCCTTGATGGTATTGATTGGCTAAATTTTCGAGGGCATCGCCTCCACGCCTTGAAGTATCTCCGCGAGATTGCCATCCGTCCTGTCTTGCTGCATGCGGCGGCACGCTTTTGGGATCCCGAAGTGCATGTCTTTCGCTTCGGTTCACAAGAGCTATGTCCCACCGTCGAGGAATTTCATGCCTATCTTGGCAGCCATGACTCCGCCGAGCCAATTGTTCCGATGCTTAGGGAGAGCATGAAGAATATCGTAAAAGCTAAACTGGGTGTCAGTGGGAACGTTGCTGAGTTCTTGACCCGGGGCAATGCCATCAACATCGTGCAACTGTACGAGAGATTCAGTCCACCTGGAGACTTGACGGACTTTGAGCATCAAGGTCGTCGGATGACAGCCTGCTGCATTTGCCCTCTGGCGGCTTTCTTGTTGGTTCCCTCTGTTGGTCAGCCCAGTTCTCTGTTGGTGGGAGTTGCTGCTTAGATCGAGGCTCGCAAAGACGTTGCGCCTTTGGTTCTTGCGGAAACCTTGATGGGGTTGGATGCCGTTCATGCAGGTCGCACAAGGGTTTTCGGTGGTAGCCCGCTGTTGCTGCAGGTTAGGGACCTCACTCAGCTCTCCTTTTTCTATTTCTCACGTTCATTTTACCTCATCACTCAGTTTAGGCTTTATCTGGCTCCTTACTTGTTTTCTCTCTTTTTGGGTAGATGTGGCTCTGTGACAAGTTGAATTTGCTAACGCCCCCGGCGAATGACTGGTGGTATCGAGCAAGCGGATGGGATCGTCCTTTCCAGGTGATGTACAGTAGTGGAGATGACTGGGCTGATTTCCTCGCGTCTGCAGAGGAAGATGATATTGCTTGGCGGTGCCATTGGCTGAGGCTCCCTGTGATGACTGTGAGCAACATGGGCTCGATGCATGTGTTTATGGCTGGCTTGGCAGGCTTTACTTTCTACTCGCCTTTCCGCATCCTTCGTCAGCTCGGACTTAGTCAAGAAGTGCCGCCGCAAGGATCTGAAGTGCTTCGTCTCCCTCCCTTCACCATTCCGGGCCTTCAGAGTTATGTTCGAACATGGGAGGCTCGTAGGACTGAGCCAAGTGATCCTCTTTACTCCATTGCTCTGACCGAAGGTACCGCAAGTGGCTAAGGAGAGATGTGGAAGCGAGAATGGGTTGATTGCTTATTTTGCCGTTTTTTGAAATAAAAGTTAGGTCTCGTTGTGCGTTTTCTGTTTTTATGCTCAGCTTGTAATAAAGAAATCATCGGAATAAAATTGACTGATTAAGGGTTTCCCTTTTTCGGTTCATTAATTGCATGCGCCCTGACTTGTCAATTTGGATTTGAATTTTTGGAATTTAGAACCGAACCTCAAAGTGAGATTGCCTACGTATCCCTTAAGAAAGGGAATCAGGCCCATACGTAGTTCGGGCTAGGGTTCGCTCGGGTATTGCCACTCTCCTTTTGTGCTCTAAATTTTGCCTAGAGCCACCCTTTCAGGTTTTCGGCCTAGCGAGCTCTTTTTCAACTTTTTGCCTTTACTTTTGCCTAGACCGCCCTTGCGAGTTTTCGACCTAGCAGGCTTGCTCTAATTTTTGTGTGGTACCGCCCGCCCTTGCGGTTTTCGGCCCAGCGAGCTCTCTCAGGGGTAATATCGTTTGAGTTGGTCCAAATTGACAAGATTCGAGAATTCGTTGCCGTCCAGATCGATGATTGAAGCTGCTCCTCCGGAAAGGATCGACTTGATGATGTACGGCCCGGCCCATTTCGGTCGAAACTTCCCTCGAAGAAAAGATCGGAGCACGGATTTCTTTGACTACCATGTCCCCTCTTGCAGGTCCTCGACTTCACTTTCTTGTTGAATGCCCGGGCGATGCGCCGATAGCCCTGAATGTGATACAACGCCCGCTAACCTCCTTTCGTCAAACAACATGAGTTCTTCGAACCTTCCACTGATCCATTCGACCTCATCTATTCCTTGTTCAGCCAGGACTCTGAGTGAAACTCTTAGCTCGATAGGGAGAACGGCTTCCATACCGTACACCAAAGTAGGGGTTGCCCCGTCGGTGTGCGGATAAGCGTCCGGTATCCCCATAAAGCTAGTGGTAGCTGCTCATGCCTATCCCTAGCTGATTCAACAGTCCTCTCAAGAATCGACTTGATGGTTTTGTTGGCTGCTTCGACCGCCCCATTCGTCTGCGGGCGGTAAGTGGTTGAGTGGTGCACTTGAATCTTGAATTCGTCAAAGAGCTCTAGAACCTTTCCTTTGAAGTGAACACCATTGTCAGATACGAAGGCTTGAGGAACTCTGTACCGATAAATGATGTTCTGCCTGATAAAGTGAGCCACTTGAACCGCCGTCAAGGTCTTGTACGAAGCTGCCTCAACCCACTTGGTGAAATAATCAACCGCTACCAAGATGAACCTGTGCCCGTTAGAAGCTGCGGGCGTGATCCTTCCAATGACATCAATGCCCCAGGCAGAAAATGGCCATGGTGTCGCCATTGGGTGTAACTCCGAGGGTGGGACATGGATAAGATTAGCATGAGTCTGGCATTTGTGACATCGGCGCACATACTTGATGCAATCTGTCTCCATAGTCGACCAATAGTACCCTAATCTCAGAACTTTCTTTGCTAGCATCATTCCACTCATGTGAGGGCCACAGACTCCTTCATGAACTTCTTCCTTTACCGCTCTCGTGACGTCCCCATGAATGCACAACTTGTGAACTCCGCATGGCGATCGCCGATACAATTGCCCACCGCAAATGATGTATTGAGACGCCAATCTTTGTAATGCAATGCGGTCCTTCTTGGTTGAATCCGTAGGGAATTCTCCTTTCTCGACGAAATTCCAAATATCGTGGAACCAAGGGAATCCATCATCAGGCTCATCGATGTTCATGACATAGTCGTACACGTGTTTCCCTCTTTGTTCAATCATAACAGGCCTTAACTTTACTCCGATCGGGAGTTCCAACATAGATGCCAAAGTAGCGAGCGCATCAGCGAAGCGGTTCTTCATCCTCGGGACGTGCGTGAAAGTTACCTTCTGGAAATTCGGGATAAGTTCGTCGAGTCACTGATGATACGGCTTCATCTTCTCATCTTTAACCTTCCATTCTCTGTTCGCTTGTGACACGACCAAGTTAGAATCTCCCACAACCTCTAGTACTTTGACTCCAATTTCCAGTGCGGCTTCCATCGCAACAATACACGCTTCGTATTCCGCTTCGTTGTTCGTGACTTCGAAGTTTAATTTGAAAGCAAGGGGGATATGTGATCCCTCGGGCGAGACCAGCAGTACGCCAATTCCAAAACCCTTCTGGTTTGCAGCGCCGTCGAAATGTAACGTCCATGTTTCGTCAACTGCAGTCATTACATCTTCGTCGGGAAATTGAAACTCTGTGTGTTCTGGACCCTCGATCGGGCGATCTGCCAAAAACTCTGCTACTGCTCTTCCTTTTACTGACTTGCGTGTGACATACTTGATTTCGAACTCGGCCAATAAGAGCAACCAACGTGCTAACTTACCGGTAAGTGCTGGCTTCTCGAACAGATATTTGAGGGGGTCCATCCGAGAAATCAGTATCACCGAATAAGGCAACATGTAGTGTCTCAATTTCTTTGTAGCCCAAACGAGCGCCCAGCATGTCTTTTCCAGTGCAGTGTATCGCTCTTCACTTTCGACCATTTTCTTGCTCAGGTAGTAGATTGCCCTTTCAACCCCATCTTCTCCCTCTTGTGCTAACATGCACCCCATGGATGAGGGCGTGACAGACAAGTATAGGATCAAAGGTTTTCCTGGAATGGGTGGCATCAAGATCGGCGGATTCTGTAGGTAGGTTCGGATTGCTTCGAAAGCCCTTTCACACTTGTCGTTCCATTCGAATTTCACGTCCTTTTTGAGTAAGCGAAACAACGGCTCACAGGTTAGAGTCAACTTAGCGATGAATCGACTGATAAACTGAATCTTTCCCAAGAAACACCGGACTTCTTTTTCGGATTGAGGCGGGTCCATCTCGAGAATGGCTTTGATCTTAGAAGGATCCACCTCGATCCCCCTGGTTGTGATCATGAATCCAAGCATCTTTCCGGCCGTGACCCCGAACGTGCACTTCTGCGGATTGAGTCGCATTCTGTACTTTCGAATCCTTTCAAAGAATTTCCTCAACGCTGGTAGATGATCCTTTCGCTCTTTTCCCTTCACTATCATGTCATCAACGTAAACCTCGACCTCCTTGTGAATCATGTCATGCAACAGTGTGGTAGCACCCCTCTGATACGTAGGACCGGCGTTCTTCAATCCAAACGGCATGACCCGATAGCAATATGTCCCCCACTCAGTGATGAACGTGGTCTTTTCTCTGTCTTCTGGAGCTAGGAGAATCTGATTGTACCCTGAGAAGCCGTCCATGAAGGATAATAGAGCGTGCCCTGCGGTATTATCAACAAGTACGTCTATGTGTGGCAATGGAAAATCGTCTTTAGGGCTCGCTTTGTTTAGATCTCTGAAATCAACGCAGACTCTGATCTTTCCGTCCTTTTTGGGGACAGGAACGATGTTGGCTACCCAAGTGGGGTATTCCGTTACGATTAGAAAACCAGCGTCGATTTGTTTTGTGAGCTCTTCTTTTATTTTTAATACCCAATCAGGCCGCATTTTCCTTAGTTTTTGCTTAACGGGCTTTGCGTCAGGGTAGAGAGGGATTCTGTGCTCGACTATCTCCGGGTCGATTCCGGGCATGTCCGCGTGGGACCAAGCAAAAACTTCTTTGAATTCTTTTAACAAATCTGTGAGCTCTTGAAGCTCAGTGGGAGACAGCCCGGAACCTACCTGAACCAATCGAGGGTCATCCTCATCACCCAAGTTTATTGAGATTATTTCTTCTTTTAAAGGCTGAGCATGCCTTTCATTTTCGCGATCGATAAGGGAACGGATCTCCTTGGGAATGTCCCCATCGAGATCTATTCCTTCATCATCGGGATCTAAACAATTTATTTCAAAAATCGGCAAGTAAGCGAAAACGTCATTCATTTCATTAACCATTTCAGCAGACGGGGGGAATACAGCGGTTGACTTGAACTCAAAATGAAAGCTACGACGTGGAGGGCCGATAGGCACAAACTCCGACTCCGTGCTAGACGACGAGTCAGTGTCGGACTCAGATTCAGACTCAGTGCAAGTGCTGTGAGTGCGAGTTACATGTGGAATGAAAGTGCAATTATCATAAGTGCCTATAGCCTCGACAATGAGCTTGGAAGGGTCTTCAATCTCTTCTTCACCCGCAAGCGCAAGCACAGCAGCATCTTCGACCATACCCTCCGGATCCTCGCCCTCGAACAGAAGTTGGAGACTGCCCAAACCAAAAGCTTCCAGCCAGTCAAGTGCCTCAGACAATTCTTCCACCTTTGGAACCTCTTCATCACTCTCCCAGGTATCATTGGCAAAGATTTCGAAGCCAGGATACTTCTTTTTCGTCTCGATGTCCACAAATGGTTCAGGTTCTCCTTGGTACAGTGGTTCTTTCCCCTTTGACTTTATCTCAATTGCACGGGACCGGGCATGATTGCGCCACTTCTTTGCTGGATCACTCTTCTTGGCATCATAGCCTAGACCAAAACGTTCGTTACTCCCAGGGAAGTCAGGGAATTCGGGGACACCTTGACCGTAAAGCCCCAAGCCCATGCCTGGCAGATACTTCATCCTGTTCATAATTTCCAGTGCTGCGGAGCTTACCAAGAAGCCGTCCTCGGCTCGGATAGTACACACCTTCGAAGTCATGACAGCAAAGCCTCCCATGGCAACATCTTCCTCTCCATGCATAATCTCAAGCAGCGGGGAATTGTCCTCGGAGTGCGGGCGAATGCCTGAGTCTCCATGAATGATGAGGGTTCCAGAGTCCAAACCCAAGATCAGTTTCTGGTGCAATGTTGAGGGTACACCCATAACATCCGGACGATGTAGCCAAGGCCTTCCCAATAGGAGATTGAAGGATGCAGGAATTTCCAGTACGCAGAATTCGACGGTGGTCTTGAACTTGCCAGTTGCGAGTTCCAGATTGATTGTCCCCAGAACCTCTCGACGTGTATTATCATAAGCACGAACACCCAAATTCGACGGCGCGAAGTCTTTGTTCTTAAAGCCCAAGCAATAAGCAGTGCGGAGTGGACACACGTTAATGGCGGAGCCATTATCAACAAGGATTGCGGGAACCCACTTCCCGAGGCACTTCATGGTGATGTGAAGGGGCTTGTTGTGGTCAGCTCCTTCAGGCGGCAGATCTTTCTCGGTGAAGGATAAGGTGTGCTGGGTGTAGTTCGGGGTTATGAGAGCAATGAGAGCTTCTGGGGCAATATCAGAGGGGACCTCAAGTCTGGAGAGGGTGTTGACAAGCCTGCGGCGGTGCTCACGAGAGGCAGCTAACACTCCCCACATAGACATGCGAGCAGGGGTTTCCTGGAGTTGACAGATAATAGGATCAGCGGAGGTTTCAGGGTCGGCTTCAGGGAGGGAGTTGAGGTCGATGGATAGTTTGGACTGGGTAGGTGGGTTAGATTTAGTGGAGCTAGAAGGGTTATTTTGTGGAGCTTGCGGGACGGAAGTGCTCGGGTTTGTAGGATTGACAGGGGTATTCTGCTGCGGTGGAGGAGCTCGGGATGAGCTACCCTGTTGGAGGTTGGTAGGCTGGTAAACTCTCCCACTTCTGGTAAGGTTGCTAACTGTTTTGGGAATGGGCTCCCACCAAGTACCTTCCCAGAAATCAGAGAAGTCCAAGTCATAGTCATCCGCCTTACGCTTCCCTTTGTCCAGTGCTGTCTTCTCCAAAGAGTCATTGAGGGTTTCCATCTCCAAAGCATGCCAGATACTATCCTCCTCCAGCGAATTCCAGAAGTTGACATTGCTGTTGTCATTACTGATCTGCAGAGATCCCTCATCCAATATGGCCTTATTGACAGTTAGCTCTTCACCATCCATCCATACATTCACCAATTCAGATTTTCCCCATAGATCTTCTGGGTCCAATATGCAAATGCTGGGATCGTTAGGGATTTGAACTATGGGTCTGGAAAAGAACTCCTCGATGATGTATTCCTGCGGGCAGAAATAATAATCTGTGGCGCGCTCCAGAGCATCGGAGTCTCGAGTGAGGTTGACAATGGTCCTGGCATTGAGCCCTGAGAGCATGCGGGGGTTCATCAGATCCAACTCTTCTACCACTTCCTCTTCTTCTTGAAAGAGATACACCAATGATGTCTCATCTAGGGGTCGGAATCATCCATCCAGTGCCATCCATTGGGTTCGGGCTCCCATTCCCATTCATCTTCTTCTCTAACCGGTTCAGGTTCCAAGAACAGAGCAAACAGAGAGTACCCATCCAAAGGATCGACCATCATCTCCTCCCAATCCTGCCCCCATTCTCCTTGTTCCAATTCCTCAACTTGCTGCGCATCAAGTGCCACAGGCCATGCTCCAGTGATGAGAGCTCTTTCTTCTACCGCCAAGAAATCTTGTACCAGGTCTTCCCACCTTACCTGAAAATCCCATTCCACTGTTTCCAGTGCGCAGACAGTATCTTCAATAGGGAACTCGACGGTCGGCTTGGGTTGAGAATCAGGAATGACGTAAAGGCTGGGGTTAAAGGGTTGGCTTGTGGAGATGAAGTTGGTGCGGGCATTGGAATGCTTTGGGAGTGGGTTTGAGACGGTGTTGGGTTTCTGCGGAGGCATGGGGAGGGTTTTGTTATCTATCAAATCTTGGATTGCATGACGAAGGCGGAAGCAGTTGTCGGTAGGGTGGCCTACATTCTGATGATAGGCACAGTAGGCATTAGGGTTGTGGGATGGGGGTAGCTTTTGAGGTAAAGGAGTAGGGGCAAGTGGCTTGAGGGTGCCGCTCTCGACCAATTTCTCGAGCACGGCAGAGAGCGGTGAGCAAAAGTATGGGGCGGGGGACGCGGCTGACTGTTCTGAGTGGCTATTTGGTTCACCGGCTCGGCTTGGTTTGAATTTGTGGAGGTGTTGGGTAGGTTGGCGTAGTTCGAGTTGCCAAAGAGGGCGTTGCTGTTTCCGGAGTATACCTTCTTGGGCTTAGGAGCGGGCTCGGGCTTGTCAAGTATCCCCAACTGAACTGCTTCTTCGACGGCCAAGCCTGTATCGAAGAAAGTTTTAAAGTCTGAACATGCTTGGCCATAACCATGTGCCGGGCGAGATTGGGTTGGAGGTTACGGACAATCATCCTGATTTGATCCCGGTCACTTGGCTTATCTTTCATCTGTGCTGCTTTTCCCCTCCATCTTTTCACAAAGTCGGCGAAAGCCTCTTTTGCTTCCATCTTTGTTGACTCTAGCTCATGAGTGGTTACTTCCAACTGAATGTTGTAGTCGTACTGCGCCACGAAAGCCGCGCATATGTCCTCCCAGGATCGCTTCTTTCTCTCATCCAACGAAGTGAACCAGTGTAGTGCATGTCCCACCAAGGTTTGTGAGAACATCTGTGCCATAGCGTCTTTCTCGACTCCCCACATAGACAGTGCTCCAATGTATCCCGTCAGGTGGGCCTTTGGATCCCCCGTTCCATCAAATTTAGCGAAATCGATCGGCCTAAACTTTTCTGGAAGCTTCGCATTAGGAAACAAGCAAAGCTTATTGATGTCGAAACCGGTCGATGCTATCTTCTCGTTCCTTGCAACAGATTCCTCCAGCTGGGTAAGTTTCGCCAATACTGCTGCCATTTCGGGATTCTGCGGGGTTTCCAAATCAAACACCAGCTGTTCTTGATTTAGATTCGGGTTAGGGTTAAGGTTGAAGTTTAGGTTGGGATTTGGATTTGGGTTTGGGATAGGAATTGGGTTAGGAATCGGATTTGGGTTAGGGATAGGAATCGGGTTCTGGGTTTGTGGTGGAAGGCGCCGTGCTACTCCGGTGATCATCATCATGAGTTGGGCAATTTGGTTATCAGTACGTTCGCCCAGGCGTTGAATGTCTTCTCTAATTTGAGCCATCTCTCCATTCAAATTTCCCGGGTTCGGGTTAGGGTTTGCACGGGGATTGGGGATGGGATTCGGATTTGGATTGGGCTCGCCTCCGTTTGGATTTGGATTCGGGTTGGGATTCGGGTTACCAGCGTTCGGGTTTGGATTGCCTCCGTTCGGGTTTGGACCGGGATTCAGGTTTGGGTTTAAGCCTCCGACCAACAGATCCATTCCGACCCCCAAATCTGATGCACTGACGGAGTCTGCTTGTAGTTGGAGCCGTTCCAATCTCTGTCCCAAAGGTCTGGTCCAAGAGGGTATGGTGCTCTTCTTCTTCGGCCCAATTGCTTAGAACTGACAGGAAAGCAAAAACTCGTGCTCAGACGCGGTTCCTGCTTGCACTTTTCATAAAAAATTCATGCATGATTTTGGAAAATGAGTGCGCCGTCGTCACCATCGTTATCTACCCTAATTTTTTGAAAAAAAGATTGCTTCATGGGAGGTTGCCTCGATCCTCAGATTTTCTTTTGAAGTGTATCCTTTATTTGGAACACCAGATTCTAAGGGATGCCCAAAACAGACTAAGTATTCGACTAATTCTCTACTTGAAATTTCAATTTTGAACTTGAAATAGCTTAGTATAGACAGCGTGATACCATAACCAAAGCGGCGCCAGTAGCATGGTGCCATTAGCCTAAGTGGTGTAAGTGACTTTGCACTGTAACCTGGGTGGTGTGAGCATCACGACATCGTTTCCTTGCCATTCCTTGTTCTTTGTTGAATTTCCAATTAGATATTAGTCAAAGGCTTAATATGTCTCGATTTCCCGAAGTCTCCTCGTTCTAAGGACTTTATATAATTTAGATAACGTACACCGGGGTGCACGACTCTTCATCGGGCCTTGGCAAACCTCCGAAGACCGCGCGAGCGAGTCCCGAGAACTGTGGCTGACAGCATGACCATGCATAATGCGGCACGTAAACAGATTATAGCACGTAATCCTGCCCTGTAGGTTCCTGTCCTAGTTTGGAAGGTTCTACGGCGTGCTAAACATGTATAAAGGCCGGTTTTGGTTTGAAGAGGGTTCCCCGGACTAGAGTCAAAGTATACCTCCCGTTATCGAGCGTACACCCAATAACGGTACGAACGGCAGATATGACTCATCACGGTCGAGGGTTGCTGAGCGTTCCGGGATTCCTTATCACCGGCAAGCCGGGCAAGATTGCCGAAACACAACAGCGGGGCTGCACAAGATATATACAAAGAATAGAAAAATGAAACAAAACAATTTTGAAAATCCCACCAATATCTTTCAAGCTTGGCTCACTAATTTAATTAATATTTAAAGAAAACGGACCGTTTTGGAGACATGCCAATTTTCTCTTAAGTATTAATTAAATCTTATCCCCAGCGGAGTCGCCACTGTGGGCTACCACAGCCCCGGGTTTTGAATCGGGGCGGCCCGTAAAAGAAGCGCCGCGTTTTAGGATCGATTTGAAAAATGTTTTGAAGAGTCGCCACCCGGATTTGTGGTTCGCCACCCGAGAAACCGTTTTATTTGGAAAATGATCGATTTGAATTGAAAACCAGAGATTCGTTTGAGGGTTCGGAAGCCATGTTACGAGGGGGGAAGGGTTTTACGGCACCCCCTCGCCTAACACGAAATCGGTCTCTACTAAACATTTGTGGGATTTTTCAAAATGGTTTTGTTTTTTTTTTTAAACAAGTAGCATGTATTTACAGATATATCAGGTAAGGAAGTGCGTGCATGTGCAACTATACAAAGGGTGATGAAGGATGGCCATGCAAAATATACAAATTAAAGCAAAAATTAGACCCTGTCACTGGATTCACTCTTGAGCGCTCGGGAGTGGTCCCGAGCGCTTGGGAGTACTTGAGTCCCAACCCTGCAAGCTTTGTTAGTGCAACAGAATGTAAAAGAGTACGATACTGTAAATGTAAACCTAAGTAACATGAAACATCACACAGACTCAATAGAAGGCTTAAAAAAAACTGAGATCATGCCTCATTCTTTCGAACCATGCATCTTTGTCCTTCTGAAAAATAATTTTACAGTTGTGAGGAACAAGAAGGGACACATGCATGGACATACAAAGGCAATAGGAGGATGAAACTGGAAGAAAAACGGACAGAGCTTGCATGCAAATACTCTCGAGCGCTCCAAAGTGATCTCTAGCGCTCGGGAGTAGTTTACACCCCAGAACTGACTTCAGCCATCCAATACACTCAATGTAGTATGCTGGTACATCAGATCTTATACTTCTGAAATATGAAAATTTATCCTTTTAGATCTTGAGTAAAACTCTTCTACATGTCTTTAGATGAAGATCATTCTCTTTATTTTTCTCTAAAGAGGTAGATCATTTGTACCAACACACTTCAAAAGAGTTAGAACAGTTTCAAAACGCATCCTACCACCCATGCATGTCCATCTAAACGCTTGAAAGAGGGAAGACAGGACTGGAGCCACTCTCGAGCGCTCCAAAACAGTCTCGAGCGCTCGAGAGTACTTCCAGTGCTACATGCATAAAAAAATATACTCGTGCCCCTTTGCTCTTGTTCTTACACCAAGGTCTCTCAACCCATACTCAGTATAGAAGACTGAGAAGGCTAAGAGACCTCCCTCAGAAAAGGAAATGACAGCCCTGTTTTGATATCAAGGTAAGAGTTGTTTTTACCTTTGGATGAAGATTGACCCTTTAGATGAGTTTAGAGAGGATGGATGGGAGAAGAAGAATGCAGAAGAACCAAAAGTTTAAGCTATTCTGGATTCCTTACCATTCCCCTTTATTTTTGATATTTGAAAACCTTGTTTTTCTTTCAAGGTGGTTTTTGATTGCAAGAACTCTTTGAGTTTGAAAGACTTTTCTGAACTAGAGAGAGAAGAAGAGAGTTTAGAGAGAGAGAGTTCGTCCCCTCAAATGGAGGCCAAGCCTCCTTTTATAGGCAAAATATAGCATATGGTTTGATTTGAAAAATGAAATTTGGAATCCAACAGAAATCTTCAGGCCTGACTCCCCTCTGACTGAGGTGGAGTGTTGCCTGAGGTTTGAACCAGCCAAAACGGCTGTAATGATGGCTTGCATGGGTAGTGAGGGGGGCCAGTCACCCATTGGTCAACCACAGAGGACTCGAGCGCTTGGGAGTGGTCCCGAGCGCTTGGGACATCACTCTCGAGCGCTCGAGAGTTGGTCGGATCCCAGGTTTTTGAAAATGGTTTGGAGCGCTTGGGATCGATCCAGAGCGCTTGAAAATGATTTTGACCAAATTATTCCTCTTTCAAGTCCTTCAAAGAGCCAAATTTCAAATGATATTGAGCCTGTCTTAATCCAAAATCATCATTGGGGAGCCTCCGGGCCACAAATTAAGGGAATTTGAAAAGTCCAAATTGGGGTGTCTACAACTGGCGTGACACTCGGTCACCCAAGTACCACTGTCAGCCGTAGGGGGACTCGAGAAGCACTCTCCCCCTGGCAACCTCCCTACTCTGTGCCACGTAGGGGATCTCGAAGTGGTCCCACACCCGCCAGTGGCCCTGTCATCAAGAATAAGCAATATCAAGGTGCTGATTGAATGAAAATAAGCTGGAAATAGATATGAAAGCGCTTTAGAACCTGATCAGGACGCAACTCGTCCAAGTAAAGACGGAAGGCATCCAGCTTGCCTCTCCCCCTCTTCACGCCCTTGTACTCTGTCGACCAGCGTAGGGCTCGGGGGAGTATCGTGTCGTCGGGACACGTGGTCTCGGGAGGGTACATCCCTATCACCTCGTACGTCCAAAGCTGCAATTCAAGACATTGAAAGTTAGCACAAGATATATATTGAATTAATATAAATGGAAAGCTAACTATTCCTGAGAAAGGAAAAGAAATGTACCTCCCAAACCCTCCAGTAGCCTCCGAGACTCACTCCTACCCCACGGGAAAGAGAGCCCATAAAGGCATAGCACGTCCCCGACGCACCTCCCGGGCCGGCGGGCAATCTCCCCGACGTCCCTCAAAGCCGGAGAAGCGAAAGGTGTACCCGTTGCCTGTTGGGAAACAGAGACGCACCGAGTAAGTACAGCAGAAGCACCTCGCCATCTGCTTCTCCTCCACCTTGTCAGCCGGGAGCCTCTCTGTCCAAAACCTCGTGAGCCGGGCGTCCGATCGCCCCTCCGCCTCGGCTGGTCCCAAAGCATCGCTGAACGCCGCCGCCTTCACGTGGTGGCGCTAAAAGGAATAGGTCACCTCCGACACGAGACCGGTGATCGCCGCAAAATCCAACGGCGTCACAGTCAGCTCACCAAAAGAAAAGTGGAGGGTATTCGTCGTGTCCCACCACCTCTCGGCCAGAGCCCTCACCACCGGGCGGTGCTTGCACACGCCGCAAGTACCCGACGAACTCCGAAGCCCGCCTCCTCACTATCTCCCAAGCCTCGGGCAACCTCTCCCAAAACGTCGTCAGCCGCCGAACCTCCATAACACGAGAGCGATCGCCTGTTGCAACAAATCGGCAAGTATTGATGAACAGGCATGGCATGCAATACAATGGTATACTTGGATGTAACGAAACGGAAATACGATGCATTGGAATTTGAAATACAGACATTCAAAGTATACCTCGTCTCGGCGCAAATAAAGGTGCCGCTGAGGGTCCCTCAGGACCAGAGCCTCGTCGTAAGCTGGCCTCCGCGGCGTGTAAGGGTCAAAAAGTGAAGGCACCACCACGTGCTGAAAGGGCACGTAGGCCGCCTCGTCGTAGGGCCCTCGCCCCTACAACGCCAGTGTCGCCTCAGCCACCACAGTGACGTGAGGAGCCATCACCCCGGCCTCCTTAGCTCGCCTCTCCTCAACCCCCGACTCCCTGGCACCCTCAGTCCTAACCTCAGCCTGTAACTCCGCCTCGCGGGCCACCAGTAAGGCGTCCACCAACCAAGGAAACCCCCGCACCACCTCCAGTATGTCCTCCATGGACACCGTCGCTAAGTAGTCGCCCATGCCTATAGGGCGTGACGACCCCGCACCTGCACCGATGCCCACAAACATAGGCGGTGTGTCCTCCACTACCGGCTCCACCTCCGGCTCACCCTCGACGACGGGGGCCTTCCCCAAGTCAGTCCGAGGCTCTCTCATAGGAGAGGCCTCTGTCTCCTCTGCCACCCAGCCTAAACTACCGCCGCCTAGACCCTCCGATCGGCCCAAAGCCCCAGCACCATCCCTCGACCCCACTGCACCTGGAGTCTCGGCCTCCTGGCCGTACCCGGCCAATACAGCACCGCCACTATCATCACCGCCACTACCAACCACTGCAGCGGCCGGGGCCGTGGCCTCCTCGGCCAATGTCGCCTGGTCCGTGACCCCCATGGCCTCCGGAACACCCTCGGCCATAGCCACAACCTCCGGGACGATCGGAGGTGAAGTAATATCAACTCGTGATGAGTGACTGTCACCAGGTGTGTCCCTGGACTCCATGATCGCAATATATGAGAGAGGGAGAGAGAGAGAGCAGTCAAGAGAAAGAGAGAGCGGCGAGAGAGAGAGAGCAGCGAGAGAGAGAGAGCAGCGAGAGAGAGAGAGCAGCGAGAGAGAGAGAGCAGTTGGGAGAGCGAGGGAGCGAGAGAGAGAGAGTGATCGAGAGAGAGATAGAAAGAGGGAAATTCGAACGAGTGGGGTGTACTGTATACACCCCGTATATATATTCCCCGAACGGACCACTGAAACCAAAGATTGGACCGGGTTCATACCACCAAGCCGCACGGCACCTTGGACAGTGTCGCACGGCACTGGGACGAGCATGCGCATTTAATTTCTCATACTGCGGCGTCCCTAAATTAGTCACGACGCACGTTGATCTGTTTCAGCCATGCTTCACAAAGCGATTTGGCATTTTCACGTTCGGTTCGATTCAGAGTTAGGAGAGATGTGAGAAAAAGGAAGAAGAAAAAGGACTTTTCATTGATAACACCCGGGTTAACCCCGGGATTTGTCATTACATTTCAAAAAAAGAGAAAAACAACAAAATGAGGGAGGGGCCTACTGCCCTTCTTCCTTTTTCCTTTTCCTTCTTCTCCTTCTTTCTTCTTTCCTCCAGCCCTCCGTCTCAGTCGCTCGCCCCGTCCGAGCGGTCATCCGACCCGTTGGGGTTGCCCTCGGAGTCTTCCGCCGTGTCCTCCGAGTCACGCCCGAGGACGGACTCGGGGTCGTGCTTGTCGTCCAGTTGATCAAAGGCGAAGTCCTGCAGGTTGGAGACGGCACGGCGAAGGGTCCGAATGGTGGAGATGAGCCTCGCGATCTGCTCGTTCAATTGTTCGATCTCCCCACGATAAAAGGCCATTTCGGCCTCAAGAGCACCCACTCGCGCTGCCAGATCATTGTTCGCCATGCTCGAAGGTTGTCTGGTCTCAAAGGATGCGAAGTAAGAAAGAGACTTTTGAGGTTTTGTTGGTGGTGCATAGAATGAGGCACCACCATGCTTATAAAGTTGTCCCAGCCATCAAACAGACACACCCGAATTAATGGGTGCCCTCAAATCTGCCAACTGTTCTCGGAAATCGAAGGGGTGCTTAGAAGATCGAGGTGCCGCGCGCCCATAATTCAGACCGCACGACACCCTGGCTCAGATGCTTAAATGCCTTGTCTAGAAAATTGATCCAATCAGCCACCAAAATCCTCTTGGAAACTCAATTCTTAGCCGTTTTACAGTAAAGATCCCTTAGAATGTCGTGCATCGGTTACGGCGCCATTTAATCCCCCGGGAATTCGCCGTATTCGCCTTTTTCTCGGTATTCGTCCTCCGGGACTCACCGTGACTGGTTCAAGGATCCAACATATTTTCCCCAGCAGGTCCAAAATTCAAAATTCAGTTTTCGCCTCCCGAGGGCTCGTCTCAAAAATTCAGAATTCCATTTTCGCCTCCCGAGGGCTCGTCTCAAAAATTCAAAATTCAACTTTCGCCTCCCGAGGGCTCGTCTCAAAAATTCAAAATTCAATTTTCGCCTCCCGAGGGCTCGTCTCAAAAATTCTAAATTCAATTTTCGCCGCCCGAGGGCTCGTCTCAAAAATTCTAAATTGAATTTTCGCCTCTCGAGGGCTTGTCTCAAAAATTCCAAATTGAATTTTCGCCTCCCGAGGGCTTGTCTCAAAAAATTCTAAATTGAATTTTCGCCTCCCGAGGGCTTGTCTCAAAAATTTCAAATTGAATTTTCGCCCCCCGAGGGCTCGTCTCAAAATTCAATTTTTGCCTCCCGAGGGCTTGTCTCAAAAATTCCAAATTGAATTTTCGCCCCCCGAGGGCTCGTCTCAAAATTCAATTTTCACCTCCCGAGGGCTCATCTCAAAAAATTCAAAATTCAATCTTCGCCTCCCGAGGGCTTGTCTCAAAATTCAAAATTCAATTTTCGCCTCCCGAGGGCTTGTCTCAAAAATTCCAAATTGAATTTTCGCCTCTCGAGGGCTCGTCTCAAAATTCAATTTTCGCCTCCTGATGGCTCATCTCAAAAATTCAAAATTCAATCTTCGCCTCCCGAGGGCTTGTCTCAAAAATTCAAAATTCAATTTTCGCCTCCCGAGGGCTTGTCTCAAAAATTCCAAATTGAATTTTCGCCTCCCGAGGGCTCGTCTCAAAATTCAATTTTCGCCTCCCGAGGGCTCATCTCAAAAATTCAAAATTCAATCTTCGCCTCCCGAGGGCTCGTCTCAAAAATTTAAAATTCAATTTTCGCCTCCCGAGGGCTTGTCTCAAAAATTCCAAATTGAATTTTCGCCTCCCGAGGGCTTGTCTCAAAAAATTCGAAATTGAATTTTCGCCTCCCGAGGGCTTGTCTCAAAAAATTCTAAATTAAATTTTCGCCTCCCGAGGGCTTGTTTCAAAAATTCTAAATTGAATTTTCGCCTCCCGAGGGCTTGTCTCAAAGAATTCTAATTTTTGCCTTCCGAGGGCTCGTCTCAATCTTCGCCTTCCGAGGGCTCGTCTCGCTTTTCGTCCCTTGAGCCACGGTCTAACGGACCTAACGTCTCTCCTCGTCTTGATTTTCGTCTCCCGAGGGCTCGTCTCGCTTTTCGTCTCCCGAGGGCTCGTCTCGAGTCTTTCACAATACTTTGAATGATACACGACACCACGAGCACTCTGTTTTCTCTCATTGCAATGTCTCAGTGGAACTACGCTGGTCTGACCCCTACAACGGGGTACGCAGGTAGCTCTCCGAGCGCGACCACCATCGTTATTTACTTGCATTTTTCACTTTGTCTCTGTTCAAAGGCACTAGAGCAACGGATTGGGATGCCTATTCTTTAAGCGCATTTCATCTCTTGAGTCAGTCTCCAGTTCAAGTCTTGTAGACACCCCAATCCGGACCTCGGAGAGTCTTTGTCCACCCCGATGATGAAATAGAGGAAACGATACCTTTGTGAGCTTGAAAAAGGATCTCCTTTAAAGCCAAAAACCCAACAAATCCAACAAACCCAGCCAAGTCCAATAAAAAAAGCCCAAAAGGCCCTGGACCATAGGAGGAGGTACCGTGCGGAGTCAAATTGGAGCGCACGGCACCTTGAGAAATTCAAGGGACCGTGCAGCCAAACCCCTCCGCACGGCACCTTGAGCAAAAAGCTGGCTGGCTCAGAAAGCTGTCGGCCACGCCAGTGTGAGCCACAGCTGATGACTGGCTCAGCCGAAAATGCACTTCTGGCCCGCCCAGAAAACACCTCCACCATTTGAATTCAAAATCCTTGGCCATTTGCCTATAAATTAACCCCTCCACTCAAGGGAAAGGGGTCCCTCTTAGCCTTTCTTTTGAGTCCCTCTCTTGCCTTTCTCTTGGCTTTCTCACTCTACTTTCTCTCTCTAAATTTCTACACCCACTTTCTTATTTCCATTGCCATTTCCAAGCTTTAAAGAATGTCATTCCCAAAAGATCTTCTTTAAGTGCTTTCACTCACTCCATTCTCATCATTGAAGTTGATCCTTCATTAACTTCAAAGACTCATCACCCCCAAAACACCTAACCTTCACTCACACCCATACTCCCTTTGTCTCATTTAACCTCCCCCATCCACATCCGTGACAGTCCATCCACATCCTTGCACCCACGATCCTTGACCAAGCTCGAAACCAAAGGTATAAACTAGTTTCCTCGGACTAGATTCCGTTCTGGTCCTGAAGGGACCTTTCTGTCAGCAGATCTAATCCCTTTTGGTTAGATCCTGACTCAAAACCTATTTTCATAAAATAAAACCAACACTTTGTCTTTGAGGTTGGGAACCGCTGATCAGACGCACGGCACCCTAACCCTCAGCGCACGGCATGGTGCACACTAGTGCTATTGTGAACAGGCTGACTGGATCTGAGCTTTCCTCCGCTGCGGTTACCTGTTTTTGCTGTCTATTGTTTATGTAGCTCTTAAAATAAGACCATATCTACAAGCCATGTTCCGGCTCTTCTAAAATCTTTTCAAGATCATCCCAAGTGATCAAAAATGTTGAAAACTACTTTAAAACTATGTTTTGGGAAGGATAATGACGTTCTTGGGATGATCTGACCGCCGTGAGGCTATTCGTGAGTTTTCAAAAGATCTACAGAGAAACCAGTGAGCTAAATGATGTTTTGAAAGACTGCAACAGTCTGACAGCAGAGCAGGTGCCACGAACGGCACGTTGAGATGCCTCGCGCGGCATCTCAGGGTGCCGTGAGCGGTATTCTGAGGTCCAACAGTCTGACAGCAGAGCAGGTGCCACGCACGGTATGTTGAGATGCCTCGCACGGCATCTCAGGGTGCCGTGAGCGGTATTCTGAGGTCCAAACAGTCTGTTGAATGTTATTTACTTCCATTTATTCATGTCATTTTATCACGACTGTACAAATAGCACCACCTGCACGTCAACGTGATATATTTCCCATGTCCCTTTCCCGTTACGTGCTTTATTAAAGAGTTTGATATTCCAAATAATATTGAAGATCCCCCCCCCCCCCCCCTTTTTAAAACATCAAGTAGAGACCGGTTTTACCGGGCAAATGGGGTGCTTTTTAAAGAAAAACCTTCCTCATTCATAATGTGGCTCCCGAACCCAACGTCTCGACGTTTTCGCTAGATCAAAAGCCTTTTTCGAACCACTCCTCGGTTTCTCGGGTGACCCATCTCAAAAACCTGGGTGGCGACTCTTCGAGCTAGCACCTTTTTCCGGGCGCGGGAGCCCACAGTCTCCCATACAAAGCCTCATACGGTGCCATTCCGATACTAGACTGATAGCTATTGTTGTACGCGAACTCGACTAACGGCAAGTGATCCTCCCAACTACCTCTGAAATCCATAACGCAAGCCCGTAGCATATCTTCCAAAATCTGAATCGTTCTCTCGGATTGTCCATCGGTTTGAGGATGATAGGCAGTACTGAACAGAAGATTGGTGCCCAAAGCAACTTGCAAACTCTGCCAAAAACGTGCGGTGAACCTCGGATCTCGATCGGACACGATGGATACAGGAATCCCATGAAGTCGAATAATCTCTCGAATGTACAAACGGCTAAGCGTTTCTACGGAATTGGTAATATGGATAGGCAAGAAGTGCGCGGTTTTAGTCAAACGGTCCACGATTACCCAAATAGCGTCTTGCCCCCTCGGTGACCTCGGTAAACCCGTAACGAAATCCATGGTCACATTCTCCCATTTCCACTCGGCTCCCGGCAATGGTTGTAACTCCCCCGCGGGTCGTTGATGTTCGGCTTCACTTGTTGGCACGTGAGACACTTGGACACAAAACTCACAACGTCCCTCTTCATTCCGGACCACCAAAATTGTCTACGTAAATCATGATACATTTTTGTTCCTCCCGGATGGACGGCTAATGGAGAATGATGGAACTCTCGCAAAATTTCCTCCCGACACGAAACGGGTACGAACAACTTCCCTTGGTAGCGCAAGCTTTGATCAGCGCGTATCATCCACCCTTCTTGAGCATTTCCACTAAGGAATTTAGCACGAAGTTCCTTTGCTTCCTCATCGTGTTGTTGAGCCTCAATTACTCGAGTCGATAAAGTCGAGTGTACCGTCAAGTTACACAACGTGACCCCTTCCCAAACTTCATCAAAGTGCATGGCATAGGAGCCCAAGTCGTTCATTACTTTCCACTCATGAATTGCTAAGCTCGCAAGGTGTGTCGGTTTTCTACTCAACGCATCCGCTACGACGTTTGCTTTCCCCGGGTGGTAGTGCAATTCAAAATCATAATCCTCCAAGTGCTCCATCCAACGACGTTGACGAAGGTTAAGTTCTTTTTGAGAGAACAAGTATTTCAAACTTTTATGATCGGAAAAGACTTCAAACTTTTCTCCGTACAAATAGTGGCGCCAACTTTTCAAAGCAAATACGACGGCCGCAAGTTCTAGATCGTGTGTCGGGTAATTTCATTCGTGAGTTTTCAATTGTCGTGACCCATACACTACTACTCGCCCCGCTTGCATCAACACGCATCCCAACCCTTCCTTAGATGCATCACAGTACACGGAGTAGCCAACCCCACGTTCTGGCATAATCAAAACCGGCGCGGTAGTCAATCGTTTCTTTAACTCCTGAAAGGCCGTCTCACACAAGTCACTCCAAACAAATCGGGTTCCCTTACGTGTCAATCTAGTCATCGGTGCCGCTAAACGAGAAAAGTCGAGAACAAACGGCGATAGTACCCGGCCAAACCTAAGAAACTACAGATTTCAAACACATTCTTCGGTCGCTGCCAATTCATAACCGACTCTATCTTTCCCGGATCAACGGACACTCCACCCCTCGAAATGACGTGACCCAAAAACTTGACTTCGGATAACCAAAACTCACACTTACTAAGTTTAGTGTACAGTTGGTGCTCTCTTAAGAGTTCAAGAACGATGGTAAGATGGGATTGATTTTCCTCCTTCGTGGTCGAATAAATAAGGATGTCATCCACAAAGACGACGACAAACCGATCGAGATAAGCACGGAAAATACGATTCATTAAGTCCATGAAAGTGGCTGGAGCATTCGTCAATCCGAAAGGCATAACAACGAACTCGTAATGGCCATAACGGGTACGGAACGCGGTCTTAGGGATATCCTCTCTCTGAACCCTCAATTGATGATAACTGGACCTTAGGTCGATTTTGGAAAAGCAAGTCGCACCCCGAAGTTGATCAAACAAATCGTCGATTCTAGGCATAGGATACTTGTTCTTAATGGTGACTCGATTTAGCTTACGATAGTCGATACACAAACGGAGTGAACCATCCTTCTTTTGCGCAAAAAGAGCCGGCGCTCCCCACGGGGATGCACTCGGACGAATGAATCCTAGGTTCTCCAGTTCTTGCAACTGAGTCTTTAACTCTCTCAATTCGGCAAGCGCGAAACGATACGGAGGTATGGAGATAGGAGCGGTACCAGGAAGTAAATCAATAGAGAATTCAATCTCTCGCTCGGGAGGTAAACCAGGTAATTCTTCCGGAAATACATCTGGAAAGTCGCGAACCACTAAGGGTAACTCCCCACGCACGGAGGCATCCTCATCTAACGTCAAACTAGCCAACAATGAATAAACCGACTCTAGCTCACGAGGCCCACATAGATACGGTTCCAATGGTTTCCGACGCTCCTCAAAGAATTCGAAACAAGGACCCTCGGGTGGACAAATACGAACTCGACGCTTGAAACAATCAATTGTAGCATGAAATGTGGATAACCAATCCATTCCCAGAATAAGATCGAACCCTGACATTCCCAAAACAATGAAGTCGAATACAAAGTGACGATCACGAATAACCAACACACAATCTCGACAAATACGATCAAGAGGCGTTCTACCCCCTAAAGGTGTCTCAACGAATAAAGGAGGACAAATAGCTTCTGTTTTCAGTTCCAAGGCACACACAAATGATGCAGCAATGAAAGAATGCGATGCTCCAGAATCAAAGAGTACTTTAGCAAAGGAGTTGAACAAAAGAAATGTACCCCTCACAACAGAGGTTTCCGGAGCCTGAAAAGTGGTAGGTGGAGTAGCAGACGTGAAGTTGTAAACTCGCCCCTGAGTACCCTGACCCTGCACAAAACCTCCCCTCTGACCAGAACCCTGAGTAGGCGCGGAAGAACTCGCTCCCTTATCAACCCCGGAACTTTGAGCTGACGTAGTCTGGCGGAAGTGAGACTGCTGCTGCCTCTGAGTGCCCCTAAACTGCTGGCCCACACTATGCCCCATCCTCGGCTGCTGCACAGAACCTGACTCACTACGCACTCCCGACCCTTGAGGACAATTCCTAGCGAGATGATCTGTCTTTCCACAAACATAGCAAGCTTTTGAGAGGTGCAGACACTGGGCACGAACGTGTCCCGATTGGTTACATTTGAAGCACACCGACGGCGGTCTAGACAAAGCTCCCTGGTTTCCAAAAGAGGTAGGCGGCGACCTAAAGTTCGATGAACTACCCTGCGGTGCTTGAGATGGTTCCCTTGGCCTTTTCCTCCCCTGACTACCAAAGCTTCCTGACGAAGAACTCGCATTCACGGTTGGTTGTCGCGGTTCCCAAACTCCCCTATTCCGTTGCACTTCTTTCGGTGTCTCAATGCTCCTCGCACACTCCACAACTTCGAAAAACTTCATCCTACGTTGGACAGTCACCATTCTCCTTAAGGTGTTATTCAGCCCCTTCTCAAATCGTCGACACTTCCTCTCCTCCGTCGCTACCAACTCTGGAGCAAAACGAGACAAGGATTAGAATTTCAACACATACTCGGAGACAGTCATATTGCCCTGCTCTAATTTCTCGAATTGATCTCTCATAGCGTCACGTGAGGTTTCTGGGAAATACTGCTCCTCAAAGAGCGCCTCAAACTCGGCCCATGTCAAATTTTCAACATCCGGCTCATCCACCTGAGCCGCGGTCCTCGCCGCTCTCCTTGCGTCCTTCCTACTTTCCAATACTGCTTCCCACCATTCGTCGTTTTCCCCGACTAGCTGAACGGCCACAATGCCCACTCGGATGTTGTCCTCGGTGATATTTAGGGCTCTGAAGAATTTACGAATTTGTGTTAGCCAATGGTCAGCTACCAAAGGGTCACTACTAGTCCCGTCAAATGTCGGAGGGTTCCTACGACTAAACTCCCGCATTGCCACCATGGCTCGATCCTCGGCATTCTCTCTAGGTGCTTGGTTTAAGAGATTTGCAGCCGTAAGTGCCGCAACGAGGTCCCTAGCGAATTGAGTCTGAGCTTGAGGTACTCCTGCACCTCGACCGACCCCAGCCCCCGGATTCCCACCTGGGTTCTCCCCATGCTGACTCACCTCATCCTCAGGAGGTACCCCACGGCCTCGACCACGACCACCCCGATTTCCAACCCCACCTCGTCTATCACGCGTCCTCGGAGGCATACTACATGATATAAGAAAGGTAAACTATTAACCACAACAATATAGCTATGAGGTCGAAGCCCTCAACTTCACAACACGGGTCAATAACAACTCTACGCCATTCTACAATATCGAAAATGCAATGCCAAGCAATCACATGAATGTTAGTCACACAAGCATGCACAAGTTATGTTAGAAGGCGACATTTTGAACCCATGAGACTGAACGTCTCCCCACGGTCTCTAGGTGTTCAAAACCTATGCTCTGATACCAAGTTCTCACGCCCTCAATTTTCAACAAAAATTATAAAGGATTTTCATAAGTAAAACCTCGCAATAATCCGTACGTTACCCAAAATAATTCAATATTTCCATTTTCATAATCCCACCTCAGCATTCAATAATTCCCAAAAGATTACATTTTTGGCTCCGAGGCCCAAACCAACATAGACAGTGAGTATCGAATGAGAGTTAATAGTTTACAATATTCCTTAGTCAAAAGATTTACAATTAAAGTTACAAATGCATCTCCAAAAGAAATTTACAAAGATGTCTAAGTAACTTGTCAAGGTTAGATCTCAAAAGAAGTGTCCACAATCCGAGCACTTCAGCCATGCACGCTATGGTTCCGGATTAGCACCTGAAAATAATAATAGGCTTGAGCTACACTAGCCCAGTAGAAAAGTCTACGCAAACTCTATATGCAAATGAGCAAGACGAACGAACAAATGATGAGAAATCAAATGATAAAGGAGGAAGCACAATTTTCATGAACAAATGCCCCAATATCTCAAATCCTTCTTTTATTTAAGTCCATAAATCATACTCATTCAATTTGTGTCTCAACATATTGTATCCTTTGTGTGTTTGAGCCGAAGCTCCTGCCGGGCCAATTATGGGATCCCAATATCCCCTGCCAAGCACCCACCTTGTAGGTTAGGCCTTGAGTGTTCAATATGAGCATTAGCTCCTGCCGGGTCAGTTATGGGATCCCGATACCCCCTGCCAGGCACCCACCCGTCGATGGGCCCCAAGTGTTCGTGCGTCGTTCACATGCTCAAGTTACCGTTCGTACAAGTGTCGTGCATAGAGCTCATATTCATCCATCAACCATTCCACCGACTAAACAATTCCAACATAAAAATGTTTACCACATGGCACATGATAAGAAAGATGGCTGCATGGTTTCATATTATATATAGATAATATTAACAAATCCATTGTATAGTCGAAGAACTTAGGAAAGAAAAGGGTTTCAACGGCCCAGGAGGTTTTGACAGTTGGCTGGTAGTCTACCGTTAGGAATTGGAAGTCTACCGGTAGATATTGGAATTTTTTGTGTTCCTACCGGTAGGGATTAAGTCCTACCGGTACAAATGCCGAACAGAAAGATCACCATTTTGCAAGAGGAAAATTTGGGACAGCCTATCGGTAGGAATTAAGTTCTACCGGTAGGGATTCAATTTTCTGGCAACACAACAACGTTCTACCGGTAGAAATTATGGGCCTACCGGTAGAAATTCAGGAAAGACAGACGATTCTTACAGCAACAACAGATTTTGATTCAAATCCAATAACAACCAATACAAGTCCAAATAAGGCACGAATACACTCAAATAACATATAAAGAGAGGTAGAATTTCCTACCTCGAGTATCCAAGCCGAAAATAAAGCGGTTGAGCAAGCCCTAGCTTCCGGAATTTGAACCGAACGAAAATACACCCAATCGAGCTCTACCCACCGCAATACGAGCTCGGATATGCGAATAGACGACGGAGTTGAGAGTTATTGTGGTGGGTTTCGGATTTAATGGTGAGTTTTTGGGTGGAGAAGTGAGAGAGATCGGGAGAGAGCTGAGAGGCGAGAGAGAGCCGAGAGAGAACTGTGAGGAATAAAATGGAAAAAAAAAAAAAAGTTTCCCTGGTATACATACACGGCACACACATGCACAGAATACACCAACACCCCTGGTTTTCCAATTCTCGTACATTTGACCCACAATTATAACCATTTCATTAATCCATCCTTTATCCATTTATGAAACTTTAAAAAAAATTATATAACAGAATATACGGGTCTTTACAAACATGGCTTCCAGTAAACCAGATTGGCAATTGGCCAATGAGTTAGGAGAAGGAGGATCTAAATCCTCTTCAAGCATAGCAGAGGCCACTCCTTTCAAAGTTTCCTCCCTTCGAAACTGGATTCAAAATTCATCTTTCGAGTCTTTTTTAGCTCTGTTAAACCGTGGATTAGGCCTTGCTCCTCTTCCTATGAACACCTGAATCTCTTTGGTTTTCTCTTAGACGCTCTCCATATATAGGCTATTGTATCCCACCAGTTGGGATATTAGCCTGTGCATTCCATGGGGCTTCTTTTCTAAGATTTTCTCCATAAATAGGTGGAGTAAGCATCCTCTGAGAAGGATTATGAGGGTTATTACCTCTCTTATTTGGCTTATAACCTTGGTCTAATTTAGTGAGATCCTCCCATCCCTCAAGTGTTGGTTCGAAGAGAGGATTCAAACTCTGTGTTTCCTTGGTGTTCCTTTGAATCCCAGGATTAATATTAAAAGGTTCCATTTGGTCTCTTGCACCATTTTTTGGGGCGGGACATAAGTGGCCTCTTTTCTCGATGTACCTTTGTCGAGTTCAATAAAATTTTCCTTTTGCCGAGCAAAAAAAAAAAATTAAAAGGTTCCTTTGGGATATTACCAATAGGATTTATTGGCCTAACTGGCTCATACCAAGGCTGAGGTATTTCCTGTTGGTACATTTTTTCTTTTCATGGCCTAGATTTCATATTACCCTATCCAATATCCTCTCCAAACACTCCTTCGAAAGGGCCTTAGTGAGTGCTTGAGTTAGCATGGTTGTTCAGTCCAATATTTCCTGGACTGTGCCTTGCTAGCTCTGGATTAGGTAACTTATTTTTCATGCTTTTGCTCATGGCTCTCTGAGTCTGAGCCGTTTCTCTAAAAGCAATCATCATTTCTCTGAAAATCTCCTCCTTATCTTGATCTTTACTGCTAGATTGTCCCTCTTGATCATTTCGAGGTACTTCATAAGGAGGCTCCTCTATTCTTGAAGCCATTTAGGGAACTTCAAGGCCAATAGGTAGGCCTTGTTCCACAACTTGCTCTACTATAATCTCATCTTCTGGCTTTGGGCCAAAGTTGGGTGTTTCTACTTGTTTTGTAACCCTTGGCATTTTGACACCTTCGAGTCCCACCGGTCGTGCCAAAAATTATTTAGGCTAAATTAGCTCAACCTTCGGTAAAATAATTGTGTGCGGGCGTGCTAGAAAAGAATAAAATTTATCCTTTTCAGATATACTCAAAATAGCTAATTTAAACAGGAAATTGTGATTATCCATTCGATTACCTCAACTAAGAAGATTTTTCTAAAAGTATCCATCAATAATAGATTGATGCTCTTCAATCAGAAATGATAACTAAATATAAACAAGTTTGAATACAATCAAAAGCAAGTTTATATACAATTACTCTTAAGATTTCGACAAGAATAATACAGAAACATAGGCACACTTGAATTGAATCGAAAGCAAGCCTATATGTGACTACTCTTTGGCAAGAAAAAACAGAAAGATATAAGATAATTTGGATTTAATTAAAAGTAAGCTTGCATTCAAATAATTCTTCAAACTTGCAAAATATTAAACTATTACTAAATTATTCTAAGTCCTAAGTCTTCATTCATTCAAATTTGATTTAAAATGCCCTCCATTCCCTCTAGAAATGGTTGCAAAGGTCTTTGAATTGCCGCTTGACTTGGTCATCTCAGAAAACTTTTCTCCTTCAACGTTTGTTGATGTAGATCGTGGCTAACTTCTAGATAATGTGCTCCTGCTTTTGTGCAATATGAATTTGTGCTTCAAAATAATTTACTTAGATGATTCCCTATAAGCATAACCAATTTCTCTCGTGAAACGAGCCTCTAATGACACTGTTCGATGGTTTTAAGAGTTACTTAGCGGTTGTGCTTAATTATCATCTTAATACCTATCATTCGATGACCAAACGTAGTCATTTTCAATCAAATGATACCATATAGTATTAAAATAACATCGTAACTAAAACCCTTCGATTCTCTGTATCTTAGGCTTAATTACGACATGTTTTGATTGGATCATGCACTATTTAGTGCCACGTGTAATTTTCTTATTGGGTGGTATATTTTAAGATGTAAACACACGCATGTCCACCAAGCGCTCGGTGATTGAAGATTACTTGATATTCTAAGTCAAGCCTGTAGCCAAAAGCCTGTCACGAGCTCTGCCCTTTGTTCGTTCAACAAAAGGGGCGGTGTCACGCCACCTTCCAACCACCTGTTAGTTCCTTACTGTCATGCCACCTACCCCTCCTATCCCCCTCCACCTAACTTCCTCACTAAGTTAGGGGGCAGGGGTGGCTTGGTGGTTGATTGTTCTGCTGATCGATATAGCCCGGCTATGTTTGTGCTACTCTCGAGTTACCGCTTGGTCCGGCGGGACGTTGCCGGGCAAAAAGGTATCACCAGGCACGGCTAACACACACTATGGTCACTGGTTCTCACCTCTCCCAGATTAACTTGGCTCGGCGGTACGGGTCCGGCAGAGGTATCATGAGCACCGTGCCCCGCCGGGCCAGCCAACCCTTAAGACCTTGGGTTTGACTGGTTACTAGCGTGACGTGACCATCCCCTGGGTCATTTCTCCGAGCCCAGCCAGCACAAAAAGCAAGAGACTTTAAGGCATTGGCATTGGTGCACCAGGAGGTCCTATAGCTCTTGATGATTTCCGGAGCCTTCAACGGTCAAATATGGTATAGTTTGTATGTTGGGCAAGGATTATCTATAGATTAGAATTCCGACTTATCAAATCTATATATAGCTTACTAGGATTCAGATGCGAATGATGATTATTTATCTTTTCACAAGATTGATGCTTTATAGACTTGTACACATGCAGGAACTGCGGAAGCAATTAGAAAATCAGGTCGATTCTTTTGCGCAATGAAAATCGTGCAGTAGTTGAGCGATTTACACTTTGCTCATTTCTTAGGTCATCCACAGTGGTATAATCAAAAACCAATTATTTTTAAAATTAACAATGTTGATGTAAAAAATAGCTCACAATAGTATAATCAAACTTAGCAACATCCTTATAAATAATCAAATTTTGGGTTTTGGATAACCAAAACTAGCAACCTTTTTCAATAATCAAAATTTATGGACCCAACATCACATAAGTTAACTAGTTCCAAATTTTGTATACACGCGTGTTTCAACTGGTATTTTCTTCTTCTCTTCTTCGCATACTTTGTATCTTTTTCACTTCACCACAAACTATTTCTCTTTCTTTTCCTCCAAAAGTGAAGCTCATATCTCTCGATCATCTACAATTCAACCCATCGTCACCGGATTAAGGTATTTCTCTTTTCTTTTTCGTTTCTATTTTTTCCCCCCAAAAAAAGCCTTAATAGGAGGGAAAAAAATCAACGATTTTCCCCAAAATTAAAAGAGGAAATCGATCTATTTGCCCAAAAACCCCGTAAATGTAGGAAAGTGAATGACGGGAAACATAGGGGGGAGAGAGTGTGTGAAATTATTGTGCACTCCTTATTTTGGTTATGGACTAGAAGTGCCCATTGTGAAACTCAACATTGTTATGTTTAGCAGCCTCTTAAGTAAATAATCAAAAACTGATATGTCAACTTTTGGTTATCCTTTTTTGATTATACCATTGTGGATGACCTTATGACATATCTTTTTGTGAAAGTTTGTGTACAGAACTTAAGGTTGCATTCCAAAGTCATTTGCGCTGCATTATTGTATAGTCATGTACTTATGGTATTATTTGAAAATACATGTCCCGGAGCGGCGTCATGGTATAGTTACACTTTTGTTAAGTGTATATTTTTGTTATACCTACAATGGGTGTCATTGTAGGTATCATGTTTTACGAAATTTGTCATGTTCATAAAACTTGTCATGTAACGCCCCTGATTTTTGGGTACGTTAAATAAACATTTCATTGATAAAATCAAATGGAGTCTGGCTCATTATTACAACATAACTCCCACTAGGGTTCAATATTTATACAAATGAAGGGTTCTAGGGTTTCTAACTACAGCTCCGCCTGTTGCTCCATCCTAGCCAGCTCCTCAGCTCCAAAAGCCTCCAAGGTGTACTGTTCATCTTGATCATCTACAAAATCTGACACATTATACCAGCGTCGCCACCGATATAATATGTCAGGGTCACCAAAGGTAACACCATGAGCCACAAGAGCTCAGCAGAATAATCCTATACCCGCTAACCCATATTTACCAATATCAGAGTATAAGAGTAGCATACCAACTCTTGCACAAGCAGCGAAATAATACATACATGTTTAACAAGGCATTAACAACGACATATCCACATTCCTTAGCCTAACGTTGCTGTCTGCATTGTATGTGTTTCTCCTACGTGACTCATCGTAGACCGTGTCACCATATTCATCAACGTTTTGGAAATTCTTTTCATTATCCAAATCAACATTTTGAAAATCACATTTAACACACCCAACCTCGGTTCCGCCGCGCCAGGTTCCCGAATATCCTCACAATGGTTCCGCTGCGCCGGGTTCCCATTGGCACACGTTTGCATTTTAAAATCATTTTTAACACACCTAACCTCGGTTCCGCCGCGCCGGGTTCCCGAGTATCCTCACAATGGTTCCGCCGAGCCGGGTTCCCATTGGCACACGTTTGCATTTCAAAATCATTTTTAACACACCCAACCTCAGTTCCGCCACGCCAGGTTCCTGAGTATCCTCACAATGGTTCCGCCGCGCCGGGTTCCCATTGGCACAAATTTGCATTGCAAAATCATTTTTAACACACCCAAGCTCGGTTCTGCCGCGTCGGGTTCCCGAGTATCCTCACAATGGTTCCGCCGCGCCGGGTTCCCATTGGCACACATTTGCATTGGCTCCTCTCCGCGGATAACCAAGCCACACACCCAACCTCGGTTCCGCCGCGCCGGGTTCCCGAGTATCCTCACAATGGTTCCGCCGCGCCAGGTTCCCATTTGCACACAACACACACACACTCACATAATGCACCCCACATTTGGTCATTATGTAGTTTCGAAAATATTTCATCATTTGTAACACGCATTCCCACAATGGGCAAGTCCGGCCACATTGCGTTTTCAAACACACCTTGTCTTTAACCTTTTTTATCCATATCAACCACACCCTAGGTGTCATGTTTTTATTTCTCGATTTTCGTGTCTCGTTTTCATGCATAGACTCCGCGGTAGGACTTTTCACATAGATTGACTTAAATCATTTATTGTAATCTAACTAGCAAGATCATACAAGCATTCTTATAAACAAGCTCATCACCATCCTTATACAACCACAAGTAATGCAACAACAAGTAAACAAACTCATAACTTTCTAAAAGATCAAAATACGAATACTTACTTTTAAAACAACACTTTATCTTTAAAGTAAAAACGTATTTCCTTCCTTTTGGAAGTTCAACAAAACAACATATGTTTATAGGATTAAAAGTCATCTATTCAACATGTTAATACCATTATAAGCGACTTAGGTTTGCTAACAATCACGGCTTTCAAACGTTTTAAGTAAGTAACAAACTTCGTATGCCTCAAGTGATGCAATCATGCTCATTACCATCCTCAAGACAATAATACGAGTACTTCCGAATCAAGTTTATATTTCAAAAATCCGTTCTTTCCTCTTTTGTGGGAAGTTCAAAACAACATATGTTTATTGACGTGAAAATTGTTTATTCAACAAGTTGCATTCCCATTAGTAAGACAAGTTTATTAACTAAAAAGCCTATTGATGTTCAAGCATCATACCAACTTGAGATATACTTAAGGAAGGAAATATACTTAGGATTAAGAAGTATAGGAAAAGTCTACAAGATTGTATCTTCATTTCAAGATTTTTGTACAACAAGCTTTCTAATAATTTAAATTGACTTATCATAAGCAAACATAACTTAAAGTTATACTAGGGAAGATGAGTATAGATTAATCTACATATACTTAGGATTAACGAGTAAAGGAGAATCTACCTTGATCCGAAACTAGTCGGGACCGAATAAGCTAGTTGAAAAATTCTACGGGCGGTAAAACTTCCAAATCTGGACCGAACTTTGGATGGCAGTAACTTGGTCAATACTTGGCCGAATAGGATCGTTCTTAACTCTAAATCGAAGATCTCGAAGTTTTCTACAACTTTCGTGAAGGACGTTGTTCCTAACAATGACTTTCGCCCGGAGAAAAATGGTGATAAAGAGGTGACAGTAAGCTGTCTGGACTGGAAATCCGAGAATTTTACTGAACTTCGGATGGCAATATCTTGGTCATTTCTTGACCGTTTGGGGTGGTTCTTGGGTCTAAACTGAAGCTCTCGAAGTGTTCTACGACTTTTGTGGAGGACGTTGTTCCTAGAAATGACTTTCGCCCGGAGAAAAAATGGAGTTTTTCGGAGGACAGTAGGCTGCCTGGGCAAAACAGAATGGGTTTTAGAGAGAGATGGAGCAATGCTTGAAGGTGTGAGTTGAATGAGACGTGAGGAGGCTATTTATAGGCAAAAACCTGGCCTCTCCTCTCCCTCCATGGCCGGCCCCCCTCCCTCTCTATCTCTCCATGTGTTGTTCCCTCATGGTTGGCCCCTCTTCCTCTCTTCTTCTTGCTCCAAGTGTTAAGCTCCCATGGTTGGCCCCTCTTCCTCTCTTCTTCTTGCTCCAAGTGTTACTCTCTCATGGTTGGCCCCCCTAGCGGTTATTGTCCAATGGATAAAAGTTTTCCTAACTTTTATTGACCAATGGGTAAAGTCAAAGGTCCAAAGGGTTCCATAGGGGTTCACAAGGTTCATATAGGAAGGTTCAAAGGGTTCACCTAGGTTTAAGAAGAATTGATTAGGCTAATTGGCAATCAGGTTAATCTAACTAATTGGTTAAAGATTTACGACACTTAATCTAGGCTTCCATTGCTCGAGTGGTATTTTGGTTGTATTTTGTAGGAAATCGCCTAATAACGGAATATTAAAGCCCGACGGTGCCAAACGCCAAGGCAAGGCGTGAGCGTGGCCAAGGCAGCCCGCTAGCAAAGCGGTGGCCAAGGCAAGGCGTGAGCGTGGCCAAGGCAGCCCGCTAGTAAAGCGGTGGCCAAGGCAGCCCGGTGGCCAAGCAGTGGCCAAGGCAGCCCGGCAACGCCAAGGCAAAAGCAAGGCGCGACCAAACGCCAAGGCAGAACCCGATGGCAGCCAAGGCAGAGCCGCCCGACAGCGACCCGACGCCTAGGCGAGGCAGGCTCGACGGCGACCCGACGCCAAGGCGAGGCAGGCCCGACGCCAAGGCAGCCTAGCTAAGCCAAAGCAAAAGCAGTCAAGTCAACGGTCAAGGCAAAGACCAAAATTTTTTCTACTAACCACTCCGGCATCGATGCATCACTAAGCCAAACGGTAGTTAAGATTTGCTAACTAATCGGTTAAAACTATACTTGCCAAGTAGAATTTCCAGCCGAGAAATATAATTTAAAGATATTATTTACTTATAAGGAAAAATATACGAGTATGTTTACAAGTATACTAGTCATGGGAGAAGGACCAAATTGTCTGGAGTAAAATGATTCAATTTTTCAAGTTTCAAATCTAATTATGACGGATTATTAGAATTTCAAAGAAATTTTTAAAGCGATCCAAGTAATTAAAATAAAATTCAAATTTTTAACGAAATTTTTATTTACCAAAAATCAGGGTCGTTACATGTCATGTTTTAACTCACTTGTATCATGTGTTAAACTCACTTGTATCATATTTAAAATTCGCCATGTTTTACGAAATTTGTCATGTTCATGAAACTTGCCATGTTTAAACTTACTTGTTTCATGTTAGTAATCTTATCGGTTATCTTTTTCTTTTTTCTTTTTGCCCCTAATGAATAAAATTTGTTGAATCTTGGTTTTTTATGAAATAATTGTTGAAATAAGTCATGAATAATTGTTGGAATAAGTCATGAAATTGATGTTATATTTTAATAAATCATGGTAGTGGTCGGTTTAGGAAAAAACATCATAAATTGCATAAATATGTCATGAAAACTAGATCATGAAATATTTAGATTTTAGGGAAGAGAAAATTGTAGAGAGAATAATAGTTTTATTTTAAATTTTGTATTTAGATTTTAGGAGAGAGAAAGTTAGAGGGAGAAGATTAAGAGAAAAAAGATTTGAAAGATAGAAAAAGCGAAAGTGATAAACTAGGAAATGGAGAGAGAAAGATTTGAAGGATTAGAAGAGAGAAAGGGTAGTCTAAAATTTATTTGAATTTGAGTATGGAAAGATAAGTTAAGGATCTATGTAGGATATGACCTTTATTTAAGTTCCCCTAACTTTTGGGGAAATTTCTGGCCGGTCCTATTTTTTTGTTCGCCTGCCATGCGGATCCCCTTTTGTAAGTGTTACAGTTCCTTTTTAGATGTGCTTTTATAATTTTACCCTTTTGTAGAATTTTTATTGTCTTTTTGCAGAATTTTGGAAGTGTGAATTTTTGGAGGTGTAATTCTTGAGGTATGAATTTTTGGTGTGATCGAATTCTGGAGGTGTGAATTCTTAGGGGTATGAATTCTTCAGGGTGTGAATTCTTGGTGTGAATTTTTTGGTTTGTGAATTGACACCCATTTGCGAAATTCATACCCCCAAAATTCATAGCTAAGTTTAAAGGGGTGTGAATTGTTTATTAAAAAGAATTTACATCCCTAAATCCAAAATTCACACCTCTTATCAAAATTCACAGTCTCACAATTCACACCTCATTGCAGAATTCACTCCCTAGAACTCACACATCTTTTCAGAATTCACGCCATTTTGCAAAATTCACTCCCATAATTCACACCTCTTTTTAGAAATTCACATACAGAGTTCTTGAAAATGTGAATTCTGAAAAGAAGTGTGAATTCACACCTAGAAATACAAAATTCACATCCAAATGCAAGCATTATTAAAGGAAAAAATCTATCTAACAGTAAAAATGACGAGGCGGAGCACACCGTAAACAAGACATTGTAATTAATTTTCACCAACACCACCGCTTGGGAGATTCCGACGAGGAGCACAACAAGGAGTTGGGGTTCCTTCGCCACCAGTCCACGCTGTTGTCATCTTTGGAAACCACACTCCAAATCTCCTACTCCATTGCTGCAAGTGTGCAAACCCAAACTTCGCGCAACTAAACACAAGAATGGTGCTACTAGTTTTAACCAAAAAAAAAAAAGAATGGTGCTACTGGTACAGGTGAAAAATCTATACCATGGGGTACAAACCCCATTTTAGGCCCATTTTGGGTTTCAAAAAAATGATCGGAGTCGCTCATTTTATTTAAAATACTTTGTTTATGGTCTCTGCAAAAAATAAGCTCAATTCAATATCGGTTAAGACACCTACAAAACGTTCAATTTTGTTCCAGAATTCAAGCTTGAATTCTAGAGCAAAGTTTGAAAGTTTTGTAAATGCTCTTACCGATATTAGATTAAGCTTATTTTTTGTAGAGACTATGAGCAAAATATTTTAAACAAAATAAGCGACTCCGATCATTTTTTTTTGAGACCCAAAATGAGCTCAAAAAAGAATTTGTACCCACTGTTACAGATTTTTCATCGCTACCAGCAGACTTTCTGTAAACACAACGCAGAGTATGAGGGAGAGAAAGATAGAGGGGGAATCAACACGTTTCTGATCTTGTACGCCATGCGCGACTTCGAGGTTGCATTACTGAGCTTAAATCGCAACCATTAACCTGCGATTTCAATTTGTAAACCCAAAACGAGTCTTGTAGGACCAGATCTAGGGTTTTCGAACTCGTTTCTACCCCCTGTTTACCTTCGCCACTACAAGCAGTACAAGATCCTCGTCTCCAGCATTGCACCCTAACTCCCGGCTAACGAACGGCATCCCTACCATTCGACGGACTGGAAACGTCGCCGCCAAGACCAGCTCCACAGCAACCGCCGCCACCGAGATAGGCGAGGTTGAGATTGAGCGACGACGGAGGGAGGGGGACGGCCGTGTACAGCGGCGGTACTTAGCTGGAGGACTCGACGGTGTTGCTCTGGTGACGAAGCGTCATTGAGTTCGACGACGCATCTCTTCCATTCGTCATTAGTCCGACAAGTGTCCCAGCGAGAGAGAGGAGGGGGAGGGGGGTATTTCTAGTAGTTTACCTAAAACGAGGGTTATGGGGGATGGCTTAACAGGTGGTGGGTTTGGCAGACACTTAACAAAAAGGGGCCGGCTTGGAAGAAGCGTGTAACTTATAGGAGTACTTTCGAAACCCAATGGAAAAATTCTGAGGAAAATGACGGCCCAGAACGTGTTTTGATAATTAATATCTACCAAGGACAAGTTAAGAACGTTTGTTAATGCTGAAAATATCATATCATTGGCGATTATTAATTATTAAAACACGTCCTTAGCTGTCATTTTCTCAAAATTCTAAGGGTGAAACTTGGATCCGAAGTTCGGAACTACTCCTATGCTAAAAGCACAAAGACGGCCCACGGCCTCCAATCTAATTTAGATACAACTACTATATATAAACACAGAAACACATGAGTAAAAAAACCCTGCTCTCTCTCTCCCTCTGCGTGCAAGGGAAGGAGGAGGTGACTAAAGCCCTGTGACGGGCAGGAGGAGTTGTGATGGCCATAGACAAGAATAAGCTCGAAGAAGAAGCAACTATTCTTCGCTTTTACAAAATAGTTCTCAGTTGGGATTACCTACACCTCCTTAAACAATCCAGTGTAACTATTCTCATCCCTCCCCCCTCTCTCTATATGTATACCTATTTTCTTTTGTTTTATTCATAGGAGTTGTGTTCAAAATTTGACGAAATGATTTGTGCCATGCATGTATTTTGAAGAAGAAAAATAGCAAGAACATTGGGGATGGAAGTGATTTGGGACTGAAGCAAGTCAAGCATACCTACAAGGATGTCGATGACTATCTTGCGACATTTGACCCACTTTTATTTGCAGAAGTTAAAGCTGATCCTCGAAGGAAAAGACGACGAAGAAAGTTACTCTCTTTCATGTTTTGTGTTTTTCCTTTATTACAGTATTGGAATTGATCCATAAAGCAGTTCGTTTCCTTGCATTTTATGAATGTGAAATTTGACCTAGAAGTCTTATGTGCTTGCGCAGTTACACATGCCAAAGCTTGTGTTTTTGTATAACCTTGTCTCCCCTATCCCTCTTCGGGTTGTGCCATTACCAATCGCGGGTAACCCCGGTCCGGTCACCCCTGGCCTAATTAGAATGATTATCCTTATGACCAAACAAAGACCAGCTTACTTGCTTCTCGAGCGAGAGTTCCACAAGTCCCTCCCTTGAGTAGATAGCCGGAGGGAAATGGCTGACTAGCTTATGTTTTTGTGCGTGGCATGGTGGTGAAGAGACTGGAAATGGGCATGAGAATGTGAATTGGAGTAACACATTTATGATGGTCTTAACCACAACTCAAGATATTTTCGAAATGCTGTGGAACCGAAATTGCACGAAGAATTCTCCCACATGAAGGGAAAACCCGTGGAGAGCAAAAGATTAATCCCATGTAAACTTGTCCTAAAAAACAATTATGCTTTCCTATAGTTCCATTCGTAGTCATTATATTCATGGATGTTTGTATGATGGTGTCGTATTAAGTTCTTCTGTCTAAGATCATATGGTGTAGGCGCTCCAATCCTATACCTTCTCCATCAAAATTGACTGCAAGATGAGCAAACCGTTAGTGCCAACCGGTCGGGAAGTAGTTGAAGGGCATTTCGATGGCAAAGTCAGGCTCTCTCTAGAAAAGTACCGAATAATAGTCGCAAAAGAGAGCAAGTATATCATACCTTTTGTAGGATTTTTGGGTGTACTCTATATAGAAAAAGCAATCCTTGGCCTCCAAGCAAGTACTGCTAATTCGTGCCCCGTGATGTCTTTTGTGACCGTTTTTCAGAAGGATGCCATGCATGATTGGCCAAACCAACAGGTCAGCATTTGCCATGTGGCCGAGCGTGTCACATCAGTCAGGCACAACGACAGCCTTTCATCCCAACTGTCCTTGGCCCATTGGGTTTGAACCCTATTGCTCAGTCAGGCTGGTCTCGATCGGCCTACCACACATGCTGCTGAGGGAGTGACACATGCAAATTGTGCTATTTTGATAGCACACCTAGCAATACCAAAATCCCTTTGATAGTTCCTTACCAGTTCTTGCATCAACAAGATATTGTCTGATCTAGACCTACCTTTTATAAAGGCAGCTTGAGCTTTATTGATAATGCCAGGTAGAACAAGCTGTAATCTGTTAGCTAACACCTTAGTTATCACTTTGTAGATGACATTACAACATGCTATAGGCCTATAATCTTTCATAGACTGAGGGCAGCTAATTTTAGGAATGAGAGAAAGTGCAGTAGCATTGACATCTCTCAATAAGATACCAGTTTGATAGAAATGCAAAATTGCAGTAGTTACCGCCTGACCCACGACTGATGAGTTCTTCTGATAAAAGCTTGAGTTGTATCCATCTAGTCCAGGGGATTTGTCACCATCAATAGCAAAGAGAGCCACCATGATTACTTCTGGACTAACAGGAGCAATTAAGGCAGCATGAAAAGAAATTGGAACTGTGTTCATAAGGCATAATCTCTCACTAGAAGGAAGTTTTTGATCAAATTTAGACCCCTTGTAAAATCTGAGAATCTCACCCTTAACAACTTTGGGATCTTCCAATCAGTGTCCATCCTCATCACAAATAGATGAGATCTTGTTCCTCATTCTACGGCTTGCAACTTTCTTATGAAAAGAACTTGTATTATTGTCCCCCAAACTAAGCCATCTTATTCTTGACTTCTACCGACCCCAAGCTTCCTCAGCTGCACTAAGATCATTATAGTTCAATAGACATAGTTTTTCATAGTCCAGCGAAATAGGATCTCTTGTGAAATTGGCACAGCGCAACTGGATAGTTCAATGGTGTGTTGTTTTATGATATAAAAATAAAAAATGGAACTCAATAATGTTTGTCATGTGCCAGAATAATTTAGGAGTGTTTTGGCTTAATAATTGAGCCGGGTTATTTTTTGTGTTAGTTTGGCGTCATATTTATTATTTTTTTTTTTTTGGATTATTGTTTCGTCTCGACAAAAAGAGTTAGAAAATTTTTTAAAAAATGAGTCAAACTAATTTTTTTGAATAAATATAAAAATAATCCAATTTTTTGAGTAATTTTTGTCTCTAGTGACTCTCATCAAGACGAACTAATAATTCACAAAAAATTGACACAAAACTAAGATGTGAGAAATGTGAATAATGACAAAATAATCAGGCGGAATTATTAAGCCAAAACGGACCTTAGTGTGTGAATTTGTGTCCCATAGTGTTGTTAACATGTTTTTTTTCCCGGTGAGTGTCTGTATGACTAATTGTAATTAGTGAAATTTAAAACTCAATTAATGCTTGGGAATACATGGTGCCTACTACTATTGAGCTATTAATACATACTTGTACATGGTCCCACCCTCTCTCTCTTCCCACCTCTCCCCTCTCCGGGTGCGCCCCTCTACTCCCTCACTATAACGCCGTGTTTGGATGGCGGATATGAAGGGCGATATGTGAGCCGGGTGGATTTGTAATCCAGGTTCTCCTCAAATCCGGTGTTTGGCTGAGTTTTGGGCAAGGCGGAGATAAACACTGTTGCGGATTCATCTCCGCCTGAAGGTGGATTTGTGAAGGAGAGGTTGGATCCCGTCGTTGGCAAATCCGGGGGCTTTTCAGACGATTTTACCCCTCCAAATCCCCCTTATCTTTTCTCAGACCATTTGTTTTCGTTTCTGAAAAGCAGACCGACGAAGAGAGAGAAGAGAGAGAGAGAGAGAAGAGAGGAGGTCGCCGATCTACTCTGGTGACTCCACCGGTGGACCGCCGGTTACAACTCTCCCTCGTCTTCCTCCTTTCACGGGCTGAGGTATGGTTCTGGACTCCATTTGTGATCGATTTGGTGGTTTTTGATGTTTGCTGTGTTACGGTTGGATTGGGTTTGTGATCGATTTGGGGGTTTTTGATGTTGGCTGTGTTTTTTCACCCACGAATCGAACAGAGTACTCCATATTATGATCTGAGTTGCCCTTAATCTTGAAACTGCATCAGAGGTGATGTTGCCCTAATTTGTTGTACGATTTTCTGATCTGAGTTGCCCTAATTGTTGTTCATTGCCCTAATTTGATGTACGAATTTCTGATCTGAGTTGCCTGCTGTCCATTTCGAAGCACGATTTGGACCGAATACTTATTATTGATATTGTGATCAGAGTTACCCAACTCACGGATGTTTCAATACTGGGTTTTGATTTGCAGCTTTCTTCTCTGATTAGCTTCGGATTGTTTGCTGTAATGGGGGAAACTCAATTTGGAGTAGTAATTATGGCCCTTTTTCATTTGCATTCTGGGCAGTCTTTTGGTTGTCAGTTGTGGCAGTTTTTTCCCTGTTTATTGGCTAGTCCTTGGCTGCATTCTGTTTTGTTTCTTGGCAAGGTTTGCATGCCCTTGTTTGAGCTGGTCACTCATATGGTTGTCTTGTCTGAGATGCTATAGTTGAAGTCATTCTTTCCAGATAAATGGAGTTTAGTGAAGTTATAGGAAGTTTGTTAGTTGGTACCCTCTCAGTTTGAGTGTTAAGTTTTTGACATTACCATTTGCCATGTTTGAGAAAGAGAACACAGTCGTTGCTTGTAAGTGATCAAAATGAACTTTGAGCTTCAAACCAAACAAGACTCCATCTAAACCATTTTGTACCTAGTCAAGTCAGGTCTAGACTTTGAGACGATTAATAAAGGTTCATAACTGTATCTAAACCATTTTGTACCTACTAACTGAATTTGCCTAAAACATGATGTTTATTTGAGGGAATAGGCCCCTTTTTTGGCGTTGTAATTAAGCACTACTTGAAAGTTGTTAGGGCAACGATGATGATCCATGTGATACGTTGAGGGGTAAAGGGCACTTTTTGTGGAATGTTATAGGGCAACAATGATGATGCATTGTAATTAAGCACTACTTCAAAGTTCGTACTGATATTGGCAACAATGAAGGCCTTTTTTGTGCTATATATTCTGCCCAGATTCATCTCTGTTTTCTAGTTTTTGATTGGGCAATGATGAAATCATAAATGCAATGTATTAGTTGGTATTGCTTTTGTTAATTTTGACGGCCTTGATGGCAGCTTAATTGCAAATGGTAGTGCTACTTTGACTATGATACGATTGTCTGAGCCCAACACTTAATAACTTGTGCAACTTCCTGACTGTTTTTTGAAAGTTGAGAAGACCCCTCTGTCTACTGTGTGTAGTCTCCTGGACAGTGCAGTTTTGTGTGTCTGTGTGTGTATGCAAGAATATGGGGTGTTTTGAGCATGTTTTATTCTGCAGGTTAATGGGTTACTTGATGGTTTTTAGGCTGTTTATGGCCTGGTTTTTGGACTATTTTTGTGCAGGTATATGGGCTGCTTTGTTGCTGTTTTTTATCAGCATTATGGGTTGGTTTTTTCTGCTTGTTGGCCTGCTATATGGGCTGTGTTTATGAGCTGTTTTTTTTTCTGAATTTGGGGCTACTTTTTGGCTGGTTTATGGGCTGTTTTTTGGCTGGTTTAAGGGCTGTTTGCTGCTAGGGCAATGATGATGCACTTTTAATTGATTACATTGTGTATTAGTTGGCACTTGTATTGGTAACTATGATGGCCTTTATGGCAACTTAGTTGCTTGCTAGTGCTTCTTTTATTAGGTTGAGTACATCTGAGCCCAACTTAGTTGCTTGCTAGTCCCATTTTTGGGTTTTTCTGGTCACTACAATGCAGGTTTCTGTGTGTGTGTGTGTGTGTGTGTGTGTGTGAGTTACTGTTGAGCAAAATGTAGTCATATGCTACATGGCAACTTAGTGGCTGTTTTGTTCATGTATTTTTTAGTTGGTTCTTCATTGTGGCTATTTTGTTGACAGTTTTGTGGCTATTTTTTGGACAGTTTTTTGGCTGCATTCTGTGCAGTTTTTTGGCTATTTTTTGGCCAGCTTTGTGGCTGTTTTTTGGACAGTTTTGTGGCTTCATTCTGTGTAGTTTTGTGGTTGGTTTTCTTGCCAGTTTTGTGGCTGTTTTTGGACAATTTTGTGGCTGGTTTCTGTGCAGTTTTGTGGCTGGTTTTTGGACAGTTTTGGTGCTGCATTCTGTGCAGTTTTGTGGACAGTTTTGGACAGTCATGTAATGTCAATCTGGGCAGTTTTTGGGCTCCTTTTTGTGGCAGTTTTGGTGCTACTTTTGTGGTGTAATGTGGGCAAAAATGATGGTACTTTATGGTGCTACTATTGGGTGGTTTTCGTTAGCCGTAGTCCGGGAATCTATACAACTTGGGAGACCGCGGGACTGCAGGTTAATGGATACCCGGGGAACTTGTTCAAAAGATACACAACGTTTGACGAAGCGGAAGGAGCATTGTTACAGTTCCATGAGGAAAGATACCGGCTCCTTCAAATGTAGTTGGTTCGAACTCAACAACAATCAACTCAAAATGGTTCCACATCCGCAACTGCTTTGGAAGTTCAACATCGAACTAGTCTAACCACAAAATTCGTTGTAGTTTTTTTCTTAGGTTTCTTATGTTGTGTAATCTTGGCACATCTATTCGATTCTGATTGAACTTGTACGTTTTGTTTCAACATTATGGAAATTAAGACTGTAATATGAAGACTAAGTAATCATCTCAATTAAATTCAAACATTTAGTTGAGGTACATTACAAAGGGTATAAATTTATTATCCAACATCTGTCTTAAGCTTCCGGCTTCTCTATAAATGGTCAAGAGATATGGAATGAGATTCTAATATGGAATGTGTGCCTTTTATAGAAAAAATTACCAAAAAAATTTGGTGAACATGTGTTCTCAATTATCACACACCCAACAAATTTGTTGACCATGTGCTTTCACCTACCCAACTAATTTTAACAATGAAACAATTTTTTGGGAAAATTCGCTTTTTACAATTTTTCCGAAACTTGTTTATTCTATTAAAAAAACATTTTAACATTTAACAGACTTATATTCTTCATTATTTAAAAAAAAACGAAATTTGTTTTTCTATATAATTTCATAATAATTGAAATATTTTACAAATATTATACTATCATTTAATCCGTTTTTCTTTTAAAAAAAAATTATGTCGTTTCAACATTTTGAATATAACTTTGTTTAATTTTCTCCAGTTTTTAAAAAAAAATAATTTATTAATTTTTTTAATTAAATTAACCTATATTACCCATTAAAATAAAAATATGGGGGCAGTAAAGTCATTTCATATCTTATCCCATCATATCCACCTTCTAAATCCCCCTTCTAAAAAACTCATCCAAACACCTCATTACAAATCCACCCTTCTTAAGAGGTGGGGCCACCCTTCTTAACATATCACCCCTCATTACATATCCACCTTCAAATCCCCCCTCATTACAAATCCACCCAAAACAAATCCTCCATCCAAACGGGCCGTAATGGTGCTCACAAGTAGGGGTGTAAATTTGGTCTAGTGGCCTGAAAGCCATTTGAAACCCACCTGGGCCAGAGCCCGAGCCCGATTCTACTCGGCCCTAGGCCCTACCCGACCCCTATGCGTGGAGCTTGGGCCATAGGTTTTGAAGTCCGGCCCGTTGGGCTACTCGATTAGCCCGACTCTAAGCCCAAAAAAAATCCAATATTCTAATTGGTTTTTAACTCTATAAATATACTATACGTTTTCATTGTTTTTTTTTTCACAATTCTCTCTTTGCATCTCCGCTATACTTTTTCATATCTCTCTCCCTTCATTTATAAATGTCCCCATTTTAAAGGTCTCAAATTCTTAAAGCATTTAAAATTCAAAAAAGAAAAAAGAAATCTTGAAGCTTTCTGAGTTCAAGCTGCCCAAAACTTCAAGTTTCTCTCACAATAGCAACGTGCAATAGTACAAGGCCAACTTTTGTTTTTTACATTGCCAATATTCCATTTTGAGTTGTCCCTTAATAAGTGTCCATTTTGTAAAGTTAGTGAGTAAAAATTTGTGTATTTTTCATTTTGCCCCTAAAAGTATATTTCATTTTGAAAAGTTAGTAAGTAAAAGTGTAATAATGATATCTCCATAGAGGGAAAGTAAGGAAAGTGAAGATAAAAGTTGATGTAAAATGTATAATGATGATGGTTTCTTAATAAGTTAAAATTATGAAGCAGGGCAGTTAAAAATAGGCAGAGAGAGTAGTTAGTTACTAGAAGTAGATTTTTTTTTCTTAATGCAAATATTGAATAATTTTACTCCGTACTAATATTGATGAAGAGCAAGAATGTAGTAGTTGGGATGTATCGGCATGCAATTTATCTATTCATGGTTAGCTTAATAGAAGGAAGTATTTTTAATAAATGTTTTTTACCTACATTATTCAATTAATGCACTCAATAAAATACTTTATCTGATTCATGTAATTATTTTATGCTTCATTTTCAAGTAATCAAAATAATAATAACGATCAAAAATTAATTTCACCTTGAAGTTCTAAAAAGGAAAGCCCCGCCACCCAACCCAAACCCTTAACCCGGATATACGGCCTGTAGGCTGGACTGGCCCTAAATATTTTAACATGGGGTGGGACAAGCCTGGCCCTATTTTTTGTGGGAGCCCGATGGGTTGGGCTGGGCCAGCTCAAGCCCAACAAGGCCGGGCAAATCACACCTACCCACGAGGGTTAATACTGTGGGCCCCATAACCTCACACCATTGAAGACAAATATTTCAATTTAAAAATAAATAACTGACCTGACTTTGGTTAGGGGTCTTAACTGCAAATAGCAAGTAGATATTTTCCAAAGGTTTCCTTTCTCTTCTTTTTTTTTTTTTGGGTGGTGTTATTCGCAGCTACGTATTTTCTCCCATAACCCGCTATATTTCGGTAGTTAGTTGTTGAAAATTATAAATAACATTTCGGTAAATAGATGTTGAAAACAAAATTATATTTCGGCAACTGCATGTCGAAAATATGTTCAACCTTCGGTATGCAACTGCTAATACATACATTTCGGTAAGTAGCTGTTGAAAAAAAGATTATATTTCGGTAATTGGGTGCTGAAAATGTATCTGAATTTCGGTAACTAACTGTCGAGTATAGTTGAAAATTTTTAGCGGGCTGTGGGAGAAAATACGTAGCTGCAAATAACACCACCCTTTTTTTTTGGGCAAATTACATTAAACCCCCTCCAACTATACCTCGGTAACGAGTTGCCACCTTCATCGTTTAACTCGTACACTTAACCCCCTTCATTTGTTATCGTGTGACACTTAACCACATCCCGTTAGTGAGCCGTTATGAGTTCACACGGTACTCACTCTCTCTCTACCCATCTATAAGTACGTAGATATGTATCATCTTCAACAACGGTACTCACTCTCTCTCTACCCATCTATATCTCCCAACGGTCCTTCCCCCCCGCCCCCTCCCTCCCTCCCTCCCTTTCCTGGTAATGGAAGGTAGCACTGGATCTTGCGATGGGAATTCAAATGTGTTACGCAACTATGGCATAAGAGCACCATTTTAGCGCAAAGGGTACTTATATAGGGTACAATACGCAAGAAAGGGCGCCAATTTCAAGGTCAAATTGGAGGAAAATGGAGTAAAATTGGAGGGAAGTGGGTTTGGTCTCCCGCTAACTCCAGTCGTGATCTTAAGGTATGTTCTTACCCTTTCCCTTCATAAATTCAAATGGGCAAATTGGTAATTGCACACATTCCATTAACGGCATCTTCAATTCCGTGTGACATGAAGGGGGTTAAGTGTCCGAGTCAAATGATGAAGGGGGCAACTCGTTACTGAGGTATAGTTGGAGGGGGTCTAATGTAATTTTCCCTTTTTTTCCCCCTTCTTCAATTTCCAACAAAAGAGGATCCCCTAAAAAACAAAAAAAAGTCCCAACAAAAGGCACAATAAGGAGAAGAAGATTATATTGAGTTTCACATCATCAGAACGACAATAGTTAAAAAATAAGTCCCAACAAAAGGCACAATAAGGAGAAGAAGATTATATTGAGTTTCACATCATCAGAACGACAATAGTTAATAATCTCCTATTCCAAATGGACATGAAAAGGAGATGAACATACCCAAAAAAAAAAAAGAAAATACAATTTCTGAGACAAGGCACTACCACTGCTCTCTTCATATGCCTTTCTGATAATCTACTTCTGTTTATTTCTATTCTTTTGTTATGTTCTATTCACAAGCCAGCTTGGTATCAAAGCTGCTCAAGCAGATGGCAAAAGCCTGAAATGCAGATAAAGGATACCGGTAATCCATCGTAAACATGTCTTTCCCAATCTTTCCAAACTGCAGGATCACTTTGTCATGTTCCGGTTGATTCGGCTGAGAACCCGAAGGCGCACCATTTGAAGCTGGCAGCTGTGCAGCGGCAATCAACTGGAAGTTCTTGACGGATGCAACGGTCACCCTCCCTCGAAAATTCAAACACCAACACTGCAACTGTTCGTGCCACCTTGGCGACTTGTTCTTAAGTACCAAGGGTTTCCCCTTTCCATCCACATCAGCGTTCATTTCAGAAAACCGAGAGCTGGCGAATTCAGTTTTCGAGAAGGAAATGCTCTGAAAAGAGTCGTCTAGGAGGGAGCGGCGAAGAAGGTCGTTGGGTTGGGAGGGTACCGTGCCGCCTACATCAAGGGATGTAGCGGGGATTGAGTGCATGATGCAGTGCATCCTTCGTGGACCCCGTGTCCCTAGAACATTGAGCTCGTATGAGATTTGGGATATGTTATAGCTCCCGGTTGGGACTTTTGGAGATACTCTTTTAGAGTAGAATCTACAGCTTGTTCGTCCTGGTTGGGGAATGTGAGCACCAGTGCATGGGGGTTGCGTATCGTATATGATGAATTTTGTGCCGAGGAAATTTGACCTGGAACCAGTATACGGAGTTCAGTTATAAACATCATTGGCGACAAAGTATACCAGCATACTTTTCAAAACAAAAGCCATTGAACAGCCTTGATAAAATGGATGAGAAGCACTCTATCAAAAAATTCTGGGAGAGAGAAAAAGAAAATACTAGGGTTGATGGCAGGTAAAGAAACACAAATATATCATTTAGAAAAGATCAATGCACAAAATCCCATCGAAAGATGACTGATGAGTTCTAGCTTTGCATAGGTTGTCGAATCAGACATTCTTCCCAAATGACGATTACAAATGACTAAATACCGCTTTTGATTCCTTGGACATGCTTTCTCAGGGAAAATAGATAGGTGAATCCCCTTTTTCCTTGTTTTAAAGTCCCTCCAAGAGGAATGCATGCCATTTTATTTTTACTTGCCGTAAAACATCTATTTCCCTAGTGTTATGTGACGAGTTGAGTTTTCCTCAAAGTGAAGTACAAAGAAAACGGAATCACTCCAAGTTACCTCAGCTTTCCAATATATGTGCTGCTAGATCTTGAAATGTTATCTGCATCCATTGATATAATGTACTCTGTGCAAGTAGTTCGTCGAGTTCTCTTTGCAGAAAGAAGGAATTTACCATTTTCCACTAGCAAAGCTGCAAAATGTTGAACCAGAACATGAAAATCAGCAATTGCAACAAGTAGAAACAAAAGTTTCCGTTTGACCAAAAAAAAAAAAGGTAGAAGCAAGATTCCAAATAATGAACCATGATTTTCGCTGAATTTAGTAATCTAATAGCCGCACTGAATAGAACGATGGAAACAGAGGAGGAAACCAAATAGCAGCATTAGGGATAGAAAATTCAGAGTCAATCGGAAATTTTTAAGGCTACACCAACCATTGGTTAAGAACACAAAACCATGCAGAGCACAGGAAATTTTTATCCATTTGTTCAGTTTGAAAATACTAACAGCTAAACTAAAAATGTGTCAACCACGGGCAGACATCAGGAGAAGTGGACTTATAGTTGGAGAGAGAATGTACTTACATTGGTGGGTACTCCTAGTCCCTTAACTTATCAGTGGAAAGAGGCAGATGAGGAGAGGTATTTAGACAGATAGGGCAAACTTCGGCATACATTAGCATATTAAAGGGCTTGAACTGTTAAAGGTCTTGAACTGCATACTTCATCATATTAAAGGGCTTGATATATATTTGGCTTGTTTTTAACCATTAAGGAGTGAATGAGAAATTGACTCCAATGATTCTCAATTAACATTGATTGAAGAAAGGCAATTAATCTCTCTTTGGACTTCATTAATTTTGGATGGACTAGTTATTTTATGGAGTTGTGATGGGCGCGTAAATGTTCAAATAAGCGCCCCTTAATTTATCCTCGCTAAGTCCATTTATATTGTTACTCGGGACTTGATGCTTAATTTTTGTGTTGTAGGTATTGTGAGGTTCTAACATTTTAATAGGCCTTATGAATGCTCCTACTGTGCATGTCCTTCTTGGAAGTGAATTGGATGCAGAAGAATACATGAATCATTTGTACAGATTCATGTTTGGTGGGCCCAAAGACTTCCTATTTTGATTTATAATTGGACCAAGTAAAAGAATTAACCAATGCCAATTCTCGGCAGTGGGCATGGCCCACAATGTTTGGAAAAGGAGGGGCCCTCCAAAGGCAATTCTCAGCTGGGAATTAAAAAGGAAGAGAAATAAGGGTTTTTGGGTGAAATCGGCTACAGCAGCATATAAAAGGAGGCTACACATAACGGGGCAGACACACACGTATTCGGAAAGAAAAGAGAGAGCTGCGCATAAGTTCCAAGGCGTCAGAATCAACAATTGGCGTCCACGGCTGGGCAAAAGAGGAGCAATAAAGGGTTAAGGATTGGTTCATACTTACCGAAACCTTTATTCTCTTGCATGGAATTTTATTATTTCGTGATCATTTATATTTTCTCCATGTCCGGCTAAATTTCTTTCTAGGGCATAGATGAAGCTCGAACTCTGAGTAACGATGTTTATGTTTTGATTTAGTGTTTTATTATTCGAATCGTGGTTGTATGACATAAGGATTTATTTGCGGTATTAATTTTCTCTATCAAATCTTGTGTATAAATTTCTAGGTTTTATGCACGTTCATACAACGATAATTATTTGCTTGTGATAATTGAGTAAGATAGGTTATGCTCAGTAAGACGCGTTGTGCTATTAGATGGTCTGTCCCATAGAGACGGGTCATACTAGTAAGACGGTTCGTGCTAGGCGGTGATACCCCATGTAATTCGGTGATTCAAAAATATCTTTAGGCGATACCGTGAGGACCCGCGAACCCTAACGATATCCGGATTGATTCGAATAATTAACCTTTATCATCGCATAAATATTGTTACAACGGGTCGAGTGGATTCGAAACCCAAGATCTTTCCTATCATAAACTCTCGTTACTTTTGATTACTTTATATCACCTTATTTGCATAATTTAGGAAGTCAAACAATCAAATTCTTTTCCGAATTAATTTAGAAGTCGATTGAAATAATTGCAACTCAGCCTTTGTAATCCCTGAGGACGATACTCGGAGTACTTACCGCTATCTTTTTGGTAGTAGTAATTATTCTGTTTTATTAATTATTTTTTATACGGAAACGACACGATCAAATTTTGGCGCCGTTGCCGGGGATTACAAGCACGGTTGCATTGTTTTAGTTGATTTTTATTTTAATTCTTAGTTTAGGTATTTTTAGTTTTTTATTATTCCTCATATTTGTTTAATTGCATTCTTTCTTTGCTAGCATTTTGTTGTGTCAGGCACAGGAATCGAAAAACTGCAGTGCACGGGAGCAAGACGTAAACGGCAACATTGCAGGTTAACAGTGCAATTCAATTGGATTTTCTTGGCGCTGTGAGTTTTCTTATTTTTTCTGAGTTTTAGTGTTTTGCTTGTTTGTTTTTATTTTTATTTGAGTTAGGGACATTTTGCATTGTATGTTTGGTGGTCGATCACTGGAACCTTTACTTGATAATTTTGACCCAAAGATTGAACGAACCTTTAGAGCTAATCGAGCAGCGTCTCATAACCATTGGCCTTCACCCACCTCACTTGTTACAATGACCGAAAGAATATAGGCTAAGGATCCACCTGCGATTGGGGAGTACTTTCTCCCATCCGGCTACAACTCCCATCATTCTATGGACTTGATAATGAGGACCCATATCAGCATTTAGGCGACTTCGAAGAGATTTGCTCCACTATTAAAATCCAGCACTTCACTTCACTGATAATGCCCTTAGGTTGAAGTTATTCCCATTCTCACTTAAAGATAAAGCCAAATACTGGCTTAATACTTTGACACCGAATAGCATCACCTCTTGGGATCAAATGAAAAATGAATTTTTGAAAAAGTACTTTTCCATAGGCAAAACAAAAGAAATTCGCCAAGAACTCACTAGTTTCTATCAAAAAGAAGGCGAACAATTTCACCAAGCATGGGAGAGACTAAATGATATCATTAGGAGTTGTCCACACCACTAAGTTCCTAAATGGCAGTTAGTCCAATGTTTCTACGATGGACTATGCGAACAACACCGATATATGGTGGATGCCTCATGTGGAGGCACATTTATGCTTAAGAATGAGAATCAGGGGGTGGGACTTGTTCGGGCAGTTAGCAGAGAATTCACGACACCGAGCCTCATCATCCCGCACAAATAGGACCACTTCTACCTCTTTAAAACAGAGTGGCCTTTTATGAGGTGGGCCACTCTGACGATCTTTCCTATAAGGTAGATGCGTTGACCCGTAAGCTAGACACTTTCTTATCTTTGGGTCATGGTCCCTCACATTCTTCACCTCCTGCTGCTGTTGCAGAGGTCTGTCAGTTGTGCTCCAGTCCGTGCCATCAAATAAATGAGTGCCACATGGCATCTCAATTTCCAGAATTTCTTCAAGAGCACGTGAACTCGGCCCAGGGGTTTGGTAGGCTAGCGAATGACCCATATTCTCATACTTACAACCCCGGCGGGAAGAAGCATCCTAACTTTGGATGGCGACAGCCAGACCAAGGGCAACCATTTGCCCAACCTATGAGGCCTTCATTTCGTAATACTTCTAACACACAAGCCTATTGTCCACCACTTGCACCACCCCAATACCAACAACCTCCTGCGTCCTCCTACATCCTCCCAAAGGACACCGACTTTTGAGGAGCAAATGTTGAAGGCCATGGCTGAAATGAGAGCTGATTGCCAACAACTAAAAGCAGACTCCCAATTGCTTCACTCCCACTCTCAATCCATTGCCAAGATGGAAACCCAAGTGGGTCAGCTAGCTAATTAATGCTCTTAACCGACGGGATGAGAGTAGATTACTGAGTCAGCCAGTGGCTAACCCACAAGGGATGCACCAAATTGACAATTTGCAAGGTCACGAACAAGCGAAATTAGTTGTTACCCTCAGAAATGGGAGAGAATTAGAGACCCGACCGGAGGCGGTCAAAGCGAAGGAGAAAATGTCTCCACCTGTCGCTGAGAGGTCTAAGGTTGATAAGAGGTCTAAGGAGAAGGAGACCGATCCAGTGTCCACAATTGTTCCGGGGTCATCTGAGACCCCGTCTTATATTCCTAAGGCACCTTTCCCAATTTGCCTGAATGCACCTTCACCCTTTCGCAAGAAGGGAGCATCCACTGATAATAACATGGAGGTGTTCAAGCAAGTTAAGATGAACATCCCATTGCTCGATGCCATTGGGCAGATCCCTTCTTATGCCAAGTTCCTCAAGGACTTGTGCACTCGCAAGCGAAAGGCTCGAGCCATGTTTTTAGAGCCCATCCCCATTCCTCACCAAGTTAGCTCTGTTCTTCAATCTAACACTGCCCCTAAGCTTGCTGATCTTGGTGTGCCCACAATCTCTTGTGTCATAGGCAATCACTTTATTAGTAGAGCACTCTTAGATTTAGGGGCAAGTGTCAATCTTTTACCATACTCTGTGTACGAGTTGGGGCTTGGTGAGTTGAAGCCCACATCGGTTACTCTGCAGTTGGCCGATCGTTCTGTGAAAGCCCCACGGGGCATGTTAGAGGATGTCCTTGTCAAGGTGAATAATTGCTACTTTCCTGCTGATTTCATTGTCCTTGACACAGAGCCAGTCCACCCCACAGCCCTTCAATCTCAAATGCCTGTCATCTTGGGTTGTCCCTTTCTAGCCACGACCAATGCACAGATTTCCGTGAGAAGTGGAGTGATGGATGTATCATTCGGCAATATGAAACTGAGTCTGAATATGTATTCGGCCGCTTGACAGCCTCATGAGGAGGAAGACTGCTTTGCAGTCGATGTCGTTCACGAGTTAGTAGAAGAGGCGATGCTGTACATTTTTGCCAATGATCCTCTTGAGGCATGTCTTGCCCATTTTGGCTATGAGGAGTTTGATATTGACCAATCCATTGCTGAGGTCAATTCTTTGTTAGACCTCGCACCTTGTATGGCCAAACCTACCTGGCAAACTCCTTCCGAGCCTTTACCTGCTTTATCTAGCACTCCAGCTTTTCCCTCCATAGAAGCCCCACCGAAGCTTGAGTTGAAGCCTCTCCCGACTTCTCTGAAGTATGTTTTTCTTGGCCACGATGACACCTTGCCCATGATCATTGCCTCTGACCTTTCTTTCGAGCAAGAGGGTCAATTACTTGAGGTGCTTAAAGAGCACAAGGGTGCGATAGGGTGGTTAGTGGCAGACCTCAAGGGTATTGATCCCTTCGTTTGCATGCACCGCATTCATTGCGAGGAAAATGCAAAACCATCAAGAGAGATGCAAAAGAGGTTGAACCCTAACATGAAGGAGGTCATTATGAAGGAGGTGGTCAAATTGCTGGATGCAAGTATCATATACCCCATCTCTGATAGCAAGTGGGTGAGTCCCCCTCAAGCAGTGTTCTAAATGGCGGCCGCCGAGGCCGCCTAGGCGCTTGGAGGTACCCCGCCGCCACGCCAACACCCCTTGGCGTTTGATTTGGCGCCCAGGGAGGTGTGGCGGTGTTTGGCGGCCCTTGGTGGGCTCGGCGGAGTCTTTGGAGGCTTAAAATGTATACTATTAACCTAAAAGGGCTAGGATCAAAAGTACAAAAACTAAAAAGGCTTATTATGTAATTTTACAAAATCATATCTATATATATTACAATTACATTTACATCCCCCATTCAACACTCCGCACTCCAATCGATCAGAGCTTCAAAGGCGGGAGACGAAACGAAACTGAAGAACTCCAGTCGATCAGAGCTCTAGTCAACGCCATCGTCTCTCTCTCTCTCCCGCCGGTATCTATCTCTCGGCTCTCTCTTCAGTCTCGCTCTCTTTCTCGGCTCTCTTTCTCTCTCTCTCTCTCTTTCTCAGTGATCTAGTCACACACAAAATGATCGTTCTAGTGTTGGGTATTTCGCAGTCCCCACAAATTGTGCCTGAATTTCATAAATCGCCAAAATGTCCGTTCAAAATCTTATCTATATATATTACTATTTAATTTCATTTGGATTTGTACTTTGAAGTTTGAACTTGCATTATGGATACATGTAATATAGTTTGATTGGATAATGGTTTGTTTAAAAAAAAAAAAAAATGCCGAATTGCTTGGCGCCGCCTAGGCAGCTTAGCGCTTGGAGGTGAGTCCCCGCCCTACTAGCGCCAAGCGCCATTTAGAACCTTGCCCTCAAGTAGTGCCCAAGAAGTCAGGCATTACTGTTGTTGAGAATGATAAGGGTTAGCTTGTGCCCACACGCATGACGACTGGTTGGCGTGTGTGTATTGATTATAGGAAGCTCAATTCCATGACTAGGAAAGATCATTTTCCACTTCCGTTTATTGATCAAATCCTAGAGAGGTTAGCAGGCCAAAGCTATTATTGTTTTCTGGATGGCTATTCCGGATATAACCAAGTGGCTGTCGACCTAGCGAATCAAGAGAAGACTACCTTCACCTGTCCTTATGGTACTTCTACTTATCGGCGGATGCCTTTTGGCTTGTGCAATGCACCCGCGACGTTTCAAAGGTGCATGATGGCTATCTTCTTTGATATGGTGGAGGCTTCTCGGTCTTTGGGGCCTCCTTTGATTCATGTCTCCAAAATCTTGCAAAGGTGCTTAAACGCTGCAAGGAGACTACCCTGGTCCTAAGCTGGGAAAAGAGCCACTTCATGGTTCAAGAGGGGATTGTTTTGGGCCAAATAATGTCCAAGAGGGGATGGAAGTTGACAAGGCAAAAGTTGACTTAATTTCTCGACTTCCTCCCCCTTCATCAGTCAAGTAAATTCACTTTTTCTTGGGACATGCGGGGTTCTATAGGCGTTTCATCAAGGATTTTTCTAAAATTGCCAAGCCCTTGTGTGATCTTTTGGCTAAGGATGCCCCCTTCGTTTTTGATGAGGCTTGTATGAGAGCTTTTTTGAAGCTCCATGAGGTGTTGTCCATAGCACCTATCATGCAGTCCCCCAACTGGTCTCTACCGTTTGAAATAATGTGTGATGCATCCGACTACGCAGTCAGTACTGTTTTGGGCCAGCGGGTTGACAAGGTCCCTCATGCCATTTATTATGCGAGTAAGACCCTCTCCGATGCGCAGTTGAACTATACCACTACGGAGAAGGAATTACTCGCTATGGTCTTTTCCCTTGACAAGTTCCGGTCCTACCTTTTAGGGTCAAAGGTCATAGTATACACTGATCATGCAGCTTTGCGGCATTTGCTTTCTAAGAAGGAGACCAAACCTAGGTTGATTAGGTGGATTCTGCTCCTCCAAGAGTTTGATGTGGAGATTCGAGACAAGAAAGGATCTGAAAATTCTGTAGCAGACCACTTATCGAGGATCCTAATGGATGCCTCTGGTGGCACCTTGCCCCTTAAGGACTCATTCCCGATGAGCAACTCTTTGAGGTGTCACAAGTGCGACCCCCATGGTATGCACACATCGTCAACTACCTAGCCATAGGCGCACTTCCCTCTCATTGGTCCGAGCAGGACAAAGACCGATTCTTTGGCAGGTTAGGCACTATTTTTGGGAGGATCCGGAACTCTTAAAGTTGTGTTCGGACCGGGTGATTAGGAGGTGCGTTTCTGAGACTGAGCACCATAGCATTATCACCTTCTGTCACTCACTTGAGAGCGGAGGGCATTTTAGTGGGAAGAAGACGGCGGAGAAGGTCTTACAAAGTGGCTTTTACTGGCCCACTCTGTTTAAGGATGCATATGTGTTTTGCAAGGCATGCCTTAAGTGCCAGAAAACCGGCAATATTTCGCGCCGTAATATGATGCCATTGTCCTCCATCCTTGTGGTGATGTTTGATGTTTGGGAGATAGACTTCATGGATCCGTTTCCTTGTTCGCATGGGTACGAGTATATTCTTGTGGCAGTAGACTACGTGTCCAAGTGGGTGGAAGCGGTAGCCACCAAAACCAATGACCACAAAGTTGTGGTCAAGTTTCTTCAAAGTAATATTTTTACTTGTTTTGGCTATCCGCGAGCGATTATTAGTGATGAGGGCACCCATTTTCTCAATAAACACTTTGCCGCCCTTGTGCAAAAGTATTCTATCACTCAAAAGGTGGCGACACCTTATCATCCTCAGACTAGTGGGCAGGTTGAAGTGTCAAATAGGGAGATTAAACGCATACTTGAAAAGACGGTTAGGCCCGATCGAAAAGATTGGTCTTTAAGGCTCGATGATGCTATATGGGCCTACCGTACAGCTTATAAGATTCCTATTGGCATGTCTCCTTACCGGTTAGTTTTTGGTAAGGCGTGTCATTTACCTGTTGAGTTGGAGCAAAGAGCTATGTGGGCCATTAAGAAGTTTACCTTCGATATGGCCGCTGCAGGGTTAAATCGAAAGCTCCAGCTTCCTGAATTGGAAGAGTTGCACAATGAAGCATATGAGAGTGCACGTATTTATAAGGATAGGACTAAGGCATTTCATGATAAACACATTGTTAGAAAGTCCTTTGAAGTTGGTCAAAAAGTGTGGCTCTTTAATTCTAGACTTAAACTTTTCCCGGGCAAGTTGAGGTCACGGTGGGATGGACCATATATTGTCATTCGTGTTTTCCCCCACGGAGCTATAGAGATTAAGGATCCATGTGTTGGTAATGTTTTCAAGGTCAATGGCCAAAGGCTTAAACATTACGTGGAAGGAATTGGTGATGGCGTGGTGGATGGTGCCACGGTGGAGTCCATTACTTTGATGGACCCAATTTATATAGATTAGTGCTTTCATTGGAGTCTAGGAGACTTAAAATTCATGGAGTTTGTGATACCTCCAGTTTTTGCCGTGCTTGAACGGTTTCCAACGGTTTGGTATAGCCACCTGGTCAAAGCTATGTATGAAGTACCTAGGAGGTTGGGTTGGCAGTAGGCGCGTAGTTAGCAGCGAGAATTCTGCCTGAACCATCTGACTTTAGTGTCCAACTCTGTGGAGATTGCTTCACAAACGGAGTGAACCATCTGACTTTAGTGTCCAACTCTGTGGAGATTGCTTCACAAACGGAGTGGTGGGTAAGGGATCTGGCAGCCCCAGAGGGAGTGATAGCCTATTAGACGATGGCACCACTTTTCAAGATATCGTTGAATCCTACGCATAATGTTTTGATTTAGTGTTTTATTATTCGAATCGTGGTTGTATGACATAAGGATTTATTTGCAGTATTAATTTTCTCTATCAAATCTTTTGTATAAATTTCTAGGTTTTATGCACGTTCATATAACGATAATTATTTGCTTTTGATAATTGAGTAAGATGGGTTATACTCTGTAAGACGCATCGTGCTATTAGACGGTCTGTGCCATAGAGACAGGTTGTACTAGTAAAACGGTTCGTGCTAGGTGGTGATACCGCATGCTATTCGGTGATTCATAAATATCTTTAGGCGATATCGTGAGGGCCCGCGAACCCTAACGATATCCGGATTGATTCGAATAATTAACCTTTATAATTGTATAAATATTGTTACAACGGGTCGAGTGGATTCAAAACCCTAGATCTTTCCTCTCATAAACTCTCGTTACTTTTGATTGCTTTATATCACTTTAGTTTGCATAATTTAGGAAATCAAACAATCAAATTCTTTTCTGAATTAATTTAGAAATCGATTGAAATAATTGCAACTCAGCCTTTGTAATCCCTGAGGACGATACTCGGAGTACTTACCGCTATCTTTTTGGTAGTAGTAATTATTCTGTTTTATTGATTATTTTTGATACGAAAACGACATGATCAAGTTGTGTCCGTGTGGCAACCCAAATTGATTGGGACGTAAAGGCTCGGTTAACTTTCCATAAGCACCATAGCTGAGATGAATCTATCTCAAGGACAAATCGTCAAAAGCTAGCCTTTCAATTTTTCATCGGTTTCCAATGTCAGTATAATTTTGTTTTGTAACTATCTTGATCTTAATCATTTTAGAATCATAGTAGCACACAAGTACACAGAATTTCTAACATGAACAAAATGCTTACCAGGGCTAAGACATAGGAAAAGGTGGTACATCAAATTAGACTTGTCCCTTTTGATGAAACACTGAATAGTTCCATCACGAGGCCCTGGCTGGAAAGCAAAATGACAAGAATTAAAAAATTTCTGACCAACATTGTGTATAATCTCTACGGAAAAACAAAACCAAGTTTATGCAGTAATGAGTCAACATCGAAATAGAGCCCTATTTGGATATCCACTGAAAACTTCATTTTCTGACTGAAAGAGAATTTTTGTCAAAGCCTTCCATTTGCTTCTCTTGTATGGAAATCTATCTATATTTCAATAACCTGAAGTCGGGCCTTCTTTTTGAAACTTGCGATTGTCAATACTGGGGAAATAGTATCTTTTGTTTTTCATTTCCATTCTGAAAATAATTAATATGATTTGCATGTCGAAGGTACTTGCTCTCCAAACTAAGAGTTGCATAATCGAAATAAGAACATGCTACCTGCTTCAGCGAAACTGGAAAAGTAAGCTTCCCACAAAACTCTGGACTTTTAACAATTTCTTTGCACATACTCCTCCATGAACTGCAAACAGCGGCACAAGCAACAACATGTTTTCTAGCTGGCCAAGTACTCTCACTCTCTTCCAATCTTTTAATTACATCGCAAAGAAGCTCCAGAGGGAGGTTAGCCCAGCAACTGCTTTGAATTACCAGAGGTTGGTCATGCAATTCTTGAACCGAACCATGCGACTTTCCCCTGTGATGCAGCCTGATATCAAAACCCCTCATGGATAAGCTCCCAAAACCATCTCTCACATCACGAACTATGCTGCGGAACGACATTTAGTTTTTAACCAATATGTGGAAATGCAAAACAGAAGAATAGGGTTCTCTGTTTCATCCAATGACTCCCAGTAAATTAGATTCCACAAATCATGTGGATATGACTGCAAAAAGAACATAAGGCAGATTAGGCTTCTTCCACAAAGATAAAGGCAAGAACAAAAGAGAAGGTAAAAAGAGTAAAGGCACCCAGAGGGAAAAAAATCACAAAAAGATAAAAAAAAAAAAAAAAGAAAAGAAAAGAAAGAGATGACTAGGAGGACAGTTTCACATGGGCCTAAATGTTAGCTATACTACAAGAATTATTGCAGAAGGCTTTATTAATTGAGAACCTGACACTCAATTGATATCAAACTACAAACCATGGCATACGATTTAGATTTCCCTCTATATCAAAATAGGTGCACACATCACTGAGCAGAATCCAAGCAACAGACGTAGAAGTAGGACCGACAAAGAACCCACAAAACTACATTAAAAATCCCCTCATATTTGATTATGCTACATGAATTTTTTTTATGTTTTGGCTTAACCGCTGGTGACACAACTAAAGCAAAAAGGTCAGATGCTAAGCACCACACTACAAAGGAAAATATTTCCTACATCAAAACTATCCCAAAACTTATTTGCAAGCATTCCCAACTGTAAACTTTTCAAATTGTGTACTAATCCTTTATGATAGTTATACGGAAAATGAATCAAGACAAATACATAAAGACAAGTCGGTCCAGACTTCAGTATTCCAATATGCAAGTTGATTCAAGTAGTCCTAGATAAAAAGCCATGGCAGCAATTATAAGGACAGCTCGGAACTCCAACTATGGGTCTTTTCTTAATGGCTCAACTAAAGGTTAGGAAGGGGTGACCAGCGTAGTACCCCCTTAGGGGTGACAATTTTGGGGTTCCTAACGCTATGGAATGTTCAGCAGGGAGGTGCTCTTTTGCAAGGTAGCGACTATCCCAGAGGGAGCAGACCATCACCACAGCCCCACTAAGGCGCAAATTACCCTCACACACGGCATCTGGTTCAACTTCTAATATGGTTATGCCACTTCTTTACTTCACCCAATTTTCCCCAAGGATTTCTTTTTCCCCTTGGAGTTTGATTGATCAGTTCAAAGATTATGCTAATCTGAAACACAAATTCACTGCAACACATGTTTCAACCAAACAAAATACCCAAGCATACCTATTTTAAGAATCTAAAGCAAAGAAACTGGAGAAAACTAACCTGCCCAGATTTCTAGTGTCAAATAAGGTACAAGGTGATCAAACCTCCATAGGTTCTGCAAAGATATGCAACAACAATTTAATTATTAGACCAAAAATATCACAAACTGAGTACAGGAATCTGAAAAGTGGAAAAACAAGACGTCATCAAAATTCAACTCTAAAAACCAGGAAAAATCACCATGAGCAAGACCCAATTAGAGATAGAGAGGAGGCAGACAAGTTAATTTACACAATTTATTTGGAGTTACCAGATACATAGGAAATCAAACAGAAAATGGAAATAAAGAACTGTTGGTGGATCATAGTTTAACTTCAGCTCCACATACACGTAAAATAGTTAATACACAGACATAAACACGCATATAAAATATGCTTTAAAGGTTGAGAAAATGAGATCGGAGATCTTTACCTCAGGTCCAAAAGAAATCTGGGTAAATCCATATCTGTATGGATATGCATCTGGGTATCTGTAAATTCAGAGAAAAAACCTGAGAAATTCAACCATTACAACAAATAGAGAGAGAGAAACGGATCAGGAAACGCCTTCTTTCTCTCTCTTTCTTCTGTATTTTCTCATTCGGACTCCAACCAAACAATAAATTCTAGTTCAACGACCCACACAGGAAGAAGGGAAGGGGGAGGGGGTGGGGGTGGGGAAGTGTAAAGGAAACTGTAACTGGGTATACTAGTATAATACTCCTACTTATTACCCACAGGCTACTGCATGAGACCGAAACCCGGGTGCAAAGCAAGAGCACAACATAAAGTGGTGGCACAGTTCAAAAAGAACAACACACAGGCCCCGTTTGATAACAGTGATAGATGGATGGGATTCGTAAGAAGATGGGATTAGGATTGGGATTCGTAAGGAGATGGGATTGGTAAGGAGATGGGATTGATAATGAGTATGTTTGTTTGGGATGGGATTAGATGATGGGATTATTAATATCATGTTTGTTTGAGATGGGATTAGATGATGGGATTGGATTGTTAGAAGAAATTAGTAATGAAAAGGGATTGATAATGTGAAGGAGTTGGGATTGGATTATTAATACCCCGTAATACCAAGTCCCACGGGGTATTAGCAATACCCTCTAATACCCCCTCAATTAATCCCATTGGACTACTAGTCCGAACCATTTTTGGTTACCAAACAAGGTATTACTAATACCATCACCTTCATAATCCAATCCCAACCTCCAATCCATTTATCAAACGGGGCCACAAAGTGGTGGCTGTTTGACTTTTCTATTCAGCATTGTAGCTCTCTTTTTTTCTTTTATTACAGTATATTATTACTAGTAGTACTACTTCACGGAAGTTGCAGATGGAGAAAATACACTTAGCTCGTTTTCGAACCCAAATAAAGGGGTGTTTGGGAGCTTATTTTTTGGCTTTTTATTTTTGGTTTTTTGGATTATGGCCAGAATGTATTTTGGGTATGGTACAGTGTTTGGGAGATTTGTGCAAAATATATTTTGAAATTGTAGTAGTGTTTGGTAGATGATTGTTGAGAATGAATTATGAGTTGCATTTTTACCATATTGCCCTTTGTCTTCTTATAATAGGTGTCACATTTCTGGTTTTTTGTTCAATTTTTTTTTACTTTATTAGTGAATAGTTTTTATGGGCTGTAATTTTATTTTATTTTTTAATTTAAGGAAGACGGGTATTTTTATTTCGTACTTTAGATTTAAAATAATAAGTCCAAGGAGAGAGTGAAAAATCTGGTAAAATGAAGGGATAATTAAGGGTATTTTCGTAATACAAACCCAGAATCCGAAAATGAGAATCCAAAAAGCTCCTTATTCTCCCAAAATCCATTCTCAACTGGGCTTGCCAAACACTCAAAATCTCAAAATGAGAATCCAAAAATCTAAAAATCCACTTCCCAAACACCCCCCTAAGTATTTACTTTTTAAAAAGGTAATTTCAAGTTAAAAAAAAATGATTGGCTTATTGAAATCTAAAAATATGCAATATGGATCTTGTTTAAAAAATCATTGAGATCTTTAATACGATGCAAAAAAAATCGAAAAAGTAATTTTCTTTTACATTATTTTTGAGTTTAAAAATGTGAAATAAATACTTATTTTTTAAGAAGGTGTTCTGGAATGGGCTCTTATGACTTTTCTATTCAGCATTTTAACATAAATTTGTTTTTGTGAAAGCAATTTTTGTTTGCGTCAAAACTCTAGTTGCGGTGCGATTGAGAACCTTTTGTTTTGAAGTTTTGTTTCACATTCATACAAATTCTCAAAAAATTTCAAAATAAACGTTGTTTGTTCATGTCGCTCTCAATGTTCGATTAAAATGTTTATATTATCACGGAAAATTCAATCAGTCAAACAAAATGAACGAATCAAATCACTTGTTGACCTGCACGCAACCCTATTTGAATAACCTCACGCTAACAAGACCAGATCTAGTTTTTTGCTCTTGCAACCAATCGGTTCAGATAACGGTTTAGGAGCTCGTCGACGGCAATGGTGCACTGTTTGTGGCGGATTCGGCGTTGTTTCGGCTTTGACCTCCGACTTGTGACGTTGTAACGCCCCGAATTTTGGGTACGTTAAATAAACATTTTTATTGAATAAACTTAAAGAGAGTCTAGCTCATTATTACAACATAATTCTCACAGGAGTACTTTTATTCAACAAAGGAGGGGATAAACTAAGGTTAACTACTGCTCCGCCTCTTCTTCCATCCTTGCAAGCTCTTCGCTCCAAGGCCTCCAAAGTGTACTGTTCATCTCGGCTCATCTATAAAGTCGACACATTATATAGCCGCCTCAAGATAATATGTCGGGGTCACCACAAAGGTAACACCGTGAGCTACAAAAGCTCAATAGAATAATCCAACCCGCTAACCCATAACTTACAACAAATAGTCATATAAATAATCACATATACTCATTTAACAACATAATTAACCATGATACATCCGCATTCACTATCCTGCTTGCGTTGGTGTCATGTCTTTCTTGGTTTCTCCTACGCGACTCATCGTATTGTGTCACCATTTCATTTTAAGAAAATCATTTGTCATTCAACGGGCTACCAAGTCAGGCCACGTTACAAAATCTCGCATTGGCTCTTCCGCGGATAACCAAGCCCAATTGTCAATGAAGCTACCACGTCCGGCTCCAATGGCAATCTACACAATGGGCTACCAAGTCCGGCCTCATTGCGGTTTCGCAAGTCCACACAAGGGCTACCAAGTCCGGCCACCTTGCGGGTTTTCACAACTCACATAAGGCTACCAAGTCCGGCCATTATGTAGTCTCAAAATCCTTTTTATCCATATCAACCACTCCTTAAGTGTCATGTTTCTATTTTAGGTGACATGTTTCTACTTTCTCGATTTTTGTGTCTCGAATCACTTTAAAGTAATCTTGAAACTAAACTAGCAAGATCATCCAACTCTATATTACCTAATCGTACTCAAATTATTACTTAAAGCCACTTATGTTTTATCAACAACAAGTAATGCAAACAAATATACATACATGTTCATAATCACCCTCAGACAATAATGTATTACAAAAATCCGTTCTCTCTTCCTTTGTGGGAAAACAACATATGTTTATTGACCTAGAAATTCATTATTTGGCATGCTCATTCTTCTTTAGTACTTTAGTAAACAAGTTCTACTAACTAGCTTTGATACCTTAACCGTTTAACTCATGGTTGTATACTTAAGGTAAGTATAATCCAAGCAAGTACATAGCATGTCCATAATCATTACTTAAAGCATAACGCCACATGTGCGAACGCCCTTGGGGTGGTAATCCACCATATGCTTTGTTACTTTACCACAAGTAATACAAGCAAGTACATAGTAGATCCATAACCATTACTTAAAGCATAACGCCACATGTGCGGACGCTCTTGGGGTGGTAATCCACCATATGCTTTGTTAAATACCACAAGCAATGGAATATAAGCTTATAGTTAAGTTAAAAGATCAATACGCTATTACTTCTTCACGAATTTATATCTTAAGTTGGTTCTAATCATGCTTGATCATCCAATAGCAATATTAAGCTCACATGCATCCAACGTTTTAGGAAAATAAACTATCATTATCATGCTTTCATTATAACGACTTAGCTAGATTAAAACTAAGACAAGGAGTAGTGTCTAACATATACTTAGGATTATGGGTAGATTACACTATATTCAATTCGACATGCATACAATTATAGTTAGGATAAGTAGGTTCGAAGAACTCTACCGTTCTTCTTGGTGGTAGGGTGGCTACGGAATCGTCAGAGTAACAGCCTACGGTGGACTTCCGGTAGCTTCGAAAGAGAAAGGTTTCTCTCGAAACTAAATCTTGACTATACTACTAAACTCTTATGGATCGAAGGGTGGTGGAGTGGTGGTTTAGTGGCGGCTTAGGATGAGTTTCTTGAAGAACAAGGGAAGAACTTCAGGAACACTCAAGAACAAAGCAAGAACAAGCAAGAACACTAAGCTTTCTATAGAGAGAAGTTGAATGGTGAAGGTGTGAGTTGAAAGGCATGGAATGGATGCTATTTATAGGCAAAATGGAGCTCCCCTCACTCCACTTGGCCGGCCACTCCTCTCTCTCTCTTCCCCATAAATTTGCTCCATGGACTAGTCTTATCAAGCAATAGTATGCCAACTTAGTGCCACTTGGTGAAATAGTGTCAAAGTACAACCATGTGTCTAAATTCAACCAACATACACCTCACTCTCCCTCTCTCCCTATTCGGCCTCTCTCTCTCTCTCCTCTCCCATGGATTTGTCTCATAGTCTAGTCTTGTCAAGCCAAAGTACAACACAAGTGCAACTTGGTCAAATAGTATCAAAGTACTACAACTTGCCATGGTACAACACACATACACTTCACCTTTCCCTCTCCCTTCATTCGGCCATGTCTCTCTCTCTCTTCTCCATAGATTTGTTCCATGGTCTTGTCTTGTCAAGCCAAAGTACATCATTCAAGTGTATCTAGGTCAAATAGTGTCAAGTACAATGCACATGTCCAAGTACAACACACATGCACTCACTCTCCCTCTCCCTCTCCATTCGGCCCTCTCTCTCTCTTGGTCAAAGTATGATCATGTATGTATATATATATATATATGTGTATAACTATATGTATATTTATGGAAAGAACAAGGAAGGTAAGGACAAACTACTTAAATGTACACATGGCTTATGATTATTCTCTTTGTATGGCAAAGTACACATGACTAGTCTTGTCATGCTATAGTACTCCAACCAAGTGTATCTAGGTAATGATGAGGGTCCAAACAATGATGAGGTGGTCATGGTGTAGTCTTGTCCTAGAATGGGTCTACTTGGAAGAAAGACTAGAATCATTGGCTAGGTTTGACTAGGCATGGGTTGGCATGTAACAAATAGGCTTAAGGCTATTAGGTGGCTTGGACAAGTGGCCAAAGGTACATACACCCACCTCACTCTCTCTCTCCTCACATTCGGCCCCCCTCTCCCTCGCCGATTCTCTATCTTGGTCAAAGTACTTATATGTATATATATATATATGTATATATATATATATATGTGTGTGTGTGTGTGTGTATATTTGTGGAAGAACAAGGAGGATAAGGACAAGGCTACTTAAATGCACACATGGTTAATGATTATTCTTTTTGTAGGAGAAGGCACTATCATATCTTTCACCAAGAATCCCATGGGAATATTGGACAATGCTATTATCCAAGGGATAATAATTTCCCTAATGGTTATTGTCCAAGGGTCTAACATTTCCCTAGCGGTTATTAACCAATGGGCGAAAGAAGTAATGATGAGGAAGCACATGACTTGTCTTGTCATCTTATTTGGCAAATCCTAATATCTATTATCCAATGGGTAAAGTTTTCCCTAGCGGTTATTAACCAATGGTCCAAGAAAAGTCATCATGGAGTATACTATTTGCTTTTGACTAGACTATTCCAACTACTAGTCAAACTTGGTCTTCTCCCTAACAACTATTGTCCAATGGTCAAAAGTCTTCCTAGCATGTAATAACCAATGGATAAAGACTACCCTAGTATCTATTGTCCAATGGATAGAGATTACCCTAGTATCTATTGTCCCATGGATAAAGATTACCCTAGCCTTTATCGTCCAATGGATAAAGATTCAAGGTTGACTTTGGTCAAGGTTTTAGTTAGGGTTTCCAAATGACCTAATTAGGATCAACCTTGAACTTGCTAAGTAGGATAATTAAACAAGTCGAGTAATTAGGGGATTAACCTTAGTGATTAGGGAAAACAATATGCCAATGTTCTTGTCTAACGAAAATGGTCTTGCTGACCGTTGTGAAGAAGAATAGGTTTTGACCTTAATGAATCTAATTATAACGGATTATAAGCGATTAAAAGAGAATTCAAAATATTTACGAATAAACAAATGAGATTTTCATCTAGTAGAAAATCGCCAAATAACGGAACATTAACGACGATGCCAAACGCCAAGGCAAGGCGTGAGCATGGCCAAGGTAGCCTTTGATGGCAAAGCGGTGGCGGCGGTAGCCAAAACACCGGTGGCCAAATGGCAAAGCGGCCCGATAATAGCTGCTAGCGGTGGCGAGCAACCTGTAGCGGTGGCCAAAGGCGACCCGATAGCTGGCAGCGGCCCAAAGGCCAAAGCGGCGATAGCAGCTGGCAGCGGTGGCAGCGACCATGTAAACGAAGGCCAAAGGCAGTAGAGCTGTAATAGCGGTGGCAAGCCCGGTGGCACAAACAGGATGGCAAAGCGACAAGACTAAGCGATGGCCAAAGCGGCCGATGCTAGCGATGGCCAAAGCGACAAGAATGCCAAGGCAAAGCGGCGTGACCCGATGCCAAGGCGTAACCCAATAGCGGCCAAAGCGAGCAAGGTAGCCCAAAGAACGCCAAGGCAAAAGCGGCGACCCGATGCCAAGCGAGCCCAATGGCGCCAAGCGAGCAAGGCCAGCAAAGAATGCCAAGGCAAAGCGAGGCGCGATCCGATGCCAAAGCGAACCCAATGGCGGCCAAGCGAAACGACAGTGATGACCCGACGCCAGGCGAAAGCGGACCGACAGCGACCGACGCCAGGCGAGGCCAGACAACCGACGCTGGCGAGGCAGCGCGACAATGACCGACGCTAAGGCAGCGCGCGACACAGCCGACACCGAGGCGAGCGGCAGCGCGACAATGAGCCGACGCCGAGGCGAGCAGGCGCGACAATGAGCCGACGCCGAGGCGTGGCAGAACGAGCCGACGCCGAGGCGAGCCAGAGAGCGAGCCGACGCCGAGGCGAGGCAGGTGCGACAGATGCCTTGGCACCCTAGCCAAGCCAAAGTAGAGCGGTCAAGCCGACGGTCAAGCAAAAACCAAAATTTTCCTACTAACCACTCCGGCATCGATGCACTAAGCCAAGCGGTGAGGTTTGCTAACTAATTGGTTAAAAGCTAACTATGCTTGCTAAGTAGGATTTCAGAGAAATATAATTTAAAGATATTATTTACTTATTAGGAAAATATACGAGTACGTTTACAAGTATACTAGTCATGGGAGAAGGACTAAATTGTCCGAGTAAATTGATTCAATTTTACAAGTTTCAAATCTAATTATGACGGATTTTTAGAATTTAAAAGGAAATTTTAAAGCAATCCAAGCAATTAAAATAAAATTTAAATATTTATCAAAATTTTCATAAGTCAATAACGACCGATTTTTGGGTGTTAAAATGAAATCAAGTATTAAAATAAAATTCAAATTTTTAACGAAATTTTTATTTACCAAAAATCAGTGATTACAACCTATCCCCTTAAAAATAATTTAGTCCTCGAAATTGGACTACGGGTTAGGCTTAATTACTATACCGGTCTCGGAATCATCGTCTATCCCCCTTAAAATAAGCAAGTCACTCTTAAGTCGCAGGTTAGGCGTAGGTTGGCTATTTCTAGTCCGCACTCACTACTCACTTTAGACTAACAACTGCACTCTCCCGAAATGGGGGTGTTACTCGAACTTAGGGGTTTTGTTATTAAGTTAGCACGCAATGAACAAGACAGATTATGGTAGATAAGCAAATAAAATTTGAGTTAGAAAAGATCATTATATTACACGCCTAACGGCATCATCGGATACAAGAAAATGAAAGTAAAAGCAAAATAATGGCTAGGGTGCCATTGCTACGCCTCGAGCCGCCATCGATCGTTGAAGGCTTGGAGTGCCCGACGTTCGTATTCTTTTCCGAGCCACGACGGGAACCCAGTACCAGAAGGTGGTGAGGCGGTTATTCCTGTCGAACCACCGAGGCATGGCTATGGTAATCACGGCACAAAAGAGGACGAAGGTGAAGGGTAGCAATTGTATTGCTCGGATCGTCGAGGTGAGCTCGATTCGCTCCATCTCTCGGAACTGGGCGTCCGGGAATCCTCGTCGGTAGATCGCCATGGCTCGGTTTGGTTGGATAGTGGTTTGGAGGGGTTAACATGGTAAGAGAGATGAAGATAAGAAGAGGGGTGAAGAAAATGGGAATAGAAGTGGAGTATATATAAGATCGGGTGAAGGGTGTGGAGGAGGGAAAATTTTGAATTTGAATTTTGGGGGGAGGTTGAGGGTGGCGGTTTACCGGGTCCCCCCTTTTGGGTTATGGCCGACACTTGGCGCTCTCATTTAAACTAAAATAAAATGTCTAATGGTAGTGTGCTACAGTACCCGTAACAAAGAAGATTTTATAGATAAAAAGATTTCTATCATTTAGCAACTTGCGTCAACTAAAATAATTGTCCTTTGTAATAAGGGTTTCATTTACTAAAGAATACTACGCAACAGTACTCTTTTGAAGGAAACAAGCTTTTTATAGATAAAAGAGAGATACAATCATAAGCATAGAATTCCACTATGACACGATTTCTCCTAATACAAATGGAATGATCTTTCATGCTCTTAATACATGGTCTAAGTTTGTATTCACACAACTGCGACTACAACCTTCGGGACTTTATTCTGAAATTACGACTCTACTACTGCGGTGGGATAAGTCCAAAATATACTCGTAACTCCTCCTTCCATTCCTTCTCCCTCTTCTCGAGCCAATACTCCCCTCGTTGTCGGGCATCCTCAACAACGTCACTAAGTGATAAATGTAAGGTCTCCAAGTCCATGGTCTCAGCTAAAGGTGACACGAGAATAATCTCGGAGGTGTGCTCGCCGGTGGCAGGGTCAAATATACCCAAGTGGGGTATAGGGATGTAACTCTCGGGTGCAAGCAGAGCTTTGTACGCAAGCAGGTCCGCAAAGGTGAATGGTGTAGCAGAGGTACAGTTAGCCATATCTACAATAATAAGAAAATTATGTGTTAGACTTATCGGTGTGAAAGGGTAGTCTTGTAAGGACACATGTACATATAAAAGAAGCACATAATTCCATTACTTAGGGAAAACAAGTACATCATAGGCGGCTTATAGTAGTCTTAAGATTAATACATCACGAGTCTTACATTTTTCCTATTTTACATCAAAAGGCCTAACAACAGTGATCCTAGTTTAAAAGATTCTACATCCAAAGGATTACAACTATTGCCAGGTTTATTTAGGGACTCTTAGATAGTATTCTTGGCTTCAGGGCTAGGCTAGAACTTCGTCCTCCTCGGGCTCATCCTTTCTCTCACTAGCTTCTCCTTCCTTAGTCACCTCATGAGCAACCTTCTTGTCTCTAGTTTCTTCTTCACCATATGTAAAGTTTTCCATCGGGGGGAGGGCTCCAAAGAATACACGGAAGGCACACAAGATTGGGAACATTACAGGAAACCAAGGGTCATCTTCCACAGGGGTAGGGGTATGATGCTGTACTTTTTTGAAGTCACGGATTTCTGCGAGTATCATGATAATATAGTCGGGCTTCTCCATCAGTCGGATGGTCATCGTTTCTAGGGTGACCTCGAGTTGGTGAGCTCCAACTATAAGGTTGGTTAGGTGATCCATCTACAAAGGAAAGTTTTAAACCTCAATTAGTAGTGTTTTAAGTCAAGTTTTACTAATGTTAAAGAAACATCGACATTTCTATGTTCCACATTCGATTCTTGATTTAAGTCATCATCCAATTGTTCGGGAATTCCCAGCTCGGTGGTACTGCCAATTTCCACACCTTGCTTCAATCCGAAGATTGTTTTGTCAGAATTCCACCCAATTTGGGACGGTAAACTTAAACTCAAGTCTCGTTTGTGCAACGGTCACGCTTATCTTAACACTAATCTTAAAGGCTACCCATTCTACCCATGGCCGAGGTTTTGAACCTAAGGCTCTGATACCATGTTGTAACGCCCCGAATTTTGGGTACGTTAAATAAACATTTTTATTGAATAAACTTAAAGAGAGTCTAGCTCATTATTACAACATAATTCTCACGAGTACTTTTATTCAACAAAGGAGGATAAACTAAGGTTAACTATTGCTCCGCCTCTTCTTCCATCCTTGCAAGCTCGGCTCCAAGGCCTCCAAAGTGTCTGTTCATGCCGCTCATCTATAAAGTCGACACATTATACCGCGCCCCAAGATAATATGTCGGGGTCACCACAAAGGTAACACCGTGAGCTACAAAAGCTCAATAGAATAATCCAACCCGCTAACCCATAACTTACAACAAATAGTCATATAAATAATCACATATACTCATTTAACAACATAATTAACCATGATACATCCGCATTCACTATCCTGCTTGCGTTGGTGTCATGTCTTTCTTGGTTTCTCCTACGCGACTCATCGTATTGTGTCACCATTTCATTTTAAGAAAATCATTTGTCATTCAACGGGCTACCAAGTCCGGCCACGTTACAAAATCTCGCATTGGCTCCTCTCCGCGGATAACCAAGCCCAATTGTCAATGAAGCTACCACGTCCGGCTCCAATGGCAATCTACACAATGGGCTACCAAGTCCGGCCTCATTGCGGTTTCGCAAGTCCACACAAGGGCTACCAAGTCCGGCCACCTTGCGGGTTTTCACAACTCACATAAGGCTACCAAGTCCGGCCATTATGTAGTCTCAAAAATCCTTTTTATCCATATCAACCATTCCTTAAGTGTCATGTTTCTATTTTCCGGTTTTCGTGTCTCGTAATCATGCATAGACTCCGCGGTGGGACGAATCACTTTAAAGTAATCTTGAAACTAAACTAGCAAGATCATCCAACTCTATATTACCTAATCGTACTCAAATTATTACTTAAAGCCACTTATGTTTTATCAACAACAAGTAATGCAAACAAATATACATACATGTTCATAATCATCCTCAGACAATAATATATTACAAAAATCCGTTCTTTCTTCCTTTGGGGGAAAACAACATATGTTTATTGACCTAGAAATTCATTATTTGGCATGCTCATTCTTCTTTAGTACTTTAGTAAACAAGTTCTACTAACTAGCTTTGATACCTTAACCGTTTAACTCATGGTTGTATACTTAAGGTAAGTATAATCCAAGCAAGTACATAGCATGTCCATAATCATTACTTAAAGCATAACGCCACATGTGCGACGCCCTTGGGGTGGTAATCCACCATATGCTTTGTTACTTTACCACAAGTAATACAAGCAAGTACATAGTAGATCCATAACCATTACTTAAAGCATAACGCCACATGTGCGGACGCCTTGGGTGGTAATCCACCATATGCTTTGTTACAATACCACAAGCAATGGAATATAAGCTTATAGTTAAGTTAAAAGATCAATACGCTATTACTTCTTCACGAATTTATATCTTAAGTTGGTTCTAATCATGCTTGATCATCCAATAGCAATATTAAGCTCACATGCATCCAACGTTTTAGGAAAATAAACTATCATTATCATGCTTTCATTATAACGACTTAGCTAGATTAAAACTAAGACAAGGAGTAGTGTCTAACATATACTTAGGATTATGGGTAGATTACACTATATTCAATTCGACATGCATACAATTATAGTTAGGATAAGTAGGTTCAAGAACTCTACCGTTCTTCTTGGCGGTAGGGTGGCTACGGGAATTTTGTCGGAGTAACGGCTTACGGTGGACTTCCGGTAGCTTCGAAAGAGAAAGGTTTCTCTCGAAACTAAATCTTGACTATACTACTAAACTCTTATGGATCGAAGGGTGGTGGAGTGGTGGTTTAGTGGCGGCTTAGGATGAGTTTCTTGAAGAACAAGGGAAGAACTTCAGGAACACTCAAGAACAAAGCAAGAACAAGCAAGAACACTAAGCTTTCTAGAGAAGTTGAATGGTGAAGGTGTGAGTTGAAAGGCATGGAATGGATGCTATTTATAGGCAAAATGGAGCTCCCCCTCACTCCACTTGGCCGGCCACTCCTCTCTCTCTTCCCCATAAATTTGCTCCATGGACTAGTCTTATCAAGCAATAGTATGCCAACTTAGTGCCACTTGGTGAAATAGTGTCAAAGTACAACCATGTGTCTAAATTCAACCAACATACACCTCACTCTCCCTCTCTCCCTATTCGGCCTCTCTCACTCTCCTCTCCCATGGATTTGTCTCATAGTCTAGTCTTGTCAAGCCAAAGTACAGCACAAGTGCAACTTGGTCAAATAGTATCAAAGTACTACAACTTGCCATGGTACAACACACATACACTTCACCTTTCCCTCTCCCTTCATTCGGCCATGTCTCTCTCTCTCTTCTCCATAGATTTGTTCCATGGTCTTGTCTTGTCAAGCCAAAGTACATCATTCAAGTGTATCTAGGTCAAATAGTGTCAAGTACAATGCACATGTCCAAGTACAACACACATGCACTCACTCTCCCTCTCCCTCTCCATTCGGCCCTCTCTCTCTCTCTCTTGGTCAAAGTATGATCATGTATGTATATATATATATATATGTGTATAACTATATGTATATTTATGGAAAGAACAAGGAAGGTAAGGACAAACTACTTAAATGTACACATGGCTTATGATTATTCTCTTTGTATGGCAAAGTACACATGACTAGTCTTGTCATGCTATAGTACTCCAACCAAGTGTATCTAGGTAATGATGAGGGTCCAAACAATGATGAGGTGGTCATGGTGTAGTCTTGTCCTAGAATGGGTCTACTTGGAAGAAAGACTAGAATCATTGGCTAGGTTTGACTAGGCATGGGTTGGCATGTAACAAATAGGCTTAAGGCTATTAGGTGGCTTGGACAAGTGGCCAAAGGTACATACACCCACCTCACTCTCTCTCTCCTCACATTCGGCCTCCCTCTCTCTCTAGCCGATTCTCTATCTTGGTCAAAGTACTTATATGTATATATATCTATATATATATATATATATATATATGTGTGTGTGTGTGTATATTTGTGGAAGAACAAGGAGGATAAGGACAAGGCTACTTAAATGCACACATGGTTAATGATTATTCTTTTTGTAGGAGAAGGCACTATCATATCTTTCACCAAGAATCCCATGGGAATATTGGACAATGCTATTATCCAAGGGATAATAATTTCCCTAATGGTTATTGTCCAAGGGTCTAACATTTCCCTAGCGGTTATTAACCAATGGGCGAAAGAAGTAATGATGAGGAAGCACATGACTTGTCTTGTCATCTTATTTGGCAAATCCTAATATCTATTATCCAATGGGTAAAGTTTTCCCTAGCGGTTATTAACCAATGGTCCAAGAAAAGTCATCATGGAGTATACTATTTGCTTTTGACTAGACTATTCCAACTACTAGTCAAACTTGGTCTTCTCCTAACAACTATTGTCCAATGGTCAAAAGTCTTCCTAGCATGTAATAACCAATGGATAAAGACTACCCTAGTATCTATTGTCCAATGGATAAAGATTACCCTAGTATCTATTGTCCCATGGATAAAGATTACCCTAGCCTTTATCGTCCAATGGATAAAGATTCAAGGTTGACTTTGGTCAAGGTTTTAGTTAGGGTTTCCAAATGACCTAATTAGGATCAACTGGAACTTGCTAAGTAGGATAATTAAACAAGTCGAGTAATTAGGGGATTAACCTTAGTGATTAGGGAAAACAATATGCCAATGCTCTTGTCTAACGAAAATGGTCTTGCTGACTGTTGTGAAGAAGAATAGGTTTTGACCTTAATGAATCTAATTATAACGGATTATAAGCGATTAAAAGAGAATTCAAAATATTTACGAATAAACAGCGAGATTTTCATCTAGTAGAAAATCGCCAAATAACGGAACATTAAAGCCCAACGGTGCCAAACGCCAAGGCAAGGCGTGAGCATGGCCAAGGTAGCCTGATGGCAAAGCGGTGGCGGCGGTAGCAAAACCGGTGGCCAAACAAAGGGCCAAGCGGCCCGATAGCGCTGGCGTTGTAGCGGTGGCGAGCAACCAGCTGGCAAAGCGGCCAAGGCGCGAGCTGGCAAAGCGACCCGATGGCAACGATGGCGGCATAATAGCGGCCAGCGGTGGCCAAGCGATGGCCAAAGCGATGGCCAAACAGGCTAAGGCTGCCAGAGCGGTGCGGTGGCCACAAACCGGCCAAACAAAGGCAAGGCAGCCCAAGAGCCTAGCGATGGCCAAAGCGACCGATAAGCGATGGCCAAAGCGACCAAAGCAATGCCAAGGCAAAAGCGGGCGTGACCCGATGCCAAGGCAGAACCAAATGGCAGCCAAGGCACAAGGCAGCCCAGGAACGCCAAGGCAAAAGCGAGGCGCGACCCGATGCCAAGCCAGAACCCGATGGCAGCCAGGCAGAGCAAAGCGGCACCCAGAATGCCAAGGCAAAAGCGGCGCGATCCGATGCCAAGCGTAACCCAATGGCGCAAGCAGACAACCTGAGCGACCCGACGCCAGGCGAGGCGACCGACCGACGCCAGCGAAAGCCAGGCACCCGACAGCGACCGACGCTGGCGGCGAGGCAGCGCGACAATGACGACGCCAAGGCAAAGCGCGCGACAATGAGCCGACACCGGCGGTAGCAGCGCGACAACAGCAGCCGACGCAGGGCAGCGCGCGACAATGAGCCGACGCCGAGCGGCGCGACAATGCAGCCGACGCCGAGTAGGCAGCGCGACATGAGCCGACGCCGAGGCAGGCAGACAGAGGCGATGCCTTGGCACCTAGCGCCAAGCCAAAGTAGAGCGGTCAAGCCGAGCGGTCAAGGCAAAAACCAAAATTTTCCTACTAACCACTCCGGCATCGATGCGTCACTAAGCCAAACGGTAGTTAGGGTTTGCTAACTAATTGGTTAAAAGCTAACTATGCTTGCTAAGTAGGATTTCCATAGAAATATAATTTAAAGATATTATTTACTTATTAGGAAAAATATACGAGTACGTTTACAAGTATACTAGTCATGGGAGAAGGACTAAATTGTCCGGAGTAAATTGATTCAATTTTACAAGTTTCAAATCTAATTATGACGGATTTTTAGAATTTAAAAGGAAATTTTAAAGCAATCCAAGCAATTAAAATAAAATTTAAATATTTATCAAAATTTTCATAAGTCAATAACGACCGATTTTTGGGTGTTAAAAATGAAATCCAAGTATTAAAATAAAATTCAAATTTTTAACGAAATTTTTATTTACCAAAAATCAGGGTCGTTACAGACGTGGCTGGCCATGTATGGTGCATGGTGCACACCATGATTCCCCCCACCCACCTTCTTGAGCAAAATGATGGATCTTGTGCCGAAGTTGGCTTCATGCAACTTTTCTTGTTTTGTTTGATTGTTTTTTGTTTTCTTTAGTTGTATATTGTTTTGTTAGGCCTATGGATTGTGCAATTTGTATATAATTTTATCAATATAAATTGTGTTTGCATAATTGCATTGTTCGTCGGGAAAAAAAAGAAAGAAAAATGCTAGTGTTTCACTTGTAAGTGGACAAATTCGAACGGTGCTTTGAACAACATTAGATTGTAACGGCTACTTGTGCCTCTTCACCGGAACCCTAGTTCGTCGTTAGAATCCTAATTTGCAAAATAGACAAGGGGTGAGCGCACATTTGCCTCTCATGGCGAAGGCCCTCTGATTCCTAAGTTAGTATCACGTACTTGACGTAAAATCCTAATTATCGGTAGGAAAGTATGAGAGCAATATGTCCCGTACCTTTTACCTCTCAGTTAACCTTGTTTATATAGGCATATGTATGTTTGCTGCCCAAGCATCCCTGTTACCCTAGGTTTCCAATCTCATATGGAAAACCTGGATATCATGGATTCTCATTCCCTTATCAATTCATTACCTTAGTCCTTTTAGGACTCTTTTCCATAGCAGGCCAAACATCCCATTCCCGTTGGGTATCTTTACTAGATCCTACATTCTCGGGATCTCATTCCTTGCGGAATGCCTCTGTTCTAGAATCTTCCAGAATGTTCCTCCCGCTGAGGCTGCTTTCTCGTAAGTTCTTTTTCTGTTTGGCCTCCTCATTGCCAAATAGACTGCCTGGACTGGTGACTTCACATGGCACTGGTCCTGATCAATTGCTTGGACCAATGACTTCTCATGTCTTTGGTTCCCATCACCGACCACCGTCTTGCACGTCGTTTTATCTTATCTTACTTATACCGTGGTTATACGTACCCCGTGTTCGGGTTCTATTTGAACTTGTTTGGGAATACCACCTTCCAATTGCTCCCCAACTTTACGCGTTATTTTAACCCAAATGACGAGCAAAGCTCCCAATATGCCGAGCAAAGAATCGCTTTGCTGCTGGATTTCTCAATACCAAGCACAAATTTGGTGCAACTTTCATCAATAGGCTAAGCCAAATGTCTCATTGCTTTGGCTAGACAGGCTATTCTTGCCATTACCTTTACACGTGGCATGCTCCGTCTCGTTTTCATTTAATGCGAACGGACGTTCTACGGGAATCGATACGCACAAAACGGCATCTAATGGTGATGTTTCACATACACCATGCCTCAAGGGTATTTGGGGGATTTCACCCCCATTTCCTACCTACTCAGTTCCTCTTTAGGTTTTTCTCTGTAGAAGGAGGGAAAACTATTTCCGCCATTAGAGCACTCTTTCTCTCTCTCTCAAGGTCATCATTTCTGCACCAAACTCCTCCAAACTTAATCTCGTAAGTCACCATTCCCATTCTCACCCTTTGTTCCATCGTTCTCGTCGATATACCCTAGGGTTTTGTTTTTCAATCTCCGACTGTATCTATGGGGAGATTTAGAAGGTTTTGCGATACTGCTCAACCCATGACGAGCTTTAGGGCTCGTTATGAGATTCCTGATAACATCGCCACTGCCCTTGCTCTTGAGGATGCTCTTCGTGAGTGTCCAGATAATGACACCCTACATATACCAGTAGTTGCTGTCGTCGAAGGCGGTGTTAGGTTTCCCCTGGCACCTCTGCTTTGCTAGGTCCTGGCCCACTACCGATTATCCCCAATGCAACTTTCTGCCAACTTATTTCGTGTTGTTATGGGCATTAATGCCATAAACCAAATGCTTGGCACTAACTTAGGTCTATACGACATCCATCACCTGTATAGCATTTTTAGGACGAAGGATGCCCTTACATACTATTTGAAAAGTAGAGATTTAAGGAAGAAGCTTGTGCTTGAACTTCCTGATTCTGCTCGAGGAGATGATGATGATTTCCTCATCGTCACGGGGAATTTCGAGCCCATAGATGAAGATGGCAGAGTGAAAGGCTTTCACGTGCCCCACATATTTGGCACACCACGTTGGTTCTTTTGTCTTTGTAGAACTATTTGCTGAGCAATATCTCCGAATTGCTCTTCTAATTGATTCATTTGTCATTTAACTCTTACTTTGCAGCCACAAATGTCAACTAGGGGCATGACATCATCACCCCCTTGGTCTATGTACCTGATATCAACCGTGCATTAGCTTTCAACATCAAGGAACACACCTCGTGGGCCGAGCAAGAGCAACTCAAGTGCTCCTAAGCTACAGGGCCTCATATGGTGGATTTATTGATTGGCGTTCTCGTGCAGCGGACACTCCTAAACTTCAAGCCCCTTCTTCCTCAAATCCCATTCAAGGAAGGGACAGTAGATCTCGTATGCCTCCAATCCTGACGAGCCTATCCAATTAGCCGAAGAAGCATCCTCCTCATTATCTAGTGGTTACACTCCCTCTCCTTCGGGCAATCAGGATATGGAACAACTCAATCAACCGATCAACCTTAGTAGCCTTCTAAACCTGCCCGACCGCGGTAGGGGTCGTAGAGCTATTCATGGCCCCAAGGCCGTGGGGATTCTCAAAGTCTTATTCCATCACACGACCATCGTGGGCCCGCTCAATTAGACGCTCCTCCTGGCTTTTCCCCTGAGGAAATCACGGCAAGTCATTGAGACAAACGACAACGCTTGGAATCAGCACTGAATGAGAGTCTCTCGCCTCAGACCTCAACAGCGTCATCCCTTACTTGGGCTCCCCATGTAACAACTTCGATTTTTAGTTAAAATAAAATAAAATTCTCGTCGTTATATTCGAAAATTCTTTAGTTATTCTTGGATTGTTTTATAAAATTTCTTTTTAAATTTTAATAATCCATCAAAATTAGATTTAAGACTTATAAAATTAAATTACATCACACTGGACGATCTAGTCATTTTCTAAAGACAAGTGTGCTTATAAAAGCACTAGTATATTTTCCTAGTAATTGAAATAAAGTCTTAAAATTATATTTCTTGGCTAGAAATCATACTTGGAAAATATAGTTAGCTTCCAACCAACTAGTTGAAGAAAGCTAACTACCATTTCACTTAGTTACATACTCCTAACCTCAGATGAACTTTGTGAACCTTCCAAACCCTAATGGAATCCTTTGGACCAAAGTAATGATTATTATATTTACTTGACTAGTCGCATCAAGACCATACCTATCATTTTTACCTCTTTACCCATTGGATAATAATTACTAGAAAAATTTGTTTCCCTTGTATAATAGAAGTTAGTCTTGCCAAATCCAAGAAGTACATATAGATTTGACTAGGCTAGTCAAAACCAAATCCCATCATTTTGCTTCCAAAAGAAGTAAACCTAGACTTATAGCCCTAAATCTAAAATGACCACCAAAGTACTTTCCTAGATTTTCTAAGTACACAAATATATTTACATATGTACCTCATAGCCCATTATTTTTCTAGGGAAGTCTTGACCATATCTTGTGGAGTTGACACTTGAAAGCCCATAGACTAGACTTCATGACCCTTGAAGTGTACTTTTATATATATATATATATATATATATGTACTTAGTACTTAAAAGAGAGAGAGAAAGAGAGAGAGAGAAGCTGAGAGGGATAGAGAGGGGAGGCTGAGAGGGAGAGAGAGAGGGGAGGCTGAGAGAGAGAGAGAGGATGTGTGAGTGTGTGCATGTGTTTTGCTCACTCAAACAAGTCATCTTTATGACCAACCTCACACTCAACCTAAGAACAACATGACAACCAAATCTAGACTTTCTTTTGCCCTTTCATGCAAGCAAGCCCTCCTAGTACAAGACAAGACTAAAACCCTTTATAATAACCTAAGGTATGGCCTAAAGTAGAAATGACAAGTCATGGCATGTCTAAAGATGTGATTTGACTACACAATGGAGCAAATCCATGGGAGAGAGTGAATGACAAGCCAAGAGAGGGAGAGAGACAACCCAAATTTTGCTATAAATAGGACCCCTCACTTGCCATTCAACTCACACCTTCATCCTTCAACTTCTCTCTCTAGAAATCCTTGTGTTCCTGCCTTGTTCTTGCTTGTTCTTCCTTTGTTCTTGAGTTCTTGTTGAGTTCTTCAAGAAACTCATCCAAGGCCGCCACTAAACCGCCACTCGACCACCCTCTCGATCCAAAAAGCTTAAGTAGTTTAGTCAAGACCTAGTTTCGAGAGAAACATTTCTCTTTCGAAGCTACCATAAGCATTCCATAGGAAGTTACTCTGTCCAATCACCGACGTACTTTTGGTAGCCGTCCTACCGCCAAAAAGAATGATAGAATATTCTTATAACCTCTAACTCTAAGTATAGTAGATTATCCTTACTCTATTCTCTAAAGTATAACTAGGAGTTTGTATATTAATTGTACGTTTGAAATGCATGATAGTTAATAAACTTATTTTGCTAAGGGAGGTATGAACATGTTGAATAATCAACTTTTACTTCAATAAACATATGTTGTTTTGAACTTCCCACAAAGGAAGAAAGAACGGATTTTGTAAGATAAGAAATATAAGCTTGATTAAAAGTATTCGCATTTTGATCTTAAGAATGGCTATAAGCATGTATACGTGATTACTAGGATTATTTGTCTTGATGTGTGATAAAGCATAACTGGTATCCACTCCAAAGGCGTCCGCACATGTGGCGTTATGCTTTAAGTTGTGATTTGAGCATGATTTAGTAAAATAGAGTTGGATGATCTTGCTAGATTACAATGAATGATTTATGATTACTTACATGAGAAGTCCTACCGCGGAGTCTATGCATGAAAAATGAGACACAAAAATCGAGAAAGTTAGAAACATGGCACCTAGGGTGTGGTTAATGAAAAGAAGTGTTTGCAAAGGAGAAATGTTTTGTAAACCGCAATGTGGCCGGATGTGGTAGCCCATTGTGTAGTGTGTGTGTGTGCGTCAATGGGAACCCGGTACGGCGGAACCATCGTGAGGATACTCGGGAGACTGGAACGGTGGAACTGAGGTTGGGTGTGTGACTTGGTTATCCGCGGAGAGGAGCCAATGCAAAGTTTTGTGTGCCAATGGGAACCCGGTGCGACAGAACCATTGTGAGGATACTCAGGAGATGGGAAAGGCGGAATCGAGGTTGGGTATGTAAAAACGATTTTGAAAATGATGATTTGGTATATGAAAAGTGGAAAAAGGTGACATAGTCTACGACGAGTCGCGTAGGAGAAACTCAGAAAATCATGGACACCAATGTTAGTTTGAATAGTGAATGTGGATGTGTAATTGTCAACTGTTGTTAAATGTGCACGTACTGTGTGAAAATTGTCAATTTTATGATCTATTGTTATAAGTTATGGGTTAGTAGGTATGGTTTATCCTATTGAGCTCCTGTAGCTCATGGTGTTACCTTTTGGTGACCCTGACATATTATACTGGGGGCGACGCTGGTATAATTTGTCAGACTTTGTAGATGAACAGGGTGAGCTGTACACCTTGGAGGCTTTCGGAGCCAAGGAGCTGGCTAGGATGGAAGAGCATGCGGAGCTATAGTAAGGAACCTTAGTTTCCCTCCCTTGTGTAAATATTGAACTCTGTGGGAGTTATGATGTAATAATGAGTCAGACTCTACTTAGTTTTATCAATAAAATGTTTATTTAACGTACCCAAAATTCGGGGCGTTACACCCCAACTTACTCATAGAAATTGGCCTATCAACATCAGGGACAACGCAGAATCCAAGGGACTGCCCTAGCCTTGTCCCAGGCCTTTATGCTGCCAGGGGATATGCAAAATGAAGTGGCAAGCTCCCCTGACAATCTCCTTAGCTCATTTATGGTTAATAGTGCCAAGGTACATTTTGTCTATTTGTCTATTAGTGACTTGTATTGTATTCTCCTGCCCACTACAGACATCTGTAGACACCTTCCAAAGCAAGGCATCGCCATACAGATCATTGCTGTTTGTTTGGTTCTATGCTTCATAAACCAAGATCGTGGATATTCTCATGGCTAGGAACATCGCCACACGATAACGGTTATCATCAAAATAGAGTCGCCACCTAGTTTATAAAAACTAGAAAAAACAGATAGAGATTCCGGGTACAAGAGCCAAAAGTATAATGAGGGGAAATTATTAGGCACCCCTCCTTGCCCAGTCGTGAGACTAGCCCATAGTTGTTCGACGTACGATTATCACATGCTTTATTTAATTCTAAACACATAGTTTGTTTTTAGCCTTTAAATAATGAATAAGGTGAGCCAGTACGGTAATCTAAACATGCATCAGAAATAAGCAGAAACAAAATAGACTGTCCCAAAGAGATGGATCCCGCGGTCGGTGAATGGATGTCGTGGCTGAGGGATCCTCCTGGTTCAATGTACTGGCTGATGGATCGAAGATCCAGCCGATGTTCTTCCTCACACCGGACTAAACAATTAATAGAAAGTTAAAATGCTACGATTAGCATGCAAAAGCCGTAAGTAAATCAAACATAGGCCCCTAGGCCTCACCACCTTGATCCCTCAGTTGCTTGATTGCTTCGGATTGAGGATGATTGACTGATTTTGCTTCTCGAAAACCCTAGGGTTAGGGTTTGTACTTCGGGGTTTGATCGTTGGATCGCGGCTGCCTTCAGGAGATGAGGGCTTTTGTAGAGGGGATATGAGAGAGTATATGTGCAGAGTTTCGTGGCTAGAGATGGTGATTGAGCATATCAATTTTGGAACCCGAAGAGCTCTTTACATAGGCAATTGGTGACTCACTCCGGCCAATCAAATGGCACGAATCAAACGTATGACAGAACCCGAAGAGCTCTAGACGCGATCTGCTTTGTAGCCCGAACGCATCGAAAAAAGGCTGTTAGGGTTTTGGTGAACGGATCAAACGTATGACAGAACATTCCAGAATCTGGAAAATAGACTATCTAGCGGCTGAGCAATGGATCTGGCGGCCAAGTAATAGATTGGGCGACCGAAGAATCGCTCTGGCTACTGAGGAATCAATCTCTCAGGGAGATTTTCAAGCAACATGTTTCACGAGTGAAAGAAGAGGCCGTGAGATCAATGTTAAGGCCGAAAGATAGTTTTTCCTAGGATGCTGTATTTCTATCTAAAAGGCTATTTGGCTCTGGATTGGGTCCTCTATGTGGCTAAAAGTACTCACCAAAAGTCCAGGGGTTCACGAAAAGTAATCTAGTAATCATTGTATCCATTCATCATCGGGATGGTCCCCAAGGTGGGACTTGAAATAATCGTTAGGCTAAATTGGGGTGTCTACAGATGCCCCTCTTTGACTAAACTTAGATGGATCGCGAGACATGTTTAAGTAAAAGTCAAAGCTGTAAAAGCAACTCAATTTGGTCCAACCACTATTCTAAGGGTTTTTGAAAAAGGTTTTTAGTTATGGTTGGGTCGAGAGGCTGCCTATGTATTCCACGAGGGAAATTCAGACCAATCGTAGTTTGAGGGGCAATAAGGAAAAATAAAAGTTCAAAGGGTTAGAAATAGAAGACGTACATTCGGGCTTTAAAAGCCGTAATGCGACATACCTGGGCTAAGCCAGAATTTTGGTGAAGAGTAGTTGAAGGAGCGCGGAGCTGCCGGGAAATTTTTTGCGGAGAGCATCTTCAGAATTTTGGGGTAGATCAATACACAGCGGGTGAGTCGTTTGCTTTTCTTGATCATCCTTACTTTGACTAAGTAGAGCTCGGTAGAGTAGCTTATCTGGAGTGGGCCGAAATATCCGAGGGGTTCAGAAGCTTCAAAACGTTGCACTGGAGATCCATCGTTCAGTTGTCTCAGTTCGTTTACAGCTGAGGTGGCACTTTGATACGTCATCTGCCCTTCACCGAACAGTAGAAGGATCTGGGGTGGCTCGCCGAGCATGACTTATTCTACCGAGCGTGAGTGTTTTGGGTTCGCTCGGTGTACCAGTCAATCGTTTGGCAAAGCGTTTCCCCACTTTGATCCTCGTTTGCTCGGCCACTGATCTGTCCTTCAGAACCTGTTCGTCCGGAGACCACCATTACAAAACATTCTGGAACCTTCCGATGATACGCAAGTTGTCTTCTCTTATCATTGATTTGACATCTCTGCGTGATGTGACATGTCTGACATAAACCCGATGCAGCTCTGCAGACTTGGGGAGGCGGCCTTCATTAAATTCTTCTGACATGTGACGTCATCCGAGCGTAGGAACGAGCGTGTGTTGCATGCTCGGATTGTTCAACACGACAGACCCTTGCCTATAAATAGGGAAGTATTTCTTACTGAAAGGACTCTCTCTCTTTTCCTCCTACACACACATGCAACTCTTCTCCTAGCATATTTTCTTATTACACCTCCACTTTCCTCCTTCATATACTAACTAGATCATCGGAGCTTCTTCCCGGAGGAACACTCCCCTCCGGTTTGCAGGTACACGACAGACAACATCATCTTTCCACGATTCAGCGAAAGAGGCAAAAGGGTTCAAGAGGTCTTAGGTTGAAACAGTGCCCCACAATTGGCGACTCTGCTGGGGACGCGTCCTAGCAGAAAGTGGACCTGTGTTCAGCCCTAGATTTCCCATTTCCTCTCTTTCCTTCGCCACCTGCGGATATGGTGCAGTGCCTCCCTCCCCCTGGTCCAGAGAACTTTACCCTTGGTTTGGCTGGGTTCGAATCTTTGAACATCGATCCTAGTCACGCCGCCGGGACCACGTTACCAGTTGCTCGCCAACTTAGCTATCCACACACCGAACTCGACGTTGCCCTGGCGGAGCAAAAGCGTCAGGCAGCTGTCATAGCCCTCCTCCAATAACGCCTCAAAGAACGGGATGGTGGCGTGGTCGTGACTCCTGTCCATGGCCACCCAGCCGAACCAAGCCAACCAAAGAAGCCTCGAAAACGAAGAAGGAGGACACATCTGGCGCAGGCATCCGAGGGGGCCCCTTCCGAGCGTCGCACCGTCTTTGACAGGCTTGAGTGCACCCCTAGGGATCCACCAACATCTTCACCCCCACGCCTAGCAAGCGTCGTCCGGGCCAAGAGTTTACGTTCTTCGGCAACAAACTCCACGGCCAGGACTCGTAGGACGGGCGCTTCGGAGTGGACACACCGCACTTCCCGACGGCAACAGGAGCGGACGAACTGGAAACGACCCATGGATCTGAACAATTCTCCTGCACGAGCACGCACAAGCGGACAGCCTGAGTGATCCGAGCAACCCAGGTCTCGCACCAAACTCAATCCTGACGTAAGACATGCTGCGGGTTCACAAGGCCAGCGAACGACAAGTAGGGGGACGCGTTCGGAACATGGGAACACAATTGTTTTGTATGACCAATACACAGGGATACCAGTGGTGTACCAAGCGGTGGATGAGGGAGTCAGACCGCATCATGCTGGGCAAGGGGGCTCAAAGGGAGAACATCCAAAGCCATCAGGGAGGGCTCAGCCTCGACACCATGGGCGGCATGAACCTATGCGACACCGCGGAAAGCCGAGGGTAAACCCAGAGGCTCGACAGGATAACCCACCACCTGATGTTCCCCTTACTCTCGAGCCCACAGACGAGTCCAAGCTCGGAAAGGCCAAGGCATCTCCCTTCATCGATGCCATACAACAGGAATGTCCTCCAGACCATTTTGTCATGCCAAAGCTCAAACGCTATGAAGCCAAAGAGGATACCGTTGCATTCGTTTGTCGATTTCGTCAAACTATGAGCCTCCACAACTTCACCGACGCACTCATGTGCAAGATCTTCCCCCTTACATTGAGTGAGCCGATTATGTTGTGGTACAACCAGCTCAAACCAAAGTCCATCAAGTGTTTTAACATGCTGGAGTTGGAGTTCACGAAACGGTTCATGACGAGCAATATTCAGCCAAGACGCTCTCTATGCTGGTGAACATGCGGAGGGCAACAGGAGAGACTCTTCGGATGTACACCGAGCGTTACTGAGAGGTGTACAATCTGATTCCAGATTGCGATCAAAGCGTTGCGGCGGAGTCCTTCATGAATGGGCTGGACCTTACCTCAGCAATGTTTAGAGATTTGTCCAGAAATCCGCCGAAGACCATGGGCGATCTTATAGTTATCATCGAGAAATACTGCGTGCACGAGAAAGCCGTTGCCGAGCGTAATGCACCAAAACCACGGACACGCCGAAGAACACTGCGGCCAAAAAACAAGTGGTGAACGTTCGGCAGGGGCAGAGTGGGCAGGCCAATATAGGTTCGGGAATGAGTAAACCGAACAATAAGCACAAGCCACCACAGGCTCCACAACAGCAGCCTTACCAACAGACACGGCACGAGCCGAGGCCAGATGAATATGTTACCGAGCGCACCGCCTTCACCGAGTCAATTTACAAGCTTCTGAACATAATTGGCCAGCTGCCGTTTTTCGTTTGGCCAACAGGGTTCCTGGGGACAGCAGGCAACGGACCAGGGATGTGCACCTACCACAAAGAGCATGGCCATTACACCACCCAATGCCAACCATTCAAACGATACTTGGAAGAGCTTGCCGTGGCTGGGCATCTCAACCAATGGATTGATCTGTAGAGAAATCCACTTCCACCTCCCCATCTTGTCATCGGGAACATCGTCGGCGTGATTCAGGGGTTGGTGCCGAGGGAAAAGCCACCAAACTTCGCACAGAAATTGACAGAGCCGTTGCCGCTTTATCTGTGTGTAATGTGGGAATTGCGCAAAAAAGGAAATGGGAAGACCTGAGCCTCGGAAGCCTGATAACGTTCTCTTCCGAAGACCTGCAAGGGGTACAATGCCACACACCGACGCTCTGGTCGTTACTACCACAGTGGATTCTTCCACAGTCCAACAAGTGCTGGTCGGCCAGGGAAGCTCGGCCGAGGTAATGTTCCATTCAACATACAAAAGTCTGGGGCTCTCACCAGATCGGCTTCGTGTTGCGACCACTCCGCACGTCAGCTTCACTAGGGCTCCTATATGGCCCCTTGGGTTGATAACTCTTCCTGTGCGTGTCAGCTCCCAAGTGGTTGATGTCAAATTTGTAGTGGTTAGTTCCCCTAGCCCATACAACGTCATCCTCGGTCGAACCTGTTTACATGAGATGAAGGCAGTTCCGTCGACCCTTCACCAAGTAATGAAATTTATCGGATGGAACGGTCGGCATGAGAGCCTTCAGGGAGATCAGCTCCAGTCTAAGAAGTGTTACATCAGCACTGTGACTAACAAGCCGAGCTACTTGGAAGTACAATGTGTCGACACCACCAACGTCCCCGTGTTGGAAGACGAAGGACTACCTGCCGAGCAGAGATCTGCTGAAGCGCTTGTGCGGGTGCCCATCACGGAGGACGGGGGACGATATTTTCTCATCGGTAGCTCTTTGGATGAGACAGAGCGAACATAAATGTTCAATTTCCTTCAAGAGAACATCGAAGTGTTTGCTTGGACTCTGGAGGAAATGCTGGGGGTAGATCCCTCGTTTGCTTCCCATTCCCTAAATGTGGATCCCAACTGTGGGCTACCACAGCCCCGGGCGGAATTGGGGCGGCCCGAAAAAGAAGCGCCACGCTGTTTCTTGGATTTTGAAAATTTTTGAAGAGTCGCCACCCGAATTTGTGGTTTGCCACCCGAGAAACCGTTTTATTTGGAAAATGGTTGATTTGAATTGAAAACTAGAGATTTTGAAAAGGGGTTCGGAAGCCACGTTATGAGGGGGGAAGGGTTTTACGGCACCCCCCTCGCCCGATTCGAAATCGGTCTCTACTAGACATTCATGGGATTTTTCAAAGGATTTTACTTCATTGAGCAGCTAGCACTTATTTACAGATATATCAGGTTGGGAAGTGCATGCATGTGCATATGTACAGCGAATAAATGAAAAATGGTGATGTGATACAAAAATGCTAGAAGCTGGAACACCCTGTCACTTATACACTCTAGAGCGCTCGGAAACACTCCCGAGTGCTTGGGAGTATTGCATGTCCAACCTGCCAATCATGTTAGTCCAACAGAATACAATGGAATACACTACTGGAAACATAAACTGGAACGTTATTAAATACACTACAGGCCTGACAGATGACTCAATGGACTGAGAATAGGTCTCATTCTTTTGGGCCATACAATCCTGCCCTTCTGGAAAATGGTTTAACAGTTATAAAGGGGCAACAAGGGACACATGCATGGCCATGCAAAGGCAGTACAGGAACTAAGATGAAGGGAGACTTGGATAAGATGACATGCAGAATACTCCCGAGCGCTCTGGAATGGACTCGAGCGCTCGAGAGTGACCTACACTACCAGACTGATCTCAACCAACTGACACCTTGCTTTGATATTCTGATGTGGTAGATCTACCTCTTTCTTTTGAACGTGGGAAATTTCTCTTTTTATTATACTGAAAAACATGCTTTTGCACTTCCTTTATATGAAAATGATCCTTGTCCTTTTGAAAATCAGATCAACCACATTAAAACATTTCAAGAAAGCTGTTTTGGTTGGGATCGGTCTGCATTCCCCCTGCATGTTAGTTTAGACGCCTAAAAAAATGGAAAATGGGACTGGCCTCACTCTCGAGTGCTCCAGAGTAGTCCCGAGCGCTCGGGAGTGTTTCCAGTGATGCATGCATGGAAAATACACTCGTATCCCTTTGCTCTTGTTTGAACACTAAGGTCCTCCCATTACACCCTCAGTATTGAAGACTGGGATGAGCTGAGAGGCCTCCCTCAAAAGGGAAAACAGCCTTGTGGTTGGAAATTAGTACAAAAATTTCTACCTTTGAAATAGAACTCTTGCTCCTGGGATGGCTTTGAGGAAATGAGTGAAGAATGAAACACTCAAGAGATCAGATATGGAAGGTAATCTGAACCCTCTTCATGCTCTTGCATCTTCACACTTGGTTGTTTTGGTTTTTTTTTTTTTGAAAATCAAAGTCTTTCCTCACCAAGAAATGGGAGTGGGAGTGTTTTTGTTTTTGAACAGTCAGAAGAGTGGTCTAGAGAGAGAGAGCTCGTGCCTCTTCTGAGCTGAGAAGAGGCCTTATATAGGCAAAAATATAGCATATGGTCTCATATTGGAAAATATCATTTGGAATCAAAATGAAATCTCCATCTCTGACTCATCTCTGACTGAGGTTGAGTGAGGTCTAAGGCTAAGACCCGTTCAAACGGCTGCAATGATGGCTGCATGGATAGTGGGGAAGCTCCATCATCCATTGGGTAGTACAAAAGTCTCGAGCGCTTGAGAGTGGTCTCGAGCGCTTGGGACTTCACTCTCGAGCGCTCGAGAATTGGCTGACCCATGGTTTTGGAAAATAGTCTGGAGCGCTTGGGATTGATCCAGAGCGCTTGAAAGCTATTTTTGACATTTTATTTCTCTTTTTAAAGCCTTTCAAGGAGCATTGTTCTATCGGTTCAAGGCTTGTTTAATCCAATTTTCATCATCGGGGAGCCTCCGGGCCACGAATCAAGGAAATTCGAGTTGTCCAAATTGGGGTGTCTACAGTTGCCCCTCTTTGGGCGTCGCTCGATATCATGTCTGGATCTGAGTGACGTCCAAAGATTGAGACAGCCCAATTCGAGCCAAGTCAAAATCCTCAATTCAAGACACAAATATAAGAAGAAGTGTTTGATGCACGTGGTCGCGTCTTTTCAGACTGCCTACGTACCCTTTTCTGCGGGGGATCAGACCAGCGTAGTTCTTTGGGGCAAGTGCAGACACATGTAATGCATGCATGAAAAGAGATCGACACGATTTTGATGCGATAGATGCATGAAGGGTCCACCTGTTGCTCTGTTTGGTGGAAAATGCAGGCATGTGTGATGCATGCACAAGAAGCAATCGACACAATTTTGATAATATAGACGCATGCAGGGGTCCACCTGTTGCTCTGTTCGGCGGACAGAAAAGTGCAAACATGTGTGATGCATGCACGAGAAAGGTTGACAATACCTTGACTGGATAAATGTGCAATGAGTCCACCTGTTGCCCTGTTGCTCTGTTTGGCGGACGGAATCAGTATATAAGGCAGGGTTTGCTTTGCAAACCTGTTGAAAATCAATGCAATTTGAAAATTTCCAATCGACCACAACATACAATACCCAACAAGCGGGGTGTGAGCCCGGAAACATATCGTCGATCAAAGTTTGCCAAGGAGAGCATCGTTTGACCGACTGAAATCAGGACTGAGATTAATTTTGTAAAAGGCAACGAAAAGCCAGGAAAGTCTCGATGGTGGGGGAGGTATAGGACGACAGAGGATTGGCTTGGGGTTCAAAGACAGACTTGAGCGCTCAGAACCACTCCCAAGCGCTCGGGAGCGGTCTCGAGCGCTCGATACTGCTGCGGGGGCCACTGCCCTCTTCATCTTCTCCAGTTGACGTTGGGGTTTAAACTCATTCTTGAGCGCTCGAGAACCAGAAAGGCCGCACGCTTCTGAAACACGATCGTTCTCACGCTCTCCTTCCTCACACTCGATCTCTCAAACTCTCTCGACCTCTCTCGCCTGTTCGACCCCTCTCTCTCTCAAAACGGATCGGGGACAGGATTTAGATCTCCCTTCGATTCTGAACTGGGCAGTGGTGTGCCACGAGATTCGGAGGAAAGGGAAAAAGGCTTCGTGGGAAGGAGGCGGAGGAGCGATGGCCAGCGGAGGGAATGGAGGACAGCCCAGCCGCGAGGAGGCAGCGGCGGTGGCGGCTGTGGCGGCGATAGAGGGGGACGGCAGCAATGTTATTGCGCCAGGCAATAGGGGGTTATTGGTGAGGACACGACGCCAGTGGTGGTCGCCGGTGAGGTTTCGGAAATGAGGGAGGGCGCGGGTGGTAATGTGGTGGCAATGGAGGGCGGTGGTGATCATGAGCCGAGGGACAACGTCGGTGGGGAAACGACAGTGGCCGGAGGTGGTGAGGTTGAAATTGGAGGTGGTAGTAGTGGGGTTGACGATGGCACGGATGCCGCGAGTAGTAGAGACGGGACGGCGAGTAGCAGGGGCGAGGCCACGGGCACTCCTCTCACCCCGACAGTAGAGGAGTTTCTCGTAGCCGTGGAGCGCGCGGGCAGAGAGCAGAGGGGCGATGCTAGTGAGGAGGTGGTGATAGGTGGTCGCTTCGAAGCGACACCGGTTTTGAGGACGACGTTGGTGGAGTCGAGAGTTGGCGATAGTGGGATTGGGGCTTCACAGCCAGTCCCATTCACGGAGGGAGACTTTCTAGATTCTGCGAGGCCGCAGGATATACTGGATGCACTTGGCCTCGGAGCTGGGGTGAGAGAGGTGCTGAGGGATGCAAGGACGACGGAGGATCAGGCCTCGGCGCTGTTGCTAGGAGCGTTGCTCAGTGGTGCAGGGGTGACGGCGACAGATACGAGGTAGCCAGAGACGGCCGATTTGGGGTTAGGAGGGGAGCCTGAGGAGGAGGTAGTGATTGAGGAGCGGATTACGGCGGCGGTAGAGGCGAAGGCCTACTTGGCCAAGGCACGCCCCAGGTTCACAGCGGATACATACGCACTACGACCACACTTCTTCGAACCGATAGGGATGACCGGCTACGTTCCAGCCCGGGATGACTATCCTGAGGACTTGCTCCTTCGAGATCGGGCCTCACACATTTCTTCTGGAAGGATGACGGTATGACTTTAGTGCTTTACTTTTCCTGCATTAGACTTGCTTTCCTGAACCAATTGTTGCTTACTGATGCTATTTCTTTGCTCTGTTGAAACAGCGTACCAAGGATATTTACGGCCATAGAGGCTCGGGCCACTCATTGCAGCATTTCAAGGCGTTGCCCCGGAGGGTGCGAGAGTTGGTGGAGGAGGCTGGCTTCGAGCCATTTATCCAGCTGCTGACGGCGGTGAGGGTTGACCATGCGGTGATGACAGCACTGGCGGAGCGGTGGTGGGACACTACCAACACTTTCCACTTCCGTTTTGGGGAGATGACGGTGATGCCTCTTGACTTCTCAGCTATCACGGGACTACGGGTTGGAAGCGAGCGATTCCTTTCGACCGAGACCTAGATGATGCTGCTTTGAGATGGTTCCTTGGGCGGGTCCCGCATCACAGCGGAGGAGTAGCACGGCGATTCCAGCTCTTTGGGACCACGAGCCTGACGATGCCGAGGTGGCCGGATGGCGTGGCTTACTTGCTATGCACTGTTGGGGCTTCTGTTCCCTTTAGGCAATCCCGGGTTCATTTGAGCTACTTAGCGAGCTTAGTGGATCCGAGGCAGTGGGCCTTCGTAGGCGGTCTTTGCTCTGTGCACACTCTACTGCTTCTTTGGAGCTGCCTCACGCGGGGTGGGAGACACCATAGGCGGCTATTGGAGGGTGATTGAGCTATGCTTCAACATTACTGCTTTGAATTGCTTTGATAGATTGAACTGAATTGCATTTGAACATGTATCTGACTTGAATCGACTCCCAAAATTTGCAGCTTTGGGCTTACGAGGTCTTGGGCATGTTTCCGCCCGAGAATACTTGCACAAATCCAGACCTGCTTCCACGTGCACTTGCATGGAATACAGAATACTGGAGGGCCAAGGAGCGGCGTGGACAGGTGATGACTTTCCAGTGCTGGCTGGATAGCGTTACTGGGATCACGGTACGAACATCGATTTTTCTTTCTTTCCATGCCTTGTGCCTTCCTTTATGAAATTTGATCATCAATGTACAACAACTGACTGCAGGTTCACTGGGACCGATGGGCGAGGGTGGAGGCTGACTTCCTTTCGAGGAGCCGGGAGGTGACTAGGAGCCGAGTCTTGCTGGAGTGTCCCCTGGGTTGGCAGTGGTACCTGGGGGATCGGGTGACGCGACAGTCACTTGGCCTTCCAGAGTTCGTCGTGCCAGGGCCACTCCCTCCACGGTGCAATGGACCGACTTATACGGTAGTGGAGCAGTTCACGGTGTGAGATCTTGACTTGGAGAAGTACTTGCGGCGCACGCTCGACTACGCAGCCATACAGAGACGGGTACTTGGCCACCAGGGTGTAGAGCGAGAGCTGGAGGCAGTAATGCGGAGGTCGAGGCCGAGAGGGCGAGGGGTGAGGCTCTTGGTGTGGTTGGAGAGAGGAGATAGGAGGGCGGGGCCGCGGTCGTTCTTCACGCGGTAGGGGGCGAGGTGCTAGGCCTCCTGCTGGCGGGAGAGATGCTAGCTCCTTGGGTCGAGGTGAGAGCAGCTCACGGGTTCCTGAGACAGCTGAGGCGTTTATCCCAGCTGGGCTGCCGACGTTAGACTGGGTGATAGGGGTGAGGGACCCTTCTGGAGCACGGGCGATGTTGGATATTCCGCGCCTCCCGCATCTGCCGATGCGACTACCTGCTCAGGTACGAACACGAACTTATTTCTTTCCATGATTCAAATGCTTTTGTTCATGCATCCATTGTTCTAATCTTTAAATTATCATGCAGGTGCCGCGAGAATGGGCGGAGAGGGCTATCATGCTGATGGTGGGGATGCGCCAGTTGCTGAAGGACTGCACCAAGGGGAGGACCCTTCAGACTAGACCTGTTCCCGAGCCTGCTTTACCTGTCGCTTCATAGGTACAAAAATGCATGCATATACCTTTTATTGGATTTAAAATATACATGGAATGAATGAATGTTTATGACATGCAGGTGCAGCCACGACGCTCGGCCAGGACACAGCCACGGGACACTACGAGCACGCGGCCGCGGCCACGAGAGGCGGGGTACACAGAGGCGTCACGGTCCGCTACGAGGGGCAGGCGATTGAGGTGGTTCCTGAGGCGGCGCCCGGCGGAGGCCCGCTCACGAGGAGTCGAGAGGAGGATCTGGAGGAGTCACTTTCGAGTCACGAGCTTTAGGGTCCACGGACTCGAGTACTGCCTCGCCCCGGCGGCGGCGGCGGCGATGGCGATGGTGGCGGCGGTAATGGTGGAGTGGGACAGCAGAAGAGGATCCGCCTGGGCTGAGCTTTAGATTTTTGCTTTGTTAGTCTTTCTTTCGCATGGGCCTGCGTGCTAGCACAGTTGTAGCTTCCAGGCCTGCGTGCCTTGGTTTCGTTTGGGCCTGCGTGCCCCGGTAGATAGGATTGGGCGTGTGTTTGCCCCAGCTTCTGTACTTCCTTCCTTACTCATTGTAAATGGCGCATTTTATTTTTGAAAATCTTGCACTTTTCTCCATTTTGCATTCGTTCGCACTTCCTTTAAGAATTGTATTTTATGAAATATGTTCGTCTAACTTTGAAAAAAAGCAAAGAGCACGCGAATTTCAACTGCTACTCTTAAGACAGAATAAAGCTTAACCCAACTGAATTAATTTACAAAATTTGACTCAAAATGACAGGAACACCGTTAAGGTGGAATTTGTGATCATTAAGGAGAGTAACGACTAAACTTGACCATGATTGGACGCGAAAATGAGACACGAGAATATTTGATTGAGGTATATGCCTCTAACATGAACAATGGAATTGGGGCGTTTGAAGGTGAGAATCGATTCCGTAAGCTTTGGTGCGCGTTTGACCGCTTCACATAGTAACCAGCACACGTTAAGACTTGCATACACCTTTTAACTTGACCAAACGCTCTCGACACAAATTTTGACATGTTGACGGGACGGAAATTTTTGAGATTTTGGGATTTTTTGAAGGATATACATGAACACTCAGACAAACGGGTAACTGGACATGCCGTATTCCCTTAAAGCAGGTTGAAATTTGTTAAGCTGAATGAACAGAGCTTGGAATGCCATCTCGGAACCAAAAATCAGGGAAGAAAACTTGTTGTCAAAAATTGCAGAACTCTCGAGCTCTCGAGAGTGTTGTCGAGCGCTTGGGAATTCACTCCCGAGCGCTCGGGACTGCTGTGATCTGCAGACCATTGTTCCTTTCCAAGATGATTTCCCAGCTCTCTTGTGTCCTTTTGCCCTGCATGCACACTTCCAAGGCGTCTTGTAACCCTCCTTAAGTTGCTTTCCAAGGGTCAGTGGCTTCCCAAAGCAAGACTAGTGTATTTCCCATGTTTTCTCAAGTTTCCAAAGTTTGAAATCTTGAAAATGCAAGTAAGTGGTCTTGAAAAAGACAAGTTTGTTGAGTTTTAAGGCTGGTGAGTGAAGGATTGCCCCCCTCCAGCCTTCTATAAGTACTAAGGCCAGCCTTGGCAAACCTATTCACACTTCAAACCATCATCTTTCTTCCAAAACTTCGTTTCTCATGGCTTTGTTGCATCAAGCTTTGCTTCGGCCTTGGTTGGACAGCCTTGAAGGCATTGATTGGCTGAATTTCCAAGGACATCGCCTTCACGCCTTGAAGTATCTCCGCGAGATCACAATCCGCCCTGTCTTGCTGCACGCGGCGGCACGCTTTTGGGATCCCGAAGTGCATGTCTTTCGCTTTGGATCTCAAGAGCTATGCCCCACCGTCGAGGAATTCCATGCCTACCTGGGGAGCCACGACTCCACCGAGCCAATTGTTCCAATGCTTAGGGAGAGCATGAAGAATATCCTAAAACCAAGCTAGGGGTCAACGGGAACGTTGCTGAGTTCTTGACCCGGGGCAATGCCATCAATAACGTGCAGTTGTATGAGAGATTTAGCCCACCTGGAGACTTAACGGATTTCGAGTATCAAGGTCGTCGAATGATGGCTTGTTGCATCTGCCTCTTGGCGGCCTTCCTGCTGGTTCCCTCTGTCGGTCAGCCTAGCCCTTTGCTGGTAGGAGTTGCTGCTCAGATTGAGGCTCGCAAGGACGTTGCTCCCTTGGTCCTCGCAGAAACCTTGATGGGGTTGGACGCTGTCCATGCCGGTCGCACGAGGGTTTTTGGTGGCAGCCCGCTGTTGCTGCAGGTTACGGACCTCACTCAGCTCTCCTTTTTCTATTTCTCACATTCATTTTACCTCGACACTCGGTTTAGGCTTTATCTGGCTTCTTACTTGTTTTCTCTCTCTTTTTCTGACAGATATGGCTTTGTGACAAGCTGAATGTGCTGACCCCTCCGGCCAATGACTGGTGGTACCGGGCTAGCGGATGGAACCGTCCTTTCCAAGTGACGTACAGGGATGAGGATGATTGGGCTGACTTCTTCGCTTCCCTGGACGATGATGACATTGTTTGGCGTTGTCATTGGCTGAGGCTTCCTGCGATGACCATGAGCAACATGGGTTCACCGCATGTGTTTGTGGCAGGCTTGACTGGCTTCACTTTCTATTCACCATTCCGCATTTTGCACTAGCTTGGACTCAGCCAGGAGGTGCCGCCCCCGGGTTCAGAAGTGCTTCATCTCCCTCCCTTCACCATTCCAAGTCTTCGAAGCAATGTTCGAACGTGGGAAGCCCGCAGGACTGAGCCAAGTGATCCGCTTTACTCCATTGCCTTGACTGGCAGGTACCGGAAGTGGCTGAGGAGAGATGTGGAAGCAAGGAGGGGTTGAAAGCTTACTTTGCCGTTTTTTGAAATAAAAAGTGTTTTAGTTGTGTGTTTTCTTTTGTCATGCTCAGCCTGTAATAAAGAAATCATCTGAATAAAACCGACTGATTAAGGGTTTCCCCCTTTTGGTTCGTTAATCGCATGCACCTTGAGAGAAAACATTTTGACTTGTCAATTTGGATTTGATTTTTGAGATTTAGGATCGAACCTCAGAGTGAGATTGCCTACATATCCCTCAAGAAAGGGAATTAGGCCCATACGTAGTTCGGGCTAGGGTTCGCTCGGGTATTAACGCTCTCCTTTTTGTGCTCTAAATTTTGCCTAGAACCGCCCTTTCAGGTTTTTGGCCTAGCGAGCTCTTTTCGACTTTTTTGCCTTAACTTTTGCCTAGGCCGCCCTTGCGGGTTTTCGACCTAGCAGGCTTGCTCTAATTTTTGCTTGGAACCGCCTGCCCTTGGGTTTTCGGCCCAACGAGCTCTCTCAGGGGTAATACCGTTTGAGTTGGTCCAAATTGACAAGGTTTGAGAATTCGTTGCCGTCAAGATCGATGATTGACGCTACTCCTCCAGAAAGGATAGTCTTGATGATGTACGGCCCTGCCCACTTTGGTCGGAATTTCCCTCGTAGGTCAAAAATCGGTGCACGGATTTCCTTGACTACCATGTCCCCCTCTTGCAGGTCCCTCGACTTCACCTTCTTGTTGAATGCTCGGGCGATTCTCCGTTGGTAACCCTGAATGTGGTACAATGCTCGTAGCCTCCTTTCGTCGAACAGCATGAGCTCTTCGAACCTTCCACTAATCCAATCGGCCTCATCTATTCCTTGTTCTGCCATGACTCTGAGTGATGGAACTTCTAGCTCGATGGGGAGAACAGCTTCCATACCGTACACCAAAGAATAGGGTGTTGCCCCGGTCGGTGTGCGGATAGACGTTCGGTATCCCCATAAAGCTAGTGGTAGTTGTTCATGCCAATCCCTAGCTGATTCAACAATCCTTTCGAGGATCGACTTGATGGTCTTATTGGTTGCCATTGCCCCATTCGTTTGCGGCCGATAAGTGGTTGAGTGATGCACTTGAATCTTAAATTCGTCGAAAAGTTCCAAAACCTTTCCCTTGAAGTGAACACCATTGTCAGATACGAAGGCCTGAGAAATCCCATATCGATAAATGATGTTCTGCCTGATAAAGTGAGCTACTTGAACTGCCGTCAGAGTCTTGTACGAGGCTGCCTCAACCCATTTAGTGAAATAATCGACTGCTACCAAGATGAACCTATGACCGTTAGAAGCTGCGGGTGTGATCCTTTCGATGACGTCAATGCCCCAGGCGGAGAATGGCCATGGTGTTGCCATTGAGTGTAACTCCGAAGGCGGGACGTGGATAAGATTAACATGAGTCTGGCACCTATGACATCGGCGCACATACTCGATGCAATCTGTCTCCATGGTTGACCAATAGTAGCCTAGTCTCAAAACTTTCTTCGTTAGCATCATTCCATTCATGTGGGGCCCACAAACACCTTCATGAACTTCCTCCATCACTGCTATTGTGTCGTCACCGTGAATACACCGCTTGTGGACTCCGCACGGAGATCGCCGGTACAATTGCCCACCACAGATGATGTACTGAGACGCCAGTCGTTGTAAAGCGATCCGATCCTTCTTGGTTGAATTTGCAGGGAACTCTCCTTTCTCGATGAAATTCCAAATATCGTGAAACCAAGGGAGTCCATCATCAGGCTCGTCGATGTTCATGACGTAGTCGTACACGTGCTTGCCTCTTTGCTCAATCATGACAGGCCTTAGCTTTACCCCGATCGGGAGTTCCAGCATAGATGCTAAGGTGGCGAGCGCGTCTGCGAAGCGATTCTTCATCCTAGGCACGTGTGTAAAGGTCACCTTTTGAAAATTTGAGATAAGCTCGTCAAGCTTCTAATGATACGGCTTCATCTTCTCGTCTTTGACCCTCCATTCCCCGTTTGCTTGTGACACGACGAAGTTGGAATCCCCCACGACTTCCAGCACCTTGACCCCAATTTCCAATGCAGCTTCCATTCCCACAATACACACTTCGTACTCTGCCTCATTATTCGTGACTTCGAAGTTCAACTTGAAAGCCAGGGGAATATGTGACCCTTCGGGCGAGACCAGTAGTATGCCAATCCCGAAGCCCTTCTGGTTAGCAGCTCCGTCGAAGTACAACGTCCATGTCTCATCGACTGCAGTCATTACATCTTCATCGGGAAATGGAAACTCCGTGTGTTCTGGCCCCTCAATCGGGCGATCTGCCAAAAACTCTGCTACTGCTCTTCCTTTCACTGACTTGCGGGTGACGTACTTGATTTCGAACTCGGCCAATAAGAGTAACCAACGTGCTAGCTTATCGGTAAGTGCTGGCTTCTCGAATAGATATTTGAGGGTATCCATCCGATCAGTATCACCGAATAAGATAGCATGTAGTGTCTCAATTTCTTTGTGGCCCAAACGAGCGCCCAACATGTCTTCTCCAATGAAGTGTATCGTTCTTCGCTCCCCACCATCTTCTTGCTCAGGTAGTAGATCGCTCTTTCAATCCCATCATCTCCCTCTTGTGCGAGCATGCACCCCATTGAAGAGGGCGTGACGGACAAGTATAGGATCAAAGGTTTTCCCGGAATGGGTGGCATCAAGATTGGCGGATTCTGTAGGTAAGTTCGCACTGCTTTAAAAGCCTTTTGGCACTTGTCGTTCCATTCGAACTTCACGTCCTTCTTGAGCAGACGAAACAACGGCTCACAGGTTAAAGTTAACTTGGCGATGAACCGACTAATGAATTGAATCTTTCCCAAGAAACATCGGACTTCTTTCTCAGATTGAGGTGGCTCCATCTCAAGAATGGCCTTAATCTTAGAAGGATCCACCTCGATCCCCCTGGTCGTGATCATGAATCCAAGCATCTTTCCAACCGTGACTCCGAATGTGCACTTCTGCGGATTGAGTCGCGTCCTGTACTTTCAAATCCTCTCAAAGAACTTTCTCAATGCCGGGAGATGGTCTTCTCTTTTCTTGCCTTTCACTATCATGTCATCGACGTAGACCTCGACCTCCTTGTGAATCATGTCGCGCAACAGTATGGTAGCACCCCTCTGATACGTAGGACCGGCATTCTTCAATCCAAATGGCATGACCCGATAGCAATATGTCCCCCACTCGGTGATGAATGTGGTCTTTTCCCTATCTTCCGGAGCTAGGAGAATCTGATTGTACCCCGAGAAGCCATCCATAAAGGCAAGTAGAGCGTGCCCTGCAGTGTTATCAACGAGTACGTCTATATGTGGCAATGGAAAATCGTCCTTAGGGCTCGCTTTGTTCAGATCCCTGAAATTGACACACACTTTGATTTTTCCTTCCTTTTTGGGGACAGGAACGATGTTGGCTACCCAAGTGGGGTACTCTGTTACGATTAGAAACTGGCGTCGATTTGTTTTGTGAGCTCTTCTTTTATCTGTAATACCCAATCGGGCCGCATTTTCCTTAGTTTTTGCTTAACGGGCTTCGCATCAGGGTAGAGAGGGATTCTGTGCTTGACTATCTCCGGATCGATTCCGGGCATGTCTGCGTGGGACCAAGCGAAAACTTCTTTGAATTCTTTTAGTAAATCTGTGAGCTCTTGAAGCTCAGTGGGAGATAGCCCGGAACCTACCTGAACCAATCGAGGGTTGTCCTCATCACCCAAGTTTATTGAGATTATTTCTTCTTTTAAAGGCTGAGCATGCCTTTCATTTTCGCGATCGATGAGGGAACGGATCTCCTTGGGAATGTCCCCATCGAGATCTATTCCTTCATCGTTGGGATCCAAACAATTTATTTCAAAAATCGGCAAGTAAGCGAAAACATCATCCATTTCATTAACCAGTTCATCAGACAGGGGGAATAGAGCTGTTGACTCGAATTCGAAGTAAAAAGTACGATGTGGAGGGCCAATGGGCACAAACTCCGACTCTGTGCTAGACGACGAGTCAGTGTCGGACTCGGACTCAGACTCAGTGCAAGTGCTATGAGTGCGAGTTACATGTGGAATGAAAGTGCAATTATCATAAACGCCTACAGCCTCCACAATGAGTTTGGAAGGGTCTTCAATTTCTTCTTCATCTCCAAGCATCAGCACGGCAGGATCTTGCATCATACCCCCTGATCCCTTGCCCTCAAACAGGAGTTGGAGACTGCCCAAACCAAAAGCTTCCAACCAGTCGAGTGCCTGAGACAGTTCTTCCACCTTTGCAACCTCTTCATCAACCTCTTCATCACTCTCCCAAGTATCATTGGCGAAGATTTCGAAGTCAGGATACTTCATCTTAGTCTCAAGGTCCACAAAGGGCTCAAGTTCTCCTTGGTATAGTGGTTCCTTCTCCTTCAATTTCATCTCTGTTGCACGGGCCCGGGCGCGATTGCGCCATTTCTTTGCTGGATCACCCTTCTTGGCCTCATATCCCAGACCAAAACGCTCGTTACTCCCAGCGAAATCAGGGAACTCAGGGACTCCTTGAGCATAAAGTCCCAAGCCCATGCCCGGCAGATACTTCATCCGTTTCATAATTTCCAACGCTGCAGAGCTCACCAAGAAACCGTCCTCGGCCCGAATGGTGCACACTTTCGAGGTCATAACTGCAAAACCTCCCATGGCAATATCTTCCTCTCCATGCATAATCTCAAGCAGCGGGGAATTGTCCTCGGAGTGCGGACGAATACCTAAGTCTCCATGGATGATAAGGGTTCCAGATTCCAATCCCAAAATGAGTTTCTGATGCAATGTTGAGGGCACACCCATAACATCCGGGCGATGTAGCCAAGGCCTTCCCAACAGGAGATTGAAAGATGCAGGTATTTCCAGCACACAGAATTCGACGGTGGTTTTGAACTTGCCAGTTGCCAATTCCAAGTTGATTGTCCCCAAAACATCACGGCGGGTATTATCATAAGCACGGACGCCCAAATTCGACGGCGCGAAGTCCTTGTTTTTAAGGCCCAAGCAATAAGCAGTGCGGAGTGGGCACACGTTAATGGCGGAGCCATTATCAACAAGGATTGCTGGGACCCACTTTCCCAGGCACTTCATGGTGATGTGAAGGGGTTTGTTATGGTCAGCTTCTTCAGGCGGCAGGTCTTTCTCAGTGAAGGATAAGGTGTGCTGGGTGAAGTTCGGGGTTATAAGGGCAATGAGAGCTTTAGGAGCAATATCGGAGGGAACTTCGAACCTGGAAAGGGTGTTGACCAGCCTGCGGTGGTGCTCGCGGGAGGCAGCTAACACTCCCCACATAGACAAGCGAGCGGGGGATTCCTGGAGTTGTCGGATAATGGGGGTCAGCGGAGGCTTCAGGGTTAGATTCAGGGAGGGAGTTGAGGTCGATGGACAGTTTGGGCTGATAAGGCGGGTTAGGTGTAGCGGAGCTTGGAGGGTTATTTTGTGGAGCTTGCGGGACGGGAGTGTTTAGGTTTGTGGGGTTGACAGGGGTATTCTGCTGCGGCGGAGGGGCCCGGGATGAGCTACCTTGCTGGAGGTTGGTAGGCTGATAGACTCTTCCACTCCTGGTGAGGTTACTAACTATTTCGGGAATGGGTTCCCACCAAGTACCTTCCCAGAAATCGGAGAAGTTAAAGTCATAGTCGTCCGCCTTACGCTTCCCTTTGTCAAGTGCTGTCTTCTCCAAAGTTTTGTTGAGAGTTTCCATTTCCAAGGTGTGCCAGATGCTGTCTTCCTCCAGGGAATTCCAGAAGTTACTGTTGTTGTTGCCATTATCGTTGCTAATCTGCAGAGATCCTTCGTCCAGCATGGCCTTATTGACAGTCAGTTCTTCACCATTCATCCACACGTTCACCAATTCAGATTTTCCCCACAGATCTTCTGGATCCAATACACAGATGCTGGGCTCGTCAGGGATTTGAACTACGGGTTTGGAAAAGAACTCCTCGACGATGTATTCCTACGGGAGGAAAAGATAGTCCATGGAATGCTCCAGAGCATCAGAGTCTCGAGTAAGGTTGACAATGGTCCTGGCGTTGAGCCCTAAGAGCATGCGGGGATTCATCAGATCTATTTCCTCTACCACTTCCTCTTCTTGAAAAAGGTACGCTAATGGCGTCTCGTCTAGGGGGTCGGAATCATCCATCCAGTGCCATCCGTTGGGTTCGGGCTCCCATTCCCATTCATCTTCCTTCTCAACAGGTTCAAGCTCAGTGAAAAGAGCAAACAGAGAATACCCATCCAAGGGATCAGCCATCATCTCCTCCCAGTCTTGCCTCCATTCTCCCTGTTCCAATTCCTCAACTTGGCTAGGGTTAAGTGCCACAGGCCATGCTCCAGTAATAAAAGCCCTGTCTTCTACTGCCAGGAAATCTTGCACTAGGTCTTCCCACCTTCTCTGAAAGTCCCATTCCACGGTTTTCAATGCACAGACGGCATCCTCAACTGGCAGCTCAACGGTTGGTTTGGGTTGGGTAGTAGGAATGATGTAATGGCTAGGGTCAAAGGGTTGGCTTATGAAGATAAGGTTGGTGCGGGCATTGGAATGCTTTGGGAGTGGGTTTGAGACAGTGTTTGGTTTTTGCGGTGGCATAGGGAGGGTTTTGTTGTCTATTAGGTCTTGGATTGCATGGCGGAGACGGAAGCAGTTGTCGGTTAGGTGGCCCACATTCTGGTGATAGGCACAGTACACATTAGGGTTGTGGGATGCGGGTAGTTTTTGAGGTAGGGGAGAAGGGGTAAGTGGTTTGAGGGTGCCGCTTTCGACCAATTTCTCGAGCACGGCGGAAAGAGGTGCTGAGAATTGAGCAAAAGTGCGGGGTTGGGTACACGGTTGACTGGTTTGGGTGGCTATCTGGTTCACCGGCTCGGCTTGGGCTGCGTTTGTGGAGGTCTTGGGCAGGTTGGTGTAGTTCGAGTTGCCAAACAGAGCGTTGCTGTTTCCGGAGTAAACCTTCTTGGGCTTGGGAGTAGGCTCGGGTTTGTCAAGGATCCCCAATTGAACTGCTTCTTCGACGGCTAAGCCTGTATCGAAGAATGTTTTAAAGTCTGAGCATGCTTGGGCCATAACCATGTGCCTCGCAAGAGTGGGTTGAAGGTTACGGACTATCATTCGGATTTGGTCTCTGTCGCTCGGTCTATCTTTCATCTGTGCTGCCTTTGCCCTCTACCTCTTCACGAAATCAGCGAAGGCCTCCTTTGCTTCCATCTTTGTTGACTCCAATTCACGGGTGGTCACCTCCAACTGAATGTTATAATCGTATTGCGTCACAAAAGCCGCGCATATATCCTCCCAAGAACGCTTCTTTCTCTCATCCAGTGAAGTGAACCAATGCAGAGCATGTCCCACCAAAGTCTGTGAGAACATCTGTACCATAGCATCCTTCTCGACTCCCCACATGGAAAGTGCTCCAATGTATCCCGTAAGGTGTGCCTTCGGATCTCCCGTTCCGGCGAACTTAGCGAAGTCGATTGGCTTGAACTTTTCTGGAAGCTTCGCGTTAGGAAATAGGCAAAGCTTATTGATGTCAAAGCCAGTCGATGCTATCTTCTCATTTCTCGCAACAGACTCCTCTAGCTGGGTGAGCTTTGCCAATACTGCTGCCATCTCGGGGTTTTGCGGAGTTTCCAAATCAAAGATCTGCTGCTGTTGGTTCGGATTCGGGTTAGGGTTAGGATTGATGTTTAAGTTGGGAATGGGGTTTGGGTTTGGAATCGGATTCGGGTTTGGAACTGGAATCGGGTTAAGAAGTGGGTTAGGGTTTGGGATTGGATTTGGGTTTTGAGGTGGAAGACGTCTTGCAACTCCAGTGATCATCATCATGAGTTGGGCAATTTGGTTATCAGTACGTTCGCCCAGGCGTTGAATATCTTCTCTAATCTGAGCCATTTCTCCGTTCAGATTTCCCGGGTTTGGGTTAGGGTTCGGATGAGGATTAGGAAGAGGATTAGGAACAGGATTAGGATTTGGATTTGGCTCACCTCCGCTCGGGTTTGGATTAGGGTTGCCTCCGTTCGGGTTGACGGTTGGGTTCGGGCCTGGGTTACCTCCGTTTGGGTTCAAGCCTCCAATCAATAGATCCATTTCCACCCCCAAATCTGATGCACTGACGGAGTCTGCCTGCAGTTGGAGCTGTTCCAATCTCTGTCCCAAGGGTCTGGTCCAGGAGGGTATGATGTTCTTCTTTTTTGGCCCAATTGCTCAGAACTGACAGCAAAGCAAAAACTTGTGCTCAGACGCGGTTCCTGCTTGCATTTTTATGAAATTGATGCATGATTTTTAGAAAATAAGTGTCACGTCGTCACTGTCATCGACTCCGATTTTACCGAACAAATGACTTACGGGAGGTTGCCTTGATCCTCGGATTTTTGAGGCGTATCCTCATTTAGGAACGGTCGATTCCCAAAAGATGCTAAAATAAGCTAAATATTTGGCTAATATTCCATCGACAATTTGACCATCGGTTCGGAATGACTTGAGGTGAACAATGTGATACGATAACCGAGGTGCCGTAAGCGGTACACTTGCTTTTAGCCTGGATGGTGTTGGTATCACAATGTTCTGCTCCCCTATCATTCCTTTCCTTTGGTTAAATCCCAATTAAATGCTTAGTCAAGGACTTAGCGAAATCTTAATTTCCTCTAGTTTCGGGTTCGAGGACTAATGAGATCCATCAACACGCATTTGGGTGCGTGACTCTTCATCGGGTCTTGGCAACCTTCCGAAGACCGCGCGAGCGAGTCTCGAGAACCGTGGCTGACAGCATGATGATGATGCAAGATGCAATGCAGCACTTAAACAGATTATAGCACATAGTCTTACCCTACAGGCTCCTGTCCTAGTTTGGAAGGTTCTACGGCTTGCTAAACATATACAAAGGCCGGGTTTTGGCTTGAAGAGGGTTCCCCGGACTAGAGTCAAAGTATACCTCCCGTTATCGCGCGTACACCCAATAACGGTACAAACGGTAGATATGACTCATCACGGTCGAGGGTTGCTGAGCATTCCAGGATTCCTTATCACCAGCAAGCCGGGCAAGATTGCCGAAACACAACAGCGGGGTTGAACAAGAATATACATACACAAGAAGAAACAATGAAACAAAATAACTTTGAAAATCCCACAAACGTTTTTCAAGCTTGGCTCACAAGTTTAATTGATATTCAAGAAAAGCGGGCCGTTTTGTCAACAAACCAACTTTTTCTTAAGTATCAATTAAACCAATCCCCAGCAGAGTCGCCGCTATGGGCTACCACAGCCCCGGGCGGAATCGGGGCGGCCCGAAAAAGAAGCGCCACGCTGTTTCTTGGATTTTGAAAATTTTTGAAGAGTCGCCACCCGGATTTGTGGTTTGCCACCCGAGAAACCGTTTTATTTGGAAAATAGTTGATTTGAATTGAAAACCAGAGATTTTGAAAAGGGTTCGGAAGCCATGTTACGAGGGGGGAAGGGTTTTACGGCACCCCCCTCGCCCGATTCGAAATTGGTCTCTACTAGACATTCATGGGATTTTTCAAAGGATTTTATTTCATTGAGCAGCTAGCACTTATTTACAGATATATCAAGTTGGGAAGTGCATGCATGTGCATATGTACAACGAATAAATGAAAAATGGTGATGTGATACGAAAATGCTAGAAGCTGGAACACCCTGTCACTTATACACTCTAGAGCGCTCGGAAACACTCCCGAGCGCTTGGGAGTATTGCATGTCCAACCTACCAATCATGTTAGTCCAATAGAATACAATGGAATCCACTACTGGAAACATAAACTGGAACGTTATTAAATACACTACAGGCCTGACAGATGACTCAATGGACTAAGAATAGGTCTCATTCTTTTGGGCCATACAATCCTGCCCTTCTGGAAAATGGTTTAACAGTTATAAAGGGGCAACAAGGGACACATGCATGGCCTTGCAAAGGCAGTACAGGAACTAAGATGAAGGGAGACTTGGATAAGATGACATGCAGAATACTCCCGAGCGCTCTGGAATGGACTCGAGCGCTCGAGAGTGACCTACACTACCAGACTGATCTCAACCAACTGACACCTTGCTTTGATATTCTGATGTGGTAGATCTACCTCTTTCTTTTGAACGTGGGAAATTTCTCTTTTTATTATACTGAAAAACATGCTTTTGCACTTCCTTTATATGAAAATGATCCTTGTCCTTTTGAAAATCAGATCAACCACATCAAAACATTTCAAGAAAGTTGTTTTGGTTGGGATCGATCTGCATTCCCCCTGCATGTTAGTTTAGACGCCTAAAAAAATGGAAAATGGGACTGGCCTCACTCTCGAGCGCTCCAGAGTAGTCCCGAGCGCTCGGGAGTGTTTCCAGTGATGCATGCATGGAAAATACCCTCGTATCCCTTTGCTCTTGTTTGAACACTAAGGTCCTCCCATTACACCCTCAGTATTGAAGACTGGGATGAGCTGAGAGGCCTCCCTCAGAAGGGAAAATAGCCTTGTGGTTGGAAATTAGTACAAAAATTTCTACCTTTGAAATAGAACTCTTGCTCCTGGGATGGCTTTGAGGAAATGAGTGAAGAATGAAACACTCAAGAGATCAGATATGGAAGGTAATCTGAACCCTCTTCATGCTCTTGCATCTTCACACTTGGTTGTTTTGGTTTTTTTTTTTTTTGAAAATCAAAGTCTTTCCTCACCAAGAAATGGGAGTGGGAGTGTTTTTGTTTTTGAACAGTCAGAAGAGTGGTCTAGAGAGAGAGAGCTCGTGCCTCTTCTGAGCTGAGAAGAGGCCTTATGTAGGCAAAAATATAGCATATGGTCTCATATTGGAAAATATCATTTGGAATCAAAATGAAATCTCCATCTCTGACTCATCTCTGACTGAGGTTGAGTGAGGTCTAAGGCTAAGACCCGTTCAAACGGCTGCAATGATGGCTGCATGGATAGTGGGGAAGCTCCATCATCCATTGGGCAGTACAAAAGTCTCGAGCGCTTGAGAGTGGTCTCGAGCGCTTGGGACTTCACTCTCGAGGGCTCGAGAATTGGCTGACCCATGGTTTTGGAAAATAGTCTAGAGCGCTTGGGATTGATCCAGAGCGCTTGAAAGCTATTTTTGACATTTTATTTCTCTTTTTAAAGCCTTTCAAGGAGCATTGTTCTATCGGTTCAAGGCTTGTTTAATCCAATTTTCATCATCGGGGAGCCTCCAGGCCACGAATCAAGGAAATTCGAGTTGTCCAAATTGGGGTGTCTACACCAACCGAAGGCCAGTAGTGTAGAAGGTTCGACGTTCGGCTCCTTCCCACCTAGACGCAGTAATGGCAGAGGTAGATCAACTGTTGAAAGCAGGGGCTATCCGAGAAATCCTGTACCCAACTTGGCTCGCCAACCCAGTGGTGGTTTCGAAGAAAAATGAGAAGCTCAGGGTTTGCGTTGACTTCACCAACCTCAACGATGCTTGCCTGATGGACCGCTTTCCGCTCACTCGGATTGAGCAAATGGTTGACGCAACAGCTAGGTACGAGCGGCTGAGCTTCATGGACGCATACTGGGGCTATAATCAAATCGCCTTGGTCGAAGATGATCAAGAGAAGACAGCCTTCATTTCCCCCCGGGGAATGTATTGTTATAACGTCGTTCCGTTTGGGTTGAAGAACGCCGGAGCTACATTTCAACGAGCAATCACAAAGATGTTCCTTCTTAAGCTCGGCAAGACCATGGAGGCATACATTGATGATATGGTGTGCAAGAGTAGGTTCGCTCGGGACCACCTTCGGGATCTGGGCAAAATCTTCGCTATTCGGAAGGAATATAAGCTCTGCCTAAATGCAGAAAAATGCGTATTTGGTGTCGGTTCGGGGAAGTTCCTCGGATATATGGTTAGCTACCGAGGCATCAAAGCTGACCCAACTCAACTCACGGCCGTGCAGAACCTCCGAGCTCCAACTACCATTAAGGAGGTTCAACGACTCACGGGCATGATTGCTGTGTTGAGTTGCTTCATCCGATGCTCGGGGGATCTTTGCCGCCCGTTCTTTCAGGCGATCAAAACCAGTCGGCGTCAATTTGTGTGGACTGAGAAGTGTGAGCTGGCTCTGCAATCATTAAAGGAATACCTTTCCCATGCTCCTCTCCTTGTTACACCCCTACCCGAGGAAGACTTATACCTCTACCTTGCGGTATCAGATCATGCCATAAGTGTCATGCTTGTTCGGAGGGAAGGCACCGAGCATCTACCCATTTTCTTTTCAAGTAAAACGATGACGGATTCTCAGACACGGTACCTGCCTATGGAAAAGTTGGCTTTAGCACTTGTTTCAGCTAAAACGAGCCTCTTGCCATACTTTCAATGCCATAGGATCGTGGTCCTCACTCAGTTTCCTCTCAAGCCTGTTCTTCAGAAAACAGACTCCTCTAGTAGGATTTTAAAGTTCTCCCAAGACCTGACCAACTATGACATCCAATTTGAACCAAGAACCGCTATCAAGGGGCAAGCTTTAGCAGACTTCTTTGCCGGCTTACTCCAGGGTTAAAAGATGAAGAAAACGCCTTGGAAACAGCAGCTGAAGCGGCTCGTTTATCCGAGGCCAAAGAACATGTTGAATGGAGTAGCCCTCCCCAAGACACTCTTTGGTCACGGTTCACTCTAGAAGCCAGGAAGCCGAAGAAAGAGTGGAAACTCTTCTCCGGGGACGCTTGGCAAATGATGGTAGATGGCGCATCGAACATCAATGGGGCTGGGGCTGGTATTGTGCTCGTTTTTCCGGCTGGCATGGTTCATGAGCATGTGGTGTCAATTGGCTACTCTGCCACCAACAACGAAGCCGAGTATGAAGCTCTCATCGCTGGACTACAGCTTGCTCTTCGGTTGGGGGCAGGTCCAGTACATGTCTTTTGTGACTTCAGGTTGGTTGTGGGCCATCTCAATGATGATTATCAGGCCAAGGATGCGCAGATGAATGCTTATGTTAGCCATGTGTTGGCCCTCCTAAAACAGTTTGCCCGCATGGAGGTAGAGTGGATTGCGCGGGAGCATAATGCTCATGCTGACGCCTTAGCAGGTCTTGCTTCGGTATACAAGACCGCGGGAAGTCGCACCATTGTTTTTGACGAAGTCGAGTCTCCGAGCTTTGAACTCACGGTTTGCTCAGTAAACGCCGCTAATCTCGGCCTCAGCCAGATGGACCCAATCATTGCTTTCCTGAGGGATCAAACCCTTCCACCGGACAAGAAGGAAGCCCATAAAGTTTGGTGCCGAGCAGCAAACTATTTGTTGGATGCCAACGACCACTTATACCGACGAAATTCACTGGGTCGGATCTTCGCGTTGTGCATGAGGATCAGGTACAAAGCGTTTTGGACGAGCTTCACTCGGGAAGCTGCAGTGGACACTCGAGTGGTCGAACAATGGCTCATCGAGCGTTGACGCAGGGATATTGGTGGCCGAAGATGGTAAAGTAATTTGAGGATTATGTGAAGCGTTGTGTTCGGTGTCAGAAGCATGCCTTCATTCCTCACCAACCAGCTTTTCCCTTAAAGATGATAACCAGTCTTTGGTCGTTTGCTGTCTGGGGCTTTGACAATGTGGGTAAGCTCCCAAAGGCACTCGGTGGGTTCGAGTACCTAATCACCGCTACAGACTTGTTCACCAAGTGGGTCGAAGCTGCACCATTGGTCAAAACAGCAGCTTCGGATGTGAAGCGGTTCATTTGGAAGCATATTATTTCCCGATTCGGCGTTCCCTACGCCCTTCTCTCGGATAACGGATCTCAGTTTGTGGCAGCAGCGATTCAGTCTTTTTATAAACAACACCACATCACGATCCATACCTCGTCGGTTGCTTACCCCCAGGGCAACGGACAGGCCGAGGCCTCCAACAAGGCTATCACTCGGGGGCTTAAGCGACGGTTGGATTGGAAGATCGGTAAGTGGGTCGACGAGCTTCCTCAAGTTTCATGGAGCTACTGTACTACTCCTCGGCGCTCCACTGGCTGAACCCCGTTCTCCATGGCGTACGACATGGAAGCTGTGCTGCCACTGTCTTCTCTCATTCCTATTGTTCGGTCAGAAAACTTCAATCCTGTGGATAACAATGCTCTAGTTGGCTTCCACAACCATCCAAAGGACAAGATCGCCAACATTGAACGGCCGAGCTCGAACGTTTTTATTGTAACCTCGAGCAACTTCCTGCTGATAAGCTGCGTGGCGTAAGTTGGTGTTGTTGCAGAGTTCTTCAGCAGGGCTTAAGCGACGGTTGGACCAGATGCTCAATAAGTGGGTCGACGAGCTTCCTTAAGTTTTATGGAGCTACCGTACTACTCCTCGGTGCTCCACTGGCCGAACCCTGTTCTCCATGGCGTACGGCATGGAAGTCGTGCAGCCACTATCTTCTCTCATTCCTACAGTTCGGTCAGAAAACTTCAATCCTGTGGATAACAACGCTCTAGTTGGCACCGAGATGGACTTTACCGAAGAACTCTGCGACAACCCCAACTTATGCCACGCAGCTTATCAGCAGGAAGTTGCTCGAGGTTACAATAAGAACGTTCGAGCTCAGCCGTTCAATGTTGGCGATCTCGTCATTTGGATGGTTGTGGAAGTCAAGAAGTTGACTACGTTCAAAGACCCATATGACGGACCGTACAGGGTGGTGCAGAAGATAGGCCATGGTGTCTATAAGCTCGCTGAGATGGATGGTACACCGATTACTGACCCTTGGAACACCCAAAAACTCCGGAAGTTCCATGGCTAGCCTCAGCCACCTCCGATTTTGCTATGTTCGTTTTCATTTTTCGTTCGGTGTGTAAGCCTACGGGAGTTTTTTGGCAATACAAGTTCGGTTCTTCTATTGTTTCTTCGGTTCACCACTCGATTGTTAGGTATACCATCTAGCCCGGGATATTCCCTCAGGGTTTGGCACTTCTATCTCGCTCCTCTAGTACTTCTTCACGAACATTGGTACCTTCGTTTTATTTCTTTACCCATCTTTCTGCCTTAGTGTTGTTTTTCTTTCAAAACACCCCTAAGGCAGGGGGCTCCTATATGGGTATAAGGAAAGGTAAATAAGGTTCTTGGGCAATTTCACTCAAGCACACAATTTTACCCGAACAATAGTGTCGAGACTTCTTTTATGCTTTTGACCGAGTAAAAATACTTGGCAAAATACTTGATACTGAGCAAATCACATGCATTCATATTATCCGAACAAAAATATTTAGAATGTCGATATCGTTAACCTCAAAGGAGACAAAAACAAATGCAGTTGAACAAGGCGTGGCCGTGGTAGATCGTTCGTGGCCACCCTTAACCTGTGTTAGTTACAAACCACAGTTCAGCAAAAGCCCAAATGTTCAGAGCCGACCGTTTAAATTCCAAATTAGTACAAAAAAAAACAAAAAAAACAAAAAACCAAACACCAAACACCACTCTTATGCCTCGGGAGTCCGAGTAACTGAGGGGGAGGTGCCAGGTTCAACCGGTAGGGCTGGAATGTTCTCTTGTTGGAGAGCATTGGCTGCAGCCTTGTCAGTAACCGGTGTCTCATCCTGAACTTTGGCGGCTTCGAGGGGCGGCACTTCAAAGAAGGGTCCTTCGTTCGTCGTCCGGTTCAACACCAGCCTCGTCAAAGCCCATGTTGAAGCCGATCATAAAGCTTTTCTTGTGTTGCGCCTCCTTGAGCTATGTTTGCAGAGCCAGCAATTCTTCCGCCGCATCTTCTTCGGCCTGGAAGTAACCTCCGTCAAATTGGGCCTGCAGCTCTTTCCTCATCTCCTCTTCCATCTCTCTCCTTCCAAGGGCCCTTCCCTCGGCAAATCCCCCGTCCTTGCCTTCGGACCACGCTTGTTCGGCACCGTCCTGCTGTCCCTTGACCAAGTCATTCAAATTGGCAATTATGATCTCTTGGCTTCGGCGGACCTCTTCCGACTGCTCCAAGCTCTTTTTGTAGTCCTCCGCCATGTTATGACTGACCTCCACTCTCTGTTTGAGCAGCTTTGACTACTTCTCATGCTCAGTCAAGTGATGCTGGACACTCATGATTGACTGTGTGGCTTGCATAGGGAACAAAAACACGGTTATCTAACACACAACAAAGAAAACGAAATAGCTCGTGAGCCATAAGGAGGAGTGTTCAAGTGACTTACCCTCCCTGCGTGAAAGTAATATTCATTCAGCACCGTCTTCATTGTAGAAGGAGCCACTATGTCCTTCGGAAGGATCAACCCGGCATGGAGAGTGAAGCCGAGAGACGGATCTTCCTTTAGGTTGTAAGACTTGAGAATTTGTTTTTTGCCGGGTGTGATGAAGCTCGACTGCCAGGGAACGTCGAAATCCGAAGAAGCTCCTTTTTCGGGTTCCTTCTCCTTCTTTTCGGCAATCCGAGCACCGCCCTCTTGCTTGTCGGAGTGCCTGTTGTGGATGCAGGCGCATGCGGGCGTTTCTGAGATTGGGCTAGATGTGGAACTTTCTTGGCTGGAGCATCGGCGGTCGTTACCGAGCCCGAGGCCCCAGGAATCCCAGCTTTCTTTTGCCCGGCTAGCTCTCTAGCCTTCTTCTCCATCTTCTCTTAGAGAACAGCTCACATGCTCTGCGGGGCCATCTCTCTTTCTTCTTCTTCAACAATGGGTGTGCTCTCGGTTGGTTGGCGCAAGATCCCTTGGAGTGGTTTACTCGAGCTTGGGAGGAGGTCTTCGGGAAGGTCGGTGAGGCCAACTTCGGAGCTCTTCTTTTTTTAACTTCTTTCGGAGCCCTTTCCTCGGATTCTTCTACCGTATGTAGCGTCATATTGCAGGATGGTCGGTGCGTCTCTCTCCGCCCTTGGAATGGTCAGCAAAGAATCGGCAAGCCCACAACCCTTTGCGAACCTTAGCAAGTTTTTGTTGATCTGTGGGGTGTCTACCAAACACAACAAACAACAAAGGAGAGGATCAGAACACAAACAATATCGAGAAAGACAAGTCTAATAGCAAAAACAGATGCGCGGTCTAAAGCTTACGTGGGTTGCCCCTTTCCTTGGCCACTTCAAATTGACCATATTCGCCAGGAAGGAATTGGTAATTTCCCCGAACTTCGACGTAATTTGAAGCCCATTTCTCCGAGTCATACATACCCTCGAGAATGATCTTCACCATATTCCATCGGGAACACAAGTAGAAGCGTGAAAATCTAACGTTTCGAGACATCATGTAATTCTTGAAAATGTGGTGAGCCTGGAGGTTGAACATCTTCACCTCAGCCAGTTTGATAATTGAGTGGATAATTCGGTATGAAGTCACACCCAACTGGCACGGGGTGAGTTCAAAGTAATGGAGGATCTCCCTCAAGATCCTGTGCATTTGGAATCTAAGTCCTCCTTCGGTGATGGCCATTAGAGGCACCGTGATGTGCTCGTCACTGAACCGTATCCGAGGCCCGAGGATCGTTGAGATGATGACATCATCTGGAATGTCATAGGTTTGTCGAAAGAGGTCTATCCCTTCCTGGTCAGTGAAACAATCCCAGTAGGGGCAAGGGTCCCTTCCCGTTTGGTTAGGGATCTCATCGGGATCAGGGGCACCTATTTTTCTCCTCATCTTCGGCAACTTAGAAGACGACTCGCCGACGGCCCCTGTGCCCTCCTCAGCTCGACTGGACGAAGCGGTGGGAGTTTCTTCCCTTTCCTCGGTTTTTTCCACCTCGACCTCTACATCGGCCTCCTCGTTAGGGTCATCGCCCACGTTATCCGAAGGCTCGTCGTCAAGGTTGATGATGTCATTGTCAGGACCAATGGACCGAAGAGGAGCCACGCTAGCTGGATAGTCAATCCCCTCGAACCCTTCAGGCTGGGGTCCGCTGTCTCGAACTCTATACTTCTGAGCCACGGCCTTGATTGCTTTGGCTATTCGGGGATCCACCTCGCCGAAGCCCGACGTGTTTGGGTCAACGGAGGTGTACGATTCTGCCGAAGATGTTGACGACGACTCCATACCTAAAACACAAGTACAGGAGATAAGACCATTAGCGAAATGCAAGGTCAAGTTCCCTAGAGTGCCTATGTTCGGTGTTGTGTTCTAATCTCACCGAGCGTACTTAAGGGTTCCCGAACGATGATATGTCGGTTAAGGATTCCGTACAAAAGGTTCCACCGAGCACTAGTGTTAGCCCATATTTCTGTTCGGGAAAGCTTTCAGAACCGTGTTTTTGTTCGGTAAAGTGCTGTTCGAACTTCTGGCTTTATGGAATGATGATTCATCCAAAGATGAGTGAGTTTTAGCTAGTCATCTTGTTCAGAAGAACATGGGTTGAAGATGAACATGTGCTCAGAAGAACACATGACATCTTCAACCTGTTCTTCATTACCCAGAAGCTGTTTCAAGCGCAGTAAAGGGAAAAACCCATTTTTTGGGTCAAAACATGCACAAAAACAACCACAAAACGTAGCAAACTTTGGAGAAACATGAAATACCTAAAAAATGAGAGTGATCTGCGATCGAAATGCAATAAGATTCGAGTTTTGTTGGATTGTTGGTGATGAACACCGTCTGGCAGATGGAACGGTTGAGGGTCGAGGGAGAAAAAGTGATTTTCTCTCTCCCCGTTTCACCTTTTATACCTTGGGCGGAATTCGAAACGATGCTGAGCCCCCAGCCGTTGGATCTGAGCGGGAGATTGATGTGCCGCTCGATGCGCGACACATGTAAGCTTCTGCACACGCCGTGTCTTCTTCCAATGACATGGCAACGCGTGGCAGATTTGACATCGGCGGTTACAGATGCATTAAATGCAATCCCAGTTTATCTGCTTCAGAGCCCAGAGTGCTCTTTTGTCCGGTGATTACTTCGCTCGGAAAGTCCATGTTCGGAGTTGTCCTTTTTCCTTTTGCTGTTTTCGTTCGGCCACTAGTATTCAACTCCTCCCTCTCTTCCGAGCAAAAGAAGAAGGAGTTGAGGGGCTATTATAGTGGGTCGAAATATCCGAGGGGTTCAGAAGGTTCAAAACGTTGCACTGGAGATCCATCGTTTAGTTGTCTCAGTTCGTTTACAGCTAAGGTGGCACTTTGATACGTCATCTGCCCTTCACCGAATAGTAGAAGGATCCAGGGTGGCTCGCTGAGCATGACTTATTTTGCTGAGCGTGAGTGTTTTGGGTTCGCTCGGTGTACCAGTTAATCGTTCAGCAAAGCGTTTCCCCACTTTGATCCTCGTTTGCTTAGCCACTGATCTGTCCTTCGGAACCTGTTCGTTCGGAGACCGCCATTACAGAACATTCTGGAACCTTCCGATGATACGCAAGTTGTCTTTTCTTATCGTTGATTTGACATCTCTGTGTGATGTGACATGTCTGACATAAACCCATGCGGCTCTGCATACTTGGGGAGGCGGCCTTCATTAAATGCTTCTGACATGTGACATCATCCGAGCATAGGAACAAGCACGTATTGCATGCTCGGATTGTTCAACACGACAGACCCTTGCCTATAAATAAGGAAGTACCTCTTACTGAAAGGACTCTCTCTCTTTTCCCTCCTACACACACATGCAACTCCTCTCCTAGCATATTTTCTTATTACACCTCCACTTTCCTCCTTCACATACTAACTAGATTGTCGGAGCTTCTTCCCGAAGGAACGTTCCCCTCTAGTTTATAGGTACACGACAGACAACGTTACCTATCCACGATTCAGCGATGGAGTCAAAAGGGTTCAAGAGGTCTTAGGTTGAAACAGCCCCCCACATTATCCTTGCAAATGAGCTGGAAGGAATTGATGTAATTGGGTGGAATCCTAACCATCTGTTAGTGACAATCGAATGCCGGTTATTAGATATGGGGGCTCAAGGCCAGTAACTGGAGCACAGAGCTTTGAGATGAGGGAACCGAGGCGTGGAGCCGGTATCAATCATGAGGCAAGAGCCTGAGGAATCGGAGCTTAGCGCTTGAGGTGACGAAACCGAGGTATAGATCCAGTTGCAATCGTGAGGCGAGAGCCTGAGAAGTCAGAGCTTAGAGCTGGAAGTGTTGAACCGAGGCGTAGAGCCGGTTGCAGTCGTGAGGTGAGAGCCTAAGAAGTCGGAGCTTAGAGCTTGAAGTGATTGAACCGAGGCGTAGAGTCGGCTGTAGTCTGAAGGTTTGTGCACAGAGATTTTCCATCATAAATTTTGGTGTAGAGCTAGAAGATCGAGGTGCTGAACCGATCAGTAAAATTGAGGCATAGAGCCTGTTGATGGCACAATTGACCTCTTTCATGAGTGAGAGAGAGATGTAAAATATGTGTGATGATGATGGTTAGATATGCTAATGATGATGTAATTGATGCAGACTTGATGTGACAGTGGTGATGCAATTGAAACTTATGTGCATTGGCCCGTGCTTGTGTGTTTGATTAAAGCGTAGAGCTTCTTTCAAGTTCTGGACTTGAGCATTCAGAGCATAGAGCTCGAGCATTTGGAGGGTAGAATCCGACCATTCAAGTACAGGCTTTGAGCATCCAGTACGCAGTGGTTGGGCATTCAAGCGTAGAGATTGAGCATTCAAGTGTAGAACTTGAGCATCCAGTACACAATGGTTGGGCATTCCAAGAGCTTCAAGCATTCAAAATGTTGGATTTTGAGCATTCAAGCATAGAGCCTAAGAACATATGATATCTTGCTGATTGGTTGCGGCGTAGAGCCTGTTGAAGATTGTTACGGCATAAAGCCAGTTGAGATTGTGGGCGTAGAGCCATTGGATAACTGGGCGTAGAGCCGCTGAGATGGTAAATACGGGTGTAGAGCCGCTGAGATCGGTGAATACAGGCATAGAGCCGCTGAGTAACTTAATGGCGAAGAGCTGCATGGGCATAGAGCCGCTGGGTGAGTGAGATAGTGAGCATAGAGCTGCTGAAGTAGTTAGCACAAGCGTAGAGCCGCTGAGTGACTTGAAGTATGTAAAGCTGCTGAGGTAGCGACCATAGAGCTGCTGAGATGGTTAGTTTGGGCTGTTGAGTGAGCCTTAGGGTCACTGAGTGGGTACGGGCGTAGAGCCGTTGAGATTGGTGAAGTGGACTGATAATAATGGGCGTAGAGCCGCTGGGATGGTAAGCGTGGGCGTAGAGCCGCTGGGATGGTGAGCGTGGGCGTAGAGCCGCTAAGATGGTGAGCGTGGGCGTAGACCCGCTGAGATGGTGAGCATGGGCGTAGAGCCGCTGAAAAGGTAAACATGGGCATATAGCCGCCGAATAGCTTGATAGTGATGAGCTCAGAGCTGTTGAAGTGGGGGAGCCATTGACTAGCTTTGATGGTTTTGAGCACGCAGCTGGAGGGTAACCTGATAGAGACGGTGATGAGTATGGAGCTGTTGGGGCTTAGAATAACGAATTTGCGGTCATATGGCTTGCTAAGGAAACCCAGGATGTGATAGCTATCGTACTTCTGAAGTATAGCAATTGGGGCATAGAGCTTGAGGTATCGTGGATCATTGGATTTTGGGGAGCAAGAGCTCGAGTTTGATAATCCTTGGTGGTCAAGCGACCAGCAGTTTGTGAAGAGCTTCAGAAAATTTTGAATGTGGGCTAAATGCTGGTGCTTGACGTTTTTCATGCTCAGACATGTCTTTGAGGCTAGTTCTGACCACATTGTTTTTGCTCGGAAATGCCCCCAAGACTGATTTAGTCAATACTAGTCATTGGTTTTGCTGGTCATGGACTCAAAACCTCATTCTTGCTTGAATTGGTGCACCGAGCAAGATCTGCTGCCCCTGGGATTGCTTGATTTCCAGAGCTCTATAAAAGGGCCGAGATCTAGAGTTTTATTCCATTTTCTTTTCTTCCTCCGTTCTTCTCCGTCACCGAGAACTTCTCCTCGTCTTGTATCTGGTTCTTCGTCGAGCTCGACCAATGGGTGACGTGCGGGCATGGCTGGTGATTGCAAAGAGAGACCACGATGCATTTGGTCCTGTCTTCAAGTTTGATTAGGGACCCTCGCATGGGGGGCTTGCTTCCGTGATGTGGAACTCTTGGGGTGATGCCTGTACGTGATATGATTATTTTTCTGGGTCCTGTGGTGATTCTTTTGAGCCACGGAGCTTCGCCGGAATGCGTCACCTTGGGCGTTTTCCTTTTTTTTTTTTTTGCAATTGGTCTCTGGTGTTCGGACCACTAGAGGATTCAGCATCCTCTTTTCCTTCTTTCTTGTTTTTTTGTTTTCCTTCCTGCATAGGTTAGTCCGGCAGGAAACTGATGTATAGTTTGTTTAGGAAATGCAGGATGATTCACCTTGTGATGTAAAAAGCTTTTGATTATATGAAACAAAATCTTTTGCTCTGATCGTGATTGTGTATGTTGTGCTTGCAACATGAAATTGGCAGTTTGGTGATGGGGGCAGAACCGTGGAAGTTCTCTGCAAATAAGTCGTTCTAGCGGCCGACCAATCGATTAGGCAACCGAGGGATCGATTTATCTTCCTGGGGGTTGACTTGAGCCAACCCTGATTTTCTACGGGCCTAGGAAAAGATCCTGCGGTCGCTACATCGAAACGCCAGCCGGCAGACGACCTAACTGACGTGGATTTTGAATTTGATTTTGATTTAGACTGGGACTCGACCAAGCCTATAAGTACGTGTTTCTAAGAATTTGATAGTTCGTTAGCAATAGTTTTTAGCACATGGCGTAACAAGTTCTTGATCAGTGGTTGAATTCCTTCGATGGCCTTGACCGTCTGCACTTTAAGTCCTTTGGTATGGACTTCCTCTTTTCTCTTCACCAAATTCCTATGAATTTCGCTTTTCTCCGTGCAGCCACCAGCTTGTGGGATCCTGTTCTTCATGTCTTTCGATTTAGAAGAGAAGAATTGTGCCCTACGATCGAGGAGTTTGTAGCTATCATGGGGCATTTGGATAGAGAAGGTTTTGTTGTCCCTAACCTTTTGTTTAATCGTGGCAACCATTTGAAGGCTCTACTCCAAGTTCAAAAACAAGAAATTAGATTTTTCATGGTAAATGGAAGGTTGGAAACCCTATAGCTTGTCCAGCGTTTCGGTGTGGCTTAAACCCATCACTAGGTTCCTCAACAAAAAGCGTGCTTTCATGCGCTATGCGTCTGTTTTCTCCACTGTTACTTGCTTGGCCCTTCATCTAGCCATGCTGATTCCATGCTGCTTGATTTTGCCCAACAGATTGGTAATCGCGTGGGCTTCGCTTGCTTTGTGTTAGTAGGGACCTTGATGGGTCTCAATGCAGTGAAGAGTAATCCAACAACCCATTTCTCAGGTTGTCCTTCGTTACTACAGGTTCGCCCTTTGTTTGTTTACTCTGCCAAATTATCTTTCCACTCGTCGCTTTTTGTTTTGACTCACATGTTCTCACAACTTTGCAATTTTCCCCTTATTTTCTACAGGTATGGTTATTTGAGAAGCGGAGGGTATGGGATACACATGAGCAGCTTCCCTATAGTTCGGACCACTGCATGGAGCGTCGTGTGATTAGACTGTTTCCAGCTTCCCTATAGTTCGGACCACTGCATGGAGCGTCTTGTGATTAGACTGTTTCCAACTGAGGCTGCTCAAAAGGCATGGATGGAGACACACAAGGGTGATTGGATTCAATGGGTTTATCCCTGGTATGGTGTTGAGAGTATGGCTGTAAGTACCATGAACCATTTCGGTGTTGCGGTGATTGGTATTACTCAAGTTACCTTCTACTTTCCTGCTCGCTTTCAAAGATAGTTTGGGGTTGAATAAGATAAGGTGCTGGGCAATCCTGAGTATGCTACTCCAAAGGCTCATGATGCCAACTTTCGCCACAATGTGCTTCGTCTATTCCCGAATGGACGAGCTATCAGGTTTGTACAAACGTTGGTTGGAGAAAAACCTTTTGGAAGACAAGAGTGCAAAGAGAAGGAAGACCTAAAGATTGACATATTGCTTATGCTTTTAAAAGATGTTCTTTGGTTGATTATAGCTTTCATAGATCGAGAATTGTTTGAGCATACTTTTCCTTTTTCCTTGAAAGTAATAAAACATTGGTTGCATTTTTTTTGAAAATGCCTTTGCCATGTGTAGACACCCCAATCCGGACCTCGGAGAGTTTTTGTCCGCCCGATGAAAAAATAAAGGAAACGGTACCTTTGTGAGCTTGAAAAAGGATTTCCCTAAGCCAATGTAAACCACAAAACCCAAAAAAAAACCCGAAAACCTGAAAAGCCTAGATAAAGCCCAAAACAAAAGCCCAAAAAACCCTGGACCGAAAAAGGAGGCACCGTGTGGAGTTCTACTGGAGCGCACGGCACATTGAAACCCAAAGAGCCATGCGCGGCCAAACTTCACCGCACGGCACCTTGAGCAAAAAGCTAACTGACTCAGAAAACTGTCGGCCACGCCAGTTTGAGCCACAGCTGATGACTAGCTCAGCCGAAAATGCACTTTTGGCCTGCCCAGAAAATACCTCCACCATTTGAAATTCAAAATCCTTGGCCTTTGCCTATAAATTAATCTCTGCACCCAAGGGAAAAGAGGTCCCCCTTTTGGCCTTTCTTCTGGCTCTCTTTGCTTTTGGGTATTCTTACTCCATAAGCTTTCTCTCTCTAGTTTTCACACCCACTTTCCTACTTCCACTTCCATTTCCAAGTCATAAAGAATGTCATTCTCAAAAGACATTCCTTAAGTGCTTTCACTCACTCCCTTCTCATCATTGAAGTTGGTCTTTCATTAACTTCAAAATACCATCACCCAAAATACCTAACCTTCACTCACACCCATACTCCCTTTGTCTCATTCAATCTCCTCCATCTACATCCATGACGATCCATCCACATCCTTGCATCAAAGATCCTTGATCAAGCTCGAAACCGAAGGTAAAAATTAGTTTCCTCGGACTAGACCCCGTTCTGGTCCTGAGGGGACTTTTTTGTTAGTAGGTCTAATCCCTTTTGGTTAGATCCTAACTAAAAACCCATTTTGATAAAACAAAAACCAGTACTGTGCTGAGGTTGGGAAACCGCACGGCCGGTTAATCAGGCGCATGACACCCTGACACTCAGCGCACGGCAGGTTATATGTTGGTATTATCACAGGCAGGCTGTCTGGATCTGAGTTTTCTTCTGTTATGGCTATCTGTATCTATTGTTTACTGTTTCTGTTGCTTTTAAAATTAGACCATATCTACAAGCCATGTCTCGGTTCTTGACAAGGCTTTCTAGATCATCCCGAATGATCGAATACGTCAAAAACTGTTTTAAAATCTTGTTTTGAGAAAAATAACAACATTTTCGGGATGATCTGACTGCCATAAGGTTTCTGATGAGTTTTCCGAAAGAGGTACCGAGAGAGCAATGAGCTAGATAATGTTTTGAAAGTTTGCAACAGTCTGACAGCAGAGCAGGTATCCCGCACGGCAGGTTAAGGTGCCGTGCGCAGTAACTCAATGTGCCGTGTACAGTACGACTGGGGTCCAGACGGCTTGATGCTATTTATTTCATCTACTCACATCATATTATCACTACTGTACAGGCTGCACCACATGCACGTCAATGTGATATATTTCTCATGTCCCTTCCCCACTGCTTGCTTTTATTAAAGAGCTTGATGTTCCAAATGATATTGAAAATTTCCCCTTTTGAAAACATTAATTAGAGACCGGTTCTACCGGGCGAGTGTGGTGCTTTTTAAAGAAAATCCTTCCCCATTCGTAACGTGGCTCCAGAACCCATAATTTCAACGTTTTCACTAGACCAAAAGCCTTTCGCAAGCGATTTCTCGGTTTTTCGGATGATCCATCTCAAAAATCCGGGTGGCGACTCTTCGAACCGAAAAATGGCGCAGGAGCCCACAGTGGCGACTCTGCTGGGGATCTCAACTTTATTCAATACTTTTTTTTTAAAAAATGCACAAAAGTATTGAATGATCAAGTGGGCCAAACTTGAAAGGTGCTTTTAAAAGGGGAATTTTTGATTATTTTTTTTTGGAAAATTAAACTCTTTTATCCTGTACACTTTGCACCGCACAAGGCTCGCTAGTGTGTTTCGGCTACCTTGCCCGGTTTACCGGTGACAAGCTCTCCCGGAACGCCTAGCAAACCTCGACTATGATGAGCCATCGTGCTGTTCGACCATTGTTTTGCAATACACTTGACATGGGGTAGTACATATTGGCTCTAGTCCGGGGAACCCTTCTGAGACCAAAACTAGCCTTTTCACTTGTATATAGCCGTAGAACCATCCCAATTAGGACAGGAACCCATGGCTAGGATTTATGTGTTATCTCCTGTTTACGTGCATTTTATTCCTGTACACGCACATCATTCATGCATCATTGCATTTTGCGGGCTAGAGGATTAGGCTCCCTTAGAATCCTTTAGGTCCCTCCGGTCGGTCTAGGAGACCTTAAATCTATGGAGTTTGCGATACCTCCGGTGTTTGCCGTGCCCGAACGGCTCCCTTGGTTTGAATCTAGACTTAAGCGCGTGCGTATCTGGATTCCGATGGTCACATTGCTCTGCCTCGGATGGTCATGGTAAGGAGATTGGCTCTGATTCCGACCCGCTCGGAATTCAACCTGCCTGACAGCACCTACCCGGACTATTGGAAATCTTCTGTACAAACGTCTTAAGTGAGATTCGAGCCACGGTAGGTCCAAGGCCTTGTTTCTAGGAGATGGGTAGAAGTAGGGCGAGCATTCGGATCGGTTATGAGTTGCTCCCTTTTGACTTGTTGCCAGTGCTGCCAACATTGATCGCCTGCGGAGAAAAGAGGCTGTACCCAATTGGTTTCCTCTGTCCCAAAGACTAGTTCGCGTAGACACCCTGGAAGGAACCCCACTGTTTGAAGTTCAAGTCGAGCAAGAGGGACAACGGTTGTTAGAGGAACCCGTGAAAGAAGAACCCATAGTCTCCACCCCGCCCGAAAATCCTTCACCCATGGCCGATCAGGGAGCCGGAATAGAAGAACTCAGGCAGAACATGGCTAACATGGATGCTCAGTTTAAACAGTCCCTCGCTGGTGTCGACGCGCAACTCAAAGCCACTGTAGTTTCCATGAAAAATGACATGAACATGCTAATGGAAAGCATGCAGGAAATCACTGACAAGCTCCTGACTAAGACTCCCCCGCAGCTCGAACGATTCAAAGTTGAGATATCAGTAGCTAATCCCAACCTGGCTGCTCTCATGGATAAGATTGGCAAATTGAAGGAATCCGTCCAAGAGACTAAGCGACTTGGAAAAGGAGAAATTGACATGAGTAAGCTATGCCTTTTTCTGAATTCCAAGTTGCCGAAAAAATTCAAAGGAGTGGACTTTGCGAAGTTTGACAGTACCGGCGATCCAAGGGCCCATCTTCAAGGATACGTTGGTTCCCTCACTATATGTGGCATTGAAAAGGAAGCCATGGCCCAATTATTCCATGAGTCCTTGTCTGGTCTAGCCCTGCAATGATTCCTCACCCTCGAACCTTCCAAGAAAAGGATTTGGAAAGACATTGGGACAGCTTTTGTGGCTCAGCATGACTTCAATGTCGACCTGAAGATGACCACGAGGGAGTTGGAAAGCACTAAGATGAGTGAGAAGGAAAGTTTCGCCGACTTTGTGAAGCGTTGGAGAGCTAAGGCTGGCCAGATGCAGAATAAACCTGATTTAAAAGAACAGATACGGATCATAACCAAGAACTTGCCAAGCTCATTTGCTCCTTACATGGTCCTTTCTCAGGCTGCTCCGAATTTCGAAACCTTTTATGATTTTGGGCTGGCTGTAGAGGAGGCCTTACCGGATGGAACTTTGGAGAAGAAAGAATCAGGATCGGGGTCAAAATCCAAGAGGGCATATTCGGGAAACAGCAACGTTCTCCTCGGGAATACCAATCAAGCAGGAACCTCATCCACTAAACTTGTAGAAGTCAACCAAATCTCCAAAAAACCAAAATCCCAAAGCCGAACCTTCACTCATTTCAGCACTTCCAGATCCACTATTTTTAAGAAACTCACAGAAATCGGGGTGTTGAAACCTCTCCCGCCACCACAAACCATTCCACCGAACCTAAACCAGAATGTCTACTGTGATTTCCACCAAATGCCTGGCCATACCACCGACAACTGCATCTGCCTCCATCATGAAATTCAAAACCTCATCGACAACAAGGTTATCGACACTCCACCTGCTGATAAACTAAACACCGTTTCGAACCATCTACCACAGCATAACATTCCCTTCCGTATTAACCAAATCACCATAGCCGAAAACCAAGACCTCCCAGAGACTGACCCTACCCTGTTCATTGTCCCTAACGCCGAGCCAAGGCCTGTTGTTGGAGTTCCCGAAAAAACTGCCCTTTGGTGGGAATGGGAAGACACATGGGGAGAATTGATTGCTGATTGGGAAGAGTTCGAAACCGTCAACTTCCAAAGAAATGATGAACCCTTATTTGAAGCCGGATGGGAAGTCGACTGGTAGAACATCCGCTCGGATCCTCTTGATGGGTTTTCCTTGTATACGCTGTTTGAAAATCAAGGGGAAGAATATCAAGTTTTTCAAGAGATGCCTGAATGGGAATGGGACCCGACCCCAGACGAATACCAGCTTTTAGCTTGGAATGACCCTTTGGATATCTTTTCCTTACCAGCACTGTTCGGTGAGGAATATCAGCCAGGATGCCAACCTGAGATGATGACGTACAACTGGCCTGAGCTCGCTCCACTCCGCCCAGATTTCTCTCATTTTAATGATTTTATCATCAATGATTTGTACAGCAATGTAGACCTCACCCCATATCCAAACCTTCCTGGATTCGAAAAAGAAGTTGCTAGCAATGGGTTTGACCCAATGGACTACCTTGTCGATGGGACAGAATCCGAGCCATCGGTCACTTTTCCAAAGGACGCTGACGTTGCTATGATGAACTTATGGGAAGATGAACCGGGAGTTAGAACAAACTTATGGGCAAACATCGATGTGGTCAACATAAAAGTGGGAAACGAGGAATGGACCGTTAACAAGATAGTCATGGAGGCTGAAAAGTGGAAACCCGAGTATCTGTGGGATGACTTCGTCATTGCTGATTTGGCTGCCAACCTGCAGGATACTACCATCGGAAACAAGCGCAAAGCCCTAGCAAACCTATGGAGCAAGGAATCAAAGTACCGTCAGATTGATCATTTGACCAGAAGCGGCCGTGTTTACCAACTTCCAAACCTTCAAGTTGGGGAATCTTCCAATCCTACCACCCCAGGGCCCTCTGATCCCTTCACCACCCCGGTCAAAAACACTTTCCGACCCTTTGATCCACCAGCAAAGGAGCCTTCCCGACCAGAGAAAAACCCTGAAGGAATGATTAAGCGTCAACTCGAGCAAACCCATGCCAAGATGTCCGTTTGGGATGTGTTGGTTCATTCCACACGTCATCGCGAAGGGCTCATTCAAGCACTCTCTCAACTGAAAGTTCCCTCTGCCATAACTCCCGATGAGCTAGTGGCCCTGATCAAAACCATACCTATCAGGCATGCCATTACCTTTACTGATCGAGACCTACCTGCCGAAGGAACTAATCATAATTAGCCATTACACATCACCCTGAAATGCCGTGGCAAGTCGGTACCGGTGATCTTGGTTGACAATGGCTCAGCGATTAATGTCTGCCCATTCCGCGTTGCTTATTGCTTGGGGTACAAAAATAAGGAATTCTCTCCATCTAGAGTCAAAGTCCGAGCATATGACAACACTCGGAGAGATGTGGTTGGAACCCTTATGCTTCCTATGACTTTCGGATCATATCAGACAGAGGTGGAATTTCATGTGGTAAACATTCTCGCCTCTTTTAACCTGCTACTGGGAAGGCCTTGGCTACACTGGCCAGACATCATGGCTGTGCCTTCTACACTCCATCAGAAAGTTCGGCTGGGACTGGAAACGGGAATGCTCACTATTCACGGGGACTCTGGGATCCATGCCCCTGTCGAAGAAAATGCCCCTCTCCTAGAAATTCAACACGGAGAAGAAGATATCGCCTTGGGAGGCTTCTCTCTGGATACTTCCCGATCTGTCTATTCGGTTAGAATTGATGATGACTTCGTCGTCAGTAATGTCGCCATCAAAATAATGAAGAAGATGTCCTACATGCCAGGATTGGGGTTGGGAAAGAATCTCCAAGGCCCCACAAAGTTTGAAGCTCAGGGCACTCTGATGCGTACAACCGGCCTTGGTTACTCGCCTTCAAGCAACAGCAAGGTGAAAAGGGGAAACACACTGGAAGACTACTTCGTCAAGGAGAAAGCAAAGCAGATTTACCTAGGACAGCCAGAACCGTTTTGGGATGTGGAAACCAACACCTTTTTACCAGGATTTGAGATATTTGCAAACGATGTCTGGCCGGAGAGTGATGGAGAGGCTGAAAATGTGAAGGAACAGAAGGAACCAGCCGACTGGATCGAGGTCTTTCCCATGGGTAGTCTCGCAACTATGTTCAGGGAAGACGAACCAATGGGTACAGCTATGGAAGCAGAGGTGCTGATGATGGAACAAGATACTCCTGAAGATCCGACTTCGCTCATCATGGATGTCGCTGGGGAGTACAAGAACTGGACTTTCATACCAAGTGCAACTCGCCATGAGTCCGAGTCTGAGTCTGAGTCTGAGTCCGAATCCGAGTCTGTCGAGTCCTCTGAGTCTTCTGAGTCTGTCGAGTCCGAGTTGGTGCCTCTCGGCCCAAGCTCTCAGAGTCTGTATTTCGAGTTCGAATCCACCCGTGTGTATGGTGCCCCCGAGGCCTCCGTTAATGATGAAATAAATGAATCTGATTCTGCTTACTTCCCTGACTTTGAAATAAATTGCTAAGACCCTGATGATGAAGAGATTGATTTCGACGGGGACATCCCCAAAGAAATTCGATCCCTAATCGATAGGGAAAATGAAAGGCATGCTCAGCCCGTAAAAGAAGAAATCGTTTTAATAAATTTGAGAGATGAAGGGAACCCCCAAATGACTCAGATCGGTTCCGCGCTATCTGCTGAAGAACGCGAAGCCCTTGTAGACTTGCTCAAGGAATTCAGAGATGTATTTGCATGGTCACACACAGATATGCCTGGAATCGATCCCGAAATCGTGGAGCACCGGATCCCTCTCTATCCCGATGCAAAGCCGGTAAAACAGAAACTGAGACGCATGAGGCCTGACTGGGTACTTAAGATAAAGGAAGAGGTCACCAAACAGATCAATGCCGGGTTCTTAATGGTAACCGAGTACCCTCAATGGGTCGTAAACATAGTCCCCGTACTAAAGAAGGATGGTAAAATAAGGATCTGTGTTGATTTTAGGGATCTCAACAAAGCTAGTCCTAAAGATGATTTCCCGTTACCACACATCGATGTGCTGGTTGATAATACCGCTGGCCATGCCTTGACTCTCTTTCATGGATGGTTTCTCGGGGTACAACCAAATTCTCATGGCTCTGAAAGATCGGGAAAAGACTACATTCGTTACTGAATGGGGACGTATTGTTATTGAGTCATGCCCTTTGGACTAAAAAACGCAGGATCCACTTACCAGCGGGCCACCACGGCATTGCTGCACGACATGATTCACAAGGAGGTGGAAGTCTACGTTGATGACATGATTGTCAAAGCCAAAGTGCGAGAAGGGCATCTGCCCGCACTTAGAAAGTTCTTCGAAAGAATCAGAAAATACAAGATGCGCCTCAATCCCGCCAAATGCACATTTGAAGTCACTGCAGGGAAAATGCTTGGGTTCATGATCACCACCCACGGCATCAAAGTCGACCCATCAAAGATCAAAGCCATCCTAGAAATGGAGCCGCGGCGATCTGAGAAGGATGTAAGGAGTTTTCCTTGGCAAGGTACAATTTATCAGTAGATTCATTACAAAGCTGACTTCGACTTGCGAACCCCTATTCCGCTTGCTCAAGAAAGGAGTGCCGTTCATTTGGGATGATAGATGCCAGAAAGCTTTCGAAGCCATTAAGGCCTACCTGCACAGGCCGCCGGTGTTGACGCCGCCCGTAACAGGAAAACCTTTGATCCTATACCTGTCAGTCACTCCGTCCTTTATGGGGTGCATGTTAGCGCAGGAAGGAGACGATGGGGTTGAAAGGGCAGTTTACTACCTCAGTAAAAAGATGGTTGGGCCTGAAGAACGTTATACCCACTTAGAAAAGACATGCTGGGCACTCGTGTGGGCTTCCAGGAAATTGAGACATTATATGCTGGCCTACCCGGTGAAGTTGATATCTCGAATGGATCCCCTGAAATATCTATTCGAGAAACCGGCTCTCACAGGTAGGATGCCACGGTGGTTGCTGATGTTGGCCGAATTCGAGTTAAAATACCTCACCCGAAAGTCAGTGAAAGGAAGAGCCGTCGCTGAATTCCTAGCCGATTGCCCGGTTGAGGGAGGGGAGGATGCTGAATTCAATTTCCCCGATGAAGACATAATGATGGCGGCTGAGGACGTTTGACAGTTGTACTTTGATGGAGCAGCCAATCAGAAAGGGTTCGGAATCGGTGTATTGCCCAGTTCGTCCGATGGATCGCACATCCCATTGGCGTTCAAGCTTAATTTTGAAGTCACCAATAATCAAGCAGAATACGAAGCTTGCATCGTGGGCATGGAGGTAGCCATCGAGATCGGCGTAGAAAAGCTGGAGGTTGTGGGAGATTCGAACTTGGTTGTATCCCAGGCGAATGGCGACTGGAAAGTCAAGGAAGAAAAGTTGAAACCGTATCATCAGGATCTCGAAGACCTCATCCCTCATTTCAGCAAGGTGACATTCTCTCATGTCTCGAGGTTCAAAAATCAATTTGCAGACGCTTTAACAACTCTGGCATCCATGGTCGAGATCCCCGTTGGCGTAAAGTTAAGACCAATTGCGATAGAACAAAGAGATACTCCGGTACACCAGCACGTCATGGTGATCGACGAGCCCGGCGATGGCCACCCATGGTATTATGATATTTGGAGATATGTGGAAAGAGGAGAGTACCCCATAGGAGCGAGCAAGAAGGATCGAATCGCTCTTCAAAGAATGGCTGCTCAATACATTATCTGTGGAGGGAACTTATATCGAAGATCGCACTGTGGCACGCACAAATTGTGTATTCATGGAGAAGATGCAAAAAGAGTAATGGAAGAAGTTCACGAAGGTGTATGCGGTCCCCACATGAATAGCATAATGCTCGCCATGAAAATCCTCAAGCAAGGATACTTCTGGTCCACCATGGAAACAGAATGTGTGGAATATGTCCGAAGGTGTCGGAAATGCCAAATTCATGCCAACCTCACGCATGTTCCGCCACACGAATTGTAACAAATGACCACACCGTGGCCTTTCTCGACGTGGGGAATTGACGTCATTGGAAGGATAGTGCCGGCAGCTTCCAACGGTCACAAGTTTATTTTGGTAGCCATCGATTACTTTACGAAATGGGTAGAAGCTGCTTCCTACACCACTTTGACTACAGTTCAAGTTGCGCACTTCATCAGGCAAAATGTCATTTACCGATATAGGGTCCCCTAAGCTTTCGTATCCGATAATGGAGTTCATTTCAAAGGACGAGCACGAGAAGTATTGGATGAGTTCCAAATCCAGGTGCACAAGTCAACAACTTACCGGCCGCAGACCAATGGCGCTGTGGAAGCGGCAAACAAGACGATCAGTGCGGGACGAAATTTCTTTAAGGAGGGTAGAATGTAGGGACCTGTGTTTAAATTTCAATAATTCTAACGTTAAAATAAAATTAGAATATTGAGGTAATGAGAAGACGTGATGCGGATATGTGATTTGGGTTGAATGTGATAGAATTTGAAAGTTTGAGGTGAAAATTGTAATTGGTATGTGTGGTGGTATAAATAGGTGAGAGTGAGTGGTAGAGAATTATTTTTCTCCACTCTCCCACTCACGTCTCTCTCTCTCTCGATTCTCTCTCTCCCACTCTCACATTCCCATAAAATCTCACCCGAAAACTCAAAACTCGTAAAGATTAACCTTCATTCCACCTTCTGTACGCGATCTTGAGCTTGTATTTCATTGGGTTTTAGCTCGGAGAAGAGTATTCGGTTGATTCACGTCTTCGGGAGCTAGGGCTTGCTTGGGAGTTGAGGGTTTTGCTCAAAACCCATTCGGGCGGGATTTCTCACCTCTATTATATGCTTATGAGTTGATTTGGTACTTAAATCATGCCCTAGATCGTTGGTTTCGTTGTTGGAATTGATCTGGTGAAATCTGAAATTCGTGCACTGAGAACCCAAGTCCTACCGGTAGGAATCTTAGACCTAGTGTCTAGTGGTGTCACTTTTGTGAAATTCTGGTCTCCTACCGGTAGGTATTGAATATCTACCGGTAGGTATTCAAAAATCTGTCATTTTTGGGAAATTTTGGTCCTCTACCGCTAGGTATTGAATACCTACCGGTAGGTATTCAAAAATCAGCATTTTTGAAAAAACTTCGAACGAGCATAACTTTTTCATCCGAACTCCGTTTTGGGTAAATTTTATATCGAAATTCATGTGCCGGAAGTCTACTTTCCAATGGTGGTAATCTCATCTCCTAATTCTAAGCCGATAAGGTTTGGTAGCCAAAATAAGATAGCTACGTTCGTAAACGTGGAGTAATCTTTTTGTTTTAGGATTGTTTGGGGGAGACACGAATGTTCCTGGGTTCTCTTGAGTGTTTGATTGAATGGTATGACGAGGCTAGTGGTATACTAGGGTTTGTAGTGGTCGTTGGGTTCTGTATGAGTCCTTTGACACCGAAATGAGAGTTTAGAGAACATAAGGAATATTGGTGGGCGAATGTTGTATGTGTTGACATGCGATGTGAGAAATAAATACGTAGATCACTCTTTTGAGTTAAACAATGCTAAGCGTGAATACAAGGAGCAATTTTCTTTATATTTGATATGCGATACATTTCTTGCGTAACTTGTACGGTTTTATGAGTAGCAAGGTGGAAATCTATGAATCGTCGTGAGAAAATATCTTTTGATATGTGAGTGTTTGTATGGTGATGAGAAACTAATAATGTAGTAAAAGCGAGTTGATTGAGGTGAAATTATCCATGCTACTTCTATGTGAATAAGTTTTCGTTATGAATTCATTGTATGTGGTTGAGATGAACGGCTGAGTTGTAAAGTATAGGAGGAATTTTGGATACGATGACCTATGATGGGTGACTTGAATTAGCTCCACCAGTGAGAGAGGTGCTAGTGGGGAGTATCGGGACTCCGTAAATGGCCCGGCAGGAGCTTTTGCTCATGACACAGAACAAAAAGGAAATGGTGACACGATGTGAATGGAAATGCGCTATCGTTGTGAAAATGTGAGTGATATGAAAGACATTGGCGTTGCGGTTCTTTGATTATGATAGTTTCAAAAGTTAAGATGTTGGATTGGTTATCCAAAATAAGATGAGGGGCAGTGGTAGTCATGAGAAAGTCGTATAGATAGTACTTCTCGTGGTAAATCTAGAGTCTTGGCATGTAGTCATGGTACTTCAATAACGTCGTCAACTTTGGGAAAATTTCTTACCGTGTTTTGTTTTCCCTTTGATATACCGCACCTTACTTCAGTTATTCATTCTACCAGTCAACCATTTTCACATAATAGTTGTGTAGATTTCTCTACTGGGCTAGTGTAGCTCAACCTATCATTTTTCAGGTATGATCCCGGAGCAGTAGCATGGAGTGAATTGCATGCATTCTAGAGCATATTATCAGAAGAAGTGGTAAAAGAGACTCGTGGATACTTATGTAAAACATGTTTTGGGAATGTAATAGAACTTTAACTCTATATCTTTTAATGATGTAGTATATTCAAACTCTTAGAGCTGGATCTGTAATTTAATGACCAGGACTTGGTGAACTTTTTTTTGGGGTATTATGTATGATAATGTGAGGAGTTTTATTTATGAAAAGCTATCTTTATTTATGTTGAAAATTGAGGGCGTGACAACTTGGTATCAGAGCATAGGTTTAGAATACCTCGAGACCATGGGGAGACTTTTAGTCTCATGGGTTCAAAATCACTGCATTTTAACAAAACTTGTGCATACCTGTGTGAGTGGCATTCATTCATCTATGTGGCATTGTATTTATGCTATTGTAGGTTTGTGTAGAGTCGTTAGACCGGATTGGTGGAGTTAGAAGTTTGCAGTATGTTTGTTGTTGATGATCTCCTTATTGTTTCCTTGTAGTGAGATGCCTTCGAGACCCGAGAATAGACGGGGTAGGATTGGGAATCCGAGAATGGGGGCAGGACAGAGTCAGCTTGCTAGGGAAATTGTAGCGGCACTCGCAGCCGCAAACCTTTTGCAACCACCTCCTAGGGATAATGTGGACAGTCGGGCCATAATAGCCATGCGAGAGTTTAGCCGTAGGAATCCACCTCAGTTCGATGGGGAGAGTAGCGATCCTCTTGTGGCCGATCATTGGCTTGCACAAATTCGTAAGGTCTTTAATGCGCTTAAGATTACGGAGGACGACTGCGGGTGAGTATAGTCGCTTGTCAACTTATCGGCGAGGCGAATGAGTGGTGGGAATCAGTTTTAGGTGCAAGAAGAGATGCTAGGAGAATGGCAAGGGCGATTAATCGAACAAATGAACCAGATGTAGAGAACCTGACTTGGGCTGAGTTTGAAGAACTCTTCGAGAATCAATATTTTCCAGATACATATCGTGAGAAACTTAGGGGACAGTTCGAGAAGTTGGAGCAAGGAAATATGACCGTCTCTGATTACGCTATAAAATTTTAATCTTTATCACATTTTGCACCAGAATTAGTGGCGTTAGAGGAAAGGAAGTGTAGGCGTTTTGAGAAAGGGTTAGACCCGTCTATCAGGAAGTTTGTGGTAGGTCAACGAATTGGAAAGTTTTCTGACATTGTCGAGTGTGTTAGAAGTATTGAGTATACGGAGGAAACACCAGGGGAAGTGAAAATACGGGGACAGAGACAACAAACCGTTGACAAGAGTGTATCTATAGAAGAGTCTAGAAGCCAAGGGAGGAAAAGACAGAGAGAACAGTTTCGGTCCACCTCAGGACAGCATAGTTCAGAACTACCTAATCTTACCAGAACGTCAGGAGTTTCGTCGGGGTCAACGGTTGTGTGTTATCGGTGCCGTCAGTCAGGCCATCGTGCAGTAGACTGTCCTCAGGAGAGAGAATATCATGGTCAGAGACCACCTCGGGTTTGCTATCGGTGTCGTCATCCGGGGCACTTAGCGGTAGATTGTCCACAATTGACAAGCAGAGGGAGTGTGCAGAGTCCTACGGGGTCAAGTCATGCACCAAATACCGAATTGCGAGGTAACGTGAACTTACATAATTGCGTTGTGATTACTTATGCATATTTAAGGCGATAAATTGTTGAATGACTGCTGTAGTGAAAGTTTGTGGTCCATACTAGTATTGATTAACATTGCAGAGTGATCTATGTGATTTTATTTGATAGAGACCTAGATAGATGTGGCGGCTAAAGTAGCTGAATGAGAGTACTCTAGGTTGATAAAATGGATAGAAATCGTGTAAAATCTTACGAGATTGCAATAAACTTAATTACTGTTGAATTTTCGGGAACAGTGAGTTACGAAGTACAGGGCACTACGTGAGCCCGTGGTTATACGGGGTACTGTGTGAGCCCGTGGTTGTTTAGGGTACTATGTGAACCCGTGATGGTACTGGGCACTGTGTGAGCCTGTGGTATATTGGGTACTGTGTGAGCCTGTGGTATATTGGGCACTGTGTGAGTCCGTGTATAGGGCACTGTGTGTGAGCCCGTAGTGTGCAGGGTACTGTGTGAGCCCGTACTATATTGGGTACTGTGTGAACCCGTTGTTGTATTGTGCACTATGTGAGCCCGTGGTCGCGTTGGGTACTGTGTGGGCCCGCTGGGTACTGTGTGAACCCGTTGACGTGTAGACATACTCGGTACTATGTAGTTTCAATAAATTGTGCGATGAGTCTGTAGTTGGTTAACTCGTTACGGTGTTTGGTGTATGAAATATGTTGCTATCTAGTTTCGACTTGCATGTTAGAACTAGTGTGTAATGTTAACGTGCGAGATTCGTCCATAGAATGTGGTGCTGGATAGATAATGATGTAAAGTGTGGATACTTGTTACATGCTAAATAGATAATTGATTGAAGGTGTTCATGTGGCCAATTGGACCTCTTAGTTAGATGTAACGTTATGTGATAATTGGAATCTCTTATCTCAACTACTAATTTTGTCGTAGCTTATGAATTAATGATAGTTTTGCATGTCTTTCAATTTCTATTTTATGGTTTCGTTGATACCACTGCTAGTTTGGTTAATCCTTCATAAAGTTATTGAATAAGCAAGGCTACCTTGGACGTCGTAGATATATGCCAAACATGAATTGAGTTTTTTTTTACTTGGGGCACCACGTAAGTATAGTGAAATGGGTGAAGTGATGGATCTTGATTTAGAACGTTGTTGCCCTTATGGATATACATATTTTGAGCACAAGAATTTTCTGAAAGGGAAAATGTTTTGTGAAAATTGAATCCTTGCATGGGTCATTTTCAGAAATGATAACGGTACAGACTTGGAGTCAGCTACATCGTAGGTCATTTCTATATTGTCAAAATTGTCATTATTTTCAAATGACCAAGTGAGGTGTTCGTAATTGATTATTGATAATGTCTTTCCAAAATGAACATTTCCTTTCAAATTCTATAGAATTTTGCCACACTTGAGCATGTTTCAATGGCTTTGCAACTACTCGAACAAGAGCTTTCAATGGGGCAAAATTTTCGTCAAAACTAACACTTTAGTATTGCTTTGGAAAAATGTAAGTTGAAAACTCACGATCATTGTTTAGTTAGACTTCATCGTGTCGGACACTTTGACATCTGCTCGGCGTTGGCCTGTTGAGGGAGTTTGTCTTGAGTTAGCATTAAGATCTATTAGAACCCTACTTGTATGAGTCTTGGTGATGATAGTTAGTCGGGAAGTAGAGGAACGAGATGAACAAGAAATGTATGAAAGTTGTTTATTCTATAAGTGTACGTGAAGAATCTAATAAATCTTGGGATGGATGAGTAAATCTTAGAATTTGTTGATTGTGTATTACTTGACAAGGTTGTTGAATTATGACATTATGAAATTCTCCTTTGTGTTTGGACACGGTCCACGGAACCGGGATTGTTTAATTGGAAGTAATGAGAATGGATATGGTTTGTGAGACCGGGATTGGTTGGTAACATAATTATGAATTGTACGAATACAATAACTTTGTGATTTGAAGTGTTTGAACATTGAAACCTGGTGATTGTTTGGTAAGAAGCCAAGCTAGTTAGTTGTGGCCTTGTAGAGTTTTCTTACGTTTTGGACACAGAATTGGTGGATACAAAGCATTGTGTGGTGGACACGGTCTCTGGGACAAGAGTCCTTTGGAGATGTGTCTCGTTTGTTTTGCCTAAATTTCGGGACGAAATTTCTTTAAGGAGGGTAGAATGTAGAGACCCGTGTTTAAATTTCAATAATTCTAACGTTAAAATAAAATTAGAATATTGAGGTAATGAAAAGACGTGATGCGGATATGTGATTTGGGTTGAATGTGATAGAATTTGAAAGTTTGAGGTGAAAATTGTAATTGGTATGTGTGGTGGTATAAATAGGTGAGAGTGAGTGGTAGAGAATTATTTTTCTCCACTCTCCCACTCACGTCTCTCTCTCTCGATTCTCTCTCTCTCGATTCTCTCTCTCCCACTCTCACATTCCCACAAAATCTCACCCAAAAACTCAAAACTCGTAAAGATTAACCTTCATTCCACCTTCCGTACGCGATCTTGACCTTGTATTTCATTGGGTTTTAGCTCGGAGAGGAGTATTCGGTTGATTCACGTCTTCGGGAGCTAGGGCTTGCTTGGGAGTTGAGGGTTTTGCTCAAAACCCATTCGGTAGGGATTTCTCACCTCTATTATATGCTTATGAGTTAATTTGGTACTTAAATCGTGCCCTAGATCGTTGGTTTCGTTGTTGGAATTGATCTGGTGAAATCTGAAATTCGTGCACTGAGAACCCAAGTCCTACCGGTAGGAATCTTAGACCTACCGGTAGAAACGATGTCCAGTGGTGTCACTTTTGTGAAATTCTGGTCTCCTACCGGTAGGTATTGAATATCTACCGGTAGGTATTCAAAAATCTGTCATTTTTGGGAAATTTTGGTCTTCTACCGGTAGGTATTGAATACCTACCGGCAGGTATTCAAAAATCAGCATTTTTGGAAAATTTTCGAACGAGCATAACTTTTTCATCCGAACTCCGTTTTGGGCAAATTTTATATCGAAATTCATGTACCGGAAGTCTACTTTCCAATGGTGGTGGTCCCATCTCCTAATTCTAAGCCGATAAGGTTTGGTAGCCAAAATAAGATAGGTACGTTCGTAAACGTGGAGTAATCTTTTTGTTTTAGGATTGTTTGGGGGAGACACGAATGTTCCTAGGTTCTCTTGAGTGTTTGATTGAATGGTATGACGAGGCTAGTGGTATACTAGGGTTTGTAGCGGTCGTTGGGTTCTGTATGAGTCCTTTGACACCGAAATGAGAGTTTAGAGAACATAAGGAATATTGGTGGGCGAATGTTGTATATGTTGACATGCGATGTGAGAAATAAATACGTAGATCACTCTTTTGAGTTAAACAATGCTAAGCATGAATACAAGGAGCAATTTTCTTTATATTTGATATGCGATACATTTCTTGCGTAACTTGTACGGTTTTATGAGTAGCAAGGTGGAAATCTATGAATCGTCGTTAGAAAATATCTTTTGATATGTGAGTGTTTGTATGGTGATAAGAAACTAATAACGTAGTAAAAGCGAGTTGATTGAGGTGAAATTATCCATGCTACTTCTATGTGAATAAGTTTTCGTTATGAATTCATTGTATGTGGTTGAGATGAACGGCTGAGTTGTAAAGTATATAGGAGGAATTTTGGATACGATGACCTATGATGGGTGACTTGAATTAGCTCCACCAGTGAGAGAGGTGCTAGTGGGGAGTATCGGGACTCCGTAAATGGCCCGACAGGAGCTTTTGCTCATGACACAGAACGAAAAGGAAATGGTGACACGATGTGAATGGAAATGCGCTATCATTGTGAAAATGTGAGTGATATGAAAGACATTGGCGTTGCGGTTCTTTGATTATGATAGTTTCATAAGTTAATATGTTGGATTGGTTATCCAAAATAAGAAGAGGGGCAATGGTAGTCATGAGAAAGTCGTATAGATAGTACTTCTCGTGGTAAATCTAGAGTCTTGGCATGTAGTCATGGTACTTCAATAACGTCGTCGACTTTGGGAAAATTTCTTGCCGTGTTTTGTTTTCCCTTTGATATACCGCACCTTACTTCAGTTATTCATTCTACCAGTCAACCATTTTCACATAATAGTTGTGTAGATTTCTCTACTGGGCTAGTGTAGCTCAACCTATCATTTTTCAGGTACGATCCCGGAGCAGTAGCATGGAGTGAATTGCATGCATTCTAGAGCATATTATCAGAAGAAGTGGTAAAAGAGACTCGTGGATACTTTGGTATCTTTTGGAAAACTCGTCAGAAGCCTAATGGCAGTCAGATCATCCCTGAAATGTTGTTACTTTTCTCAAAATAAGGTTTTAAAACAGTTTTTGACATATTTGATCATTTAGGATGATCTAGAAAGCCTTGTTAAGAGCCACGACATGACTTGTAGATATGGTCTTAGTTCAAAAGCAACAGAAACAGTAGACAGTAGATGCAGACAACCACAGCATATAACAACTCAAATCCAAACAGCCTGCTTAGGACAATATCAGCATACACAGTTGCCGTGCGCTGATGGTCAGGGTGCTGTGCGTCTGGTCATCCAGCCGCGCGGTTTCCCAACCTCAACACAGTACTGTTTTTATTTTATGAAAATGAGTTTTAAGTTAGGATCTAACCAAAAGGGATTAGATCTAACTGTAGAAAAGTCCCTTCAGAACCGAAACGGAGTCTAGTCCAAGGAAACTTATTTTTACCTTTGGTGTTGAGCTTGATCAAGGATCGTTGATGCAAGGATGAGGATGGATCGTCACGGATGTAGATGGAGGAGGTTAAATGTGTAACAGCTCGGATTTTTACTGAATAAAAATTTCGTTGTTATTGGAATTTCTTTAATTAATCTTGTTTGTCTTAATAATTCTCCTATAATTCTAAAAATCGGCCATAATTAGATACTAAACCATAAAAAGTTGATTCTATCGCTCCGGTCGATAAGATCATTTTCCAAAGACAAGTGTACCTGTATAAGCAGTTATATATATTTACTTAGTAATTGTAGTAAGCCTTAAACTACATTCCTTGGCTGGAAATCCTACCTGACAAGTAGAGTTAGATTCCTAATAGACTGTTAACCTAATCACTTGAATCCCAAATCTTAATTAGGTTTTAAACGTCATTTAACCGCCGATCTTCCTGTCATTTCTAGGGTGAAACCCTAAGATCCCACTTATCGGCTGGAAATCCTATCTAGCAACCCTAGCTAGCTTTTAACCGACGTTTCGACTTAGCTATCGTTAAACCTAGTCACCGATCGTTCCTAAACCTCCGTGAATCTTATGAGCCTCGATTCACGAACCTTTTGAAACCCTTGAGTTCGGTAACCCTAGATTAACCCTCTGAACCGTTTGCACCTTTTGCTATCGACCATTGGACAATAGCGTTAGAATTTCCTTTACCCATTGGTCAATAGGTAAACCTTGGTTAATCTTCCTAAGTACGAGATTAGATTAGTTTAGTGCTTAATTGCAAGTATTAGACTTTCTAGCATTAACCATTGGATAATAACCGCTAGGAGATTTATTAACCATTGGACGATAACCCTTGGACCTTACCTTCACTAACCATTGGTTATTAACCGCTAGGAAAACTATTATCCATTGGATAATAGCTTTGCTTGCCAACCAAGAATAGGTGATTAAAATATTAGATTTGGCCATGTGTGATAATCCATTAAACTAAGATTAGTCCATTAGTATATTAGGTTAGTACTTAGTACTTTGGATGAAGTAGAATACTTTATTAGATATTGTATTAGGTCATATCTAGCCTAGATTGTGTGTACATGCTTGTATATATATTATATATGTACTTGTATGTATATATATATGTGTATACATATAATATTGTATTGACATGTGCGTAATAGAATATTTTAATTAGAAAATCTAATTTACTTGAAAACTTAGATTTTATGAAAGACCCATAGTACTATATATATATATATATTAGTATATATATATACTTGCAAGAGAGTACAAGTGGGAGAGAGAGAGAGAGAGAGGGAGAGAGAGAGAGAGAAAAGCCGAGAGAGAGAGAGAGAGAGAATCCGAGAGAGAGGGAGGGAGAGAGAGAGAAGAAGAGAAGGAAAAGAGAGGGAGAGATGTGATGTATTGCTTGATTTTTGTCTACCAAATCCTAGATACATGTATATAATAGTACTTGTACTAGGTGAAAGAAGAAGAAAGGAGAAGATAGGAGAGAGATTTGATGTACAAATCTCTTACAAAGCCAAACCCTCACTCTTTCCTTATTCAATCCACCAAATCCTTGTCCTTTCCATATCTATATATATAGTTATATATATATTGTACTTTGTACCAAGGGAGAGAGAGAGAGAGAGAGAGAGAAAGAGAGAGAGAGAAAGGCCGAGAGAGAGATGGGAGAGAGAGAGAGATTCGGATGAGAGAGGGAGAGAGAGTGTGATGTGTGTGATCCTTGATTGACCTAGCTTAGATCACCCTTGTCCTTCTTTGATATACTTTCAAAGTGAAAGCATGGCCAAGGACAATCAAATCTAGTCCTTCTTGTACAAACCCTAATTTTATACTTGAATCAAATCCCATTTTCTTGCCTAGTCTTCCATAATCCAATCCAAAGGACACATCCTAGCCTTGCATGCCTAGTTTTTAGGTTGTTTCTTGCAAGGAAGCAAGATTGCTTGGAATAAAAAAATGAGATATAGGAGAGAGAGAGAGAATTCGGCCATGAGAAGGAGAGAGAGCCATCCATTTGCCTATAAATAGGCCTCACATTTCTCATTCAACTCACACCATTCCAATCTCCAACTTCTCTCTAGAAAACTTAGTGTTCTTATTGTTCTTGCTTAGTTCTTTAGTTGTTCTTGAAGTTCTTCCTTAGTTTCAAGAAACTCTTCTAGTGCCGCCACTAAACCACCACTCGACCACCACCTCGATCCAAAAGTAGTAGTAGTTTACGTTACGATCTAGTTTCGAGAGAAACCTTTCTCTTTCGAAGCTATCGGAAGCTTACCATAAGCCGTTACTCCGTTCGTTTGCCGACTTTATTTCCGTCGATCTTTTCGTAGTCTCCTACCGTCAAGAAGAACGGTAGTGATCCCTAACCACTCTTCCTAAGTATATGTTTGATCTTGTAGAATTCTTCGAACCTACTTCTCTAAGTATATAGTATTGTATGAGCATGAAGCCTTATGTGTAGTATGATTTGTTTTACGTAGTTTACTTTGATCTTATGATTACTTGATTGCTCGATCTCGTGGTAGTTGCTTGTTTATGTATGAACTCGTCAATAAACATGTGTTGTTTTGAACTTCCAAAAAGATGGCTATACGTTGTCGTTTTAAAAGATAAAGTGTTGTTTTAAATGAAGTATTCGTATTTTGACCTTTTAAACGATTGTGAGCATGATAGCATGTTGCTTGCCTTACTTGTGGTTGTAAACAAGCATGATTAAATAGAGTTGAATGATCTTGCTAGTTTAGTTTCAAGATTACTTTAAAGTGATTCGTCCCGCCGCGGAGTCTATGCATGATTACGAGACACGAGAACCGAAAAGGAGAAACATGACACTTAGGGAGTGGTTGATATGGATAAAAAGGATTTTTGAAACTACATAATAGCCGGACTTGGTAGCCCTTTGTGTAGACTTGCGAAAACCGCAATGAGGCCGGACTTGGTAGTCCATTGTGTAGATTGCTAACGGAGCCGGACGTGGTAGCTTCATTGGTAATTGGGCTTGGTTATCCGCGGAGAGGAGCCAATGCAAGATTTGATAACGTGGCTGGACTTGCAGCCGTTGGTAACAAAGAATGAGAAATGATTTTCAAAATGTTGATTTGGAAATGGTGACACGGTTTACGATGAGTCGCGTAGGAGAAACAAAGAAAGGCATGACACCAACGTAGGCAAGATAATGAATGCGGATGTGTCATTGTTAATTATGTTGTTGAATGAGCATGTGTAATTGCCTATGTACCTTCGTGTTATAAGTTATGGGTTAGCGGGTTGGATTATTCTATTGAGCTTCGTAGCTCACGGTGTTACCTTTTGGTGACCATGACATATTAGGAGCGACGCTGGTATAATATGTCAGATTTTATAGATGAGCAGCATGAACAGTACACCTTGGAGGCCTTCGGAGCCGAGGAGCTTGCAAGGATGGAGGAAGAGGCAGAGCAGTAGTTAACCTTAGATTATTCCCTCTTTTGTTGAATAAAAGTACTCTTGCGAGAATTATGTTGTAATAATGAGCTAGACTCTCCTTAATTTATTCAATAAAAATGTTATTTAACGTACCCAAAATTCGGGGCGTTACAAAATGAGACAAAGGAAGTATGGGTGTGAGTGAATGTTAGGTATTTTGGGGGTTGGGGCTTTGAGGTTAATGAGAGATCAACTTTAATGATGAGAGGGGAGTGAGTGAAAGTGCTTAAAGAATTTCTTTTGAGAATGACATCCTTTAAGACTTGGAAATGGAAGTGAAAATGGGAAAATGGGTGTGGAAACTAGAGAGAGAAAGCTTATGGAGTAAGAATGCCCAAAAGTAAAGAGAGCCAAAAGAAAGGCCAAAAGGGGGACTCAAAGGAAGGGCCCTTTTTCCTTGAGTGGAGGGGTTAATTTATAGGCAAAGGCCAAGGATTTTGAATTTCAAATAGTGAAGGTATTTTCTGGGCGGGCCAGAAGTGCATTTTCGGCTGAGCCAGTCATCAGCTGTGGCTCAAACTGGCGTGGCCGACAGCTTTCTGAGCCAGTCAGCCTTTTGCCTAAGGTGCCTAAGGTGCCATGCGGTGAAGTTTTGCCGTGCACGGCTCCTTGAATTTCAAGGTGCCGTGCGCTCCAGTGCCACTCCGCACGGCGCCTCCTTCTTCGGTCCAGGGTCTTTTGGGCTTTGTTTGGGCTTTATCTGGGCCTTATTTGGTCTTTTCAGGTTTTTTGGGTTTTTGGGTTTACATGGGCTTAGGAAAATCCTTTTTCAAGCTCACAAAAGCATCGTTTCCTTTATCTCATCATCGGGGCAGACAAAGACTCTCTGAGGTCCGGATTGGGGTGTCTACACTTGTGATCACAAAACACCCTCCCATTACTTGAAATGGAAAGTCCATTAGCCGTAATGCTTGTTCCTTGGTTGATAAGAACCGAAACCATGAGTTACGAGAGCTCAGCAGAATAAACCTATACCGACTAACCCATAACTTACAAATAGCAAGTCATGCATATATCATAAATTCGCATAGCACAGGTATATTCGATAAATCGTTAACAATGACACATCCAATTTCCTTAATCTAACGTTTGTGTCTGTGATATCTGAGTTTCTCCTACGCGTCTTGTCGTAGACTGTGTCTCGTTTTTACTTTAACAAATCAACATTTTGAAAAGCATTTTTAGCACACCTGACCTCGATTCCGCCGCTCCGGGTTCCTGAGTATCCTCACAGTGGTTCTGCCGCTCTGGGTTCCCATTGGCACACGATTTGCGTTGGCTGCTCTCCGCGGATAACCAAGCCATGCCTCACCATGGTTCCGCCGCACTGGGTTCCCATGGGAACGCACACAACCTCACAATAGTTCCGCTGCTTCGAATTTCTATAGGCATACACACACACACACCACACAATGGCTACCACGTCCGTCCATTATGTAGTTTCTAAAATATTTTTCCATTGCAACACGTCTTCTCATTAACCACACCCTAGGTGTCATGTTTCTACTTCCTCGATTTTTATGTCTCGTTTTCATGCATAGACTCCGTGGTAGGACTTTTCACATAAGTACACATAAATCATTCATTGTAATCTTGAAAATAAACTAGCAAGATCATCCAACTCTAAATTACTAAATCATGCTCAAATAACCACTTAAAGCATAACGCCACATGTACAGACGCCTTTGGAGTGGAAACCATTTATTCTTTATCACACAACCACAAGTAATGCAAGCAATATGTAGACAAGCTCTTAACCAATTTAAAGATCAAAATACAAATACTTTCAATCAAGTTTTATATCTCGAAATCCGTTCTTCTTTCTTTATGGAAAGTTCAAAACTTCATATGTTTATATGGAGTAAAAGTTGATTATTCAACATGTTCATACTTCCAATAGCAATTTAACTATCATGCATTTCAACATGCAACAATAACACATTTCCATTATACTTTGAGTTAGAGTGTATAAGAATATTCTACAAGATTGTATCTTCATTTCAAGATTTTAGAAAAACGAGCTTGCTAGTTATTTCTAATACTTTAACTTGCCGTATCATAAGCAAACATAACTAAAGTTATACTAGGGAAAATGAGTAGAGATTAATCTACCTTGATCCGAAACTAGTCGGGGCCGAATAAGCTAGTTGGAAAATTCTACGGGCGGTGAAACTCACAATTTTGGACCAAACATTGGATGGCAAGCTTTTTACTAAACTTCAGATGTCAATATTTTTGTCATTTCTTGACCGATTAGGTTGGTTCTTGGATCTAACTTGAAGGTCCTGAAGTGCTCTACAACTTTCCCGAAGTGAGTTTGTTCTAAGAACTAATTTAAGTAGGAGAAAAATGAGGATTTGTGAAGGGCAGTACGCTGTCTGGAAAATGAAAATGGTTTCTAGAGATAAGTGAGAGCAAATGAGTGAAGGTGTGAGAATGGCTTGAAGTGAGCTTGCTATTTATAAGCCAAGGGTTTCCTCTCTCTCTCTCTCTCCCTTTCTAGTACAAGTGTGTGTGTGTGTGTCTCTATATATATATATATATGTATGTATGTAACTTGAGTTGGTAGAAGAGAATCCAAAATGGTACAACAAAAATCTTCTTCTCTCTCTCATATCTCTCCCTTGTACTTTGTATGAGTATAAATATATGTGTCCAAGTATATATATTAGTACATTTAGGTACTAAGTGATCTTTCAAATGTCACTAAAAAGGAGAGGGTCAAGATTCTCTTAATAAAATAGTCTATTAAGCACATGCTCCTCTTAGAATACTATATTTGTGTACCTCGTGAATCTATGATAATAAATTTATGTGGTACATATACATATCTTTTAAGTATATAAGCACATAGGAAATGTAACGTCCCCAAAATCGGGTACGTTAAATAGACATTTTATTAATCAAACTATGTCGAGTCTGGCTCAATATTACATCACAAACCCCCAGAGGGTACTTATGTTACACAAAAGGGAAGGACTTCTAAGGCTATCTACAGCTTCGTCTCTTCTTCCATCCTAACAAGCTCTTCAGCTCCAAATGCCCCCAAGGCGTACGGCTCTTCCAGCTTATCTATAAGGTTTGACACATTATACCAGCGTCGCCACCAGCATAATATGTCAGGGTCACACAAGGTAACACCGTGAGCTTATAAAGCCCAATAGAATAACCCAAACCCACTAACCCTTAACTTACACATAGCACGTCACAAATTCATAATAGTAACCGACTATCACATGGGCATTCAACAACTTTGCACACAATAACACATGCACATTCATTTCTCATCTAGCATAAGTGTCAGTATCATCAGAGTTTTTCCTTCGCAGCGTTTCTTAGACCGTGTCATCATTTTACCTTTCATTCCCAAATTAACATTTCAAAAGTCGTTTCTTTTATACACGCACACTACAAACGATGGGCTACCATGTCCGGCCACATCGCGGTTTTTAAAACACACACACAACCTCGGTTCTGCCGCTCCGGGTTCCCGAGTGTACGCATAATGGTTCCGCCGCTCCGGGTTCCCATTGGCGCACATTTCAAAAATCAGCTTTAACACATACGACCTCGGTTCCGCCGCTCCGGGTTCCCGAGTACTTGCACAATGGTTCCGCCGCTCCGGGTTCCCATTGGCACACAATTTGCATTGGCTCCTCTCCACGGATAACCAAGCCACACCTCACCATGGTTCCGCCGCTCCGGGTTCCCATGGGAGTACACACAACCTCACAATGGTTCCGCCGCTCCGGGTTCACATACACACACACCTCACAATGGTTCCGCTGCCCGGGTTCCCATTGGACACACACACACACACTCACAATGGTTCCGCCGCTCCGGGTTCCCATTGGACAAACACACACCCACATAATGATTATCACACTTGATCATTATGTAGTTTCAAAAGTATTTTTATCCATGTTAATCACACCCTAAGTGTCATGTTTCTACTTTTCGGATTCCGTGTCTCGTATCACGCATAGACTCCGCGGTAGGACTTCACAAGTAAGTACAACTCATTCATAGTAATCTAAGCTAGCAAGATCATCCAACTCTATGCTATCATGCTCGTTAATAACCACAAGTAAGGCACAAACAACTATCACGAGATCAAACAATCAAGTAGTCATAAGATCAAAGTAAACTACGGACTCCTTAGCAAAATAGATCTACAAGCTTAATATCACATCTAACTTTACTTTTAGAGAAAATAGGTTCAGAGAACGAGATCATGCAATCAACTATTCAAGTACTACATATACTTAGAGATAGAGAGGTCAGAGTATTCTACCGTTCTTCTTGGCGGTAGGAAAGGATTACGAAAAGATCGACGGAAAGAAAGTCGGCACTCGAACGGCGTAACGGCTTACGATAAGCTTCCGATAGCTTCGAAAGAGAAAGGTTTCTCTCGAAACTAGATCGTAACCTATACTACTACTACTTTAGGATCGAGGTGGTGGTCGTATGGTGGTTTAGTGGCGGAGATGGAAAGAAAGCTCAAGAACAAGCTAGAACTACTCAAGAACACTAAGAACTCTTATGCTTTCAAGGAGAGAACTTGGAGATGGGAATAATGTGAGTTGAATGAGAAGTGTGAGATCCTATTTATAGGCAAATGGGCTCTCCCTCTCCCTCTTTGGCCGGCTGCCCTCTCTCTCTCTTATTCTCAATTTTTAATTCCAAGCAAATCTTGCTTCCTTGCAAGAAACATCCTAAAAACCTAGGCTTGCATGGCTATGGTGTGTACCATGGATTTGATCATGGAAGATTGATCAAGTAAAGGGATTTGAATCAAGTAAAGAAATGGGGTTTGTACAAAGAAGGACAAGATTGGATGGCATTGGTTATGCTTTCACTTGAAAGCATACACAAACTAGGACAAGGATGACAAAGCAAGGTCAATCAAGGAAGCAACACATCACTCTCTCTCTCTCTCTCTCTCTCTCTCTCTCCATCCATTCTCTTCCTCCCTCTCTCAATCTCTCTCGGCCTCTCTCTCCTCTCTTTCTCTCTCTCTTCTTGGTACAATGGTACACTAGATATATATATAACTATATATATATATATATATATATATATATATATATATATAGAGTTGAAACTGGTAAACACATCCCGAATTAGACCAGGATCTAATTCTCTCTCTTCTCCCTCCCTCTCTCTCTCTACAAATATTGAAGTTCTCTCTCCTTCCCCTTCTTCCCCTGTTAAACCAGTAAGTATGTTACTGGTAATGTTCACTGATGAGTTGATCCTCTCTGATCTTTATCTATTAAACTGATGTTTTGATTATTACTTGCTATGGTTGGCTTAGCCACCTAATTTATGTTTTGATTGTTCATGGTCGGCCCAGCCGCCTTACTAACTGTTTAATTTTCCCCAAATGGTCGGCTCAGCCGCCTGATTTACTCTGATTATGTCTTATTCACTTACTGTGTCCCCCTTCCGCCCCCAAATGGTATCAGAGCCAAGTCGGGAGTAGTGAGCTAGGGGTGGTGGATGGGTTGTGTCTGAGGAGCCAGTGGTAGAGGCCGGTGGATGAATAGTTACTAAGTAAAGTATTAATTTTCAGAAAAGAAAATGAAATTAAAAAATTATTTTGGCAAGTGATCTTGCTTGTTGTTCACAGTCGATTGGACAGAGTTTATATCTGATTATATGAACATGAGTTGCATGTGTTTGTTTTGGCACTATGTTCTACACCCTGTATTTGACAAGTAAGAGTCTGTATTTGATTATATGGGCATGAGTTCATGGTTCAATGGTTTTGGTGCCCAGAAATACTTCCAGAAAAGTATGTTGTTTCTGACTGTAGCCACCTAGTCCTCTGGTTTTCTGTAAAAGGTCCCGTCAAGTAAGTCCCGCTTGAGCCAGGTGGCGTTTAGGGCAGTTAAGGGTTGGAGGGCACCAGAGTGCTGGGTATGTGTGAAAGGGGAAACAACAGATGGAAGTATCGGAAGTATTAGGGTAGCTCTAAAACGCATAGGTATCAAATACAGAAAATTACAGTGTCTGAATTATGAGTGTAGATGAGTTCTTGTCCAAGACACATACAAATCAGGTATAGAAAAACTGCAGAGACTATGGATAATAAAAAGGATTTTCTTTAAATTATAAATTTTTAAAATCCATTTCTTTTGGGAAAAAGAATATATTATTTAGTAGTCATTCATCCACCAGTCCCTCCCCTTGTTCAGGAGCACCAGTCCCTCGATTCACTCCAAGGCTCTAATTATTAATCTATGGATTATTATTCTGATTATCGTGTTGTTACTTATGATGAATTTGATTATGATAACCAACCTGTTTATGATGATCATGAGTCATTTGATAATGAATTTGATTATGATAATCAACCTGTTTACGATAATGATGAGTCTGACACAGTAAACTTTGATGAACAAGATCATGAAGATGATCATATTAACTATGATACTAAACCTACTTCTTCTAATAAATCTATTTTTGAAAGTAATAAATATAGGTATTTTTATGATAACTATGCTGAAAGTTCCTATTCTTATAATAAATACAATAATTACTCACTTCCTTCCCTAAGGGAGATAGGATCGGTAAAATTAGTAAAGTCAACTGATAAACAGATATCAGTAGAGTCACCTGATGAACAGATTGATAAAAGAACCATATTAAGAAACTTAATAATAGAAGTCAGAAATGCTAATAGAAGAAATAAAATTATTGAAGATGCAAAAAATGAAATTATTAAAAATACTAAACTACCTTCTTCTGTTAAAAAAGATATCTCTGATGAAGAGTTAATTGTTAAATGGAAACAGTTTATGAAAGAAAAGGATATTGTCCTTCCTTTCTCCAGTTATTTACAGTATTATAAACATAGTAAAAAGATTAGTAAAACAATTGATCAAAATAAATTAAAAGATATTACTAAATCCAAATGGGAAAAATCTGATAAAACTGTTATAAGCCACCGACCCCTAGAATCAAGTATTATTGATTATAAAGGATCAAGCATAACTGCTTCACCTTTAAAATTACCTACTGATAAATCTGACTATAAGCAGATTGTTGAACAGGTCAATTACACTAACCAGTGTTTAAAGACCACTGATAAACAACTTGATAAAAACGAGACTAAATTAGAAGATGGAACAGCTAGCTGCGTCCCTTCTCCTAGTAAAGAGCCCGAGAAACCCCTTATTAATCTGCCAGATTGTAGATCACCTGTTAGTCTTGACAACTGTCAAGATGATCTTAAGATTGAAAATCTGTTAAACAAATTAACTGTTAAACCTGAGCCTAGTACACCACAGCTCGCTGTAGTAACATATAGAAAATCATCTAGTCAGATGACCTCCTCTAGTGATGAAATTATCGAACTGCAGAAACAGTTCACTGATCAACCTAAGGTTCAAAGATTAACTACTGGACCTGTTAGTCATACTAGAAACTGGTATTCCAGACCTACACCTGTTGACATACAGTATGAAGAAAATAATTTGTTAAATCAATTTTCTGTTTCTTCTACTAAACTGTATGAAGGGAATATTGATGGTCTTAGTGAACATCAAATTCTTGAAAAACTAAATCATATGTCTATGGTCGCTAATAGTTATTTGACCAATACTAATCTGAACCAACCTCAGAATGTTGAATTGTTAGCCTCTGCTTTTACTAGTATTTTGAAAGCTTGGTGGGATAAGTATCTTGATCACGATTCAAGAAAACATATCACACATGCTGTTCAAACTAATGAAAATAAGCATGATGGAGTCAATGCTCTAGTCCATACCATTATTAAACATTTTATTAATAAACCCGTTGGTATTATTAAATATGATAAACTAACTTATGGAGACATAGTTAGTACTATTCAAAAAGAAGGTCTTCATATGTATATTGATATGAAGATTAATGCTAAAAATAATAAAAAAGCTAAGTATGAGCTTGGTAATTTCTGCGAACAATATGGTCTACCACCTGTAGCACCATCTCGCAAAAAGATAAAGACTGAAAAGATTACTTGTTTTAATTGTGGTAAAAAGAGACATTACAAGTCTCAATGCAAGATTAAACAAAAAATTAGTCAGCTTAAAATATCTGACTCTGATAAAAAACAAGTATTAGCTATTTCCAGTTCTGATGATTCTGGTGATGATGTTGTTATTACATCTGATTATCACTCTCCTAGTTCTACTGATAATCCTGTTAAAATAGAATGCACTGATACTTATTGCAAAGAGGTAAATGTTCTGACTCAGGAGCTTCCTGAAGAAGATTTGTTAATTGATAATGTTGCTTCAAAACAACATTATACTAAAAAATTAGAACAGGTTCTTATACAGGGAAAAATACCCCAGTATAATAAACCTACTATTAATCTACACAAAACTATTGAAAGGATTATTAAAACCACTAACAAAGTTACTTTGCAAGACTCACAGAATAATATTGACATTGTTTTGTTAAAAAATAGGTTTTCTAAAAAGAAAATCTTGGATTACTCTAAATTCTCTAATAATAGTAAGGATACTGCCAAAACCGAAGAACTCGTCTTCACTGATAAAAGGTTAAATCTAGTAAAATCTATTAACCTCCAGAAATGGCATGCTAAAATCAATTTAATTATTGATAATTTGGAAATTCAAGTCACTGCTCTTATTGATACAAGTGCTGATCTAAATTGTATTCAAAAGAACTTGATACCTACTCAATATTACCATAAAATTGATGAAAAACTCAGTTCTGCTAATGGTAGTAGAATGATTATTAAAAATGGTTTACCCAATGTTAAGATTTATCAAAATAAAGTCTGTTCCCAAATTTCGTTTGTCCTGATAAACCTGACTGATAAAGTAATTTTGGAAATACCTTCTATATATTTACTTTATCCATTCATAATAAATTTTGATAAAATCACTACTATTTATTCTGGTAAAATACATTTCCTGATCAAAATGATTTACAAAATTGATCTATTTACTTTGCTAATAATTCTGCTATTCTTACAGATGACTCACAGAAGCATCACCCTGGGAACAACAACGTTGCCAGTACTTCCTGAAGGCTCTAGCCTTTGTTTTCAAAAGTTAAACCATTTACAAAATATTGACGAAACCCAACAATGTCTTCTAGATGCACTCTGGAACCTGTGTGGGGATTATCGTTATAATAAAAAATTTGTTGACTGCTTGCATAGTTTAAACTACTATTTTTGTGAGCAAAATGAAATTGTTAAAAACAATGATGAAGCTTATAAAGCATCTACTGCTGAGCTTAATCATCTGAATAATAAATACTCTAGATTATTTCAACAAAATGTTCAACTGCAAGCAAAAAATTGCATATTGCATCACGATGTTAAAAATGTTAAAAAACAGTTTTCCATGCATTCTGCATTGGGGGAGCAACCCACTATTAAACTAGATACACTGCATGTAGGAGTTACCATTCCTGGTAACATGACCAATGACCTAGGAGCTAGCTCCAGTAGTAGCATGCATCCTTATAAAAACATGCATATAGATAAGCATCCTAAGAAAAATAGGCATCTTAGGACTAGGAATTTGCATCCTAGAAATAAGAAAGTGCATCTTGATAAATTGCAAAAATACTTTGCTACTTTGTTGCAAAGTCAGCCTTCAATACCTGTTTCACTAAAAAATCAGTTATTTTCCCTACTGATTTTCCTACTGACCTGATTAAAAATATTCAAAATTTGGCCAAGAAGGATGGTCACTGTTTCCAAGAGTTTCTTTTCCAAACTCTTACTGATTTATCTACCAAAGAAATTCCTGGTTTAAAAATCACTTGGGAATCTCTTTATAATGATGACCAAGACCGGGTTGATTGCCCAAAAACAAATCCTGTTTGTTCCAATTATCCTTTGGATAAAATGGATTGCCAATGTAATTTAATATATAGTGTTCCAAAAGCTTGTATTGATTTACAGCTATTCAAAACTATTAATATTGAATATAATCAAAAAATAGTTGAAATCACTCCTTTGACCCTATTGGATCATGGACTGTTAAGACAACTTATTTTCACTGATCCGGAGCAGACTGATAATTTTACCAGAAAACTGGCTGTCTCCATTTTAAACCTATTTGCCAAATATGGATGCTTGAGAGCTCAAGTCCTGATAAAAAGCAAAATGCCTGAATGGACATGGACTGGGAATATTATCCCTGCCCAGCATGTCATGCAAATCTCTGCTCAATGGCCGTTCAGCAGGATTCATCTTCCTATCCAACTTATTGAAGATGAGATCCCTTATCCCTGTTCAAAACCTATCAGAAGCCAAATCCGGCATCATAGGGCCTGGTCAATTGCCACTAATCTTGGTGAAAATAATCACAACACTGATCACTACCTTGATAATCTCAACTATTTAATCTGTGAAGATCATTTGCAGAAGATTCGGTCTACTGAACCAATTCATGAAGTGCCGTTTATCTTCCATACTCAACTCACAAATTTGGTAACACAGTATGAAGAGCAACTAGTCAAACCCTGCTCCTCCAGTTCCTCTTCCGATGATGATTATTGTCCTACTCCTGAAGCGGAAGAATGTTACAACAACTGGTCCTCTACGAAGTTGTTAAATCTTAGCAAATGTTGAAAGATTAAAGCATACATCTTTGATAAAGTCAACCAGCTTAACAGCTGCTACTCACTGATCAACCAGCTTAACAGCTGCTACTCACTGCTCAACCAGCTTAACAGCTGCTACCCGAAGCTATCCAGATTAATCTGTTTAAACAACTGTTGAAGCACTAGTCCTTCCAACCAGCTCTTACAAAGCTGCTTCCCAATCAACTGCTCACTAGTCACCATTCAGCTCAACTACTGACCTCACCCGACGTCAGTCCAATAATATTCATTGCTGACCTCACCCAACGTCAGCCTAAACTGCTCAACAGCTGGCCTCCTCAATGCCAGTCCCATTTCTCGGTCAAACTGCTAAAAGCTTGCTCAACACTGGCCTCTCAACGCCAGTCCCGCCCAAACAGCTGGCACATCTTTTACCAGCTTATTAAAAATCATGAATAGTAAAACCACTGTTCACTTTTTATCCAGCCGACAACGGTACTATTCATCCACATGCTGACACTGTTTATTTACCTGCTGAGGTCCTGTTTACTTTTCCACCGAAAGTAGAAGGTCCAAAAGGTTCACAATGAACCCCTGATAATTGTATTGCCCCTCATCCTTCATCTATAAAAGGATAGAGCTGGCTCTGGTAAAATACATCCCGAATTAGACCAGGATCTAATTCTCTCTCTTCTCCCTCCTCTCTCTCTCTCTAAATGTTAAACTTCTGAATTGAAGTTCTCTCTCCTTCCCCTTCTCCCCCTGTTAAACCAGTAAGTATGTTACTGGTAATGTTCACTGATGAGTTGATCCTCTCTGATCTTTATCTATTAAACTGATGTTTTGATTATTACTTGCTATGGTTGGCTTAGCCACCTAATTTATGTTTTGATTGTTCATGGTCGGCCCAGCCGCCTTACTAACTGTTTAATTTTCCCCAAATGGTCGGCTCAGCCGCCTGATTTACTCTGATTATGTCTTGTTCACTTACTATGTCTCCCTTCCGCCCCCAAATGGTATCAAAGCAGATGAAATTTAATATATAGTGTTCCAAAAGCTTGTATTGATTTACAGCTATTCAAAACTATTAATATTGAATATAATCAAAAAATAGTTGAAATCACTCCTTTGACCCTATTGGATCATGGACTGTTAAGACAACTTATTTTCACTGATCCGGAGCAGACTGATAATTTTACCAGAAAACTGGCTGTCTCCATTTTAAACCTATTTGCCAAATATGGATGCTTGAGAGCTCAAGTCCTGATAAAAAGCAAAATGCCTGAATGGACATGGACTGGGAATATTATCCCTGCCCAGCATGTCATGCAAATCTCTGCTCAATGGCCGTTCAGCAGGATTCATCTTCCTATCCAACTTATTGAAGATGAGATCCCTTATCCCTGTTCAAAACCTATCAGAAGCCAAATCCGGCATCATAGGGCCTGGTCAATTGCCACTAATCTTGGTGAAAATAATCACAACACTGATCACTACCTTGATAATCTCAACTATTTAATCTGTGAAGATCATTTGCAGAAGATTCGGTCTACTGAACCAATTCATGAAGTGCCGTTTATCTTCCATACTCAACTCACAAATTTGGTAACACAGTATGAAGAGCAACTAGTCAAACCCTGCTCCTCCAGTTCCTCTTCCGATGATGATTATTGTCCTACTCCTGAAGCGGAAGAATGTTACAACAACTGGTCCTCTACGAAGTTGTTAAATCTTAGCAAATGTTGAAAGATTAAAGCATACATCTTTGATAAAGTCAACCAGCTTAACAGCTGCTACTCACTGATCAACCAGCTTAACAGCTGCTACTCACTGCTCAACCAGCTTAACAGCTGCTACCCGAAGCTATCCAGATTAATCTGTTTAAACATCTGTTGAAGCACTAGTCCTTTCAACCAGCTCTTACAAAGCTGCTTCCCAATCAACTGCTCACTAGTCACCATTCAGCTCAACTACTGACCTCACCCGACGTCAGTCCAATAATATTCATTGCTGACCTCACCCAACGTCAGCCTAAACTGCTCAACAGCTGGCCTCCTCAATGCCAGTCCCATTTCTCGGTCAAACTGCTAAAAGCTTGCTCAACAGCTGGCCTCTCAACGCCAGTCCCGCCCAAACAGCTGGCACATCTTTTACCAGCTTATTAAAAATCATGAATAGTAAAACCACTGTTCACTTTTTATCCAGCCGACAACGGTACTATTCATCCACATGCTGACACTGTTTATTTACCTGCTGAGGTCCTGTTTACTTTTCCACCGAAAGTAGAAGGTCCAAAAGGTTCACAATGAACCCCTGATAATTGTATTGCCCCTCATCCTTCATCTATAAAAGGATAGAGCTGGCTCTGGTAAAATACATCCCGAATTAGACCAGGATCTAATTCTCTCTCTTCTCCCTCCTCTCTCTCTCTCTAAATGTTAAACTTCTGAATTGAAGTTCTCTCTCCTTCCCCTTCTTCCCCTGTTAAACCAGTAAGTATGTTACTGGTAATGTTCACTGATGAGTTGATCCTCTCTGATCTTTATCTATTAAACTGATGTTTTGATTATTACTTGCTATGGTTGGCTTATCTATTAAACTGTGTCCCCCTTCCGCCCAAATGGGGGCGGAAGGGGGACACAGCAGATGAACAAGGCATAATCAGAGTAAATCAGGCGGCTGAGCCGACCATCAACAGAAAATTAAACAGTTAGTAAGGCGGCAGAGCCGACCATGAACAATCAAAACATAAATTAGGTGGCAAAGCCAACCATAGCAAGTAATAATCAAAACATCAGTTTAGCATTGATAGAGATCAGAGAGGATCAACTCATCAGTGAACATTACCAGTAACATACTTACTGGTTTAACAGGGGGAGGAGGAGAAGAAGAGAGAACTTCAATTCAGAAGTTTAACATTTAGAGAGAGAGAGGAGGGAGAAGAGAGAGAATTAGATCCTGGTCTAATTCGGGGGGTAGTGACCTAGGGGTGGTGGATGGGTTGTGTCTGAAGAGGTCAGAGATGGGTGGATGAGTAATTACTAAGTAAAGTATTTATTTTCAGAAAAGAAAATGAAATTAAAAATTATTTTGGCAAGTGATCTTGCTTGTTGTTCACGATCGATTGGACAGAGTTTATATCTGATTATATGAACATGAGTTGCATGTGTTTGTTTTGGCACTATGTTCTACACCCAGTATTTGACAGGTAAGAGTCTGTATTTGATTATATGGGCATGAGTTCATGGTTCAATGGTTTTGGTGCCCAGAAATACTTCCAGTAAATAAGTATGTTGTTTCTGGCTGTAGCCACCTAGTCCTCTGGTTTTCTGTAAAAGATCCCGTCGAGTAAGTCCCGCTTGAGCCAGGTGGCGTTTAGGGCAGTTAAGGGTTGGAAGCATCAGGGTGCTAGGTATGTGTGAACGGGGAAACAACAGATTTGAGTATCGGAAGTATTAGGGTAGTTCTAAAACGCATAGGTATCAAATACAGAAAATTACAGTGTCTGAATTATGAGTGTAGATGAGTTCTTGTCCAAGACACATACAAATCAGGTATAGAAAAACTGCAGAGACTATGGATAATAAAAAGGATTTTCTTTAAATTATAAATTTTTAAAATCCATTTCTTTTGGGAAAAAGAATATATTATTTAGTAGTCATTCATCCACCAGTCCCTCCTTGTTCAGGAGTAGATCCGTCCACCAGTCCCTCGATTCACTCCAAGGCTCTAATTATTAATCTATGGATTATTATTCTGATTATCGTGTTGTTACTTATGATGAATTTGATTATGATAACCAACCTGTTTATGATGATCATGAGTCATTTGATAATGAATTTGATTATGATAATCAACCTGTTTACGATAATGATGAGTCTGACACAGTAAACTTTGATGAACAAGATCATGAAGATGATCATATTAACTATGATACTAAACCTACTTCTTCTAATAAATCTATTTTTGAAAGTAATAAATATAGGTATTTTTATGATAACTATGCTGAAAGTTCCTATTCTTATAATAAATACAATAATTACTCACTTCCTTCCCTAAGGGAGATAGGATCGGTAAAATTAGTAAAGTCAACTGATAAACAGATATCAGTAGAGTCACCTGATGAACAGATTGATAAAAGAACCATATTAAGAAACTTAATAATAGAAGTCAGAAATGCTAATAGAAGAAATAAAATTATTGAAGATGCAAAAAATGAAATTATTAAAAATACTAAACTACCTTCTTCTGTTAAAAAAGATATCTCTGATGAAGAGTTAATTGTTAAATGGAAACAGTTTATGAAAGAAAAGGATATTGTCCTTCCTTTCTCCAGTTATTTACAGTATTATAAACATAGTAAAAAGATTAGTAAAACAATTGATCAAAATAAATTAAAAGATATTACTAAATCCAAATGGGAAAAATCTGATAAAACTGTTATAAGCCACCGACCCCTAGAATCAAGTATTATTGATTATAAAGGATCAAGCATAACTGCTTCACCTTTAAAATTACCTACTGATAAATCTGACTATAAGCAGATTGTTGAACAGGTCAATTACACTAACCAGTGTTTAAAGACCACTGATAAACAACTTGATAAAAACGAGACTAAATTAGAAGATGGAACAGCTAGTTGCGTCCCTTCTCCTAGTAAAGAGCCCGAGAAACCCCTTATTAATCTGCCAGATTGTAGATCACCTGTTAGTCTTGACAACTGTCAAGATGATCTTAAGATTGAAAATCTGTTAAACAAATTAACTGTTAAACCTGAGCCTAGTACACCACAGCTCGCTGTAGTAACATATAGAAAATCATCTAGTCAGATGACCTCCTCTAGTGATGAAATTATCGAACTGCAGAAACAGTTCACTGATCAACCTGAGGTTCAAAGATTAACTACTGGACCTGTTAGTCATACTAGAAACTGGTATTCCAGACCTACACCTGTTGACATACAGTATGAAGAAAATAATTTGTTAAATCAATTTTCTGTTTCTTCTACTAAACTGTATGAAGGGAATATTGATGGTCTTAGTGAACATCAAATTCTTGAAAAACTAAATCATATGTCTTGTTCACTTACTATGTCTCCCTTCCGCCCCCAAATGGTATCAGAGCCAAGTCGGGAGTAGTGAGCTAGGGGTGGTGGATGGGTTGTGTCTGAGGAGCCAGTGGTAGAGGCCGGTGGATGAATAGTTACTAAGTAAAGTATTAATTTTCAGAAAAGAAAATGAAATTAAAAAATTATTTTGGCAAGTGATCTTGCTTGTTGTTCACAGTCGATTGGACAGAGTTTATATCTGATTATATGAACATGAGTTGCATGTGTTTGTTTTGGCTCTATGTTATACACCATGTATTTGACAAGTAAGAGTCTGTATTTGATTATATGGGCATGAGTTCATGGTTCAATGGTTTTGGTGCCCAGAAATACTTCCAGTAAATAGGTATGTTGTTTCTGACTGTAGCCACCTAGTCCTCTGGTTTTCTGTAAAAGGTCCCGTCAAGTAAGTCCCGCTTGAGCCAGGTGGCGTTTAGGGCAGTTAAGGGTTGGAGGGCACCAGAGTGCTGGGTATGTGTGAAAGGGGAAACAACAGATGGAAGTATCGGAAGTATTAGGGTAGCTCTAAAACGCATAGGTATCAAATACAGAAAATTACAGTGTCTGAATTATGAGTGTAGATGAGTTCTTGTCCAAGACACATACAAATCAGGTATAGAAAAACTGCAGAGACTATGGATAATAAAAAGGATTTTCTTTAAATTATAAATTTTTAAAATCCATTTCTTTTGGGAAAAAGAATATATTATTTAGTAGTCATTCATCCACCAGTCCCTCCCCTTGTTCAGAAGCAGATCCGTCCACCAGTCCCTCGATTCACTCCAAGGCTCTAATTATTAATCTATGGATTATTATTCTGATTATCGTGTTGTTACTTATGATGAATTTGATTATGATAACCAACCTGTTTATGATGATCATGAGTCATTTGATAATGAATTTGATTATGATAATCAACCTGTTTACGATAATGATGAGTTCTGACACAGTAAACTTTGATGAACAAGATCATGAAGATGATCATATTAACTATGATACTAAACCTACTTCTTCTAATAAATCTATTTTTGAAAGTAATAAATATAGGTATTTTTATGATAACTATGCTGAAAGTTCCTATTCTTATAATAAATACAATAATTACTCACTTCCTTCCCTAAGGGAGATAGGATCGGTAAAATTAGTAAAGTCAACTGATAAACAGATATCAGTAGAGTCACCTGATGAACAGATTGATAAAAGAACCATATTAAGAAACTTAATAATAGAAGTCAGAAATGCTAATAGAAGAAATAAAATTATTGAAGATGCAAAAAATGAAATTATTAAAAATACTAAACTACCTTCTTCTGTTAAAAAAGATATCTCTGATGAAGAGTTAATTGTTAAATGGAAACAGTTTATGAAAGAAAAGGATATTGTCCTTCCTTTCTCCAGTTATTTACAGTATTATAAACATAGTAAAAAGATTAGTAAAACAATTGATCAAAATAAATTAAAAGATATTACTAAATCCAAATGGGAAAAATCTGATAAAACTGTTATAAGCCACCGACCCCTAGAATCAAGTATTATTGATTATAAAGGATCAAGCATAACTGCTTCACCTTTAAAAGTTACCTACTGATAGATCTGACTGTAAGCAGATTGTTGAATATGTCAATTACACTAACCAGTGTTTAAAGACCACTGATAAACAACTTGATAAAAACGAGACTAAATTAGAAGATGGAACAGCTAGCTGCGTCCCTTCTCCTAGTAAAGAGCCCGAGAAACCCCTTATTAATCTGCCAGATTGTAGATCACCTGTTAGTCTTGACAACCGTCAAGATGATCTTAAGATTGAAAATCTGTTAAACAAATTAACTGTTAAACCTGAGCCTAGTACACCACAGCTCGCTGTAGTAACATATAGAAAATCATCTAGTCAGATGACCTCCTCTAGTGATGAAATTATCGAACTGCAGAAACAGTTCACTGATCAACCTAAGGTTCAAAGATTAACTACTGGACCTGTTAGTCATACTAGAAACTGGTATTCCAGACCTACACCTGTTGACATACAGTATGAAGAAAATAATTTGTTAAATCAATTTTCTGTTTCTTCTACTAAACTGTATGAAGGGAATATTGATGGTCTTAGTGAACATCAAATTCTTGAAAAACTAAATCATATGTCTTGTTCACTTACTATGTCTCCCTTCCGCCCCCAAATGGTATCAGAGCCAAGTCGGGAGTAGTGAGCTAGGGGTGGTGGATGGGTTGTGTCTGAAGGAGTCGGAGATGTGTGGATGAGTAATTACTAAGTAAAGTATTTATTTTCAGAAAAGAAAATGAAATTAAAAATTATTTTGGCAAGTGATCTTGCTTGTTGTTCACGGTCGATTGGACAGAGTTTATATCTGATTATATGAACATGAGTTGCATGTGTTTGTTTTGGCACTATGTTCTACACCCAGTATTTGACAGGTAAGAGTCTGTATTTGATTATATGGGCATGAGTTCATGGTTCAATGGTTTTGGTGCCCAGGAATACTTCCAGTAAATAAGTATGTTGTTTCTGACTGTAGCCACCTAGTCCTCTGGGTTTTCTGTAAAAGATCCCGTCGAGTAAGTCCCGCTTGAGCCAGGTGGCGTTTAGGGCAGTTAAGGGTTGGAAGCATCAGGGTGCTAGGTATGTGTGAAAGGGGAAACAACAGATGGAAGTATCGGAAGTATTAGGGTAGCTCTAAAACGCATAGGTATCAAATACAGAAAATTACAGTGTCTGAATTATGAGTGTAGATGAGTTCTTGTCCAAGACACATACAAATCAGGTATAGAAAAACTGCAGAGACTATGGATAATAAAAAGGATTTTCTTTAAATTATAAATTTTTAAAATCCATTTCTTTTGGGAAAAAGAATATATTATTTAGTAGTCATTCATCCACCAGTCCCTCCCCTTGTTCAGAAGCAGATCCGTCCACCAGTCCCTCGATTCACTCCAGGCTCTATTTATTATAATGAACAGAATGTTTAGATGCAATTCTTCAGCCAGTTCTTCTCATTTAACGTCTATTCCAGACATAGTAAACCAAGAAGAACAAGAATATCAAGATTTAAATATTAGTGATTTCCACAATTGGAATATCCCTAAAATACCTGTTAAAGAAATTTATAGATCCAGTTTTTTAAGTGATTCTTTTAGAACTGATCAAATTGCTAAAACAGTTGAACAAGTTTATGCTATTACTAAACAAGAAGAACGATGTTCTCTTCTTAGTAAAGAATCTGTTAAAAGACACCTCGACAGAGGGTATAATTATATTCATGTTGGATTAATTCAAGTTGCTATTAAACCCCTGTCTAGAATAGGATTAAACTCTTCTGTTTTGTTATCTCTCAGAGATGCTAGATTTACTGTTTACAGTGATAGTTTACTTGGACTAATGGAGTCAAGTTTGCACAATGGTCCAATTTATTTCAATTGTTATCCTGATTTACCCCTTAGTTTAAAGGATAAAAACATATTAAAAGCTTTAACTTTAAATATTCAAACTGCTGGTGCTATTACTAATATGCTTGAAGGAAGTCATGCACTTGCCTTAATTTATCGCATTTATTATAAATGTATGAAAACTAATTTAAATATTCATGCTTTGGTTAAAAGCCCTAAGGATAAAACTGTTTTGATTCAAAGTAATACTAATGCTAATATTCAAGTACCAAAAACTATTTCCTGGAATGATATTACTTTACCCACCAGTTGGGTTAGTGAAAATGATAGTTATTCCCATAAGATGCAAAATGATACTGTTAATTTAGATTATATTAAGCAATATTTAGATGGTACTGTTAGAATTAGTTTTGATCAACAAAGGATAAATCCACCCCTTAGGATTAAGGAATTAAGCAGATCGAGTAGTTCTGTTAGCCTACCTAGGCATGATAAGAATCTTATTAATCCCCATGTTAAATTACAAGGAATTGAAATAAGCTCACAAATTAGTAAACCCTGTTATTCAACACAGTCAAATTTTGATGATAGTGAGACATCTCCAGGGTCTCCTACTCTCACTGATTTTGAAGGAACAACACCTCCTGTTAATCCACCAAATCAAGTTGATCCAGCACTTTGTGTGTTGACTAGGATTATCGATAATGATGATTTTGAGGAAGAATATGATGAATTGTATGAAGAATTTAAATCAAAAAAGAATAAACAAAAAAGAAAAATTGGCGTAGTAAATACTCATCTAGTCAACAGGAAGAAATGATAGACCAATGGCAACAATACATGGAAGATAATAATATTGAAATTTACTTCTTTGATTATTTGAAGAAAATTGAAATTCCTACTAAACCCATGTCTTTGTCTTCTGTTTGCTCAACTTTTCCCCAAAAAACCTATAGTACAGAATCCAAAGAACTGAACGTTATTAAATATGATAATAAATCTGAAGATAATAAATTGGTGAAAATCAATAACACAACTACACAAGATTTAAAACATGAAGTTAAAATTGTTAAGAAAGATATTAAAAAATTAAAAGAATCTGAGTCTGAAAATTCTGAAAATTCTGACAAAGATATTAAAAACAGTCAAAGTGATAAAAAAGAGTATTACCAGAAATGGTATACGAAGGTTAAATTAGTAATACGAGATTATCAAATAGAAATTAATGCTCTCATTGATACTGGTGCTGATTTAAATTGTATTGCTCAAGGTATAATACCTACAATGTATTTTCATAAAACTACTGCTATATTAAGGGCTGCTAATAATAGTAAAATGGATATAGAATACAAGCTACCTAATGCACATATTTGCCAGGATAAAATTTGTTTTCAAAGCACTATTGTTTTAGTTCCTGACTTAACTGATAATTTGATTTTAGGAACACCATTTATCTGTTTACTTTACCCTTTTACTACCAATAAAGAAGGATTAATTACTAAACCTTTTGGTCAACAAGTTATGTTTAAATTCTTAACAAAACCTGAATTGGTACAGTTAAATTATTTAACTATTGACAAGATAAATTTAAAGAAAAACCAGTTAAAATTCTTGCAAGAAGAAATTAATTATAAAAAGATTGAAGATCAGCTTAGCACTTCTTTTCTTAATAAACAGATTGAAGAATTTAAAGAAAAATTAGAAAATGAAATTTGTGCTAAACTTCCAAGTGCCTTTTGGCATAGGAAAAAACACATAGTAACTTTACCATATATCAAAGGTTTTAATGAATCCCAAATCCCTACTAAATCTAGACCTATTCAAATGAATCCTGATATTTTAATAACTTGTAAAGATGAAATTGCTACTTTACTGGCTCATAACATTATTCAAGATAGTAAATCACCCTGGTCCTGCCCTGCTTTCTATGTTAATAAAAATGCTGAAAAAGAAAGAGTGTACCACGCCTTGTTATTAATTATAAACCATTAAATGCTGTTCTGGAATGGATTCGATATCCTATTCCTAATAAAAAAGATTTGATTAGTAGATTAAGTAAAGCAGTCATTTTTTCAAAATTTGATTTAAAAAGTGGTTTCTGGCAAATCCAGTTACACCCTGATGACCGATATAAAACTGCTTTTACTACCCCTTTGGTCATTATGAATGGAATGTCATGCCATTTGGATTAAAAAATGCTCCTAGTGAGTTCCAAAACATAATGAATGATATATTTAACCCATTTAGTCATTTTATTATTGTTTACATTGATGATGTGCTTATCTTCTCAAACTCAATTGATGAGCATTGGAAACATTTAAAATCTTTTGTTCAAATTATTAAGCATAATGGCTTAGTAATTTCTGCTCCAAAAATTAAATTGTTTCAAACAAAAATAAGATTTTTGGGATATGATATTCATCAGTCTACTATAACACCAATTAGTAGAGCCATCCAATTTGCTGATAAATTTCCTGATGAAATTCTTGATAAAAATCAGTTACAAAGATTTCTTGGATCATTAAATTATATTGCTGAATTTTATAAAGATCTAAGAAAAATCTGTCAACCTCTGTTTGACCGATTAAAAACTAATCCACCCCCTTGGTCATCCACTCATTCTGACATTGTCAGAAAAATTAAACAATATGTTAAAACTCTTCCTTGTTTAGGGATTCCTACAATAAACTCTTTTAAAATTATTCAAACAGATGCTTCTGAAATTGGTTATGGTGGGATTCTCCTCCAAAGAATTAGCCCCAATTCTGCTGAACAAATTGTTCGTTTTCACTCTGGTCGATGGAATACGGCACAGAGTAATTACAGCACTATTAAAAAGGAAATACTATCTATGTCCTGTGTATTTCCAAATTCCAGGTTGATGTATTAAACCAAAACTTTTTTGTCTGAGTTTACTTTAATAGTGCTATATATGTTTTGTAAAAAGATGTTGAAAACATTGCTAGTAAACAAGTCTTTGCCCGATGGCAATCTATATTAAGTATTTTTGATTTCAAAATTGAATACATTAAAGGAAGTCAAAATTCAATCCCAGATTTTCTCACTTGAGAATTTCTCCTTGGTAAGTGATTAAACATCATCCTGTACACCAGACATCGAGCACTCACTAAGCATTCATTGCACCACTGAGCACTTAATTAGCAGAGACATTATTCACTATATTTCCTGCAGGGTATCACGCTGCATTATATAATATTTAATCTAACTTCTCCTGCAGAGAATGGCGGATAAGAAGAAACAATTAACCCTACCCTCGTGGGCTGATCAATCCAGTAAAAACCCTAGTAAAAATAGATACCAAGTTCTTGGGCAAATCCCCCCCAAACTTGAGTACAAATCTGCCCTTGCTTATATCCCTTCGCCTAGCCAATACATTGCCACTGATCCTTTCTGTTCAAATCAGTCCATACAACATGGTCAATCCAGTCAACCAAATTATCCTGCTAAAACATCTACCCCAACGGAATACCTGCTCAAACCAGTAACTACTAAACTCTTCTCTATTGAACCTGTACACCAAAATGTTCATCAACCTATTGAACTGGTAAACTCTTTCTTTCCCCCCGGATGGCATTTTGTTCCTGCTCATCCTGATAAATCCCTATCTTTCTACAGGGATATTCTCCAACTCCACAAATCCATTCTTATTAAACCAATCAAAGACAAGATTAACCCCAATAAAGTGATCTACCACTCACTTTATATTCACAACATTGTTAGCCTTGATCAATGGGGTCATCCCTCTGTTCACAAAAAACTTCCTGATCACCCTGTTGAATATAATTACTATGACTACATTGATGCTTGGTTCAAAATCCTCCTTTATGAAAATGAAGCATTTACCCATTCGTGGTTCATCCAATTTGACCACAAATTCAACTCAGTTATTCCTTCATGGTTCAACCGATGGTGGCACCAGAATGGAGCCATCCCAGATATTTTGCCTGCTGAATTGATGGATCAAGTCAACTACTTTGCCACAATAAGCAAAGTCACTAATCACACTAGTCAATTCCCTGCTTTGCTGCGGTTTGTATCAAAATATAAGGTCCCGTGGATCCTTAAATGGAGATACAATATTGAAGACAGAACTGTCATACGACAATACTTGGTAAAGTGGTGGGGTAGTTACAACCACCAGAAGATAATTGATCAAGTTGTGTTGGAATTTCCAGTCAAAGTTCCAACGCCTGTTAAAATCCCAACACCAATAAAACAAGTTCAACCAGTCAAGCAAGAAGACCCTCTTGTTCAAATTGATTCCCCCACAGTTTCAAACATCAGGCTCAATAGCCCTGCTCAACGGTCGTCAAGGCCATCCAAGTCAAAAACAAAATGCTCACAACTGCTCATGTTGGCTCAACAATTAATTGCCCAAGCAAGCCAGGAAGAAGAAGATAACTCTTCCGAAGGATCAACAACTGATAAAAACCCATATGGGTCTGCATTCCAAGATGCCCAGGACCCTTTTGGATGATGGCACTACTACCAATAGCCGGCCTCCTCAACAATCGGTGGACGGAATAAACCATCGTTTCACTTTTTGCTTCATCCAAATGACAACGATATCGCTCATCCACATGTCGACACCGCTTATTCACTGCCAAGTCCTCGCTTACTTTTCCATCGAAAGTAGAAGGTCCAAAGGGTTCACAATGAACCCTTGATAATTGTATTGCCCTCATCCTTCATCTATAAAAGGATAGAGCTGGCTGGTTAAAACATCCCGAATTAGACCAGGATCTAATTCTCTCTTCTCCTCCTCTCTCTCTCTAAATGTTAAACTTCGAATTGAAGTTCTCTCCTTCCTTCTTCCTCGTTAAACCAAGTAAGTATGTTACTGTAATGTTCACTGATGAGTTGATCCTCTCTGATCTTTATCTATTAAACTGATGTTTTGATTATTACTTGCTATGGTTGGCTTAGCCACCTAATTTATGTTTTGATTGTTCATGGTCGGCCCAGCCGCCTTACTAACTGTTTAATTTTCCCCAAATGGTCGGCTCAGCCGCCTGATTTACTCTGATTATGTCTTGTTCTTTTGCTATGTCTTCCTTCCGCCCCCAAATGGTATCAGAGCCAAGTCGGGAGTAGTGAGCTAGGGGTGGTGGATGGGTTGTGTCTGAGGAGCCAGTGGTAGAGGCCGGTGGATGAATAGTTACTAAGTAAAGTATTAATTTTCAGAAAAGAAAATGAAATTAAAAAATTATTTTGGCAAGTGATCTTGCTTGTTGTTCACAGTCGATTGGACAGAGTTTATATCTGATTATATGAACATGAGTTGCATGTGTTTGTTTTGGCACTATGTTCTACACCCTGTATTTGACAAGTAAGAGTCTGTATTTGATTATATGGGCATGAGTTCATGGTTCAATGGTTTTGGTGCCCAGAATACTTCCAGTAAATAGGTATGTTGTTTCTGACTGTAGCCACCTAGTCCTCTGGTTTTCTGTAAAAGGTCCCGTCAAGTAAGTCCCGCTTGAGCCAGGTGGCGTTTAGGGCAGTTAAGGGTTGGAGGGCACCAGAGTGCTGGGTATGTGTGAAAGGGGAAACAACAGATGGAAGTATCGGAAGTATTAGGGTAGCTCTAAAACGCATAGGTATCAAATACAGAAAATTACAGTGTCTGAATTATGAGTGTAGATGAGTTCTTGTCCAAGACACATACAAATCAGGTATAGAAAAACTGCAGAGACTATGGATAATAAAAAGGATTTTCTTTAAATTATAAATTTTTAAAATCCATTTCTTTTGGGAAAAAGAATATATTATTTAGTAGTCATTCATCCACCAGTCCCTCCCCTTGTTCAGAAGCAGATCCGTCCACCAGTCCCTCGATTCACTCCAAGGCTCTAATTATTAATCTATGGATTATTATTCTGATTATCGTGTTGTTACTTATGATGAATTTGATTATGATAACCAACCTGTTTATGATGATCATGAGTCATTTGATAATGAATTTGATTATGATAATCAACCTGTTTACGATAATGATGAGTCTGACACAGTAAACGATACCATTTGGGCGCGGAAGGGAGACATAGTAAGTGAACAAGACATAATCAGAGTAAATCAGGCGGCTGAGCCGACCATCAACAGAAAATTAAACAGTTAGTAAGGCGGCTGGGCCGACCATGAACAATCAAAACATAAATTAGGTGGCTAAGCCAACCATAGCAAGTAATAATCAAAACATCAGTTTAATAGATAAAGATCAGAGAGGATCAACTCATCAGTGAACATTACCAGTAACATACTTACTGGTTTAACAGGGGGAGAAGGGGAAGGAGAGAGAACTTCAATTCAGAAGTTTAACATTTAGAGAGAGAGAGAGGGAGAAGAGAGAGAATTAGATCCTGGTCTAATTCGGGATGTGTTTACCAGTGCCAACTCTATCCTTTTATAGATGAAGGATGAGGGGCAATACAATTATCAGGGGTTCATTGTGAACCTTTTGAACCTTCTGAATCTTTTCTTTCGGTGGAAAAGTAAAACAGCAGTGAATGAACAAAGGTCAAGATGTGGATGAAACGATCTGCTGTTTACTGGATGAACAGTAAAAAGTGAACAGTGTTTTACTATTCACCATTTTAATAAGCTGGTAAAAGATGTGCCAGCCGTTGAGCAGGGTTGTGACTGTGACTGGCGTTGAGGAGGCCAGCTGTTGAGCATGCTTTTAACAGTTTAACCTCAAGATGGTTAGTATTCCATCATATTGTCGAGGTTATGTATTTCTTCAGAGGACAAATTATCCCAATAACCATTATCATCAATTTCTGGAGTGGCAGTAGGTGAATCTTGTTGAGCATCGGCAAGTCGATCTTGATATGCCTTCACCAATATTTTATTTTGAGTATGATGGATGAATGGGACTTCTTGAATGGGTTCAACAGAGCGAATCTTCTGGATTGAATCTTCGCAAATCAAATAATTTAATTTAGGATCAGTGTAAACATGAAGGTCATCACTGAGATCAACCTCCCCAAGTTTAGTAGCAATTGAATAAGCCCTATAATGGCGTATTTGACTGCGGATTGACTTTGAACAAGGCCAGGGTTCCTCATCACCAACCAGGTGAATGGGTAGATGGACCCTACTGAATGGCCAGTTGACTGTGATATGCATAATGTGCTGAGCTGGAATAATGCTTCCAGTCCAAGTCCATTCAGGCATTTTGCTTTTGATCAAAACTTGGCATCTCAAGTCTCCATATTTAGCAAACAGGTTTAAAATGGAGACAGAAAGTTTTCTACCAAAATAGTCAGTCTGCTCCGGATCAGAGAAAATAACTTGTCTTAATAGTCCATGATCCAATAGGGTCATTGGAGTGATTTCAATTAATTTTTTATTATACTCAACATTAATATTTTTGAAATGCTGCATATCTATGCAAGCACGTGGAATACTATATATCAAATTGCAGGGACAATCCATTCTGTGCAATGGATAATTTGAGCAAATAGGATTAGTTTTTGGGCAAATAATTCTATCTTGGTCTTTATTATAAAGAGTTTCCCAAGATATTTCCAAACCAGGGGTAGATTTAGTAGATAAATCAATAAGTAATTGGAATAGAAATTCCTGAAAATAGTGGCCGTCCCTTTTGGCCATATTTTGAATATCTTTAATCAAATCAACAGGAAAATCCTGTGGGAAAACAATTTGATTTTTTAATGAGACAGGAATCCTAGGAAGACCATGAAAGAGATTAGAGAAATAGTTCATCATATAGGCAATATGCTTAGCATGATCCCTAAAACTAGGTTCTCTGGGGTTAATCACAAGCTCACGATCACTCGCGGGTCTATGCTCACTTTTCTGTTCTCTCAATGAGAAACACTCCTTTTTAGCATTTTTTAAATCATGATGCATGATATGCAGTTTAGCCTGTGTTTTAACATTTTCTTCAAATAGGTTTGAATATTTAGCAGATAAATAATGCAACTCAGAGGCCATTGAGGCATAAGCCTTATCATTATTTTTTAGCAGTGAATTTTGTTCGCAAAAATAATAATTTAAGCAATTCAGGCTTTCAATAAATTGTTTACTATGACGATTTTCCCCACACAAGTTCCATAGAGCATCTAGGAGACATTGTTGGGTTTCATCTATGTTTTGCAAATGGTTTAATTTTTTAAATTGAAGGCTGGATCCTTCAGGAAGGACTGGCAAACTGGTTGAACTAAATTTCAGGCTGCTGTACGTCATCATCTGTAGACAAAGCAGAATGGTTAATAGAGTAATTTTGTAATTGCAACAAATCATTTTGACTTGGTGCCGAAAGTAATTCAAAATTTATTTGTTGACCAGAGAAGGTAGAAGTGATTTTATCAAAATCAACTGTAAATGGGTAAAGTAAATAAATAAAAGGCATTCCTAAAATGACTTCATCAGTTAGATTTTTGACTAAAACAAAGGATGTTTTAAAACAAACTTCATTTTGGCAAATATTGACTGTAGGTAATTTGTGACTAATTATCATTTTGCTGCCATTAGCAGAGCTTAACTTTTCAGTTGTTTTTTGATAATATCGACTAGGTATTAATTCTTCTTGAATACAATTTAAATCTGCTCCAGTATCAATTAAAGCAGTAATATTTAACACAAAATCATCAATTATTAATTTGACTTGTGCATGCCATTTTTTGACAAGAATTTGGTTAACTAAATTTATCCGAAGATCATCCTGGGTGTCAAGAGATGGTAACTCAGGATTATTTTTATCAACAGATTCATCAGAGGAATGGTCGCTTAATCTGACATATTTTTTATTTCTTTGTTTCCATTTTGGAAACTGTGATTTTAGCAAATTGACTTCATTTTTCAATATTTCAATATCTAACTGCAAATCCTGCAGGGTAACTATTTTTGTAGTTTTTTCAAACCTTTCCAGGGTTGTATGCAGATTTATAATAGGTTTATTATAAACAGGTTTTTGACTTTGCTGAGTAAAAACTTGTTTTAATTTTTTAATATATTGTTGTTTTAATACAATATCATCAACTTTACTAATGAGATCAATAAGCAATTCTTCTTCAGATAATTCTTTAGTAAGAACATTTATTTTTTTACAGCAATTATCAGTACATCCTATCTTAATTTGGTCATTACTCGAATCATCACTAATAGAGTGATATTCTGAGGAATCACTACTCTCTGTATCACTTAGGTTAGACATTTTAAAAATATCTAGAATTTTTTGTTTATCATCATCAGATATAATCAGCTGACTAATTTTTTCTTTAACCTTGCATTGGGATTTATAATGTCCCTTTTTGCCACAGTTAAAACAGGTAACATTGGTTGGATCTTTTTTCTTTTTATCAGAAGAATCAGTTTTCTTTTTACCAGAGAAATTAGTCTTTTTATCAGATGATTTAGTTTTATCATAAAACTTATCTTTAGAAGGTTCAGTTTTATCCTTTTTATCCTGTTTTTTCTTTTCAATCTTTTTCTTTCTGCGAGATGGTGCTACAGGGGGTAGACCATATTGTTCACAGAAATTACCAAGCTCATATTTAGCTTTATCTTTATCCTTTTGACTTTGTTTAGCAATTTTCATATCAATACACATTCTTAATCCTTCTTTTTGAATAGTACTGACTATATCACCATAAGTTAATCTGTCATATTCAATAGTTCCAGTAGGTTGACTAAGAACATCTCTAATTTTGTGAGCAAATAAGCCGGGTAAACCATTAATGAATTTTTCTTTCCAAAATGGTTTAGTACAATCATCTCTCATCATGACTCTAGAGATGAATACATCTTTGTACCATCTAAAGTCACTCAGTGTTGGGCAATGTAAATTACTTAACTGATCATGAATTCTAGAGGTAATATTACTAGGTTGACCAACAAAATGTTTAATAATAGTGTAAATTATGTTTAATAATGGTATGGACTAGAGCATTGACTCCATCATGCTTATTTTCATTAGTTTGAACAGCATGTGTGATATGTTTTCTTGAATCGTGATCAAGATACTTATCCCACCAAGCTTTCAAAATACTAGTAAAAGCAGAGGCTAACAATTCAACATTCTGAGGTTGGTTCAGATTAGTATTGGTCAAATAACTATTAGCGACCATAGACATATGATTTAGTTTTTCAAGAATTTGATGTTCACTAAGACCATCAATATTCCATTCATACAGTTTAGTAGAAGAAATAGAAAATTGATTTAACAAATTATTTTCTTCATACTGTATGTCAACAGGTGTAGGTCTGGAATACCAGTTTCTAGTATGACTAACAGGTCCAGTAGTTAATCTTTGAACCTTAGGTTGATCAGTGAACTGTTTCTGCAGTTCGATAATTTCATCACTAGAGGAGGTCATCTGACTAGATGATTTTCTATATGTTACTACAGCGAGCTGTGGTGTACTAGGCTCAGGTTTAACAGTTAATTTGTTTAACAGATTTTCAATCTTAAGATCATCTTGACAGTTGTCAAGACTAACAGGTGATCTACAATCTGGCAGATTAATAAGGGGTTTCTCGGGCTCTTTACTAGGAGAAGGGACGCAACTAGCTGTTCCATCTTCTAATTTAGTCTCGTTTTTATCAAGTTGTTTATCAGTGGTCTTTAAACACTGGTTAGTGTAATTGACCTGTTCAACAATCTGCTTATAGTCAGATTTATCAGTAGGTAATTTTAAAGGTGAAGCAGTTATGCTTGATCCTTTATAATCAATAATACTTGATTCTAGGGGTCGGTGGCTTATAACAGTTTTATCAGATTTTTCCCATTTGGATTTAGTAATATCTTTTAATTTATTTTGATCAATTGTTTTACTAATCTTTTTACTATGTTTATAATACTGTAAATAACTGGAGAAAGGAAGGACAATATCCTTTTCTTTCATAAACTGTTTCCATTTAACAATTAACTCTTCATCAGAGATATCTTTTTTAACAGAAGAAGGTAGTTTAGTATTTTTAATAATTTCATTTTTTGCATCTTCAATAATTTTATTTCTTCTATTAGCATTTCTGACTTCTATTATTAAGTTTCTTAATATAGTTCTTTTATCAATCTGTTCATCAGGTGACTTTACTGATATTTGTTTATCAGGTGATTTTACTGATTTTACCGATCCTATTTCCCTTAGGGAAGGAAGTAAGTAATTATTGTATTTATTATAAGAATAGGAACTTTCAGCATAGTTATCATAAAAATATCTATACTTTTTACTTTCAACAAGCAAGATCACTTGCCTTGCTTGTTGTTCACAGTCGATTGGACAGAGTTTATATCTGATTATATGAACATGAGTTGCATGTGTTTGTTTTGGCACTATGTTCTACACCCTGTATTTGACAAGTAAGAGTCTGTATTTGATTATATGGGCATGAGTTCATGGTTCAATGGTTTTGGTGCCCAGAATACTTCCAGTAAATAGGTATGTTGTTTCTGACTGTAGCCACCTAGTCCTCTGGTTTTCTGTAAAAGGTCCCGTCAAGTAAGTCCCGCTTGAGCCAGGTGGCGTTTAGGGCAGTTAAGGGTTGGAGGGCACCAGAGTGCTGGGTATGTTTGCAAAAATTTTGGCAAGTGATCTTGCTTCCGCCTTACTTACTTGTTCATAGTAAGTGAACAAGACATAATCAGAGTAAATCAGGCGGCTGAGCCGACCATTTGGGGAAAATTAAACAGTTAGTAAGGCGGCTGGGCCGACCATGAACAATCAAAACATAAATTAGGTGGCTAAGCCAACCATAGCAAGTAATAATCAAAACATCAGTTTAATAGATAAAGATCAGAGAGGATCAACTCATCAGTGAACATTACCAGTAACATACTTACTGGTTTAACAGGGGGAGAAGGGGAAGGAGAGAGAACTTCAATTCAGAAGTTTAACATTTAGAGAGAGAGAGAGGAGGGAGAAGAGAGAGAATTAGATCCTGGTCTAATTCGGGATGTTTTAACCAGAGCCAGCTCTATCCTTTTATAGATGAAGGATGAGGGGCAATACAATTATCAAGGGTTCATTGTGAACCCTTTGGACCTTCTACTTTCGGTGGAAAAGTAAACAGGACTTCAGCAGGTGAATAAACAGTGTCAGCATGTGGATGAACAGTATCGTTGTCAGCTGGATGAACAGTAAAAAGTGAACAGTGGTTTATTCCGTCCACCAGTTGTTGAGGAGGCCAGCTGTTGACTGTAGTGCCATCATCCAAAAGGGTCCTGGGCATCTTGGAATGCAGACCCATATGGGTTTTTATCAGTTGTTGATCCTTCGGAAGAGTTATCTTCTTCTTCCTGGCTTGCTTGGGCAATTAATTGTTGAGCCAACATGAGCAGTTGTGAGCATTTTGTTTTTGACTTGGATGGCCTTGACGACCGTTGAGCAGGGCTATTGAGCCTGATGTTTGAAACTGTGGGGGAATCAATTTGAACAAGAGGGTCTTCTTGCTTGACTGGTTGAACTTGTTTTATTGGTGTTGGGATTTTAACAGGCGTTGGAACTTTGACTGGAAATTCCAACACAACTTGATCAATTATCTTCTGGTGGTTGTAACTACCCCACCACTTTACCAGATACTGTCGTATGACAGTTCTGTCTTCAATATTGTATCTCCATTTAAGGATCCACGGGACCTTATATTTTGATACAAACCGCAGCAAAGCAGGGAATTGACTAGTGTGATTAGTGACTTTGCTTATTGTGGCAAAGTAGTTGACTTGATCCATCAATTCAGCAGGCAAAATATCTGGGATGGCTCCATTCTGGTGCCACCATCGGTTGAACCATGAAGGAATAACTGAGTTGAATTTGTGGTCAAATTGGATGAACCACGAATGGGTAAATGCTTCATTTTCATAAAGGAGGATTTTGAACCAAGCATCAATGTAGTCATAGTAATTATATTCAACAGGGTGATCAGGAAGTTTTTTGTGAACAGAGGGATGACCCCATTGATCAAGGCTAACAATGTTGTGAATATAAAGTGAGTGGTAGATCACTTTATTGGGGTTAATCTTGTCTTTGATTGGTTTAATAAGAATGGATTTGTGGAGTTGGAGAATATCCCTGTAGAAAGATAGGGATTTATCAGGATGAGCAGGAACAAAATGCCATCCGGGGGGAAAGAAAGAGTTTACCAGTTCAATAGGTTGATGAACATTTTGGTGTACAGGTTCAATAGAGAAGAGTTTAGTAGTTACTGGTTTGAGCAGGTATTCCGTTGGGGTAGATGTTTTAGCAGGATAATTTGGTTGACTGGATTGACCATGTTGTATGGACTGATTTGAACAGAAAGGATCAGGGGTAATGCTTGGGCTAGACGAAGGGATATAAGCAAGGGCAGATTTGTACTCAAGTTTGGGGGGGATTTGCCCAAGAACTTGGTATCTATTTTTACTAGGGTTTTTACTGGATTGATCAGCCCACGAGGGTAGGGTTAATTGTTTCTTCTTATCCGCCATTCTCTGCAGGAGAAGTTAGATTAAATATTATATAATGCAGCGTGATACCCTGCAGGAAATATAGTGAATAATGTCTCTGCTAATTAAGTGCTCAGTGGTGCAATGAATGCTTAGTGAGTGCGCGATGTCTCTGGTGTACAGGATGATGTTTAATCACTTACCAAGGAGAAATTCTCGAGTGAGAAAATCTGGGATTGAATTTTGACTTCCTTTAATGTATTCAATTTTGAAATCAAAAATACTTAATATAGATTGCCATCGGGCAAAGACTTGTTTACTAGCAATGTTTTCAACATCTTTTCCAAAACATATTTAGCACTTTTACAGTCAACTCTGACTAAAAAGTTTTGGTTTAATACATCATCCTGGAATTTGGAAATACACAGGACAATAGATAGTATTTCCTTTTTAATAGTACTGTAATTACTCTGTGCCGTATTCCATCGACCAGAGTGAAAACGAACAATTTGTTCAACAGAATTGAGGTTAACTCTTTGGAGGAGAATCCCACCATAACCAATTTCGGAAGCATCTGTTTGAATAATTTTAAAAGAGTTTATTGTAGGAATCCCTAAACAAGGAAGAGTTTTAACATATTGTTTAATTTTTCTGACAATGTCAGAATGAGTGGATGACCAAGGGGGTGGATTAGTTTTTAATCGGTCAAACAGAGGTTGACAGATTTTTCTTAGATCTTTATAAAATTCAGCAATATAATTTAATGATCCAAGAAATCTTTGTAACTGATTTTTATCAAGAATTTCATCAGGAAATTTATCAGCAAATTGGATGGCTCTACTAATTGGTGTTATAGTAGACTGATGAATATCATATCCCAAAAATCTTATTTTTGTTTGAAACAATTTAATTTTTGGAGCAGAAATTACTAAGCCATTATGCTTAATAATTTGAACAAAAGATTTTAAATGTTTCCAATGCTCATCAATTGAGTTTGAGAAGATAAGCACATCATCAATGTAAACAATAATAAAATGACTAAATGGGTTAAATATATCATTCATTATGTTTTGGAACTCACTAGGAGCATTTTTTAATCCAAATGGCATGACATTCCATTCATAATGACCAAAGGGGGTAGTAAAAGCAGTTTTGTATCGATCATCAGGGTGTAACTGGATTTGCCAGAAACCACTCTTTAAATCAAATTTTGAAAAAATGACTGCTTTACTTAATCTGCTAATCAAATCTTTTTTATTAGGAATAGGATATCGAATCCATTCCAGAACAGCATTTAATGGTTTATAATTAATAACAAGGCGTGGTACACCTCTTTCTTTTTCAGCATTTTTATTAACATAGAAAGCAGGGCAGGACCAGGGTGATTTACTATCTTGAATAATGTTATGAGCCAGTAAAGTAGCAATTTCATCTTTACAAGTTATTAAAATATCAGGATTCATTTGAATAGGTCTAGATTTAGTAGGGATTTGGGATTCATTAAAACCTTTGATATATGGTAAAGTTACTATGTGTTTTTTCCTATGCCAAAAGGCACTTGGAAGTTTAGCACAAATTTCATTTTCTAATTTTTCTTTAAATTCTTCAATCTGTTTATTAAGAAAAGAAGTGCTAAGCTGATCTTCAATCTTTTTATAATTAATTTCTTCTTGCAAGAATTTTAACTGGTTTTTCTTTAAATTTATCTTGTCAATAGTTAAATAATTTAACTGTACCAATTCAGGTTTTGTTAAGAATTTAAACATAACTTGTTGACCAAAAGGTTTAGTAATTAATCCTTCTTTATTGGTAGTAAAAGGGTAAAGTAAACAGATAAATGGTGTTCCTAAAATCAAATTATCAGTTAAGTCAGGAACTAAAACAATAGTGCTTTGAAAACAAATTTTATCCTGGCAAATATGTGCATTAGGTAGCTTGTATTCTATATCCATTTTACTATTATTAGCAACTCTTAATATAGCAGTAGTTTTATGAAAATACATTGTAGGTATTATACCTTGAGCAATACAATTTAAATCAGCACCAGTATCAATGAGAGCATTAATTTCTATTTGATAATCTCGTATTACTAATTTAACCTTCGTATACCATTTCTGGTAATATTCTTTTTTATCATTTTGACCATTTTTAATATCTTTGTCAGAATTTTCAGACTCAGATTCTTTTAATTTTTTAATATCTTTCTTAACAATTTTAACTTCATGTTTTAAATCTTGTGTAGTTGTGTTATTGATTTTCACCAATTTATTATCTTCAGATTTATTATCATATTTAATAACGTTCAGTTCTTTGGATTCTGTACTATAGGTTTTTTGGGGAAAAGTTGAGCAAACAGAAGACAAAGACATGGGTTTAGTAGGAATTTCAATTTTCTTCAAATAATCAAAGAAGTAAATTTCAATATTATTATCTTCCATGTATTGTTGCCATTGGTCTATCATTTCTTCCTGTTGACTAGATGAGTATTTACTACGCCAATCTTTTCTTTTTTGTTTATTCTTTTTTGATTTAAATTCTTCATATAATTCATCATATTCTTCCTCAAAATCATCATTATCAGTAATCCTAGTCAACACACAAAGTGCTGGATCAACTTGATTTAGTGGGTTAACATGAGGTGTTGTTCCTTCAAAATCAATAAGAGTAGGAGACCCTGGAGATGTCTCACTATCATCAAAATTTGACTGTGTTGAATAACAGAGTTTACTAATTTGTGAACTTGTTTCAATTCATCGTAATTTAACATGAGGATTAATAAGATTCTTATCATGCCTAGGTAGGCTAACAGAACTACTTGATCTGCTTAATTCCTTAATCCTAAGGGGTGGATTTATCCTTTGTTGATCAAAACTAATTCTAACAGTACCATCTAAATATTGTTTAATATAATCTAAATCAACAGTATCATTTTGCATCTTATGGGGATAACTATCATTTTCACTAACCCAACTGGTGGGTAAAGTAATATCATTCCAGGAAATAGTTTTTGGTACTTGAATATTAGCATTAGTATTACTTTGAATCAAAACAGTTTTATCCTTAGGGCTTTTAACCAAAGCATGAATATTTAAATTAGTTTTCATACATTTATAATAAATGCGATAAATTAAGGCAAGTGCATGACTTCCTTCAAGCATATTAGTAATAGCACCAGCAGTTTGAATATTTAAAGTTAAAGCTTTTAATATGTTTTTATCCTTTAAACTAAGGGGTAAATCAGGATAACAATTGAAATAAATTGGACCATTGTGCAAACTTGACTCCATTAGTCCAAGTAAACTATCACTGTAAACAGTAAATCTAGCATCTCTGAGAGATAACAAAACAGAAGAGTTTAATCCTGTTCTAGACAGGGGTTTAATAGCAACTTGAATTAATCCAACATGAATATAATTATACCCTCTGTCGAGGTGTCTTTTAACAGATTCTTTACTAAGAAGAGAACATCGTTCTTCTTGTTTAGTAATAGCATAAACTTGTTCAACTGCTTTAGCAATTTGATCAGTTCTAAAAGAATCACATAAAAAACTATAACTATAAATTTCTTTAACAGGTATTTTAGGGATATTCCAATTTTGTAAATCACTGATATTTAAATCTTGATATTCTTGTTCTTCTTTGTATATTATATAATGTATGACTTTATAATGTGAAGAAGAAATAGCAGAAGAATTGCAACTAAACATTATTTTCATTTTAATAATTAGAGCCTTGAGTGAATCGAGGGACTGGTGGACGGATCTGCTTCTGAACAAGGGGAGGGACTGGTGGATGAATGACTACTAAATAATATATTCTTTTTCCCAAAAGAAATGGATTTTAAAAATTTATAATTTAAAGAAAATCCTTTTTATTATCCATAGTCTCTGCAGTTTTTCTATACCTGATTTGTATGTGTCTTGGACAAGAACTCATCTACACTCATAATTCAGACACTGTAATTTTCTGTATTTGATACCTATGCGTTTTAGAGCTACCCTAATACTTCCGATACTTCCATCTGTTGTTTCCCCTTTCACACATACCTAGCACCCTGATGCTTCCAACCCTTAACTGCCCTAAACGCCACCTGGCTCAAGCGGGACTTACTCGACGGGATCTTTTACAGAAAACCAGAGGACTAGGTGGCTACAGCCAGAAACAACATACTTATTTACTGGAAGTATTTCTGGGCACCAAAACCATTGAACCATGAACTCATGCCCATATAATCAAATACAGACTCTTACCTGTCAAATACTGGGTGTAGAACATAGTGCCAAAACAAACACATGCAACTCATGTTCATATAATCAGATATAAACTCTGTCCAATCGACCGTGAACAACAAGCAAGATCACTTGCCAACCGTGAACAACAAGCAAGATCCACCACCCCTAGCTCACAACCCATCCACCACCCCTAGTAGTTACTGTTTAATTTTCTGTTGATGGTCGGCTCAGCCGCCTGATTTACTCTGATTATGTCTTGTTCACTTACTATGTCTCCCTTCCGCCCCCAAATGGTATCAGAGCCAAGTCGGGAGTAGTGAGCTAGGGGTGGTGGATGGGTTGTGTCTGAGGAGCCAGTGGTAGAGGCCGGTGGATGAATAGTTACTAAGTAAAGTATTAATTTTCAGAAAAGAAAATGAAATTAAAAAATTATTTTGGCAAGTGATCTTGCTTGTTGTTCACAGTCGATTGGACAGAGTTTATATCTGATTATATGAACATGAGTTGCATGTGTTTGTTTTGGCACTATGTTCTACACCCTGTATTTGACAAGTAAGAGTCTGTATTTGATTATATGGGCATGAGTTCATGGTTCAATGGTTTTGGTGCCCAGAATACTTCCAGTAAATAGGTATGTTGTTTCTGACTGTAGCCACCTAGTCCTCTGGTTTTCTGTAAAAGGTCCCGTCAAGTAAGTCCCGCTTGAGCCAGGTGGCGTTTAGGGCAGTTAAGGGTTGGAGGGCACCAGAGTGCTGGGTATGTGTGAAAGGGGAAACAACAGATGGAAGTATCGGAAGTATTAGGGTAGCTCTAAAACGCATAGGTATCAAATACAGAAAATTACAGTGTCTGAATTATGAGTGTAGATGAGTTCTTGTCCAAGACACATACAAATCAGGTATAGAAAAACTGCAGAGACTATGGATAATAAAAAGGATTTTCTTTAAATTATAAATTTTTAAAATCCATTTCTTTTGGGAAAAAGAATATATTATTTAGTAGTCATTCATCCACCAGTCCCTCCCCTTGTTCAGAAGCAGATCCGTCCACCAGTCCCTCGATTCACTCCAAGGCTCTAATTATTAATCTATGGATTATTATTCTGATTATCGTGTTGTTACTTATGATGAATTTGATTATGATAACCAACCTGTTTATGATGATCATGAGTCATTTGATAATGAATTTGATTATGATAATCAACCTGTTTACGATAATGATGAGTCTGACACAGTAAACTTTGATGAACAAGATCATGAAGATGATCATATTAACTATGATACTAAACCTACTTCTTCTAATAAATCTATTTTTGAAAGTAATAAATATAGGTATTTTTATGATAACTATGCTGAAAGTTCCTATTCTTATAATAAATACAATAATTACTCACTTCCTTCCCTAAGGGAGATAGGATCGGTAAAATTAGTAAAGTCAACTGATAAACAGATATCAGTAGAGTCACCTGATGAACAGATTGATAAAAGAACCATATTAAGAAACTTAATAATAGAAGTCAGAAATGCTAATAGAAGAAATAAAATTATTGAAGATGCAAAAAATGAAATTATTAAAAATACTAAACTACCTTCTTCTGTTAAAAAAGATATCTCTGATGAAGAGTTAATTGTTAAATGGAAACAGTTTATGAAAGAAAAGGATATTGTCCTTCCTTTCTCCAGTTATTTACAGTATTATAAACATAGTAAAAAGATTAGTAAAACAATTGATCAAAATAAATTAAAAGATATTACTAAATCCAAATGGGAAAAATCTGATAAAACTGTTATAAGCCACCGACCCCTAGAATCAAGTATTATTGATTATAAAGGATCAAGCATAACTGCTTCACCTTTAAAATTACCTACTGATAAATCTGACTATAAGCAGATTGTTGAACAGGTCAATTACACTAACCAGTGTTTAAAGACCACTGATAAACAACTTGATAAAAACGAGACTAAATTAGAAGATGGAACAGCTAGTTGCGTCCCTTCTCCTAGTAAAGAGCCCGAGAAACCCCTTATTAATCTGCCAGATTGTAGATCACCTGTTAGTCTTGACAACTGTCAAGATGATCTTAAGATTGAAAATCTGTTAAACAAATTAACTGTTAAACCTGAGCCTAGTACACCACAGCTCGCTGTAGTAACATATAGAAAATCATCTAGTCAGATGACCTCCTCTAGTGATGAAATTATCGAACTGCAGAAACAGTTCACTGATCAACCTAAGGTTCAAAGATTAACTACTGGACCTGTTAGTCATACTAGAAACTGGTATTCCAGACCTACACCTGTTGACATACAGTATGAAGAAAATAATTTGTTAAATCAATTTTCTGTTTCTTCTACTAAACTGTATGAAGGGAATATTGATGGTCTTAGTGAACATCAAATTCTTGAAAAACTAAATCATATGTCTATGGTCGCTAATAGTTATTTGACCAATACTAATCTGAACCAACCTCAGAATGTTGAATTGTTAGCCTCTGCTTTTACTAGTATTTTGAAAGCTTGGTGGGATAAGTATCTTGATCACGATTCAAGAAAACATATCACACATGCTGTTCAAACTAATGAAAATAAGCATGATGGAGTCAATGCTCTAGTCCATACCATTATTAAACATGTTATTAATAAACCCGGTGGTATTATTAAATATGATAAACTAACTTATGGAGACATAGTTAGTACTATTCAAAAAGAAGGTCTTCATATGTATATTGATATGAAGATTAATGCTAAAAATAATAAAAAAGCTAAGTATGAGCTTGGTAATTTCTGCGAACAATATGGTCTACCACCTGTAGCACCATCTCGCAAAAAGATAAAGACTGAAAAGATTACTTGTTTTAATTGTGGTAAAAAGAGACATTACAAGTCTCAATGCAAGATTAAACAAAAAATTAGTCAGCTTAAAATATCTGACTCTGATAAAAAACAAGTATTAGCTATTTCCAGTTCTGATGATTCTGGTGATGATGTTGTTATTACATCTGATTATCACTCTCCTAGTTCTACTGATAATCCTGTTAAAATAGAATGCACTGATACTTATTGCAAAGAGGTAAATGTTCTGACTCAGGAGCTTCCTGAAGAAGATTTGTTAATTGATAATGTTGCTTCAAAACAACATTATACTAAAAAATTAGAACAGGTTCTTATACAGGGAAAAATACCCCAGTATAATAAACCTACTATTAATCTACACAAAACTATTGAAAGGATTATTAAAACCACTAACAAAGTTACTTTGCAAGACTCACAGAATAATATTGACATTGTTTTGTTAAAAAATAGGTTTTCTAAAAAGAAAATCTTGGATTACTCTAAATTCTCTAATAATAGTAAGGATACTGCCAAAACCGAAGAACTCGTCTTCACTGATAAAAGGTTAAATCTAGTAAAATCTATTAACCTCCAGAAATGGCATGCTAAAATCAATTTAATTATTGATAATTTGGAAATTCAAGTCACTGCTCTTATTGATACAAGTGCTGATCTAAATTGTATTCAAAAGAACTTGATACCTACTCAATATTACCATAAAATTGATGAAAAACTCAGTTCTGCTAATGGTAGTAGAATGATTATTAAAAATGGTTTACCCAATGATAAGATTTATCAAAATAAAGTCTGTTCCCAAATTTCGTTTGCCCTGATAAAAAACCTGACTGATAAAGTAATTTTGGAAATACCTTCTATATATTTACTTTATCCATTCATAATAAATTTTGATAAAATCACTACTATTTATTCTGGTAAAATACATTTCCTAATCAAAATGATTTACAAAATTGATCTATTTACTTTGCTGATAATTCTGCTATTCTTACAGATGACTCACAGAAGCATCACCCTGGGAACAACAACGTTGCCAGTACTTTCTGAAGGCTCTAGCCTTTGTTTTCAAAAGTTAAACCATTTACAAAATATTGACGAAACCCAACAATGTCTTCTAGATGCACTCTGGAACCTGTGTGGGGATTATCGTTATAATAAAAAATTTGTTGACTGCTTGCATAGTTTAAACTACTATTTTTGTGAGCAAAATGAAATTGTTAAAAACAATGATGAAGCTTATAAAGCATCTGCTGCTGAGCTTAATCATCTGAATAATAAATACTCTAGATTATTTCAACAAAATGTTCAACTGCAAGCAAAAAATTGCATATTGCATCACGATGTTAAAAATGTTAAAAAACAGTTTTCCATGCATTCTGCATTGGGGGAGCAACCCACTATTAAACTAGATACACTGCATGTAGGAGTTACCATTCCTGGTAACATGACCAATGACCTAGGAGCTAGCTCCAGTAGTAGCATGCATCCTTATAAAAACATGCATATAGATAAGCATCCTAAGAAAAATAGGCATCTTAGGACTAGGAATTTGCATCCTAGAAATAAGAAAGTGCATCTTGATAAATTGCAAAAATACTTTGCTACTTTGTTGCAAAGTCAGCCTTCAATACCTGTTTCACTAAAAAATCAGGTTATTTTCCCTACTGATTTTCCTACTGACCTGATTAAAAATATTCAAAATTTGGCCAAGAAGGATGGTCACTGTTTCCAAGAGTTTCTTTTCCAAACTCTTACTGATTTATCTACCAAAGAAATTCCTGGTTTAAAAATCACTTGGGAATCTCTTTATAATGATGACCAAGACCGGGTTGATTGCCCAAAAACAAATCCTGTTTGTTCCAATTATCCTTTGGATAAAATGGATTGCCAATGTAATTTAATATATAGTGTTCCAAAAGCTTGTATTGATTTACAGCTATTCAAAACTATTAATATTGAATATAATCAAAAAATAGTTGAAATCACTCCTTTGACCCTATTGGATCATGGACTGTTAAGACAACTTATTTTCACTGATCCGGAGCAGACTGATATTTTTACCAGAAAACTGGCTGTCTCCATTTTAAACCTATTTGCTAAATATGGATGCTTGAAAGCTCAAGTCCTGATAAAAAGCAAAATGCCTGAATGGACATGGACTGGGAATATCATCCCCGCCCAACATGTCATGCAAATCTCTGCTCAATGGCCGTTCAGCAGGATTCATCTTCCTATCCAACTTATTGAAGATGAGATCCCTTATCCCTGTTCAAAACCTATCAGAAGCCAAATCCGGCATCATAGGGCCTGGTCAATTGCCACTAATCTTGGTGAAAATAATCACAACACTGATCACTACCTTGATAATCTCAACTATTTAATCTGTGAAGATCATTTGCAGAAGATTCGGTCTACTGAACCAATTCATGAAGTGCCGTTTATCTTCCATACTCAACTCACAAATTTGGTAACACAGTATGAAGAGCAACTAGTCAAACCCTGCTCCTCCAGTTCCTCTTCCGATGATGATTATTGTCCTACTCCTGAAGCGGAAGAATGTTACAACAACTGGTCCTCTACGAAGTTGTTAAATCTTAGCAAATGTTGAAAGATTAAAGCATACATCTTTGATAAAGTCAACCAGCTTAACAGCTGCTACTCACTGATCAAGCTTAACAGCTGCTACTCACTGCTCAACCAGCTTAACAGCTGCTACCCGAAGCTATCCAGATTAATCTGTTTAAACAACTGTTGAAGCACTAGTCCTTCCAACCAGCTCTTACAAAGCTGCTTCCCAATCAACTGCTCACTAGTCACCATTCAGCTCAACTACTGACCTCACCCGACGTCAGTCCAATAATATTCATTGCTGACCTCACCCAACGTCAGCCTAAACTGCTCAACAGCTGGCCTCCTCAATGCCAGTCCCATTTCTCGGTCAAACTGCTAAAAGCTTGCTCAACAGCTGGCCTCTCAACGCCAGTCCCGCCCAAACAGCTGGCACATCTTTTACCAGCTTATTAAAAATCATGAATAGTAAAACCACTGTTCACTTTTTATCCAGCCGACAACGGTACTATTCATCCACATGCTGACACTGTTTATTTACCTGCTGAGGTCCTGTTTACTTTTCCACCGAAAGTAGAAGGTCCAAAAGGTTCACAATGAACCCCTGATAATTGTATTGCCCCTCATCCTTCATCTATAAAAGGATAGAGCTGGCTCTGGAAAAATACACCCCGAATTAGACCAGGATCTAATTCTCTCTCTTCTCCCTCCTCTCTCTCTCTAAATGTTAAACTTCTGAATTGAAGTTCTCTCTCCTTCCCCTTCTCCCCCTGTTAAACCAGTAAGTATGTTACTGGTAATGTTCACTGATGAGTTGATCCTCTCTGATCTTTATCTATTAAACTGATGTTTTGATTATTACTTGCTATGGTTGGCTTAGCCACCTAATTTATGTTTTGATTGTTCATGGTCGGCCCAGCCGCCTTACTAACTGTTTAATTTTCTGTTGATGGTCGGCTCAGCCGCCTGATTTACTCTGATTATGTCTTGTTCACTTACTATGTCTCCCTTCCGCCCCCAAATGGTATCAGAGCCAAGTCGGGAGTAGTGAGCTAGGGGTGGTGGATGGGTTGTGTCTGAGGAGCCAGTGGTAGAGGCCGGTGGATGAATAGTTACTAAGTAAAGTATTAATTTGCTTACTTACTATGAACAAGTAAGTGATAACATTTTTAACATCGTGATGCAATATGCAATTTTTTGCTTGCAGTTGAACATTTTGTTGAAATAATCTAGAGTATTTATTATTCAGATGATTAAGCTCAGCAGCAGATGCTTTATAAGCTTCATCATTGTTTTTAACAATTTCATTTTGCTCACAAAAATAGTAGTTTAAACTATGCAAGCAGTCAACAAATTTTTTATTATAACGATAATCCCCACACAGGTTCCAGAGTGCATCTAGAAGACATTGTTGGGTTTCGTCAATATTTTGTAAATGGTTTAACTTTTGAAAACAAAGGCTAGAGCCTTCAGAAAGTACTGGCAACGTTGTTGTTCCCAGGGTGATGCTTCTGTGAGTCATCTGTAAGAATAGCAGAATTATCAGCAAAGTAAATAGATCAATTTTGTAAATCATTTTGATTAGGAAATGTATTTTACCAGAATAAATAGTAGTGATTTTATCAAAATTTATTATGAATGGATAAAGTAAATATATAGAAGGTATTTCCAAAATTACTTTATCAGTCAGGTTTTTTATCAGGGCAAACGAAATTTGGGAACAGACTTTATTTTGATAAATCTTATCATTGGGTAAACCATTTTTAATAATCATTCTACTACCATTAGCAGAACTGAGTTTTTCATCAATTTTATGGTAATATTGAGTAGGTATCAAGTCATAGTAAGTGAACAAGACATAATCAGAGTAAATCAGGCGGCTGAGCCGACCATTTGGGGAAAATTAAACAGTTAGTAAGGCGGCTGGGCCGACCATGAACAATCAAAACATAAATTAGGTGGCTAAGCCAACCATAGCAAGTAATAATCAAAACATCAGTTTAATAGCACCCTGATGCTTCCAACCCTTAACTGCCCTAAACGCCACCTGGCTCAAGCGGGACTTACTCGACGGGATCTTTTACAGAAAACCAGAGGACTAGGTGGCTACAGCCAGAAACAACATACTTATTTACTGGAAGTATTTCTGGGCACCAAAACCATTGAACCATGAACTCATGCCCATATAATCAAATACAGACTCTTACCTGTCAAATACTGGGTGTAGAACATAGTGCCAAAACAAACACATGCAACTCATGTTCATATAATCAGATATAAACTCTGTCCAATCGACCGTGAACAACAAGCAAGATCACTTGCCAGATTAAATATTATATAATGCAGCGTGATACCCTGCAGGAAATATAGTGAATAATGTCTCTGCTAATTAAGTGCTCAGTGGTGCAATGAATGCTTAGTGAGTGCGCGATGTCTCTGGTGTACAGGATGATGTTTAATCACTTACCAAGGAGAAATTCTCGAGTGAGAAAATCTGGGATTGAATTTTGACTTCCTTTAATGTATTCAATTTTGAAATCAAAAATGTCCCGCTTGAGCCAGGTGGCGTTTAGGGCAGTTAAGGGTTGGAGGGCACCAGAGTGCTGGGTATGTGTGAAAGGGGAAACAACAGATGGAAGTATCGGAAGTATTAGGGTAGCTCTAAAACGCATAGGTATCAAATACAGAAAATTACAGTGTCTGAATTATGAGTGTAGATGAGTTCTTGTCCAAGACACATACAAATCAGGTATAGAAAAACTGCAGAGACTATGGATAATAAAAAGGATTTTCTTTAAATTATAAATTTTTAAAATCCATTTCTTTTGGGAAAAAGAATATATTATTTAGTAGTCATTCATCCACCAGTCCCTCCCCTTGTTCAGAAGCAGATCCGTCCACCAGTCCCTCGATTCACTCCAAGGCTCTATTTATTAAAATGAACAGAATGTTTAGATGCAATTCTTCAGCCAGTACTTCTCATTTAACGTCTATTCCAGACATAGTAAACCAAGAAGAACAAGAATATCAAGATTTAAATATTAGTGATTTCCACAATTGGAATATCCCTAAAATACCTGTTAAAGAAATTTATAGATCCAGTTTTTTAAGTGATTCTTTTAGAACTGATCAAATTGCTAAAACAGTTGAACAAGTTTATGCTATTACTAAACAAGAAGAACGATGTTCTCTTCTTAGTAAAGAATCTGTTAAAAGACACCTCGACAGAGGGTATAATTATATTCATGTTGGATTAATTCAAGTTGCTATTAAACCCCTGTCTAGAACAGGATTAAACTCTTCTGTTTTGTTATCTCTCAGAGATGCTAGATTTACTGTTTACAGTGATAGTTTACTTGGACTAATGGAGTCAAGTTTGCACAATGGTCCAATTTATTTCAATTGTTATCCTGATTTACCCCTTAGTTTAAAGGATAAAAACATATTAAAAGCTTTAACTTTAAATATTCAAATTGCTGGTGCTATTACTAATATGCTTGAAGGAAGTCATGCACTTGCCTTAATTTATCGCATTTATTATAAATGTATGAAAACTAATTTAAATATTCATGCTTTGGTTAAAAGCCCTAAGGATAAAACTGTTTTGATTCAAAGTAATACTAATGCTAATATTCAAGTACCAAAACTATTTCCTGGAATGATATTACTTTACCCACCAGTTGGGTTAGTGAAAATGATAGTTATTCCCATAAGATGCAAAATGATACTGTTAATTTAGATTATATTAAGCAATATTTAGATGGTACTGTTAGAATTAGTTTTGATCAACAAAGGATAAATCCACCCCTTAGGATTAAGGAATTAAGCAGATCAAGTAGTTCTGTTAGCCTACCTAGGCATGATAAGAATCTTATTAATCCTCATGTTAAATTACGAGGAATTGAAACAAGCTCACAAATTAGTAAACCCTGTTATTCAACACAGTCAAATTTTGATGATAGTGAGACATCTCCAGGGTCTCCTACTCTCACTGATTTTGAAGGAACAACACCTCCTGTTAATCCACCAAATCAAGTTGATCCAGCACTTTGTGTGTTGACTAGGATTATCGATAATGATGATTTTGAGGAAGAATATGATGAATTGTATGAAGAATTTAAATCAAAAAAGAATAAACAAAAAAGAAAAGAATGGCGTAGTAAATACTCATCTAGTCAACAGGAAGAAATGATAGACCAATGGCAACAATACATGGAAGATAATAATATTGAAATTTACTTCTTTGATTATTTGAAGAAAATCGATATCCCTATTAAACCCATGTATTTGTCTTCTGTTTGCTCAACCCTTCCCCAAAAAACCTATCATACAGAATCCAAAGAACTGAAAGTTATTAAATATGATAATAAATCTGAAGATAATAAATTGTTGAAAATCAATAACACAACTACACAAGATTTAAAACATGAAGTTAAAATTGTTAAGAAAGATATTAAAAAATTAAAAGAATCTGAGTCTGAAAATTCTGACAAAGATATTAAAAACAGTCAAAAAGATAAAAAAGAGTATTACCAGAAATGGTATACTAAGGTTAAATTAGTAATACGAGATTATCAAATAGAAATTAATGCTCTCATTGATACTGGTGCTGATTTAAATTGTATTGCCCAGGGTATAGTACCGACAATGTATTTTCATAAAACTACTGCTATATTAAGGGCTGCTAATAATAGTAAAATGAATATAGAATACAAGCTACCTAATGCACATGTTTGCCAGGATAAAATTTGTTTTCAAAGCACTATTGTTTTAGTTCCTGACTTAACTGATAATTTGATTTTAGGAACACCATTTATCTGTTTACTTTACCCTTTTACTACCAATAAAGAAGGATTAATTACTAAACCTTTTGGTCAACAAGTTATGTTTAAATTCTTAACAAAACCTGAATTGGTACAGTTAAATTATTTAACTATTGACAAGATAAATTTAAAGAAAAACCAGTTAAAATTCTTGCAAGAAGAAATTAATTATAAAAAGATTGAAGATCAGCTTAGCACTTCTTTTCTTAATAAACAGATTGAAGAATTTAAAGAAAAATTAGAAAATGAAATTTGTGCTAAACTTCCAAGTGCCTTTTGGCATAGGAAAAAACACATAGTAACTTTACCATATATCAAAGGTTTTAATGAATCCCAAATCCCTACTAAATCTAGACCTATTCAAATGAATCCTGATATTTTAATAACTTGTAAAGATGAAATTGCTACTTTACTGGCTCATAACATTATTCAAGATAGTAAATCACCCTGGTCCTGCCCTGCTTTCTATGTTAATAAAAATGCTGAAAAAGAAAGAGGTGTACCACGCCTTGTTATTAATTATAAACCATTAAATGCTGTTCTGGAATGGATTCGATATCCTATTCCTAATAAAAAAGATTTGATTAGTAGATTAAGTAAAGCAGTCATTTTTTCAAAATTTGATTTAAAAAGTGGTTTCTGGCAAATCCAGTTACACCCTGATGATCGATACAAAACTGCTTTTACTACCCCCTTTGGTCATTATGAATGGAATGTCATGCCATTTGGATTAAAAAATGCTCCTAGTGAGTTCCAAAACATAATGAATGATATATTTAACCCATTTAGTCATTTTATTATTGTTTACATTGATGATGTGCTTATCTTCTCAAACTCAATTGATGAGCATTGGAAACATTTAAAATCTTTTGTTCAAATTATTAAGCATAATGGCTTAGTAATTTCTGCTCCAAAAATTAAATTGTTTCAAACAAAAATAAGATTTTTGGGATATGATATTCATCAGTCTACTATAACACCAATTAGTAGAGCCATCCAATTTGCTGATAAATTTCCTGATGAAATTCTTGATAAAAATCAGTTACAAAGATTTCTTGGATCATTAAATTATATTGCTGAATTTTATAAAGATCTAAGAAAAATCTGTCAACCTCTGTTTGACCGATTAAAAACTAATCCACCCCCTTGGTCATCCACTCATTCTGACATTGTCAGAAAAATTAAACAATATGTTAAAACTCTTCCTTGTTTAGGGATTCCTACAATAAACTCTTTTAAAATTATTCAAACAGATGCTTCTGAAATTGGTTATGGTGGGATTCTCCTCCAAAGAATTAGCCCCAATTCTGATGAACAAATTGTTCGTTTTCACTCTGGTCGATGGAATACGGCACAGAGTAATTACAGTACTATTAAAAAGGAAATACTATCTATTGTCCTGTGTATTTCCAAATTCCAGGATGATGTATTAAACCAAAACTTTTTAGTCAGAGTTGACTGTAAAAGTGCTAAATATGTTTTGGAAAAAGATGTTGAAAACATTGCTAGTAAACAAGTCTTTGCCCGATGGCAATCTATATTAAGTATTTTTGATTTCAAAATTGAATACATTAAAGGAAGTCAAAATTCAATCCCAGATTTTCTCACTCGAGAATTTCTCCTTGGTAAGTGATTAAACATCATCCTGTACACCAGAGACATCGCGCACTCACTAAGCATTCATTGCACCACTGAGCACTTAATTAGCAGAGACATTATTCACTATATTTCCTGCAGGGTATCACGCTGCATTATATAATATTTAATCTAACTTCTCCTGCAGAGAATGGCGGATAAGAAGAAACAATTAACCCTACCCTCGTGGGCTGATCAATCCAGTAGTAAAAATCGGTACCAAGTTCTTGGGCAAATCCCCCCAAACTTGAGTACAAATCTGCCCTTGCTTATATCCCTTCGTCTAGCCCAAGCATTACCCCTGATCCTTTCTGTTCAAATCAGTCCATACAACATGGTCAATCCAGTCAACCAAATTATCCTGCTAAAACATCTACCCCAACGGAATACCTACTCAAACCAGTAACTACTAAACTCTTCTCTATTGAACCTGTACACCAAAATGTTCATCAACCTATTGAACTGGTAAACTCTTTCTTTCCCCCCGGATGGCATTTTGTTCCTGCTCATCCTGATAAATCCCTATCTTTCTACAGGGATATTCTCCAACTCCACAAATCCATTCTTATTAAACCAATCAAAGACAAGATTAACCCCAATAAAGTGATCTACCACTCACTTTATATTCACAACATTGTTAGCCTTGATCAATGGGGTCATCCCTCTGTTCACAAAAAACTTCCTGATCACCCTGTTGAATATAATTACTATGACTACATTGATGCTTGGTTCAAAATCCTCCTTTATGAAAATGAAGCATTTACCCATTCGTGGTTCATCCAATTTGACCACAAATTCAACTCAGTTATTCCTTCATGGTTCAACCGATGGTGGCACCAGAATGGAGCCATCCCAGATATTTTGCCTGCTGAATTGATGGATCAAGTCAACTACTTTGCCACAATAAGCAAAGTCACTAATCACACTAGTCAATTCCCTGCTTTGCTGCGGTTTGTATCAAAATATAAGGTCCCGTGGATCCTTAAATGGAGATACAATATTGAAGACAGAACTGTCATACGACAGTATCTGGTAAAGTGGTGGGGTAGTTACAACCACCAGAAGATAATTGATCAAGTTGTGTTGGAATTTCCAGTCAAAGTTCCAACGCCTGTTAAAATCCCAACACCAATAAAACAAGTTCAACCAGTCAAGCAAGAAGACCCTCTTGTTCAAATTGATTCCCCCACAGTTTCAAACATCAGGCTCAATAGCCCTGCTCAACGGTCGTCAAGGCCATCCAAGTCAAAAACAAAATGCTCACAACTGCTCATGTTGGCTCAACAATTAATTGCCCAAGCAAGCCAGGAAGAAGAAGATAACTCTTCCGAAGGATCAACAACTGATAAAAACCCATATGGGTCTGCATTCCAAGATGCCCAGGACCCTTTTGGATGATGGCACTACAGTCAATAGCTGGCCTCCTCAATGCCAGTCCCAGTCACAAACCTGCTCAACAGCTGGCACTTCTTTTATCATCCAACTGCTGACACTGTTTATTCACCTGCTGAAGTCCTGTTTACTTTTCCACCGAAAGTAGAAGGACCAAAGGGTTCACAATGAACCCCTAATAATTGTATTGCCTCTCATCCTTCATCTATAAAAGGATAGAGCTGGCTCTGGTTAAAACATCCCGAATTAGACCAGGATCTAATTCTCTCTCTTCTCTCTCTCTTCTCTCTCTCTTCTCTCTAAATGTTAAACTTCTGAATTGAAGTTCTTTCTCCTCCTCCCCCTGTTAAACCAGTAAGTATGTTACTGGTAATGTTCACTGATGAGTTGATCCTCTCTGATCTTTATCTATTAAACTGATGTTTTGATTATTACTTGCTATGGTTGGCTTAGCCACCTAATTTATGTTTTGATTGTTCATGGTCGGCCCAGCCGCCTTACTAACTGTTTAATTTTCCCCAAATGGTCGGCTCAGCCGCCTGATTTACTCTGATTATGTCTTGTTCACTTACTATGTCTCCCTTCCGCCCCCAAATGGTATCAGAGCATTTGGGGGCGGAAGGGAGTAGTGATCTTGCTTGTTGTTCACGGTCGATTGGACAGAGTTTATATCTGATTATATGAACATGAGTTGCATGTGTTTGTTTTGGCACTATGTTCTACACCCAGTATTTGACAGGTAAGAGTCTGTATTTGATTATATGGGCATGAGTTCATGGTTCAATGGTTTTGGTGCCCAGAAATACTTCCAGTAAATAAGTATGTTGTTTCTGGCTGTAGCCACCTAGTCCTCTGGTTTTCTGTAAAAGATCCCGTCGAGTAAGTCCCGCTTGAGCCAGGTGGCGTTTAGGGCAGTTAAGGGTTGGAAGCATCAGGGTGCTAGGTATGTGTGAACGGGGAAACAACAAATTTGAGTATCGGAAGTATTAGGGTAGTTCTAAAACGCATAGGTATCAAATACAGAAAATTACAGTGTCTGAATTATGAGTGTAGATGAGTTCCTGTCCAAGACACATACAAATCAGGTATAGAAAAACTGCAGAGACTATGGATGATAAAAAGGATTTTCTTTAAATTATAAATTTTTAAAATCCATTTCTTTTGGGAAAAAGAATATATTATTTAGTAGTCATTCATCCACCAGTCCCTCCCCTTGTTCAGAAGCAGATCCGTCCACCAGTCCCTCGATTCACTCCAAGGCTCTAATTATTAATCTATGGATTATTATTCTGATTATCGTGTGGTTTCTTATGATGAATTTGATTATGATAATCAACCTGTTTATGATAATCATGATGAATTTGATTATGATAATCAACCTGTTTATGATGATGATCATGAGTTATTTGATAATTCTGACATAATAAACTTTGATGAACAAGATCATAAAGATGATCATATTAACTATGATAATTCTAACAGTACCATCTAAATATTGCTTAATATAATCTAAATTAACAGTATCATTTTGCATCTTATGGGAATAACTATCATTTTCACTAACCCAACTGGTGGGTAAAGTAATATCATTCCAGGAAATAGTTTTTGGTACTTGAATATTAGCATTAGTATTACTTTGAATCAAAACAGTTTTATCCTTAGGGCTTTTAACCAAAGCATGAATATTTAAATTAGTTTTCATACATTTATAATAAATGCGATAAATTAAGGCAAGTGCATGACTTCCTTCAAGCATATTAGTAATAGCACCAGCAGTTTGAATATTTAAAGTTAAAGCTTTTAATATGTTTTTATCCTTTAAACTAAGGGGTAAATCAGGATAACAATTGAAATAAATTGGACCATTGTGCAAACTTGACTCCATTAGTCCAAGTAAACTATCACTGTAAACAGTAAATCTAGCATCTCTGAGAGATAACAAAACAGAAGAGTTTAATCCCGTTCTAGACAGGGGTTTAATAGCAACTTGAATTAATCCAACATGAATATAATTATACCCTCTGTCGAGGTGTCTTTTAACAGATTCTTTACTAAGAAGAGAACATCGTTCTTCTTGTTTAGTAATAGCATAAACTTGTTCAACTGTTTTAGCAATTTGATCAGTTCTAAAAGAATCACTTAAAAAACTGGATCTATAAATTTCTTTAACAGGTATTTTAGGGATATTCCAATTGTGGAAATCACTAATATTTAAATCTTGATATTCTTGTTCTTCTTGGTTTACTATGTCTGGAATAGACGTTAAATGAGAAGAACTGGCTGAAGAATTGCATCTAAACATTCTGTTCATTATAATAAATAGAGCCTGGAGTGAATCGAGGGACTGGTGGATGAACTTGTATCTGCAGAGAGAGACCGGTGGATGAACGATACCTGGGTAATCTATTCCTCTTCCTAAAAGAAACTGATCCGAGACTTATATATAAATTAATCTGTCTATTTAAACTTAATTTTGAAATTCATTTTTCACTTCTATATAGACCTATAACCTGTTAAAAACGGATCCTTTTAAATCCACTTCTTAGATGTTGTTCATCTGTCACCTGTATAGATCTATAACCTGTTCAACCAAACGGATCCTAAAATCTTCATTACCTTGCTGCTGTTTCTATTTTACTACCCGTCTTGGCTGCTTCCAACACTCTTCTCGCCTCTAGACGCCTCCTGGCTAAAAGCGGGACTTACCGTGGTGGATCTCGACCATTAGATCGTGACTTTCAAAACAGCAGTTTGATAACAAAAATCAGGCTTTAGTTTGTAAACCTAGATCATCTACAGATGGCAAACTACCAACATCCAATTGGTGAAAGTCAGGCTTTAGTTTAAAACCTAGATCATCTACAGTCGTTCCATTTGTTTTTCAAAACTTAGAAAATAAATAGATTAATGAAGATATAAGAAACATTTCCATTTTCTTTTACAAACAGGAATAAACTACCCAGTAATTACTCATCCACACATCTCCGACTCCTTCAGACACAACCCATCCACCACCCCTAGCTCACTACTCCCGACTTGGCTCTGATACCATTTGGGGGCGGAAGGGAGACATAGTAAGTGAACAAGACATAATCAGAGTAAATCAGGCGGCTGAGCCGACCATCAACAGAAAATTAAACAGTTAGTAAGGCGGCTGGGCCGACCATGAACAATCAAAACATAAATTAGGTGGCTAAGCCAACCATAGCAAGTAATAATCAAAACATCAGTTTAATAGATAAAGATCAGAGAGGATCAACTCATCAGTGAACATTACCAGTAACATACTTACTGGTTTAACAGGGGGAGAAGGGGAAGGAGAGAGAACTTCAATTCAGAAGTTTAACATTTAGAGAGAGAGAGAGGGAGAAGAGAGAGAATTAGATCCTGGTCTAATTCGGGATGATTAACCAGAGCCAACTCTATCCTTTTATAGATGAAGGATGAGAGGCAATACAATTATCAGGGGTTCATTGTGAACCTTTTGAACCTTCTACTTTCGGTGGAAAAGTAAACAGGACTTCAGCAGGTGAATAAACAGTGTCAGCATGTGGATGAACAGTATCGTTGTCAGCTGGATGAACAGTAAAAAGTGAACAGTGGTTTATTCCGTCCACCAGTTGTTGAGGAGGCCAGCTGTTGACTGTAGTGCCATCATCCAAAAGGGTCCTGGGCATCTTGGAATGCAGACCCATATGGGTTTTTATCAGTTGTTGATCCTTCGGAAGAGTTATCTTCTTCTTCCTGGCTTGCTTGGGCAATTAATTGTTGAGCCAACATGAGCAGTTGTGAGCATTTTGTTTTTGACTTGGATGGCCTTGACGACCGTTGAGCAGGGCTATTGAGCCTGATGTTTGAAACTGTGGGGGAATCAATTTGAACAAGAGGGTCTTCTTGCTTGACTGGTTGAACTTGTTTTATTGGTGTTGGGATTTTAACAGGCGTTGGAACTTTGACTGGAAATTCCAACACAACTTGATCAATTATCTTCTGGTGGTTGTAACTACCCCACCACTTTACCAGATACTGTCGTATGACAGTTCTGTCTTCAATATTGTATCTCCATTTAAGGATCCACGGGACCTTATATTTTGATACAAACCGCAGCAAAGCAGGGAATTGACTAGTGTGATTAGTGACTTTGCTTATTGTGGCAAAGTAGTTGACTTGATCCATCAATTCAGCAGGCAAAATATCGGGATGGCTCCATTCTGGTGCCACCATCGGTTGAACCATGAAGGAATAACTGAGTTGAATTTGTGGTCAAATTGGATGAACCACGAATGGGTAAATGCTTCATTTTCATAAAGGAGGATTTTGAACCAAGCATCAATGTAGTCATAGTAATTATATTCAACAGGGTGATCAGAAAGTTTTTTTGAACAGAAGGATGACCCCATTGATCAAGGCTAACAATGTTGTGAATATAAAGTGAGTGGTAGATCACTTTATTGGGGTTAATCTTGTCTTTGATTGGTTTAATAAGAATGGATTTGTGGAGTTGGAGAATATCCCTGTAGAAAGATAGGGATTTATCAGGATGAGCAGGAACAAAATGCCATCCGGGGGGAAAGAAAGAGTTTACCAGTTCAATAGGTTGATGAACATTTTGGTGTACAGGTTCAATAGAGAAGAGTTTATTAGTTATTGGTTTGAGCAGGTATTCCGTTGGGGTAGATGTTTTAGCAGGATAATTTGGTTGACTGGATTGACCATGTTGTATGGACTGATTTGAACAGAAAGGATCAGGGGTAATGCTTGGGCTAGACGAAGGGATATAAGCAAGGGCAGATTTGTACTCAAGTTTGGGGGGGATTTGCCCAAGAACTTGGTATCTATTTTTACTAGGGTTTTTACTGGATTGATCAGCCCACGAGGGTAGGGTTAATTGTTTCTTCTTATCCGCCATTCTCTGCAGGAGAAGTTAGATTAAATATTATATAATGCAGCGTGATACCCTGCAGGAAATATAGTGAATAATGTCTCTGCTAATTAAGTGCTCAGTGGTGCAATGAATGCTTAGTGAGTGCGCGATGTCTCTGGTGTACAGGATGATGTTTAATCACTTACCAAGGAGAAATTCTCGAGTGAGAAAATCTGGGATTGAATTTTGACTTCCTTTAATGTATTCAATTTTGAAATCAAAAATACTTAATATAGATTGCCATCGGGCAAAGACTTGTTTACTAGCAATGTTTTCAACATCTTTTTCCAAAACATATTTAGCACTTTTACAGTCAATTCTGACTAAAAAGTTTTGGTTTAATACATCATCCTGGAATTTGGAAATACACAGGACAATAGATAGTATTTCCTTTTTAATAGTACTGTAATTACTCTGCGCCGTATTCCATCGACAGAGTGAAAACGAACAATTTGTTCATCAGAATTGGGGCTAATTCTTTGGAGGAGAATCCCACCATAACCAATTTCAGAAGCATCTGTTTGAATAATTTTAAAAGAGTTTATTGTAGGAATCCCTAAACAAGGAAGAGTTTTAACATATTGTTTAATTTTTCTGACAATGTCAGAATGAGTGGATGACCAAGGGGGTGGATTAGTTTTTAATCGGTCAAACAGAGGTTGACAGATTTTTCTTAGATCTTTATAAAATTCAGCAATATAATTTAATGATCCAAGAAATCTTTGTAACTGATTTTTATCAAGAATTTCATCAGGAAATTTATCAGCAAATTGGATGGCTCTACTAATTGGTGTTATAGTAGACTGATGAATATCATATCCCAAAAATCTTATTTTTGTTTGAAACAATTTAATTTTTGGAGCAGAAATTACTAAGCCATTATGCTTAATAATTTGAACAAAAGATTTTAAATGTTTCCAATGCTCATCAATTGAGTTTGAGAAGATAAGCACATCATCAATGTAAACAATAATAAAATGACTAAATGGGTTAAATATATCATTCATTATGTTTTGGAACTCACTAGGAGCATTTTTTAATCCAAATGGCATGACATTCCATTCATAATGACCAAAGGGGGTAGTAAAAGCAGTTTTGTATCGATCATCAGGGTGTAACTGGATTTGCCAGAAACCACTTTTTAAATCAAATTTTGAAAAAATGACTGCTTTACTTAATCTACTAATCAAATCTTTTTTATTAGGAATAGGATATCGAATCCATTCCAGAAACAGCATTTAATGGTTTATAATTAATAACAAGGCGTGGTACACCTCTTTCTTTTTCAACATTTTTATAAACATAGAAAGCAGGGCAGGACCAGGGTGATTTACTATCTTGAATAATGTTATGAGCCAGTAAAGTAGCAATTTCATCTTTACAAGTTATTAAAATATCAGGATTCATTTGAATAGGTCTAGATTTAGTAGGGATTTGGGATTCATTAAAACCTTTGATATATGGTAAAGTTACTATGTGTTTTTTCCTATGCCAAAAGGCACTTGGAAGTTTAGCACAAATTTCATTTTCTAATTTTTCTTTAAATTCTTCAATCTGTTTATTAAGAAAAGAAGTGCTAAGCTGATCTTCAATCTTTTTATAATTAATTTCTTCTTGCAAGAATTTTAACTGGTTTTTCTTTAAATTTATCTTGTCAATAGTTAAATAATTTAACTGTACCAATTCAGGTTTTGTTAAGAATTTAAACATAACTTGTTGACCAAAAGGTTTAGTAATTAATCCTTCTTTATTGGTAGTAAAAGGGTAAAGTAAACAGATAAATGGTGTTCCTAAAATCAAATTATCAGTTAAGTCAGGAACTAAAACAATAGTGCTTTGAAAACAAATTTTATCCTGGCAAATATGTGCATTAGGTAGCTTGTATTCTATATCCATTTTACTATTATTAGCGGCCCTTAATATAGCAGTAGTTTTATGAAAATACATTGTAGGTATTATACCTTGAGCAATACAATTTAAATCAGCACCAGTATCAATGAGAGCATTAATTTCTATTTGATAATCTCGTATTACTAATTTAACCTTCGTATACCATTTCTGGTAATACTCTTTTTTATCACTTTGACTGTTTTTAATATCTTTGTCAGAATTTTCAGAATTTTCAGACTCAGATTCTTTTAATTTTTTAATATCTTTCTTAACAATTTTAACTTCATGTTTTAAATCTTGTGTAGTTGTGTTATTGATTTTCACCAATTTATTATCTTCAGATTTATTATCATATTTAATAACGTTCAGTTCTTTGGATTCTGTACTATAGGTTTTTTGGGGAAAAGTTGAGCAAACAGAAGACAAAGACATGGGTTTAGTAGGAATTTCAATTTTCTTCAAATAATCAAAGAAGTAAATTTCAATATTATTATCTTCCATGTATTGTTGCCATTGGTCTATCATTTCTTCCTGTTGACTAGATGAGTATTTACTACGCCAATCTTTTCTTTTTTGTTTATTCTTTTTTGATTTAAATTCTTCATATAATTCATCATATTCTTCCTCAAAATCATCATTATCAGTAATCCTAGTCAACACACAAAGTGCTGGATCAACTTGATTTGGTGGATTAACAGGAGGTGTTGTTCCTTCAAAATCAGTGAGAGTAGGAGACCCTGGAGATGTCTCACTATCATCAAAATTTGACTGTGTTGAATAACAGGGTTTACTAATTTGTGAGCTTGTTTCAATTCCCCGTAATTTAACATGAGGATTAATAAGATTCTTATCATGCCTAGGTAGGCTAACAGAACTACTTGATCTGCTTAATTCCTTAATCCTAAGGGGTGGATTTATCCTTTGTTGATCAAAACTAATTCTAACAGTACCATCTAAATATTGCTTAATATAATCTAAATTAACAGTATCATTTTGCATCTTATGGGTACTATGTCTCCCTTCCGCCCCCAAATGGTATCAGAGCCAAGTCGGGAGTAGTGAGCTAGGGGTGGTGGATGGGTTGTGTCTGAGGAGCCAGTGGTAGAGGCCGGTGGATGAATAGTTACTAAGTAAAGTATTAATTTTCAGAAAAGAAAATGAAATTAAAAAATTATTTTGGCAAGTGATCTTGCTTGTTGTTCACAGTCGATTGGACAGAGTTTATATCTGATTATATGAACATGAGTTGCATGTGTTTGTTTTTGCACTATGTTCTACACCTGTATTTGACAAGTAAGAGTCTGTATTTGATTATATGGGCATGAGTTCATGGTTCAATGGTTTTGGTGCCCAGAATACTTCCAGTAAATAGGTATGTTGTTTCTGACTGTAGCCACCTAGTCCTCTGGTTTTCTGTAAAAGGTCCCGTCAAGTAAGTCCCGCTTGAGCCAGGTGGCGTTTAGGGCAGTTAAGGGTTGGAGGGCACCAGAGTGCTGGGTATGTGTGAAAGGGGAAACAACAGATGGAAGTATCGGAAGTATTAGGGTAGCTCTAAAACGCATAGGTATCAAATACAGAAAATTACAGTGTCTGAATTATGAGTGTAGATGAGTTCTTGTCCAAGACACATACAAATCAGGTATAGAAAAACTGCAGAGACTATGGATAATAAAAAGGATTTTCTTTAAATTATAAATTTTTAAAATCCATTTCTTTTGGGAAAAAGAATATATTATTTAGTAGTCATTCATCCACCAGTCCCTCCCCTTGTTCAGAAGCAGATCCGTCCACCAGTCCCTCGATTCACTCCAAGGCTCTAATTATTAATCTATGGATTATTATTCTGATTATCGTGTTGTTACTTATGATGAATTTGATTATGATAACCAACCTGTTTATGATGATCATGAGTCATTTGATAATGAATTTGATTATGATAATCAACCTGTTTACGATAATGATGAGTCTGACACAGTAAACTTTGATGAACAAGATCATAAAGATGATCATATTAACTATGATACTAAATCTATTTCTTCTGATAAATCTATTTTTGAAAGTAAAAAGTATAGATATTTTTATGATAACTATGCTGAAAGTTCCTATTCTTATAATAAATACAATAATTACTTACTTCCTTCCCTAAGGGAAATAGGATCGGTAAAATCAGTAAAATCACCTGATAAACAAATATCAGTAAAGTCACCTGATGAACAGATTGATAAAAGAACTATATTAAGAAACTTAATAATAGAAGTAAGAAATACTAATAGAAGAAATAAAATTATTGAAAATGCAAAAAATGAAATTATTAAAAATACTAAACTACCTTCTCCTGTTAAAAAAGAACTTTCAAATGAAGAGTTAATTGCTAAATGGAAACAATTCATGAAAGAAAAGAATGCTAGCCTTCCCTTCTCCAGTTATTTGCTTTTTCATAAACCTAGTAAAAAGATTAGTAAACCAATTGATCAAACTGAACTCAAAGTCATTACTAAATCTAAATGGAAAAAACCAGATAATACTGCTATAAATTCTAGTCATCCACCACTAGAACCAATTATTCTTGATTATAAAGGAACAGGTATAATTGCTTCTCCTTTTAAATTGCCTAATGATAGATCTGACTGCAAACAAATTATTGAACAAGTTAATTACACTAATCAATGTTTAAAAGTCATTGGTGAACAATTAGATAAAATTGAAACTAAAATTGATGAAGGTGAAACTAGTTGTATACCATCGTCTAGTAAAATTATTGAAAAACCTTTGATATTGTTACCTGAAAAAAGGTCACAAATTAGATTAAATCCTGATAAAAATATTCAAAAAATTGAAGATATGTTGCAAAAATTAATTGTTAAGTCAGAACCTGTTAAAACTCAAGTAGCTGTATTAACTCAAGCAGATGAGGATTCCAGTCAACCCTCGTCCACTGATGATGAGATCTCTAATCTCCAAGCACAATTTACTAGTCAACCAGGTAATCCAGGTAATATTAAACGTTTGGTTTACCCAACTGCTAATCCAACTAGTCTTACCAAAAATTGGTATTCTAGACCTACCCCTCCTGATTTACAGTTTGAAGAAAATAATATTGCTAATCAATTTTCTGTTTCTTCTAGTAAATTGTATGAATGGAATATTGATGGTCTAAGTGAGCATCAAATTCTAGAAAAATTAAATCATATGTCTATGGCTGCTAATAGTTACCTTAGTAATACTGATCTAGATCAAACACAAATTGTTGATTTGTTAACTTCTGGTTTTACCGGAATGCTAAAAGCCTGGTGGGATAAGTACCTCACCAGTACTAACAGACAAGAGATTAAACATGCTATTCAAACTGATAACAGTGGAGTACCTATTTTCGATCATGAAATGGGAACTGTAGATAGGGTTATCCTAGATGGAGTTAATACCCTAATTTACACTATTATTAAACATTTTGTTGGTCAACCTAGTAATATTACCTCTAGAATTCATGATCAGTTAAGTAATTTACATTGCCCAACACTGAGTGACTTTAGATGGTACAAAGATGTATTCATCTCTAGAGTCATGATGAGAGATGATTGTACTAAACCATTTTGGAAAGAAAAATTCATTAATGGTTTACCCGGCTTATTTGCTCACAAAATTAGAGATGTTCTTAGTCAACCTACTGGAACTATTGAATATGATAGATTAACTTATGGTGATATAGTCAGTACTATTCAAAAAGAAGGATTAAGAATGTGTATTGATATGAAAATTGCTAAACAAAGTCAAAAGGATAAAGATAAAGCTAAATATGAGCTTGGTAATTTCTGTGAACAATATGGTCTACCCCCTGTAGCACCATCTCGCAGAAAGAAAAAGATTGAAAAGAAAAAACAGGATAAAAAGGATAAAACTGAACCTTCTAAAGATAAGTTTTATGATAAAACTAAATCATCTGATAAAAAGACTAATTTCTCTGGTAAAAAGAAAACTGATTCTTCTGATAAAAAGAAAAAAGATCCAACCAATGTTACCTGTTTTAACTGTGGCAAAAAGGGACATTATAAATCCCAATGCAAGGTTAAAGAAAAAATTAGTCAACTATTTATATCCGATGATGATAAACAAAAAATTCTAGATATTTTTAAAATGTCTAACCTAAGTGATACAGAGAATAGTGATTCCTCAGAATATCACTCTATTAGTGATGATTCGAGTAATGACCAAATTAAGATAGGATGTACTGATAATTGCTGTAAAAAAATAAATATTCTTACTAAAGAATTATCTGAAGAAGAATTGCTTATTGATCTCATTAGTAAAGTTGATGATATTGTATTAAAACAACAATATATTAAAAAATTAAAACAAGTTTTTACTCAGCAAAGTCAAAAACCTGTTTATAATAAACCTATTATAAATCTGCATACAACCCTGGAAAGGTTTGAAAAAACTACAAAAATAGTTACCCTGCAGGATTTGCAGTTAGATATTGAAATATTGAAAAATGAAGTCAATTTGCTAAAATCACAGTTTCCAAAATGGAAACAAAGAAATAAAAAATATGTCAGATTAAGCGACCATTCCTCTGATGGATCTGTTGATAAAAATAAACCTGAGTTACCATCTCTTGACACCCAGGATGATCTTCGATTAAATTTAGTTAACCAAATTTTTGTTCAAAAATGGCATGCACAAGTCAAATTAATAATTGATGATTTTGTGTTAAATATTACTGCTTTAATTGATATTGGAGCAGATTTAAATTGTATTCAAGAAGAATTAATACCTAGTCGATATTATCAAAAAACAACTGAAAAGTTAAGCTCTGCTAATGGCAGCAAAATGATAATTAGTCACAAATTACCTACAGTCAATATTTGCCAAAATGAAGTTTGTTTTAAAACATCCTTTGTTTTAGTCAAAAATCTAACTGATGAAGTCATTTTAGGAATGCCTTTTATTTATTTACTTTACCCATTTACAGTTGATTTTGATAAAATCACTTCTACCTTCTCTGGTCAACAAATAAATTTTGAATTACTTTCTGCACCTAATCAAAATGATTTGTTGCAATTACAGAATTATTCTATTAACCATACTGCTTTGTCTACAGATGACGTACAGCAGCCTGAAATTTGGTTCAACCAGTTTGCCAGTCCTTCCTGAAGGATCCAGCCTTCAATTTAAAAAAATTAAACCATTTGCAAAACATAGACGAAACCCAACAGTGTCTCCTAGATGCTCTATGGAACTTGTGTGGGGAAAATCGTCATAGTAAACAATTTATTGAAAGCCTGAATTGCTTAAATTATTATTTTTGCGAACAAAATTCGCTGCTAAAAAATAATGATAATGCTTATGCCTCAATGGCCTCTGAGTTGCATCATTTATCTGCTAAATATTCAAACCTATTTGAAGAAAATGTTAAAACACAGGCTAAACTGCATATCATGCATCATGATTTAAAAAATGCTAAAAAGGAGTGTTTCTCATTGAGAGAACAGAAAAGTGAGCATAGACCCGCGAGTGATCGTGAGCTAGCTGTGATTAACCCCAGAGACCCTAGATGTAGGGATCATGCTAAGCATATTGCCTCTATGAGGAACTATTTCTCTAATCTCTTACAGGGTCTTCCTAAGATTCCTGTCTCATTAAAAAATCAAATTGTTTTCCCACAGGATTTTCCTGTTGATTTGATTAAAGATATTCAAAATATGGCCAAAAGGGACGGCCACTATTTTCAGGAATTTCTATTCCAATTACTTATTGATTTATCTACTAAATCTACCCCTGGTTTGGAAATATCTTGGGAAACTCTTTATAATAAAGACCAAGATAGAATTATTTGCCCAAAAACTAATCCTATTTGCTCAAATTATCCATTGCACAGAATGGATTGTCCCTGCAATTTGATATATAGTATTCCACGTGCTTGCATAGATATGCAGCATTTCAAAAATATTAATGTTGAGTATAATAAAAAATTAATTGAAATCACTCCAATGACCCTATTGGATCATGGACTATTAAGACAAGTTATTTTCTCTGATCCGGAGCAGACTGACTATTTTGGTAGAAAACTTTCTGTCTCCATTTTTAACCTGTTTGCTAAATATGGAGACTTGAGATGCCAAGTTTTGATCAAAAGCAAAATGCCTGAATGGACTTGGACTGGAAGCATTATTCCAGCTCAGCACATTATGCATATCACAGTCAACTGGCCATTCAGTAGGGTCCATCTACCCATTCACCTGGTTGGTGATGAGGAACCCTGGCCTTGTTCAAAGTCAATCCGCAGTCAAATACGCCATTATAGGGCTTATTCAATTGCTACTAAACTTGGGGAGGTTGATCTCAGTGATGACCTTCATGTTTACACTGATCCTAAATTAAATTATTTGATTTGCGAAGATTCAATCCAGAAGATTCGCTCTGTTGAACCCATTCAAGAAGTCCCATTCATCCATCATACTCAAAATAAAATATTGGTGAAGGCATATCAAGATCGACTTGCCGATGCTCAACAAGATTCACCTACTGCCACTCCAGAAATTGATGATAATGGTTATTGGGATAATTTGTCCTCTGAAGAAATACATAACCTCGACAATATGATGGAATACTAACCATCTTGAGGTTAAACTGTTAAAAGCATGCTCAACAGCTGGCCTCCTCAACGCCAGTCACAGTCACAACCCTGCTCAACGGCTGGCACATCTTTTACCAGCTTATTAAAATGGTGAATAGTAAAACACTGTTCACTTTTTACTGTTCATCCAGCCGACAACGGTACTGTTCATCCACATACTGACACTGTTCATTCACCTGCTGTTTTACTTTTCCACCGAAAGAAAAGATTCAGAAGGTTCAAAAGGTTCACAATGAACCCCTGATAATTGTATTGCCCCTCATTCTCTCTAAATGTTAAAACTTCTGAATTGAAGTTCTCTCTCCCTCTCTCCCCTCAGTCACGGAGGTTCACCACCTCCCCCTATTAAACCAGTAAGTATGTTACTGGTAATGTTCACTGATGAGTTGATCCTCTCTGATCTTTATCTATTAAACTGATGTTTTGATTATTACTTGCTATGGTTGGCTTAGCCACCTAATTTATGTTTTGATTGTTCATGGTCGGCCCAGCCGCCTTACTAACTGTTTAATTTTCCCCAAATGGTCGGCTCAGCCGCCTGATTTACTCTGATTATGTCTTGTTCACTTACTATGTCTCCCTTCCGCCCCCAAATGGTATCAGAGCCAAGTCGGGAGTAGTGAGCTAGGGGTGGTGGATGGGTTGTGTCTGAGGAGCCAGTGGTAGAGAGACATAGTAACTACTCTGATTATGTCTTGTTCACTTACTATGTCTCCCTTCCGCCCCCAAATGGTATCAGAGCCAAGTCGGGAGTAGTGAGCTAGGGGTGGTGGATGGGTTGTGTCTGAGGAGCCAGTGGTAGAGGCCGGTGGATGAATAGTTACTAAGTAAAGTATTAATTTTCAGAAAAGAAAATGAAATTAAAAAATTATTTTGGCAAGTGATCTTGCTTATTGTTCACGGTCGATTGGACAGAGTTTATATCTGATTATATGAACATGAGTTGCATGTGTTTGTTTTGGCACTATGTTCTACACCCAGTATTTGACAGGTAAGAGTCTGTATTTGATTATATGGGCATGAGTTCATGGTTCAATGGTTTTGGTGCCCAGAAATACTTCCAGTAAATAAATATGTTGTTTCTGGCTGTAGCCACCTAGTCCTCTGGTTTTCTGTAAAAGATCCCGTCAAGTAAGTCCCGCTTGAGCCAGGTGGCGTTTAGGGCAGTTAAGGGTTGGAGGGCACCAGGGTGCTGGGTATGTGTGAAAGGGGAAACAACAGATGGAAGTATCGGAAGTATTAGGGTAGTTCTAAAACGCATAGGTATCAAATACAGAAAATTACAGTGTCTGAATTATGAGTGTAGATGAGTTCCTGTCCAAGACACATACAAATCAGGTATAGAAAAACTGCAGAGACTATGGATAATAAAAAGGATTTTCTTTAAATTATAAATTTTTAAAATCCATTTCTTTTGGGAAAAAGAATATATTATTTAGTAGTCATTCATCCACCAGTCCCTCCCCTTGTTCAGAAGCAGATCCGTCCACCAGTCCCTCGATTCACTCCAGGCTCTATTTATTAAAATGAATAGAATGTTTAGATGCAATTCTTCAGCCAGTTCTTCTTCTCATTTAACATCTATTCCTGACATAGTAAATCAAGAAGAACAAGAATATCAAGAAATATTAGTGATTTCCACAATTGGAATATCCCTAAAATACCTGTTAAAGAAATTTATAGATCCAGTTTTTTAAGTGATTCTTTCAGAACTGATCAAATTGCTAAAACAGTTGAACAAGTTTATGCTATTACTAAACAAGAAGAACGATGTTCTCTTCTTAGTAAAGAATCTGTTAAAAGACACCTCGACAGAGGGTATAATTATATTCATGTTGGATTAATTCAAGTTGCTATTAAACCCCTGTCTAGAACAGGATTAAACTCTTCTGTTTTGTTATCTCTCAGAGATGCTAGATTTCGGTTTACAGTGATAGTTTACTTGGACTAATGGAGTCAAGTTTGCACAATGGTCCAATTTATTTCAATTGTTATCCTGATTTACCCCTTAGTTTAAAGGATAAAAACATATTAAAAGCTTTAACTTTAAATATTCAAACTGCTGGTGCTATTACTAATATGCTTGAAGGAAGTCATGCACTTGCCTTAATTTATCGCATTTATTATAAATGTATGAAAACTAATTTAAATATTCATGCTTTGGTTAAAAGCCCTAAGGATAAAACTGTTTTGATTCAAAGTAATACTAATGCTAATATTCAAGTACCAAAAACTATTTCCTGGAATGATATTACTTTACCCACCAGTTGGGTTAGTGAAAATGATAGTTATTCCCATAAGATGCAAAATGATACTGTTAATTTAGATTATATTAAGCAATATTTAGATGGTACTGTTAGAATTAGTTTTGATCAACAAAGGATAAATCCACCCCTTAGGATTAAGGAATTAAGCAGATCAAGTAGTTCTGTTAGCCTACCTAGGCATGATAAGAATCTTATTAATCCTCATGTTAAATTACGAGGAATTGAAACAAGCTCACAAATTAGTAAACCCTGTTATTCAACACAGTCAAATTTTGATGATAGTGAGACATCTCCAGGGTCTCCTACTCTCACTGATTTTGAAGGAACAACACCTCCTGTTAATCCACCAAATCAAGTTGATCCAGCACTTTGTGTGTTGACTAGGATTACTGATAATGATGATTTTGAGGAAGAATATGATGAATTATATGAAGAATTTAAATCAAAAAAGAATAAACAAAAAAGAAAAGATTGGCGTAGTAAATACTCATCTAGTCAACAGGAAGAAATGATAGACCAATGGCAACAATACATGGAAGATAATAATATTGAAATTTACTTCTTTGATTATTTGAAGAAAATTGAAATTCCTACTAAACCCATGTCTTTGTCTTCTGTTTGCTCAACTTTTCCCCAAAAAACCTATAGTACAGAATCCAAAGAACTGAACGTTATTAAATATGATAATAAATCTGAAGATAATAAATTGGTGAAAATCAATAACACAACTACACAAGATTTAAAACATGAAGTTAAAATTGTTAAGAAAGATATTAAAAAATTAAAAGAATCTGAGTCTGAAAATTCTGAAAATTCTGACAAAGATATTAAAAACAGTCAAAGTGATAAAAAAGAGTATTACCAGAAATGGTATACGAAGGTTAAATTAGTAATACGAGATTATCAAATAGAAATTAATGCTCTCATTGATACTGGTGCTGATTTAAATTGTATTGCTCAAGGTATAATACCTACAATGTATTTTCATAAAACTACTGCTATTAAGAGCTGCTAATAATAGTAAAATGGATATAGAATACAAGCTACCTAATGCACATATTTGCCAGGATAAAATTTGTTTTCAAAGCACTATTGTTTTAGTTCCCGACTTAACTGATAATTTGATTTTAGGAACACCATTTATCTGTTTACTTTACCCTTTTACTACCAATAAAGAAGGATTAATTACTAAACCTTTTGGTCAACAAGTTATGTTTAAATTCTTAACAAAACCTGAATTGGTACAGTTAAATTATTTAACTATTGACAAGATAAATTTAAAGAAAAACCAGTTAAAATTCTTGCAAGAAGAAATTAATTATAAAAAGATTGAAGATCAGCTTAGCACTTCTTTTCTTAATAAACAGATTGAAGAATTTAAAGAAAAATTAGAAAATGAAATTTGTGCTAAACTTCCAAGTGCCTTTTGGCATAGGAAAAAACACATAGTAACTTTACCATATATCAAAGGTTTTAATGAATCCCAAATCCCTACTAAATCTAGACCTATTCAAATGAATCCTGATATTTTAATAACTTGTAAAGATGAAATTGCTACTTTACTGGCTCATAACATTATTCAAGATAGTAAATCACCCTGGTCCTGCCCTGCTTTCTATGTTAATAAAAATGCTGAAAAAGAAAGAGGTGTACCACGCCTTGTTATTAATTATAAACCATTAAATGTTGTTTTGGAATGGATTCGATATCCTATTCCTAATAAAAAAGATTTGATTAGCCGATTAAGTAAAGCAGCCATTTTTTCAAAATTTGATTTGAAGAGTGGTTTCTGGCAAATCCAGTTACACCCTGATGACCGATATAAAACTGCTTTTACTACCCCTTTGGTCATTATGAATGGAATGTCATGCCATTTGGATTAAAAAATGCTCCTAGTGAGTTCCAAAACATAATGAATGATATATTTAACCCATTTAGTCATTTTATTATTGTTTACATTGATGATGTGCTTATCTTCTCAAACTCAATTGATGAGCATTGGAAACATTTAAAATCTTTTGTTCAAATTATTAAGCATAATGGCTTAGTAATTTCTGCTCCAAAAATTAAATTGTTTCAAACAAAAATAAGATATATGGGATATGATATTCATCAATCTACTATAACACCAATTAGTAGAGCCATCCAATTTGCTGATAAATTTCCTGATGAAATTCTTGATAAAAATCAGTTACAAAGATTTCTTGGATCATTAAATTATATTGCTGAATTTTATAAAGATCTAAGAAAAATCTGTCAACCTCTGTTTGACCGATTAAAAACTAATCCACCCCCTTGGTCATCCACTCATTCTGACATTGTCAGAAAAATTAAACAATATGTTAAAACTCTTCCTTGTTTAGGGATTCCTACAATAAACTCTTTTAAAATTATTCAAACAGATGCTTCTGAAATTGGTTATGGTGGGATTCTCCTCCAAAGAATTAGCCCCAATTCTGATGAACAAATTGTTCGTTTTCACTCTGGTCGATGGAATACGGCACAGAGTAATTACAGTACTATTAAAAAGGAAATACTATCTATTGTCCTGTGTATTTCCAAATTCCAGGATGATGTATTAAACCAAAACTTTTTAGTCAGAGTTGACTGTAAAAGTGCTAAATATGTTTTGGAAAAAGATGTTGAAAACATTGCTAGTAAACAAGTCTTTGCCCGATGGCAATCTATATTAAGTATTTTTGATTTCAAAATTGAATACATTAAAGGAAGTCAAAATTCAATCCCAGATTTTCTCACTCGAGAATTTCTCCTTGGTAAGTGATTAAACATCATCCTGTACACCAGAGACATCGCGCACTCACTAAGCATTCATTGCACCACTGAGCACTTAATTAGCAGAGACATTATTCACTATATTTCCTGCAGGGTATCACGCTGCATTATATAATATTTAATCTAACTTCTCCTGCAGAGAATGGCGGATAAGAAGAAACAATTAACCCTACCCTCGTGGGCTGATCAATCCAGTAAAAACCCTAGTAAAAATAGATACCAAGTTCTTGGGCAAATCCCCCCCAAACTTGAGTACAAATCTGCCCTTGCTTATATCCCTTCGTCTAGCCCAAGCATTACCCCTGATCCTTTCTGTTCAAATCAGTCCATACAACATGGTCAATCCAGTCAACCAAATTATCCTGCTAAAACATCTACCCCAACGGAATACCTGCTCAAACCAGTAACTACTAAACTCTTCTCTATTGAACCTGTACACCAAAATGTTCATCAACCTGTTGAACTAGTAAAATCTTTCTTTCCTCCTGGATGGCATTTTGTTCCTGCTCATCCTGATAAATCCCTATCTTTCTACAGGGATATTCTCCAACTCCACAAATCCATTCTTATTAAACCAATCAAAGATAAGATTAACCCTAATAAAGTGATCTACCACTCACTTTATATTCACAACATTGTTAGCCTTGATCAATGGGGTCATCCCTCTGTTCACAAAAAACTTCCTGATCACCCTGTTGAATATAATTACTATGATTACATTGATGCTTGGTTCAAAATCCTCCTTTATGAAAATGAAGCATTTACCCATTCGTGGTTCATCCAATTTGACCACAAATTCAACTCAGTTATTCCTTCATGGTTTAACCGATGGTGGCACCAGAATGGAGCCATCCCAGATATTTTGCCTGCTGAATTGATGGACCAAGTCAACTACTTTGCTACAATAAGTAAAGTCACTAATCACACTAGTCAATTCCCTGCTTTGCTGCGGTTTGTATCCAAATATAAGGTCCCATGGATCCTTAAATGGAGATACAACATTGAAGATAGAACTGTCATACGACAGTACTTGGTAAAGTGGTGGGGTAGTTACAACCACCAGAAGATAATTGATCAAGTTGTGTTGGAATTTCCAGTCAAGGTTCCAACGCCTGTTAAAATCCCAACACCAATAAAACAAGTTCAACCAGTCAAGCAAGAAGACCCTCTTGTTCAAAATGACTCCCCCACAGTTTCAAACATCCGGCTCAATAGCCCTGCTCAACGGTCGTCAAGGCCATCTAAGTCACAAACAAAATGCTCACAACTGCTCATGTTGGCTCAACAATTAATTGCCCAAGCAAGCCAGGAAGAAGAAGACAACTCTTCTGAAGGATCAACAACTGATAAAAACCCATATGGGTCTGCATTCCAAGATGCCCAGGACCCTTTTGGATGACAACACTACAGTCAACAGCTGGCCTCCTCAACAACTGGTGGACGGAATAAACCACTGTTCACTTTTTACTGTTCATCCAGCTGACAACGATACTTGTTCATCCACATGTCGACCTTTGTTTATTCACTCGCTGAAGTCTGTTTACTTTTCCACGAAAGTAGAAGGTTCAAGGTTCACAATGAACCCACGATAATTGTATTGCCTCTCATCCTTCATCTATAAAAGGATAGAGTTGGCCTGGTTAATCATCCCGAATTAGACCAGGATCTAATTCTCTCTCTTCTCCCTCTCTCTCTCTAAATGTTAAACTTCTGAACTGAAGTTCTCCTCCTATTCCCCCTGTTAAACCAGTAAGTATGTTACTGGTATTGTTCACTGATGAGTTGATCCTCTCTGATCTTTATCTATTAAACTGATGTTTTGATTATTACTTGCTATGGTTGGCTTAGCCACCTAATTTATGTTTTGATTGTTCATGGTCGGCTCTGCCGCCTTTACTAACTGTTTAATTTTCTGTTGATGGTCGGCTCAGCCGCCTGATTTACTCTGATGATGTCTTGTTCACTTACTATGTCTCCCTTCCGCCCCCAAATGGTATCAGAGCCAAGTCGGGAGTAGTGAGCTAGGGAGACATTTGGGGGCGGAAGGGAGACATAGTAAGTGAACAAGACATAATCAGAGTAAATCAGGCGGCTGAGCCGACCATCAACAGAAAATTAAACAGTTAGTAAGGCGGCTGGGCCGACCATGAACAATCAAAACATAAATTAGGTGGCTAAGCCAACCATAGCAAGTAATAATCAAAACATCAGTTTAATAGATAAAGATCAGAGAGGATCAACTCATCAGTGAACATTACCAGTAACATACTTACTGGTTTAACAGGGGGAGAAGGGGAAGGAGAGAGAACTTCAATTCAGAAGTTTAACATTTAGAGAGAGAGAGGAGGGAGAAGAGAGAGAATTAGATCCTGGTCTAATTCGGGGTGTTTTAACCAGAGCCAGCTCTATCCTTTTATAGATGAAGGATGAGGGGCAATACAATTATCAAGGGTTCATTGTGAACCCTTTGGACCTTCTACTTTCGGTGGAAAAGTAAACAGGACTTCAGCAGGTGAATAAACAGTGTCAGCATGTGGATGAACAGTATCGTTGTCAGCTGGATGAACAGTAAAAAGTGAACAGTGGTTTATTCCGTCCACCAGTTGTTGAGGAGGCCAGCTGTTGACTGTAGTGCCATCATCCAAAAGGGTCCTGGGCATCTTGGAATGCAGACCCATATGGGTTTTTATCAGTTGTTGATCCTTCGGAAGAGTTATCTTCTTCTTCCTGGCTTGCTTGGGCAATTAATTGTTGAGCCAACATGAGCAGTTGTGAGCATTTTGTTTTTGACTTGGATGGCCTTGACGACCGTTGAGCAGGGCTATTGAGCCTGATGTTTGAAACTGTGGGGGAATCAATTTGAACAAGAGGGTCTTCTTGCTTGACTGGTTGAACTTGTTTTATTGGTGTTGGGATTTTAACAGGCGTTGGAACTTTGACTGGAAATTCCAACACAACTTGATCAATTATCTTCTGGTGGTTGTAACTACCCCACCACTTTACCAGATACTGTCGTATGACAGTTCTGTCTTCAATATTGTATCTCCATTTAAGGATCCACGGGACCTTATATTTTGATACAAACCGCAGCAAAGCAGGGAATTGACTAGTGTGATTAGTGACTTTGCTTATTGTGGCAAAGTAGTTGACTTGATCCATCAATTCAGCAGGCAAAATATCGGGATGGCTCCATTCTGGTGCCAACATCTGTTTAAACATGAAGGAATAACTGATTTGAATTTGTGTTCAAATTGGCTTAACCACGAATGGGTAAATGCTTAATTTTCATAAAGGAGGATTTTGAACCAATCATCAATGTAGTCATAGTAATTATATTCTACAGGGTGATCAGGAAGTTTTGTGAACAGAGGGATGACCCCATTGATCAAGGCTAACAATGTTGTGAATATAAAGTGAGTGGTAGATCACTTTATTGGGGTTAATCTTGTCTTTGATTGGTTTAATAAGAATGGATTTGTGGAGTTGGAGAATATCCCTGTAGAAAGATAGGGCTTTATCAGGATGAGCAGGAACAAAATGCCATCCGGGAAGAAAGAATTTACCAGTTCAATAGGTTGATGAACATTTTGGTGTACAGGTTCAATAGAGAAGAGTTTAGTAGTTACTGGTTTGAGCAGGTATTCCGTTGGGGTAGATGTTTTAGCAGGATAATTTGGTTGACTGGATTGACCATGTTGTATGGACTGATTTGAACAGAAAGGATCAGGGGTAATGCTTGGGCTAGACGAAGGGATATAAGCAAGGGCAGATTTGTACTCAAGTTTGGGGGGGATTTGCCCAAGAACTTGGTATCTATTTTTACTAGGGTTTTTACTGGATTGATCAGCCCACGAGGGTAGGGTTAATTGTTTCTTCTTATCCGCCATTCTCTGCAGGAGAAGTTAGATTAAATATTATATAATGCAGCGTGATACCCTGCAGGAAATATAGTGAATAATGTCTCTGCTAATTAAGTGCTCAGTGGTGCAATGAATGCTTAGTGAGTGCGCGATGTCTCTGGTGTACAGGATGATGTTTAATCACTTACCAAGGAGAAATTCTCGAGTGAGAAAATCTGGGATTGAATTTTGACTTCCTTTAATGTATTCAATTTTGAAATCAAAAATACTTAATATAGATTGCCATCGGGCAAAGACTTGTTTACTAGCAATGTTTTCAACATCTTTTTCCAAAACATATTTAGCACTTTTACAGTCAACTCTGACTAAAAAGTTTTGGTTTAATACATCATCCTGGAATTTGGAAATACACAGGACAATAGATAGTATTTCCTTTTTAATAGTACTGTAATTACTCTGTGCCGTATTCCATCGACCAGAGTGAAAACGAACAATTTGTTCATCAGAATTGGGGCTAATTCTTTGGAGGAGAATCCCACCATAACCAATTTCGGAAGCATCTGTTTGAATAATTTTAAAAGAGTTTATTGTAGGAATCCCTAAACAAGGAAGAGTTTTAACATATTGTTTAATTTTTCTGACAATGTCAGAATGAGTGGATGACCAAGGGGGTGGATTAGTTTTTAATCGGTCAAACAGAGGTTGACAGATTTTTCTTAGATCTTTATAAAATTCAGCAATATAATTTAATGATCCAAGAAATCTTTGTAACTGATTTTTATCAAGAATTTCATCAGGAAATTTATCAGCAAATTGGATGGCTCTACTAATTGGTGTTATAGTAGACTGATGAATATCATATCCCAAAAATCTTATTTTTGTTTGAAACAATTTAATTTTTGGAGCAGAAATTACTAAGCCATTATGCTTAATAATTTGAACAAAAGATTTTAAATGTTTCCAATGCTCATCAATTGAGTTTGAGAAGATAAGCACATCATCAATGTAAACAATAATAAAATGACTAAATGGGTTAAATATATCATTCATTATGTTTTGGAACTCACTAGGAGCATTTTTTAATCCAAATGGCATGACATTCCATTCATAATGACCAAAGGGGGTAGTAAAAGCAGTTTTGTATCGATCATCAGGGTGTAACTGGATTTGCCAGAAACCACTTTTTAAATCAAATTTTGAAAAAATGACTGCTTTACTTAATCTACTAATCAAATCTTTTTTATTAGGAATAGGATATCGAATCCATTCCAAAACAGCATTTAATGGTTTATAATTAATAACAAGGCGTGGTACACCTCTTTCTTTTTCAACATTTTTATAAACATAGAAAGCAGGACAGGACCAGGGTGATTTACTATCTTGAATAATGTTATGAGCCAGTAAAGTAGCAATTTCATCTTTACAAGTTATTAAAATATCAGGATTCATTTGAATAGGTCTAGATTTAGTAGGGATTTGGGATTCATTAAAACCTTTGATATATGGTAAAGTTACTATGTGTTTTTTCCTATGCCAAAAGGCACTTGGAAGTTTAGCACAAATTTCATTTTCTAATTTTTCTTTAAATTCTTCAATCTGTTTATTAAGAAAAGAAGTGCTAAGCTGATCTTCAATCTTTTTATAATTAATTTCTTCTTGCAAGAATTTTAACTGGTTTTTCTTTAAATTTATCTTGTCAATAGTTAAATAATTTAACTGTACCAATTCAGGTTTTGTTAAGAATTTAAACATAACTTGTTGACCAAAAGGTTTAGTAATTAATCCTTCTTTATTGGTAGTAAAAGGGTAAAGTAAACAGATAAATGGTGTTCCTAAAATCAAATTATCAGTTAAGTCAGGAACTAAAACAATAGTGCTTTGAAAACAAATTTTATCCTGGCAAATATGTGCATTAGGTAGCTTGTATTCTATATCCATTTTACTATTATTAGCAGCCCTTAATATAGCAGTAGTTTTATGAAAATACATTGTAGGTATTATACCTTGAGCAATACAATTTAAATCAGCACCAGTATCAATGAGAGCATTAATTTCTATTTGATAATCTCGTATTACTAATTTAACCTTCGTATACCATTTCTGGTAATACTCTTTTTTATCACTTTGACTGTTTTTAATATCTTTGTCAGAATTTTCAGAATTTTCAGACTCAGATTCTTTTAATTTTTTAATATCTTTCTTAACAATTTTAACTTCATGTTTTAAATCTTGTGTAGTTGTGTTATTGATTTTCACCAATTTATTATCTTCAGATTTATTATCATATTTAATAACGTTCAGTTCTTTGGATTCTGTACTATAGGTTTTTTGGGGAAAAGTTGAGCAAACAGAAGACAAAGACATGGGTTTAGTAGGAATTTCAATTTTCTTCAAATAATCAAAGAAGTAAATTTCAATATTATTATCTTCCATGTATTGTTGCCATTGGTCTATCATTTCTTCCTGTTGACTAGATGAGTATTTACTACGCCAATCTTTTCTTTTTTGTTTATTCTTTTTTGATTTAAATTCTTCATATAATTCATCATATTCTTCCTCAAAATCATCATTATCAGTAATCCTAGTCAACACACAAAGTGCTGGATCAACTTGATTTGGTGGATTAACAGGAGGTGTTGTTCCTTCAAAATCAGTGAGAGTAGGAGACCCTGGAGATGTCTCACTATCATCAAAATTTGACTGTGTTGAATAACAGGGTTTACTAATTTGTGAGCTTGTTTCAATTCCTCGTAATTTAACATGAGGATTAATAAGATTCTTATCATGCCTAGGTAGGCTAACAGAACTACTTGATCTGCTTAATTCCTTAATCCTAAGGGGTGGATTTATCCTTTGTTGATCAAAACTAATTCTAACAGTACCATCTAAATATTGCTTAATATAATCTAAATTAACAGTATCATTTTGCATCTTATGGGAATAACTATCATTTTCACTAACCCAACTGGTGGGTAAAGTAATATCATTCCAGGAAATAGTTTTTGGTACTTGAATATTAGCATTAGTATTACTTTGAATCAAAACAGTTTTATCCTTAGGGCTTTTAACCAAAGCATGAATATTTAAATTAGTTTTCATACATTTATAATAAATGCGATAAATTAAGGCAAGTGCATGACTTCCTTCAAGCATATTAGTAATAGCACCAGCAGTTTGAATATTTAAAGTTAAAGCTTTTAATATGTTTTTATCCTTTAAACTAAGGGGTAAATCAGGATAACAATTGAAATAAATTGGACCATTGTGCAAACTTGACTCCATTAGTCCAAGTAAACTATCACTGTAAACAGTAAATCTAGCATCTCTGAGAGATAACAAAACAGAAGAGTTTAATCCTGTTCTAGACAGGGGTTTAATAGCAACTTGAATTAATCCAACATGAATATAATTATACCCTCTGTCGAGGTGTCTTTTAACAGATTCTTTACTAAGAAGAGAACATCGTTCTTCTTGTTTAGTAATAGCATAAACTTGTTCAACTGTTTTAGCAATTTGATCAATTCTAAAAGAATCACTTAAAAAACTGGATCTATAAATTTCTTTAACAGGTATTTTAGGGATATTCCAATTGTGGAAATCACTAATATTTAAATCTTGATATTCTTGTTCTTCTTGGTTTACTATGTCTGGAATAGACGTTAAATGAGAAGAACTGGCTGAAGAATTGCATCTAAACATTCTGTTCATTATAATAAATAGAGCCTGGAGTGAATCGAGGGACTGGTGGACGGATCTGCTTCTGAACAAGGGGAGGGACTGGTGGATGAATGACTACTAAATAATATATTCTTTTTCCCAAAAGAAATGGATTTTAAAAATTTATAATTTAAAGAAAATCCTTTTTATTATCCATAGTCTCTGCAGTTTTTCTATACCTGATTTGTATGTGTCTTGGACAAGAACTCATCTACACTCATAATTCAGACACTGTAATTTTCTGTATTTGATACCTATGCGTTTTAGAGCTACCCTAATACTTCCGATACTTCCATCTGTTGTTTCCCCTTTCACACATACCCAGCACTCTGGTGCCCTCCAACCCTTAACTGCCCTAAACGCCACCTGGCTCAAGCGGGACTTACTTGACGGGACCTTTTACAGAAAACCAGAGGACTAGGTGGCTACAGTCAGAAACAACATACCTATTTACTGGAAGTATTCTGGGCACCAAAACCATTGAACCATGAACTCATGCCCATATAATCAAATACAGACTCTTACTTGTCAAATACAGGGTGTAGAACATAGTGCCAAAACAAACACATGCAACTCATGTTCATATAATCAGATATAAACTCTGTCCAATCGACTGTGAACAACAAGCAAGATCACTTGCCAAAATAATTTTTTAATTTCATTTTCTTTTCTGAAAATTAATACTTTACTTAGTAACTATTCATCCACCGGCCTCTACCACTGGCTCCTCAGACACAACCCATCCACCACCCCTAGCTCACTACTCCCGACTTGGCTCTGATACCATTTGGGGGCGGAAGGGAGACATAGTAAGTGAACAAGACATAATCAGAGTAAATCAGGCGGCTGAGCCGACCATCAACAGAAAATTAAACAGTTAGTAAGGCGGCTGGGCCGACCATGAACAATCAAAACATAAGTAATAATCAAAACATCAGTTTAATAGATAAAGATCAGAGAGGATCAACTCATCAGTGAACATTACCAGTAACATACTTACTGGTTTAACAGGGGGAGAAGGGGAAGGAGAGAGAACTTCAATTCAGAAGTTTAACATTTAGAGAGAGAGAGGAGGGAGAAGAGAGAGAATTAGATCCTGGTCTAATTCGGGGTGTGTTTACCAGTGCCAACTCTATCCTTTTATAGATGAAGGATGAGGGGCAATACAATTATCAGGGGTTCATTGTGAACCTTTTGAACCTTCTGAATCTTTTCTTTCGGTGGAAAAGTAAAACAGCAGGTGAATGAACAGTGTCAGTATGTGGATGAACAGTACCGTTGTCGGCTGGATGAATAGTAAAAAGTGAACAGTGTTTTACTATTCACCATTTTAATAAGCTGGTAAAAGATGTGCCAGCCGTTGAGCAGGGTTGTGACTGTGACTGGCGTTGAGGAGGCCAGCTGTTGAGCATGCTTTTAACAGTTTAACCTCAAGATGGTTAGTATTCCATCATATTGTCGAGGTTATGTATTTCTTCAGAGGACAAATTATCCCAATAACCATTATCATCAATTTCTGGAGTGGCAGTAGGTGAATCTTGTTGAGCATCGGCAAGTCGATCTTGATATGCCTTCACCAATATTTTATTTTGAGTATGATGGATGAATGGGACTTCTTGAATGGGTTCAACAGAGCGAATCTTCTGGATTGAATCTTCGCAAATCAAATAATTTAATTTAGGATCAGTGTAAACATGAAGGTCATCACTGAGATCAACCTCCCCAAGTTTAGTAGCAATTGAATAAGCCCTATAATGGCGTATTTGACTGCGGATTGACTTTGAACAAGGCCAGGGTTCCTCATCACCAACCAGGTGAATGGGTAGATGGACCCTACTGAATGGCCAGTTGACTGTGATATGCATAATGTGCTGAGCTGGAATAATGCTTCCAGTCCAAGTCCATTCAGGCATTTTGCTTTTGATCAAAACTTGGCATCTCAAGTCTCCATATTTAGCAAACAGGTTTAAAATGGAGACAGAAAGTTTTCTACCAAAATAGTCAGTCTGCTCCGGATCAGAGAAAATAACTTGTCTTAATAGTCCATGATCCAATAGGGTCATTGGAGTGATTTCAATTAATTTTTTATTATACTCAACATTAATATTTTTGAAATGCTGCATATCTATGCAAGCACGTGGAATACTATATATCAAATTGCAGGGACAATCCATTCTGTGCAATGGATAATTTGAGCAAATAGGATTAGTTTTTGGGCAAATAATTCTATCTTGGTCTTTATTATAAAGAGTTTCCCAAGATATTTCCAAACCAGGGGTAGATTTAGTAGATAAATCAATAAGTAATTGGAATAGAAATTCCTGAAAATAGTGGCCGTCCCTTTTGGCCATATTTTGAATATCTTTAATCAAATCAACAGGAAAATCCTGTGGGAAAACAATTTGATTTTTTAATGAGACAGGAATCTTAGGAAGACCCTGTAAGAGATTAGAGAAATAGTTCCTCATAGAGGCAATATGCTTAGCATGATCCCTACATCTAGGGTCTCTGGGGTTAATCACAGCTAGCTCACGATCACTCGCGGGTCTATGCTCACTTTTCTGTTCTCTCAATGAGAAACACTCCTTTTTAGCATTTTTTAAATCATGATGCATGATATGCAGTTTAGCCTGTGTTTTAACATTTTCTTCAAATAGGTTTGAATATTTAGCAGATAAATGATGCAACTCAGAGGCCATTGAGGCATAAGCATTATCATTATTTTTTAGCAGCGAATTTTGTTCGCAAAAATAATAATTTAAGCAATTCAGGCTTTCAATAAATTGTTTACTATGACGATTTTCCCCACACAAGTTCCATAGAGCATCTAGGAGACACTGTTGGGTTTCGTCTATGTTTTGCAAATGGTTTAATTTTTTAAATTGAAGGCTGGATCCTTCAGGAAGGACTGGCAAACTGGTTGAACCAAATTTCAGGCTGCTGTACGTCATCTGTAGACAAAGCAGTATGGTTAATAGAATAATTCTGTAATTGCAACAAATCATTTTGATTAGGTGCAGAAAGTAATTCAAAATTTATTTGTTGACCAGAGAAGGTAGAAGTGATTTTATCAAAATCAACTGTAAATGGGTAAAGTAAATAAATAAAAGGCATTCCTAAAATGACTTCATCAGTTAGATTTTTGACTAAAACAAAGGATGTTTTAAAACAAACTTCATTTTGGCAAATATTGACTGTAGGTAATTTGTGACTAATTATCATTTTGCTGCCATTAGCAGAGCTTAACTTTTCAGTTGTTTTTTGATAATATCGACTAGGTATTAATTCTTCTTGAATACAATTTAAATCTGCTCCAGTATCAATTAAAGCAGTAATATTTAACACAAAATCATCAATTATTAATTTGACTTGTGCATGCCATTTTTTGACAAGAATTTGGTTAACTAAATTTATCCGAAGATCATCCTGGGTGTCAAGAGATGGTAACTCAGGATTATTTTTATCAACAGATTCATCAGAGGAATGGTCGCTTAATCTGACATATTTTTTATTTCTTTGTTTCCATTTTGGAAACTGTGATTTTAGCAAATTGACTTCATTTTTCAATATTTCAATATCTAACTGCAAATCCTGCAGGGTAACTATTTTTGTAGTTTTTTCAAACCTTTCCAGGGTTGTATGCAGATTTATAATAGGTTTATTATAAACAGGTTTTTGACTTTGCTGAGTAAAAACTTGTTTTAATTTTTTAATATATTGTTGTTTTAATACAATATCATCAACTTTACTAATGAGATCAATAAGCAATTCTTCTTCAGATAATTCTTTAGTAAGAACATTTATTTTTTTACAGCAATTATCAGTACATCCTATCTTAATTTGGTCATTACTCGAATCATCACTAATAGAGTGATATTCTGAGGAATCACTACTCTCTGTATCACTTAGGTTAGACATTTTAAAAATATCTAGAATTTTTTGTTTATCATCATCAGATATAATCAGCTGACTAATTTTTTCTTTAACCTTGCATTGGGATTTATAATGTCCCTTTTTGCCACAGTTAAAACAGGTAACATTGGTTGGATCTTTTTTCTTTTTATCAGAAGAATCAGTTTTCTTTTTATCAGAAAAATTAGTCTTTTTATCAGATGATTTAGTTTTATCATAAAACTTATCTTTAGAAGGTTCAGTTTTATCCTTTTTATCCTGTTTTTTCTTTTCAATCTTTTTCTTTCTGCGAGATGGTGCTACAGGGGGTAGACCATATTGTTCACAGAAATTACCAAGCTCATATTTAGCTTTATCTTTATCCTTTTGACTTTGTTTAGCAATTTTCATATCAATACACATTCTTAATCCTTCTTTTTGAATAGTACTGACTATATCACCATAAGTTAATCTGTCATATTCAATAGTTCCAGTAGGTTGACTAAGAACATCTCTAATTTTGTGAGCAAATAAGCCGGGTAAACCATTAATGAATTTTTCTTTCCAAAATGGTTTAGTACAATCATCTCTCATCATGACTCTAGAGATGAATACATCTTTGTACCATCTAAAGTCACTCAGTGTTGGGCAATGTAAATTACTTAACTGATCATGAATTCTAGAGGTAATATTACTAGGTTGACCAACAAAATGTTTAATAATAGTGTAAATTAGGGTATTAACTCCATCTAGGATAACCCTATCTACAGTTCCCATTTCATGATCGAAAATAGGTACTCCACTGTTATCAGTTTGAATAGCATGTTTAATCTCTTGTCTGTTAGTACTGGTGAGGTACTTATCCCACCAGGCTTTTAGCATTCCGGTAAAACCAGAAGTCAATAAATCAACAATTTGTGTTTGATCTAGATCAGTATTACTAAGGTAACTATTAGCAGCCATAGACATATGATTTAATTTTTCTAGAATTTGATGCTCACTTAGACCATCAATATTCCATTCATACAATTTACTAGAAGAAACAGAAAATTGATTAGCAATATTATTTTCTTCAAACTGTAAATCAGGAGGGGTAGGTCTAGAATACCAATTTTTGGTAAGACTAGTTGGATTAGCAGTTGGGTAAACCAAACGTTTAATATTACCTGGATTACCTGGTTGACTAGTAAATTGTGCTTGGAGATTAGAGATCTCATCATCAGTGGACGAGGGTTGACTGGAATCCTCATCAGCTTGAGTTAATACAGCTACTTGAGTTTTAACAGGGTTCTGACTTAACAATTAATTTTTGCAACATATCTTCAATTTTTTGAATATTTTTATCAGGATTTAATCTAATTTGTGACCTTTTTTCAGGTAACAATATCAAAGGTTTTTCAATAATTTTACTAGACGATGGTATACAACTAGTTTCACCTTCATCAATTTTAGTTTCAATTTTATCTAATTGTTCACCAATGACTTTTAAACATTGATTAGTGTAATTAACTTGTTCAATAATTTGTTTGCAGTCAGATCTATCATTAGGCAATTTAAAAGGAGAAGCAATTATACCTGTTCCTTTATAATCAAGAATAATTGGTTCTAGTGGTGGATGACTAGAATTTATAGCAGTATTATCTGGTTTTTCCCATTTAGATTTAGTAATGACTTTGAGTTCAGTTTGATCAATTGGTTTACTAATCTTTTTACTAGGTTTATGAAAAAGCAAATAACTGGAGAAGGGAAGGCTAGCATTCTTTTCCTTCATGAATTGTTTCCATTTAGCAATTAACTCTTCATTTGAAAGTTCTTTTTTAACAGGAGAAGGTAGTTTAGTATTTTTAATAATTTCATTTTTTGCATTTTCAATAATTTTATTTCTTCTATTAGTATTTCTTACTTCTATTATTAAGTTTCTTAATATAGTTCTTTTATCAATCTGTTCATCAGGTGACTTTACTGATATTTGTTTATCAGGTGATTTTACTGATTTTACCGATCCTATTTCCCTTAGGGAAGGAAGTAAGTAATTATTGTATTTATTATAAGAATAGGAACTTTCAGCATAGTTATCATAAAAATATCTATACTTTTTACTTTCAAAAATAGATTTATCAGAAGAAATAGATTTAGTATCATAGTTAATATGATCATCTTTATGATCTTGTTCATCAAAGTTTATTATGTCAGAATTATCAAATAACTCATGATCATCATCATAAACAGGTTGATTATCATAATCAAATTCATCATGATTATCATAAACAGGTTGATTATCATAATCAAATTCATCATAAGAAACCACACGATAATCAGAATAATAATCCATAGATTAATAATTAGAGCCTTGGAGTGAATCGAGGGACTGGTGGACGGATCTGCTTCTGAACAAGGGGAGGGACTGGTGGATGAATGACTACTAAATAATATATTCTTTTTCCCAAAAGAAATGGATTTTAAAAATTTATAATTTAAAGAAAATCCTTTTTATTATCCATAGTCTCTGCAGTTTTTCTATACCTGATTTGTATGTGTCTTGGACAAGAACTCATCTATACTCATAATTCAGACACTGTAATTTTCTGTATTTGATACCTATGCGTTTTAGAGCTACCCTAATACTTCCGATACTTCCATCTGTTGTTTCCCCTTTCACACATACCCAGCACTCTGGTGCCCTCCAACCCTTAACTGCCCTAAACGCCACCTGGCTCAAGCGGGACTTACTTGACGGGACCTTTTACAGAAAACCAGAGGACTAGGTGGCTACAGTCAGAAACAACATACCTATTTACTGGAAGTATTCTGGGCACCAAAACCATTGAACCATGAACTCATGCCCATATAATCAAATACAGACTCTTACTTGTCAAATACTGGGTGTAGAACATAGTGCCAAAACAAACACATGCAACTCATGTTCATATAATCAGATATAAACTCTGTCCAATCGACTGTGAACAACAAGCAAGATCACTTGCCAAAATAATTTTTTAATTTCATTTTCTTTTCTGAAAATTAATACTTTACTTAGTAACTATTCATCCACCGGCCTCTACCACTGGCTCCTCAGACACAAGATCCACCACCCCTAGCTCACAACCCATCCACCACCCCTAGTAGTTACTGTTTAATTTTCTGTTGATGGTCGGCTCAGCCGCCTGATTTACTCTGATTATGTCTTGTTCACTTACTATGTCTCCCTTCCGCCCCCAAATGGTATCAGAGCCAAGTCGGGAGTAGTGAGCTAGGGGTGGTGGATGGGTTGTGTCTGAGGAGCCAGTGGTAGAGGCCGGTGGATGAATAGTTACTAAGTAAAGTATTAATTTTCAGAAAAGAAAATGAAATTAAAAAATTATTTTGGCAAGTGATCTTGCTTGTTGTTCACAGTCGATTGGACAGAGTTTATATCTGATTATATGAACATGAGTTGCATGTGTTTGTTTTGGCACTATGTTCTACACCCTGTATTTGACAAGTAAGAGTCTGTATTTGATTATATGGGCATGAGTTCATGGTTCAATGGTTTTGGTGCCCAGAATACTTCCAGTAAATAGGTATGTTGTTTCTGACTGTAGCCACCTAGTCCTCTGGTTTTCTGTAAAAGGTCCCGTCAAGTAAGTCCCGCTTGAGCCAGGTGGCGTTTAGGGCAGTTAAGGGTTGGAGGGCACCAGAGTGCTGGGTATGTGTGAAAGGGGAAACAACAGATGGAAGTATCGGAAGTATTAGGGTAGCTCTAAAACGCATAGGTATCAAATACAGAAAATTACAGTGTCTGAATTATGAGTGTAGATGAGTTCTTGTCCAAGACACATACAAATCAGGTATAGAAAAACTGCAGAGACTATGGATAATAAAAAGGATTTTCTTTAAATTATAAATTTTTAAAATCCATTTCTTTTGGGAAAAAGAATATATTATTTAGTAGTCATTCATCCACCAGTCCCTCCCCTTGTTCAGAAGCAGATCCGTCCACCAGTCCCTCGATTCACTCCAAGGCTCTAATTATTAATCTATGGATTATTATTCTGATTATCGTGTTGTTACTTATGATGAATTTGATTATGATAACCAACCTGTTTATGATGATCATGAGTCATTTGATAATGAATTTGATTATGATAATCAACCTGTTTACGATAATGATGAGTCTGACACAGTAAACTTTGATGAACAAGATCATGAAGATGATCATATTAACTATGATACTAAACCTACTTCTTCTAATAAATCTATTTTTGAAAGTAATAAATATAGGTATTTTTATGATAACTATGCTGAAAGTTCCTATTCTTATAATAAATACAATAATTACTCACTTCCTTCCCTAAGGGAGATAGGATCGGTAAAATTAGTAAAGTCAACTGATAAACAGATATCAGTAGAGTCACCTGATGAACAGATTGATAAAAGAACCATATTAAGAAACTTAATAATAGAAGTCAGAAATGCTAATAGAAGAAATAAAATTATTGAAGATGCAAAAAATGAAATTATTAAAAATACTAAACTACCTTCTTCTGTTAAAAAAGATATCTCTGATGAAGAGTTAATTGTTAAATGGAAACAGTTTATGAAAGAAAAGGATATTGTCCTTCCTTTCTCCAGTTATTTACAGTATTATAAACATAGTAAAAAGATTAGTAAAACAATTGATCAAAATAAATTAAAAGATATTACTAAATCCAAATGGGAAAAATCTGATAAAACTGTAAGCCATCCACCCCTAGAATCAAGTATTATTGATTATAAAGGATCAAGCATAACTGCTTCACCTTTAAAATTACCTACTGATAAATCTGACTATAAGCAGATTGTTGAACAGGTCAATTACACTAACCAGTGTTTAAAGACCACTGATAAACAACTTGATAAAAACGAGACTAAATTAGAAGATGGAACAGCTAGTTGCGTCCCTTCTCCTAGTAAAGAGCCCGAGAAACCCCTTATTAATCTGCCAGATTGTAGATCACCTGTTAGTCTTGACAACTGTCAAGATGATCTTAAGATTGAAAATCTGTTAAACAAATTAACTGTTAAACCTGAGCCTAGTACACCACAGCTCGCTGTAGTAACATATAGAAAATCATCTAGTCAGATGACCTCCTCTAGTGATGAAATTATCGAACTGCAGAAACAGTTCACTGATCAACCTAAGGTTCAAAGATTAACTACTGGACCTGTTAGTCATACTAGAAACTGGTATTCCAGACCTACACCTGTTGACATACAGTATGAAGAAAATAATTTGTTAAATCAATTTTCTGTTTCTTCTACTAAACTGTATGAAGGGAATATTGATGGTCTTAGTGAACATCAAATTCTTGAAAAACTAAATCATATGTCTATGGTCGCTAATAGTTATTTGACCAATACTAATCTGAACCAACCTCAGAATGTTGAATTGTTAGCCTCTGCTTTTACTAGTATTTTGAAAGCTTGGTGGGATAAGTATCTTGATCACGATTCAAGAAAACATATCACACATGCTGTTCAAACTAATGAAAATAAGCATGATGGAGTCAATGCTCTAGTCCATACCATTATTAAACATTTTATTAATAAACCCGTTGGTATTATTAAATATGATAAACTAACTTATGGAGACATAGTTAGTACTATTCAAAAAGAAGGTCTTCATATGTATATTGATATGAAGATTAATGCTAAAAATAATAAAAAAGCTAAGTATGAGCTTGGTAACTTCTGCGAACAAAATGGTCTACCACCTGTAGCACCATCTCGCAAAAAGATAAAGATTGAAAAGATTACTTGTTTTAATTGTGGTAAAAAGAGACATTACAAGTCTCAATGCAAGATTAAACAAAAAATTAGTCAGCTTAAGATATCTGACTCTGATAAAAAACAAATATTAGCTATTTTCAGTTCTGACGATTCTGGTGATGATGTTGTTATTACATCTGATTATCACTCTCCTAGTTCTACTGATAATCCTGTTAAAATAGAATGCACTGATACTTATTGCAAAGAGGTAAATGTTCTGACTCAGGAGCTTCCTGAAGAAGATTTGTTAATTGATAATGTTGCTTCAAAACAACATTATACTAAAAAATTAGAACAGGTTCTTATACAGGGAAAAATACCCCAGTATAATAAACCTACTATTAATCTACACAAAACTATTGAAAGGATTATTAAAACCACTAACAAAGTTACTTTGCAAGACTCACAGAATAATATTGACATTGTTTTGTTAAAAAATAGGTTTTCTAAAAAGAAAATCTTGGATTACTCTAAATTCTCTAATAATAGTAAGGATACTGCCAAAACCGAAGAACTCGTCTTCACTGATAAAAGGTTAAATCTAGTAAAATCTATTAACCTCCAGAAATGGCATGCTAAAATCAATTTAATTATTGATAATTTGGAAATTCAAGTCACTGCTCTTATTGATACAAGTGCTGATCTAAATTGTATTCAAAAGAACTTGATACCTACTCAATATTACCATAAAATTGATGAAAAACTCAGTTCTGCTAATGGTAGTAGAATGATTATTAAAAATGGTTTACCCAATGATAAGATTTATCAAAATAAAGTCTGTTCCCAAATTTCGTTTGCCCTGATAAAAAACCTGACTGATAAAGTAATTTTGGAAATACCTTCTATATATTTACTTTATCCATTCATAATAAATTTTGATAAAATCACTACTATTTATTCTGGTAAAATACATTTCCTAATCAAAATGATTTACAAAATTGATCTATTTACTTTGCTGATAATTCTGCTATTCTTACAGATGACTCACAGAAGCATCACCCTGGGAACAACAACGTTGCCAGTACTTCCTGAAGGCTCTAGCCTTTGTTTTCAAAAGTTAAACCATTTACAAAATATTGACGAAACCCAACAATGTCTTCTAGATGCACTCTGGAACCTGTGTGGGGATTATCGTTATAATAAAAAATTTGTTGACTGCTTGCATAGTTTAAACTACTATTTTTGTGAGCAAAATGAAATTGTTAAAAACAATGATGAAGCTTATAAAGCATCTGCTGCTGAGCTTAATCATCTGAATAATAAATACTCTAGATTATTTCAACAAAATGTTCAACTGCAAGCAAAAAATTGCATATTGCATCACGATGTTAAAAATGTTAAAAAACAGTTTTCCATGCATTCTGCATTGGGGGAGCAACCCACTATTAAACTAGATACACTGCATGTAGGAGTTACCATTCCTGGTAACATGACCAATGACCTAGGAGCTAGCTCCAGTAGTAGCATGCATCCTTATAAAAACATGCATATAGATAAGCATCCTAAGAAAAATAGGCATCTTAGGACTAGGAATTTGCATCCTAGAAATAAGAAAGTGCATCTTGATAAATTGCAAAAATACTTTGCTACTTTGTTGCAAAGTCAGCCTTCAATACCTGTTTCACTAAAAAATCGTTATTTTCCCTATTGATTTTCCTACTGACCTGATTAAAAATATTCAAAATTTGGCCAAGAAGGATGGTCACTGTTTCCAAGAGTTTCTTTTCCAAACTCTTACTGATTTATCTACCAAAGAAATTCCTGGTTTAAAAATCACTTGGGAATCTCTTTATAATGATGACCAAGACCGGGTTGATTGCCCAAAAACAAATCCTGTTTGTTCCAATTATCCTTTGGATAAAATGGATTGCCAATGTAATTTAATATATAGTGTTCCAAAAGCATGTATTGATTTACAACTATTCAAAACTATTAATGTTGAATATAATCAAAAAATAGTTGAAATCACTCCTTTGACCCTATTGGATCATGGATTGTTAAGACAACTTATTTTCACTGATCCGGAGCAGACTATTTTACCAGAAAACTGGCTGTCTCCATTTTAAACCTATTTGCCAAATATGGATGCTTGAGAGCTCAAGTCCTGATAAAAAGCAAAATGCCTGAATGGACATGGACTGGGAATATTATCCCTGCCCAGCATGTCATGCAAATCTCTGCTCAGTGGCCATTCAGCAGGATCCATCTTCCTATCCAGCTCATTGAAGATGAAATCCCTTATCCCTGTTCAAAGCCTATCCGAAGCCAAATCCGGCATCATAGGGCCTGGTCAATTGCCACTAATCTTGGTGAAAATAATCACAACACTGATCACTACCTTGATAATCTCAACTATTTAATCTGTGAAGATCATTTGCAGAAGATTCGGTCTACTGAACCAATTCATGAAGTGCCGTTTATCTTCCATACTCAACTCACAAATTTGGTAACACAGTATGAAGAGCAACTAGTCAAACCCTGCTCCTCCAGTTCCTCTTCCGATGATGATTATTGTCCTACTCCTGAAGCGGAAGAATGTTACAACAACTGGTCCTCTACGAAGTTGTTAAATCTTAGCAAATGTTGAAAGATTAAAGCATACATCTTTGATAAAGTCAACCAGCTTAACAGCTGCTACTCACTGATCAACCAGCTTAACAGCTGCTACTCACTGCTCAACCAGCTTAACAGCTGCTACCCGAAGCTATCCAGATTAATCTGTTTAAACAACTGTTGAAGCACTAGTCCTTCCAACCAGCTCTTACAAAGCTGCTTCCCAATCAACTGCTCACTAGTCACCATTCAGCTCAACTACTGACCTCACCCGACGTCAGTCCAATAATATTCATTGCTGACCTCACCCAACGTCAGCCTAAACTGCTCAACAGCTGGCCTCCTCAATGCCAGTCCCATTTCTCGGTCAAACTGCTAAAAGCTTGCTCAACAGCTGGCCTCTCAACGCCAGTCCCGCCCAAACAGCTGGCACATCTTTTACCAGCTTATTAAAAATCATGAATAGTAAAACCACTGTTCACTTTTTATCCAGCCGACAACGGTACTATTCATCCACATGCTGACACTGTTTATTTACCTGCTGAGGTCCTGTTTACTTTTCCACCGAAAGTAGAAGGTCCAAAAGGTTCACAATGAACCCCACTGATAATTGTATTGCCCTCATCCTTCATCTATAAAAGGATAGAGCTGGCTCTAGAAACATCCCGAATTAGACCAGGATCTAATTCTCTCTCTTCTCCTCCTCTCTCTCTCTAAATGTTAAACTTCTGAATTGAAGTTCTCTCTCCTTCCCCTTCTCCCCCTGTTAAACCAGTAAGTATGTTACTGGTAATGTTCACTGATGAGTTGATCCTCTCTGATCTTTATCTATTAAACTGATGTTTTGATTATTACTTGCTATGGTTGGCTTAGCCACCTAATTTATGTTTTGATTGTTCATGGTCGGCCCAACCGCCTTACTAATTGTTTAAATTTTCTGTTGATGGTCGGCTCAGCCGCCTGATTTACTCTGATTATGTCTTGTTCACTTACTATGTCTCCCTTCCGCCCCCAAATGGTATCAGAGCCAAGTCGGGAGTAGTGAGCTAGGGGTGGTGGATGGGTTGTGTCTGAGGAGCCAGTGGTAGAGGCCGGTGGATGAATAGTTACTAAGTAAAGTATTAATTTTCAGAAAAGAAAATGAAATTAAAAAATTATTTTGGCAAGTGATCTTGCTTCCGCCCCCAATATGATCATGAAGATGATCATATTAACTATGATACTAAACCTACTTCTTCTAATAAATCTATTTTTGAAAGTAATAAATATAGGTATTTTTATGATAACTATGCTGAAAGTTCCTATTCTTATAATAAATACAATAATTACTCACTTCCTTCCCTAAGGGAGATAGGATCGGTAAAATTAGTAAAGTCAACTGATAAACAGATATCAGTAGAGTCACCTGATGAACAGATTGATAAAAGAACCATATTAAGAAACTTAATAATAGAAGTCAGAAATGCTAATAGAAGAAATAAAATTATTGAAAATGCAAAAAATGAAATTATTAAAAATACTAAACTACCTTCTCCTGTTAAAAAAGAACTTTCAAATGAAGAGTTAATTGCTAAATGGAAACAATTCATGAAGGAAAAGAATGCTAGCCTTCCCTTCTCCAGTTATTTGCTTTTTCATAAACCTAGTAAAAAGATTAGTAAACCAATTGATCAAACTGAACTCAAAGTCATTACTAAATCTAAATGGGAAAAACCAGATAATACTGCTATAAATTCTAGTCATCCACCACTAGAACCAATTATTCTTGATTATAAAGGAACAGGTATAATTGCTTCTCCTTTTAAATTGCCTAATGATAGATCTGACTGCAAACAAATTATTGAACAAGTTAATTACACTAATCAATGTTTAAAAGTCATTGGTGAACAATTAGATAAAATTGAAACTAAAATTGATGAAGGTGAAACTAGTTGTATACCATCGTCTAGTAAAATTATTGAAAAACCTTTGATATTGTTACCTGAAAAAAGGTCACAAATTAAATTAAATCCTGATAAAAATATTCAAAAAATTGAAGATATGTTACAAAAATTAATTGTTAAGTCGGAACCTGTTAAAACTCAAGTAGCTGTATTAACTCAAGCAGATGAGGATTCCAGTCAACCCTCGTCCACTGATGATGAGATCTCTAATCTCCAAGCACAATTTACTAGTCAACCAGGTAATCCAGGTAATATTAAACGTTTGGTTTACCCAACTGCTAATCCAACTAGTCTTACCAAAAATTGGTATTCTAGACCTACCCCTCCTGATTTACAGTTTGAAGAAAATAATATTGCTAATCAATTTTCTGTTTCTTCTAGTAAATTGTATGAATGGAATATTGATGGTCTAAGTGAGCATCAAATTCTAGAAAAATTAAATCATATGTCTATGGCTGCTAATAGTTACCTTAGTAATACTGATCTAGATCAAACACAAATTGTTGATTTGTTAACTTCTGGTTTTACCGGAATGCTAAAAGCCTGGTGGGATAAGTACCTCACCAGTACTAACAGACAAGAGATTAAACATGCTATTCAAACTGATAACAGTGGAGTACCTATTTTCGATCATGAAATGGGAACTGTAGATAGGGTTATCCTAGATGGAGTTAATAAATATATATATATAAGATATGGAAGGACAAAGGTGGTTGGATTGGAAGAGTGAAGATTTAGGCTTGTAAGGATTGTACAAGATTTACCCTAATTGAAAATGCATTTAGGACATTTTGGTACATAGATTTGCTAGGAAGAAATCACCAAGAGATCAAGCAAAGGTCAATGAAAGCACAAGGAAGATCTAGGTACAATCTCTCCCTCTCTTTCCTTCTCTTTCTCTCTCTCCCTCCTTCTCTCTCTCTCGGATCTCTCTCCTCTCTCGGCAAATCTCTCTCTCTCTCCCTCTCTCTCTATCTCTCCCACTTGTACTCTCTAGGAAGAAGTATATATATACTAATATATATATAAGTACTATGGGTCATTCATAAAATCCATATTTTCAAGTAATATAGATTTTCTAAATAAAATATATCTAATACACACATGCACAATACAATATAATATATATATACATATATATACATACAAGTACATATATATAAAATACAAGCCTTGTACTTTAAAATCTAGGCTAGATATGACCTAATACAATATCTAATAAACAATTATACTACTTTCAAAGTACAAAGTTTAATAATACTAACCTAATGTACTAATTATACTATAATAGATTTTAACACATGCCAAATCCATTATTCTAATCAACCTATTCTTGGTTGGCAAGCAAAGCTATTATTCAATGGATAATAGTTTCCCTAGCGGTTAATAACCAATGGTTAGGGTTGGTAAGATCCAAGGGTTATTGTCCAATGGTTAATAAATCTCCTAGCGGTTATTATCCAACGGTTAATGCTAGAAAGTCTAATACTTGCAATTAAGCACTAAGCTAATCTAATCTCGTACTTAGGAAGATTAACCAAGGTTTACCTATTGACCAATGGGTAAAGGAAACTCTAACGCTATTGTCCAATGGTCGATAGCTCAAAGGTTCAAACGGTTCAAAGGGTGAATCTAGGGTTACCGAACTCAAGGGTTTCAAAAGGTTCGTGAATCGAGGCTCATAAGATTCACGAAGGTTTAGGAACAATCGGTGGCTAGGTTAAACGATAGCTAAGTCGAAACGTCAATTAAAATCTAGTTAGGGTTGCTAGATAGGATTTCCAGCCAAGACGAAGGATTCAAGATTTAATCCTAGAAATGACGGGAAAAACGACGGTCTAACGGCGATTAAAACCTAATTAAGATTGTCCACGAATTTAGTAACGACCGATTTTTGGTTATGGAAATAAAAATCCAAGTAATAAAATAATATTCAAATTTTTTAACGAAATTTTTATTTACCAAAAATCAGGGTCGTTACAGGAAATCTAGGGAGTGACTTGTTTAATTTATCCTAATACTTGTTGGTAAAACTAACCTTATTACCCAAGGGGTAAAGCTTTTCCTAGTAGTTGTTGACCAATGGTTTAAGGGGTGAGGTAATATATACTTGAATAATACCTTGAAATGACTATATGTCCTTTAGGCATATTTATATAAGTCTATATATAACTTTATATGTGTACTTTAGCAAATCTAGCAAAAATACTTTGATGGAAGGTCTAATGTCCAATGGATAAAAATTTCCCTAACTTTTATTGTCCAATGGGTAAAGGTCTAGGATAACAAGTCTAGAAATGTCTAGTAAAAAGAAAGAATTATATACATATATATATATATATATCCAAGTATATATAATAATACCTTGGTCCAAAGGGTTCTTACTGGAAGGTTCAAAAGGTGCAAGGGTTTAAAGGTCTCATCTAGAGTTAGGGAAATGTAACTAGATGACATGGAAGCTAGGTTTCTCTAGCTAATTGGTTAGAAACTTATGCTACTTGCCAAGTAGGATTTCTAGCAAAGAAACATAATTTAAAAGATATCATTTACTCACTTAGGCAAATGCACAAGTGTTTTTACATGCATACTTGTCTTTAGAAAATGACTATATTGTCCGGGGTTAAAAGATTCAATTTTTATAAGTTTCAAATTTAATTAAGACGGATTATTGGAAATTAAAAAGGAATTTTAAAAGCAAATCCAAGTAATTAAAAATAAAATTCAAATATTTAACGAAATTTTTATTTACCAAAAATCAGGGTCATTACATTGGGTGTCAGACCTTTAAACCCAAGTGGCGACTCTGTATTCGGAGCACTTGCTTCTCCGCTCACTCTCCCTCGATCCGGGCCCTTGCATTTTGGAATCTGGAAATTCCAAGGGCATGCTGCCCACAGTGCCGACTCTGTTGGGAATGATCGAACCAATATTAATCCATACTTAAAGTTTAATACGTTCGTGAACAATCCCATAAAAGTCTGTCAAAATTGTGAGCTTTGCGTTGCCGAAGGTTGGAATGACGATTTAACAGGACCTTGTGTCTGGCCAATTTGATCTGGGATTTTTTCGATTGATCACTTGTGTAGTTTCCTCTAAAGATGGACTAAATAAAGTGAGCCGAATTTGAAAAGGCATTTTGCGATTTTGTGATTCTTCATCTTCTTAATCAATTTCTAGCATTCTCATTTGCATCGATGTGGGATAGCCTCGTTGGATCGTTTTGGCAATCCGACAAGATTTACCGGAGACCGGGGATCCCGAATGACCAACAACCTTCGACGATGATGGGTCATTCTACCATTCAACTGTTGCTCTGCGGTTACCCAGGCAACGAGAGGTATATCTTGGCCTTAGTCCGAGGAACCAGTTACGAACCAAAACCGGCCTTTACATATACAAAGCATTAGAACTCTCCAAACTAGGACAGGTACCTACAGGGTAAGATCTATTTGCATCTAACCCCATAACTGTCTATGTGTTACTACTTTCCTTATCGCATGCACTGTAGATACATTGTTTTGCATAAGAGCATGCTTAAGGCGGTTCTTTCTTTCAACTTTGTCTTGCGCTGTCTAAGACGTTGTTGGACCCAATGAGGAGTCGTTCATTCTGTCGAATGTTCATTATCATTTCAAAGTCCTTAGTTCAATTAGACTTTGAGAAATCAAAATTTACTAAATCCTCAGCTCATGCCCGATTGAGGATTCAACCGAAAATAAGGAACAACGAAGTACTGATGCCGTGTCACTGGCGCCACCCAGGTTGAAGTGCGTTGTCATATACACCGCGGCGTTCAAGGTTAAGGTGTCACGCCATCGATACCAAGTTGTTCCAAATTCAAAGTTGAACCTTCAAATAGGACCAGTAGAAGATTTAGTCTATTTTGATATCTTTTAGGATATGTCGATCTACAATGGGACACATTGCTGAAAAGAATTCTGAGGATTCCGCCAATGTCTGAAATTCGTGAGGCAAACTCGTCTCTGGTTTTGTACATACATACATGTCGTTTTGCGTACGAGCATGTTTAGGGCGGCTTCTAGGTTATCTATCGCTTTCGAGTCTGTCTTATGCTTATTAGGATGCTGCTAGACCCGATGAAGAGTCATGCATCTCGATGGTGCACGTTGTTAATTTTTTTTAAAGTCCTTAGATCAGTGAGACTTTGGGAAATCAAACCTTATTAAGTCCTTGGCTCATGCCCGATTGAGGATTCAACTGAAAACGAAGAACCACAAAGTATTGATGCCGTGACACTGGTATCATTCAGGTTACAAGCCTCGTCACTTACAACCACCCCGGCTGAAGTGTGATGTCACTGACGCCACCCTGGTTAAGGTGTCACCCCATCAATACCAAGTTGTTTCAAGTTCAAAGTTGAAACTTCAAAAAGGAAAAGTCGAAGACTTATTCTGTTTTGACATCTCTTAGGATCATTTTGATCTATTCAAAGGATGCACCCTCGAAAAGATTTCTGAGGATTTTGGCAGCGTCCGAACATCATGAGATAGACTCGTCTCTGGTTCTAGAGTCTAGGGTTGGCACCGACGACGACGTGTACATTGCATTCCAATTGCTGCAGGAACGCCACTGAGCTTTCACTTACTTTACTATCTAGTTCGAAGCCATTGCACCGAGCAAAAGAGTACTGAAAGGAAGAGCCAAAACTACTTGGGAATGTCTTCAGAATCCGGTCAGGCTCGAAACTCAGTCAGTTGCAACGGAGGCTTCTCCGAGTTCATTGTCCACCACTCTACAGTCTGGTTCGCCATCGCTTTTGCAAAAAGACACGCCATCGACTTCCCTGTCTTCAACATTTTCAGCAAGCTCCTCAGGAAAACCTGCAATGGCAGATCAACCCCTCAGTTTAGAGATCATGTCACAAACCTTCAGAACACCATTACCGCCATGTAGCAGAGGGCCATCCAGACCGATGCTAACATCACCCGTCTCAATGACCTTATCAACACTCGTCTTCCACCTCCGCTTGAAGAGGAAGGTGAGGACGACCAAGAGCAGCCTGTCATGGTCCCAGATCCAAATCACGAGAGGCGTCTCATTGTTCAGCCCATCCCTAGGGAGGTTCGCGCATTTGGTGCAAACCCAAATTCGGCAGGTGGCAGGCCTATTTTGAACCCTGATATGCCAGCTCTCTGGCCAAAATGGCAAAGCTGGAAGAGGCTGTCTCGAAATTCGAGAAGATCAGCGCAAGGGGAATTGACTTGGATCACCTTTGTCTGTACCCTTATGCCAAGCTCATTGACAAATTCAAGATGCCTGACTGTGGTCAAATTTGGTGGGAGCGGTGACCCCAAGACTCATCTCTACGGCTACCATGCCACCATGAAGTTACTCAAAGTAGAAAGTGAGGCCATGTGTCAACTTTTCCCTCAAACTCTCTCAGGGCCTACCTTCCATTGGTTTCTGTCGCTTGACATCTATAAGAGAAAGACTTGGGAAGATATAGGGGTTGCTTTCATCGCTCAGTACAACTACAACTCTCAACTCAAGATGACTACTCGAGAGTTAGAATCCACGAAGATGGAGCCAAGGGAGTCCTTTGTAGATTTTGTTAAAAGGTGGAGAGCCAAAGCCGCTCTAATGACTGAGCGCCCGAGCAAGAGAGACCAACTCCACATTATCTCCCGCAACCTATATCTCGACTATGCCAAGCACCTCGTGCTGGTTCAAGCATTTGCAAACTTTGAGACCTTCTTCGAATCTGGCCTAGCCATCGAGGATGCACTGCAAACTGGAGTTCTGCCAAGAGGGGAGTCCTATTCTTCCTCCACTCAAAAAGCTAAGCCAATGGCTTATTTGGGAGATAGTAGTTCATTGTTTGGTAACAGCAACTACTCCAATACAACGATAAGTGGGGACAATACTGCAGCTTCCCCCAACCATACCGCCAATGTCAATCAAGTGCAAAACGCTCAAAGCTTTCGAGCCCAAACCCAACCTCGGAGTTTCTCTGTCTTTGAGGCATCTTTATCCGCAGTGATGGAGAAACTTATCAAATCTGGGCATCTCAAACCTTTGACCCCAACTTCCCCACCCAAAGTCCTTCCAGCCAACTACAATGCCAACCATTCTATGCCTTCCATCAAATGCCTGGCCATCTCACTGATAACTGCTATCGTCTTCGACATGAGATTCAAGATCTTATTGATGATGGCACGGTTCAAGTTCCACCAAAGCCCAACATCATTTCCAACTCCTTGCCTCAACACAGGTCTGACCCTTTGGTTGGTGAGGTATCTATCACCTCCACTCAAATCAACCCGAGCTCCACCATATTCAACCCTAGCCACTATATCGCCCCAGCAAATCAACCCAAACCCATCGTATCCATCCCGTCCGAACCAGGGCTGCGTCGTCCAGCACTATACTCGAGTCATATAGGATGGGGTCCCCTCCGACCCTAAGTCCTGTGATCGCTGCGAAGTCGAGAGGCATGATCGTCATCTCCCCGAACCGAAAATGGAACCTGTTAGTGGTGTCCCACCACCTCTCCGTCAGCGCGGCAAGCACGGCCCGGTATACCCTCACCACCATCAGCAACTGTATGAAAGGCCCGAAGCCTGCCGCTTCCACCAGTGCTCGCACTCTTGCGGGCAGCGCCTTGAAATATTTCAGCGAGCTAGCTGAACCCCCGTGGCCGTATATGTTTGTGGTGCGCTGTTTCAACAAAGCAGAGAAATAGCATCAATAACGGTAGAAACAATTGGCAATAAAAGATCATCTACGAAATTCAAAGGTTAAGGTTGTCAAAACTCACCGTGGTCCACCCAGAAGAGATGTGTGAATCCCGGTCTCGAAGAAGCATGTCCTCAGGGTAGTTAGCCCGGGCAGGAACGTAGCTGATCATCCCCATCGGCTCGAAGAAGTGCAGTCTGGGAGCATATATTACTATTGTGAATGCAGGTCGTTCCCCGTTCAAGTACACCTTCACCTCCTCAACCGCCGTCACTCGCTTCTCAGCGGCTGCCTCCGGCTCCCGCTCCTCTGTCTCCACCTCCGCCGTCTCCGACTCTACCCCCAGTCCCCCGGTGTCAGACGCCCCTGCACCACTCAGCAAGGCCCTAAGCAAAAGTGCCGAAGTCTGATCCTCTGGGGTCCTGGCACCCTTCAGCACCGCCTCGATTTCGGGCTCGAGCCCGAAAGCATCTATAATATCCCGTGGCTCCGCGAAGTCCAAGAAATCCCCCGCCTCAAGCGGGACTGGCTGTGAAGCCCCGATCCTGCTGTCTCCACCTCTCGGCTCCACCACCGATGTCCTAAGGACTGGGGTCACAACGACGCGGCCACCTGTCCTCGCCTCGCTATCTGCCGCTATCCTCTCCGCAGCCGCGAGCAACTCCTCCACCATAGGAGTGGGAGGAGTTCTCAAGGCATCTTCTCCGCAGCTCGTGGCACCTCTGCCACTGTCGAGCCCACCATCAACATCGCCCTTTGCCGCCGCGCTCCCACCAGCAATTTCACCATCGCTGGGCGCAGCCTTGCTGCCGCCGGCCCCCTCCATCGCCGTCGCAACGACCACAATAGCCTCCCCGCTGCTGTGTGCCATCCCGTCGTCACCTTCAACTGTCGAGCTCCGCCACCTTTGACCTCGAACCTCCTGGCATACCGCGGCCCACCGGAACACGGTGAGAACTTCGAGATCTCGACCTTGACCTGTCATTATGGATGGATTGAACGGGAGAGAGAGAGAGAGAGAGAAATCGATCGAGGGAGAGATGCAGAGAAAGAGAGAGAGATCGACTGAGAGAGTGATAGTACGGATGCCTGGTTTTAGAGCGCTCGAGAGTAGGAGTTCTTGAGGAAGACAAAGCGGTGGCAGGCCCAGTAGCGGTCCTGAGAGCTCGGGACCACTCCTAAGCACTCGAGAGTGGTTCTTGAATGTCCTGCTCTGTCTTCTGTCTCCAGGCCGAATTTTCAATGCCCCGTGCTTGCCCCATCTCTGGCGTTTGCTTATTTCCTTTCAACCCCTTTTAAAAAATCAATCTCAGTCCTATTCGCATCGAAACAGAGTAATCGATGGCAAGACTTTAGGATGCGCTTGGTAGTTGAGTATTTCGCTTAGTGAATCGTGAATATTATCTAGCCCCTTCCGCTTTTAAGGTGTTTGCAATACTTTATCCAGCCGGTAATGTATTTCCCTTGTTTTATCCGCTAAACTAAAGCAACATGCGAACTCTCCGCGTGTTGTTTTATCGAGGTCGTGTCGATTCTTTCTCATGCATGCTTTACACGTATTTGCATTTGCCCCAAAGAACTACGCTGATCTGATCCCTGCAGAAAGGGGTACGTAGGTAGTCTGAAAAGGCGCGACCACGTGCATTTAAATGCTTTTACTTGCATTTGATTTTAAAATTAAGGGTTTGACTTGGCTCGAATTGGCTGTCTCAATCTTTGGACGTCACTCTTATCCAGACATGATATCGAGCGACGCCCGAAGAGGGGCAACTGTAGACACCCCAATTTGGACCTCTCGAATCCCTTAATTTTTGGCTTTGAGCCTCCCCGATGATGAATTTGGATTAAAAGAAGCCTCGGACCAATCAGAGCGATGCTTCTTGGAAGGTTTTAAAAATCAAATAAGTTTATCAAAATTAGTCCCAAGCGCTCGGAAGTATTTCTGAGCGCTCAAAACCATTTTCAAAAATCCTGAGGCCAAGCTCACCGTTAAAAAGCTTGTTGAGTCTATTTTCTAACCCTAGTAGTTTTGTAACGATTTTTGGTAAATAAAAATTTCGTTAAAAATTTGAATTTTATTTTAATACTTGGATTTCATTTTTAACACCCAAAAATCGGTCGTTATTGGCTTATGAAAATTTTGATAAATTTTTAAATTTTATTTTAATTGCTTGGATTGCTTTAAAATTTCCTTTTAAATTCTAATAATCCGTCATAATTAGATTTGAAACTTGTAAAATTGAATCATTTTACTCCGGACAATTTAGTCCTTCTCCCATGACTAGTATACTTGTAAACGTACTCGTATATTTTCCCTATTAAATAAATAATATCTTTAAATTATATTTCTCGGCTGGAAATCCTACTTAGCAAGCATAGTTAGCTTTTAACCGATTAGTTAACAAACCCTAACTACCGTTTGGCTTAGTGATGCATCGATGCCGGAGTGGTTAGTAGGAAAATTTTGGCCTTTGCCTTGACCGTCGGCTTGACCGCCTTGCTTTGGCTTAGCTAGCCAAGCATCGGGCCTCTGTCGCGCCTGCCTTGCCTTGGCGTCGGCTCGCTGTCGCGCCTGCCTTGCCTTGGCGTCGGCTCGCTGTCGCGCCTGCCTCGCCCAGGCGTCGGGTCGCTGTCGGGTCTGCCTCGCCTAGGCGTCGGGTCACTGTCGGGTTGCTCTGCCCTGGCTGCCATCGGGTTACTGCTTGTCGTCGGTCGCGCCTTGCTTTTGCCTTGGCATTGCTGAGCTGCCTTGCTCTGCCTTGGCCGCCATTGGGTTCTGCCTTGGTATCGGGTCACGCCCTCGCTTTTGCCTTAGCATTCTGGTACTTGACCCGCTTGGCCAGTGCCAGCCAGCTGGCAGCCGCTTTGGGTTGCTCGGCCACCGCAGCCTTTGCAGCTGTCGGTGCCTTAGCCTTTGTTGGCCTGGTACGCCTTGGCCACCGCAGCCCCTTTGCCAGCTCTTAGGGTGCCTTGGCCCTTTGTTTGGCCAGGCTGCCTTGTGCCTGACAGCCGCTTTGGCAGCTCTGCATGCCTTGGCCTGGCCAGCTGGGTTGCTCGGCCAGCCAGCCCGGCAGCTATCGAGGCTACCTTGGCCATGCTCACGCCTTGCCTTGGCGTTTGGCATCGTTGGGCTTTAATGTTCCGTTATTAGGCGACTTTCTACTAAATAAAAATCTCGCTGTTTATTCATAAATATTTTGAATTTTCTTTTAATCGCTTATAATCCGTTATAATTAGATTCATTAAGGTCAAAACCTATTCTTCTTCACAACGGTCAGCAAGACCATTTTTGTTAGACAAGAACATTGGCATATTGTTTTCCCTAATCACTAAGGTTAATCCCCTAATTACTCGACTTGTTTAATTATCCTACTTAGCAAGTTCCAGTTGATCCTAATTAGGTCATTTGGAAACCCTAACTAAAACCTTGACCAAAGTCAACCTTGAATCTTTATCCATTGGACGATAAAGGCTAGGGTAATCTTTATCCATGGGACAATAGATACTAGGGTAATCTTTATCCATTGGACAATAGATACTAGGGTAGTCTTTATCCATTGGTTATTACATGCTAGGAAGACTTTTGACCATTGGACAATAGTTGTTAGGAAGAAGACCAAGTTTGACTAGTAGTTGGAATAGTCTAGTCAAAAGCAAATAGTATACTCCATGATGACTTTTCTTGAACCATTGGTTAATAACCGCTAGGGAAAACTTTACCCATTGGATAATAGATATTAGGATTTGCCAAATAAGATGACAAGACAAGTCATGTGCTTCCTCATCATTACTTCTTTCGCCATTGGTTAATAACCGCTAGGGAAAACTTTACCCATTGGATAATAACCATTAGGGAAATCATTATCCCTTGATAATAGCATTGTCCAATATTCCCATGGGATTCTTGGTGAAAGATATGATAGTACCTTCTCCTACAAAAAGAATAATCATTAACCATGTGTGCATTTAAGTAGCCTTGTCCTTATCCTCCTTGTTCTTCCACAAATGTACACACACACATATATATATATATATATATATACATATAAGTACTTTGACCAAGGTAGAGAATCGGCTAGGGAGGGCCGAATGTGAGGAGAGAGAGAGTGAGGTGTGTGTATGTACCTTTGGCCACTTGTCCAAGCCACCTAATAGCCTTAAGCCTATTTGTTACATGCCAACCCATTTCTAGTCAAAACCTAGCCAATGATTCTAGTCTTTCTTCCAAGTAGACCCATTCTAGGACAAGACTACACCATGACCACCTCATCATTGTTTGGACCCTCATCATTACCTAGATACACTTGGTTGGAGTGCTATAGCATGACAAGACTAGTCATGTGTACTTTGCCATACAAAGAGAATAATCATAAGCCATGTGCACATTTAAGTAGTTTGTCCTTACCTTCCTTGTTCTTTCCATAAATATACATATAGATATACACATATATATATATATATATATATACATACATGATCATACTTTGACCAAGAGAGAGAGAGGGCCGAATGGAGAGGGAGAGGGAGAGTGAGTGCATGTGTGTTGTACTTGGACATGTGCATTGTACTTGACACTATTTGACCTAGATACACTTGAATGATGTACTTTGGCTTGACAAGACAAGACCATGGAACAAATCCATGGGGAAGAGAGAGAGACATGGCCGAATGAAGGGAGAGGGAAAGGTGAAGTGTATGTGTGTTGTACCATGGCAAGTTGTAGTACTTTGATACTATTTGACCAAGTTGCACTTGTGTTGTACTTTGGCTTGACAAGACTAGACTATGAGACAAATCCATGGGAGAGGAGAGAGAGAGAGAGGCCGAATGGAGAGGGAGAGGGAGAGTGAGGTGTATGTGCATTAAAACTAGACACATGGTTGTACTTTGACACTATTTCACCAAGTGGCACTTAGTTGGCATACTATTGCTTGATAAGACTAGTCCATGGAGCAAATTTATGGGGGAGAGAGAGAGAGTAATGGCCGGCCAAGTGGAGTGAGGGGGAAGCTCCATTTTGCCTATAAATAGCATCCATTCCATGCCTTTCAACTCACACCTTCACCATTCAACTTCTCTCTAGAAAGCTTAGTGTTCTTGCTTGTTCTTGCCTTGTTCTTGAGTGTTCTTGAAGTTCTTCCCTTGTTCTTCAAGAAACTCATCCTAAGCCGCCACTAAACCACCACTCCACCACCCTTCGATCCATAAGAGTTTAGTAGTATAGTCAAGACTTAGTTTCGAGAAACCCTTCTCTTTCGAAGCTACCGGAAGTCCACCGTAAGCCGTTACTCCGACGAAATTCCCGTAGCCACCCTACCGCCAAGAAGAACGGTAGAGTTCTTGAACCTACTTATCCTAAGTATAGTTGTATGCATGTCGAATTGAATGCAGTATAATCATCCATAATCCTAAATATATGTTAGACACTACTTCTTGTCTTAGTTTTAACCTAGCTAAGTCGTTATAAGGAAAGCATGATAATGATAGTTTATTTTCTTAAAACGTTGGAAGCATGTGAACTTAATATTGCTATTGGATGATTAAGCATGATTAGAATCAACTTAAGATATAACTTCGTGTAGAAGTAATCGCATGTTGATCTTTTAACTTAACTATAAGCTTATATTCCATTGCTTGTGATATTATAACAAAGCATATGGTGGATTACCACCCAAGGGCGTCCGCACATGTGGCGTTATGCTTTAAGTAATGGTTATGGATCTACTATGTACTTGCTTGTATTACTTGTGGTAAAGTAACAAAGCATATGGTGGATTACCACCCCAAGGGCGTCCGCACATGTGGCGTTATGCTTTAAGTAATGGTTATGGATCTACTATGTACTTGCTTGTATTACTTGTGGTAAAGTAACAAAGCATATGGTGGATTACCACCCCAAGGGCGTCCGCACATGTGGCGTTATGCTTTAAGTAATGGTTATGGATCTACTATGTACTTGCTTGTATTACTTGTGGTAAAGTAACAAAGCATATGGTGGATTACCACCCGCGTCCGCACATGTGGCGTTATGCTTTAAGTAATGGTTATGGATCTACTATGTACTTGCTTGTATTACTTGTGGTAAAGTAACAAAGCATATGGTGGATTACCACCCCAGCGTCCGCACATGTGGCGTTATGCTTTAAGTAATGATTATGGACATGCTATGTACTTGCTTGGATTATACTTACTTTAAGTATACAACCATGAGTTAAACGGTTAAGGTATCAAAGCTAGTTAGTAGAACTTGTTTACTAAAGTACTAAAGAAGAATGAGCATGCCAAATAATGAATTTCTAGGTCAATAAACATATGTTGTTTTCCCACAAAGGAAGAGAGAATGGATTTTTGTAATATATTATTGTCTGAGGGTGATTATGAACATGTATGTATATTTGTTTGCATTACTTGTTGTTGATAAAACATAAGTGGCTTTAAGTAATAATTTGAGTACGATTAGGTAATATAGAGTTGGATGATCTTGCTAGTTTAGTTTCAAGATTACTTTAAAGTGATTCGTCCCGTCGCGGAGTCTATGCATGCTTACGAGACACGAGAACCGAAAATAGAAACATGACACTTAAGGAGTGGTTGATATGGATAAAAAGGATTTTGAGACTACATAATGGCCGGACTTGGTAGCCTTATGTGAGTTGTGAAAACCCGCAAGGTGGCCGGACTTGGTAGCCTTTTGTGTGGACTTGCGGAAACCGCAATGAGGCCGGACTTGGTAGCCCATTGTGTAGATTGCCATTGGAGCCGGACGTGGTAGCTTCATTGACAATTGGGCTTGGTTATCCGCGGAGAGGAGCCAATGCGAGATTTTGTAACGTGGCCGGACTTGGTAGCCCGTTGAATGACAAATGATTTTCTTAAAATGAAATGGTGACACAATACGATGAGTCGCGTAGGAGAAACCAAGAAAGACATGACACCAACGCAAGCAGGATAGTGAATGCGGATGCATCATGGTTAATTATGTTGTTAAATGAGTATATGTGATTATTTATATGACTATTTGTTGTAAGTTATGGGTTATGGGTTGGATTATTCTATTGAGCTTTTGTAGCTCACGGTGTTACCTTTGTGGTGACCCCGACATATTATACTGGTGGCGTGGTATAATGTGTCAGACTTTATAGATGAGCAGCATGAACAGTACACTTTGGAGGCCTTCAGAGCCGAGGAGCTTGCAAGGATGGAAGAAGAGGCGGAGCAGTAGTTAACCTTAGTTTATCCCCTCCTTTGTTGAATAAAAGTACTCTTGGGAGAATTATGATGTAATAATGAGCTAGACTCTCTTTAAGTTTATTCAATAAAAATGTTTATTTAACATACCCAAAATTCGGGGCGTTACAACATGGTATCAGAGCTCTAGGCTCAACGCTCGGCCATGGGTAGAATGGGTAGCCTTTAAGATAAGTCTTGAGATATGTTTAAGATAAGTTGACCGTTGCACAAACGTGAATTGAGTTTGAGTTTACCGTCCCAAATTGGGTGGAATTCTGACAAAACAATCTTCGGATTGAAGCAAGGTGTGGAAATTGGCAGTACCACCGAGCTGGGAATTCCCGAACAATTGGATGATGACTTAAATCAAGAATCGAATGTGGAACGTAGCTAAATCCAAGTTTTTCATTAGTGTTAATTGAACCCTTGTCTTTAAACCGTGACTAATTGAGGTTTAAACTTTCCTTGTAGATGAGCCAACCGAACCTTTACCAAGTCAACCTACTAGCGGAAGCTCGCCGATTTAGAAACACCATAGAAACCATGACAACCCAACTAATGGAGGATCCCAATTTTCCCTATACTTTTCCCTACATTCATGACTTCTATCAGAAGCATGGTGCCATTCCACTTCCCGAAAATGCGGAGGAAGATGGTAATGAAGCTATACCCGTCATAGTCCAAATAACATTTCCCGATGATGAGGAGTTTATAATTGAAGAAGTTGAAGAAGAAACCGGAGATGAGAAGGTTGCCAACAAGGTGACTGAGGAGGGAGAAGTCAGTGGAAGTAAGGATGTCAATGAAGGGAATCTCGAAGAGGACGAGACCCCAAAAGCAGAGGATGCCAATTAGGCGTATCTTAGATAAGTCGAGTAATAATCGTAATCCTTCGGGACGTAGGAAGTTGGAAAATTAGGATCACCCTTGTCTGTTTAAGAGTCCATCAATGTTGTATGCATTTCTATTCTATTAAAGACTTGTAAGATTATCTATGTGTACTTGCTTCCATTTAATGAAAGACTTGTATTTTCCTATCAACACATGATCACTGTTTACGTGCATACTTGTATTTTATATTCGTATACGATTTTCTCTTTACACCCCGAGTCATAGTAGTATCATAGTAGGAGTATGTAGGATCGTTTCAACTTGTATTAGGGAGAAGCTTAGGACGCTATTTGCCATTATAGTAAGAAGCTTGGTAGTAGTAGACTTTCGATGTAATAGGAAAGTCTTATCTTTTGTCTTGTAATAGAACTCTATGCTTGTGTTCTTTTGCTTATCTATGAAAGCTTATTTTCTTAAAATAAAGAATACTGTTGTGTGCTTTTCAATATTTTACTTTAGTAAATGACACCCTTATTACAAAGGACAATTATTTTAGTTGACGCAAGTTGCAAAATAATCTGTTGCTTGTTACGGGTACTGTGGCACACTATCATTAGACATTTTTCCTTTTATCGATCTATTTTGGTTCGATAAGAAGCTATTTGTGATAAATATTTTCCCACACCTCCTAAGAAACGAGAACGGAACCTAACACCTAGAGCCGGGCCTACCCATCCGGCGCGGCCAAAACCGCACCCTCCAACCTCCAATTATCAAAATTTCAAACTCCCAATTATCAACCTTCAACCTCCAAATTCAAATTTCAAAACTCAATCATTTCCCTCCTCCACTCACCCTCACCCGGCCTATATGTACCCCACCACCACCTCCCATTTCCTTATCCTTTTCTCTTCATCTCTCTTACCATCTCATTCCCCCAAACCAAACCATGGCCACCCGACGACGAGGATTTCCGGAAGACGCCGCGTTCCGAGAAATCGAGCGAACCGAGCTCACCCTAACAACCCAAGCGCTGCGGTTGCAACCCTTCATCTTCCTCCTGTTCTGTGTCGTGCTGACAATGGGCATGCCACGATGGTTCGGTAGGAACAACCGCCTCCGCACCTTCTGGTGCTGCGTTCTCGCTGTGACCATCGCACTCGAGGTGTTCGTTAGGGAATACGAACGTCGTTTGATCCAAGCCTTCAATGATAGGTGGTAGAACGAGGCACGTCAATGGCGCCCTAGCCATTATTATCTGCTTTTCCTTACTTTTTCGTGTACCTAATGATGCCTGTAGGCATGTAGTATGTTGATCTTATGTTATCTTAAGAAATTTTATTTTGCTCGTCTACCACAATCTGTCTGGTTCATTGCGTGCTAACTTCATAACAAAACCCCTAAGTTCGAGTAACACCACCATTTCGGGAGAGTGCAGTTGTTAGTCTAAAGTAAGTAGCGAGTGCGAACTAGAAATAGCCAACCTACACCTAACCTGTGACTTAAGAGTGACTTGCTTCTTTTAAGGGGGATAGACGATGATTCCAAGACCGATATAGTAATTAAGCCTAACCTGTAGTCACACTTTAATTTCGATGACTAAATTATTTTAAGGGGTATAGGTTGTAACGACACTTATTTTTGTTAAATAAAAATTTCGTTAAAAATTTGAATTTTATTTTAATACTTGGATTTCATTTTTAACACCCAAAAATCGGTCGTTATTGGCTTATGAAAATTTTGATAAATTTTTAAATTTTATTTTAATTGCTTGGATTGCTTTAAAATTTCCTTTTAAATTCTAATAATCCGTCATAATTAGATTTGAAACTTGTAAAATTGAATCATTTTACTCCGGACAATTTAGTCCTTCTCCCATGACTAGTATACTTGTAAACGTACTCGTATATTTTCCCTATTAAATAAATAATATCTTTAAATTATATTTCTCGGCTGGAAATCCTACTTAGCAAGCATAGTTAGCTTTTAACCGATTAGTTAACAAACCCTAACTACCGTTTGGCTTAGTGATGCATCGATGCCGGAGTGGTTAGTAGGAAAATTTTGGCCTTTGCCTTGACCGCTTGACCGCTTTGCTTTGGCTTGGCTAGGTCGCCTAGGCATCGGGCCTCTGTCGCGCCGCGCTTTGCCTTGGCGTTGCTCGTCATTGTCGCGCCGCTTTGCCTTGGCGTTGCTCGCTGTCGCGCCGCCTTCGCCAGCGCTGGTCGCTGCCGGCCTGGCCGCTTAGGCGCTGGTCATCGCTGGTTGCTCGCTCGCCGCCATCGGTTCGCTTGGCGGTCGCGCTTTGCTTTTGCCTTGGCATTGCTGGCCTGCCTGCTCTGCTTTGGCTGCCATTGGGTTCTCGCTTGGTATCGGGTCACGCCGCTTTTGCCTTGGCATTTCGATCGCCGACCATCGCTGTTGGTCGCTTTGGCCACCGCTATCGGGTTGCTCGCCACCGCTGGCCATCGCTATTATCGGTCGCTTTGGCCATCGTTTTGGCCACCGCTGCCACTACTTGGCTACCGCTTTGGCCTTTGTTTTGGCCATCGTCGCTTTGGCCACCGCTGCCATCGCTGGGTCGCTTGCCATCGCTGGCCACATTGCTCGCTGCCACCGCTGGCCACCGCTATTATCAGTTACCTTGGCCATGCTCACGCCTTGCCTTGGCGTTTGGCATCGCTGGGCTTTAATGTTCCGTTATTAGGCGACTTTCTACTAAATAAAAATCTCATTGTTTATTCATAAATATTTTGAATTTTCTTTTAATCGCTTATAATCCGTTATAATTAGATTCATTAAGGTCAAAACCTATTCTTCTTCACAACGGTCAGCAAGACCATTTTTGTTAGACAAGAACATTGGCATATTGTTTTCCCTAATCACTAAGGTTAATCCCCTAATTACTCGACTTGTTTAATTATCCTACTTAGCAAGTTCCAGTTGATCCTAATTAGGTCATTTGGAAACCCTAACTAAAACCTTGACCAAAGTCAACCTTGAATCTTTATCCATTGGACGATAAAGGCTAGGGTAATCTTTATCCATGGGACAATAGATACTAGGGTAATCTTTATCCATTGGACAATAGATACTAGGGTAGTCTTTATCCATTGGTTATTACATGCTAGGAAGACTTTTGACCATTGGACAATAGTTGTTAGGAAGAAGACCAAGTTTGACTAGTAGTTGGAATAGTCTAGTCAAAAGCAAATAGTATACTCCATGATGACTTTTCTTGGACCATTGGTTAATAACCGCTAGGGAAAACTTTACCCATTGGATAATAGATATTAGGATTTGCCAAATAAGATGACAAGACAAGTCATGTGCTTCCTCATCATTACTTCTTTCGCCCATTGGTTAATAACCGCTAGGGAAATGTTAGGCCCTTGGACAATAACCATTAGGGAAATTATTATCCCTTGGATAATAGCATTGTCCAATATTCCCATGGGATTCTTGGTGAAAGATATGATAGTACCTTCTCCTACAAAAAGAATAATCATTAACCATGTGTGCATTTAAGTAGCCTTGTCCTTATCCTCCTTGTTCTTCCACAAATGTACACACACACATATATATATATATATATATATACATATAAGTACTTTGACCAAGGTAGAGAATCGGCTAGGGAGGGCCGAATGTGAGGAGAGAGAGAGTGAGGTGTGTGTATGTACCTTTGGCCACTTGTCCAAGCCACCTAATAGCCTTAAGCCTATTTGTTACATGCCAACCCATTTCTAGTCAAAACCTAGCCAATGATTCTAGTCTTTCTTCCAAGTAGACCCATTCTAGGACAAGACTACACCATGACCACCTCATCATTGTTTGGACCCTCATCATTACCTAGATACACTTGGTTGGAGTGCTATAGCATGACAAGACTAGTCATGTGTACTTTGCCATACAAAGAGAATAATCATAAGCCATGTGCACATTTAAGTAGTTTGTCCTTACCTTCCTTGTTCTTTCCATAAATATACATATAGATATACACATATATATATATATATATATATATACATACATGATCATACTTTGACCAAGAGAGAGAGAGAGGGCCGAATGGAGAGGGAGAGGGAGAGTGAGTGCATGTGTGTTGTACTTGGACATGTGCATTGTACTTGACACTATTTGACCTAGATACACTTGAATGATGTACTTTGGCTTGACAAGACAAGACCATGGAACAAATCCATGGGGAAGAGAGAGAGAGACATGGCCGAATGAAGGGAGAGGGAAAGGTGAAGTGTATGTGTGTTGTACCATGGCAAGTTGTAGTACTTTGATACTATTTGACCAAGTTGCACTTGTGTTGTACTTTGGCTTGACAAGACTAGACTATGAGACAAATCCATGGGGAGAGAGAGAGTGATGTGGCCGAATGGAGAGGGAGAGGGAGAGTGAGGTGTATGTGCATTAAAACTAGACACATGGTTGTACTTTGACACTATTTCACCAAGTGGCACTTAGTTGGCATACTATTGCTTGATAAGACTAGTCCATGGAGCAAATTTATGGGGAAGAGAGAGAGAGGGAGAGCCGGCCAAGTGGAGTGAGAGGGGAAGCTCCATTTTGCCTATAAATAGCATCCATTCCATGCCTTTCAACTCACACCTTCACCATTCAACTTCTCTCTAGAAAGCTTAGTGTTCTTGCTTGTTCTTGCCTTGTTCTTGAGTGTTCTTGAAGTTCTTCCCTTGTTCTTCAAGAAACTCATCCTAAGCCGCCACTAAACCACCACTCCACCACCCTTCGATCCATAAGAGTTTAGTAGTATAGTCAAGACTTAGTTTCGAGAAACCCTTCTCTTTCGAAGCTACCGGAAGTCCACCGTAAGCCGTTACTCCGACGAAATTCCCGTAGCCACCCTACCGCCAAGAAGAACGGTAGAGTTCTTCGAACCTACTTATCCTAACTATAATTGTATGAATGTAGTATAATCATCCATAATCCTAAATATATGTTAGATACTACTTCTTGTCTTAGTTTTAACCTAGCTAAGTCGTTATAAGGAAAGCATGATAATGATAGTTTATTTTCTTAAAACGTTGGAAGCATGTGAACTTAATATTGCTATTGGATGATTAAGCATGATTAGAATCAACTTAAGATATAACTTCGTGTAGAAGTAATCGCATGTTGATCTTTTAACTTAACTATAAGCTTATATTCCATTGCTTGTGATATTATAACAAAGCATATGGTGGATTACCACCCCAAGGGCGTCCGCACATGTGGCGTTATGCTTTAAGTAATGGTTATGGATCTACTATGTACTTGCTTGTATTACTTGTGGTAAAGTAACAAAGCATATGGTGGATTACCACCCCAAGTCCGCACATGTGGCGTTATGCTTTAAGTAATGGTTATGGATCTACTATGTACTTGCTTGTATTACTTGTGGTAAAGTAACAAAGCATATGGTGGATTACCACCCCAAGTGCTTCCGCACATGTGGCGTTATGCTTTATGTTATGGTTTTGGATGTTCTATGTAGTTGCTTGTATTACTTGTGATATTATAACAAAGCATATGGTGGATTACCACCCCAAGCGTCCGCACATGTGGCGTTATGCTTTAAGTAATGGTTATGGATCTACTATGTACTTGCTTGTATTACTTGTGGTAAAGTAACAAAGCATATGGTGGATTACCACCCCAAGGGCGTCCGCACATGTGGCGTTATGCTTTAAGTAATGATTATGGACATGCTATGTACTTGCTTGGATTATACTTACTTTAAGTATACAACCATGAGTTAAACGGTTAAGGTATCAAAGCTAGTTAGTAGAACTTGTTTACTAAAGTACTAAAGAAGAATGAGCATGCCAAATAATGAATTTCTAGGTCAATAAACATATGTTGTTTTCCCACAAAGGAAGAGAGAACGGATTTTTGTAATATATTATTGTCTGAGGGTGATTATGAACATGTATGTATATTTGTTGCATTACTTGTTGCTGATAAAACATAAGTGGCTTTAAGTAATAATTTGAGTACGATTAGGTAATATAGAGTTGGATGATCTTGCTAGTTTAGTTTCAAGATTACTTTAAAGTGATTCGTCCCGCCGCGGAGTCTATGCATGATTACGAGACACGAAAACCGGAAATAGAAACATGACACTTAAGGAATGGTTGATATGGATAAAAAGGATTTTTGAGACTACATAATGGCCGGACTTGGTAGCCTTATGTGAGTTGTGAAAACCCGCAAGGTGGCCGGACTTGGTAGCCCCTTGTGTGGACTTGCGAAAACCGCAATGAGGCCGGACTTGGTAGCCCATTGTGTAGATTGCCATTGGAGCCGGACGTGGTAGCTTCATTGACAATTGGGCTTGGTTATCCGCGGAGAGGAGCCAATGCGAGATTTTGTAACGTGGCCGGACTTGGTAGCCCGTTGAATGACAAATGATTTTCTTAAAATGAAATGGTGGCACAATACGATGAGTCGCGTAGGAGAAACCAAGAAAGACATGACACCAACGCAAGCAGGATAGTGAATGCGGATGCATCATGGTTAATTTTGTTGTTAAATGAGTATATGTGATTATTTATATGACTATTTGTTGTAAGTTATGGGTTAGCGGGTTGGATTATTCTATTGAGCTTTTGTAGCTCACGGTGTTACCTTTGTGGTGACCCTGACATATTATACTGGGGGCGACGCTGGTATAATGTGTCAGACTTTATAGATGAGCAGCATGAACAGTACACTTTGGAGGCCTTCAGAGCCGAGGAGCTTGCAAGGATGGAAGAAGAGGCGGAGCAGTAGTTAACCTTAGTTTATCCCCTCCTTTGTTGAATAAAAGTACTCTTGGGAGAATTATGATGTAATAATGAGCTAGACTCTCTTTAAGTTTATTCAATAAAAATGTTTATTTAACGTACCCAAAATTCGGGGCGTTACAGAACCGCCGTTTTGCCCAATGGGTGAAAAAGGTTCCCCACTTTTCATGCCATGCATCATTTCGGTCGTTTGAGCCCTAGGATTGCCCTACGAGCACCTAAGTCTTGTCTTTTATCTTGTAATAGAACTCTATGCTTGTGTTCTTTTGCTTATCTATGAAAAGCTTATTTTCTTAAAATAAAGAATACTGTTGTGTGCTATTCAATATTTTACTTTAGTAAATGAAACCCTTATTACAAAGGACAATTATTTTAGTTGACGCAAGTTGCTAAATGATAGTAATCTTTTTGCTTATCTATAAAATCTTCTCTGTTATGGGTACTGTAGCACACTACCATTAGACATTTTATTTTAGTTTGATGAGAGCGCCAAGTGACGGCCATAACCCAAAAAGGGGGGGCTCGCTAATCGCGCGTCGGCCATACCTGAAAAGGGGGCCCCGGTAAACCGCCACCCTCAACCTCCCCCCAAAATTCAAATTCAAACATTTCCCTCCTCCACACCCCTCACCCGGCCCTATAAATACCCCCCTCCTCTTCCCATTTTCTTCACCCCATCTCTTCATTTCTTCATCTCTCTTTCACCATCTTAACCTCTCCAAACCACTATCCAATCAAACTGAGCCATGGCGATCTACCGACGAGGATTCCCGGAGGATGCCCAGTTCCGAGAGATGGAGCGAATCGAGCTCACCTCGATGATCCGAGCAATATAGTTGCTGCCCTTCACCTTCGTCCTCTTCTGGGCCGTGCTTACTATAGCCATGCCACGGTGGTTCGACAGGAACGACCGCCTCACTACCTTCTGGTACTGGATTCCCGCGGTGGCCATCGCACTCGCGGCGTTCGGAAAGGAATACGAACGTCGTGCACTTCAAGCCTTCAAAGATCGATGGCGGCCCGAGGAGTAGCAATGGCACCGTAGCCATTATTGTCTGCTTTTCCTTACTTTTTCTTATATCTAATGATGCCGTTAGGCGTGTAATATAATAATCTTTTCTAAATCTAAACCTAGCTATTTTGTTCATTGCGTGCTAACTTCATAACAAAACCTCTAAGTTCGAGTAACACCACCATTTCGGGAGAGTGCAACTGTTAGTCTAAAGTGAGTAGCGAGTGCGAACTAGAAATAGCCAACCTACGCCTAACTTGCGACTTAAGTGTGACTTGCTTCTTTTAAGGGGGATAGACGACGATTCGAGGACCAGTATAGCGACCTTGTCAATTCGGTAGACACGCACCAATTTCGAGGACGAAATTATTTTAAGGGGAATAGGTTGTAACGACCCTGATTTTTAGTAAATAAAAATTTCGTTAAAAATTTGAATTTTATTTTAATACTTGGATTTCATTTTTTAACATCCAAAAATCGGTCGTTATTGACTTATAAAAATTTTGTTGTTATATTTGAAAATTCTTTATTTGTTTTATAAATCCCTTTTAGTGATTAATAATCCGTCGTAATTAGGTTTAATGACTTAGGAGATTGGAATTCATCGCCCGGGCATTAAGGTCATTTTCTAAAGACGAGTATGCCTATTAAGACCTTGGTATAGTTACTTGGTAATTGTAGTAAAATCCTAGTATTATATTTCTCGGCTGGAAATCCTACATGGCAACCGATTAGTTAGCAACCCTAACTACCGTTTGGCTTAGTTACATTTTCCTAACCTAGAGCGTTGCATCGATGCCAAAGTGGTTAATTTTTAGTCTTTGCCTTAACCGTTGACTTGACTGCCTTGGCGTCGGCTCGCTGTCAGGGCCTGCCTTGCCTTGGCGTCGCTTGTTGTCGCCCGCCTCGCCTAAACGCTGGTCATTGTCGGGTTGCTCGCCTTGGTCGTCATCGGGTTCTGCTTTGGCATCGAGTCACGCTTGCTTTTGCCTTTGCCGCTGCCGGGTCAGCTTTGCTCGCTTTGGTCGCCATCGGGTTCGCTTGGCATCGAATCGCGCCTTGCTTTTGCCTTGGCGTGGCTGGACCGCTTTACTAGCGCTTGGCCACTGCTTGGTTAACGGGCCACCTTGGCCACCGCTGGGCCTTGCTAGCGGGCTACCTTGGCCATCGCCACCGGGTCGCTTTGGCCATCGTGGCCACCGGTCGCTTTGGCCACCGCTGTTACCAGTCGCTTGGCCACGCCACGCCGCTTGGCGTTTGGCACCGTCTGGCTTTAATATTCCGTTATTAGGCGATTTCCTACTAAATAAAACCAAAATACCACTCGAGCAATGAAAGCCTAGGTTAAGTATCGTTAGTCTTTAACCGATTAGTTAGAATAGCCTAATGCCCATTTAGCCTAATCACTTCACCCTAACCCTAGATGGACCATTTTACCCTTTTTGTCTTTATCCATTGGACGATAAAAGCTAGGGTAATATTTATCCGTTGGTCAATAGGTAAACCTTGGTTAATCTTCCTAAGTACGAGATTTGATTAGCTTAGTGCTTAATTGCAAGTATTAAACTTTCTAGCATTAACCGTCGGATAATAACCGTTAGGAGTTTTATTAACCATTGGACGATAGACTAAAATCCTAGCCATTATTACCCATTGGTTATTAACCATTAGAGAAACTATTATCCATTGGATAATAGTTAGTCTTGACAATCATGTACTTGTTTAATTTAAATATTAGATTTGGGCCATGTGTGATAATCCATTAAACTAAGATTAGTATATTAGGTTATTAGTTTAGTACATAGTACTTTGAAAGTAGTAGAATACTTTATTAGATATTGGCATGTGGTATATCTAGGCTGGATTTTGTAAAGTACATGGCTATATAAATATATGTACTTGTATCTATATGTATATATTATAATGGAAAAGTACCATGTGTGTAATTGTATATTTTAGTTGGAAAATCAATTTACTAGAAAAACCCTAGATCTTGTAGTACCCAAAGTACCCATATCTATACTATTATATATGTTTTCATCCTAGTCTGTGTATATATATATATATATATATATATAGTACAAGAGAGAGAGGAGAGAGAGCCGAGAGAGAGATGGGAGAGAGAGAGAGATTCGGATGAGAGAGGGAGAGAGAGTGTGATGTGTGTGATCCTTGATTGACCTAGCTTAGATCACCCTTGTCCTTCTTTGATATACTTTCAAAGTGAAAGCTTGGCCAAGGACAATCAAATCTAGTCCTTCTTGTACAAACCCTAATTTTATACTTGAATCAAATCCAATTCCTTGGCCAATCTTCCAAAATCTAATCCATGGTACACACCATAGCCATGCAACCCTAGGAATCTAAATTGTTTCTTGCAAGGAAGCAAGATTGCTTGGAATAAAAAAATGAGAGATAGGAGAGAGAGAGAGAGAATTCGGCCATGAGAGGAGAGAGGAGAGGCTTGCCTATAAATACCAAGCCATTTGGTGCTTTCAACTCACACCTCCAAGCATAGCTCTCACTTCTCTCTAAAATCTCCAAGAAACCAGTTTCTGGACAGCCTACTGTCCTCCGAAAAACTCCATTTTTTCTCCGGGCGAAAGTCATTTCTAGGAACAACGTCCTGCACGAAAGTCGTAGAACACTTCGAGAGCTTCAGTTTAGACCCAAGAACCACCCCAAACGGTCAAGAAATGACCAAGATATTGCCATCCGAAGTTCAGTGAAAATTCTCGGATTTCCAGTCCAGACAGCTTACTGTCGATCTCTTTATCACCATTTTTCTCCGGGGGAAAGTCGTTTTTAGGAACAACCTCCTTCACGAAAGTCGTAGAGAACTTCGAGATCTTCGTTTTAGACTCAAGAACGATCCTATTCGGCCAAGTATTGACCGAGTTACTGCCACCCAAAGTTTGGTCCAGATTGTGAGCATTCGACGCCCGTAGCACTTTCCAACTAGCTTATTCGGCCCCGACTAGTTTCGGATCAAGGTAGAGTGTCCTTACTCTCTACCCCTAAGTATAATTATATGCATGTTTGAATTAAATGTAGTTAATCCCTAACTACTTCCTCTAAGTATATTGTATTGTATGAGCATGAAGCCATATGTGTAGTATGATTGTAGACACCCCAATTTGGCCTAACGATTATTTCAACTCCCACCTTGGGACCATCCCGATGATGATACGGATTCGATGATTGCTGATTGCTTTTTGATGAAACCCATGGACTTATGGTACGAACTCTGAGCCACTTAGAGGACCCAATCCAGAGCCAAATAGCCTTTCAGACAGAAGTGTAGTGTGTTAGGAAAATCCATCGACCGGCCGCAACATCGATTTCACGGCCTTAACATCCATTCCTCACCCGAGCAACCTGTTGCACCCAAAATCTCCCTGAGAGATCGAAGCCTCGGCCGCCAGATCAATGGCTCGGCCACTACATCCATTTCCAGGCCGTGACATCCTTTGCTCGGCCGCCAGATCGGCCTTTTTCCAGACTCTCGAACCTTCTGTCGGTTGATCGATCCACCGCCTCTCCGATGCGTTCGGGCTACGTTCAGGGATTACGTTGAAGAGTTCGAGTTACAATGCAAATGCAATTGTAACCCCGTGATTTGATTGGACGAAGTGTGTCATCCCTTTGCCTATATAAAGAGGCCTTTGGCCTCCGAAAATAGAGACCACAATACAACGAAAATCCTCAGATCTATACACATTCAAGCCACAAAATTCTGGCTATACACTCCCAAAAACCCTCTCTGCAAAAGCCCCAACCTTCCATAGGCAGCCATCAATCAGACGATCCAACCCCGGAGTTCAAACCCTAGCCCTAGGGTTTCGTCCAAGAAGCAATCAATCACCAATCTCCATCGATCCAAAGCAATCAAGCAACCGAGGGACAATGTGGTGAGGCCCAACGGCCTCGGGTTTGGTTTATTTTATGCTTAATTTACTAATCGTAGCCTTCGATAGTTGTTAAACTTTCTGCCTGGTGTGAGGAAGAACACCAGCCGGGCTTCGATGCCTCGGCCGGCACATTCAGCCCAATTCCTCGGCTTTGACATCCATTCACCGGCCGAGTAATCGATCTCCTGGCACAGTTTTGATTTGTTTATCGCTTCGACGCATGATTTATTTATAGTCTCGGCTCACCTTATTAATTGTTTAAAGGCATAAAAACAGATTACGTGGTATGGATAGATAAAGCATCTATATGTCTTATGTTGAATGATTATGGGCTAGCCTCGTGGCTAGCCAGAGAGGGGTGCCTAACACCTTCCCCTTACTGTACTTTTGGCTTCCGTACCCAGAATCTCTACTTATTTCCTAGTTTTAATAAACTGGGTGGCGACTCTGTTTTAATGATAACCGCTATCGTGTGGTGATACCTCTAGCCGTGGAAGTATCCACGATCTTGGTTTATGAAGCAAGCAACCAATCGAGCAAACAACGTGATGATCCAACTGTATGGTGATGCCCCGTCTGGGAGGTGTCTACACCTGCTCTACTGGGGATATGAGAGCCATAACTAGAAAGTTCAACATAAGACTAATACATGCCTTATTTAATTCATTTATCATATGCATCGAGCAGGCAAGCCTCGTTGAGTTCACCTAATATCCCGGCATGACACGGGCTATGTTAGGGGTTTCAGCAAACTCCACAGTCACTTGTACCTTTTGGTATATCAAAAAGGGAATCACCCAATTACCGCCTATGATGGGCTGGTGAAAGGATTGGTGCCCTTTGACAACGGAGCACCCTGAGACTACCTAAAACCTTTCATGTGTTAGAAAGCCATAGAACTTATCAAACTAAGACAGGAACCTACAGGATAGGAACCTACCTGCATTTTGCTTCCAAGTTCTTCCTCACGCCTTGTATATGTTGTTTTAATAGCTTTTTCTGTGCAGAAGGGTTGGGGCATGAACTAAGAGCCCTAACTCTTAAGTCTTTATAACTAAGCACTGAGGCATGCCATTGCCTGCAAGGTATGTTTTTGGCATCTTGAAAGCCTCATTGCTTACTTAACATTCCCGCTTTACTTAAAGCGCCGCGAAGCATGGATTTCTAGAACGAAATCAAACACTGGCTGCCCCGCCGACAATTGAACTAGGGGTTGCTCTAGCAATCTTTGCCTTGCGAGGCTAAAGGAAAGAGGGTGCAAAGTAGTAGAGCAGATTATGGATGATTATATGCAAAGTCGAGGATATTATGGATAGAACTTGCAATACTTATTTCTCCATGAATGATTCAAGCATGACAAGTGTAGGACTTTAAGTCCTACTTTCAAATCAACCTAGCAACCCATCTTTTAAAATTCAAAATTTTGAGCATCCTTATTGCAACGAGTTGGTAAGATTTAGGAGTTTGTCAATGTGCTGACAAGTAATCATAGGAATCCCAATTACCTCGATCATGTTTTGAGAAAGAAGAAAAAACTTGTTGAATGAGTTTCTGAAAGAGGTACCTCAATGTGTTTTGGTGAAAATAAGTTTTGATAAGCACTTACTAAAAAATAATTAAATAATCCAATGTTGGTAAAAGGTCGGGTTAGCAGTCTGTGGAATGAAGGCATCTTCCCGAATCAAGAATTGAAAGAACTTTCAAAATTTTGGTGCACAACCTGATCTTATCCTAAATTGACAAGACTGGTGGTACATTCAAATAGCCATCAGCACTGCGATAAAACTCTAAGTCTACTTTCTGTTGTGGGCATCTGCTCAACTTTTTCGGTCTGTCTTATAGTAGGATCTTCTTAAGTGACATGCAGTATTTGTAAACAACGAGTCTTAAGAATCATCCATATCAAAAATTGCTGGCTATCTATGGTATCCAATAAACTCATGCATAGAAACAAAATGTTGTACATGACTCATCCATAATCTGTGAAAGTAGCTATGGTGCTATATATATCATTTTGTTTGTCTTTCTCTAACCATGCAGGGGACGAAACCAAAAGAGGAGTTCATCACCCTTATTTCTTCTCATATCACATTGCATGACCCTGTGCTAACATCGAGTATCATTTGGTTAAACCACCCCATCATGCTAGATTTGCATTTTAAGGGCAATAAGTGTGTTTAATGTGTGCACTGCATATACACTTGATTTTAGACATCTCAACCTGAACGTAACTAAGTTCTTGCTTTTCTTAAATTTTGGGTTTTGTCTAAGAGGTGACAACAATGGCTGACGAGAAGATTGAAGCTCTGGCTGCTAAGGTAAATGTATTGGTTGAATCAATGGCTGCCCTGACCACCATTCTTCACAGTTTGCGAAGAAGCTCTCCACAAGCTCCACCTCCATCTCCCCCTGCTAGATGGACCGAGAAAACAGTTCAAAAGGAAATTCATTTTGCCAAGAAAAGACAAGGAAGAACAATGATGAACCTGCAGGCTCAACATATGGAACAAGTCGAGGGAGAAATCACCAAATCCAAAAGAAGCCGTCCCAACCATACCATTGTCACCAATACCAACAGTACTATGTTTCCACTAAATTCATCCCAAAGCACCCCTACTCACCAGAACCCCACTTCCAGAAATCTTAAACGTCGTGCACTCCGCCACCGCCAAAATCTTAACTCATCCCCATCTCAAGCCCTGGCTACTCTGGTCGAACAAGGACTCCTTGAACCTTTAAAAACTCAATCACCTCACCCCACCATTTGGCCCAAACTATGATCCTACCAACCACTGTGCCTACCATAAGATTTCTGGGCATGAAACTGATCATTGCATCCAATTGCAACATGATATCCAAGAACTCATTGATCAATGGGTGTTCCAACCAAATTGAATGTTTGAGCGGCAACAGCCAAGTCTGTCACGTCTTAGTCTAAATGTTGAGTCAATGTTTTAGCACAATCTGAGTCTTGGGTTTATTTTCTTTTAGGAGTTTGAGTCTTGAGTTTATTTTCTCTTAAAATTAAAGTCATTTTGTTCATCATGGTTTTTGACTAGCTTTTTGCACTCGATATGAAATGTGAATCTCTTCCAAAATGAGAAATCTCCTTACACTTGAACTACGAATGGCCTGATTCTCTTTTTGGGATACGTAGGCACCTTATGGTCGGCCACAATTTTCAAACTATTTTCCCATGTGCTGAGTTGCTGCTATAGAATGTTCATGATAACGTCAGAAGTTGAAAAACGATCCTTAGGGATTTCAAAGTGATCTCATGATATCTTTTTGAAACATATTATAAATCACTCAAGTTGTCAAATGCTAAGAACGAGTTTTGAAATCTATGATCCATGTCATTTTTGTTGGGCTAAGAAGGAGTCAAAACGTTTCTGCACCCTCGCGGAATTCATTTGCAAGAAAATCATGCTGTATGAAGAGTAGTAAAAAGGAGGAAGAAGAGGAAGAATGAAAAACAAAGAAAAAGAAAGGGAGTGAGCTCGCTAGATTGAAAACCCGCAAGGGCGGTCTAGGCAAAAGTTAGAGCACAAACAAAGTGAGAAATTCGCCGTGTTTCCATACATCTGCTATGTGTCTCAAAGGATTCGCTTGGTTAAACATCGAAGCTCTTAAATCTCTTGGCTAGGATTCCTGTCACTTTGTCGTATGTTTCAAGATGAAGAAAGGCATTCATTTCTCTATCCCAAACACTTATCCCTTGCTAACCACGTCGAGCCTCTGGATAACCTCTTTGAAAAGCCTGCTAGGCAGCCATCCCCTACACTGGGGCAAATACAAAAAAAAAATTAAATAAAAATACAAGGAGAGATGAAAGAAAAATCAAATGAAAGAATGAGCACCCCGTCATACAAGGGGCATTTTTAAGGAAACAACTCTTCCAATCCATGCAAAGGCCATTTTTGAAGAAATTAACTCTTTCACACAAGGTGATGGCAAGAGACAGCAAGAGTTGATAAAAATGTTGAAGATGGCTGCAGCTTTTAAAACCCAAGCATAAGTAGAAATTAGGTTTGAGCCTTTACATCCGCTTCTTTCTCAAACCAAAACCCAAGCCTACATTATGGTCCATAACAAAGTCCTTTCAGATTGAGAAATATGACTTAGTAGCAAGGTCCTAGACACTAGGGGGCATCACCAATGTGGAACTTAGCACGAAGGGCAAGAATCCTGAAATTTGCATCATCTTGGCAAATCAAACAACATGGAGAGTTACGTGAGACAAGGGGGTATGCCTATGTTTCCCTTTAAGCACCTCTCTCAAAAGTATCCAACCTCTTATATGGGTCTCAGTGGGCGCTTATCAATCCAACTCAAGTCAACCAAATCAAAGTTCAAAGCAACAAACTCACCTAATTGACTAGGGGCATAGGTTTGCAAAATAGTTCTATATCTTTTGATGATTGAATGACGTAAGTGTGGAGCATGGATGGAATGATATGACCTTGAAGTCCTCGAGGAAAAGCTTTCAAAGTTAATTTTATCCTAAACATTCTTGACACAGCAATACAAGCACAATTGCTTTTACAAATTTTCGAGGAGATAAAAATGAGTTTCTCATTTCATGATGAGTGTAGCTACATGGGCCCTTGGTCAAACAATATTTTCAGCAGTGTCGCCAGACACTTAACTGGTTTAAAGTCATTCTTGGTCTCCTTAAATCAAAGAGAAGCATTAGCTTAAATGCTCGAAAGTTGAGATGTCCAGAATACATTGTGGAATTGTTTGCATATCATTATCACCCTATCCTTTGCATCCTAGTATTTCATGCGCATGTCATTATGGCTGCTTAATGGAAGTAGTTGTCTTGGTTGCATGAGCTAACCCCAAGTGTGAGTTGTTCTTATGCTCAAGCAAGGCAGGTTCATCAAGGCATCATGGCCATCATCTCTATACAATAAAGGGCAACCAAGGGATGCACTGTAACATCTACCTCCCTGCCAACACACTTAAAGAAAGCTCAGCTTGAGAAGCGTCATATCCTGGGGGAACACCTCAACTCTTTTGTGGAATGCTGTCACACAGCACTGTCAAGGGCATGCCAAGATCTCCGCCAAACAGAAACATTTCACTCACATTCATTGTTATTTACACCGCATGCTAGGGGCAATAAGATCATTGTCATCATGCACGATTGAGCTAGGGTCAAGCATTCATGGCCTAAACAGGGGGCTTGCGTTTCTTTTTAAATACTCCAAATTAACATGCCTATGTGTTGCATTGCAATCTATGTCACCCAAAATCGTTCAAGCTTTTGAACTAGGGTTCTTCAAGTGTAGTGGTCCTGCCCTTAGCAGTCAGCATAAAAGGACTTCGGCCCGTGGTCGACTCCAAGCCTATTGGATGATATTTTCCTATCCATTGCTGTTTTCTAAACTATTCAAATGTGGATTGCAGGATTCTCTTGGATTTTCGCCCTTGAAGCGATCAGGATCAACCATATCAAGCTGTGTGTCTATGACTGACAAAGCCAAGTCAAAGAAGCTGGAAGATAGCTTCATAACTAGTCCTGAGCCAACTCTACAATTGGCACCATATCAGCAACATTAAAGTGGCTTCGCACTTTGCATCTCCAAAGCTCCTTGCTTCATGCTTTCATCTCCATATCAGCAACTCTACACTCAGACAGCCTCGCGCTCAGCAGTTCTAAGCCAACAGCCAACAAGAAAAAGCACCTGCATGAAGCTCAACCTAGTACACACTTCAGCTCTTCAGAAGGCATTTGTGTAACCAGCTTCCAGAAAGCATTCAACCTCCAGAAGGTACCCCATTAATGGAAGCGATGGAAATCTCTTAAAACAAGTCGAATTTGCCAAAGGTGGCGATGGAAATCTCCTAGAGCGTATGTGTGAATCACCCCGTCAGTCAAGGTGATGAAAATCTGTGAATGCCATAATAGCCGAAGCATTTCACAAGCCTTATGGCATTTTGGGTCAACAAGTCGACAGAATCGAAGTGGAATAGGGTCAAGATCTAGCCTTGGGGGGAGTCCCGAGCATACTAAGAACTAGCCTTGGGGGGAGTCCCGAGCACACTCAGATCTAGCCTTGGGAGGAGTCCCGAGCATACTCAGAACTAGCCTTGGGGGGAGTCCCGAGCATACTAAGAACTAGCCTTGGCGGGAGTCCCGAGCACACTCAGATCTAGCCTTGGGGGGAGTCCCGAGCATACTAAGAACTAGCCTTGGGGGGAGTCCCGAGCACACTCAGATCTAGCCTTGGGGGGAGTCCCGAGCATACTCAAAACTAGCCATGGGGGGAGTCCCGAGCATACTAAGAACTAGCCTTGGGGGGAGTCCCGAGCACACTCAGATCTAGCCTTGGGGGGAGTCCCGAGCATACTCAAAACTAGCCTTGGGAGGAGTCCCGAGCATACTAAGAACTTGCATTGGGGGGAGTCCCGAGCATACCCAAAACTAGCCTTGGGGGGAGTCCCGAGCATACTCAGAACTAGCCTTGGGGGGGGAGTCCCGAGCACACTCAAAACTAGCCTTGGGGGGAGTCCCGAGCATACTCAGAACTGGCCTTGGAAGCATTCCAAGCAAGAAGAACAAATCAAACCCCGTGGAAGATGGAATATTCAACAACTCAACAGTTCTACAAACTCACTACTCAACAACGCCATATCACCTGCTCTCAAAGCCTGTACTTTGAATGCTCAAGCCTGTACTTGAACGCACAAGCTCTACGTTTGGATGCCCAACCACTGTGTACTGGACGCTCGAACTCGACGTTCGAATGCTTAAGGTTTATACCTTGAATGCACAAGCTCTACATTTGGATGCCCAACCACTCGTACTGGACGCTCAAAGCCTGTATTTTGAATGCTCGGATTCTGTCATCCGAATGCTCGAGCTCTAAGCTCCGAGTGCTCAAGTCCGGAACTTGGAAGAAGCTTTATGCTTAAATCAAACACACACGCACGGGCTCGTGCACATATTGCATCACCATTGTTATCATCGAGTCTGCATCATCATATCTGCTCATATCTAACCACTATCATCATATACATATTCTGCATATCTTTTATTCATGAAACAGGTCAATCTTGCAAATCAACCGGCTCTAAGCCTCGGTTTTATTGATCAACCCGGTGCCTCGATCCTTTGGCTCGAAGCCAAAATTTATGACGAGAAAGCTCCGTGCAATCAGAATGCAACCGGTTCTACACCTTGGTTCAAATCATGTCAAGCTCTAAGTGCCGACTCCTCAGGCTCTCACCTTACCAGCTCCGCCCTTCAGTTCCATCAAGCTCATTCGTAAGGATAGGCTATTCTACCGAGCTCCCCTTAGTCAAAGTAAGGATGATCAAGAAAAGCAAACGCACCTGCCGTGTATTGATCTACCCCAAAATACTAAAAGAAGCTCTCCGCCGGCATCCAATTCATCCCCAGCAGATGGTTTGGACTCCACCCAATTACATCAGTTCCATCAAGTTAATTCGAAAGGATGAACTACTCTACTGAGCTCCCCAGCCAAAGTAAGGATGATCAAGAAGAGCCAACGCACTCGCTGTGTAACTGATCTATCCCCAAATACTAAGGGCGCTCTCCAAAACTTCCCCCGGCAGCCCGCGCTCCTTCAACTACTTTCGCCAAAATCCTGGCATCATCCAAGTACGTCGCACTACGGCTTTTAAAGCCCGAAGGTACGCCTTCTGCCTCTAACCCTCCAAACTTTTTCTTTTATTGCCCTCGAACTACGATTGGTCCGAATTTCCCCTGTGGAATACGAGGCAGCCTCCCGGCCCGACCATAACAAAACTTTTTTCAAAAACCCTTGGAATAGTGGTTGGACCAAATTGAGCTGCTTTTACAGCTTTGACTTTTACTCAAACATGTCTCGCGATCCGTCTGAGCTCAGTCAAAGAAGGGCATCTGTAGACACCCCAATTTGGCCTAACGATTATTTCAACTCCCACCTTGGGACCATCCCGATGATGATACGGATTCAATGATTGCTGATTGCTTTTTGATGAAACCCATGGACTTATGGTACGAACTCTGAGCCACTTAGAGGACCCAATCCAGAGCCAAATAGCCTTTCAGACAGAAGTGTAGTGTGTTAGGAAAATCCATCGACCGGCCGCAACATAGATTTCACGGCCTTAACATCCATTCCTCACCCGAGCAACCTGTTGCACCCAAAATCTCCCTGAGAGATCGAAGCCTCGGCCGCCAGATCAATGGCTCGGCCGCTACATCCATTTCCAGGCCGTGACATCCTGTGCTCGGCCGCCAGATCGGCCTTTTTCCAGACTCTCGAACCTTCTGTCGGTTGATCGATCCACTGCCTCTCCGATGCGTTCGGGCTACGTTCAGGGATTACGTTGAAGAGTTCGAGTTACAATGCAAATGCAATTGTAACCCCGTGATTTGATTGGACGAAGTGTGTCATCCTTTTGCCTATATAAAGAGGCCTTTGGCCTCCGAAAATAGAGACCACAATACAACGAAAATCCTCAGATCTATACACATTCAAGCCATGAAATTCTGGCTATACACTCCCAAAAACCCTATCTGCAAAAGCCCCAACCTTCCATAGGCGGCCATCAATCGATTTATCCAACTCGAGTTCAAACTCCTAGCGCTAGGGTTTCGGCCCAAGAAGCAATCAATCACCAATCTCCATCGATCCAAAGCAATCAAGAAACTGAGATCAATGTGGTGAGGCCCAACGGCCTGGTTTGGTTTATTTTATGCTTAATTTACTAATCGTAGCCTTCGATAGCTGTTAAACTTTCTGCCTGGTGTGAGGAAGAACACCAGCCAGGGGCTTTGATGTCTCGGCCGGTACATCAAACCACCCAATTCCTCGGCCGTGACATCCATTCACCGCCCGAGTAATCGATCTGCTGGCACGCTTTTGATTTGTTTATCGCTTCGACGCATGATTTATTTACAGCCTCGGCTCACCTTATTAACTGCTTTAAGGCATAAAACAGACTACGTGTATGGATAGATAAAGCATCTATATGTTTTATGTTGAATGATTATGGGCTAGCCTCGCGGCTAGGCAGAGAGGGGTGCCTAACACCTTCCCCTTACTGTACTTTTGGCTTCCGTACCCAGAATCTCTACTTATTTCCTAGTTTTAATAAACTTGGTGGTGACTCTGTTTTAATGATAACCGCTATCATGTGGTGATACCTCTAGCCGTGGAAGTATCCACGATCTTGGTTTATGAAGCAAGCAACCAATCGAGCAAACAACTTGATGATCCAACTGTATGGTGATGCCCCGTCTGGGAGGTGTCTACAATGATTTGTTTTACCTAGTTTACTTTGATCTTATGACTACTTGATTGCTCGATCTCGTGATAGTTGCTTGTTCATGTATGAACTCGTCAATAAACATATGTTGTTTTGAAAATTCCACAAAGGAAGAAAGAACGGATTTTGGTAATATATTATTGTCTTGAGGATGATTATGAGAATGTATGTATATTTGCTTGCATTACTTGTTGTTGAAAAAGCATAAGTGGCTTTCCACTCCAAGGGCGTCCGTACATGTGGCGTTATGCTTTAAGTAATAATTTGAGTACGATTAGGTAATATAGAATTGGATGATCTTGCTAGTTTGGTTTCAAGATTACTTTAAAGTGATTTGTCCCGCCGCGGAGTCTATGCATGATACGAGACACATGAAATTGGAAAGTAGAGACATGACACGTAAGATGTGGTTGATATGGATAAAAATACTTTTGAAACTACATAATGGCCGGACTTGGTAGCCTTATGTTGGTGTGCGTTGCCAATGGAGCCGGACTTGGTAGCTTCATTGGAGGTGTGTGACTTGGTTATCCGCAAAGAGGAGCCAAGATGTGACACAATGTGCCGGACTTGGTAGCCATTGTGGCCAATGAGCCGGACTTGGTAGCTTATTGGTTATGTGCATTCACAATGTGCCGGACTTGGTAGCCCATTGTGTAGATTGTTAACGGAGCCGGACGTGGTAGCTTCATTGATTGATTGGGCTTGGTTATCCGCGGAGAGGAGCCAATGCAAGATTTGATAACGTGGCCGGACTTGGTAGCCATTGTGGCCTATAAGCCGGACTTGGTAGCTTATTGGTTATGTGCGTTCACAATGTGCCAGACTTGGTAGCCATTGTGGCCAATGAGCCGGACTTGGTAGCTCATTGGTGTGTGCGTGTGATTTTTTGGAAATGATAGATGAGACACAAAACGATGAGTCACGTAGGAGAAACACACGGAAACATGACACCAACGATATATAGCGAATGCAGATGTGTCATTGTTGTTGTTATTGTTATATTAATGCATGTGCTGCTATGACTCTTTAAGATATATGCATGACTTGCTATTTGTAAGTTAAGGGTTAGTGGGTTTGGATTATTCTATTGAGCTTTCAAGCTCATGGTGTTGCTTTATGTGACCCTGACATATTATACTGGTGGCGACGCTGGTATAATGTGTCAGACTTGTTAGATGAACAAGGGGAGCTGTATACCTTGGAGGCCTTTGGAGCTGAGGAACTTGCTAGGATGGAAGAAGAGAAGGAGCTGTAGATAACCTTAGATATCCATCCCTCTTATGTAATATAAGAACCCTTTGGGAGTTTATGATGTAATAAATAGCCAGACTCTCTTTTGTTGTTCAATAAAATGTTTATTTAACGTACCCAAAATTCGGGGCGTTACAGCCTAGCAGATTCGGACTGCTTTGCGCTGCTATCGAGCAGATTCAGACTACTCTGCGCTGCTACCTAGCAGATTCAGACTGCTCTTTAAGATCACCTAGCAGATTCAGACTGCGTTGCGCCGCTGCCTAGCAGGTTCAAATTGCACCTTAAGATCGCCTAGCAGATTCTGACTGCTCTGCGCTGCTACCGAGCAGATTCAGCCTGCTCCTTAAGATCGCCTAACAGATTTAGACTGAGCTGGGCCACTGCATAGCAGATTCAAACTGCACCTTAAGATCGCCTAGCAGATTCGGACTGCATTGCGCTGCTACCGAGCAGATTCAGACTGCTCCTTAAGATCGCCTAGCAGATTCAGACTGCCATGCGCCACTGCCTAGCAGATTCAAACTGCACCTTAAGATCGCCTAGTAGATTCGGACTGCTTTGCGCTGCTACCGAGCAGATTCAGACTGCTCCTTAAGATCGCCTAGCAGATTCAAACTGCACTGCGCCGCTGCCTAGCAGGTTCAAACTGCACCTTAAGATCGCCTAGCAGATTCGAACTGCTCTGCGCTGCTACCGACCAGATTCAAACTGCTCCTTAAGATCGCCTAGCAGATTCAGACTGCTCTGCGCCGCTGCCTAGCAGATTCAAATTGCTCCTTAAGATCACCTAGCAGATTCAGACTGCTCTGCGCTACTATCGAGCAGATTCAGACTGCTCCTTAAGATCGCCTAGTAGATTCAGACTGCACTGCGCCGCTGCCTAGCAGATTTAAACTGCACCTTAAGATCGCTTAGCAGATTCGGACTACTCTGTGCTGCTACCGAGTAGATTCAGATTGCTCCTTTAGATCGCCTAGCAGATTCGGACTCCTCTGCGCTAATGCCGAGCAGATTCAAACTGCACTGCACTAATGCTGAGCAGATTCAAACTCCTCCAAATAGGCTTTTGTGAGCTCATAACGGGTACAGGTTGCTCTTCACGATTGTCTATCAAATTTGAATTGCTCTGCGCAATCGCCTAGCAAATTAAAATACGCCTTCGTGGCCGCCTAACAAGTTCAGATCGCTCTCGCAATCACCTAGCAGATTCGGACTGCTTCATGCGATTGCCTACTATTTTATCCTTAGAACTCTAGGATTGAGCCAACGAGTGACTCGTACTCGCCGCGCCCTTCCTTTTCTTTACCAGCAGCTTTGTCACGACCCACTCAGGACCACACGTGTTCTTTAGGTCGTATGGCTCTTCTTCCATCATGGTTTCAATGGGAATTCTATCGTTTCCCACAGACGGTGCCAATTGTAAAGGGAAAAAATCCACTTAGTGCTAACTCTAGCTTTTTGGTGAACAGCTTCATGCACCTCCTCGCCGGAATCCTAACCTTCGGTCGGAATCCTAACTGCAAAACAAACAGGGGTGAGCGCACCTTTGCCGCTCGTCGGTAAAGGTCCTCCGATGCCAAAGTCAGTATCACGTACTCTTAAGAAATCCTAATTATCAGTAGGTAATGTAGACACCCCAATCTGGGCTTCCAGATTACTTTACTTTCGGTTTTTGACTCCCCGATGATGAAACGGATCAAGAACACCTCGGGAATGTTGAGTGTTTGAGATTTGAGTGTTTGAAACCCTTTGAACCCTTTGAACCCTTAAACCAAGAAATTAAAGATGGTCAACACTGGGTCTGGAGTTGACCCTCGCGCGAGGGAGTGATTGCCTCGCGCGAGAGTCTGCTTTGCCAGGTGTGGTCAAAGTCAAACATTTGACTGTTGACCCACGCGCGACAGGTGGAACACTCGCGCGAGAGTCTCACTGTCTCGCGCGATGGTCCTAGGCTGTCCCTTTCACCTTTGCCAGCCACTTGGTTGCTTGCCAGGTTAACCCCATTTTTCTCCACAGGGTACTGTACAGTGTAGGCCTTGGTAACACACCCTCAAACAACCTTTCCCATAACCTTTTCACCAAGCTTAGTCACCAAGTTTGGTCCTAAGGGGTGTTTGCCACCACCTTTGGCCCATTGGCTTCCTCTATAAATACCCCCCATTTGTTCACTTTCAAAGGGTTAACAAAATTGGCATTCAAAGGCTTACACCTCAAGAACAAAGCTTGTTCTTCCTCCTCCATCACTCAAATCCCCTTTTCATCTCAACTCAACTCAAAGTTCAAACACTTTTCAAACCAAAAGCCAAAGGTATAGCTTACCTTTGTTTTGCTCTCTGTTCTGATCTCTGAGGGGAACTGGCAGGGCCAAGGCTGGTAATCAATACCAGTCCTGTCCCAGCGATAGACTCACATACGCGCGCGACAGTCCACTGTCTCGCGCGACAGTCCTCGTGGGGTTTGGGGGTGTTGGTTATTCTTGTTGTAGCAGGTGATTCATTGTGGTGAAGTAGGAGAGGCCTTTTAGCTCACTGCTCAGCAGGGTAAATCACATAGACTCGCTTTTCTTGCGTATTTACTTTGTTGGAATGCTTCTGGGTTGCATCTGAACCTGTACCAGAGCTCAGAGCATGCAAAGGTTGGAAATCCAGCCAGGACACTCGCGCGAGGGACTCACTGTCTCGCGCGATGGTCCTCTGAGTCCAGTAACTGCCCTTGCATGAGCAGCTTGGCCCTTGGCCTTTGTTTTGATACCCCCACTGTTTAGGGGTTGTATTTCAATTTGTTTAGCTCCTGTTTATAATAATTTGTAATAATTATTTACTTTCAGTACCTATGGTGAGACTTGAAGGGGATAAAATTCAACCTGTGGTGAGACTTGAACACTCGCGCGAGGGAATGGGTGTATCGCGCGATGGTCCTTTTTGCATGCACGTTGATCCATGCGTGCAAAGGTGGCTGTCATGTGTGATACACCTATTCCATGAGCAGCTTGGTTTATTCTAATCAGGGGGTTAATTTTTATCCTGTTTCATATTTGCCATCCATCCATGCCATGTTTAGATCACATCTTACAAACTTGTTACAGTTTTAATTCCCGATTAACTGTTTCCCTGCCCTAACTGGCTAAAAAATGATTAAAGAAGAAGAAGAATCACAAAGTTTTCACAAAATGTCTAAGTAGAGACCAATCTCCGGATTGGGCGAGAGGGGTACCTTAAAACCCTTCCCCTCTCGTAACCTGGCTCCCGAACCAGATATGGTTATGACGGATTTGGTGCCTTCACTTTTTCAAATCAAGCAGCGCGGCAGGAAATACGGTTCCCTGGGTGACGGACCTTCAAACCTGCTTCGTTTTGTCCTTGAGCCTGCTTCTCCGCTCGCGCTTCCTCGATCTATCGGGCCCTTGCTCGGAAACGAAATTCGGAGGCTCGCTGGAATCTGGAAATTCCAGGCATGTCGCCTGATGGCGACTGGGGATAATCGAACCAATATTAATCCGTAACTTAGAGTTTAATATGTTTGTGAACAATCCCTTTAAAAGTCTGTCAAAACAATACGTTCGCGCTGCCAAAGGTTGGAATGGTGATTTAACAGGACCCCGTGTCCGGCCAATCTAATCTGGGACTTTTTCGATTGTTCATTTGCGTAGTTTCCTCTAAAGATGGACTAAATAAAGTGAGCCGAGCTTGAAAAGGCATTTTGCGATTTTGTGATTCTTCTTCTTCTTAATCAATTTCTAGCATATCATTTGCATCGATGTGGGATAAGCCTCGTTGGATCGTTTTGGCAATCCGGCACGGTTTACCGGAGCTCGGGGACCCCGAATGACCAACAACCTTCGACGATGATGGGTCATGCTACCGTTTGACTGTTGCTCAGCGATATCGCGGGCAACGGGAGGTATATCTGTGGCCCTAGTCCGAGGAACCTGTTACGAACCAAAACCGGCCTTTGCATATACAAAGCATTAGAGAGGCAAAAGTTAGAGCGCAAAAGGAGAGGTAAATACTCGAGCGTTAACCCTTAGCCTGAACTACGTTTTGACCTGATTCCCTAGCTTGGGATACGTAGGCAGTCTCTCTTTGAGACTCGGTCACAAATCTATCGATTAGATCCATGGTTGACATCTGGGTACACATCAAAGGTCGAAGAAGATCGAAAATCAAGCTGCGATGAAGGAATCAAAAGGGGGAAAACCTTTGCCTTTCAATTTTATTGCAAACTGCTTCTTCAATTTACAGGCTGAGCATAAGTCTTAAAACATTTGAAGCATCAAAAACAGAACGAAATGCTAGAAGCCTAATGGCTCACAGTTTATTCTAAGTTCAGCGAGGTCTGGTATGAGCAGCTGCAGCCTCGCGTGCTAGCTTATAGTCACGCGCATTTCTTCAAAGTGATTCGCGTTGGTCTCAGTCCTGTGCGTGCTTTTTCAATTCTAGCGATAGCATGCTACTGCCCTCGAATGACGTTCCAAGGGCTTTTGCCAAGTCTTGTCATACCATGCAAGTCATATGGACTTAATGTGACTGCACGGGGGTGTCGGTTTCAGTCCGGGCCTATATGAGTCATCATATGCGTCTTATGTCCATCTTTGCGACATTTTTCCAGTTTTTCAATCAATTGTAATGTCGAGGTGCTTTTCTCGATTTTGTTTGTACATGTCTTTGTACCTTTTGCACTTTCGTAAGTGTCAGTTTCACTTGTCTAAGGAATGTTGTGAGTTTTGGCCGCTTAATGCCCAAAATTTCATTATATTCCTTGTATCTAAGGGTTCGCATTGTACCCTGGGACTTTTTCCCCGTTTTCGTTTGAGCTAGGCGAGTCTGTACATGTGCGCATGTCTGTGTCAATTCAAGTCACTTGTCAATGCAAATTAGATATTAGCGGCTAGAAAGTACAATTTTTACATTTGCTACCCTAGCTCTTGTAATCCACTAGCTGTGGAAATCTCATAAGCAGCAAAGGCACGTCAGCCCAAGGCCAAGCAAAGCATATCTGTTTGGCACGTCTGCCCAAGCATCGAAGAGAGGGCACACGAGCTCAAATCCATCAACTGGGGCATGTCAGCCCGCTCAATGTCTCTCTATCTGGGTGTGCATCTCAGAAGTAACAGACAATACAATAATGAGGCTCAGTGGTAGTCTTTAGGCGTCGTTGTCCTCCTAGGAGCCACCCTTAGCTTGCATCTGCATTTTCAATTTCGTATACATCATTGCATATTGTGTATATTAAATGTTGAAGCAGGAAGATGGCCAGCATGGTTGCCGTCATACCGATTTGGTTTGCCAAAGGATGCGATGCAATCTCCTGCGGTTATGGTTCAAGTTGTTAGCGGATGCGATGGAAATCTCCCTAACTCTCGATTTGGTGCCAAGGATGCGATGCAATCTCCTCGCGGTTTTGTTATCGTTGGTTAGTGGATGCATTGGAAATCTCCTAACTCTCGATTTGGTTTGCGAAGGATGCGATGCAATCTCCTCGCGGTTTTGTTATCGTTGGTTAGTGGATGCGATGGAAATCTCCTAACTCTCGATTTGGTTTGCCAAGGATGCGATGCGATCTCCTCGCGGTTTTGTTATCATTGGTCGTGGATGCGATGGAAATCTCTCCTCGCCCAATTCTCGGTTCAGAAACCAAAGGATGCTATCTCGCGGAGCCGTTTCAACGATACCGATCCCGCCAAAGTTCCCTGGTTTGATCAATCGACATTGATCTTCCCGTCCGCATTCACGCCAGCAGCCGGTCCCGTCAAAGTTCCCCAGCGGTTCAATTCCGCACATTGATCTCCCGTCCGCCTTCACGACAGCCGATTGCAAAGTTTCCCAACGGTTTGATCAATCAAAGACATTGATCTTCCCGCCCGCCTTCATGGCGGCCTCTGTCAAATCCATCGATGGCGATCATTGTATCGTCCTCATTCAGCCACAACGACGATCGATTATCGCCCAATGGTCTGCTCATCCGCAACTGATTGTTCCCCAGGAAAGTCCGTCTTGGCCTGTCCCTAAAGACAATCACCCTCAGCCTAGCCGCAAGTGCATCTTCCAACAAGCTTATTGCTCTGCCTCTGATGGTCTTTGATAAGGAGATTGGCTCGATTCCCAATGATGAATTCAACCTACCCGACACGACCTACCCGTGTTTGTTGGAATACTTTGTACCGAGGATAGCTTGATCCCCAAAGAACGACGGCCCGTCCCTGGCCCAAACTGGGCAGCGATACCGTCTCGCCCAAATTCGATCAACAAGCGGGTAATGCAATTGTCCAATTCCCTACTTCCATCCTCAAATGACGGTCCGTCCGTCCTTTCAAACCGATCCGGGTCTGTAAGTATGCTTGTCTACTTTACGATGTTCTGCTCTGGATTGCCTTGAGGGGTGTCTAGAATTCTTTGATGTTACTTGTACCAAGTCAATGGTGCTTCAAGTGCCGTCAAAGAGGGGCTACTGTAGACACCCCAATCTGGGCTTCCAGATTACTTTACTTTCGGTTTTTGACTCCCCGATGATGAAACGGATCAAGAACACCTCGGGAATATTGAGTGTTTGAGATTTGAGTGTTTGAAACCCTTTGAACCCTTTGAACCCTTAAACCAAGAAATTAAAGATGGTCAACACTGGAGTTGACCCTCGCGCGAGGGAGTGATTGCCTCGCGCGAGAGTCGCTTTGCCATGTGTGGTCAAAGTCAAACATTTGATCGTTGACCCACGCGCGACAGTGGCTACTCGCGCGAGAGTCTCACTGCCTCGCGCGATGGTCCTAGGGTCCCTTTCACCTTTCGCCGGCCACTTGGTTGCTTTGCCAGGGGGCTACAGGTCGCTTAACCCTGCTTTTTCTCCACAGGTACTGCATAAAGGCGTGCCTCGGGAACACACCTCACACAACCCTTCCCATCACCTTTCACCAAGCGTAGTCACCAAGTTTGGTCCTGATGGGGTGTTTGCCACCACCTTTGGCCCTTGGCTTCCCCTATAAATACCCCCCATTTGTTCACTTTCAAAGGGTTAACAAAAATTGGCATTCAAAGGCTTACACCTCAAGAACAAAGCTTGTTCTTCCTCCTCCATCACTCAAATCCCCTTTCATCTCAACTCAACTCAAAGTTCAAACACTTTTCAAACCAAAAGCCAAAGGTATAGCTTACCTTTGTTTTGCTCTCTGTTCTGATCTCTGAGGGGAACTGGCAGGGCCAAGGCTGGTAATCAATACCAGTCCTGGCCCTAAAGTCAGCAGGAAAATACAAGAATTGCGCTAAGCACTCCTCGCGCGATAGACTCACATACGCTGATACCCACCGCCTCGCGATGCCCTCGTGGGGTTTGGGGGTGCGGGTTATTCTTGTTTTATCATGTTATTCATTGTTTTGAAGTATGATAGGCCTTTTAGCTCACTGCTAACATGTTAAAACACATAGACTAGCTTTTCTTGCTTATTTACTTTGTTGGAATGCTTCGGGTTGCATCCGACTGCACTGCAGCTCGTGAGCATGCAAAGCGCCTCCTGGAAATCCACCAGACACTCGCTACGAGGGACTCACCGCCTCGCGCGAGGTCCTTCGAGTCCAAGAATCGCCTTGCATGAGCCTTGCCTTGGCCTTTATTTTGATACCCCCACTGTTTATGGGTTGTATTTCAATTTGTTTAGCCTGCTTATAATAATTTGTAATAATTATTTACTTTACACATATAAACCGCTTGGTTTGCCTCCTGGGTGTGCAATGGTCTTCCAGAGCCTAGAAAGGGATAAAATTCAACCTGTGGTGAGACTCGAACACTCGCACGAGGGAATGGGTGTATCGCGCGATGGTCCTTTTGCATGCACGCTGATCCATGCGTGCAAAGGTGGCTGTCATGTGTGATACACCTATTCCATGAGCAGCTTGGTTTATTCTAATCAGGGGGTTAAGTTTTATCCCGCTTCATATTTGCCATCCATCCATGCCATATTTAGATCACATCTTGCAAACTTGTTACTTTTTAATCCCCGATTAACTGTTTCCCCGCCCTAACTGGCTAAAAATGATTAAAGAAGAGGAAGAATCACAATATTTTCACAAAATGCCTAAATAGAGACCGATCTCGGATTGGGCGAGAGGGTGCCTTAAAACCCTTCCTCTCGTAACCTGGCTCCCGAACCCAGATATGGTTATGACGGATCGGTGCCTTCACTTTTTCAAATCAAGCAGCGCGGCAGGTGCTTCGAAATATGGTTCCTTGGGTGACGGACCTTCAAACCTGCTTCGTTTTGTCCTTGAGAGGCTTGCTTCTCCGCTCGCGCTTCCTCGATCTATCGGGCCCTTGCTCCGGGAAACGAAATTCTCGGAGGCTCGCTTTGGAATCCGGAAATTCCAGGGCATGCTGCCCACAGTTTCCCTAGTATATTCGTACTTAGGTTACCCAAATGTATAGATGTTCGTATGCTTGCGACCTAAGCATCCTAATCGCCCTAGGTTTCCTACCTCGTATAGGAAACCCAAAATATCGTGGATTCTCGTTCCCTTACCAATTTATTACCTTAGACCTTTTAGGACTTCTTGCCATAACTGGATGAACATCCCATTCTCATTGGGTATCTTCTCCAGATCCTATTTTATCGAGATCCTATTTCTTAACGGGATGTCATCGTTCTAGAACCTTCCAGAGTGTTCCCTGCAGCCAAGGCTACTTCCCCCAAAATACTGCTCTTGTTCGGCCTTCTCATTGCCGAACAGACCATCTGGACCGGCGACTTCACATGTCACTGTCCCTTACCAGACTCCTAGGCCAATAGCTCCTCGTGTTTATGGGATCAGGCCCCTGCTCGGATAGCTTGGACCAATGACCTCTCATGTTACTGGTCCTTCATCAACTGCTTGGACCAATATCTTCTCAGGAGCTCTCCTCCTATTCGACCCTTTTGTTGCCGAACAAACTACTTGGACCAGTGACTTCTCATGTCACTGTTCCTTTATTAGTCTCTTGGTCCAATAACTTCTCATGTTTTATTGGACCAAAACCCCGTGCAACCTTCCTGGACCAATGACTTCATATGTCATTGGTCCATATTGCCGACCATCGTCTTGCATGGCGACTGCCCCTATCATATTTATACCATGGTCCCATGTACCACGTGTACGGCTAACTCATTGAACAATATCACGTGTTCAGCCATACCAACGAGCACCTTTATATGGTGCAGTCGATACTGTTCAGCGTCACTACCTAGTAACCTCTGGTATTGCGCACCTGTTCGGCATCATGTCCTAGCACCCTCTGCCTACCAGCGCACCTGTTAGGCATTATTACCAAGCACCTTCACATGAGGCTGCCTACCAGCGCACCTGTTAGGCATTATCACCTAGCACCCTCCGCCTACCAGAATCTTCTCAAGTTTACTTTCGTAATTTGTCCTCTGGGACTCGCTTTACTTGCATTGTCCCGATTGAACTACGTTGGTCTGATCCCTACAACGGGGTACGTAGGCAGCTCCATGGGCGCGACCACCTTTATTGCATTCTTGCATTTAACTTAAAGACTTTGGAGCTGTAACACCCCGAATTTTGGGTACGTTAAATAAACATTTTTATTGAATAAATTAAGGAGAGTCTAGCTCATTATTACAACATAATTCTCACAAGAGTACTTTTATTCAACAAAAGGGGGGATAATCTAAGGTTAACTACTGCTCTGCCTCTTCCTTCATCCTTGCAAGCTCCTCAGCTCCGAAGGCCTCCAAGGTGTACTGTTCATGCTGCTCCTCTATAAAATCTGACACATTATACCAGCGTCGCCTGCAGTATAGTATGTCAGGGGCACCAAAAAGGTAACACCGTGAGCTACATAAGCTCAATAGAATAATCCAACCCGCTAACCCATAACTTATAACACGAAGGTACATAGGCAATTACATATGCTCATTCAACATAATTAACAATGACACATCTGCATTCATTATCTTGCCTACGTTGGTGTCATGCCTTTCTTTGTCTCTCCTATGCGACTCATCGTAAACCGTGTCACCATTTCCAAATCAACATTTTGAAAATCATTCTTTGTTACCAACGGGCTACCAAGTCCAACCACGTTATCAAATCTTGCATTGGCTCCTCTCCGCGGACAACCAAGCCCAATTACCAATGAAGCTACCACGTCCGGCTCCGTTAGCAATCTACACAATGGACTAGCAAGTCCGGCCTCATTGCGGTTTTTGCAAGTCTACACAAAGGGCTACCAAGTCCGGCCATTATGTAGTTTGAAAAATCCTTTTTATCCATATCAACCACTCCCTAAGTGTCATGTTTCTACTTTTCGGTTCTCGTGTCTCGTAATCATGCATAGACTCCGCGGTGGGACGAATCACTTTAAAGTAATCTTGAAACTAAACTAGCAAGATCATCCAACTCTATTCAATCATGCTTGTTTACAACCACAAGTAAGGCAAGCAACATGCTATCATGCTCACAATCGTTTAAAAGGTCAAAATACGAATACTTCATTTAAAACAACTCTTTATCTTTTAAAACGACAACGTATAGCCATCTTTTTGGAAGTTCAAAACAACACATGTTTATTGACGAGTTCATACATAAACAAGCAACTACCACGAGATCGAGCAATCAAGTAATCATAAGATCAAAGTAAACTACGTAAAACAAATCATACTACACATAAGGCTTCATGCTCATACAATACAATATACTTAGAGAAGTAGGTTCGAAGAATTCTACAAGATCAAACATATACTTAGGAAGAGTGGTTAGGGATCACTACCGTTCTTCTTGGCGGTAGGAAGACTACGAAAAGATCGACGGAAAAAAAGTCGGCAAACGAACTGAGTAACGGCTTATGATAAGCTTCGATAGCTTCGAAAGAGAAAGGTTTCTCTCGAACTAGATCGTGACTTATACTACTACTACTCTAGGATCGAGGTGGTGGTCGTATGGTGGTTTAGTGGCGGAGATGGAAGACTCCTTGAAAAACTAGAAAGAAGCTCAAGAACCAAGAAGAAAACAAGCAAGAACTTCTTATGCTTTCAAGGGGAGAAGTGGAGAATGGAAAGGTGTGAGTTCAAAAGAAGAATGAGGTGAGTATTTATAGGCAAAGCACTCTCTCTCTCTCTCTCATAGCCGGCCACTCTCTCTATCTCTTTCCCTCAATTTTTAATTCAAGTAAATCAAGTTTGCTTGCAAGAAATAACCTAAAAACCTAGGCATGTAAGGCTATGGTGTGTCCTTTGGATTGGATTTTGGAAGATTGTTCAAGGAATTGGATTTGATTCAAGTAAACAATTAGGGTTTGTACAAGAAGGACTAGATTTGCTTGTCCTTGGATCATGCTATCACTTGAAAGCATATCAAAGAAGGACAAGAATGACCAAAGCATGGTCATCCAAGATGACACACATCTCTTTCTCTCTCCCTCCCTCATCCGAACTCTCTCTCTCTCTCCCAATCTCTCTCGGATCTCTCTCTCCAAATCTCTCTCTCTTTCTTCCTCTCTTGGTATAATGGTACAATATATATATAACTATATATATATATATTGGGAATGGTTCAATGAACACCCTAATAAAACACCCAACGGGGACACCCAAAATCTCAATCTCATAGTTCCCGATTGAATTTTTATGATCCGAACCGCTCAATGTGTGCAGAATGTGATTTTAAGGGTGTCCACAAGAAAAAAACAAATGACCGGGAAAGGCTTGATTTGAGCAGTTTTTATTTGAACCGTTCAATAAATAATTGTTCAAAACTGTTCGGATCAAGCCCTTCCCGGTCATTTTTTTTGCTGATTTTTAGCGTGTACCCTTAAAATCACATTCTGATCACATTGAGCGGCTCGGATCATCAAAATTTGATCGAGAACCATGGGGTGTTTTTTTAGGTGTCCCCGTTGGGTGTCCCCGGAACCGCCCCCATATATATTTATATATATATAGATATGGAAAGGACAAGGATTTGGTGGATTGAATAAGGAAAGAGTGAGGTTTTGGTTTACAAGAGTTTGGACAAGATTTTAGGCTTTCAAAGTACAAGAGATCACAAAGAAGATCAAGCAAAGGTCAATGGAAGCACAAGAAAATCCAAGGTACAATTCTCTCCCTCTCTTTCCTTCTCTTTCTCTCTCTCTCTCTCTCTCTCTCTCTCGAGTTCTCTCTCTCTCTCTCGGCATTCTCTCTCTCTCTCCCTCTCTCTCTCTCTCGGCTTTTCTCTCTCTCTCTCCCTCTCTCTCTCTCTCTCCCACTTGTACTTGCATGGAAGATGTATATATATACTAATATATATATATGTACTATGGGTCTTTAATAAAATCCAAGTTTCCAAGTAATTTAGATTTTCTAATTAAAATATTCTAATGCACACATGCACAATACAATATAATATATATATACATATATATATACATACAAGTACATATATAATATATATACAAGCAAGTACACACAATCTAGGCTAGATATACCACATGCCAATATCTAATAAAGTATTCTAATACTTTCAAAGTACTATGTACTAATCGAATGAACTAATTATAATTAATTCAATTACCACACATGACAAATCTAATATTTTAATCTACCTAGTACATGATTGTCAAGACTAACTATTATCCATTGGATAATGGTTTCCCTAGCGGTCAATAACCAATGGGTAATGATGGCTAGGATTCTAGTCTATCGCCCAATGGGTAAAGAATCTCCTAATGGTTATTATCCAACGGTTAATACCAAAAAGTATAATACTTTGCAATTAAGCACTAAACTAATCTAATCTCGTACTTAGGGAGATTAACCAAGGTTTACCTATTGACCAATGGTAAAGGAAACCCTAACGCTATTGTCCAACGGATAAATATTACCCTAGCCTTTATCGTCCAATGGATAAAGACAAAAAGGGTAAAATGGTCCATCTAGGGTTAGGGAGAAGTGATTAGGCTAAACGGGCATTAGGCTATTCTAACTAATCGGTTAAAGACTAACGATACTTAATCTAGACTTTCATTGCTCGAGTTGTATTTTGGTTTTATTTAGTAGGAAATCGCCTAATAACGGAATATTAAAGCCCGACGGTGCCAAACGCCAAGGCAAGGAGTGAGTGTAACCAAGGCAGCCCGCTAGCAAAGCGGTGGCTGCCGGCATAAGGCAAGGCGGCCAAAGGCTGGCGCGTCTATGGCAAAGCAAAGGCTGGCTAAGGCGGCCATAGCAGAGTGGCCAAGGCGGCCTGCTAGCAAAGCAGTGGCCAAGTGGCCTGCTAGCAAAGCAGTGGCCAAGGCGGCCCGCAAGCCAAGCAGTGGCCAAGCGGTGGCCAAGGTGGCCCGTTAGCCAAGCAGTGGCCAAGCGGTGGCCAAGGTGGCCCGTTAGCCAAGCAGTGGCCAAGCGGTGGCCAAGGTGGCCCGTTAGCAAAGCGGCCCAGCCACGCCAAGGCAAAAGCAAGGCGCGACTCGATGCCAAGGCAGAACCCGATGGCAGCCAAGGCAGAGCAAGGCAGCCCAGCAACGGCAAGGCAAAAGCAAGGCGCGACCCGACGCCAAGGCAGAACCCGACAGCGAGCCGACGCCAAGGCGAGGCAGGCGCAACAGCGAGCCGACGCCAAGGCAAGGCAGGCCCGACAGCGAGCCGACGCTTAGGCGAGGCAGGCTTGACAGTGACCCGACGCCTAGGCGAGGCAGGCCCGACAGCGACCCGATGCTAAGGCAAGGCAGGCTTGACAGTGACCCGACGCCAAGGCAGCCTAGCTAAGCCAAAGCGAAAGCTGTCAAGTCAACGGTCAAGGCAAAGGCCAAAAATTTTCTACTAACCACTTTGTCATCGATGCAACGCTCTAGGTTAGGAAAAAGTAACTAAGCCAAATGGTAGTTAGGGTTGCTAACTAATCGGTTGCCATGTAGGACTTCCAGTCGAGCAATATAATTCTAGGATTTTACTGCAATTGCTAAGTAATTATACCAAGGTCTTAATAGGCATACTCGTCTTTAGAAAATGACCTTAATGCCCGGGCGATGAATACCAATCTCCTAAGTCATTAAACCTAATTACGACGGATTATTAATCGCTAAAAGGGATTTATAAAACAAATAAAGAATTTTCAAATATAACAACAAAATTTCTATAAGTCAATAACGACCGATTTTTGGATGTTAAAAATGAAATAAAATTCAAATTTTTAGCTAAATTTTTATTGACCAAAAATCAGGGTCGTTACACGTGCACCCTCATTTAGTACTCTGATGTGCTCATGTGTTATGCACGTGCTCAGGCTGTGTTTCCTCTATTTGGGAAAACCTCCCTACACAGCCTACGTGTTAGAATTAAATAAAGCATGTATATGTCATATGTTGAGCAACTATGGGCCGGTCTCAAGGCTGGGCAGAGAGGGGTGCCTAACACCTTCCCCTTACTGTACTTTTGGCTCCCGTACCCAGAATCTCTATCTATTTCCTAGTTTTAATAAACTAGGTGGCGACTTTATTTTGATGATGACCGCTATCGTGCGGCGATGTTCCTAGCCATGGGAATATCCACGATCTTGGTTTATGAAGCAAGCAACCAAATGAGCAAACAACGATCAATCTATATGGCGATGCCCCACTCCAGGAGTTGTCTACACGAAGCAGAGGTGCAGAGAGTGCGGATTGCGAGGAGGTGAGGTTCCAGATAAAGCTGAGGGAGGGCCATCCCAGCCAGGGCCAGCTCAGAAGAAGAGAGGGGTGCCTAACTTTTTAAGATTTAGCAAAGTTGTGCACTTGTTCGTACGCACTTAAGTGTTTCAAACTTAGCAAGTTTGTGCGTCTATTCATACGCACCTAACTTTTTAAAATTTAGCAAAGTTGTGCGCTTGTTCGTACGCACTTACGTTTCTCAGACTTAGCAAATTAGTGCGTTTATTCGTACGCACCTAAGCGTTTCAGACTTAGCTATTATTTCGTATATAGTATGGTATACCCAACCATTGCTCCCCAATATAGGAACGAAAAGTTCCTTTCTTTTGGGAACCATATTCATAGTTAACAAACTTAATTTTCATTATCAGAAAAGAGAATTTTATTCATAACTCAAACTCAAAGGAATGTTATTCATAACCCTTTGCAACTAACTTGTAGTTTAAAAACGTAACAAATGAATTTTATTTGTAACTCCTCATAATCATGTAATGTTCATTGCTTAAGCCTAAGTTTATTCACATTTAGCCAAAATTTTGAGTTTGATCGTACTCGATCAGATTTTGGCATTATTCATTGCCATAGCCTAAGTTTATTCATACTTAGCCAAATTCGGAGTATAATCGTACTCAATCGGATTTTGGCATTATTCGTTGCCATGGCCTAAGTTTATTCATACTTAGCCAAATTTCGAGTTTGATCGTACTCGATCGGATTTTGGCATTATTCATTGCCATGGCCTAAGTTTATTCATACTTAGCCAAATTCGGAGTATAATTGTACTCAATCGGAGGGAAAGGAGGATGAGAACGAGGAGCACTCGCCTTTCAGCAGCGACTCTGACAACTTCGCTGACGACCCTGGATACAAGAGAGACTCTCTCGAGAGAGAAGACGATGACGAGGACTTTTTTGATGACTGAGGGCTACCACTGAGCCTCATTTATTTTATTGTCGTTTGATTTGGGCCTGCGTGCCCACGTAGACTTGGTAACGGGCCAGCGTGCCCTAGACTTGACATTTGTAGGATTATGGCTGGGCCTACGTGCCCTTTTGACTTTTGGGCTGATGTGCCCCATTGATATGGCTTTTGCTCAGGCTGTTGTGCCGTGACGTACATGATATTCCACCTTTTGCTTTATGGACATTGATATAGTAGTATAAAAGAGTTGCATTTTCCATTTATTAATTCTCTTTTTGAGGAAAATTGCTAAAAGAATGAATAAACCAACCACTAATATCTAACTTGCATTGACAAATGATCTAAATTGACAAATAAACGCAAGTGTATGTACAAACTTGCCCAGCTTGAACGAAAAGAAAAGGAAAAGTCCTAGGATACAACACGAATCCATAGACACATGGAAAATAATGAAATTTTAGGCCTTAATGGGCCAAAACTCAAAATTTTCCTAGACAAGGGAAACTGACCCTTTCGTAAGGTCACATAGGGGTACAATGACCTGTACAAATTGACAAAATCGATAAAAGCAACCCGAAACGAGAAATGAACTGAAAAACTTGAAAAATATCACAAAAATGGACATAAGACACCAAAGATGACAAATTTAAGTCCCAGACTGAAACCGACACCCCCGTATAGTCACATTAGGTCCATATGACGTGTACAATAGGACAAAACTTGGCAAAAGTCCCTAGAACGGATTTCAAGTCTCCGAAGCCTTGATTTGAACTTGAAATGGGCAATCGGGCGTCCAAAATTCTTGTTAAGCGCAATATTTGGAATCCAATGCTTCGACACAGTCCCAAACACCCATAGTGACTTTCTGGAACCATTAAATGTGCAAGATAGGCCCTGGAATTGAAAATGAACATTCAGAGGCAGTAGCTGATTGCTACTATTTTCTACTACATTGTACCTGCGTATGCAGGTGAAGAACCTGCGTGCCGATCAAACGGATACGCGCGCACGTGTCTCTTGCCAGCGTACGTGGGTATGCTCTGCTGCAAGTGCTTTTGTTTGACAAGTCTCTTTTTGTGGGAAATAAGCCTTTCACTCGGTTTGCACACGGTTTTGATCACCAGAGGGGAGTGTCCTTGAATGCAAAGGTGGTAGGACACCAAGGCATAGGTTTAACTCCTGCAAGCGAATTGATGTTGATATTTTGACATTTTTGCCTATCAATGGAAGGTGCTAACACTGTTGAAATCACACTCCCACTTCCCAAATTCAAAAATCCTTGGCATTCTTGATGGAGAACCTACTCTAACCTTGATCAAACCTTGGCTAGTGCAATTCTTGACCATTGATTGGTTGAACTTCCAATCATATGGCCTTGCCTTGTTTCACTATCTTCGACATGTGCCACTCCGTGTTGGGCTCCTAAGAGCTGTTCTCCGGTTCTGGGGCCCTGACGTGCATGATGACCCACGACTTCCTCACCACTAGGCCTCCAACCTCTCGTCTTGTCGAGAAAGAGAAGCTCGAGGCATCGGCTACCACTGGCTCAGGGATGGTGCTCAAGACCATTGAGATAGAAAAAACCCTTACCCCTAGGAGTTCGCTCCTTCATTCGCCGTTGCAGATGAGAGGGTGGTGTCGACTGCGAATAGCGCAAAGGCCGACCTTAGTCTTGCCGTCGCCATGCTCCAAGGGCTTGAGCTGTCGAAGGATATGGAGAGGATTCCAAAGGATCAGCAACCGAGTCTCGTCCATGCGAGCGCCTATCTTGTTTAGGTTCGGATACTTATATTCCAAACATCTCCTTTGACTTATGCTCTTAAGTCTACTTCTTTTTATCATCCCGAATTCAACGTGTCTTCTTTTCTGCGGGCTGGGCAAGCTTTACTGAATGCCACGAGGAAGGCAACGCTTGCATCCGCTGAGAACACTTGCTATCGGAAGGAGATAAGGGTTAAGAAAGAGAAAGTAAAGGTGTTAGAGGAGCAGGTGGAGGTGACCGAGGCCAGAATTAGGGATTTGGAGCAGGAGAAGAAAAAAGCTCTAAAACGGGCTAAATCTGCCAAACGAGAACTGGAGAAAATGAAGAAAGATGAGAAGTGGAAACTGAAGGTGGCCGACGCCGAAGGCTATCATGCTGGCTTTGGCCGAGCAGGAAAGGAGTATATGAGGGAAGCGAGGAAGATGGTGAATGAGGAGCTAATCCTGAGGGTTTCGATTGCTGATAGGACGAGATATAAGGATGGAGTTGTCAGCGTAGCCAATGTTCTATAGCTGGAGGCTGACATGAATTTGACAAAGACGATTCCTGCACTAATCATCCCTGAGCTTAATCTGTCATACACGAATGAGAAGTGTGGGCCCCTTTCCCCTGAAGTATTTAAAGATAGTGAAGACAACGGGCTTGGAGAGGGAGATGCTGACATGGCGATCGAGGATGGGTCTGGAGTGAAAGTTGCCGGTGGCAGTGTTGAAGCAAGGGCTGTTGACAATGTTGGAAAGATAGCCACCGACACTGGAGCTGAAGCTGTTAAAGACAACTATGGTGTCGAGGGAGAGAGTATTGAGTTGGATTCAAGCAAGAGAACCACCCGCAGATGCCGACTTGGGGTGCTCGGTTACCGTAGTTGATAACCCTTAGATTTCTTTTAACCACTTATGTCTTCTTTTGAATACTTCGGATTTTTGTTGGACTGGACGACTCCGATCATTTGGAGTTTGTCATGCCAGATGTAATAGTTTGTGGGAGGATGGCACCAAATAGTTTTCCACACTGTGCCTCCCTATTTAGGAAATCCACAGTACTTTTAGTTTTGACGTCTTGAATGCTTTGATCAAACTTGTGCGTGGCTCTAATGTTCTGTAACAACTCTGATTTTTACTAAATAAAAATTTCGTTGTTATTATTCAAAAATTCCTTTATTATTCTTGGATGGTTATAAATCTCTTCTATTTGCTAATGATCCGTCATAGTTAGATTGAAGCCTTATGATTACGATTCTTGGCTGGAAATCCTACTAGACTAGTATCGTTAGTTTTTAACCAGCTAGTTAGAATAACCTAACTACCATTTCATCTAATTACTTCCTCCTAACCCTTGGTGAACTTCTTGAACCCTTTGAACCTTATGAACCCCTTAACCCTAGGTGAACCTTTGAACCTTTTTATGAGAACCCTTTGGACCTTTAACTTTACCCATTGGTCGATAAATGCTAGGGAAATCTTTATCCATTGGACAATAAGTTTTCCACCAATGATATTTTATTAGATTTGTTAAGGTACACTTATATAGTTATATATAGGCTTATATACACATGCTTAAAGGTACATATATATTTATATATATATATTATTCAAGTATAATACTTTCCATCTTTAACCATTGGTCAATAGATGTTAGGAGAAATATTACCCATTGGACAATAGGAAAACCTAGATTTTCTAACCAATAGTACTTTACTAGATTTTGTTAGTACATAGATATAGTTATATATGGTGATATATGTATATATGCATTAATTAGGTATAGAAAGTACCCCACCCTTTTAACCATTGGTCAATAACCGGTAGGAGAATTATTACCCATTGGATAATAGCTTAGTCTTGCCAAAAGTACTAGGATTTATTAATTTAGTTATTTCCTAAATTTGCCCATGTGTTTGAAAGATTAAAATAGGTTAAGTACAAAGTGTTATTTAATATAAGTACTTAGTACCTTGGATATTTAATATGTGTACTAGTATTATTATATTAGAAGCATGTGCCTAATTGGACTATTTTAATGGGGAGATTGGATTTGGAAAATCTACTAGATTGTGTAGTACCCTAAAGTACATACTTATATATATATATATGTGTGTGTGTGTGTGTGTGTGTGTACTTGATGATATATATATATATATATATATATATATATATAGTTATATATATAATATATCAAAGCACACATTTGTTAAACGAATTGTTTAATTTTGAAAATCTTTATACTTGAAAGTTTATTAGATTGTTAGTACCTTTTGTACTTATATATATATAATTGTATATATGCTTCCATAGTACAAGGGAGATAGAGAGAGAAAGCCGAGACGAGAGAGAGAGAGAGGAAAAGAAGGAGAGAGAGAGGGAGGGAGATAGATTGGATAGTACCTTGGCCTTGATCTTCCTTGATCTTTCATTGTCTTTTGGTATGCTTTCAATCCATGGTTGCTTATCCTTTCAAGCAAAATCTCTGTACCATAGTCCTAAAATGTGTAAACTAATGGCCAAATCTTGTACAACCCTCCTTTCCTTTACCAAAAACTTCCATGATCCAATCCAAAGTACCTATTCTAGTCATGCAAGCTTAGAACTAGGCCTTGATCTTCCAAGAAAGCATGACAAAGTGAATAAAAAAATAAGATATAGAGAGAGAGAGAGAGAGAGAATTAGCTAGAGAAAGAGAGGGGAGACCCTAGGCCTATAAATAGCAAGCTCATTCAAGCATTCAACTCACACTCCTTGCTCCAACTTCTCTCTAGAAAGTTTTGTGTTCTTACTTGTTCTTGGTTGTTCTTCCTTGTTCTTGAAGTTCTTTAAGAAACTCATCCTAAACCGCCACTAAACCGCCACTCCACCACCCCCTCGATCCAAAAAGTTTAGTAGTTTTAGTCAAGATTTAGTTTCGAGAGAAACCTTTCTCTTTCGAAGCTACCGGAAGCTTACCGTGGGAAGTCACTCCGTCCAACGTACCATCTTTCCTCCGTAGTCGTCACTACCGCCAAGAAGAACGGTAGAATACTCGTACCCCTATCTCGACGTATAGTAGACTATTCCTAACCACTTTCTCTAAGTATATGTAGTCTTATTCCTACATAAGTATGATTAGAAATGTGTATGTTAAAAGAGAAAATGTTGCACTTGATTTGAAGTATTCGTATTTTGATCTTCAAGATAGTTGAAAGTTGCTTACATATTGCTTGCATTACTTGTGGTTGTGATTAAGTGATAAATGAGCATGATAATATAGAGTTGGATGATCTTCTAGTTTAGTTTCAAGATTACTTTTGTCAAAAAGTCCTACCGCAGAGTCTATGCATGAAATCGAGACACGAAAACCGAGAAGTAGAAACATGGCACCTAGGGTGTCGTTAACATGGATAAAATATTTTTGAAACTACATAATGGCCGGACTTGGTAGCCATTGTGTTGATGGGAAAACCCGCAAGGTGGCCGGACTTGGTAGCCCTTTGTGTGGACTTGCGAAAACCTCAAAGAGGCCGGACTTGGTAGCCCGTTGTGAAGATTGCCAATGGGGCCGGACGTGGTAGTCTCATTGGTGATATGGCTTGGTTATCCGCAGAGAGGAGCCAATGCAAGATTTGCGATATTTTGAAACCACAGTGTGGTCGGACTTGGTAGCCCATTGTGAGCATTGCCAACGGAGCCGGACTTGGTAGCCTCATTGGTAACGAAAGATTGAAATGATGTTTGAAATGTGGTTTTGTAAAGTGGAATATGTAACGACCTTAATTTTGGCCCTAAAATTTTCAAATAAAAACTCGTATTGTTACCCTAAAATTTTATTAGTTAACTAAAGTATAAGTATTGTTATTCAGAATTATCTCTCTAAAAAAAAAATAATTAGCTAGTCATATATCTTATTTCTATATTCGCCAAAATTTTAATATCCAATTATATATGATTGTATACATGATAATTGCTACCCCATGAAATATGGGATTTGATTCCCATCCCTCACCTCTCTCCAATTCTCACTCCCTCTTCCTCCCTCATCTCTCCCGATTTTCTCTCTCTCTCACACACTCCTCCCACATTCCACCACCTGCATACTCATCTTCCAAACTTACACCCCACCTTTCCACTATCTCACCCTCTCTCATTATATATGCCCATAGAACTCCGAAATTGAAGATATATACATTTCAATTCCATTTTTGCGGCTGGTCCAAAAAAATAGTGTAGACACCCCAATCTGGCTTTCAGATTAGCTTATTTACGGTTTTTGATTCCCCGATGATGAAACGGATCAAGAACACTTCGGGAATGTCGAGTGTTTGAGCTTTGAGTGTTTGAATAACCCTTGAACCTAACCTAGCCAAAAACCACATCAAAAAGCCAAAAACCAATTGTCGCGCGAGGGTTTAGAACCATCGCGCGAGGGTCAAGCTGCCAGGTGTGGTCAACAGTCAAACTGTTGACCGTTGACCATCGCGTGCCAGGGAGAACCCTCGCGCAACAATTCCAAACCATCGCGCGACGGTTCTCTCCTGTCCTTTTCACGTTTTTCAGCTGGGCAGTTTAATCTCCAAGTAATCTTCAGCCAGACCTCGTGGACTGGCTGGGCTTCTCTCCTTGCAAGCTTTCCATAAGTGGCAATTTGGCCACCAAGCCAAATTGGTTGGTTCTTTCTCCTCCATACACCATTTCCACCACTCCTCCTATAAATACCCCCATGGTGCTTCCATTTAAAGGGTTACAAGAATTCCACTTTCAAAGGGGCATTACTTTGTACTCTTTTAAGCTAATAAAAGAGATACAAAGTCAATCCAAGAACATAGCTTGTTCTTTCTCCTTCATTACTCAAAGCAACATAAACACCTCAAGCAACCTCAATTCAACTCAAAGCTCAAACGCATTTCAAACCCCAAGAACCAAAGGTATAGCTTATCTTTGTTCTGCTCTTTGTTCTGATCCCTGAGGGGGCTGGCAGGGCCAAGGCTGGTAATCAATACCAGTCCTGGCCCTAAAACCAGCAAAGTTACAAGAAGCAGTGGAGCAAGAACCCTCGCGCGACGGTTCTCGATGCTCGCGCGACACTTTGTGTCAGTGTGATGATGAACTTCGTGGGGAAGGGTATCCTGTTCTTTGTGTTTCATAAATAGTTCTTACTGTTTTGGAGCATGTTTTAGGTTTTAGATCACTGTTGATGCAATTTAAAACTTATTTACTGCTTTTTCTTAGCTTAAATTGCAAATTCAAAATGTCAAAATGCATTTCTATTCTGTTGGAACATCCCTGGGATCATTCTGGACCTGTCCCAGAATCCAAGATGAGCAAAACCAAACATTGGAAGGTTGACCCGAACCCTCGCGCGATGGTTCTAAACCCTCGCGCAACAATTTGAAACCCTCGCGCGACGGTTCGTCCCCGACCAGTAGCTTGCCATGCATGTTTAACTTGGTTTTTAGGCTGTTATTTTGTCCCCTCACTGTTTAAGGGGTGTTTTAGTAATTTTGTTGCTCTATAGCCTTTTAGAATTGTTTTAAACTGTATATTTAAACTGCTATAAACTGCTTGGTTTGTCCTGGGTGTGCACTGGTCCTTCCAGAGCCCAGAAGGTTTGAGAATAAGAGCTGTGGGTTGTGGGCTCAGCCTGTAAAACCCACAGCAGTCTGTTCTCATCCTATACTAACTGCTCATCCATGCTATCTATCACATCTTGCAAACTTGTTACAGTTTTAATCCCCGATTAACTGTTCCCCCGCCCTAATTGGCTAAAATTTGGTTAATAAAAGAAGAATCACAAAGTTTTCAAAATGCCTAAGTAGAGACCGATCTCCGGATTGGGCGAGAGGGGTGCTTTAAAACCCTTCCCCTCTTGTAACCTGGCTCCCGAACCCAGATATGGTTATGACGGACTGGTTTCCTTCACTTTTCCAAATCAATTCAAATAGCGCGGCAGGTGCTTCAAAATACGGTTCCTTGGGTGTCGGACCTTCAAACCCAGGTGGCGACTCTGTATTTTGGCGAGCGCCTGCTTCTCCGCTCGCGCTCCCTCGATTACGGACCCTTTGCTTCGGGAAACGAAATTCCCGAAGGCTCGCTTTGGAATCCAGAAATTCCAGGGCATGCTGCCCACAAATAGAAAGAGATAAGATGAACTCCATTAATGGAGGTTTAGACTAGAGAGAAAGTGAGGTGGGTTTTGAGTTCGCATCCAACCGAACCCGAATTCAGTTCACAAATTCATCAACCTAGTTCCCGTACATCTCAGCAACGTCCATCACTTGTCCGAAGTACGCCACGGCGACCTGTTGCTCCGTCATCTTACCGTTTTTCTGAAAATTGTTCGAATCCCATTTTTTTGGTTTTCGGCCGGAGTTGAGGTAAAATAATCGCTTCCCTACTTTATCCTAAATATATTATGTGCTTACGTATAGATTTTTAAAGTTTTGGAATGAAAGAAATGGACGTCGAAGTCGGCTAGCCGGAACTGGTGTTTCTTCCCAGTTTTTCCTTTTACTGTACGTGGACGTTGGGTTTTTTTAAGAAAGAGATAATGCTAATATTACAGTTATTCCCCTGTGGTTCTTTAGTCTTTTAATTCGGCCCTTCTAGAATATAAACCACTAAATTAAAATTTCAAATTTAACCTCTAAGGTATTAAAATATACAATTTTGGCCAAAAGATTAGTACATAAGTTAATTGTAAAAAATAAAGTATAAGAAAAAGTAGGAAAACTTAATTGAAACGATGCGAACAGATAAAGAAAGAATTAATAACTGTTCTAAGCTTATATACGAACTAGTCAATAGTAAAATGAGTAAAACTATTAGCCAACTTAAATATTCCATTAGTTACCGTGAGTTGACTTCAAAACAACTAGGCTTCCAAAATTTATGGATAAAGTTAAAAGCTAAACCATTCAGTTAAACTAGATTTACATAACTTATTAGACCACTTTGGAAATCAATTAAGTTATACTTGATTACTACATAAAGTCAGTACATTCCCTACAGTCATTAGATTACACTTAGAAGCCTCAAAAGCTCATCGAACTACACGTGGCATATTATTATTATTAGAGATTACTAAAACACTTTAGGGCCTACAAAACAATTTAGTTGATTTTCTTAAGTTAATATTATAACTAACTACTTGTTCGATAAAATTTTTTTTTAACAATCCCAAAAGGCATTGGCCCAATCCAAATCCCTTATGTGTTTAATTATTTGCACCTATCAAATGCTATATTATTGTCTCACTGAAATGTATCATATTTGAGCTTTTGAGTGATTGTATCATGTTGTACGTGCTATAATGGACTTAGGTTCATGGGTGGTTTCGAGTAGTGAATACGTAGACGATGTTTAAGTAAAGGATAAAATGGTAAAGTTGATTGAGGATGTTGGGTGTCGGTAAAGGACCCTGGTACGGTAAAGTACCTTTAGTTGAGTTGGGGAACGGTAAAGGACGCCGAGTACGATCAAGTACTCAGAGTGTGTGGAGGACGGTAAAGGACTCCGGGTACAGGATTTGGGATACGGTAAAGGATCCTAAATGCGGTACAGTACCCTGTGTGTGTGTGAAGGACGGTAAAGGACTTCGGGTACCGTATTTTGGGAAATGGTAAAGGGTCCCTGAGTACGGTACAGTGCCCAGTGTGTAGATTAGGGGTATGGTAAAGTACCCAGTGTGTAGAGTTGGGAGACGGTAAAGGATCCTGGCAATGAGATAGTGCGACCCCTAATGCTGAGTTGTCATGGTGAGTTGTTCCTTTATTATGGTTGTAGGCAAATCCAGACTAAATACATAATTTAGCAGTATTCGCTTAGAACCCTAGTGCTGGACATATAAAGGGAGAGTTATTCCGTGGGACGGTCAAAGGTTGTGGAGGTGGGAGGAAAGGATCTCGCGGAGGGAATCCTTAGATTTCATGTAAGTTGATGGATAGTAAAGAAAAATATGATGTGCTATTATTTTGTACCTTCTGTGTATTATCAATGGTTATATTGTTAAACTGCTAATTGTAAAGTAAGGGTTGGTAGGATTGAGATTATTCTACTGGGTGAATTATCACTCACGGATACGTTTGTATCCTGGTAAATCGGTTGCTTTGGCGATCAATTTGCCAGAGGGTGCAGGATATCAGGAGATTGAAGAACAGGATCCTCTGCAAGTTGATCAGTACCAGGGTGAGGACCTCCCAGCTAAGGAATGAGAGTTTGTCGAGTCTTGGATGTCTTACCCTTAGAAGCTCTGTTAGTTTGAAATATTGTTATTTGAATTTCCAAAAGTATTATCACGTTAGTCAAATTTTGTTTTATTTTTGGAGTTTTAAGACAATTAAGTAATTTTGAATTTAGTATTTGAGATTTCCGCTGCTAAACTCTGTTTAATAAAATTTCATTTCTTAAATCAGTCATATGAATTATTAAATCTATTTAAAAATGATTTAATTAACGTGTCCGAAAATCGGGGCGTTACAGAATATGGAGACACGGTCTACGATGAGTCGGGTAGGAGAAACACAAAACTTATGACACCAACTCTCGATGAATAGTGAATGTGGATGTGTAATTGTTAACTGTTTTGTTAAAGAGGCATGTTCTATTTGAAAATCGTTACCTATATGTTCTATTGATTGTAAGTTAAGGGTTAGTGGGTATGGCTTATTCTATTGAGCTCTTGTAGCTCATGGTGTTACCTTTTGGTGACCCTGACTATTATACTGGGGGCGACGCTGGTATAATGTGTCAAAGTTAATAGATGAGCAGGATGAATAGTACACTTTGGAGGGTTTCAGAGCCGAGTAGCTTGCTAGGATGGAGGAAGAGGCGGAGCAGTAGATAACCTTAGATTTCCCCTTCTTTTGTGTAATATAAGCATTCTCTTGGAAGTTATGGACTTTAAGGGTGTTTGAAGTTTGTGGGTGGTTTACTCACCAACTTGTGAGCTTAACCAGGCTGTGACCGACCTTATTGTCTTGCCAAACCAAACTGTAGCTTAAGTTCTAGCCATAATGAGGTTCTGGAGCTCGGTGGACCGTATGTCCGGGGTGTTCCTAGAGTGTCATAGTGGCCGAAGCGGTGGCGTAAGCGCCATTTATAGGTGTGTGACCGAAGTCATCGTTTGTGTTTGGCTGGCAATTGCCGAACGAGCTACTACTAAGAAAGATTTTGTAGAGAAAAAATAAAGAATTACAAAGAGAATGTCAATTTCCGATCCGGACATGTTGCTTTTATTAAAAATTGCGAGTACGTACAAGTTGAAACAAACTCATCTGAACCAAAGTCAAACTTACACTGCGATAGATAATGGCCACGACCGACTCAAAACATAAAGGTAAACAAGGCCTGAGGCCGAAACAAAACATAAGTAAATAAATAGATAGTGGCCAAAGCCAAGGCACACCGGCAATGTTCATCACATGTACGCCTTTCTCAAATTCTGGGCATTCCACGGGTTGGTAAGGACCTTCCCATCCATGTCTTCCAAAACGTAAGCTTCTTCGCCAGCAATCCGAACCACATGAAATGGTCCTTCCTAGTTTGGCTTGAATTTTGTCTTTTTGCTGGCTTGCACAACTTTCCTTAACACCAAATCATCGGGTTTGAAGGTCTTGGTCCTCACGCTGTGGTTGTAACCCTTGGCAACTTGCTGTTGGTATTCCGCGAGCTTCAGCCGAGCATCGTCATGTTTCTCTTCTACCAAAACCAGCTCCCATTCCACGGCTTCTTCATTGGTTTTTGGATCGAAGTGTTTCGTCCTCAAGGTGGGGAATCTAGGCTCCAAAGGGCTCATGGCTTCCATGCCGAATGCCTTGCAAAATGGTGTCTGTCCGGTGGATTGCCGAGGTGTGGAACATTAAGCTCATAGGACTCTTGGTAGCTCTTTAACCCGCTTGCCTCTTTTTGAATTAAACCGACGCTTTATCCCAGCAATCCCAGCATAGACGGTCTTGTTAGTTTCCTCGGTTGTCCATTTTCCTGGGGGTACAAGGGAGTAGAGTTGAAAAAGCGGATCCCAAATTCTTAACAGAAGTTGGTGAGGCCGTTACCGACGAATTGAGTCCCATTGTCGAAGACTATAACATACAAGACGCCGAATCTAGTAATGATGTTTTGCTAGACGAATCTTCAAACGTCAGCCTCGATGATTGTAACCAGAGGCTCGGCTTCTACCCATTTAGAGAAATAATTCGTTGCCATTATGAGGTACTTGAATACACCCAATACAGTTGGCAACTTTGCAACAATGTCGAGCCCCCATTGGGCAAAAGGCAAAGGGTTGGTTATTGGGGAAAAATTTTGTGTGGGCTGCTTTGGAATGGGAGAGAATAATTGGCACGGTTGACACTTGCGAAAAACTTCTTCGTAGTCCTTCTTCTTGTTCTTCCAAAAATAGCACTGGCTCATCACACATTGGCAAAGGGAATGGCCACTTAAGTGACAACCGCAGCTGTCGGAGTGGAGCTTGGCTAAAATTGCTGGTACCTGTGTTGGGTGGACAACAAGGAGGCACGATCCGGAGATGGACTTTCCATAAAGTTGGCCACTGTCGGAGAGCTGGTAGTAAACAGCCTTATTCGAATGCAGTAGGCTTCTTTCTTGTCCAATTGTAGAGTATCATCTCTGAGAAACGCAATAATCTCGTCCATCCAGCTTGGACCGAGTTCCACGTTGAGTACTTCTTGTTCTGTTTCGAAAGTTGGTCTTCAATGTTACCAAAATTGACAGTCTGATATTCTGAAGCTTGACAGGCCAACGTGAGGCCAACGAGTGCGTCGGCATGGGCATTGTGCTTGCGGTTGATCTGCTCGATCTTAAAATTTTTGAAGTTCTTAATAAGTTCTGCTGTCGTTGCTTTATACTTCAGCATTCTTGGGTCCTGAGCTTCATAGTCCCTGAGAACCTGATTGACTATAAGTTGGGAATCGTAGAATACGACATGATCCTCAGCTTTCATTGCAATGGCGGAGCGTAGGCCGGCCAAAAAGGGCTTCATATTCGGCTTCATTGTTTGTGGCGGGGAAGTCGATGGTAATAGCGCTTTCGTGGATAGTTCCACAAGGGGAGACCAAGACTACCCCTGCCCCTACTCTGTTGTTGTTGGGGGTACCATCGACATGGAAGTGTTATATGTCCCCTTGGAACAGGTGCCAAGCTTGGTTGACTGCTTGTTGTTCAGCTATAGGTTGGGATGGTGCTGGATTGTTAAGGTTGCTCGTATATTCTAGAGTCAGCTCGGCATGAAGTCGGCAAGAATTTGTCCCTTAATCGGATGTCAAAATTTGCGAGCTCAATAGCCCATTTGGACACTCAGTTTGAGAGGTTGGCTTTTCGGAAAAGGCTCTTGAGGGGATGCTCCATTAGAACGGTGATAGTATGGAACTAGAAGTATAGCAAAAGCTTTCGTGCAGCTGAGACAAGTGTGAATGCTAATTTCTCGAGTGGGAGGTTGCGCGTCTATGTTGGTAAGAGCATCTTGCTTGTGAAATAAATCGGCTTGTCTTTGGCGCCTTCTCACCGAACCAATGCTAAACTTACGGTGTGAGATGAGATAAGGAGGTATAAGTAAAGATTCTCAAATTCCATTGGCTTGACGAGCAGTGGAGCCAAGTGAGGTAACTTTTGAATTCGACTAGCGCCATGTCACATTCTGCAGTCAACTCAAAATGGTGTCGGCTTTTACCCTTCAAGGCGTGGAAAAATGAATGGCACTTGTCTGACGACTTGCGGATAAATCGGTTTAGAGCTGCCGCCATGCTTGTTAGCCATTGGACTTCTCGGATTGTTAGTGGTGGTCATAGGTTTGCAACGGCCATGATCTGATTGGGGTAGGCCTCAATTCCATGCCTAGTGACCAAGTGTCTGAGAAACTTTCCTGCGCTCACGCTGAACGTGCACTTTTCTACGTTCAAACTAAGCTTGTGAAGACATCGGCCAACTCCCGAAGATGATTGTACTCCTTCTGGCTTTTAACGACGAGATCGTCTATGTATGCTTCTACCGTATGAACGATTTGGGCATGGAGTTCTTGAACCCAAAGGGCATGACCCTATAGGAGTACAATCATCTTGAACCCAAAGGAATGTCGCACCAGCTTGAATGTCGCACCGGAGTTCTTGAACCCAAAAGACATGACCTAGTAAAAGTAGATGCCATACGGAGTTATGAACACCATCTTTTCACTACAAGAAAATCGAGATCTCCCAACGGTTTAGCTAGCAACGGTTCAAAAAACCGTTGGTATAGACGGTGTGTAGCAACGGTTTTTAAACCGTTACTAGAAACAGGACTATAGCAACGGTTTTCATGCAACCGTTACTAGATTATAAGACTATAGCAACGGTTTTCCATAACCGTTACTAAAAACCGGCCTCTAGCAATGGTTTTCCAAAACCGTTACTAAAACCCGACCTATAGCAACGGTTTTCCATAACCGTTACTAAAAACCGGCCTATAGCAACGGTTTTCCATAACCGTTACTAAAAACCGAACTATAATCGAGACCATTGATTTTGTTTTCCTTGTTTGTTGATTAAATCATTCTCATAAAAATTTGGCTTGATCGAGTCTAGAAAACTTCTTTATTGAGACAAAATTTCATTAGTAAAATAAAATTTTCTGCCCCATCAAGTATGTAACGATACCCGATTAATTTCATTTTTCGTATGAAGGATGTACTCTTTACTATGTAAAAAATAGATGGTTCTAATCGGGGAAAACAAAAAAGTAGGTGTTTGTATAGAATAAACTGAATTTAAAAACTTGGGTTAAGAATAAATTGATAAAACTCAAATGACATAAGCTAACCCAGCTGGTTTGCATAGTATAAATATTAGTAGTCCATTGATATTACACAAGTGTTGGGCTAGCCGCTGGTTTGCACTCGCGCGCGCATGCGGGAGGTCCTGGGTTCGATTCCCAGGAGGAGCAAAAAATTGTTGTGTTGCCACGCGAGCGCCACGTTAGCGACAGGTGGAGGCCACGTGGGTGCCACGTCAGGACACGTGGCGACAGGGGGGAGGCCACGTCAGCGCCACGTGGCTGCCATGTCATATTTTACCCCAGATTTTTAGAAAAAAAAAACTTGCCTTTAGCAACGGTTACAAGCGTTGCTAAAGAAACCGTTGCTAAAAAAAATCTGTACCAACGCTTGCCAAAACCGTTGCTATAACCCTACAGCAACGGATATCTTGCGACGGTTTAACCAACGGTTCTATAACCGTTGGTATAGCCTATATTGGCCTTTAGCAACGCTTTTTTGCATCTCTAGCAACACTTTTGACCGTTGCTATTGAACAATTTTCTTGTAGTGTTTCCATGTCATTTGGATCCATCGCAATCTAGTGGTAGCCGTGGTAGGAGTCAAGAAAGCTTAGCCGAGCATGGCCGGCTGTGGCATCCACCAGTTGGTCAGTTTTTTAGAGTGGGAACCAATCTTTTGGGCAGGCATTGTTCAAATTGGTATAGTCAACATAGTCCCTCCATTTGTTGTTCTTCTTCTTCACAACGATGGTGTTCGACGACCATGTGGGGTACTACACTTACTAAATTGCATTGGCTTCCAACAGTCGGTTGACTTCTTCGATGACGGCTTTGGCATGTTCGGGAGCCCAGCGCCTTGCCTTTTGTACTACGGGCTTTGAATCTTTCTTAACGTTAAGGCTATGACTGATGAAGTTCGGATCGACCCTTGGCATTTCATAGGCGGTCCATGCAAATACTTCAATGTTGCTCTTGAGAATCTGAAACATTTCTTCTCTCTCGGCATTGGTGAGGGAAGAGCCGAGTAAAAAGAAACGAGATCCATCCTCGATGATTGGCATAGACACAAGGTCTTCGATTGCTTTTTCCTCGGCTAGTTTGCTGACTTCTTCAAGTACATCCAAGTTGGGCACTTCGACCTATTGGACTTGCTTTGCTTTGGTTGAATTGTGGACAGCCGAGACATTGCACTTCTTGGATGCTACTTGATCGCCACGTAGGTCTTCCTGCCTTTCGTGGGCACCGATGAATCATACGACCTGGTGATATGTGGAGGCAATGGCTTGCATGTTATGGAGCTAGGTTCAGCCAAGGATGGCATTGTATAGGCTCGGAACGTTAACAATGACAAATTTGACGCTTAACATTTTTGGACCAACAACAACTGGAAGGAAGATGCGGCCGAGCGGCCAGACAGGGTCTCCATTGAAACCGATAAGGGGCACTTTCGTCGGCTACAGGGCCGACTCCGGGAGATCAAGTTTCTTGAATAGGTCATAGTACATGACCTCTGTCGAACTTCCTTGATCGACAAGAACTCGCTTAACATCATGTACGCCAATCTGAACGGTAACCACAAGAGCATCGGTGTGAGGGGTTTGCACTATTTCGAGGTCACGCTCGGTGAAGGTGATCGTCCATTTTGGTACGTCCTTCGTGTGTGGTCGCTTTGACCTAGGTCCCATCGAGAGTATCTGCTTAGAGGTGGAGCCTCAATCTAGGTTGGCTCGAAGGTGGGTTTTAGACTCTTTTGTTATCGGGCCATGGACGACATGGATCACCATTCATTGCTCATTAGGGTTTGGGTTAGTGATGGGTTAGCGGACGGGCATTTTGGCTTGGTCAATGTAGTGGTCTAGATGGCCTTAAGACACAAGGCGCTCCAAGAATGCTTTGTATGGGGCGCAAGCCATGGTATAGTGGCCGAGCTCATTATGGTAGAAACATTTCTTCCTTGGGTTCTGATCCGGACAGCCTATGTCTGTGTTGAGCTTTCCTATCGGCCACTCAAACCAGGGTTGTCTCATAATCTCTTTAAGGAAAGACCAAATGGGCTCCTTGAAAACTGTCATTTCGGCCACATAGTAGTCTGCCTTTAGTGGGCGTTTCTTCCCTTCCTTGATGTTGTTCACGTGCTTCTTCGACTAGGATTACGGGGTAGGAATTGGTGCCGGCAACTGAGGAGTGACCGTCAGCAGTGGAGTAGTTGGGTTGGGAATCCCCTGAGCAGCTCGGCCTGCGTAGAGCTCTTCGAGGGCGTAAAATCTCTCCACAATTCTCATTAGTTCGCCCATGCCATGTAGAGGATAGATTGCCAATTCATCCAAGATCTTGCTGCTAGATTCTAAGAAGTTTTTGAAAGAACATGTTAATTCATTAGTTGGCATTGATTGGAGGAAAATGAGAATTGAAGTTTTATGAGCAGTTCAATATATATCCTTCTAGGAATTTCGAGAGGTACTTGGAGGAATAAGGCGCAAAGAATGAGAATGTGAAATTTGGAGTTTGGAGAACGTGAGGGTTCAATTTGTTGGATTTCGATGTGTTTGACTTACAATTATGTGGGGACTAGGATTCTTGTACAAATGTTAGAACTTGAAGGTCTATGAGAATGGTAATCTGATAAGAATGATTAGTGGTTGGTGCAGTTCTAGGGGAGAAACCGACAAGTATCCTAGACATGTGTGATCAAGTTTTGAGGGGTAAGACAATATCGTTAGTAAGAGTCTTGTGGAGTAACCAAGGTAAAGAAGAGTCAACTTGGGAATGTGAAGATGAGGTTGGGGAGAGGTATCTACACTTATTTCAGCGTAAACGTCAATGAGAGTGTTTGAGTTTAAGCTTTAAAGTTATTACCATGGTTGCATGATAATTGTTGTTATGATTTGGTATATCTATGTGACGCATGTTGTTGTCAACTACGGTTATAAATTTCATGGACGAAATTTCTTTAAAAGGGTAGAATGTAGAGACCCATATTTTTGGAAAATTGTCTAAAGGTTTATAATTGAAAAGAAATGAGGAAAATGTGAGAATTATTGAGTTTATTTGATTTGGGGTCAATGTGATAAGATTGCTAGTTGAGAGAGTGCAAGTGATTTGTGTATATGCTAATATATAAGAGGAGTGTGTGTGTGTTGTAGGAGATTAAAAATACCCACCTCTCTCTCTGTCGTCCATCTCTCCCTCTATTGGTCTATCTCTCTCTCTCACTCTCCCAAAAAACCTCACCCAATACCTCAATAACCTCATGGATCTACTTCCTTTCCACCATGTAATCGCGTTTTGAGCTTGGCTCTCGTTGGGTTGAGTTCGAAGGAAAGCTTTCAGTAGATTTCAAAGTCCTTGGAGCTAGGGCTTGCTCAAATCGTGTGGGTCTTGATCTTGACTTTGAGGTAGGGATTTCTTGCTCATTCTCTTTGGTTTTGAGTTGATTTTGTGCTCCAATTGTGACTTAGTTCGAGGTTTGTTGTTTGGGTTTGTTCTTGAAAATTTGCAGAAAAAGCGTCTGGGGATCAATTCCCCTATTTAGGGGATCGATCCCTCTGCTCACTGGATTTATCTAAGGATCAATCCCCTTGTTTTGGGGGTTCAATCCCCAAGCTCTTTGGAAAATTTTTGTCGTTTGATCCTCGTTCGATTGTTTTGACCCGATCACTTCTAACACTCTCTAATCACATTCTAACCACTTCTAAACTTGATTGTTTGTACATCAAATGATTCATTGATCAATCTATCTCCTTTGGCTCTCGTTGTAAAAAAGAAAAGTGTAGAATTTAATGAATATGGTACTCGTACACTATTTAAGTATTTGGTTGATAGAAGTGGATGTTGTGACATGTCTCAATGATCGATATAGACTTGTTAAGTGCTATGACATGGCGTGGTGATTGGTGAATTGGAGAATCTACCGTGGAGTTATTATCGAATATCGTAGGCTATAAAAAGGTATATCGTGGGGTGTATAGTTGGTTGATATGAACCTATCTAATAGTTCAAATGATAATAGGGTAACTTGAATCCTCATTGTTCATCTCATTGATCTTCCTAAACTCCTTTGATGCTTGTTCCTTGAGATCTAAGTGCCTATACTAGCGGGGTAGTATGTCGTAGAGTCGCTATGGGTTGGTACGGTATTGTGACATACTATGGGGAAATGCATGTACTCATTTATCGGTCGATATTATGTTATGATTGATCATTTGGAATGCACTGAAATGTGATTGTTGACGCGTGTTTGACCTATAAGTCGATTCAATTGGTGTACTTTATTATGAATTGAAATTGGATGAGTGTTTGATGATGTGGGTGTGCTAATGATATGACACGAGTGGTTCTAATTTAGAATTGGAATATGTGTGTCACTGCAACACAATGGGTGGGAATGCAAACTGCAATGCTAGGGGTGGTAATGCAGAGACCCAAATAATGGGTTGAAATGCAAACTGCAACGTAAGGGGTGGAAATATAGAGTGCTGAGATTACAAGTCTTGATTTAGATGGTCTGAAATGTGAGATTGTCGAAAAGAGGATAAATGGTTGAGAACCTGTTGTGGGTACATTTTGATTGATGAGTTTATTCATACTTCTACTTGACATGTGAACTATTAGGTATACTTATAAAATGATTAGAACCCTTTGGCCGTATTTTACCTCCCGTTGTGATAAAACCATATTTCTCATGTTCACTTGTCGAATTTCTTTCACTCTTGGTGCATACTTCATCAAAATTTCACATTGTTTGAGCATAGATTCTCTACTAGGCGCGTGTATGCTCAACCCTATCATTTTTAAGTACAAATCAAGGAATTGACATGGCATGCTTGACATGCTTGATTGAGCATATCATTAAAAACATATTCAAGAGGGAAGTCATAGCATAAAATTTGAAGGAGCATTTTGGAAAAGTTGATTATTGTAAATATTAATATTGTATTTTCCTCAATCGCTGGTGTTTCGATAACTTGGGGCAATGAGCCAAGGATGTAATATTTGAATTTTATTTGAGAACAATGAACTAAAAGGTCTTTTGGGGTATTATTTGTATTACAGCGAAGTCTTTATTTATTAAAAGTGTTTTTTATTTATGTTGAAAATTAAGGGCGTGACATGCCTCGCCGGGGTGGGAAGGATAGACGCATGATTATTTAATTTTCAAGAAATGTGTTCATGGTAAAGGCAAGCAAAAGTTTCTGCATCCACCAGAAGGTAATGCTGTTGTTGTAGACGTTTTATTATTTCAATTAAATATGCACTTATGAAATAGTTGTATTCATTTTTTACATTTATGTTTTCTGGCAAATACTATTTGGTGGATAGTGGCTGCCCTAATGCAATGGGATACAAGGCACTGTACAAAGGGCATAGGTACCACCAAGAGGATATTCATGTGCGGAGTGAGATGACACTTGGACGACTATTGTGTGCTACCACAGCCCCAGGTGGATCGGGGCGGCCCGAAAAACACAAGTTTTTGAATTTGAAAATATTGAAGAGTCGCCACCCGGATTTATGGTTCGCCACCCGAGAAACCGTTTTGATTTGAAAATGTTTGATTGAATTTGAAAACCAAAGATTTGAAAAGGGTTCGGAAGCCATGTTACGAGGGGGAAGGGTTTTACGGCACCCCCCTCGCCCGATTTGAAATCGGTCTCCACTAACCATTTGTGGGATTTTTCAAAAGATTTTATTTCATTAAATCATGTAGCAAGTATCCAGAAGTATGTCAAGTACAGAGGTGCATGCATGTGCATATGTACAAGGGATAATGAGAGATGGTAAATAAATGCAAAATAACTGAAGCTGAAACCTTGTCACTGATCTCACTCTCGAGCGCTCGGGAGCACTCCCGAGCGCTTGGGAGTATTACATGCTCAACCTGCAAGTCATGTCAGTACAACAAGATACAACACTAAAAATGTAAAGTAGAACAATCTTAAGCACGTTACAGGCTCAACAGAGGACTTAATGAACTGGGATTAGACCCCACTCTTCCAAGCCATGGATCCTTGCCTCTCTAAAAAGCGGATTTACATTTCTTAAGGGATAAAGGGACACATGCATGAACATCCAAAGGCAGTGGAAGGATCAAGCTGGAAGAAAAATGGGGCGGAATGGCATGCAGATACTCTCGAGCGCTTGGAAGTGATCTCGAGCGCTTGGGAGTGATCTACACCCCAAAACTGATTTCAACCAACCAATACACTCATTGTAGTATGCTGGTACACTGGATCTTGTATTTTTGAAATATGAAAAAGGTTTCTCTTTTTAAATTCTGAACAAAACTCTTTTGCATGCCTTTAAATGAAGATAATCTTCTTTATTTTTCTTTTAAAAAAAGATCGTCTGCACCAGCACACCTCAAAAGAGTTGATTTATTTGAAATCACATTTTATTCCCCTTGCATGTCCAGTTAAGCACCCAAAAGACGAAAAATGAGACTGGAGACATTCTTGAGTGCTCAAGAGTAGTCCCGAGCGCTCGGGAGTGCTTCCAGTAAGCTTAGCACATAAAACACTTTTATGCCCCTTTGCTCTTGTCTTTACACTAAGATCCTCCCAACAGACTCCCAGTATTGAAGACTAGGGTGGGCTGGGAGGTCTCCCTCAGAAAGGAAAACAGCCCTTTAGTTTGATACTAAAGTAGAAAGATTTCTACCTTTAAGATGGAACTTTGCTCCTTGAAAAGCTTTGAAAGGTGAATGAGAAAAGAAAATTTCAGAAGGTCAGAGACTGATAATGATCGGAACTTCCTCCATCTTTTTTATGTCTTAACTCTTGGTTGCTTTGCTTTTGAAAATCAAGCTTTTCCAAAGGAATGGGAAATGGTTTTCTTTGGACAGTCAGAGGGTTTCTAGAGAGAGAGATTTCATGTCTGTTTTCAGCTGAAGAGGGCCTTTATATAGGCAACATAACCTATAGTCTCATTTTTTTGAAAATGAATTTGGAATCAAATCTTTTCTTGGCAAATCTTCAGGCCTGACCTCCCCTCTGACTGAGGTTGAGTGCTGTCTGAACTATCAACCAGCTCCAACGGTTGTAATGATGGTTTGCATGCGAAGTGGGGAAACTTCATCACCCATTGGGCAGCACAGAGGTCTCGAGCGCTCGGAAGTATTCTCGAGCGCTTGGGAGTGTCAGTCTCGAGCGCTCGAGAGTTGGACTGGCCCATGGTTTTGAAAATGGTTTTGAGCGCTTGGGACTGCTCCTGAGCACTTGAGAATGATTTTGACACCTTATTTTCCCTTTTAAAGTCCTCCAAGAAGCTTTGTTCTGACTGGTCTAAGGCTTGTTTTAATCCAAATTCATCATCGGGGAGCCTCCGGGCCACAAATTAAGGAAATTCGAAGAGTCCAAATTGGGGTATCTACAGTTGCCCCTCTTTGGATGGTGCTCGGCATCATGTCTGGATACGAGTGACATCCAAAGATTGAGATAGCCCAATTCGAGTCACGTCAAACCCTTAATTTCGAAAACAAATGAAAATAAAAGTGTTTGATGCACACGGTCGCGTCTTTTCAGACTACCTACGTACCTTTTTTTGCAGGGATCAGACCAGCGTAGTTCTTTGGGGCAGATGCAAACACGTGTAATGCATGCATGAGAAAAGATCGGCACAACTTTGATAAGATAAATGCACGAAGGGTCCACCTGTTACTCTGTTCGATGGCTGGAACAAGGATAAAATAGCGCCCATAGGGGTAAGTATACCTGAAAACATGTTGAAAATGGCCTAAATAGACAAATTTCCATCGACTACCAAGTAGGATACCAAATTGTGAAGAGTGAGCCTAAAATCACAACACCGACAGAAGTTTGCCTCTCGCAGTCTCGTTCAACACGGGCGAAGCCAGGACTGAGATTGATTTTGTAAAAGGAAGTGGAAGCTAAGAAAGTCTCAAAAGCGAGAAATACACGGGACGACGGAGGATTGGCATGGGGGCCGAGGACAGATCAGAGCGCTCAGAACCATTCCCAAGCGCTCGGGAGTGGTCTCGAGCGCTCGAGACCGCTGTTGGGGCCTACTGTCCTTTTCATCTTCTTCGACTAATCTGGGGTTTAAACCCGATGCCACAGCGCTCGAGAACCAGAGCGACCGTACACCCTCTACCTTCGTACGATCTTACCTCCTCTCTCATTCGATCACTGAGCCTCTCTCTCTGACGATCTCTCTCACTCTCTCAGTCGATCTCTCCATTCTCTCTCGATTCAGTCGATCTCTCTCTCCAAAAATGGATCGAGCTCACGACCTCAAGGTTTCTTCGATCTTTAGGTGGGTAATCGTTTGCCAGGAGGTACGAATCGAGAGGAAGAAGAAGCTTTGGGGAGGAGAAGAACAGGCCATGGCCAATGGTGGTGATAAGGAGTTGCCCCGCGGCGAAAAGGCGGCGAAGGTGGCGGCTGCGGCGGCGATGGAGGGGGTCAGCAGTAGCACTGCTACAGAGACATGCTGGGCAGTGAGGGAGATGCTACGAGTAGCGGGGGAGGTGCCACGGGCACTCCTCATACTCCTACGATAGAGGAGTTACTCGCGGCCACCGAACGAGTCAGTGGTGAGTGGAGGGAGGGTGCTGGCGATGAGGTGATGACGGCTGGTCGCGTCGTCGCGACCCCGATCCTGAGGGGGACGGCCGTAGAACCGAGGGGAGGAGATAGCGGGATCGGTGCTTTGTACCTGGTTCCATTCGCGGAGGGGGATTTCTTGGATTCCGCGAGGCCGCGGGATATTCTAGACGCCCTTGGCCTCAACGCCGGGATCACAGAGGTGCTGAGGGGTGCAAGGACTCCAGAGGATCAGGCCTCGGCGCTCTTGTTTGGAGCGTTGTTGAGCGGTGCGGGGACGACTGCGACGAATACAGGGTCGCCGGAGATGGATGACTTGGGGGTAGAGGAGCCAGAGGATGAGGCAGTGGTCGAGGAGTGGGTTACGGCGGCCGCTGAGGTGAAGGCCTACCTGGCAGGAGAGCATCCTGAGTTTGTACCAGAGATTTATGCTCCACGATTCCACTTCTTTGAGCCGACCGGGATGACCTGCTACGTCCCTGCTCGGACTAATTATCCCGAGGACTTACTCCTCCGAGATCGGGATTCACACATCTCCTCTGGGTGGACTATGGTAAGATTTTAATGGTTTAACTTTTTGAATTAGACTTGCTTTGAGAAGTATTGCATCGCTTACAAATGCCATTTCTTTGCTTTGTTGAAACAGCGCACCACGGATATTTACAGCCACGGAGGTTCAGCCAGTTCGCTGAAGTACTTCAAGGAGTTGCCTCGGAGGGTGCGAGAGTTGGTAGAAAAGGCAGGTTTCAGGCCGTTCATACAGCTGATGACGGTGGTGAGGGTGGATCGCGCAGTTCTGACAGCGCTGACGGAGCAGTGGTGGGACACCACCAACACGTTCCACTTCCGCTTCGGGGAGATGACAGTGACTCCCCTCGACTTTGCAGCGATCACAGGACTCCGGGTTGGAGGCGAGCCAATCCTTTACGATCCGAGCATAGATTTGGATGATGCAGCCTTAGAGTGGTTCCTTGGGCGAGTCCCGCGCCATAGCGGAGGGGTGGCGGAGTATGGCTAGTTCAAGAAGTATTGGGATCACGAGCCGGCGAGCGACGTCGAGGTGGCCCAGATGGCCAGGGCCTACTTGCTATACCTATTCGGGGCTTCTCTATTCCCGAATAGGCAATCCCGGGTTCACCTCAGCTACTTGGCGGGCTTGGTGTATCTGAGACAGGCGGGACGATATGACTGGGGCGGTGCTGCTCTATGCATGCTCTACTGCTTTCTCGGGGCTGCCTCACGAGGAGTGGGAGACATCATCGGTGGGTACTAGAGGGTAGTCGAGGTATGATTTAATGTTACTGCTTTAAACTGCTTTGGAGATTGATTTATTGAGTTGAAAATGCACTGATTTGAACTGAAATGACTTCCAAAATTTGCAGGTTTGGGCTTACGAGGTCTTAGGAATGTTCCCACCCGAGAACACTTGCACAAATCCGCACTTGCTTCCACATGGACTTGCGTGGGGTAAGGAATATAGGAGAGCGAAGGAGCGGAGGTGACAAGTGTTGACCTTCCGACGCTGGCTGGACAACATAACCGGGGTTACTGTACAAACATCATCCTTCCTTTCTTTTCATGCCTTCTTGAAAAATGAAATTCTTGATTATTAATGCACACATGTTGAATGCAGGTTCACTGGGATCGATGGACCAGGGTGGAGGCTGACTTCCTTCCGAGGAGTCGGGAGGTGACGCGGAGTAGGATCCTGTTGGAGTGCCCCTGGGCTGGCAGTGGTACCTGGGGGATCGTGTGACACGGCAGTCACTCGGTTCTCCAGAGTTTATTGTGCCGGGGCCACTCCCTCCACGAGTGCAGAGGACCGAGACCTACACTCGAGCCGAGCTGGAGCAGTTCACGGCACCAGATACCGACTTGGAGAAGTACCTACGGCGCACGCTGGACTACGCAGCATATAGGGACAGGTATCTAGCTACTAGCTTGGGCGTGGAGAGGGAGCTGGAGAGACGGATGGCAGAGTCTGAGGCCAGACGGGAAGCAGGTGAGGCTGGAGGTGAGACTGGAGCACGAGGCCGCAGTGGTCGCTCTTCGCACGGTAGGGGTCGGGGTGCTAGACCTCCTGCTGGCGGGCGAGGTGCTAGCTCTTCGGGCCGAGGCGAAGGCAGCACGAGGGCTCCGGAGATGGCTGAGACTTCCACTCCACCCGGATTACCATCGTTGGAGTGGATGATCGGCGTGAGGGACTCTTCTGGGGCTCGGGTGGTGATAGACATTCCACGCCTTCCGCAGCCGCCAATGCGGCTTCCTACTCAGGTATGACCACAACTTTGCTTCTTTCTTGCTTCAAACATTTCTTGCTCATGTGCCTATCGTCTTAACTTTTGAATCATCGTGCAGGTGCCACGAGAATGGGCAGAGAAGGCCATCATGTTGATGGTGGGGATGCGCCAATTGCTGAAGGATTGTGCAAAAGGAAGAATCCTCCAGACTAGACCTGCTCCTGAGCCTGTTTTACCTGTTGCTCCTCAGGTATGAAAATGCATGCATATTCATTTTATTGGAATTAAAACATGTATCAAATGAATGAATGTTCATGATATGCAGGTGCAGCCACGACGCTCGACTAGGACGCAACCGCAGGGCACCACGAGTCTTCCAGCTTCCACTAGCACGAGAGGCTAGGGTACACAGAGGGTGTCACGGTCTGCCACAGAGGCGAGACAATTCGAGGTGGTTCCTAGGGCGATGTCCCAGTAGAGATCCGCTCCAGAGGAGTTAGAGGAGGAGACAGAGGAGTCGCTCGAGTCCCGAGCTTTAGGGTCTACAGACTCGAGTACTACCTCAGGCTCTCCCGGCGATGACGATGACAATGGTGACGACGAGGTTGAGAGAACTGAGTCGGAGGGGCACCAGCGGAAGAGGACTCGTCGAGACTGAGCTTTAGGTTTTTGCTTTGCTAGCTTTTCTTTTGCATGGGCCTGCACGCCATCGTAGTTGTAGCTTCCGGGCCTGCGTGCCTTAGTTTTGTTTCGGCCTGCATGCCCCGATAGATAGGATTGGGCATGTGTTTGCCCAACTCATGTATTTCCCTCTTTATCCATTGTAAATACCGTTTGGTCATGAAAGTTTGCACTTTTCTCCATTTGTTCGCACTCCCATTATAGAATTGTATTTTATGAAACACTACAACAAATTTGCCTTTTGGCGACAAGGATTGGCAACATAACAACAAATGCGTCGCCGGTGGGTATATATTGGCGACACACTTTCATGTTGCCAATAGTTTTCACATTCGGCGACAAAGATTGGCGACACAACAAAAAGTGCGTCGCCGTTGGGTATGTATCGGCGACAAACTTTGATGTCGGCAAAAGTCTTTACATTTGGCGACGCAAGTCGCGTTGTTGAAGGGAAAATTCGACGACACATTTTGATGTCGGCAAAAGTCTTCACATTTCGCGACGCAACTTACGTCGCCGAAAGGCAAATTTTTTGGCCGAAATGTTCAACGACAACATTACTGCATCACCAAAAGTCTTCACAATATCTAATTATATTATATGTCATACATTTTTTAATAATCTTTGATACAATTATTTAGCAGATCTCAATAAGACAAAACTACTTTAACAATCGAGACCGTTGATTTTGTTGTGCTTATTGATTAAATCTTTATCGTAAAAATTTGACTCAATCGGGTTTAGAAAGCTCCTTGCATTGGTACGCAATTTATTTTTTGGAAGATAGTTATCGTCCGATCAAATGTGTAGCGATACCCGATCAACTTCATTCTTGGTAAGATTGATGAATTCCATAATATGTAAAACATAGACAATTCAGATCGCAAAATAAAGACTCTGGTATGGGTCAGGTCTTGCAATCTAATACTTTAATACCTCGGGATGCATGAAATGTTGTCTGATCAGGCAGTTGCTGATATTTGATGATCTTGAATTTTGGTGACAATGATGAAATCAGTGAGATGTGAAATACTAACGGTTCAGATCGATCGCCGTAAACATTGAGTTAATAATGACCTTTAAATTCTATACATTCAATGTAATTGTTAACATACTAAGTCTTGTATTGTACTTGAATGTACAGTAGTCATTCGATCGCGACATAATTTCGAAGATCCAAACCGTTGATTTTGTTTTTCTTGTTGTTTATATCATTCTCACAAAAATTTGTCTCAATCGGATTTGAAAAGCTACTTTTTCGAGACACAAGTTGATTAACATAATGAGTTTTTCTGTCCGATCAAAGTGTGTAGCGTTACCCGATTAATTTCGTTGTTTGTACGAATGATATACTCCATAATATGTAAAAGATGGACAGTTCGATAAAAAAAAAAAAAGACTCATGTAGAGGTCGAGTATTGCAATCTAGTAGTCTAATGCCTCGGGATACACCAAATGTTGTCCGATCAGGCAGTCGTTGATATTCGATGATCCTCGATTTTGGTGATAATGATGAAATCAATTAGACGTGAAATTCTAATAGTTCAGAACAACAATTATTAAAATGTAATTGGCTGATTAAGTTTAGAATGTAAGGACTCGTAATTTCGGACATTTTTTTTTCAAGGTTTATTAAAATTAGAAATTGAAGGAAAATATGGAAATTGTTAGGTTTATTTGATTTTGGGGTTAATATGAGAGGATTGTTAGTGGAGGGAGTGCAAGTGTGAGTTGTGTGTGTGTGAGTATATAAAATAAGGTGTGTGTGTGTGTGGGGGATTAAAATCCCATCTCTCTCATCTCCCGATCTCTCCCTCATCTCTCGGCTCTCTCTCTCTCTCACTCACTCTCCCACAAAATCAACCCAAAACCCACAAAACCCAACCTCCAATCCTTCCTCCCTTCACATATATCGGTTCGTATTCCGTGGGTTTGAGCTCGGTGGAGGCGTATCTCATTCGATTCCGAAGTTTGGAGCTAGGGCTTGGACAATCCTTTCAAATTCGTTCTTGAATCTTGAGGTAGGGGGTTCTAACTCTCAATATATGTAAATGATGTGTTTCTTGTAGCTTGATTCTTGCCTTAGATCGTGGTTATTGTTGTTGATGTTGTTGTGGCCGAAAAACCCATCCCTGCCTGTCAAAATTCTGCTCGAAGTGGTTGTTATCGATACCTTTTGAAATTGTTATCGATACCTCTACGTTACCAAACCCAGAAAATTAATTGTTATCGATACCTTTGGTCCCTGTTATCGATACCCTTGCGTCTGGACTGATCCCAACCAGCATGTTATCGATACCTCCCTCAACGGTTTCGATAACTTTTCATTTTCAATTGATCCTAGCTCATCGTTATCGATACCTTCATCAATGGTATCGATAACTTCTTGTAATTGGACTGTTTTGCTAAGGCTAATTCCTACTCTGCTATCTTGGGTTCCTAATACCCTTATACCATTCCACACTTCGTAAATGATCCTCCATTTGAGTATTCGTTGTAAATGAATTCATTGGTTGTCCTCATAGTCCACACCCACGTTTGATCACGATCTCGCTAAAATACCATCATGTTTAATTATTAGTATTATCGATTTCGACCGCGAATTATCGATACTTTCCTCCTGTTGTCATCGATAACCATCCATGATTTTGCATTGTTTATTCATCTGTGATTGTATTCCATTATTTTAAGTTCCGACCGTTCCTAATCCATTCTAATCACCTCCCGAGTAAATCCTTAATTTGATTACTTGCTATTATCAAACCGTTGGACATTTTTACGAGTTTAGGCATGATCTTTTTACAAAGAATGCTTTATGATCTAAATTTGGTTTGAACGGTACGAACTTCACTGTTAAAGGATTTGGAACATTACGAACACAACGAGAACGTATCGTAGAATATTTATGAGTGTCGTAGGTTGTTCGAATATCGTGGTAGGCATATATGGTAGATGGGAGTGGCATAATGACCTTAGGGGTAAGGTAGTAACGTGTATCCTCACAACTCGTTGACCCTCCCGATCGTCCTTGGTACACTTATTTCGGGATTCAAGCATAGGAATTAGTAGGTCGGATGTTTTACAAAACCGCTTGTAAGTGGCTTGTTGCGTAGGTGCGGGATAAAATTGGAGGTATGGTGAGGATATGCGTATTAGTCTATGAGCGATGCGGATGATTGTTGGCCTTGTAACGCCATGTGATTGATTGAATGATTCTTGGATTCGATTGAGTGATTTGATGTTCGTGAAGTGGAAGTTAGTTATGAAATGGTGGAGGGTCGGTTAAGCGATGTGCGTTTCCGCTAACCAATGATGATTATTATTATTGAGGGAATAGACTCGGGGTGACCCTGCGCTCGAGGGAACTAGACCCGAGGTGACCCGAATGATTGTTATTGTTGAGGGAAAAGACTCGGGGTGATCCTACGCTCGAGGAGATAGACCCGAGGTGACCCCAAGCTATTATTATCAAGGGAATAGACTCGGGGTGACCCTGCGCTCGAGGGAATTAGACCCGAGGTGACCCTAGAGTTCATTGAAGGAATATCTGATTAAAGGAAAAGAAAGATTATGTAATGAAGGGATTGAATAATGATGATTGTAGACTCGAGGAAGACTGTAGTACCGTATGGAGGATAATAAAATGATTCGGAATTGGTTTTAGACTAAAATGGATCAACGTAAGCCTATCGATGTATTTAGTCTGAGGAGTGAACGGTTAGTGACTTTCCAGTGAAGCCTAGGATCCTTAATCTAAGAGTATAACTCGGTGGCAATCATTCGTATTTTGGGCGTATCCATCCTTTTTCACTCACTCATTCATGGTGCATGACTCATTTTATTTTCATATAGTTTGAGCATAGAACTCTCTACTGGGGACGTGTTTTGCTCAACCCTATCCTTCTTTCAGGTACACCCGAAGATTGTGACATGAAGTGCTTGGCGTGCCTTTGACATCATCCCTTTTGAAAGCTGATATGAGAAATTACTTTGGTATTTATTTTTTTTTTTTGTAAAACCCTCTGGGAATGTAATATTAATTTCTAATACGACTATCGTTTGATCAAGGAGGATTGTAAACTCTAAACCTTCTTTCCCATTATGAAATTTGTATCGTCAAGCTTGATAAGAAACTTTGAATTTTAAATTTGCAACTTTGGGAATGAACCTTGATTTTGGGTATTATCTGTATAATTGCGAGGTATTGTTATTCTGAAATCTTTATACTTTATGTTGAAAATCGAGGGCGTGACAACTTGGTATCAGAGCGTAAGTTTAGAATACCTAGAGGCCGTGGGGAGACTTTTAGTCTCATGGGTTCAAAAGTCACTGCATCTTTTTACAAAACCGCATGTGTGCTTGCATGAATGAGTTAGTACGTCGATATAGCATTGCATTTATATTATAGGAGAGTGGCGTTGTGTTGTTTTCCATGCTGGATAGATTGTAGACTTGCATCGTATAGCAATGTGGTTAATACTGATGACTTTCTTTTTATTCTTTCATAATAAGATGTCTTCGAGGAATGGAGTTAGGTGTGGAGAAACCGGGGATCATGAACACCAGGGCCATAGTGCATACGAGGAGAATGAAGCGACTCAATGTACCAGGGATGAAGCGATGTTTCCTGAGATCGTTGAGTGTGCGAAGGGTGTTGAGATTCCGGAGAGCGCGCAGGTTGGTGTGAATGTAGGGGAGATTAGAAGTCGAGTCGTTAGTGCGAGGTCATCCTCAGAGAGTGTTGAGAGTTCAGGAAAGAAGAAACCTAAGATATCAAAGCCAGAGATTCAGGGTCAGCAGGACCTTAAGCCACCTCCTCATTCTAGGACATTGGGAGTTCCCCTCAAGCGCCAGATTATGTGTTATCAATGTCGTCAGTTTGGTCACATTCGTTCTCAATGCCCACAACGTGGGGGATCTTGTTATGCTTGCGGCGAACCTGGCCACGTGGTGAGAAATTGTCCTCAGAGACTGGGAGTGCAAGGTGAGTCGAGTTCAATGCAGCAGCACAAACGTACACCGACGCAGTAACAGATGTAGTTCCGCAGCTAAATCACCTCCTGCTACTCTTTAGCTCTCAGAAAACGTTACTTGTTTGAGGTATCATCTTTTCCTAGTTATTCTACTCGTTCGCTCCAATGCTTTTGATTCGTAAGCATTTCACTCATTGAGAGCCATATTCTTGTTCATGTTTGGAATCGAAAATAAGAAATCTTAGTCCACGCGTGTAGAGGAATATCGATACACCATATTTGCCAAGATTATGGGTCAATCTTTCCATATGGACGTGATATCTTTGACTTCTTTAATTTAAGCATGATGAAAATAGATATAATTTGGGAAGAGATCGGTTATATCCATGATAGTAGGTGGGATTCCGAGTGCGATCTTGTAAGCGTTGTTTCTTTAAGTGCCCTTGTTTGTTAGCCTAATCGAGCCTTGTTAGAATTGTATCGTAATCTGCTTTCCGTGAAATCTGTTAAAATCGTTGGTCTGTTGTAACTTTTGATTTTTTTTTTTTGGTTAGCTGGTATGCTATCCGTTCCTAGCTTTTCTTGGGTATATCCGAACCCTTGTGGCAAAGCATCCTATGACACTTTTGCTATTCAATTTGACGAATGTTTCTCATTCTCTATTTGAGGTCTTATGTTGACACCACCCTGCTTGAGATAAATTTATATTGGTCAGTTTAGATTCCCTTGAGGTGACTATCTTTTTTTGTCATTTTCTTGTAATCGTTATTCCACGTGAGTACTTAATTTGCAGATTCAACCACTTGAACCCAATTTGTGGTCATGTACCTTATGATATACAAATTTGTTGGCACCATCAAACTTTGGATCTTGTTACCATTGTTGCCTACTTTGGGCCGTCATTTGTTTTGATCCCATGACTAAGAAGTCATACAGATTGGACTCGTATACATTTTGTAGCTGTTTGTTTGCCCATGCCTATTTGGTTGGTTCGAATCCCAAATTGTTGGAGTCAACTCTTGTGATGACATATTTGTTGATATCTATTCGTTGGCACTGTTCAATACGAGTTCAATTGTTGAAATTAATCTCAGTGGCATTTAACCCTTTAGTGGTTCCTCAATTCTAGAGGTATATGATGGTTCATTATGTGATGTTCAGTCTTAACTTGTTAAAAGTATTGCTCAAATCTGGTACTGGACCAATTTCCAATCTTGTATGAGTTGGTTTGTTAAGAATCTACTTCATTACTTCATGTTCATCGTCAGTAACGTTATGATCGGTTGTTTTAAGATTCCTCGGAGTATCGTGAGCTTGTACGTTGAGTTTGTTGACAAATTATTTTTTTTAAAGATTTCAAGTATTCTTTGAATTCTGGATACTTCAATATCGTTCTTGAAATTCTTGATTAGCGTTGATCAGGTTTTGGAGCCTGCTCTTTTCATTTGAGATGTCAATCGAATTCTTTTCATGATCTTAGAACTACTCAACCTGGAGCGAGAATTTGGTGCGACTCTTAGAAGAATTGGCTTGTGTTGTAGATTCGCTAGGTTTAGTATTGAGAAGTACGGTGAAACCTATTCGCTAACGATACTTGGAAGTTCGAGGGAGAATGACTGAATAGATTAAGGTAACTCGTCAGAGATTGCTAACCGTGCGAGGTTAACCAAGGGACTATGCCAACTGTCGTCGTCATCCATAGCCATTCGAGGGGGAATCGCATGTTTCATAAAGCATCATCGCTTTGGAGTTTGTCTCGTCTTGGGGAGGAAAGGAAGCGTTCACCGCTAGAAGGATAGTTTAAAGTGTCGGATACGGTGTGTGTTTTGGATAGCCAAGCGACTACCGATGAAATCCACTTGGAAGAGGCACTTGATCACCGCCCATTCTAAATGGAAGTCTCGAAGAGTCAATTGGATTATCGGGTTACGTCTAGAGACAAGATCTTCGTGTTTGGATAGATAATCGTATGTAGAAACTTCGCGATAAAAAGGGAGCTTAGAAATTGCGTACTGTTTGGCATTGCTGCCGAGATTTTCAAGTATTTGTAATGCGTTAAATGTATACGGGTATTATGGAAGTATGAGCCGAATCCAATGTATGTGTTAGAACGATCCGAACTCGAGTTAGAGGATGATGCGTCCTACGGTAAGAAACTAATATGTGTCCTAGACTTGCATGATCAAGTTTTAGAAGGGTAATACAATACGGTTAGTACGAGTTTACGTGGAGGAAAAAGGAGGACAAGATTAGACAGAAATGCCCTGCTTTTGTCTCGATTTTATTGCTATGAACTTTGACGTAAATTCTCATGATTACTGAATTGTTGCATGATGAACCGTGTTATGGTTGAGGTGTACCTGTATAGTGTGTGTTGGTTGGACTTGGTTTGGCAAATTTCGAGGACGAAATTTCTTTAAGGAGGGAAGGGTTTAAGGACTCGTAATTTCGGACATTTTTTTTTAAAGGTTTATTAAAATTAGAAATTGAAGGAAAATATGGAAATTGTTAGGTTTATTTGATTTTGGGGTTAATATGAGAGGATTGTTAGTGGAGGGAGTGCAAGTGTGAGTTGTGTGTGTGTGAGTATATAAAATAAGGTGTGTGTGTGTGTGGGGGATTAAAATCCCATCTCTCTCATCTCCCGATCTCTCCCTCATCTCTCGGCTCTCTCTCTCTCTCTCACTCACTCTCCCACAAAATCAACCCGAAACCCACAAAACCCAACCTCCAATCCTTCCTCCCTTCACATATTTCGGTTCGTATTCCCTGGGTTTGAGCTCGGTGGAGGCGTATCTCATTCGATTCCGAAGTTTGGAGCTAGGGCTTGGACAATCCTTTCAAATTCGTTCTTGAATCTTGAGGTAGGGGGTTCTAACTCTCAATATATGTAAATGATGTGTTTCTTGTAGCTTGATTCTTGCCTTAGATCGTGGTTATTGTTGTTGATGTTGTTGTGGCCGAAAAACCCATCCCTGCCTGTCAAAATTCTGCTCGAAGTGGTTGTTATCGATACCTTTTGAAATTGTTATCGATACCTCTACGTTACCAAACCCAGAAAATTAATTGTTATTGATACCTTTGGTCCCTGTTATCGATACCCTTGCGTCTGGACTGATCCCAACCAGCATGTTATCAATACCTCCCTCAACGGTTTCGATAACTTTTCGTTTTCAACTGATCCTAGCTCATCGTTATCGATACCTTCATCAATGGTATCGATAACTTCTCGTAATTGGACTGTTTTGCTAAGGCTAATTCCTACTCTGCTATCTTGGGTTCCTAATACTCTTATACCATTCCACACTTCGTAAATGATCCTCCATTTGAGTATTCGTTGTAAATGAATTCATTGGTTGTCCTCATAGTCCACACCCACGTTTGATCACGATCTCGCTAAAATACCATCATGTTTAATTATTAGTATTATCGATTTCGACCGCGAATTATCGATACTTTCCTCCTGTTGTCATCGATAACCATCCATGATTTTGCATTGTTTATTCATCTGTGATTGTATTCCATTATTTTAAGTTCCGACCGTTCCTAATCCATTCTAATCACCTCCCGAGTAAATCCTTAATTTGATTACTTGCTATTATCAAACCGTTGGACATTTTTACGAGTTTAGGCATGATCTTTTTACAAAGAATGCTTTATGATCTAAATTTGGTTTGAACGGTACGAACTTCATTGTTAAAGGATTTGGAACATTACGAACACAACGAGAACGTATCGTAGAATATTTATGAGTGTCGTAGGTTGTTCGAATATCGTGGTAGGCATATATGGTAGATGGGAGTGGCATAATGACCTTAGGGGTAAGGTAGTAACGTGTATCCTCACAACTCGTTGAACCTCCCGATCGTCCTTGGTACACTTATTTCGGGATTCAAGCATAGGAATTAGTAGGTCGGATATTTTACAAAACCGCTTGTAAGTGGCTTGTTGCGTAGGTGCGGGATATAATTGGAGGTATGGTGAGGATATGTGTATTAGTCTATGAGCGATGCGGATGATTGTTGGCCTTGTAACGCCATGTGATTGATTGAATGATTCTTGGATTCGATTGAGTGATTTGATGTTCGTGAAGTGGAAGTTAGTTATGAAATGGTGGAGGGTCGGTTAAGCGATGTGCGTTTCCGCTAACCAATGATGATTATTATTATTGAGGGAATAGACTCGGGGTGACCCTGCGCTCGAGGGAACTAGACCCGAGGTGACCCGAATGATTGTTATTGTTGAGGGAAAAGACTCGGGGTGATCCTACGCTCGAGGAGATAGACCCGAGGTGACCCCAAGCTATTATTATCAAGGGAATAGACTCGGGGTGACCCTGCGCTCGAGGGAATTAGACCCGAGGTGACCCTAGAGTTCATTGAAGGAATATCTGATTAAAGGAAAAGAAAGATTATGTAATGAAGGGATTGAATAATGATGATTGTAGACTCGAGGAAGACTGTAGTACCGTATGGAGGATAATAAAATGATTCGGAATTGGTTTTAGACTAAAATGGATCAACGTAAGCCTATCGATGTATTTAGTCTGAGGAGTGAACGGTTAGTGACTTTCCGGTGAAGCCTAGGATCCTTAATCTAAGAGTTTAACTCGGTGGCAATCATTCGTATTTTGGGCGTATCCATCCTTTTTCACTCACTCATTCATGGTGCATGACTCATTTTATTTTCATATAGTTTGAGCATAGAACTCTCTACTGGGCACGTGTTTTGCTCAACCCTATCCTTCTTTCAGGTACACCCGAAGATTGTGACATGAAGTGCTTGGCGTGCCTTTGACATCATCCCTTTTGAAAGCTGATATGAGAAATTACTTTGGTATTTTTTTTTTTTTGTAAAACCCTCTGGGAATGTAATATTAGTTTCTAATACGACTATCGTTTGATCAAGGAGGATTGTAAACTCTAAACCTTCTTTCCCATTATGTAATTTGTATCGTCAAGCTTGATAAGAAACTTTGAATTTTAAATTTGCAACTTTGGGAATGAACCTTGATTTTGGGTATTATCTGTATAATTGCGAGGTATTGTTATTCTGAAATCTTTATACTTTATGTTGAAAATCGAGGGCGTGACATAGAATTTGTCCGTACTGTGCGTTACGAGGGTGCTTTATTATTTTGGCGCTAGTTCTCCAAAATAATTGAAATCCCAAATCTGTTTCGCGGCATGTTTCTCGCTACAATTTTAAAAGGCTCCAAAACGACGTAGTATCAATGATAATTATTTGTTTATTTTATTTCTAAGCTTAAATACTAAGAGAATTGAACCAAATTGGATGGGTCGGCACAATTTGTCCAGATTTTCCAATTGTACCCCTCAATTGGGGAGCCACTGGTTTTGGAACCGAGGGTAATTTCGTCCATTTGCCTCCTGCGAAGGACTTGGCCCAGATGAAGCCACGTCTCCTCTTTTGCCTTCACCCTTCCTTCGTCTGGTTTGTTTGGAGTAGAAGAGAGAGAGAGAGAGAGAGAGAGAGAGAGAGAGAGAGACTGTGTTGGAGACCGAAAGAACGGAAGAAATCAGCGGTGCCTTTACCTTTCCTTCGTCTGGTTTCGAGCAAATAGAAGAGAGAGAGAGAGGAGATAGTGTTGGACGGAAGAAGGAGAAGCCTAGGCGACGGACGGTGAGGAGATAGTGCTTAGATCGACGGCTCCTGCATGTGCTTCTAAGGTTTGGCTTGATTTTTGTGATTTTTTCAATTTGTTTTCTTCACTGTGATTTGGGGGTTTTTCCGTTTCACTGTTGCACTTGCCAAATGGCGTTTACTGCGGTTTATTGGTGAACAATCAAAGGTTTCGGTGGTGAAATTAGCGGTTGTTGGTCGTTCTGTCAGGTTCGGTTCTTGTTTCTTGGATTTCTCTTTTCTGTGTCGATTTATGGACGTGTTGTGCGTTTCGGGTTGGTTTGTTTCGTTGCTTTGTTCTTTGCTTAAATCGACGGCTCCTGCATGTTCTTCTAAGGTTTTGCTTGATTTTTATGATTTTTCCAATTTATTTTCTTCATTGTGATTTTGGGGTTTTTTTGTTTCACCATTGCACTTGCCAAATGGTGTTTCCTGTGGTGTATTGGTGAACAATCAAAGGTTTCGGTGGTTATGGGTTAATTATTTGAGTCATGAGCATATCTTTTTGGGTGGTTGTTTTTTTTTTTTTTGTGTTTGAGGAAAGTTACGGTGTGCTAGCTTCCTTTTGTTGGTTATGTCCGTGTGGCTGGATTTCTTTTATTTATGACTAGAGGCTGAAGCACATGCGATGTGTGTGCAATTTTTTTTTATGGCAGAATTTGCCAAATTCTACTGTGTGATCGAATATTTACAAATTTTGTCAAAAATTGATCAAAATTTTGGGATGTAGAAGATTTTTAAGAATGATGTTGCACATGGGCCAAAGTTGTGAGGACTGGAAATCACACATCCAAGTTGTAGAAATTTGTATTGATCAAATACTTGAAACTCTATTTTATGCTGCTTTCAGCTGTTTTCATTATCAAGTATGCGTAGTACATGGCTTTGCGAGCATTTATCTTGATAATGCTGTTTGGCTTATCAAAGGCAAAACTTATTTGGCTGATGTCACAAATTGGCAATTCAAAAAATTTGCTATGATAGTGAATCCTATTTTCATTAGAATCTATCATTGTGCCCAAGTAAGTAACAATATGTTTTTGTTCGTCAGCACGTATAGCTTGGTAATTTTATGGAGGCTAGATTTCATTTTTTGGATTTTCTAGACTTTAGAGTAATGACTTTATTACATCGATAGTTTTTAGTTTTGTTTTTGTCTTCCTCCTCAATGCTCTGATAGGAGAATATCTAACTTGATAGACCAAAAAAATTAAAATACTATGAAAAGCGTGTACCTTTTCGTTTTCTATATTCATTTTTAGGTTTGTTTTCCATTAGAGTATTATGATAATTTTAGTGTTATCTACCCTGTTAATAAAAGAACGTTGAATGGGTGGCGATATTTGGTCTGGTTTTCCCAATTAAGCCCCTAGATTGGACGGGTTCTAGATTTGCCTTCAAGGGTATTTGTCATCAATATGCAATTTTTAACTTAGCTGTAGATAATTGGTCCACTTTTAGGTTTCCCCGCTGATAATGGATTTTACTATGTTGTTACTCCCGAGACTCAGAAAACCATAGCCGCTGTGTTGTACTATAGAGAAAATAACCATGACCAGATGACTTTTAAGCTAGATGTCAAATTCATGCATGACTATGGTGATTTGTTAGAGTTGGGTGGTGATCTTGAATGGACAGCAGAGAATGATTTAGTGATTTGGTTTGAGCTATTGTGGAGAATTGATTTGTGCAATACAGCACTATTGGTATTTATCAAGCGTTTCAACTCATTACGATTTATATATTTTTGCTTGTTGCTGTGCTTTATTAATTTGAAGAAAAAATTAGAATTGCTTGCAAGTATATGTAGTTTTTTCACTTTCTATTAAAGAAACTTCTTTCTTCTAGGTGCTGTCTGTTGTTGGTATTTAGCACACAACTTGAATCATGATCTAACTAGCTTAATGGTATGGATCTGTAATTTTAGAGGAATATGATACTGCCTTTGATTAGCTCATCCTAACGCTTAAGCGTGTGAAACGTAGAATGGACTATATGGATTGGTCCAAGTTGCATATAAACTTGCCCGAAACACCCTGCATATATTACAAAATAACAAGAAATATTGCATCTCCAGCGATTATGTTATATATACGGATATCTACATGCATTAGACGTACTGGGAGAGCCTATAGTATTGGTGTGTCTGTCTCTCTGCTAAGTGCGACAACAATTGTTTTTTCTTAATATCTTATATATTGGAGTTTACATGAAAACATATGATTTCCCCTTCTTTTTTGCAAGTATGCACACTGTAGAAGAATATTTACTCATTTACTTGGTGACTATCAGATTCTAATTATATTTGAATACTTATCTAGATTTACGCTGCATAGTTAAATCCACTTTGGTACAATCATTGGAGTCTGTTTTTGAAGATTTGTGTCTTGGACAGGGGTAATCACGTCCATCCATATGGAAATCCTTCCTGGTGTCAAGTACATTCGTCTAAGGCTGGAGAAGAGAGAGCCATGTAACAAACCAATTGAACGGTTTGTTTTCCTCTTTAGATCTTCCCAATTCCTCACTCTCTCTCTCTATCACCTCTCTCCTTAGCTCGTCTCAAATCTTCTTCGATGGACAGCCCTGCGATCAAGAACCGCCCCAACTCAGTACATTTACTCCTCGGCCTTCTATCTAACCAGACTCCTGTTGCACCGGAAGCTCTTCATTCAACAGAGATCTTGTCCTTGAAAGCAATCAACCAACAACCATCAGCTTCCGCCACCTCTAGCGCCAACAACCACCGTCAATGCCTCCAACCACCAGGTACCGCCACTATTTGGAATTTGGGTTTGGGTTTGGGTTTGGGTTTGAGTTTGAGTCAGAATTTTGGTTATTTGGTATTGGATCTTAGTAGAACTCAAATTTGAGTTGAGTTTGATTAAGGACTAGAACACCAAAAAGAGATTTACTCTCAAATTCTGGGTTTCAGTTTAATTTTAGATCAGGGTTGGAGATGCTCTAATACAACACCCTTGTACACATACATAATGATGGTCTAGGAAAGTGAAAAGTAATGAATTGTCTCCTCCCCCTCCCTCCCCTTCTTTTCTATGATAAAGACCCTTTTTCCCTTCCTTTTCTTTCTTTTGCCTTGTGAAAACTAAGTGAAGAAGCTTTAATTGCATAATATGACAACCAGTATTAGTTTATATGTGCACTTGAATGTATGTACGAACTCTAAACCAAGTACATCTGTAATTAAGGCTTTCGCAGTTGAGTTCCACGTCTGTTTCGCTAAGGAACTGAATTAGGACAAAAATAGGTTGCTTACGGAACCTTTGAGTCAGCATAGTCATTGGGGACTTGTGTGATGTTATGTGACCTCTCTCTATCTATCTGCCATCTTCATCTTCTGGTGTCTAAAATTGTTCCCTCAAAAGGCAGATTTGAGAGAAGATAAGCAGTTCCAAATGGATTATCCCAGCTTTTGTACCATTTCTACAGCACAGGCATGCACTTTGCATTTGGAAACCCAGTGAAGTGTTTGTAATGTTTAGTATACAATGACTCTCTTAAATTGAAGTGCTAATATGATAGTATTAAAAAATGTATTGGAGTTAAAAATGGAATTGTTCATAATATTTGTCCAAGAAGATGAATTAAACTGACTTCTTGACTTGTACCATGTAGTAAACTGCTTTGCTACTCTTCTACTATGTTACAAGAAAAATTAAAGCACAACAACTATAGTAACTATTATCCCCGTTTCCCAAGAAATGGATTCCCACTTGTACTGAATAGTAAAATCAGTGGGGCTCCATCAGTTGCTGGCCGGCCATTGGATTGTCCTTTTTTGCTTTTTGTTTAATGCTATAAACGTATTAAACCACATGTTTGGCTCCAGGTTATTTGCAGAGTTTTAATTTTTTCCTTCCTTATGATCACAGGGTGAAGAACTAAGGAAGCAAATAGGAGCAGTGGCATATCTAGAATGCAGCTCCAAAACACAGCAGGTTCGTATCACCTCTGTATGCATATGTAGTTACTGATGCACAAACCTTCCTTGAGGATTGAGTCTACATTTGGCATACCGAAAGAGACCATACGTCATCGACATGGAGAGGAAGTATGGATAAACGACAAGCTTAAAGAAGTTCATGTACGTATGAACTTTACTAAATTCTACTACATTTGCTCAGTTTATTGTGTTCCCTATCTGCTCTGTTTGCAAATGATTCAAGTATGGATAAACAAGGCTACGTCATCGATACTTGATTTAAGTTCTCTTCCCCTTTACTTGATTGCAAATGTAGGTTCTTATATATGCCGATAATGGCCTAAGTGAACAACTAATAAAAGACCTTACATGTTCTTAGAAAATAGTGCTACTGTAGGGTTAATTCTTGTTAACTCACTTGTCAATTTGCATTATTTCAAACTAAGAGCAACGTTGTATGATCGTGGGTATATGTTTATATTTAGGGAGTAGTTGACAAATGATCGGTGAACTGCCAAAAAATTTGTACTACTTTGTTTGTTGCATGAGCAAATCACTTGAAATGATCTATCTTGATATGCTTACTGGCAAACCTTTGAAGATCAGCATAGGAATTCATGATATGGTCTTGATTTTGCTTCAAACATATTTTCTTTGTTGGTAGACTACTAATCAGAAACAGATTGGCAAATGTAAATTTCTACATAGACATGTAATATGCTAACTAATTCAAATTGACGTAGGCTGAGATTGCTAAAAAGATAGCCGAGTTGCAACCCGGTGTCACAAATCCTCAATCTGAGGTACAAGTTTCCATTGATGTGCTTGGGAAGAGATCGGGCTACTTGAAGGGATATGGAATTCGCAAGAGCACATATGCTATACAGTCTCAAGTAGTCCCAAATTCAGAGGGAGTTGCTCTGAAAGAAGTTGTGGCTGATCAAGCAAAACTCCTAGCTAATTATCCTAAAAAATTTGAAACCATGACGCTCTTCATGGCTACAAAGAATGGAGTTGATCCAGCCACCGTTCCGGAGTTGATTTCAAGTAATGAAAATGGAGAAGATACTTTGATTGGACTAGAAGATGGAATTTCAACTTAAATGGAGGTCGAACGTGCTAACTTTAGATGTTTTGAATTTGTTTTTTGATATTACGTTTGATGCAACTATGGTTGGTTATTACTGTTGAAAATATTTGGATGCATAGACATCTAGATTAGTTTTTGGATACATGGCTGGTGGAGTAAATTTTTGGAGCCGTGACAGGTGGAGTAAACTAGTTTTTGGATACATGGCAGGCGGAGTAATCTTTTGGTTGTATTTTGGATGTTTGGATAAGTTGGGGATAATTATTTGGCTGTAATATTCTGGATGTTTGGATAATTGGTTTTTGGAATGCGATATGTAATAGAATGACATATCTATTGATTTTGATGAACTTCTAAATGAGTTTGGTTGGAATGAATGTATTTTCAAGTTATTGATAATTATGAATAGATAAATGCATGATATCAGGTTATAGGGAAAAATAGATTTAATAAAAATTATATCCTCTTTATTTAAAATACTTTTGCCGATGCAAAGTTTGTCGCCAAATGTGCTATATTATCCCAGATTAAATGCACTTTCGCCGACACCAACTTGTGTTGCCAAATCCACTGCTTTTTGCCGACACAGGCAATTTGCGTCGGCAAAAACTATTGCCGACATAGCAACGCCGACGACGTGCTGACGCAAGGTTTTACATCGGCGAAACTCTTTGCCAACGCAAATATGCCTTTGCCGACAACTTTTTTGCGTCGGTAGAACCTGATTTTGTTGTAGTGAAATATGTCTCTCTAGCTTTGAAAGAAAGTGAAGAGCACGCGAATTTCAACCGATACTCTTAAAATAGGATAGAGTTTGACACTACTGACTTGACTCGTAGAATTTGACTTGAGATGACAGGAACGTACTTAATGTGGAATTTGCGATCATTAAGGAAGGCAACAGCTAACTTTGACAGTGATTGGACACCAGAATGGGACACAAGAGTATTTGGTCCAAGTGTATAGCCTATGACGTGCATTAGGTTTCACCAAAATGCCCTTAACGACACCTTGATATACACACAAGTAATGAAGTTGAGGCGTTTGAAAGCGAAAATTGATTTCATAAGCCTTAGTGCGCGTTTGACCGCGTTATACCGTTACCAGCTCATATTAAGACTTGCATACACCATTCGATTTGACCAAATGTTCTTGACACGAATTTTGACACGTCCATGGGAAGGAAATCATCAAGATTTTGAGGTTTTTCAAGGAATATATTCGAATACTCAAGAAAATGGACAACCGATCATGCTGTATTCCCCCAGGAACAGGTTAGAAGTTGATGGACTTGGTGCACTGAGATGGCGATGCTACTTTAAGGCCAAAATCTGGAAACAAGAACCTGCTGCAAAACTGCAGAGCTCTTGAGCGCTCGAGAGTGGGGTCAAGCGCTTGGGAACGTACTCCCGAGCGCTCGGGACTGTTGTCACCAGCAGACCTATGTTGCTTCCCAATACCACTCAATAGCTTTCCCATGTTGTCTTCTTGCACCTGCATGTTTTCAAGGTGTTTCAGTGGTTTTAAACCAGCTGCTTCCCCAGGCAGAACAACTTCCCAAAGCTAGACTTGTGTCTTTCCAACACTTTTTCAAATTTCCAAAGGTTGAATCTTTGAAAATGTTTTGAAAACGACAAATTTGCTGAGTTTCAAGGCTGGTGAGAGAGGGGTTGCCTCTTCCAGCTCTCAATAAATACCGAGCCTAGCTTTGGTAAATCATTCACATTCCAGTCCATTCTTCTTCTTTCAAAAACTCCCTTTTCTCATGGCTTTGTTGAACCAAGCTTTGCTCCGGCCTTGGTTGGACAGCCTTGAAGGCATCGACTGGCTGAATTTCTGAGGGCACCGCCTTTATGCTTTGAGGCATCTCCGAGACGTTGCAATTCGTCCTGTCTTGTTACATGCGGCAGCACATTTTTGGGATTCCGAAGTGCATGTCTTTCGCTTTGGTTCTCAAGAACTTTGCCCCACCGTCAAGGAGTTCCATGCCTACCTTGGAAGCCATGATTCTGTTGAGCCAGTTGTTCCTATGATCTGGGAGAGCATGAAGAACATTCCTAAAGCCAAGCTGGGTGTTAGTGGTAACACTGCTGAATTTCTCACTCGACACAATGCCATCAACATCGTGCAGCTGTACGAGAAGTTTAGTCCACCTGGAAATCTGACGGACTTCGAATACCAAGGTCATCGGATGACAGCTTGTTGCATTTTTCTCTTGGTGGCTTTCTTACTGGCTCCTTCTATTGGTCAGCCTAGCCCTTTGCTGGTGGGAGTCGCTGCTCAGATTGAGGCTCGCAAGGACGTCGCTCCTTTAGTCCTTGCAGAGACCCTGATGGGGTTGGATGCTGTTCGTGCTGGTCGCACGAGGGTTTTTGGTGGTAGCTCGCTACTGTTGCAGGTCCGGACCTCACTCAGCTCTCCTTTTTCTATTTCTCTCATTTTTTTTACCTCGACGCTCAGCTTAGGTTTTATCTGGCTCCTTACTTGTTTTCTCTCTCTTTTTTTTTTGACAGATATGGCTTTGTGACAAACTAAACTTGCTGACTCCCCCGGCAAATGACTGGTGGTAACGTGCCAGCGGATGGAATCGCCCTTTTCAAGTGATGTACAGGAATGAGGATGACTGGGCTGACTTCTTTGCTTCCGTGGATGATGATGACATTGCTTGGCGGTGTCATTGGCCGAGGCTCCCTGCGATGACCGTGAGTAACATGGGTTCGCCACAGGTGTTTGTGGCAGGCTTGGCTGGCTTCACTTTCTATTCACCACTCCGCATTCTGCGCCAGCTTGGACTCAGCCAGGAGATGCCGCCCCAGGGCTCAGAAGTGCTTCGTCTCCCTCCGTTCACCATTCCAGGCCTTCGAAGTTCAGTGCGAACGTGGGGATCTCGTAGGACTGAGCCGATTGATCCGCTCTACTCCATTGCCCTGACTGGTAGGTACCAGAAATGGCTAAGAAGGGATGTGGAAGCGAGGAGGGGTTGATTGCTTACTTTGCCATTCTTTGAAATAAAAGAGTGGATCTCGTTGTGTGTTTTTCCTTTTTCGTGTTCAGCTTGTACTAAAGAAATAATCTGAATAAAATTGACTGATTAAGGGTTTTCACCTTTCGGTTCATTAATCGCATGTGCCTTGCAAGGAAACATTTTGATTTGTCAATTTGGATTTGATTTTTGTGATTTAAGACCGAACCTCAGTGTGAGATTGTCTACGTATCCCTCAGGAAAGGGAATCAGGCCCATACGTAGTTCGGGCTAGGGTTCGCTCGGGTATTAACTCTCCTTTTTGCGCTCTAAATTTTGCATAGTACCGCCCTTCCGGGTTTTCGGCCTAGCGAGCTTTCTTTCTGACTTTTTGCCCTAACTTTTGCCTAGGCCGCCCTTTCGGGTTTTCGACCTAGCGGGCTTGCTCTAATTTTTGCCTGGGACCGCCCGCCCTTGCGGTTTTCGGCCCAGCGAGCTCTCTCAAGGGTAATAACATTTGAGTTGATCCAAATTGACAAGGTTTGAGAATTCGTTGTCGTCAAGGTCAACTATTGAGGCTGCTCCTTCGGAAAGGATAGACTTGATGATGTACGGCCCGGCCCACTTTGGTCAGAACTTCCCTCGTAGGTCAAAAATCGGCGCCCGGATTTCCTTGAGTACCATATCCCCCTCTCGTAGGTCCCTCGACTTCACTTTCTTGTTGAATGCTCAGGCAATCCTCTGCTGATAACCCTAGATGTGATACAATGCTCGCAACCTTCTTTCGTCAAATAGCATGAGTTCTTCGAACCTCCCACTGATCCATTCAGCTTCGTCTATTCCTTGTTTTGCCATGACCCTCAGCGACGGAACTTCTAGCTCGATAGGGAGAACGGCTTCCATACCGTACACCAAAGAATAGGGTGTTGCCCCTGTCGGTGTGCGGATAGACGTCTGGTATCCCCATAAAACTAGTGGTAATTGTTCGTGCCAATTCCTAGTCGACTCAATAGTCCTTTCGAGAATCATCTTGATGGTCTTGTTTGCTGCTTCGACCGCCCCATTCGTTTGTGGCCGATAAGTGGTCGAGTGATGCACTTGAATCTTGAATTCGTCAAAGAGTTCGAGACCTTTTCCTTTGAAGTGAACACCATTGTCAGACACAAAGGCTTGAGGGACCCCATACCGATAAATGATGTTTTGCCTGATGAAGTGAGCCACTTGAACTGCCGTCAGAGTCTTGTATGAAGCTGCTTCTACCTATTTGGTGAAATAGTCAACTGCTACCAAGATGAACCTGTGACCGTTAGAAGCCGCTGGTGTGATCCTTCCGATGACGTCAATGCCCCAGGCGTAGAATGGCCATGTTGTTGCCGTTGAGTGTAACTCAGAGGGTGGGACATGGATAAGATTGGCATGAGTCTGGCATTTATGACACCGGCACACATACTCGATGCAATCTGTCTCCATGGTTGACCAATAGTATCCCAATCTCAAAACTTTCTTAGCCAGCATCATCCCATTCATGTGAAGCCCACAAACTCCTTCATGAACTTCTCCCATCACCGCTCTCATATCGTCACCGTGAATACACAACTTGTGAACCCCGCATGGAGATCGCCGATACAATTGTCCACCGCAGAAAATGTATTAAGACGCCAGTCGTTGCAAAGCGATCCGATCTTTCTTGGTTGAATCTGTAGGGAATTCTCCCTTTTCGACAATGTTCCAAATGTCGTGGAACCAAGGGAGTCCATCGTTTGGCTCGTCGATGTTCATGATATAGTCGTACACGTGCTTTCCTCTCTGCTCAATCATGACAAGCCTCGGCTTTACCCCAATGGGAAGTTCCAGCATGGACGCTAAAGTAGCGAGTGCGTCGGCGAAGTGATTTTTCATCCTCGGGACGTGCGTGAAGGTCACCTTTTGAAAACTCGGGATAAGTTCGTTGAGTTGCTGATGATATGGCTTCATCTTTTCGTCCTTAACCTTCCATTCTCCGTTTGCTTGTGACACAACCGAGTTGGAATCTTCGACAACTTCTAGCACCTTGACTCCAATCTCCAGTGCGGCTTTCATTCCCACAATGCATGCTTCATACTCTGCTTCGTTGTTCGTGACTTCGAAATTCAACTTGAATGCGAGGGGAATATGTGACCCCTCAGGTGAGACCAGTAGTATGCCAATCCCGAAGCCCTTCTGATTAGCGGCTCCATCAAAGTACAGAGTCCATGTCTCATCGACTGCTGTCATCACATCCTCGTCAGGAAATTGAAATTCCATGTGCTTTGGTCCCTCAATCGGATGATCCGCTAAGAATTCCGCAACGGCACTGCCCTTTACTAACTTTTGGGTGACGTACTTGATTTCGAACTCTGCAACCAACGTGCTAACTTACCGGTAAGTGCTGGCTTCTCAAACAGATATTTGAGGGGATCCATTCAAGAAATCAGTATCACCGAGTAAGACAGCATGTAGTGTCTCAATTTCTTTGTGGCTCATACAAGCGCCCAACATGTCTTTTCCAATGGAGTGTAACGTTCTTCACTTCCCACCATCTTTTTGCTTAGGTAGTAAATGGCTCTTTCAACCCCATCTTCTCCTTCTTGTGCCAACATGCACCCCATTGCTAAGGGCGTGACAGACAAGTACAGGATCAAAGGTTTTCCTGGGATAGGCGGCATCAAGATTGGAGGGTTCTGAAGATAAGTTCGCACTGCTTCGAAGGCCTTTTGGCACTTGTCGTTCCATTCGAACTTCACGTCCTTTTTGAGTAATCGAAACATCGGCTCATAAGTCAATGTTAATTTTGCAATGAATCGGCTAATGAACTGAATTTTGCCCAAGAAGCTTCAAACATCCTTTTCGGACCGGGGTGGCTCCATGTCGAGAATGGCTTTGATTTTAGAAGGATCCACCTCAATCCCCCTGGTCGTGATCATGAATCCAAGCATCTTTCCAGTCGTGACTCCAAACGTGCACTTCTGTGGATTGAGACGCATCTTGTACTTTTGAATTCTCTCAAAGAACTTTCTCAATGCCGGGAGGTGATCCTTCCGCTCTTTCCCTTTCACTATCATGTCATCGACGTAGACTTCGACTTCTTTGTGAATCATGTCATGCATGAGTGTCGTAGCAGCCCTTTGGTACGTAGGCCCGGCATTCTTCAACCCGAATGGCATAACCCGATAGCAGTAAGTCCCCCACTCGGTGATGAACGTGGTCTTCTCCCTGTCTTCCGGTGCTAAGAGGATCTGATTGTATCCAGAGAAACCGTCCATGAAAGACAGTAAAGCATGCCCTGCAGTGTTATCAACAAGTACATCTATATGCGGCAAAGGAAAGTCATCCTTAGGGCTTGCTTTGTTCAGGTCTCTAAAATCAACACAGACCCTGATCTTTCCATCCTTTTTAGGGGCAGGCACAATGTTTGCAACCCAAGTGGGGTATTCAGTCACTATTAGAAAACCGACGTCAATTTGCTTGGTTATCTCTTCTTTTATCTTTAACACCCAATCGGGTCGTATTTTTCTTAACTTTTGCTTGACAGGTTTGGCATCGGGATAGAGGGGGATCCTGTGCTCGACGATTTCTGGGTCGATTCCGGGCATGTCTGCATGGGACCAAGCAAAAACTTCTTTGAATTCTTTCAATAAATCGGAGAGCTCTTGAAGCTCATTGGGAGTTAGCCCGGAACCGACCTGAACCAATCAAGGGTTCTCCTCATCACCCAAGTTTATTGAGATTATTTCTTCTTGTAAAGGCTGAGCATGCCTTTCGTTTTCACGCTCGATGAGGGAACGATTTCCTTGGGGATTTCCCCATCGAAATCTATTCCTTCATCGTCGGGATCTACACAGTTTATTTCAAAGTCCGGCAAGTAAGCAAAAGCATCTTTCATTTCATCAACGGGGGCCTCGGTGGGAGGAAAGACAGCAGTGGACTCAAACTCGAAGTAAAAGCTACGACGAGGAGGGCCAATAGGCACAAGCTCCGACTCTGCGCTAGACGAGGACTCGGTGCTAGACGTAGATTCAGAGTCAGTGTCAGTGCTGTGAGTGCGCTTTACAAGTGGAATGAAAGTTCAGTTTTCATATGTGCCTACTGCGTCCACAATGAGCATAGAGGGGTCTTTGATTTCTTCTTCTTCTCCCAACATCAGCACATCAGCATCTTCTATCATACCCTCCAATTCCTTGCCCCTGAACAGTGATTGAAAGTGGCCCATTTCAAGAGCTTCGAGCCAATCCAGTGCTTCAGACAGTTCCTCTATCTTTGCAACCTCTTCATCACTCTCCCAGGTGTCATTAGCAAAGATTTCGAAGCCAGGATACTTCACCTTTGCCTCCAGATCTATGAATGGTTCTGGCTCTCCTAGGTACAGTTTCTCCTTCTCGTTGATCACGGGACCGGCTCTAAACTTTATTTCAGCAGCTTGGGCTCGGGCGCGATTGCGCCACTTTTTTGTGGGATCATTCTTCTTGGGCACGTAGCCCAAACCATACGGGTCAACACTCCCAGGGAAATGAAGAAACTCAGATACGCCTTGTTGATTGTGGTGAAGGCCCATACCAGGCAGATAGTTCATCCTCCTCATGATTTCTAAAGCTGTAGAGCTGACCAAGAAACCATCATCAGCCCGAATGGTGCAGACTTTTCTAATTACAACAGCAAATCCCCCCATGGGTACATCCACTTCTCCATGCATAATTTCCAACAATGGGGAGTTGTCTTCAAAATGAGGACGGATGCCAGAGTCTCCATGAATTATAAGAGTCCCGGAATCCAATCCCAAGATAAGCTTTTGGTGCAGCGCGTGGATGGTACCCCTATAACATCAGAGCGGTGCAGCCACGGCCTCCCCAGCGGAGGTTGAATGAGGTAGGGATCTCTAGAACACAGAATTCCACAATAGTCTTGAATTTTCCGGTTGCAAGCTCTAAGTTGATCGTTCCCAAAACATCACGACGTGTATTGTCATAGGCGCAGACCCCCAAAGTTGATGGTGTAAAATCCTTGTTCTTGAGACCAAGACAATAGGCCGTGCGGAGGGGGCACACATTAATGGCAGAGCCATTATCAACGAGGATCGCAGGAACCCACTTTCCCAGGCACTTCATGGTGATGTGAAGGGGCTTGTTATGATCAGCTTCTTCAGGCGGCAGGTCTTTCTCAGTGAAGAACAATGTGTGTTGGGTAAGGTTTAGGGTTATGAGGGCAATCATGGCTTCAGGTGCGATATCTGAAGGAACCTCAAGCTTGGACTGAGTATTGACGAGTCTTCGGCGGTGTTTGCGGGAAGACGCCAATACGCCCCACATGGACATATGGACCAGGGTTTCACGAAGTTGTTGGATGATGGGGTCGGTGTTGGTAACTGGGATTTGCTGCTGGGAGGCATCGGGGTCAGAGTCAGGGAGTGAGTTGAGGTCGATGGACGGTTTGGGCTGGAAAGGCGGGTTAGGTTTAGTGGAGCTTGAGGGGTTATTTTGCAGGATAGGTGGGATAGAAGTGTTCAAGTTTGCGGGGTTGACTGGGTTCATGGGGATGTCGGGGTTGCTTTGCTGTGGTGGAGGTGCCCGGGATGAGCTTCCCTATTGGAGGTTGGTTGGTTGGTAGACTCTGCCGCTCCTGGTGAGGTTCCTAACTGTCTTCGGGATAGGATCCCACCAAGAATCTTCCCAAAAGCTGGAGAGATCAGTATCAGCCTTGCGCTTTCCCTTGTCAATCTTGGTTTTCTCCAGAGTGTCATTAAGAAGTTCCATCTCTGACGCGTTCCATTTGTTCTCCTCTTCCAACGAATTCCAAAGTTGACATTATTGTTATTGTTGACTTGCAAGGAGCCCTTATCTATCATAGCTTTGTTGACGGTTAGCTCTTTGCCATCCACCCATATGTTCACCAATTCAGCCTTGCCCGAGAGGTCTTCAGGGTCTAGCACACAAATGTTGGGTTCATCGGGAATCTTGACTATCGGTTGAGGGAGAAACTCATCAATAATATGCTCCTGCGGACAGAAAGCATGATCCATCACATAATCCAGGACATCGGAGTTTATGGTGAGATTGGCAATGGTTCTGACAGAGAGTCCGAAAAACATGCGTGGATTCATCAAGTCCAACTCTTGCTCTACTTCCTCTTCTCGAAAGAGGTATGCCAAAGACGTCTCATCCAAAGGGTCCGAGTCATCCATCCAATGCCATCCGTTGGGTCCGGGCTCCCACTCCCACTCGTCTTCCTCTTCGACCGGTTCAGGTTCCATGAACAGAGCAAACAGAGAATACCCATCCAAAGGATCAGCCATCATCTCTTCCCAATCTTGTCTGCAATCTCCATGCTCCAACTCCTCTACTTGGTGAGAGTCGAGTGCCACAGGCCACACTCCAGCGATAAGAGCCCGGTGTTCTACAGCGAAGAAGTCATTTGCTAGGTCATCCCATCTTCTTTGAAAATCCCATTTCCACAGTTTCCACTGCACAGACGGCATCCTCAATCGGCAGTTCGGCGGTCGACTTGGTTGGGTAGCAGGAATGATGTAAAGGCTCGGGTTAAAGGGGGAGGTCAGGGAGATATGGTTGGTGTGGGTGTTTGAATGCTTCGGCAATGGGTTAGAGACGGTATTGGGCTTTTGTGGAGGCATGGTGAGGGTTTTGTTATCAATGAGATCTTGGATAGCATGGCGAAGGCGGAAACAATTATCAGTTGGGAGGCCCACATTCTGATGGTAAGCACTGTAACAACCCTGATTTTTACTAAATAAAAATTTCGTTGTTACTATTTGAAAAATCTTAATTAGGTTTTAAATCGCCGATTTACTGTCAATCTTCCCGTCGATCCTAGGATTGAGTCCTAAGATTCCACATCTCAGCTGGAAATCCTATCGAGCAACCCTAACTGACAAGTTAACCTAGCAATCGTTTGACCTAATTACCAATCGTTCGACCTAATTACCAATCGTTCATAAACCTCCGTGAACCTTATGAAACCTGGACTTGTGAAACCTTTTGAAACCCTTGAGTTTGGTAACCCTAGATTCAACCTTTGAACCGTTGGAACCTTTTAGCTATCGACCATTGGACAATAGCGTTAGGGTTATCCTTTATCCATTGGTTAGTAGGATAACCTTAGTTAACCATCCTAAGTACGAGATTAGATTAGTTTAGTGCTTAATTGCAAAGTATTATACTTTCTAGTTTTAACCATTGGTTAATAACCGCTAGGAGTTTTATTATCCATTGGACGATAGACTAGAATCCTAGCCATCCTTAACCATTGGTTATTAACCGCTAGGGAAACCATTATCCATTGGACAATATAGTTAGTCTTGACAATCAAGTACTAGGTTGGATTAAAATACTAGATTACCATGTGTTAGAATCCATTAAAGTATAATTAGTACATTAGGTTAGTATTATTATACTTAGTACTTTGAAAGTATTAGGTTAGTTTATTAGATATTGGCATGTGCCATATCTAGTCTAGATATGGTAGTACTTGGCTTGTATATATATATATATGTACTTGTATGTATATATATATATATGTATATGTATATTTTATTGTATTGTGCATGTGTGTATTAGAGTATTATATTTATAAAATCTATTTTACTTGAAAACTTAGATTTTATGAATGACCCATAGTACTTATATATATATTAAGTTATATATATACTTTCAAGTGAGTACAAGTGAGAGAGAGAGAGAGAGAGAGAGGGAGAGAGAGAGAGATTTGCCGAGAGAGAGAGGGAGAGAGAGAGATTTGTCGAGAAAGAGAGGGGGAGAGAGAGAGAGAAGGAAAGAGAGGGAGAGAGAATTGTACCTTGATCTTTCTTGATCTTCCATTTGATTTCTTCCTAGCAAATCTATGTACTAAGGTCCTAAATACACTTTCAATTGGGTAAATCTTGTACAAACCCTAGCAAGCCAATATCTCCACTCTTTCAATCCACCAACCTTGTCCTTCCATATCTTATATATATAGTTATATATATAAATACCTAGTACTTTGTACCAAGAGAGAGAGAGAGAGAGAGAGGCCGAGAGAGATTGAGAGAGAGATCGGATGGAGAGAGAGAGAGGGAGTGTGATGTGTGCTTCCTTGATTGACCTAGCTTAGATCAGCTTTGTCCTATTTTGATGTGCTTTCAAGTGAAAGCATGACCATTGCAAGCAAGATCTTATCCTTTGTACAAAACCCTAATTCTTTACTTGAATCAAATCCCCATTCCTTGATCAAACTTCCAAAATCCAATCGAAAGGACACATCCATAGCCATGCAAGCCTAGGTTTTAGGTTGTTTCTTCCAAGCAAGCAAGATTTGCTTGAATTAAAAAGTGAGATATAGGAGAGCGAGAGAGTGGCCGGCTAGGGAGAGAGAGAGGGAGTGCTTGCCTATAAATACTAAGCCATTTTGTGCTTTGAACTCACACCTCTCCATTCTCCAACTTCTCTCTAGAAAGTATAGCTTGTTCTTGTTGTTCTTGCTTAGTTCTTTCTTTGTTCTTGAGGGTTCTCAAGAGACTTTCTTTTGCCGCCACTAAACCACCACTCGACCACCACCTCGATCCAAAAGTAGTAGTAGTTTAGGTTACGATTGTAACGCCCCCAAAATCGGGTACGTTAAATAAACATTTTATTGGAATAATTAGATAGAGTCTGGCTCATTATTACATCACTAACCCCAGAGGGTGCTTATATTACACAAAAGGGAAGGACATCTAAGGTTATCTACGGCTTTGTCTCTTCTTCCATCCTAGCAAGCTCTTCAGCTCCAATTGTCCCCAAGGCGTACAGCTCTCCCTACTTATCTATAAGGTTTGACACATTATACCAGCGTCGCCACCAGCATAATATGTCAGGGTCACATAAAGCAACACCGTGAGCTTATAAAGCCCAATAGAATAACCCAAAACCCACTAACATAGCAAGTCATGCATATATCATAATGGGTCATAAACAGCTCATACAATACAGGATATAAATATCAACAATGACACATCCGCATTCGCTATCTATCGTTAGTGTCCATGTCATTAGAGTTTCTCCTACGCAGCATTTTGTAGATCGTGTCACCAGTTCGTTTTACCAAAACATCATTTGTATTTCAAAATCACATTTTAACACACCCATCCTCGCTTCCGCCGCTCCGGGTTGCCGAGTATATGCACAATGGTTCCGCCGCTCCGGGTTCCCATTGGCACACATTTCAAAAATCAGTTTTTAACACACACAACCTTGGTTCCGCCGCTCCGGGTTCCCATTGGCGCACAATTAGCATTGGCTCCTCTCCACGGATAACCAAGCCATACCTCACCATGGTTCCGCCGCTCCGGGTTCCCATTGGAGTACACACACACCCTCACAATGGTTCCACTGCTCTGGGTTCCCATTGGACACACACACCCTCACAATGGTTCCGCTGATCCGGGTTCCCATTGGACACACACACCCTCACAATGGTTCCGCCGCTCCGGATTCCCATTGGACACACACACACCACATAATGATTATCACACTTGATCATTATGTGGTTTCAAAAATATTTTGTCCTTTGTAATCACTTCTCCACAATGGGCAAGTTCGGCCACATTGCGGGTTTTCACATCCACACAATGGCTACCAAGTCCGGCCATTATGTAGTTTCAAAAGTATTTTCATCCATGTTAACCACACCCTAGTTGTCATGTTTCTACTTTCCAATTTCATGTGTCTCGTATCATGCATAGACTCCGCGGCGGGACTTCGTACACAAGTATAACACCATCATAGAAATCTTGAAACTAAACTAGCAAGATCACCCAACTCTATCTTAGATTGCATGCTCATACTATCACATCATCATTCTCAACATTTAACACAGAAAAGTAAGGCAAGTAATAATGAACAAGATCATGCATTCAAGTAATCTTAAGTTCAAGGTATACTACGTTTTCTTAGAAAAATAGATCGGATATTGATAAGATCATATACTTTAAACACGCAATATACTTAGGGTAGAGGTGAAGATTAATCTACCGTTCTTCTTGGCGGTGGGAAGACTACGAAAAGAACGTCAGAAAGAAAGTCGGCGGTCGAACGGAGTAACGGCTTACGGTAAGCTTCCAATAGCTTCGAAAGAGAACGACTTCTCTCGAAACTAGATCCTAACTACAACTATGACTAACTTTGGATCGAGGTGATGATCGTATGGTGGTTGAGTGGTGGCAAAGGAAAGTTTCTTGAAGAAACTCAAGAACCAAGAAGAAAACAAGCAAGAACAACAAGAACACTAACTTTTCTAGAGAGAAGTTGGAGCAAGAAGAGGTGTGAGTTCAAATGAAGCATGGGGTGAGTATTTATAGGCAAAGCCTCTCCTCTATCCTCTCTTGGCCGGCCCTCTCTCTCTCTCTCCCAATGTCTCTTTTTTTATTCCAAGCAAATCTTGCTTCCTTGCAAGAATCATCCTAAAACCCTAGGCTTGCATGGCTAAGATGTGTCCTTTGGATTTGATTTTGGAAGATTGGTCAAGAAAATGGATTTGATTCAAGTAAAGAAATGGGGTTTGTACATGGAAGGACTAGATTTGGCTAGGGAAAATCCATAGGCTTGTATGTCATTAGGTCAAGTAGAAATCCAATGGAGAATTGAAAGCACAACCAAAATCAACAAGGTACAACCCTATCTCTCGCTCTCCTTCCTTCTCTCTACTTCTCTCTCCCTCTCTCTCCCTCTCGGGTTCTCTCTCTCTCTCTCTCTCTCGGGTCCCTCTCTCCCTATCTCTCTCTCTCTCTCTCCCACTTGTTTGTACTATGGAAGACTATATATATACTAATATATATATATATATAAGTAATATGGGTCTTTACGAATCTAGTATTTAAAACAAAAATTGGATTTTCTAAATATAATATTGCAATACACACATGTCATATACAATATTATATATATATATACAAGTACACCTATAGATACACATAGCTAGTACATCAAATCTAGCTTAGATATCCATAATCCTAATATCTAATAAACTAATCAAAGTACAAGCAATTAAATAATAACCCTAATGTACTAATCTTATTTTAATCCAATAACACACATGGCTAAGCCTATTATTTTAATACACTAGTACTTGGTGGCCAAGTAATGCTATTATCCAATGGATAATAGTTTCCCTAACAGTTATTAACCAATGGTTAATGATGGCAAGTACTTTGACCTATCTTCCAATGGGTAATAATTCTCCTAGCGGTTATTATCCAACGGGTAATACTAGAAAGTATAATACTTGTATAAATACTATACTTAAGGACTAAACTAATCTAATCTTGTACTTAGGAGGATTAACTAAGGTTCTCCTATTATCTAATGGGTAAAGATAACCCTAATGCTATCGTCCAATGGTCGATGGCTAAAAGGTTCACAAGGTTCAAAAGATTCATCTAGGGTTACGAAGCTCAAGGGTTTCAAACGGTTCACGGGCCAACGTTCACAAGGTTCTCTGAGGATTAGGAACAAATGGTAATTAGGTCAACGATCGATAGGTGAACGAGTTGGTTAAAAGTTAACTAGGGTTGCTAGATAGGATTTCCTGCCGAGATGAAAGGTTTAAGACTTAATCCTAGAATCGACGGGAAAACGGTAGTTAAATGACGATTAAAACCTAATCAAGATTTCTCGAATAGACAATGAGATTATCATTAGTCAGTAACGACCGATTTTTTGGTTATGGAAATAAAAATCCAAGTAATAAAATAAAATTCAAATTTTTAACGAAATTTTTATTTACCAAAAATCAGGGTCGTTACAACGATCTAGTTTCGAGAGAAATCATTCTCTTTCGAAGCTATCGGAAGCTTACCGCAAGCCGTTACTCCGTTCGAGTGCCGACTTTCTTCCATCGAACTTCCGTAGACTTTTTTACCGCCAAGAAGAACGATAGTGTACCCTTACACTCTAATCCTAAGTATAGATAAGTATCGTGTTGAGTTTTCGAACTATGTTCTCTAACAATAAAGTTAGTTGTGGTATTTAGCTTGTAGAACTTTCTTGTTAAAAGTACGTAGTTTACTTTTATCTTATGGCTACTTGAGTGCTTGATTTTGTGATTGCTACTTGTTTGTATGAACTTGTGAATAAACATATGTTGTTTTATTGAACTTCTCAAAAGGAAATATTTTTAAACATAAAGCGTTGTTTTAAAACGAAGTTTTCGTATTTTGACGAGCATGATAGAGTTGGATGCTCTTGCCATTTGTTATCGCATGAGTTATGTGAAAAGTCCCGTCGCAGAGTCTATGCATGATACGAGACATGTGAAATTGGAAAGTAGAGACATGACACTTAAGATGTGGTTGATATGGATAAAAATACTTTTGAAACTACGTAATGACCGGACTTGGTAGCCTTACGTTGGTGTGCGTTGCCAATGGAGCCGGACTTGGTAGCTTCATTGGAGGTGTGTGACTTGGTTATCCGCGGAGAGGAGCCAAGATGTGACACAATGTGCCGGACTTGGTAGCCATTGTGGCCAATAAGTCAGCCTTGGTAGCCTTTGTGGCAATGAGCCGGACTTGGTAGCCATTGTTGTGCGACACAAGGTGCCGGGCTTGGATGCTTATTGGTTGTGTGCGTTCACAATGTGTCGGACTTGGTAGCCAATGTGGCCAATGAGCCGGACTTGGTAGCTCATTGGTGTGTGTGTGTGTGTTTTCGGAAATGATGATAAAAGATGAGACACAAAACAATGAGTCACGTAGGAGAAACACACGGAAACATGACACCAACGCTCGTTAGTAAATGCGCATGTATAATTGTTATGTGTTCTTGTTTAAGGATGTCAACTTTGAAAACCCGTATATATACTATCTTTGACTTATATGTTAAGGGTTAATGGGTTTGGATTACTCTATTGAGCTTTCAAGCTCACGGTGTTGCTTTATGTGACCTTGACATATTATACTGGTGGCGACACTGGTATAATGTGTCAGACTTCTTAGATGAGTAAGGAGAGCTATACACCTTGGAGGCCTTCGGAGCTGAGGAACTTGCTAGGATGGAAGAAGAGAAGGAGCTGTAGATAACCTTAGATGTCCATCCCTTTTGTATAATATAAGTACTCTATGAGGAGTTTGATGTAATAATGAGCTAGACTCTTCCTTGTTTATCTAGTAAAATGATTTAACGAACCCAATGTTGGGGGCGTTACAATTCTTCGTTCCTCGCTCGATCTCTCCTCTGAATATCGTTCTTCTTTCGGGTAATTGCTCTTGTTTTCCTCCCTTGCTTTTAATCTCTGTGATTTCTGAATTCTATGGTGGGTACGAGCACAGTTGGGTGTAACTCTATGTGTGTTGGTGATGTTGAGATTGACCTAATTCCTGCTTGTAATCCGCAATCTGCTGGGCTTGGTCTGAGTTTACTAAATTCCCCTGGTGGTTCGATGGATAATGTTGGCAATCCTAGGGTTGTCAATCCTAGGGTTTGCCCGCTTCCAAATCCTATCCTTAATGGCAATCGGCTTGATTTTTTGGAGCAGATTATTGTCCCCGTTACTGATTCTTTGAAACCTTGTGCTTCGCCCCCCCCGCCGCCCCCCCCCCCCGTGAGTCTTGTTGGGGTGGTGTAGCTTGATACTTCATGGAACTCTGTGGTGGCTAATACTATGTCTGCAATTCTTGGTGGTGTTGGTTCTAAATCTGCTCCTAGTCCTAATAGGACGAAACTTGAATATATTCCTCCCTCGATTGTTAATGATAGAATTGTGGTATCCCCCTCTGTGGAAGTTGAGGAATTAGGGCATCCTAAGTGGCAAAGATGTATTGTTGGCCATTTTTTGGATAAGAAGTTGGCCTTTGCTGCAGTTCAACATATAGCCATGAAGATTTGGGCTAAGTTTGGCATTCGAGAGGTATTGTCAAACGATAAGGGGTTCTTCTTCTTCATGTTTGAGGGGGAGAAGTTCAAACAATTGATGGAATCAGGGCCATGGCATTTTTGGGGTAAACTTTTTATCCTTAAGCTTTGGCATCCTCATCTTAAACTAGAGAAGGAACAACTTTCGCAAAAACCCCTTTGGGTCCATTTCTTTAACGTACCTTTGGAAATGTGGACTGGGCCAGGTCTTAGCCATATTGCTAGTTCGGTTGGACGTCCTTTGTATGCTGATCATTTGACTGAGTTTGGTCGAAGGCCGAGTTTTGCTAAGATTTGCGTGGAAGTTGATTGCTCCTCTCCCCTCCCGGATTCTTTTGATCTAAACTATGCTAATGGTGATGTGGAGGTGATTCGCATTCAATACCCTTGGAAACCTCAGGTGTGTTCCTTATGTCAGGTATTTGGACATGGGGATGCAAACTGTCCTTTGACAGTTAAGTAGATGGCAAAGGAAACTAAAAAGGCTACTGGTGCTAATGGTAGGAATGGAGTGGTGGATACCAATACATGGCAAGTGGTTGGTTCCTTGCGAAAAGACGTTGTACCTGGTGTGGAACTCCGATGTCATGTTTCTCTTCAGGCAGCCATTGCCTCTACTAGTGATACTAGTGCCATTATGCCTGCCTCTATTTCTACTAGGACTGAAAGTGGTATAGCTGTTTCAACCTTTCCAGCTAAGAATGCTCCTCCTGTGTTGGTTAGTGCTGAGATTGGCAAGCAACCGATTTTTATGTCCTCAGGAGATAAGGTAATCTCTATGCCTAGCAAATTTGCTATTTTGGATGCCATTGGGCTCAATATGGAAGTTGGTTCAGTTCCTGAGGCTACTGCTCTGCCTGTTGCTACTGGTGATGGATTACTGGATGAGGTAACTGTTGAGTGTGCTATGTTAGATATGGAACTTGTGTCGGATTTCACTGTTGTCCCTCAATCTCCGGCCACTCCATTCCAATTCCTAATGGGAAAAAAATGGGGTGGTAGGGGAGGTGGTAATGTTCCTGCCAAAGGTGGTGGTGGGAATGGGGGAAGGAAGAACAAACGTTAAAAGTTCAGGATAGCTAGTTGGAATATAAGGGGTATTAACAACCCCTTAAAACAAAAAGAGGTTAGATCCCTTATTGATTCTCTGGGTTTGAGTCTCTGTGGTGTTTTGGAAGCTAAGGCAATGAAGGATAATCTTCCTACCATTTGCAACAGAAGTTTTCCACTTTCTTGGTGTTTTTTGGATAACTCTGGTAATCAAGAGGTTGCTCGGATTATTCTTGGATGGGACCCTAGTCGTCTACATGTCTCTTCGATTTTTAGTTTTTCTCAATTGCTCTGTGTACAAGTTACTTGTCTATTTACTCAGAGGATGTTTTATGCTTCAGTTGTTTATGGAGCTAATTCTGTAGTTGATAGGAGAATTCTTTGGTTTACCATGAGAATGGGGTGGGTTGGTCTGAGCGACAATCTGATTGATTAGCTCGGTTTGGGTAGTGTTTGTAGAGGTGTTGGGGAGGTTGGTGTTACCGGAGTTGCCAAACAGGGCGTTAGTGTTACCAGAGTAGACTTTCTTGGGCTTAGGGGCAGGTTCAGGCTTTTCAAGGATGCCGAGCTGGACTGCTTCTTCGACAGCCAGGCCAGTATCGAAGAACGTTTTGAAATCTGAACACGCTTGTGCCTTGACCATATGCCTTGCTAGGTTTGGCTGAAGGTTCTGAACGATCATCTGAATCTAATCTCTATTTGATGGTCTATCCTTCATCTGGGCCGCCTTCGCCCTCCACCTCTTCACGAAATCCGTAAAAGATTCCTTAGCATCCATTTTCGTGGACTCCAGCTCACGGGTAGTGACCTCCAGCTGAATGTTACAATCATATTGCGCTATGAAAGCCGCACATATGTCTTCCCAAGATCGTTTCCTTCTTTCATCCAACGAGGTAAACCAGTGGAGGGCATGACCCACGAGAGTTTACGAGAACATCTGAGCTATGGTGTCTCTCTCTACACCCCACATGGAGAGTGCTCCTATGTATCCGGTCAAATGCACCTTCGGGTCTCCAATTCCATCGAATTTCGCGAAGTCTATGGGCCTAAACTTCTCAGCGAGCTTTGCATTGGGAAACAAACAAAGTTTGTTGATGTCAAAGCCCGTTGTGGCGATCTTCTCATTCCTTGCTATAGACTGCTCCAACTGGGTTATCTTTGCTAGCACAGCCGCCATCTCGGGGTTCTATAGAGTTTCCATCTCGAGGGCTGGTTGCTCCGGGTTACGATTCGGATTTGGGTTTGGATTTGGGTTAGGGAGTCGTCGAGCCACTCCAGTTATCATGAGCATTAGTTGGGCAATCTAATTGTCAGTGCGTTCGCCCAATTGCAAGATAGCTTGCCTGATTTCTGCCATTTCTCCATTCGGGTTTTCCGGATTTGGGTTTTCTGGGTTCGGATTAGGATTCGGGTTAGGATTTTCTGCGTTCGGATTGGGATTTGGGTTAGGGTTTGGATTGGGGTTCGGGTTCCCGGCTGGTTGTTCCATCTCCGCCCGAAAGTCCAAAGACTACAAGGATCTGACCCAAGTTGAAGCCGCTCCAATCTCTGTCCAAGGGGTCTAGTCTAAGAGGGTATGATATTCTTCTTCCTGGGCCCAATTGCTCAAAACTGACAGCAAAGCAAAAACTTGTGCTCAGACGCGGTCCCTGCTTGCATTTTTATGAAATTTGTGCATGGTTTTTTTTAATTTAGAAAATGCGTACACCATCGTCACCGTCTTCGACTCTAATTTTTCAAAAACGATTGAACATCCCTCATGAGAGGTTGCCTTGATCTTTAGATTTTTGAGGTGTATCCTCATTTAGGAACCGTTATTTCTCCAAAAGATGCTAAAATAAGTTAAGTATTCGGCTAATGTTCCATCGACAACTCGACCATTGGTTCGGAATGACTTGGGGTGAACGATGTGATACGATAACCAAAGTGGCGTAAGCAGTACGTTTGCTTTTAGCCTGGGTGGTCTTGGTATCTCAGCGTTGTACTTCCTTGTCATTCCTTCCTTTGGTTAATTTCCCGATTAAACACTAGTCAAGGACTTAGCGAAATTTAGTTTTCTTTAGGCTTCGGCTTGAGGACTTACGTAGTTAAGCAACACGCATTAGGGTGCGTGACTCTTCATCGGGTCTTGGCAACCTCCCAAAGACCGCGCGAGCGAGTCTTGAGAATCGTGGCTGACAGCATGATGATAATGCAAGATGCAATGCAGTACGAAAACATGATATAGCACGTAACCCTATCCTGTAGGTTCCTGTCCTATTTGGGAAGGTTTTATGGCTTGCTAAACATGTACAAAGGCCGGTTTTGGCTTGAAGAGGGTTCCCCGGACTAGAGTCAAAGTATACCTCCCATTATTGAGCGTACACCCAATAACGGTACGAACGGTAGGGATGACTCATCATGGTCGAGGGTTGCTGAGCATTCCGGGATTCCCTATCACCGGCAAGCCGGGTAGGATTGCCGAAACATAACAGCGGGGCTGCACAGGATATATATACAAAAAGATAGAAAACGAAACAAAATAGTTTGAAAAATCCCACAAATATTTTTCAAGTTTGGCTCACTAATTTAATTGATGCTCGAGGAAAGCGGGCCGTTTTGAGAACATGCCAACTTTTTCTCAAGTATTAATTAAATCATTTCCCCAGCGGAGTTGCCACTGTGGGCTACCACAGCCCCGGGTGGATCGGGGCGGCCCGAAAAACATAAGTTTTTGAATTTGAAAATTTTGAAGAGTCGCCACCCGGATTTATGGTTCGCCAGCCGAGAAACCGTTTTGATTTGAAAGTGATTGATTGAATTTGAAAACCAGAGATTTGAAAAGGGTTCGGAAGCCATATTACAAGGGGGGAAGGGTTTTACGGCACCCCCCTCGCCCGATTTGAAATCGGTCTCTACTAAACATTTGTGGGATTTTTCAAAAGATTTTATTTTATTAAATCATTTAGCAAGTATCCAGAAGTATGTCAAGTACAGGGGTGCATGCATGTGCATATGTACAAGGGATAATGAGAGATGGTAAATAAATGCAAAATAACTGAAGCTGAAACCCTGTCACTGATCTCACTCTCGAGCGCTCGGGAGCACTCCCAAGCGCTTAGGAGTATTACATGCTCAACCTGGAAGTCATGTTAGTACAAGAAGATACAACACTAAAAATGTAAACTAGAACAATCTTAATATGTTACAGGCTCAACAGAGGACTTAGTGAACTGGGATTAGACCCCACTCTTCCAAGCCGTGCATCCTTGCCTCTCTAAAAAGCGGATTTACATTTCTTAAGGGATAAAGGGACACATGCATGAACATCCAAAGGCAGTGGAAGGATCAAGCTGGAAGAGAAATGGGGCGGAATGGCATGCAGACACTCCCGAGCACTTGGAAGTGATCTCGAGCGCTCGGGAGTGATCTATACCCCAGAACTGATTTCAACCAACCAATACACTCATTGTAGTATGCTGGTACACTGGATCTTGTATTTTTGAAATATGAAAAAGGTTTCTCTTTTTAAATTCTGAACAAAACTCTTTTGCATGCCTTTAAATGAAGACAATCTTCTTTATTTTTCTCTAAAAAAAAAGATCGTATGCACCAGCACACCTCAAAAGAGTTGATTTATTTGAAATCAGATTTTACTCCCCTTGCATGTCCCGTTAAGCGCCCAAAAGAAGGAAAATAAGACTGGAGACATTCTCGAGCGCTCAAGAGTAGTCCCGAGCGCTCGGGAGTGCTTCCAGTAAGCTTAGCACAGAAAACACTTTTATGCGCCTTTGCTCTTGTCTTTACACTAAGATCCTCCCAACACACTCCCAGTATTGAAGACTAGGGTGGGCTGGGAGGTCTCCCTCAGAAAGGAAAACAGCCCTTTAGTTTGATACTAAAGTAGAAAGATTTCTACCTTTGAGATGGAACTTTGCTCCTTGAAAAGGTTTGAAAGGCGAATGAGAAAAGAAAATTTCAGAAGATCAGAGACTAATAATGATCTGAACTTCCTCCATCTTTTTGATGCCTTAACTCTTGGTTGCTTCGCTTTTGAAAATCAAGTTTTTCCAAAGGAATGGAAAATGGTTTTCTTTGGACAGTCAGAGGGTTTCTAGAGAGAGAGATTTCGTGCCTGTTTTCAGCTGAAGAGGGCCTTTATATAGGCAACATAACCTATAGTCTCATTTTTTTGAAAATGAAATTTGGAATCAAATCTTTTCTTGGCAAATCTTCAGGCCTGACCTCCCTTCTAACTGATGTTGAGTGTTTGTCTGAACTATCAACCAGCTCCAACAGCTGTAATGATGGTTTGCATGGGAAGTGGGGAAACTTCATCACCCATTGGCAACACAAAGGTTGTTGGAAAATTTGAATGGATTGGGGGTCATTACTTCCCCATATTCAAGGTGGGGGTTACCTCCATTCATTGGGAGGTTATTCCTCTATTGATTGTGGGGGTTTTCTCCCCATTTACTCTGCCATTCACTCACGGAATTGAAGGCTAGGCAGCTATCTGCCTATATAAAGAGCACCTCACACATAGTTTTAGAGCACAGAAATTCACAAGAGTTCACTACATTCTGATATTGAGTGAGAGAGAGACGAACGCAGAGTTAGTTCGCCAAGACGTTCTTCGGTGGTGTTCCGACGTTCGTGGTCCGAGCCGGATCAATCCTGGGAGACAGACGCCGAGTAACCTCAACACCCTCCGGTAGGCGGTGAATCTGTTTTAAGGACACCGTGTGAATCACGGGTTTCGGTTCATGAATCCAATCTGTATTTCGGTTTGCATTTCAATTTCTGTAACTTCATTTTGTTGTAATTCTGTTCATGTGGAAAGTAATAGAATTCGTATTCTGGACTCCCGATTGAAACATTTTGGGTAACAAAGGTCTCGAGCGCTCGGAAGTATTCTCGAGCGCTTGGGAGTGTCACTCTCGAGCGCTCGAGAGTTGGACTGACCCATGGTTTTGAAAATGGTTTTGAGCGCTTGGGACTGCTCCTGAGCGCTTGAGAATGATTTTGACACCTTATTTTCTCTTTTAAAATCCTCCAAGAAGCTTTGTTCTGACTGGTCTAAGGCTTGCTTTAATCCAAATTCATCATCGGGGAGCTTCCGGGCCACAAATTAAGGAAATTCGAAGAGTCCAAATTGGGGTGTCTACAACTACGAATACTTTAATAGGTGGTACTCGTCGCTTCGCTCTGTCATTGAGCGAACGTTTGGGGTATAGAAAAATCAGTGGCAGATGATGAAGATTCTGAGATAGTATCCATTGCGGGTTCACAAGAAGTATATTATGGCTTCCATGGCCATACACTACTTCATCATCCACAATTATCTGTACGACGACGAGTTTCAACAAACTTTACGTGATGATGAAGACTACGTTCACGAGGATATTCTGAACATTAATCCCGATACGCCCAAATGGATGACGTTGAAGGCGCACTATTTCCGCTATATGCAAATGATTCGGACATTGGAGAGGTGTGGGATGAAATAATGACGAACATGGAATGGGACCGACGACAACGACGAGGAAGAGGTTAAGGTGGGAATGCTTAGGTTGAGTTGACCTTGACTATCTCTAGAATACGTTATGTACAAGAAGAAAGTGGTTAATATGTATTCCACAATATGGCCCTTATTTGTGGATCTGTTAGGATTTGGTCAGGTGTAGTGTTCTGATATTTTTTTTTTCCCCTCAATTGATTTGTTATTGTTGGCCTCAAAGGAGCAAATATGGTTGTTGTCATCGAAAATGAAACATTGCCAGTGTTAGTAAACAATAAACAAAATTGGGAGATTGGCAACGCTCATTGAAGGCATATTGGTCAGCAAGTGGAGAGTAGTGCTGTAACGATCCGAATTTCCAACCGTTTTTTTTTTTCTGAATAAAAGTATATATTTTTTACCAAATTTTATTTACTTTTCAAAATCAACGTTTAAAACATCGTTTCGATAATAAAATTAGGATTATTTTGAAACGGTTAAAATTTAATAATCTTGAATTTTTTTTAAACTAATAATATTATTATAATTATTATTAGATATTTTGTGTATGTAGATATTAGATGTTTAGATAAAGTGGGTTATGTTCATAACGACGAGCTACGGTTGAATTCGAGGTTCCAAACATCACCACCATCGTCGGGAAGTCCAAACCCATCAACTTACCCCAAAGAAGCAGCCCCGAAGTCCCCCGTTCGAGTCGTATTCCCCGTTTTACCGAAAACACTTCGTTCGCGTTTTCTGCTCGTGCAACTGAAACCAAGGTAGATAAACCTATACACTACCATCTCCTACGTATATTTATGTGTTTTGAACCTTACCCGTAGTCCCAATAAGGCCCCGGGCGTCAACCCGAAGCCATAGAAAATTCTGCTGAAAATCGAACAGAACCTTGCGGCCGCAGCAACGAAGCTGGCGGACCGTAACCTTGGACCCATTTGACCTTGCGTCCAAGAGCCCAGCCACAACCTTCGTTCGGTTTTATTTAATAATGGTTCGAAACGACTTTGCGACCTTCCGAACATCATTTTTGACACCCAAACTATTTTTTCTAAACATCTCACACCTCAAAAATCATATCTTGTTAATCTCATATTTTTTTTATTTAATTATCTCTTTATTGATTATTATTAGTTATCTTTCAAAGTTTACAATCAAAATTATTTCACGACCTCATAAATCATGTTATTAATGCCCGAATAATTTTTCCTAAACACTTTATACTCCGCAGATAAAACCTTGTTAATCTTAACATATTTTATTTATTAGATTATTTATTGCCTATTTATTTTACTCTCGACAATTTTTTTTTTATAATATCTTCTACTAAAATAATCTCGAGACCCTCCGGACCCAATGTTTGATACCCGAACACATTGCGTAGGACCATAGAACTCCTTTTAAGGTCATGCTACTTATTTTAATATTAGTATCTATTATTGTATTTATTACGGTTATTAATCAATCTAAATTTTTAAATAAAAGAATTAAATTAGTAATTTACTATATTATCTTTAGTTTGATTAATGACTAAACCAATCTCTTGTGTTAATAAAAATACTTCTTCATTAAACGAAGTTTAAAGGGCATCGGCCCGATCATAAAATATTAATTATTTTACTTACCTACAGTATATTAATTGATATACTTGCTACAGCATATGATAAGTTAATGTTGTTATTGATAAAATAATGTCGAATAGGCTTTCTTACTACATTGTGAGTTGAATTGATACTTGGACACCGTTATATGATTGAGTTACTGTTTTTCTATGCATTGTGTCAACTTTGAAGTTACAGTTATGCTGTGTTTGATAGCTTGGACTTAGAAGCACTGGGTTGGTATACGGTACGAATCATCTAGACGATATTAAGTAAATGACGAATTGGAAAGTGATTGAGTTAAGTTTTGGCGATGGGCGTAAACAGGGGCCCAGTCTCGTGTTAAGATGGGTGCTAACAGGGGCCCAGTCTTGTTTAAGGTGGGTGCGAACAGGAGCCCGCCTTGTATTAAGATGGGTGCTAACAGGGGCCAATCTTGTTTTTAGGTGGGTGCGAACAAGGGCCAGCCTTGTATTAAGATGGGTGCGAACAGGGGCCCAGTCTTGTAGGAGGATGGATGCGAACAGGGGTCCAGTCCTGTGTTAATAAATGTTTACGGGGACCGAATTATTTCAATAATTACGGCAATCTTAACTGATGATACGCCATGGGCAGTTCCAAAGGGTAATTATGCCGTTGCTATGGCCTTAAATGGAACATGTCCATTTAGGACCCCGCATACGGAACAGGCAAGGGGGGATTGTCCCATAACACGGTCATCGTTAGTGATTGGGGAGGATCGATCTTGAGGAGAAGATTGTAGAGTTCACATAGTTAGTAATTTTATTTTAATAAACGGGTATGTGTAATCTTAACGTGGGGAGATTAATAAGTATTTAATATTATGAAGCTCGTAATATAATTGAGATAAAGACGGGAGTGCAATTATAATTTTGTAGTGGGGTGAATTATAATTAGTGAAATAAGAAATAGAATCCTGGTGGGATTAAGGTTTCTTATTTACACTAGGAGCCCTGACTTATTACTCCTTAGGTTCCTATCGTAGCCTTATATATACACGTTATGCTCTCTAGGTCATTTTACACGTTTCTATTATTCACAAGATAGAGACAGATTTAGAGAGAGCAAACAGATCACGAAAGAGTCCACACTCAGTTCGTGTTCCAAACGTGCAGGGAATACGATAGAAGATCGTAAGGTGCAGTCGAGCAGTATACGTGGCTTATAGTAAGACGTGCTATAACAAGTTCAAAACCAGCGTTCGTGTTCGCAGGGAGTTGATGTAAAACCCTAATTCCGCCTTGTAGGGTTTTTGCGATTTTCTTGTTGTTCAATCTATACGCGTCATTACTGGGTTTTGGGAATCGTTTCCCAACACACATAAGGTAATAGATAGTAACAAAAGAATTATGTGGTTTATTCTTTGTTTCTTGTATTCCAATTATTGAATTATCTGCTAGCTGAAAAGTAAGGGGTTAGTAGGGTAAGGGTTTTATCTTCTGAGTTTCGGCTCACGGCGTTTAACAAACGCTAGGTACCAAGATGGAGCAGTACGACCAACTGGAGGAGCCATACGTCACCGATGACCTCCCGGACCAGGATGGAGGGATTGTCAAGCCATGGAGAAATTATTAGAAGTCATTCTGATTTCATTTTAATACTGTACTTTCAATTCAAAGAGTTGTAATCGTTAAACTCCGTACCTTTTGTTAAACTCATATTATGTTACCTTATAAATCAAATATTCAGACTTCCGCTGCCAAAACTTTGTTTTCGAGAATAAAGTTCTTTATAATGTTTTTGAAATTATTGAATCAAGTGAAAATGATTTAATTAACGTGTCCGAAAATCAGGGTGTTACAACATGGTATCAGAGCTCTAGGCTCAACCCGTCGGACTTGGGTAGATTGGGTAGATCACTCTCCGAGAGCGTAAATCTGATTTATTGATGTTAATCATACTTATTTTTTTTCTTTATAATATTTTTCTTTAAATTTAACCTATTTGTATATTTTTATTTTAAAGTTGTCATGTGATTTAGACTTCAAGAGCATGCGGCGAGAAGACATTGGACTGACTTGTTTGACTAATTAGGCATATTGTATGTTTGGCCAAATAGTATTATCTGCATAGATATTTGAAAATTAATTATTATAATCATAATGAGCGAAGCATTATCGAATAACCGCAAGCTATTTACGAATAAATTATTTTGTAGATGGATCCCTTTACCAACGAACTACTAGAAGAAATGCGCCAATCTGCGAAACTTCGACGGACCTGTTTGAACCACATCGAGCAAGACCCTTTCTTTTTGCACATGTTTCCCCTTATCACTGCATTCCAGCAAACTTATGGATTTTTACCCCCAATGAACTATCATGGGAACGAGGTCGAACCTGATGAGCTTGAAGAAGTGAAGGGAGAAGGTTCGTATGAACATAACGAAGATGAGAGTGAAGAACCAATGATCGTCTACTCAGAGTTGTTTAAAGAGAAGTACGGACGCAAGAAACTGTAGTGGGCCGAAATATCCGAAGTCCAAAGGGTTCAAAAGGATCAACCCATCTTGGCCATCGTTCAGCTGTCTCAGTTCGTCTACGTTCAAAAAGTATTATTGTCCGAACAAACGTGTATTTCTGGGTTGTTTGTTCGAAGAATACAAGCCCTATTGGAAGAATTGTGACCCGTTTATTCGGATCATCTTCCTCTTCACAACTACTGTTGCTCGGACATACGATTCGGTTCGGTTGGACGTGTATTGTTCGGATAACCGCCTCTGTGGGAACATTCTAGATCCTTTCCACTTATGGCCGATTCTAGAAGTCTTCGATGATACGCAAGATGTCTTCTCTGATATACGAAGTGACATCTCTGGCCAATAGCGACAGGCCTGACATTAGTCACCGTGACACGGCAAGATCTTCAGAAGGCGGCCCTCATTAATGTCCCTGACATGTGACGTCAGCCGAGCGTAGAAGTGCGCGTGTAGCCTACGCTCGGCTAACTCACCGCTTCCATCCCACGCCTATAAATAGAGGAGTACTTCACCTAAGACGGGGATCTGTTCTGAGTAATCACACACGAAAAACTACTCTCTCTCTACATATGTTTTCTTACCAAACTTCTTCCTCCATATACTAACTTAATCGTCGGAGCTTCTTCCCGGAGGAACACCCCCCTCCGGTTTGCAGGTACAAGGCGTTACACGTCATCGCTCCACGATTCAACAGCAAGCGAGAAGGGTTCAAGAGGTTCGAGGTTAAAACAGCCCCCCACAATTGGCGACTCTGCTGGGGAGTCGAAACACATTTTTTGTTCTTCCTAGCGAAGTGTGGGCCTGTTCTTAACTCCAGTCTCTTCTCCACCCAAAGATGACCCAACGCCTACCACCACCTGGTCCGGAAAATTTCACCCTCGGTTTGACTGGGTTCGGCTCAATAAATAACGATCCCGGCCAAACTGCTACGACCGTGGTGCCAGTTGCTCGTCAACTTTCATTCCCGCAAACCGAGCTTGACATCGCTCTGGCAGAACAAAAACGCCATGCAGCAGTCATAGCACTCCAACAGCAACGTCTAGAAGAGCGGGATGGAGGCACAATCGTCACACCAACACCTGGCCATGTTGCCGAACCAAGTCGGCCAAAGAAAGCGCACAAGCGGAGCCGAAAATCAAGAAAGGCAGTAACTTCCGAGCTAGCCGTATCCGAACGAAGGACCGTCTTTGATAGGTTGGAACACCCGCCACGAATTCAGCCGAACTCATCTCGGCACCGCGTGGCGAGCATCATTCGGACCGAGAGTTCACGTTCCTCGGCAACAAATTCTACGGCACATTCTCACCGAACAAACGTCTCGGGAAAAACACAGCGCGTCTCCAGACGGTATCACGAGCGCGCAGACGGCAAGAGGCCAATGGATTTAAACGCCCTCCCAGAGCGTCAACCAGCTGGTCACACCGAGCGAACCGAACAGTCTAGATCCACGACCGAGCTTCAACACAACAAACAACATTCAGCGGGAGCGCGTGGCACTCGCCGGACGATGAGCAGGGGAGAACGCTCGGATAATGGAAATACAATTATTTTATATGATCAATTTACTGGGGCACCTATTGTGTATCAACCAGTTGGAGAATTGGATCCGCGGTTAGCTCGGCGGGGTGATTCAAGAAGAGAACGGCCGGAGCGGTCAGAAGGGGGCAGACCTCACCACAATGAGGCGAACGACCAGCCAAGACGCCGTCACCGAGAGCCAAGAGAAAATCCTGAAGTGCCCGCTCCGCAGTCAATAATCCTACAGGCTCCGGTGACAATGGACAACTCAAAGCTCGGAAAAGCTAAAGCATCCCCGTTCGTTGACGCCATTCAGCAAGAACGACCGCCGGAGCGCTTTACCATGCCAAAACTCAAGCGTTATGAAGCCAAGGAAGATGCTGTGGCGTTCGTTTGTCGGTTTCGGCAGACTATGAGCCTCCACAACTTCTCTGACGCACTCATGTGTAAGATCTTCCCCCTCACACTTGGTGAGCCAATAATGTTGTGGTATAACCAGCTCAAACCAAAATCCATCAAAAGCTTCAACGAACTGGAATTGGAGTTCACAAAGAGGTTCGTAACAAGCAACATTCAACCGAAGACGCTTTCGATGTTGGTAAACATGAGAAGAACAGCCGGGGAAACGCTTCGGGCTTACACTGAACGTTACTGGGAAGACTACAACCTCATCCCTGACTGTGACCCGCCAAAGGCGTGGCTGCGGAGTCATTCATGAATGGGTTGGATCCAACTTCGGCAATGTTCAGAGATTTATCTAGAAACCCGCCAAAGGCAATGGGGGACCTGATGGTTATTATCGAAAAGGATTGCGTACACGAAGAAGCAGTGGCCGAGCGTAACGCTCCGAAGACAGCCGAGGCAAAGACCCAGGCTTCAGCGAAAAAACAGGTGGCCAACGTTCGGCACGGGCAAAACGGACAAGGCAGCGGAGGAACCGGGTCAGGAAAACCGAGCAACAAGTCTAAACCGCCCCAAACCCCGTACCAACAGCCGTGGCAACAGGAGAAGAGGGAACCCAGGCCGGATGAGTATGTGGCCGAGCAAACAGCTTTCACAGAACCAATTTACAAGTTATTACATACCATCGGCAAGATGCCATTCTTCGTCTGGCCTACAGGATTCCTCGGAATGGCGGGCACCGGGGCTGGATTGTGTTCGTTTCACAAAGAGCGAGGGCATTACACCACCCAATGCCAACCGTACAAAAGATACCTGGAAGAGCTTGCAGCAGCTGGGCATCTCAACCAATGGATCGACCTTCGGCGCAATCCACTCCCTCCTCCTCCACCTCTTCCAGCGGGCAACATCGTTGGGGTAATACAAGGACTCGTCACCGAAGGAAAGGTTGCAGAACTGCGCTTGGAAATCGACAAAGCCGAGGTTGCTTTATCAGTATGCAACGTGGGTGCCTCATCCAAGAGAAAGTGGACGGATCCGAGCCTGGATGGAACAATCACCTTCACGGCTGAAGATTTGCGAGGATTACAGACACCACATGCCGATGCCCTTGTCGTGACCATAATCGTTGACAAATCTACAGTTCAACGGGTATTGATTGACCAAGGAAGTTAGGCAGAGGTTATGTTCTACTCCACATTCAAAAGCCTTGGGCTATCTCTTGATCGGCTTCGGACGGCAACCGCCCCGCTCGTCAGCTTCACCGGAGCTCCCGTATGGCCCCTTGGGCTGACAACCCTACCCGTGCGAGCCGGCTCCCGAGTGATTGATGTTGATTTTGTAGTGGTTAATTCACCTAGCCCTTACAACATCATTCTCGGTCGAACCTGGCTACATGGGATGAAGGCAGTCGCTTCAACCCTTCATCAGGTTCTGAAGTTCACAGGATGGAATGGAAGGCAAGAGAGCCTTCGGGGAGATCAAGTCCAATCCAAGAAGTGCTACATTAGCACCGTGACGAACAAACAGTGCTTGCAAGAGGTACAGTGCATCGACACAGCGGATGTACCCGTCCTTGAAGATGTGGGTCTACCAGCCGAGCAACGGTCGGCCGAGGAACTGATTCGAATGCCAATAACTTCGGATGGAAGCCGGTACTTTCTCCTCGGCAGCTCGATGGTCGAATCCGAGCGTATGGAGATGTTCAATTTCCTTAAACAGAACATCAAAGTATTTGCTTGGACTCCCAACGAGATGCCAGGCGTGGATCCAGCCTTTGCTGCTCATCACCTGAATGTTGATCCGAACAGACGCCCTGTTGTACAAAAGGTTCGTCGTTCAGCAGCACAACATGTGGACGCAGTGATGGCCGAAGTAGACCAGTTGTTAAACGCTGGGGCTATAAGAGAGATCCTATATCCAACCTGGCTAGCAAACCCGGTCGTTGTACCGAAGAAAAATGGCAAGCTCCGAGTCTGCGTTGATTACACCAATCTCAACGATGCTTGTCCGATGGATCGTTTTCCCCTTCCTCGGATTGAGCAGATGGTGGATGCAACGGCAGGGCACGAGCGACTAAGCTTCATGGATGCTTACCGAGGGTATCATCAAATTGCTTTAGCAATTGAAGATCAGGAGAAAACGGCGTTCATCTCTCCTCGGGGGATTTACTGCTACAATGTCGTTCCCTTCGGACTAAAGAACGCCGGAGCAACGTTTCAACGAGCAATAACTAAAATGTTTCTCCTAAAGCTCGGCAAGACGTTGGAAGCTTACATCGACGATTTGGTATGTAAAAGTAAATTCGGTAGCGATCACCTTCGGGATCTTGGCGAGATCTTCGCCATACTCAAGGAATATAAGCTTCGTCTGAACGCTGAGAAGTGTGCGTTTGGAGTTGGATCGGGTAAGTTCCTCGGATATATGGTCAGTCAACGAGGAATTGAAGCCGATCCGACTCAACTGACCGCCGTTCGGAATCTCCGAGCTCCAACAACCATTAAGGAAGTGCAACGGCTAACCGGAATGGTAGCGGCACTGAGTCGCTTTATTCGGCGATCCGGAGATCTTTGCAGACCCTTTTTCCAAGCAATAAAGACCAGTCGGCGCAGGTTTGTGTGGACTGAGGAATGTGATGTGGCTTTGCAATCATTGAAAACATACCTGGCGCAAGCTCCACTCCTCGTCACACCCTTGCCCGAAGAGGATCTTTACTTGTATTTGGCGGTCTCGGATCACGCTACCAGCTCTGTTCTTGTTCGGAAGGAAGGAACGGATCACTTACCCATCTTCTTTTCCAGCAAATCGATGACGGATTCTCAAACGAGGTATCTGCCTATGGAGAAGTTGGCCTTAGCGCTCGTGTCAGCCAAAACGAGCCTATTGCCGTACTTTCAATGCCATAGGATTGTGGTCCTCACCGAGTTCCCTCTCAAGGTGTGCTTCGGAAGACTGACTCTTCTAGTCGCATCCTCAAGTTTTCACAGGACCTGGCCAACTACGACATTCAATTCGAGCCAAGGACCGCCATTAAGGGACAGGCATTGGCAGACTTCTTTGCCGAGCTAACACCTGGTTTGCGCGACGAGGAAAACAAGCTGACAATGGCGTTCGAGGTAGCGAAACGCTCCGAGGCCGAGAAGCTCGTTGAGTGGAATTCCCCTCCCCCTGAATCTCGTCGTGCTCGGTTCACTTTGGGAACAAAGAAACCGAAACGCGAGTGGAAGCTCTTTTCGAGTGATGCTTAGAGAATGACGGTGGACGGAGCCTCCAACATTCATGGAGCTGGGGCTGGCATTGTCATCACCTCTCCGGCTGGCACCGTTCATGAAAGTGCTGTATCACTCGGCTACCCTGCGACGAACAACGAGGCCGAATACGAAGCTCTCATTGCGGGGCTGCGACTCGCTCTTCGGTTGGGGGCGATTCAGTTCACGTCTTTTGTGACTCACGATTGATCGTAGGGCATCTCAACAATGACTACCAAGCCAAAGACGAGCGTATGAATGCCTACGTCAGCTACGTCCTTACCCTCCTTAAACAATTTGGTCGAGTGGAAATAGAATGGATTGCTCGGAAATACAATGCTCATGCTGACGCCCTCGCGGGTCTTGCTTCAGCATACAAGACCTCAGGCGGCCGCACCATTGTATTTGACGAAGTGGAATCGCCGAGCTTCGAATCAGCCCTGTGCATGGTTAACACTATCACCCTTGGTCCTAGTCTGATGGACCCCGTCATTGCCTTCTTCAAGGATCAGGTTTTGCCAGCGGATAAACGGGAAGCGCACAAAATCAGGTGCCGAGCAGCCAACTATTTTTTAGATCCGAGCAATAATTTATATCGCCAAACATTCACCGGACCGGATTTGAAAGTAGTACATGAGGATCAGGTGGAAAGCATCTTGGAGGAGCTGCACTCGGGTAGTTGTGGGGCTCACTCGGGTGGCCGAACAATGGCCCAACGTGCTTTAACGCAAGGGTACTGGTGGGTGAAAATGGTCAAGCAGTCCGAAGAATATGTAAAGCGTTGTGTTCGGTGCCAGTTGCAAGCTTCGCTCATCCATCAACCTGCTTTTCCCCTCAAGATGATTACGAGCCCATGGCCATTTGCTGTTTGGGCCTTTGATATCGTTGGTAAACTTCCGAAGGCCACTGGCGGATTTGAGTACTTGCTCACGGCTACTGATCTATTCACTAAATGGGTGGAAGCCGCCCCATTGGTCAAGACGACCGCGGGGGACGTAGAACGTTTCATTTGGAAGCACATCATTTCCAGGTTCGGCGTGCCTTATGCAATTATTTCTGACAATGGTTCCCAATTTGTTGCCGCCGCAATCAAACACTTCTACACCGAGAAACATATCAAGATTCATAATTCCTCGGTCGCTTACCCACAAGGCAACGGCCAAGCCGAAGCGTCCAACAAATCTATCACTCGGGGGCTAAAGCGACGCTTGACCAGGAAGCTCGGTAAATGGGTTGAGGAGCTTCCACAAGTTCTATGGAGCTATCGTACAACTCCTCGGCGGTCCACCGGCCGAACCCCATTCTCGATGGCTTACGGAATGGAGGCTGTTCTTCCCTTAGCAGCATTGGTGCCCACGGCTCGGTCCGAAAATTTCAATCCAGTGGATAATAACGCTTTGGTGGGCGCGGAGCTGGACTTCGCCGAAGAACTTCGGGACGCAACCTGCATCATGAAGCTTACCAGCGAGAGGTTGCTCAGGGCTACAATAAAAATGTCCGAGCAAGACCATTTCAGGTTGGCGATCTGGTTCTTCGGATGGTCGTCGAGGCCAGCAAACTGACCAAGTTCAAGGATCCCTATGAAGGCCCTTACAGGGTAGTCCAAAAGATTGGTCATGGCGTCTACAAGCTAGCTGAGATGGATGGAACACCAATTGCTAACCCTTGGAACGCTCAAAAACTTCGAAAGTTCCATGGGTAGATTTAGAGTTCTCCAGTTCTCGCTTTTGCCTTTTGTTTCTTATTTTTGTGTTACTCGGTTTGTAAGCCCTCATGCGTTTTGGTAATCGGATGGTCTTTTTTCAATCGTTTTCTTACTCGGTACGTTTGGTTTCATGGGTATTTCACCTGGCCCGGATTCTACTCGGTCTTTTGGCACTTCCACCCTTTTCCCTTACGTTCGGCGTATTGGATCCGCCTTCGGGCTTCGGTAAAACGTCAATAACTCGTTCGGTTGGTGTGGCGAAATTCTCGTAGCCTGATTCCTCATTCCCATGTGCTGGGGCTCGGTGTTCTCTCTTTGTGTTTACCCACTCTTTCTGCCTTAGTGCCGCCTTCTACTTTACTCACGCCATTCACTAAGGCAGGGGGCTATCTACGTGTATAAACGTGTGAATTTTTACATGTGTAAATTCAAAGTACAACACCCAACGTATAATACATAGTCCGAGCGTATGCTATCCAAACATTGAAACTATAATTCGATCCGAGCTAAAACACTTGACAGTTCAATCAGATAGCTTTGTGGGCAAATTGCTGACTACTTATGGTCATACACGTTTGTTCGGTGGAAAATATTCTGGGCTTTTAACAATGTTCGTATTCAAGTGAAGCCGCCTTGATTCTGTACAAAACGACGAAACATAAAGTAACTACAATAGATGTTGGCTATCCGAATAAAAAGACTTGGAAATTTCTTAAACAAACTTTGCAAACCAAATCAAACGAGTACTGAGGCATGGCTGTGGTAGATCGTTCTGTGCCATCCTCACCTGTATTAGTTACAAACTACGGTTCGACAAAAGCCTATTGTTCGGCGTCGACCGTTCTAAAATATTGTTCTTAAAAAAAAAAAAAAAAAAAACATAAAGGAAATGTCTCATGCTTCGGGAGTGGGGATGTTGGACTCGGGGATTGAAGCCTCAACGTTCTCAGCATCAGCCTCTTTGCTCACAGGCTGCTCGTCCTCGTCAGCAGGTAGGGGTGGTGCTTCGATCATGCCCCTCCTGATGTCGTCCGAGTCGAGGCCAGCTTCATCAAAACCTTTGTGCGCGCCGAGTGTGAAGCTCTTCACGTGCTGCTCTTCTTTGATCTCATTCATAATCGCAAGCCTTCCTCGGCGGCGTTCTCCTCGGCCAGCTTGTATCCTCGGTCAAACTCCTCCTGGAGTAGCTTCTTCATTTCCTCCTCCATCTGCTTCTTGGCTTCAGCAAAGCCCTTATCCCTTCCCTCGGCCCTGGTGCGCTCGGCAACATCTTGCAGACCCTTAATCAAATCATTTTGATTAGCAATCTGCAGCTCCTGCGACTGGCGCACGGCCTCGGACTGATCGAAGCTCTTTTTCAAAGCTTCGGCCGCATTTTGGTAATGCACGGCCTTTTGCCTCAACAGCTTCATTTGCTTTTCGTTGTCAAGCAAATGGAATTGAGCAGACATAATGGACTGCGTAGCCTGCAAAAGCCGAACACACATTCATGTAGCACAGAACGTACGAGTAACACAAAGGAATTTAAAGCCGAAGAAAAATACTTACCCTGCCTGATCAGCGAGAGCAGTTTTCAACGATGGCGCGCATGGGATGTCCTTCGGAAGTGCAAGGCCAGCGTGGAGGGCGAAGGCGATGGAAGAATCCTCCTGGAGGCTGTCGGTTTCAAGGACCTGCTTCTTAGATTGGGTAATGAAGCTCGGGGCCCAAGCAGGACCGACCTCCCGAGCACCCCACTCTCCTTCTTCGGCCTCTTCACCACCCTCAGCGCCGTCCTTCGGCAAGCCCTTAGCCGCCAACGGGTCCCTCCGAGCGGTGACCTTGAATTTCTTGGCCGGAGCTTCCTGTGAAGACGTGGGGGCTGTAGGCGGACGTTTCTGGGAGAGAGAGGGTGGGATATCTTTTGGTGGGGATTTGGGGCTCGGTGCCGAGCTGGATCCACCAGCAGCTGCGGCAGCCTTCCTCTTCTCTGCTTCTTCCCTCTTCTTCTTCTCCTGCTTCTCCTGCAGAACCGCTCTTACTCCACGAGCACCAGCCATTTCTCCTTGTTCTCTTAAAGTTTCTTCGGAGTCACCTTCTGGCTCTTCGGATGCTGGCTGGCGGATAGTTCCTCTCAGTGGCTTCTCGACGCTCGGAAGACGTTCCGCGGGAAGCTCCTCGGTGTCAGATTCAGGTAAGCCCCCTCGGATTCGGCCGCCGTATGTTGGATCGTAGCCCAGGATTGTGGGGGCGTCTCTTTCGGATCTTGGGATCGTAAGGAGTGAAGCTGCAAGCCCACAACCCTGTGCTGCTCGGAGGAGTTGTTTATTGAGTCTTGGAACGTCTGCCGAACAAAAGAAGATCAGTAAAAAGAAGATACTTACAGAAATAGGTCTACCGAGAAATAAACCTTGAAAAAAGAAAAAAAACGCACAAGAATACTTACTCGGTTCTCCTCTTTGCGTACGAATGCCGTGCACGCCATACTCACCGGCAGGAAATTCGAAGTTGCCCCGGACTACGACATAGTCCGAAGCCCACTTCTCGGAGTCATACATTCCCTCCGGTATAATTTTTACCATGTTCCTTCGGGAACACAAGAAATATCGAGAATACCTAACGTTCCTGGACATCAGGTAATTCTCAAAAATGTGATGGGCCTCGAGGGGGAACATTTTTACCTCGGCCAATTTGATGATGGAGTGTATGATGCGGTAAGAGTTCACGCTCAGTTGGCAGGGGGCAAGGTCAAACCGAAATAGGATTTCCCGAGTAATTCTGTGAATGGGAAACCTAAGTCCACCCTCGGCAATGGCCATCAGGGGAACGGTAATAAAATCATCACCGTATAAGATGCGGTTGCCTTCAAGGGGCATTATCTCGACGTTGTCCGGAACGTCGTAGGTCTCTCGGAACAGAGCAATGCCCTGGGCATCTTTGAAGCAGTCCCAGTACGGACAGGGGTCCTTCCATCTTCGTTCAGGAATCTCGTCAGGGTCTAACTGGACGATTTTCCTTTTCATCTTCGGTGGCTGCGTGGAAGATTCACCGAAGGCCCCCGTCTCATCTATCCCCTCAACCTGACCCGAGGATTCTGCAACTGCGTCCTCGTGAGTGGAGCGACGCTCGGATTCAGCTTCCATGCCCTCCTCTCCCTCGTTGCGTAAATCCTTGGCTTCTTTCTCCGTGGACTCCTCAATGTCAATCACGGGAGGTGGACTCGCCGTTCGGACGGTAGGTGGGCTCATTGTTCGGAGTGGGGTCACTTGAACGGGGAAATCAACCTTAGGGACCCCCTGTGGCATTTGCTCCCCTTCCCGAACGCGATAGCCGCGGGCAGAAGATCTGATGATCTCAGCTATCATGGGGTCGATTGTCCTTCGGCCGAAGGCTCTAGGCGGCGAATCCATACCTAAAAGGCAAGTGCACGGGAGAAGACCGTTAGCGAAGAGCGAGGTCTGGATCCTAAGGTGCCTACGTACGGTGATTCTAGGCTACCGAACGGATCTTCGGATCGTATACGGCTTAACTATACCGAGCAATGATTTGTCGGGAATTCTTATGGGTCTAAGTTGTTGAACCTTTGTTCGGAGTTGTCATTCGGTTACTGTCCCTATAAGCTTATTCCGAAGGAAAGCGTGGGTTAAATTCCTTATTTGTTGTTCGGAAGAACAAGGGTTGAAGATGCACATGCGTTCGGAAGAACACAAGAACATCTTCAACCATTTCTGGAATTCCAGAAAACGTTACAGACGAGATAGGAGAGAAAAAGCCCGTTCTAAGCCAAAACATGTCCAAAAACAATCAAAATGCATAGAAAAATATAGAGAAACAAGAAATACCTGAAAAATGAAGCGAAATCTGTGATCAAACACTCGAAATCTTCAATTTTTGTTGGGTTTTTGGCTGGAGACTCGCTCTGGCAGATGAACGATCAAGAACGGAGGAAGAGAAAGTGATTTTCTCTCTCCGTCCGTCGCCTTTTATACCTAGGGCAGAACCCAGACCGGCGCCGAACCTTACCCGTTCGATTTTTGGCGGGAGATTGATGTACCGTTGGATGTTCGACGCGTGGAATCCTGATGCACGCGCCGAACCAGCGCTCAATGGTCTTGCGACGCGTGGCAAACTTGAAGTTGGCAGATGCAGGAGCATTAAATGCTAACTCAGAAGTTGTCACTTCTGAGCTTCGGAAATTATTGGCGTTCGGACTACTAACTCTGGAATTCCTTCGTTCGGATAACGTTTCGTTCGGCCACTATGATTCAACTCCTCCGTCAATGCCGAGCATGCGAAGCAGGAGTTGAGGGGCTATTGTAGTGGGCCGAAATATCAGTCCAAAGGGTTCAAAAGGATCAACCCATCTTGGCCATCGTTCAGCTGTCTCAGTTCGTCTACGTTCAAAAAGTATTATTGTCCGAACAAACGTGTATTTCTGGGTTGTTTGTCCGAAGAATACAAGCCCTATTGGAAGAATTGTGACCCGTTTATTCGGATCATCTTCCTCTTCACAACTACTGTTGCTCGGACAGACGATTCGGTTCGGTTGGACGTGTATTGTTCGGATAACTGCCTCTGTGGGAACATTCTAGATCCTTTCCACTTATGGCCGATTCTAGAAGTCTTCGATGATACGCAAGATGTCTTCTCTGATATACGAAGTGACATCTCTGGCCAATAGCGACAGGCCTGACATTAGTCACTGTGACACGGCAAGATCTTCTGAAGGCGGCCCTCATTAATGTCCCTGACATGTGACGTCAGCCGAGCGTAGAAGTGCGCGTGTAGCCTACGCTCGGCTAACTCACCGCTTCCATCCCACGCCTATAAATAGAGGAGTACTTCACCTAAGACGGGGATCTGTTCTGAGTAATCACACACGAAAAACTACTCTCTCTCTACATATGTTTTCTTACCAAACTTCTTCCTCCATATACTAACTTAAATCGTCGGAGCTTCTTCCCGGAGGAACACCCCCCTCCGGTTTGTAGGTACAAGGCGTTACACGTCATCGCTCCACGATTCAACAGCAAGCGAGAAGGGTTCAAGAGGTTCGAGGTTAAAACAGCCCCCCACAGAAACCGGGAAGTACGAACATAAGGAACCTAAGAAGGATGTCGGCAAATCTAAATGAGCAACGTCGTAGTGTCAGCCGCTTAGTACTTAGTAAGCAAGTTTCTAGGTTATACTGTATGGGTTTGTGTTAGAAGTTGTAACCGTTTGACTGTTTGATGTAACCTCCATATTAGGCTTGTTTATTTAACAAATTTTAACTTCCTTTTTCGTTATTTACAACTCTACAAAGCATTTTCTATGCCTTAAGTTTAATTTTTTATTTCACTTAATCAACCCAAGAATCACTCACCCCCACCAACCATCTGCACAGCAACTGAGAACCCAAGACACTGCATACTTCCTATTCGAGTTTTAGAAATAAGGACTCCTAGCTTCCAAGGGACATCTGACCCATCATAGATTGAGGTACCTTCCACTCTTAGGTCTCCGTATTAAACTAGTTAAACGCGTCCCATTCTTTGGTAGTAGCTATCTCTCATATCATGCTCTAGCAGTTGTAAATTGAAAGATCGTCAACATAAGATTGAACCATAAGATCGTCACCTGAACCATCTGACTTAAAACCAACAAGCCCTAGCGATGTTGACTCCTAAACCAATTTAGTGACAGATTGTGTAACGCCCCGAATTTTGGGCACGTTAAATAAACATTTTTATTGAATAAATTAAGGAGAGTCTAGCTCATTATTACAACTTAAGTCTCACAAGAGTACTTTTATTCAACAAAAGAGGGGATAATCTAAGGTTAACTACTGCTCCGCCTCTTCCTCCATCCTTGCAAGCTCCTCGGCTCCGAAGGCCTCCCAGGTGTACTGTTCCTGCTGCTCATCTATAAAATCTGACACATTATACCGCCGCCCCAAGATAATATGTCGTGGTCACCAAAAGGTAACACCGTGAGCTACGGAAGTTCAATAGAATAATCCAACCCGCTAACCCATAACTTACAATGAAGAGTCATATAAATAATTACACATGCTCATTCCACAACATAATTAACAATGACACATCCGCATTCATCATCTTGCTTACGTTGGTGTCATTCCTTTCTTTGTTTCTCCTACGCGACTCATCGTAAGCTGTGTCACCATTTCATTTCGAAAATCGGCTCTATTAACAATCTACACAATGGGCTACCAAGTCCGGCCACGTTATCAAATCTTGCATTGGCTCCTCTCCGCGGATAACCAAGCCCAATTACCAATGAAGCTACCACGTCCGGCTCCGTTAGCAATCTACACAATGGGCTACCAAGTCCGGCCTCATTGCGGTTTTCGCAAGTCCACACAAAGGGCTACCAAGTCCGGCCACCTTGCGGGTTTTCACAACTCACATAAGGCTACCAAGTCCGGCCATTATGTAGTTTCAAAACAAATCCTTTTTATCCATATCAACCACTCCCTAAGTGTCATGTTTCTACTCTTTGGTTCTCGTGTCTCGTAATCATGCATAGACTCCGCGGCGGGACGAATCACTTTAAAGTAATCTAGCAAGATCATCCAACTCTATTTAATCATGCTTGTTTACAACCACAAGTAAAGTAAGCAATCATGCGATCAAGTTCACAATCCTTGAAAAGGTCAAAATACGAATACTTCGTTTTGAAACAACACTTTATTTTTAAACGAAATCGTAACAACATATGTTTATTAACGAGTTAATCAAGTTGGGAAGATTCTATAAACCATGCATTCAATTATTCTCATGATCAAAGTAAACTACGTAAAATAAAAGCATGCGATCAACTTATCCAAGTATACTACATATTTTTCTATCATGCTCATAAACTATACTTAGGATAAGTAGGTTCGAAGAACTCTACACTAACATAAAATCACGTATACTTAGGAAGAGTAGATCGGAAAAATCTACCTTTCTTCTTGGCGGTAGAAAAGAGTACGACGGAAAGAAAGTCGGCAAGCGAACGGAGTAACGTCCTACGATAAGCTTCCGATAGCTTCGAAAGAGAAGGGTTTCTCTCGAAACTAGATCGTGATTTATACTACTACTACTTTAGGATCGAGGTGGTGGTCGTATGGTGGTTTAGTGGCAGAGATGGAAAGCTTCTTGAAGAACTTTAGAAAGAAAGCTCAAGAACAACTAATACTACTCAAGAACAACAAGAACACTAAGCTTTCTAGAAAGGGAAGTTGGAGATTGGAATGGTGTGAGTTGAATGAGAAGTGTGAGGTCCTATTTATAGGCAAATGGGCTCTCCCTCTCTTTCTTTGGCCGGCTGCCCTCTCTCTCTCTTTCCTCCAATTTTTAATTCAAGCAAATCAAGTTTGCTTGCAAGAAATAACCTAAAGACCTAGGCATGCAAAGCTATGGTGTGTCCTTTGGATTGGATTTTGGAAGATTGGCCAAGGAATTGGATTTGAATCAAGTAAACAATTAGGGTTTTGTACAAAAGGACTAGATTTATTGTCCTTGGCCATGCTTTCACTTTGAAAGCATATCAAAGAAGGACAAGATGAGCTAAGCTAGGTCAATCAACTTGCACACACATCACACTCTCTCCCTCTCTCTCCATCCGAATCTCTCTCTCTCCCAATCTCTCTCTCTCTCTCGGCCTCTCTCTCCTCTCTCTCTCTCTCTCCTTGGTACAAAGTACTATATATATATAACTATATATATACATATATATATAGATATGGAAAGGACAAGGATGACCAAGCAAGGTCAATCAAGGAAGCAACACATCACTCTCTCTCTCTCTCTCTCTCTCCTCTCTCGGCTTTCTCTCTCTCTTTCTCTCTCATGTACTATATATATATATATATACACACACACATACTAGAAGCAAAAGGATTTTCCAATTAAAAATTGTAATACATACATGTGTACTTACATTATTATATATATATATATATATATCTATATACAAGTACACCTATATATAATATATGTATGTACTTCCTAATCTAGACTATATCTTCCAAATCTAGTTTTCCTACTAACTTATACTTTCAAAGTACTAGGTACTAATGATATTAAATCCATGTACTAACTATAATTTAATCAATTAACACACATGGAAGATCTTATTATTATATATATATAACTATATATATATATATATACAAGTATATATATATATATATATAACCATGTACTACAAAATCCTACTAGATACGTCATATCTAATATCCTAATAAACTATGATATACTTTCAAAGTACAAGTACTTATAACATATAACCTAATGTACTAATTCTATTTTAATCAAATAACACACATGGCAAATCTAGTCTTTGTATATAATAATAATAGAATCCCATGGGAAATTAAATAATAACCCTTGTACTTTTGGCAAGACTAAGCTATTGTCCATTGGTTAATAAATCTCCTAACATTTGTTGTCCAATGGGTAAAAGAAATAAAGTATTATGCAATATTTTCTAATTAAACAATGCAATTAGGCACATGTTCCATATTAAAATACTAGATAATAGGTACTTAGAAAACCCAATATTTTAAGTCTTTGGTATAAGTACAATGTATATGTATACTAATCTATATGAGAAAGGACAAGGGTTTGGAAGATTGGCCAAGGAATTGGATTTGAATCAAGTAAACAATTAGGGTTTTGGTACAAAGGACAAGATTTGCTTGTCCTTGGATGAACAAGGAAAACCCTAGGTATGGTGACCAAAGCATGGTCAATCAAATGACACACACATCACTCTCTCTCCCTCTCTCATCCGAACTCCATCTCTCTGTCTCTCCCAATCTCTCTCGGCTTTTCTCTCTATCTCTCCCTCTCTCTCTCTTTCTCCCTTGTACTTCTATGGAAGTATATACATTTATTAGTATATATATAAGTACTTTGGGTACTTTAAAATCTTGTATTTTAAACCAAAATAGATTTTTCTTATTATAAAATTCTATATACACACATGTGTACTTTCATTATAATATATATATATATATATATACAAGTACATATATATAATATACAAGCAAGTACTTACACAATCTAGCCTAGGATTCCATAATCTAATAAACTAACCTAATGCTTTCAAGGTACTAAGTACTAAATCAATAACCTAATATCCTAATTCTATTTTAATCAAATAACACACATGGTCAAATCTAATATTTTAATCAACCTAGCACATGATTGTCAAGACTAACTATTATCCATTGGATAATGGTTTCCCTAGCGGTCAATAACCAATGGGTAATGATGGCTAGGATTCTAGTCTACCGCCCAATGGGTAAAGAATCTCCTAACGGTAATTATCCAACGGGTAATGCTAGAAACTCTAATACTTGCAATTAAGCACTAAACTAATCTAATCTCGTACTTAGGAAGATTAACCAAGGTTTACCTATTGACCAATGGGTAAAGGAAACTCTAACGCTATTGTCCAATGGATAAAGACAAAAAGGGTAAAATGGTCCATCTAGGGTTAGGGAGAAGTGATTAGGCTAAATGGGCATTAGGCTATTCTAACTAATTGATTAAAGACTAACGATACTTAATCTAGGCTTTCATTGCTCGAGTGGTATTTTGGTTTTATTTAGTAGGAAATTGCCCAATAACGGAATATTAAAACCCGACGGTGCCAAACGCCAAGGCAAGGCGTGAGTGTAGCCAAGGCAGCCCGCTAGCAAAGCGGTGGCCAAACGGTGGCCAAGGCAGCCCGGTGGGCAAACAGTGGCCAAGGCAGCCCGGTAGCCAAGCAGCCGGTACAAAGCGATGGCGCAAACAGTAGCTACAAAGGCTGCCGGTGAGCAAAGCACTGGTGGCCAAACAAAGGCTAAGGCAGGTAGCTGCAATGGCCAAGCGGTAGGCAAACTGGTACAAACAAAGGCCAAGGCAAAGCAGAGCTGCTAGCCAGCGGCCAAAGCTGGTACAAACAAAGGCTGCGGTGGCCAAAGCGTAGCTAAGACAAGGCATGCAGTCCAGCCACGCCAAGGCAAAAGCAAGGCGCGACCCGACGCCAAGGCAGAACCCGATGGCAGCCAAGGCAGAGCAATCCGACAGTGACCCGACGCCTAGGCGAGGCAGGCGCGACAGCGAGCCGACGCCAAGGCAAGGCAGGCGCGACAGCGAACCGACGCCAAGGCAAGGCAGGCGCGACAGCGAGCCGACGCCAAGGTAGCCTAGCCAAGCCAAAGCAAGGCAGTCAAGTCAACGGTTAAGGCAAAGACTAAAATTTAACCACTTTGGCATCGATGCTATGCTCTAGGTTAGGAAAATGTAACTAAGCCAAACGGTAGTTAGGGTTGCTAACTAATCGATTGCCATGTAGGATTTCCAGTCGAGAAATATAATTCTAGGATTTTACTACAATTACCAAGTAACTATACCAAGGTCTTAATAGGCATACTCGTCTATAGAAAATGACCTTAATGCCCGGGCGATGAATTCCAATCTCCTAAGTCATAAACCTAATTATGACGGATTATTAATCACTAAAAGGGATTTATAAAGTAAATAAAGAAATAACAAAATTTTATAAGTTGATAACGACCGATTTTTGGATGTTAAGAATGAAATCCAAGTATTAAAATAAAATTTAAATTTTTAGCGAAATTTTTATTGACCAAAAATCAGGGTCGTTACAGATTGAACTTGTGCCTCTTGCGTCGGTAGATCGATACCAAAAGATAGCGACACGTAGTCTTCAAACAACCCATTTTTAAAGAGGGTAGACAAAAACCGCCAACAGTAGAGACCACATGCAAAGCGAGAACGCTCAAATTTTGAGGAGGAAATTGTTTTAAGGAGGTAGTTTGTAACCACCCGAATTTCGGGCCGTTTTTTTTCCCGAATAAAAGTATATATTTTTGTACCAAATTTTATTTACTTTTCAAAATCAACGTTTAAAACATTGTTTCGATAATAAAATTAGGATTATTTTGAAACGGTTAAAATTTAATAATCTTGAATTTTTTTTAAACTAATAATATTATTATAATTATTATTAGATATTTTGTGTATGTAGATATTAGATGTTTAGATATTAGATATTTTGATATATAGATATATATATATACACACACACACTCACCTCTCACTATCACCAACCTCACCACCTCACCCTCTCTCCTCTCTCTCATCTCTCCAGTCTCTCTCTCTCTCGGCCAAAACTTGGCCACCACACCATACAACCACCACCCCACCTTTGTTGTATCTCTTTCCACCTCACCACCCACCTACCTCTCTTCTCTCTCCCCAGCTATCCCTCTCTCTCCGTCACAGTCCCTCTCTCTCCCTCTCCCGAAATATCTCTCTCTCTCCTCTCCTCAATTTTCTTGGCCACCAAGCTTCCACCACCACCTCTCAACACCTTCCCCTACCTCCTGCCACCCCCTGCACCTACCATGACTTCCACCTCCCTTATTTACAGCCCTTCTTCTTCCTCTCTCTCTGTCCCGTAGCTCTCTCTCTCTCTCTCTTCTCTTACATGGCCACCACCCAACCTCCACCCTATAAATAACTCTTCCCTCTTCCTCTCCATGGACACACAACACCCCTTCACTGGAAAATCAGAGTGCAATGAAAGAAAGGAGAGAGAAAGCTTGACTTTCGGCCATGGAGGTTTAGAGAGAGAAAGGAAGTGGGTTATGTTCATAACGACGTGCTACGGTCGAATTCGAGGTTCCAAACATCACCAGCATCCTCGGGAAGTCCAAACCCATAAACTAACCCCAAAGAAGCAGCCCCGAAGTCCCCCGTTCCAGTCGTCTTCCCCGATTTACCGAAAATGCTTCGTTCGCATTTTAAGCTCGTGCAACGGAAACCAAGGTAGATAAACCCTTTCGCTACCATCTCCTACGTATATTTACGTGTTTTGAACCTTACCCATAGTCCCTAGAAGGCCCCAGGCATCAACTCGAAGCCATAGAAAATTCTGCTGAAAACCAAACAAAACCTAGCGACCGCAACAACGAAGCTGGCGGACCGTAACCTTGGACCCGTTTGGCCTTGCGTCTAGGTGCCCAGCTGCAACCTCCGTTCAGTTTTATTTAATAATGGTTCAAAACGACTTTGCGGCCTTCCGAACATCATTTTTAACACCCAAACTATTTTTCTTAAACTCCTCACACCTCAAAGATCATATCTTGTTAATTTCATATTTTTTTATTTAATTATCTATTTATTAATTATTATTAGTTATCTTTCAAAGTTTACAATCAAAATTATTTCACGACCATATAAACCATGTTATTAATGCATGCCCGAATAATTTTTCCTAGACACTTTATACTCCGCAGATAAAACCTTGTTAATCTTAACATATTTTATTTATTACATAATTATTTTACTCTTGACAAATTTTTTTTTTCTAATATCTTCTATTAAAATAATCTCGCGACCCTCCGGACCCAACGTTTGATACCCGAACACGTTGCGTAGGACCATAGAACTCCTTTTAAGGTCATGCTACTTATTTTAATATTAGTATCTATGATTGTATTTATTACAGTTATTAATAAATCTAAATTTTTAAATAAAAGTATTAAATTAGTAATTTACTATATTATCTTTAGTTTGATTAATGACTAAACCAATCTCTTGGGTTAATAAAAATACTTCTTCATTAAACGAAGCTTAAAGGGCATCGGCCCAACGAAGCTTAAAGGTCATCGGCCTAATCATAAAATATTAATTGTTTTACTTACCTGCATTTTATTAATTGATATACTTGCTACAACATATGATAAGTTAGTGTTATTATTGATAAAATAATGTCGAATAAGCTTTCTTACTACATTGTCAGTTGAATTGATACTTGGACACCATTGTATGATTGAGTTACTGTTTTTCTATGCATTGTATCAACTTTGAAGTTGCAGTTATGCTGTGTTTGATAGCTTGGACTTGGAAGCACTGGGTTGGTATACGATACAAATCATCTAGACGATATTAAGTAAATGACGAATTGGAAAGTGATTGAGTTAAGTTTTGGAGATGGGCGCGAACAGGGGCCCAGTCTCGTGTTAAGATGGGTGCTAACAGGGACCCAGTCTTGTTTAAGGTGGATGCGAACAGGGGCCCAGCCTTGTATTAAGATGGGTGCTAACAGGGGCCCAGTCTTTTTTTAAGCTGGGTGCGAACAAAGGCCCAGCCTTGTATTAAGATGAATGCGAACAGAGGCCCAGTCTTGTAGGAGGATGGATGCGAACAGGGGTCCAGTCCTGTGTTAATAAATGTTTATGGGGACCGAATTATTTCAATAATTACAGCAATCTTAACTCATGATACGCCATGGGCAATTCCAAAGGGTAATCGTGCCCTTGCTATGGCCTTAAATGGAACATATCCATTTAGGGCCCCGCGTGCAAGACAGGCAAGGGGGGATTGTCTCATAACACGGTCATCGTTAGTGATTGGGGAGGATCGATCTTGAGGAGAAGATCGTAGTTCACATAAGGTAATGGATAGTAACAAAAGAATTATGTGGTTTATCCTTCGTTACTTGTATTTCAATTATTGAATTATCTGGTAGCTGTAAAGTAAGGGGTTAGTAGGGTAAGGGTTTTATCTTCTGAGTTACGACTCACGGCGTTTAACAAACGCTAGGTACCAAGAAGGAGCAGTATGACCAACTAGAGGAGCCATACGTCACCAAAGACCTCCTGGACCAGGATGGAGGGATTGTCAAGCTATGGAGAAATTATTAGAAGTCGTTTTGATTTCCTTTTAATACTGTACTTTCAATTCAAAGAGTTGTAATCGTTAAACTCTGACCTTTTGTAAAACTCATATTATGTTATCTTATAAATCAAATATTCAGACTTCCGCTGCTAAAACTCTGTTTTCGAGAATAAAGTGTTTTATGATGTTTTTTGAAATTATTAAATCAAGTTAAAATGATTTAATTAACGTGTCCGAAAATCAGGGCGTTACAAGTGCAGTTGGTGCCTCTCTTATACTTCAATGCATATGGGCAGGGTTCGTTTCCCCGAAACACCCATCCCCCAAGTTTCCTATAATAAATTAAATTAGATTAACGAATGACCACAAAAAGAAAAAAAGAAAGAAAGAAAGAGGTGTTTCTGTCAATAGCCCGAATAATCCTAAGTTGCGGACCCACGTTGGGGCACGTGGGGTCACGTGCCCCCAGGGGCATTCAGAAAATCCAAAAAAAAAACTATACATAGATAGGTTAAATATAATATATCTCAAGAAGTCATCATAGAACTCTGCTCTGGTAGAGTGGTAACAGTGCAAGACAGAGATGATAATGTAGCTAGGGTTCAATTCCCCTAGCCACATTTTTTCCCATGTTTATCCTACTACTATTTAATTGCTCTCTCTCTCTCTCTCTCTCTCTCTCTCTCTCTCTCTCTATGTGTGTGTGTGTGATGCATGTGGACATTAAATTTTTACTTGACTTATTTGAACACATTTTTTTAAAAAGATTAATGTGGTGCGACTGTGTACTTACGGGTATGCAAAAAAAATTAATACTTTGTACAAATATTGTAAAAATTACAATTTAAAGAATGATCAGCTTGGGTCAAGAATAGTAAGTAAAAGTTAGATATAAATACAAAAAAAAGTCTCCTATACCGTCATATACCATTAGCATGGTGCAGTGGTCATCACAAATTGCTAAAAGTTCTAAGGCTAGGATTCATTTCTTAAGACCTTCTATCCCTTGTTTTTTTTTTCTTCATTCTTTCATTTATTTCTTCATTTTCGTTCTACCTCTTTTCCTTATTTTTTTTATTTTCGTACTACCTCTTTCCTTTATTTCTCCATTTTTGTTCCATCTCTTTTTATTTTTCTCCCAATCCACAATATTATGAAAATTAAATTACTAAATTACTATATCTTTTAGTTTACTTGCTCTTGACTTTTGTATTAATTTTACGGTTGCCACCACAACAGTTGAAAGAATATTTTCAACCATGAATATTGTGAAAACTTGGTTGCGGAATAGAATGAGTGATCAATATTTAATGGTTAAACGAAAATTTAGTGCTATACATACAGAGAAATATTTTTTAAGATTGTGAATAATAGGTGCCTTCAGTATATGATATTTTTGTGCCTGCCACTAACCCTAACCCAAATATCCACACATAAGGGGCATTTTTGGGCATCATATAAAATAAGTTTCTTATCAAACAAGTAGTTATTTGGGTTTAGGGTACTCACAATGCAATAATCAAAAATTGATAACCCAAAGTTGCCATATCAACTTTTGATTATTCATTTAAGAGATTGCTAAGGTTAGCAATGTAGATGTCTACAATGACATAATAGGATAACCAAAATTTGTCATATCATCTTTTCAAACTAAAAAAAACTAAGGCTCCGTTTCGGAAACCTTCTTAAAAAATAAGTATTTATTTTGCAATTTCTCATTTAAAAATAATAAGGCTCATTCCACAAAACCCAAATAAAAAGTTCCTTTCACATTTTCAAACTCAAAAATAATTGTAAATGAAAAAAAACATTAATTTTGTTTGCACCGTATTAAAGATCTCAATGAGATCTATAAAACAAGATCCATAGTGATAGGAAAAATTATTTGCGTAAACACATGATTTTTGAGCTTGAAGTTGCCGTACACAAAAAATAAGACTGTTGCTATGAGAATGGGCGCCGACGGAGGGAAATTGTACCGACAGCCGCGCTGGGCCGTCTCCGGCCATATATACACGAAAAAGGGGTGCTCGGATCAAGCACCCTACACACCTCGATGCCGTTAATTCCCGCATTGGCCCCCTCGTTTTTTTTTTAGAATTTTTGGACGGCTCGGATCGGCCGTCCGGTGGCTGGAGACGGCCCGGCTATTTACATCCCAAAATATGCTGCCCAATGAGAAAATTACACGTGGCATCAAACAATGCTTTGGTCTATCAGAACATATCCCATTTGGGCCCGAGATACAGGGGATCGTAGGGTTAATGGCGATATTATTTTAGTACTAAACGGTATCATTTTGATGGAAAACGGCAGCGTTTGAGCATCAATTAAGGGTAATTAAGACGGTAATTAAGTTTAACCATTGATTGCTCATTAAAACCATCGAACGGTGGTTAATCCCTCGTTTTATAAGAGAATTAGGCGTGGATGCAGGGAATCATTTATAAGAGCCAGTCGTGCTGCACTAGCCCACGTTGCATAAAAGCAGGAGACCCACGATCCAGAAGGCAGCTATGATCAGAATTGACAAACATGGTGAGAGAAGAATCCTGAGGAAGTCAATTCCAATAACCAATCGAAGGCCCCTCGTAGCCGTTTTTTGAGGAGTCGTGAGCAGTTCGAAGTGAGAACGTGGGAGTCGATGGCAGGTTTGGCATCTATAAATAGAAGAAGAAGTTGAAGAGAACCGGGATGACGAAAAAATCTCATCATCTGACAACTCAAACTCAATATGATTGCTCAGAGATTTATCGTAGTTTAGGACTTAGTCTAGTTTAGTTTCTAAGTCGAAGGCTTGTTTGCATGTAAGACTACTTTTGATTAAATTCAAGTTTCTTATTTCTTTCAGTCTTCTTCTTGCCGAAAGATTAATCGTTTGTAGGCTCTCTTTGATTAAATTCAGTGCGCTTATATTTCTGCATTAGTATTGGGAAAATTTCAAGAGTGTTTGTACACAAATTTGCCTTCGATTAGATTCAGGTTCGTTTGTGTTCAATCATCTTAATCGTTTATAAGCTCTCTTTGATTAAATTCAGTGTGCTTATATTTCTGCATAATCTTAGTAGAATCTCAAGAGTGTTTGTATACAAACTTACCATTGATTAGATTCAGGTTCGTCTGTATTCAATCATCTTTTTTGATTTGAGGAGAACCAATTCTTTGTTTTGGTTGACACTTTAAGGAAAAATCTTCTTAGTTGAGGTAATCGAACGGATAACACTGTTGCCTGATTGATATTAGTTGTTTTAAATCAAATTGAAAGGAATAATTTCTTTGTTGAAGTTAGTTCTTTTCTGGCACGCCCGCACACAATTATTTGCCATTTGATTGAGCTAATTCAACCCAAACAATTTTTTGGCACGCCCGGTGGGACTCGAAAGTGTCAAAATTCCAAGGCTTAGAAAACAAATAGGGACACCCATTGGTATTCTAGAGCCAGGAGAACAAGCTGAACAGGCTGTAGAACTAGGTACGTCTATCAACTTGCCATTGGCTGTAGGGATGGAAGACCCTATACAGGAGGAGCCTTCTTATGAGATGCCTCCTTATCAAGGGCCCCCAAATTTCCAAGAGGGTCAGGCTAGTGGTAAAGACCATGATAAGGAGGAAATGTTTAGAGAAATGATGATAGCTTTTAGAGAAATGGCTCAAACTCAAAGAGCCATGATCAAAAGCATAAAAAGTAGGTTGCCTAATCTAGAGTTAGCAAAAAATAGTCCAGTGAACATTGGAGTAAACAGTCAGGCTAACTCCAGTACTCACCAAAGTCCCTTCGAAGAAAGGCTTGGAGATGAGATTGGACAGGGTAAGTTGAAGTCTAGATTAGGAAAAGAGAAAATGTACCCTGAGGAAATACCACAATCTTGGTATGAGCCAATGAAACCAACAAAGCCATTGGAGATTCCAAAGCAGTCTCATGGCATTACTATTGGAGTCCCAAGAAATGCTGGGAATAGGCAAAGTGTCAATCCTCTCTTTGAACCTACGCTGGGGAGATGGGAGGATGACACAGAGTTGGAGCAAGGGTATAGACCAGAAAGAAGGGATATTAATCCACAAGACTCTCGTCAAGAGTTGTCAACTGCCAGGAATCCCTTTACAATCCCTCGTGAGAAAAATCCTAAGTATACTCAAGCTCATTTTGTGCCTGAGAAGATGCCGCAGCCACCATACGGGAGGCTCCCCAGGGAAAACCAAGGGGATTTTAATGGGGTCTACGAAGACGATTTGGTAGGGCAAGACCAGCCTATAGTAAATCAAGGGCAGAACCTCTTCGTAGATAACCCAATATTAAGAGACCAAGTTATGGGTCTCATGCAGGAAGTTTGTGGACCTCGAACTCGTGGGGGTACAACCTCAGATCTATAGAAAACCATACCCAGAATGGATAGACACAATGTTTCAGATTCCTAGAGAATTTAAAATCCCTGATTTTACTTTGTTTTATGGGGATGGGAGACAGTCTTCTGTAGAACACATTGCTAGGTTTTCTGACCAATATAAGAACTTGGCTCAAAATGGCTTCATGAAGTTGAAGCTATTTCCAAATTCTTTATCTGGGCCAACTTTTGCTTGGTATACTAATTTACCACCAGGATCGATAACCAATTGGTTTCAAATGGAAGAGGTGTTTCATGCACAATTCTTTCATGCAGAACCTGAAGTCTCTATGGCAGACTTGGCTAGGTTAAGGCAAAAACCAGATGAAAAGGTAGTAGATTTCATATCTAGGTTCAAAAGAGCCAAGACCAAGTGCAAACTCCAACTGCCAGAGGCAGAATTTGTGAGATTAGCACAAGATGGTCTGGAAAGGGAGCTTCGAAAGAGGTTCGATTCCACTGAGTTTAGGGACTTTGCAGATTTAACCTACAAAGTCACTATAGGGCAGAAATTTAAGTAGAAGGAAATCACTAAAGTTTATTCTTTTGATGTAACAAAGGCTGATGAAATCTTTGATTGTCTGCTGAGGAAGAAGATCATTAAGCTGCCATCAGAAGTTAAATTGCCAACTGCAGAAGAGAAGCATGGAAAAACATATTGTAAATGGCATGATTCTTGGTCTCATTCAACTAAGTCTTGCAATGTTTTTCGTGACAAAATTCAAGAACAAATCAAGAAAGGAAGGATCAAGTTCCCTGAAAAGGCTATGGGAATGGATGCCACGCCTTTTCCAAAGATTGAGGAAGTGAATACTAACGTGCCAACTTCATTGGCTCGAACTGTCAAGGAATACTGGCAAGACAAGGAAGCATCAGTGAATATGACTTTAGTTCAGCCTGCAAGGTGGAAGCCATATGCTGCCAATCCTCGAAGCATAGGGCTAAGACCAAGTCATTACAGGCCAAATAATGCTGGTTTGTCTTCGCAGGGTTTCTCAGGAACGAGTCATCTGCCCATGCTCAAAGCCTCATTCTTGGAGTGCTTATGTGTGGGATGCAGAGCCAACTATCTGGTTTGTAAGGATCTGGACAGAAAAGGAGTTAGCTTGTTCCCCAAAGAGCAAGGGATGAAACGAATTGCTCCAATACCAGCAAAACCAAATGAGAGTAAGTCTTGGTTGGCTTCGAAGAGGGATATGCCTTTGAACACAGTTCCTTATGCTTAGAAAAGGGAAGCGCCTCCTCTGAAGAAGGCCAATATTGGCCAGACTTTAGAGGCACAAGATGAGGCTAAGCAAGATGAGTTTACGTTGGTGAAAGGCGTCCCCGATTGGTTTTTAAAGCAGGTTAAGCCTGATCTATTTCAAGGATGTAAAAATCCGACCAAAGGTGGAAACAAAACCTTCAAACCACCAAATTCAAACTCTGGAAATTGGGTGTTGATAAGGGATCCCAAGTCCAAGATCCCACAGATGGTTCGTTTGCTCTCGAGAACACAGAAAAGGAAGCTCTAGAGGAAATACTCGCTTTTTCAATCAGGAGAATCCTCAACTGGGGAAGAGTCTGGAAGGGGAGCAATGCCTAATCCAAGATTCAATAGGGCTCAAAGAGATCCAGAAGAGTTTCGAATCCCGTATCGAGAGGGAGAGACTTTGCAGAAAGTAGCTTCAGCAATGCTTGAGGAAGACTTTGATGTACCCTCCCCCAACTCCTTGGCTAGCTACCAGTCCAGGTTGCTAGAAGCCATGTTGGTGGAACAGGAAGGGGTAAAGGAAGCTCTTCTCCCATGGAAGTATCAGCACAGGAGATCGAATCCAAAGAGGTGGAAAAAGAAGGGACGGCTAAACCGACCAAGGAAGCAGCAAGCATCTAGTTTGGAAGCCAGCCAGAGGTTTAAGTTAACATGGTTTATCCGTGTTCGATGGAACCCTTCAAAAGTGGCCAGGCATCTAAAGATGAGAGTAACGCTTGGTTAGTCAAGTCAGACACTTCTGAATGTGCACGTAGTGATGAAGAGCTGAATATTATATGCAATGATTGTGATCTGGAAGAAGTGGCCCAGATCGAGATGGACAAAAATCTGGTATGTGAATTCGAGCAGAATCAAGAGAGTTTGGAGGTAAGCTCAAAAGAAAGTGCTTATTTTGTACCAGATTCTATGTCTGACATCGAATACCCATTGGTAATAGATTTAAATTATGTCGAGCTTTCATATCCATTTAAATTACCTACCAATGCTATGCGACAACATTTACGTCCACTATATATTACTGCACACTTTGATGGGATCCCACTTAATAGAATCTTGGTGGATAATGGGGCTGCAGTGAATATTTTGCCTTTCCAAACCCTGAAAAAGTTAAGAAAAGGAAAAGCAAAATTGATTCCAACCAGCACGTCCATTGCAGGATTCACTGGGGAGAGCCAACATGCCAGGGGCATAATCTCCATTAGATTGGCAGTAGGTGGAATAGAAATAGACACTGCTTTCTTTGTGGTGGACACATATGCTAAATATAATGCTTTATTAGGAAGAGATTGGATTCATGTTAATGGATGTATTCCTTCTTCTCTGCATCAGGAATTGATGATTGTTAAGTATGATAAGGGCAAAGAAGTGGGTGTTAAAGGAGTCAAAGCTGATCCACATCCATTTAGTGCCACAGCTAATTTTGCGGAAGTAGAAATGTAGAAGTCAGATGTAGTTCCCTTGAGTGAACTACTCCAGGCAGCCACCTATCTAGCCAACGAGATGGAATCGGGAGAATTGGCAGAACTGAAGTCGAAGCTGAAACAAGCTGTTGATTATGAATCAGACACCCCAAAAGACGATGCTGCTTGGATGTAAATCCAAGAGAGAGGTGGAAGAAGAGGCCAACTCATTGGCTTTGGTAAGATATGTTGCTTTGGGAATCGAGCAGAAGATCCAAGAGGACAACATGTGGAAAGACGTTCTGCAAAATAATAAGCCTTGTAAGGAGGAAGACCGTCCAACATCTCAAAAATAGTTCAAAGCCCAAGATCTTCTGGAGGAGGTAAAATTGGGAGATGAGGAGAATCCCAATCCAGTGTTTATTAACAAACAGCTCGAACCAGATATGAGGGCTAGGTTAATAGCACTGCTAAAAGAAAATAAAGAATGTTCTACATGGAGTTACAAGGAACTGCCTGGGTTGGACAGGAAATTGGTGGAGCATAGGTTGCCTATCAAGCCACAATTTAAACCTGTGAAATAACCAACCAGGAAGATGAGTCCAGAAACTATTGCAGGAGTCAAAAAAGAAATACAGAGACTGCTAGATACAGGTTTCATTAGAACAGCCAGGTGCGTCGAATGGCTATCTAATGTAGTTCCAGTCCCTAAAAAGAATGGAAGCATTAGAATCTGTGTTGATTTTCAAAATCTAAATACTGCAACTCCTAAGGATGAGTATCCTATGCCTAATGTGGACATGCTTGTGGATAGTTCGGCTGGACACAAGATGTTATCCATCCTAGATGGGCATTCGGGATACAACCAAATCTGCATAGCGGAGGAGGATGTACATAAAACAGGATTTGCTTGCCCTGGCAATATTGGCATTTTTGAATGGGTCAAGATGCCATTTGGGTTAAAAAATGCTGGTGCTACATACCAAAGAGCCATGAATACCATTTTTCATGATTTGGTAGGTGGTTTTCTAGAATGTTACATAGATGACATCATCGTGAAGTCAGATTCTGATGATGATCATTTGCAACATCTGGAAAAAACGTTTCAGCAGTTGAAACGATACCAATTGAAATTAAATCCAAAAAAATGTGCTTTTGGAGTATCAGATGTGAAATTTTTGGGTTATTTAGTTCCTAAGAAAGGGATACAGGTTGATAAGAACAAAGCAAGGGCCATTATTGAGGCCAAACCACCTTTCGAACAAGAAGGAATTGCAAAGGTTTCTTGGTCAATTAAATTTCCTTCATAGACTTATATCCAATACTGCAGGAAAGACTAAAATTTTCTCATCTTTGTTGAAATTAAAGGAGGGAGAAGAATTCAAGTGGTCAAGAGAGCATGACGATGCCTTCGAAGCCATCAAGAAGTACCTTGCCAACCCACCGGTGTTGATGCCTCCTATTGAAGGAAAACTAGTGAAGCTGTATTTGGCAGCAACTCACGACTCAATAGGAGCATTGTTAGCCCAAGATAATGAGGAGGGCAAGGAAAGAGCAGTCTATTATCTTAGTAGATTTTTAAATTCATGTGAATGTAAATATGCTGCAGTAGAAAAATTATGTTTAGCTTTATTTTATGCTTCCAAGAAACTCAGGCATTATATGTTGCCTAGAGTGACGTATGTCATTTCTCAAACTGATGTAATTAAGCACATGCTTTCGAAGCCGGGAAATGGATAGTATCTTTGATTGGGAAATGGAAAGTATCTTTGATTGAGTTTTGTCTTGAGTACATTCCTCAAAAATCAGTAAAGGGACAGGCATTGGCTAATTTTTGGCTGATCACCCTAGTGAAATCGAAGTGGCTGAAACTCTAGAAGCCATCATGGCTGACATCAAACCATGGAAGTTATGGTTTGATGGGTCAAAAACTGCTCAAATGGGTGGAGTAGGCATAATTTTGGAGTCCCCTCAAGGTATGAAAACCAAATATGGATTTCGACTCAATGAGGGACAGTGTTCGAACAATCAAGTAGAATACGAAGCTTTAATCATAGGATTAGAAATCTTACTTAGATTAAGAGTTAACGCTGCTGAAATCTTTGGAGATTCCCAGTTAGTAATTAATCAGCTGAATGGACAATTTTGATGTACTAGTCCAGCTTTAATAATATACTATCAACATGCTAAGAAGCTGATTGATCAATTTTTTATGGTCACTCTAACTTATATCCCTAGATTCTTTAATGAAGAAGCTGATGAGATAGCTCAGACAGCATCAGGATATAAAGTTTTGTTAGACAAGGAGAAAGAGTTTTGTCAGTTAACTCTAAGGAAATCCTTGCCTATGCTAAGCGCTAGATTGGCTAACTTCGAAGTGATGGAAGTAGATTTGCCTTCAAACCAGGACGGGGATTGGAGGCAAGTATTAATCGATTACTTAACCAAACCAAATGCTATGTTAGACAAAGCAACTAGGCTGAAAGCACTGAACTACATTATGTATAATAATGAGTTATTCAAAAAAGGGATGGATGGTCTCCTCTTGAAATGTTTGAACAAGGGAAATGCTTTTAAGGTAATGGCTGAGGTCCATGAAGGAATTTCCAGAGCACATCAAGCTGGCATAAAAATGAGATGGTTGATAAGGAGATATGGGTATTATTGGCCCACGATCCTTAAGGACTGCATCGATTATGCCAAGGGATGTCAAGCATGCCAACGAACTGGGCCACTCAAACATTTACCGGTCACAGACTTACAATATGTCATAAAACCATGGCCTTTTAGAGGATGGGCTATGGACATGATTGGGATGATTTATCCCCTTTCGTCAGAAAAACATAAGTTTATTTTAGTAGCCACTAACTATTTCACTAAGTGGGTAGAAGCTCAAGCTTATGAAGAAGTCAAGCAAACCCACGTTATTGATTTCATAAAAGGGATCATATATCGATTTGGAAGCCCTCAAACAATAACAGTGGATAACGGTTCAATATTCCAAGGGAAGTTAGTCAAAGCTTTTGCCAATAACCATGGAATTTCCATGATATATACAAGCTCGTACTATGCCCAGTCAAATGGCCAAGCAGAATCAACCAACAAGATTATCAAAAAGGGAATCCAAAGAATGGTGGATAAAAACCTAGAAACTTGGCATGAATTGTTGTTGGACACATTATGGGCTTACAGGAATACAAAAAGAACTAGCACGAGCACTACTCCATTTGCTTTAACTTATGGGCACGATGCCGTTCTACCCATGGAGATCACTGTGAGATCTCAAAGGGTAGCTTCTCAAAATGATTTAGACACCCAATCATATCATCAAGCCATGCATATGGAGCTTGAGGATATTGACGAAGCTAGAGTAAAGGCTCTAAATCAAATCATGCTATAAAAAGCATGAGTGGCTAGGAGCTATAATAAAAAGGTAGCCCTTCGAAGCTTCGATGAGGGTGACCTTGTATGGAAAGTTATCCTGCCCATTCGAGATCGAAGGGTCAAGATGGATGGAATGGGAAAATGGGCTCCAACGTGGGATGGACCTTTTCAAATCCATAGGGTTTTGAAAGGGGGGGCCTATCATTTAAGGAATTTGAATGGTTATGTCCATCGAAGGAAAATAAACGGGAAACATTTAAAGTCTTATGTCCCTTCTATATGGGAGTCATTCCGTAGAAGACAACTGTCTTCGAAGAAATGAGCCTTGCTCAGGGGTTAGCTTTTCTCCGGATGACTACCTTATTGTAGCTATTGGTGTTGTGTATGCCCTGGTATACGAAAAGCAAATGGAAAGGGAGGTAGTCAGTTTCCCAATAGATTGTTGGTTATTTAGAAAATCAAGGGATACGCATCAAGAGTTGCTTACCCTTGCCAATTAAAGTCCCAAGCGAGATAAGCAATATTAAATGAGAAAACCTTTTCTCACTACATCAATCGTTGAACACTCCGAGTAGAATTCTGGCTTTATTGGGAATGTACCTAAGAGATTTGAGCGCCGTAGTAGCAAGAAGGGAATTTTTCGTTCGTGGCTACTTGTTCGATTTGGCTCATAATTGCTTCGAAACGATTGTTAGTACAGCTATGATAATTAAGTCACAAATCCTGATGACAAAAGTTTTTATTTATTTATAAAGCACCCTAGTGGGTGCCATTACAAAATAAACCCAAGGGGGTTTTTAAGAAAAAAAAAGGACCTAAGTGGATCTGAAAGAAAAAAAAAGAGAGATCTTCTATGATCTCTAAAGAGGAAAAACGGCCAGTCCATGGTCCAGAAACCAAAATGAGAGTCTTTTGGTGACCTTCATAGTCCCAAAGGTGAGTCTCTATGAAGACCCACCCTCCGGAAGACTTTTGGCCTCTTGACCCTGGACGACGTCCGCGAGATCGTCCCAGGTCCTGGCCAAACATATACGTGAAGATGTCTCCACGTCCACCAACTGAGCTCAGAGCCGACGGATCTCGCTTCGAAAGGCTCGAAGCTCGGCTTGCTGGTCCTTCTTAAGCTCTTCTATGAGTTTGACCATTCTTCTGGCAAACTCCTCCAGGAGGTCAACAGGCTGAGGAGTTTGAGGGTTGTCAGCCATGTTGGAATTAGGAAGCAGTAGTAAGGAAGTAGAATGGGATGAATATTGACAACTTTGGCTGTTTATTTATAATCCTAGGAGCGGTAGGATATTTCCCAGTAATTATTACGGGTATTAAATAAAAGGCAGGTGTAAAGCTCTCGAAGAACGAAACATCTAAGAGAGGTAGCCGCCATCAGCCATACCAATAAATAATACAGCTAACGAGGAGACTGTTGGGGATCCTCTAGAAATGGGCCGTACATAAAATCCAAAATTGTCGTATCTTGAGGTGTTTGTTTGCGTTTTAGGATTACTCCCTATAACATTGAGAGGGTTTTCTTCTCTCCTTTCCAAAATGATGGAAAAGAAAAACCTAATTAAGCATAGAAGTATCCCAGCTGTCCCAGATGTGGGTCTCCATCAACTGAGATGCATCAGCATGAAGATAACAGCGGAAAGAATACTTTTTAGGAAGATTTCCATTTGTTACAACTGATCACAAACTCATTTGATATTAATTGGTTTCAGAGCATACAGGCTTCGAAACCAACAATAAATCCATATTTGATCGAATGGTCACACCATGAAACTAGATGGGGATGCAGTAATAAGAATCTTTTTCTGTTCATTACATTTATAAGGAAAATTACATTCAACGTGCCCATCTAGAAAATGGAAAAGAAAAACCTAATTAAGCATAGAAGTATCCCAGCTGTCCCAGATGTGGGTCTCCATCAACTGAGATGCATCAGCATGAACATAACAGCGGAAAGAATACTTTTTAGGAAGATTTCCGTTTGTTACAACTGATCACAAACTCATTTGATATTAATTGGTTTCAGAGCATACAGGCTTCGAAACCAACAATAAATCCATATTTGATCGAATGGTCACACCATGAAACTAGATGGGGATGCAGTAATAAGAATATTTTTCTGTTCATTACATTCATAAGGAAAATTACATTCAACGTGCCCATCTAGAAAATGGAAAAGAAAAACCTAATTAAGCATAGAAGTATCCCAGCTGTCCCAGATGTGGGTCTCCATCAACTGAGATACAAAAACTTGATCTAAGCTCCATTGGTAGGAAGACGTACTCCGAGACCATCTCGTTAGATTCTTTGGTCTTCGAAGTCACAACTTGACGTGAATACGTCATGAGGGCAGATGTGTCTATACCTAGGAGCCGTAGCCCAAGAGGAAGGCATCATGAGAGCTGATATGGCTATATTTCGAAGCCGTGCTTCATAAACTCTGGAGGGCGTATCATGGTAATCACTCTTTATGTGGAGTTTTAGAAGCTTTAAACTCTGGACGATGTAAAAGATCAAAGGGAGTGGTGAGTTTCCCCTCTCAAAGCCCTTATTTATATTCGTAAAAAGGGAGGTGGTCATTTAATGTTTCAGAGAGAAGTAGATGAGAGGTCTTATCTAATTTTCCGAAGTTAATGCAATGATACCTATCCAGTAGTACATTGATACCTATCCAATAATTGGATTGACATATCACTGTACGAGGATTAAGCAAAAGAAAAAAACAAAATATATATTACAAGTGTGGAGTAATTACAAGACCCATATTGGACATTATTTCTCGAAGGGAATGAATATTAGTGTCTAATAGTGAGGCTTGGACAGCTTTTTTCTGCTGCACGGCTCGAAGCGAGGGAATAAGCTGTGGCAATGCTAGTTCACCCTTCGAGGTCTCATCTTCCAGTGATTGGGATTCAGCAGCAACTTTGTGAATCTCATCCGTGATCCTTTGCAGTTCATCTTCTAGCCATGCCTTTCTCCTGTTGAGTTCTGCAAGCTTGTCTTTTCGAGCCTGACGCAGTGAAAGATGAGAGGCAAGCTTAGAGGCTGTAGCTTCCATTTTTTTTCCACTTTCATAATGGTCTCTTTAAAACCTTCGGATAAGAATTGGTTGTGAGCAACCAATTTACCAAATTGATTGAGGTTTTCTCGAAGAATGGAGCTAGTGGACAAAGGGAGCTCGTTCGAGAGAAGCAAAGCTCGGTAGCACACTTCGAAGTGATGATTTAAACCATGTTCGAGGAGAGCAGGGAGACCTAGGCAATGTAGAGCTTTTAAGTGATATTTTAGCATCCTAACCTCGTCTTCTATGGGAACATGTTTAATTCTGAAAGATGGAGAACTGGGAAGTGTGGATGGATTCAGGAGTTGCTTAAGGCTTTCCAATGGATTAGAAGAAATGGGAGAAATGGGGTTAGCTATTCTATCGCAGAATAATCCCAACTGGTGTCTGTAAAAGGATACATCAAAAGCCACTATGGGAAGGTCAATCGAAGAGGAAGAAGGTTCATTAGGAGATGGTAATGAACTGAGTTCCAAAGAGGGAATTACTTCCATGTCAATAGCAGTGTTATCCATCTGAAGCACGATAGGAGGTAAGGATAAATGAAACAAGCAGTATAGACACTTAGGAAGGTGTTTAGACTTAAAACTACCTGATCCTTCGAAGACGTAGGAACATCAGGGCCTTGCTTTTCGAAGCAGATTGACAAAACAGGAGTGGAGGGAAGTGAGGAAGAGCCCTGCTCCAAAACCGGTAAGGGATATGAAAGGGGACCTTTCCTTCGAACTCCCAATGGCTCAGCAACTTTCAACTGGCTGGCCATAATACTCCTGCGTGTAAGAAGATCAACAGAAGTTGGGATTCTCTGCTGGAATCCAATACAAGTGTTAGGTTTAATGTAGCCATTAATGTATGACAGCGTTGAGAAATCCATTCTTACCTGAACAGGAGTGGGTGGGATGGATTCAGGTAGGGATAACAACAAAGTTGTTATATCAAGACTCATCTTGGCAGAATCTTTATAAGAACAAGTCTCTCGAGCAGGCATGATATCTGGGGCATCTTGGTGAGGAATGACAGGCATGGTGTTTGGAGCCTCTTGTTGAGAAATGATAGGCAAATTAGGTGTCGATCCCTGGGGCTGTAGATAGTGCTAGAAGTTAAATGGGCATACATATGGAAAATTGAGATATACAAGGAACACATGCAGTCTACCTGGTCAGGTAAAGTAAGTTCGTCCAGTGTCTTGCTCTTTCTGGTAGCCTTTTCCTTTCTTTCATAAACAAGGGCCTTCGATGTGTCTGTTTCTCGGCCTGAAGGAAGCACATGCTGGGTCAGTAAAAGCCTTCTTGAGGGTTTATTATCAGATTGAAGGAAGGGGAATTGAGTTACCTTTGGATACCAAAGTCTCTATGTCAGTCTCTGTTTCCTCATCATTGGAGGAAGGCGTGAGTTTAAGCTGTCTGGTGGCTCTAGTTCCTTTTGGGGCTACAAAACGAGACAAGAAAGGTAAACATCATAGTCTATAAAATAAAGGAGTAAAAGCAACTGTTCAAGAAAGGCAAACCTGAAGGTTCAGTTGGCAACTCAAGGTAATGCTTGGTGGGGATGACCTTCTCAGGCTGGGGAGTTATTTTTTTCCTCTTCGAAGTCGTTTGTAGGGAGGAGGTAGAACCTTCAGATAAGTTACATCATTAGAAATGTGTCTTTAAGATTGCAGGGAGACATTTCTTTAAGTTTAAAAAGTTACCTCTTTTGAGAGAGACTCTTGGAGACTGTCTTCTCGGAATAAGGGTAGGAACAACCATTGTTATGGGAGAGGCTTCAATGGGGACTGTTTTCTGTTCAACCTCGCCTTCAGGAGTGTCCTCAATTCCTCCAACCACTCCAAACCCATCCGAGGAGAAGGAAGACGAATCATCATGAATTGTGTGCCCAAACTCAGATTTCACAAACCCAATGTGTTCAAGGAATTTCTTGAAGAGGGCGCATCCCATAAAGAAAGAGCAGTTGGTATGCCACCAACTGTCAAATTCAGGAGTGGTATGCACTTCTGGTTCGTGGAAGTCTTGAACAATGGTTCGTCTTAGCAAGTTTCTGGATTGGGCAAACCATGATTGGAAGTGTTCAGTGGAGATGCATGAACGTTCAGACATCGAAATGTTGGCAGAACCACAATAGGGGATGGGTATGCCTTGTACGAAATCAAGCTGTCTAGCGAACTGTGCAGGACAATATACCTCTGCATGCGCCACTGACTTAGAAGTGATCGATGAAGATATGAAAATCTCTCTGCCAGTGAGTATGTTACTCCATGCTTGAAGGGCTCGAGAGGATTTCCCTTGTTTGTCCGTCAAAATGTCAAAAAGCCATGATGGTCCAATCGAAGCTAAAAATGGGTTGTACCACTCTCTGTCAGAAGCAAGACCAGAAAAGAAACAGAGATAGTATGCTAAAGTGGGAGCTTCATTGGCCGCTGGTTGAACGTAATTGTCACCATGGACATTGGGTGCTTCTGGGGTGCCAGCAAGTGACACAGGTGTTTTGAAGGGACCTAGCTCGGGAAAGTAGGCAGGAAGCCATAGCTGTATAAACCATTGAGGGCCCCCTTGGGAGTAGTTTGGACCCTTTTGGTAGAAATCAGAGCCAGCTTTGTATACATGGCCAAGGAAGTAGGAAGCAAAATCAAACTCCTCACCCCTAGATAGTGCTGAGGCCAATGGTATGAACTCACTCATCACTCGTTTCCCAGAATGACAAAGGATGTGTTTGCAAAGGGTGTAGAGTATGTAGGCAAAAAACTCTATCTCAGATACCTCTCCTGTCAACTCTCTTTCCCTGGTATAGAAGTGAGAAAAGGCCCCATTGGAAGCAGTTAAGCGGGTGAAACCCTCAGGAGGGTTGTATTCTTTGGTAGGGTCGAATTGGGAGCCATAAGGAAGGAGTCCCAACATTTGGGTCACATCCAAAACTGTAAGTGCCATCATGCCGCAGTTAAATCTGAAGAAATTAAAGGAGGGACCCCAAAAGGCTAGGGCAGCCTGAATTAGAGGTGGATTCTGGGGAATCCCCCTTCGAAGAAGAACGATGATGTTCTTCAAACCTACTTTCTCAAGATCATCTGACTTTGCTGCCAACATTCGAGTAGTCCAAATTTTCCAATCTCTGTCTAGGGTTGGCCAGCAGGGAAACGATTTCTTTAGGAAATTTTGCCAGTTCACAGCCGAACAGGCTCGAATGTCAGTACCCCCTAATCGAGGGTAGTAGAGAGAAAGAAAAGCAGGTATTTCCCCTACGAATTGGGGACCCAAGATAAAAGTACCTTTTTCTTTAGGGTTCGGAATAAAAACTCGGTCATCAAGACAGGAACTTTCAGTTGATCCCTGAGCTTTCCTTGCGGTGAATCGCCTCAGAGCAAGTGATGGAGTTGGGTATTCCCTGATTTGTTGGCTAGACGAGGCCATCGATGTAGTCTGGTTCGACGGTTTTCACAAAGGAATGAGAGGGGATTCCGTTCTTGGGAGAATTTGAATGTGCTGAGCGTAGGGGGTAATTTGAATCATTTTTTCTTTTATACCTCCATAGTTGGGCCAAGCCTTTGGTGAGCCCAAGTCAGTTATCTTTTAGTGTGACTTAGTGACTTCAGGGAAAGATTTGTTTTATCGAATTATTTTTCATCACTAAAAGACAAATATACCTTTTCTTAGCAAAAGGGAATTTCATTAAAAGAAAACTGCTAGATACATAGAAATAAAATTTGCATATTTACAAAAAAAACCAACGAAGGGGAAGACTAGTTCCTACTGGCAGAGTGCTATAAAGGCAAATTAGGCCTTCGAAGGGCCTGAGTGCTGAGCAGCAACTTTCTTGTTCTCGAAGTAGTGGGGGAAAGACAAAGTAACAAGGCTGTGGAACTTGTTCCAAGCAAATTGGAGGAATCTCAGCTCCATTTTCCTTGCATCTTCCCTAGCATCTGACTCCAACTTCTTCTCTAGAAGTGGCCTAAAGCCGAGCACCAAGGCTTTGGCTTTCCTTTGGAGTTTGGCCTCCTTAGCTGGGCGCTTTGTTTGTTTTCGCCTAAGGCACCTTCGAAGCTTCTTGTCAGCATGGGCAGGCACCACTTCGAATGACTCAGATTGGAAGCTTTGAATCTGATTGTTTAGCTTCTCAATTCTATCTTTGACCAGAGCATAGTCTTGGAGGTCTTGGTCGAAGCAGTAAGCTGCCGCATTGGCTTTGAGCCATGTCTTGATCACTGGTAGGAAATCCAGGAAGCAATGGATTTGGTAGGAAACCGGGGAAGGGATGGTGCACAAAAGGATTGTTTCACAAGCCCATTTAAAGTTGGTTAATGGGACTTGTTCTTCCAGGATAGAGATGTCTAGGAAGGAGAAGGCAGCGAAGAGCTGTAGGGCTTTGCACTTGTCAGACGGAAGGATGGAGTAGCCATAATGCCATTGGAAATGGGGAGGGTTGACAACAAGATTGGTCACCTCACTGAACCAGTCAGGTTCCTCTAGAAGAGGAGTCAGTGTGTTGGACTCTTCGAAGCCAGCAGGGTAGTGAGGAGTTGTCACCTCGGTAAGCCAGAGGGCTCTCTGAGAATGGGCCATGCATTTGAAGTCACAATAGAGGGCTAGCCCAAGGTAGTTCTCCTCTTGTTTCAGATAAGGAGCAAACTTGAGGGAAGAGTAGATTGACTTTAACATTCCCATGTGGATAGTGTCATTGGTAGTCAAAGGTAAGTATTGACTCACAAATAGAGTTCGAAAGTGATGGAATTTGTTGGGACTAGGGTCGGGTTGATCGAACTTGACCAGAATGGTATCCATGCGGGTATGGGTAGGGTTTTCCTCCCATGCACCCCAGTCGAACCCACTAATCGAATTCGAGCGGGTTAGATTCCCAACCCGTGGGTGAGGGGTTAGGAGTATGGAAGGTTCGGTCAGAAAGAATCATTCCGGCCAACAGTTGAGGAGAGTTTGGAGGAGATGTGTGAGGTGAATGAGATTGGTGATCGAGACTATCTAGAACAAGATTGATTTCTGGAAGAGAGTCCATAACTGTAAGGTTTCTTAACAGAAAGGGATTTTACTTCGAAAAGGTTTAAGAGAACGGTGATTCATTAAACCCTAACTTTAATCGCCATTTATAGAAGAATTAATGCAGCTTTCTTCGAGAAGCTCAAAGGACATGCATGAGAGCGGGCTCCTCCCATGACCCCATGCATCTGTGTTCTTAGGGGACGTGGGTAGATACATGCACCATTAACACTTATTTAATTATCTTAAATAAGATGTTAATGCGGGGGGTGTGTTTACATCCTAAAATACGCTACCCAATGAGAAAATTACACATGGCATCAAACAATGCTTTGGACTATCAGAACATATCCCATTTGGGCCCGAGATACAAGGGATCGTAGGGTTAATGGCGATATTATTTTAGTACTAAACGGTATCATTTTGATGGGAAACGGCAGCGTTTGAGCATCAATTAAGGGTAATTAAGACGGTAATTAAGTTTAACCGTTGATTGCTCATTAAAACCATCAAACGGTGGTTAATCCCTCGTTTTATAAGAGAATTAGGCATGGATGCAGGGAATCATTTATAAGAGCTAGTCATGCTGCACTAGCCCACGTTGCATAAAAGCTGGAGACCCACGATCCAGAAGGCAGCCATGATCAGAATTGACAAACGTGGAGAGAGAAGAATCCTGAGGAAGTCAATTCCAATAACCGATCGAAGGCTCCTCGTAGCCGTTTTTTGAGGAGTCGTGAGCAGTTTGAAGTGAGAACGTGGAAGTCGATTGGAAACGTGGAGTTCGAAGGCAGGTTTGGCGTCTATAAATAAAAGAAGAAGTTGAAGAGAATCGGGACGACGAAAAAATCTTATCATCTGACAACTCTTACTCAATATGATTGCTCAGAGATTTATAGTAGTTTAGGACTTAGTCTAGTTTAGTTTGTAAGTCGAAGGCTTGTTTGCATGTAAGACTACTTTTGATTAAATTCAAGTTTCTTATTTCTTTCAGTCTTCTTCTTGCCAAAAGATTAATCGTGTGTAGGCTCTCTTTGATTAAATTCAGTGCGCTTATATTTCTGTATTAGTCTTAGAAAAATTTCAAGAGTGTTTGTACACAAATTTGTCTTCGATTAGATTCAAGTTCGTTTGTGTTCAATCATCTTAATCGTTTATAAGCTCTCTTTGATTAAATTCAGTGTGCTTATATTTCTGCATAATCTTAGTAGAATCTCAAGAGTGTTTGTATACAAACTTACCTTTGATTAGATTCAGGTTCTTCTGTATTCAATCATCTTTTTTGATTTGAGGAGAACCAATTCTTTATTTTGGTTGACACTTTAAGGAAAAATCCTCGTAGTTGAGGTAATCGAACGGATAACATAGTTGCCTGATTGATATTAGTTGTTTTAAATCAAGTTAAAAGGAATAATTTCTTTGTTGAAGTTAGTTCTTTTCTGGCACGCCCGCACACAATTATTTGCCATTTGATTGAGCTAATTTAGCCCAAACACCGGCGCGGCCGTCGGTACGATTTCCCTCCGCTGGCGCCCATTGGTTCCTATATAAATTCTGAAATTGTGCAGGGTTTCTTCTTATTTTTGTGGAACACACCTTATTATTGAACAAAAAATAAGTTCTTATTTGGTTTATGGAACACAACCAAAAACCTATGAACAGTTGAAAATAGTTTTGAAACTGATAAAAACTATTTACTAGAAATAAAAAATTGTTTTAGAAATTTTTTTGGACAAAAACTAATTTATAAAAATTAATTTTTTGAGTAACATATATTTTTTCAAAAATATTGTTTGAAAAGAAAGAGAGAGAAAAATGGAAGAAAGATAGAGCATTTTTATATAATGATTGGTTTATTTAGCGTCCTCATTATAATGAACAAATTTAACAACAATACTAAAAAAAATACCCCACATTGTAATAAGCAAAGTCAAATCTTTTAGCAAAAATCAAATTTCACCCATTCCATAACCAAACTTAACAACTTTTATCAATAATAACCAAACTCAAAACTCAAAAACTTAAAACACCTCACATTGGAATCATCTCATCGAGACAAATAATTTAGTGTGGTCGGGTGCGTTATTGAAATTCGTTTGCGATTGAACAAATGTGGAGGTTGTTAAGTTTAATTATGGACTAAATGGATAATCAAATGCTGACGTAACACATTTTGGTTATTAATTTTAATTATTACCATTGTGGATGCTCTAAGATCTATTAAATTTGGTTATTGTCAAAATGTTGTTGAGTTTGATTATAGCACTGTGAGCATATTTTGTGTAACGACCCTGATTTTTGGTAAATAAAAATTTCGTTAAAAATTTGAATTTTATTTTAATTACTTGGATTTCATTTTTCATAACCAAAAATCTGTCGTTATTGACTTATAAAAATCTCGTTTGAAGTCTTGGTTGGTTACAAATCCTTCTAATTGCTTATTATCCGTCATGGTTAGGTTACAACCTTGTAATTACGATTCTTGGCTGGAAATCCTACTAGACTGGTGTCGTTAGTTTTAACCAACTAGTTAGAATAACCTAACTACCAATTGCCTCCTAACCCTTGGTGAATTTCTTGAATCTTTTTGACCCTTGAACTTTTTGAACCCTTTGAGCCTTGTGAACCTCTCAACCCTAGATGAACCTTTTGAACCTTTTAGCTTTTAACCATTGGACAATAAATGTTAGTGTAATCTTTACCCATTGGACAATAGGGAAACTTAGTTTATTCTACCAATAGTACTTTACTAGATTTTATTAGTACTTAGATATAGTATTATATAGATATATATACACATGATTAAAAGTACATATATAATTTATACAAGTATAATACTTTCAACTTTTATCCATTGGTTAATAACCGCTAGGAGGATTATTACACATTGGATAATAGGTTAAGTCTTGCCAAAGTACTAAGGTATATTATTTTAGTCAATTCCTAGATTGCCCATGTGATGGAAAGATTAAAATAGGTTTAAGTACATGGGATTAATTAATATAAGTACCTAGTAACCTTGTTTATTAAACAAATGAAAGCATGTGCCAATTAGATTAGTTTAATAGGAAATCTAGATTTTATTTACCAAAAGTACATTACTAGATTTATTAAAGGTACATATATATAGTTTTATATGGTTATATATTCACATACGTGAAAGATTATATTTATATATTACTTTATTGCATTACCCTTTAGTCCATAAAAGTTAGGGAATTTATTATCCATTGGATAATAGAGTCAATCTTTCAAAAGTACTAGGATTTATTATTTTATGAAGTTATAAATTTTCCCATAAGATTTTATGACTAAAATATAGGTTGTACATGTACCAAGTCTTAAAATATTAGATTTTCCTAAAGTACATTATATAGTATTTTAATATAGAGCATGTGCACAATTAAATTGTTTATTTAGAAAATCTTGCATAGTACCTTATTTCTTTTATCTATTGGGTAATAGCCTAGTAAGCCTAGTCTTGCCAACAAGTATTAGGTTTATTATTTAATTTCTCTTAGATTTTCGATGGGATTTTCTTATTATTATATCGTGTATATGTACTAGTGTATATAAAAGACTAGATTTTTCAAAAAAGTACATTATTTAGTTTTATAATGGAACATGTGTGCTATTGATTAGTTTATTAGGATTTGTAACCTTCCTAGATTGTAAGTACATCTATTGTGTATATATATGTGTGTGTGTGTGAGTTTACTTTGATATATATATATATATATATATATATATATATATATATATATATATATATATATATATATATATATATATATATATATATATATATATATATTTCCAAAAGAACACATATGTATTGCTTATTTTAATAAGAAAATCTTTCCTTTGATTTTCCCTTGGATTTCCTTAGTACCTTAGATATATATTATTAGTACCTAGTAGTTAGTATAGTAGTATATATACTTTCATAAGTACAAGAGAGAGAGAGAGAGAGAGAGATAGTACCTTGGCCTTGATCTTTCTTGTGCTTTCAATGTACCTTGACTTGTATCCAATCTAGGGTGATATACTTGATCAAGCAAAATCCTTGTACAATTGTCCTCAAATATATAAACTAGTGACTAAATCCTTGTACAATCCCTCCAATCTTTCCAAAATCCTTCCAAGATCAAATCTAAAGGACTAAAACTAGCCATGCAAGCCTAGGAACTAGGTATAGGTTGTTCAAACAAAACTATTAACCATTCGACAATAATTGTTGGGGGAAAATTTATCCATTGGTCAATAACCCAAGCTTTGGCCTATAAATAGCAAATCATTTCAAGCATTCAACTCATACCTTCACTCCTTGCTCTCACTTCTCTCTAGAAACCATTCTTGTTTTTTCAGTCAGCCTACTGCCATTCGTAAATCATCATTTTTATCCTGGTTAAAGTAGTTTTTAGAACCAACTCCCTTCGGGAAAGTTGTAGAGCATTTCGAAACCTTCAAGTTAGGCCCAAGAACCACCCTAATCGGTCAAGAAATGACCAAGATATTGACATCCGAAGTTCAGTAAAAATCTCGGATTTCCAGTTCCAGACAACAAACTGTCACTTCCTTTATCACCATTTTTCTCCTACCTAAACTAGTTTCTAGGATCAACTTCCTTCACGAAAGTTGTAGAGCACTTCTAGAGCTTCGATTTCAATGCAAGAATGATCATATTCGGCCAAATATTGACCGAGTTACTGCCATCCAAAATTTGGTCCAGATTTGTGAGTTTCACCGCCCGTAAAATTTTCCAACTAGCTTATTCGGCCCCGACTAGTTTTGGATCAAGGTAGAATCTCCTTTTACCCCTATCTCTAAGTATAGTATAATGCCCTTATTCCCTATCCTAAGTATATGCGTAGTTGATTATACTTCAATGAACATGTGTTGTTTTGAACTTTTCGAAAAGGAAGAACGAATCTTTAAAGATAACGTTGTGGCCCAACTTTAAGTATTCGCATTTTGATCTTGGAATGGTTATGAGCATGTATATATGTTTACTTGTTTTACTTGTTGGATGTGTGATAAAGCATAAGTGAATTACCACTCCAAAGGTGTCCGTCCATGTGGCACTATACTTTACTTTGTGTGTTAAATGTTGAGTATGATGATGTGATAATGTGAGCATGCTATCTAATATAGAGTTGGATGATCTTGCTAGTTTAGTTTCAAGATTACTATGAATGAGTTGTACTTGCTTGTGAAGTCCTACCACGGAGTCTATGCAGGTGAACGAGACACAAAAAACGAGATATAGAAACATGACACCTAGGGTGTGGTTGATATGGATAAAAATATTTTTGAAACTACATAATGACCGGACTTGGTAGTCATTGTGTGGACTTGCGAAAATCGCAATGAGGCCGGACTTGGTAGCCCATTGTGTGGATTGCTAATGGAGCTGAACGTGGTAGCTTCATTGGTAATTGGGCTTGGTAATCTGTGGAGAGGAACCAATGCAAGATTTGATGTGATAACGTGGCCGGACTTGGTAGCCCGTTGTGCGCATTGCCAATGAAGCCGGACTTGGTAGCCTCATTGGTAACAAAGGATGAAAATGATGTTTGAAAGATTGTTTTTGGAAAAGTGGAAATGGTGACATAGTCTACGATGAGTCGCGTAGGAGAAATACAGAAAACATGGACACCAACGATAAATAGCGAATGTGGATGTGTCATTATTGTTATCTTTATCAAGTATTGTGTGTGTTGTTTATGACCTCGTATGATATATGCATGACTTGCTATGTGTAAGTTAAGGGTTAGTGGGTTTGGATTATTCTATTGAGCTTTGTAGCTCACGGTGTTGCCTTTGGTAACCCTGACATATTATGCCGGTGACGACGCTGGTATAATGTGTCAGACCTCGTAGATGAACAGGGAGAGCTGTATACATTGGAGGCTTTCGGAGCCGAGGAGCTGGTTAGGATGGAGGAGCAGTCGGAGCTGTAGTTAGGAACCTTAGATTTTCCTCCCTTGTGTAAATATTGAACTCTGTTGTAATAATGAGCCAGACTCTACTTGATTTATGAATAAAAATGTCTATTTAACGTACCCAAAATTGGGAGCGTTACATTTTGCATCAATATTGTTAATTTTAAAAACATTTTACTTTTGATTATAGCATTATGGATATTCTTAGTGGAACAGCCCTTTTTATTTCTCTTTGACAAGTTCCAAAAGCCCGTTCCACTTTCTCCAATTACCTTCTTTTTCAAAAAAAATGTAATTTTAAACTCAAATATAATGAAAATAAAAAATATTTTTTCAATTTTTTTGTACCATTTAAAAGATCTCAATGAGATCTATCAAACAAAATCTATATTGGAAGGAAAATTATTTGCGTAAACACATGATTTTTGAGCTTGAAATTACTCAAAAAGTACTTTTTTGGAAAAAAGTGGAACAACCTCTTATAAATTAGGGAAAATTTTAAAATGGCACATAAACTTTCACTCTAATATCATCGAAACACCTGAATTTCACTTTATTTTAATTAAACACCTGAATTTTCAAAATCCCCAAATTGAAGCACCTGTCGTTTGCCTTCATCCATTTTCTTTACAAATTGGCTGATGTGACTAATTTCTGGCATTAAAGGGCCCCACTAGACATGTTAGGAAGCGAACTCAATGCACATAATCACAACCCATGCCAACCCTACATCACTTTTAGTGAAAGAAATGGAGAGACATGACTTCATTTTTAGTGAGAAAAATGAATTAATTGTAATTGTGTGCATTGAATTCACTTCATAATATGTCTAGTGGGGCCATTTAATACCAGAAATGAGCCACATCAGCCAATTGGTGAAGGAAATGGATGGAGGCTCACAACAGGTGCCTCAATTTGGGAATTTTGAAAGTTCAGGTGTTTAATTGAAATAAACTGAAGTTCAGGTGTTTCGATGATATTGGAGTGAAAGTTCATGTGCCATTTTGAAATTTTCCTCATAAATTAAGGTGGTGTTCCATTTTCCCCAAATAGGAACTTTTAGAAAAAAGAAGGTAATTTCAAGTTTAAAGATCATGTGTTTACCCAAATAATTTTTCTGCCAATATAGATCTTGTTTGATAGATTTCATTAAGATCTTTTAAACGGTGCAAAAAAAATTAAAAAAATATTTTTTATTTTCATTATATTTGAATTTAAAATTATATTATTTTAAAAAATTACTTTTTTAAAAAGTGGAACACCACCTAAGAAGGTTTCTTGTCAAAAATGCTACACACACAACATCTCCCACACAACAAATCACACAACCGTTGACGTCATGCTGACGTCAGTGTAAAATGACGTCGTTTTGATTATTAAAAAAAAACAGCGCTGAACAGATCACGCTTACCCCTTCCTCCCCTTTTCACGATCTAATTTTTTGAACTGCCCTCCCCTTCTCAAAAGCACATCGCTGAGAAACAGAGAGAGAGAGGCGACCACCACACCCAACCCTAGCGCTCCACCACCGTCGGCTACCGCTACCACCACCGGCTTTTGGGCACTCCATTGCTGTTACCTCTACCACGCAAGTCTCTCTCTCTCTCCCTCTCTCTCTCTCTCTCCTTGTTTTAGATAGATAGATAACCCCACTATTTACTCCTCATCCTCATCAATTAGAGGGTTTCAATTTGAGAAAACCTAAGCTGATGTGCTGCAAAAAAAAAAAAAAAACTAATTCGAAAACTTGAGAAACCCCTGATTTGAAAATATGAGAAACCCTAAATTGGAGTGCTTGTGGTGCTTTGATAATCTTGTTTTTTAACCCCAGAATAGTGGTTTAATGTGTTGGTAATCTTTGTAAATTGAATGGTTTGCAAGAACTTGTACATTAAGCTTGTAGACGAATTAATATTTTGATTGGCCGAATACTAGAGAGTGCAGAATCTATAGTAATGGTATGAACTATCAAGGGTGGTGTTTCATTGGGGCCCACTGTTACGGAACCCTTTTGGATCAAATGATTTTGCATGTCCATGAAATTGGAACCCTTGGAACCCACTGTTACGGAACCCCTGCATTTTTCAAATTCAGTGTTAGTGTTAATGTATTCAACTGTCAATTAAAGTAGTCAATCAAACTCCCAATTAGTTTTCCATTGAATCCGTTTTGGAAGATGTTATTTTCTTCACGACGTGAGCTGCTGTGAGAAAAGGGAACTAGAGGGGAGGGAAGGACTAACAAGAAGATATAGCAAAATCGCCTAGCATGAAATCTAGCAACTGATACTTGTTTTTAAGAATATGTTTCTGGACATTTTCCATAACTTGTTTGGTTGAAGATTTTCGTCAGTTGTTTTATGATAGTATGTTGCAAAAAGTATCAACAGATTGGGAGAGATATTTCCATATTCTCGAAAATCCATCAGCTAGAATTGGATATAACATCAAAGTAGCAGTCTGAATATGATGTCAAAATATGAGTATTTCTCAATGTAACAAGTGTTACCTTCAAATATACTCTGCACTCTCTAGTAATTTGATTTAATTATCTTCTTTTGTATGTTTTCAGAATGGACCTAAAGATCTTACGGAGCAAAGTCAAGGCGTAAATTACAGAGCATTGAGCGATTGATGTCCAGCAAGCTAGAGATTTCCTAGATAAGTTGAAGAAATGCGAGGCAACAAATGGTGAGATGGAGAATGAGAAATGCCCGGTGTGGACGAATTGATGTCCAACAAGGAATCCTTTGTATCAAACAATGAAGCACTAGTGTCAAAGGTCCAAGAGATGTTCATCACCAACATTGAATTGATCATAATTGAAGAATGAAGAGTTGATGAAGCTACTAACCCACTCTCAAACTAAATAATGGTGGATGAAAGTGATTGTGCTTATGTTAGTTTTCATTATTATTGCCATGTATTGGCAGATTGTGACGGGTGAATCAAATGAAAAAAATGGTCACCCCATGTATGACTTTGTAATGTAACAAAAGCAACTTATATTGACATTGCTTGGTTCATTTACTTGATATTGTGCTTTTGTTCCAATTTATACATACATGTAAACGATGCCAAACTATGAGCAATGCAGTTTATGACATGCCAAACTATTAGCATGTAGAATGAGAAATGCCCGGCATGGGCTTGTGCGTAAGCTGATGTTGTTATTGTTGTGCTGATTGAGACGCAAGACGTCGGGCTAGGACCAAAAACAAGGCAGACTCTGTTGAAATTTTTTCAGAACCTACATTTGTGATTAGTTGACATTTAACCATGTCTAAGTCCATTTCCATCATTAAGAAAAAAAAAAGCCATCATCAACAACTAAAGTGGCACAATTTTATGAACAAACGTAAAAATCTCCAAACCATCTACCACATGAAAGGTCAATACAAGACAAATAAGCAATCAAGTCATACAAGAGGTGATACAATCCACATAAACCCAAGAGCTTTAACCATAAATATGGACATAATAGGGACACGGGATTCTCCACAAAACGAATACACTTCAAACAGAATTCTCCAAACCATCTACCTTATGAAAGGTCATTACAAGACCAATAAGCAATCAGGTCTTTCAAGGGCACAAAAAGGGACACAAGACACAAGACACGATATGGACACCTTTCAAGGACACAAAATGGGACATAGGACACGATATGGACAGCTTTCAAGGACACAAAAGGGGACACGCGATTTAAAAAAATACAAGCAAGTGAACTACTCTTCAACATTATCCGGTGCATTCACCATTTGCATATAACTTTGTTGTCCTCCGCATCCTTGCCATTGACTTTCCAGCATACTTGGTTGTGGTCCTCCCCAATATTGATGTTGAGCTTCCAAAATACCTGATTGTCCTCCTCTCTAACCTTGACTATCTGCAATAGTTGATTGACCAATCCAAACTTGACTATTTAATAAGCTTTGTGAACTTGGAAAAGAAGGCATAAATTGGTTCAAGCTTGTTCCGGTGGGGCATAAAGTTGGGGAAAATGGGAAGATGCTTCCGCCTTGTGCCATATTTGGTCGCATAGGATGTGGCATCATGTTTGGCCACAATGAGTGTCCCATGTAGCTTGGGTGGCCCTGCCCATTCAAAAAAAGGAATTTTGAATAACAATTACATGACACATGAAATTATGCAATTAAAAATAAAATTCTTACATTTACATTTACCATACTCTCTTGTGTCCCGATTTGGTGGCTAACCGCAGTCTCCTTAACCTCCTGAACTTAGCAAATAATATAATTATTACACATTCATCGAACAAAATCTATATGTCCATATTAACTAGTAAGCAACAAATTGTAAAAAACTTATACCTTGGATTTTTCGTTGGACAATGGCTTCTTAGATGTTTTGTCTTTTCTTCTTAACAGCTTTTTCTACAGCACCGATCTTTCTTTTGCACGGCGGTCTCCCTTTTCGTCGAAGACCTTCCAGGTCAAGTATGTTCGTGCTCTGTTTAGGAGGTATAACTCCATCTCCAAGTGAAAAAGAACTTTTACGAGTGCCCGTGTCATCACCAAGTGAAACCACATTACTTTTCACAAACAACCGAAGCTTCCATCAACTCTCGTTTTCAAATTTTTGTGTGGGCCCTTTTCACATTTTTACACCATCTTCTCAACACATACTTGTCAGGCACTCTTTCAATTCCCTTTTGATGCCACACAAATAGTTGATGTTTACACACCATTCCTTTAGACTAGAACAATCGATAATTACAATGTGTTTCATTGGTTTCAATATTGAATTCAACAGTAAATGCCACTCGAAACCTCTTTTTCTCTTCTCCTTCGCCATATGTAACCCACTCATTTATCTCATGTTCGGACACAATACCATCAACTTTTGCCTGCTTATCACAGAAACAGTGAATTTTATCAAAAAATTGTTTCTAAAACTCCTTAACCTTTGCATGCGTATAAACACTTTGAAATTGCTTCTCCAACTCATCTTCAGTCATTAACGAGATGAAAGTGTTCCAACTTTTCACATCTGCTTGATTTTCACTTTTCACCTGTGGGCTACCACAGCCCCGGGTGGATCGGGGTGGCCCGAAAGACGCAAACGTTTTTTATTCGACTTGAAAAATTTGAAGAGTCGCCACCCGGATTTGTGGTTTGCCACCCGAGAAACCGTTTTATTGAAAATGATTGATTTGAATTGAAAACCAGAGATTCGTTATGGGTTCGGAAGCCATGTTACGAAGGTGGAAGGGTTTTACGGCACCCCCCTCGCCCGATACAAGATCGATCTTTACTAAACACTTGTGGGATTTTTCAAAGGATTTTATTTCATTAAACAAATAGCAGGTATCCAGCAGTATATCAAGTAAAGGGGTGTATGCATGTGCATGTGTACAGGAAATAACGAGAGTAGTGACAAAATGCAAAATAACAGAAACTGAAACTCTATCACAGGATCCACTCTCGAGCGCTCGGAAGCACTCCCGAGCGCTTGGGAGTATTGCATGCTCAGCCTGCGAGTCTTGTTAGTACAACAGGATATAATGACGAAAATGTAAACCGAAATTAACTTAAACACATCATAGGCTCAACAGATGACTTAGTGGACTGGGACCAGACCCCATTCTTCTAAGCCATGCAACCTTGCCTTTCTGAGAATGATTTTACAGTCCTAAAAGGGGCAAAGGGACAAATGCATGGACATGCAAAGGCAGTAGGAGGATCAAACTGGAAGAAAAATGGACTGAAGTTGCATGCAGACACTCTCGAGCGCTGGGGAGTGATCCCGAGCGCTTGAGAGTGATCTGTACTCCAGAACAGGTTTCAACTGTCTAATGCACTCATTTTAGTGTGATGGTACACTGGATCTTGTGTTTTTGAAGTATGAAAAAGGTTTCTCTTTTCAAATCCTGACCAAAACTCTTTTGCATGCCCTTAAATGAAGATCATCTTCTTTATTTTTCTCTAAAAAGGCAGATCGTCTTGTACCAACACCCCTCGAAAGAGTTAACTATTTTAACACACACTCCACTCCCCATGCATGTCCATTTAAATGCTTAAAAGAAGGAAAACAGGACTGGAGTCACTCTCGAGTGCTCCAGAGTAGTCCCGAGCGCTCGGGAGTGCTTCCAGTAAGCTTAGTACAGAAAACACATTCATGCCCCTTTGCTCTTGTTTTTACACTTAAATCTCTCAACCCATGCTCAGTATTAAAGACTGCGAAGGCTAAGGGACCTCCCTCAGAAAGGAAAAACAGCCTTGTTTTTATTTGACACTAAGGTAGGAAGCCTCTACCTTTTTAGACTAGAACTTTGCTGCTTGAAAAAGCTTTGAAAGAGGAAAGAGAAATGAAAACTTCAGAAGATCAGAGAGTGGAAATGGTCTGAACTTCCTCCATCTTCTTGATGTCTTGAGTTTTTGGTAGCTTTTCTTTTGAAAATCAAGTTTTTCAAAGGGATGTGAAAATAGCTCTGTTTGAACAGTCAAAGGGGTTTTAGAGAGAGAGAGTTTGTGGTTTGTTTGAGCTGAGAAGGCCCTATATATAGGCAAAATATCATATGGTCTCATTTTAGCAAATGAAATTTGGAATCAAAAACAAATCTCCAGGCCTGACTCCCCCTCTGACTGAGGTGGAGTGCTGTTTGAGGTTTGAACCTGCTAAAACGGCTGTAATGATGGTTTGCATGGGAAGTGGGGAAGCTTCATCATCCATTGGGTAGCACAGAAGTCTCGAGCGCTTGGGATTGTCATTCTCGAGCGCTCGAGAGTTGGACTGGCCCATGGTTTTGAAAATGGTTTGGAGTGCTTGGGACGTTTCCCGAGCGCTTGGAACTGATTTCTGACATTTTATTTTCCCTTTTAAAGTCCTCCAAGGAGCATTGTTCTGACTGGTCTAAGGCTTGTTTTAATCCAAATTCATCATCGGGGAGCCTCCGGGCCACAAATTAAGGAAATTCGAAGTGTTCAAATTGGGTGTCTACAGTTGCCCCTCTTTGGATGGTGCTCGGCATCATGTCTGGATACGAGTGACATCCAAAGAATGAGATAGCCCAATTCGAGCCACATCAAACCCTTAATTCAATAATCAAATGCAAAATGGCACATCCAATGCATGAGGTCGCGTCCTTTCGGACTGCCTACGTACCCTTTTCTTCAGGGATCAGACCAGCGTAGTTCTTTGGGGCAAATGCAAGCACGTGTAATGCATGCACGAGAAAGATTGACAAGACCTTGATAAAATAAACGCATGAAGGGTCCACCTGTTGCTCTGTTTGGCGGACGAAAAATGCAAGCACGTGTGATGCATGCATGAGAAAGGATCGACACGACTGTGATAAGATAAATGCATGAAGGGTCCACCTGTTGCTCATTTTGGCGGACGGAACAAGAATAAAATAGCATCCATAGGGTAAGAATGCCTACAAACATGTTGAAATAGACAAATAGACAAATTTCCATCGACTACGAAGTAAGATACCAAATCGCGAAGCGCGAGGCTAAAAACACATCACCGACGGAGGTTTGCCTCTCGCAGTCCCGTTCGTCATGGGTGGAGCCAGGACTGAGATTGATTTTGTAAAAGGAAGCAGAAGCTAAGAAATCCTCGAAAGCGAGAAATGCACGGGGTGACGAAGGATCGGCACGGGGGCCGAGGACAGATCTGAGCGCTTAGAACCACTCCCAAGCGCTCGGGAGTGGTCTTAAGCGCTCGAGACCGCTGCTAGGGGCCACTATCCTTTTCATCTTCTTCGACTGATTTGGGGTTCAAACCTCAAACCCCAACGTTCGAGAACCCGAGTACGGTACACCCTCCAACCTCGATCGTTCTCACTCTCTCTTTCTCAGGCGATCTCTCTCTCTCACTCAAACGATCTCTCTCTCTTACCCAGACGATCTCTCTCTCTCAAAATGGATCGAGCTCGAGATCTCGAGATCTCTTCGATCTTCCAGTGGGTGGTTGTGTGCCAGGAGGTAAGAATCAAGAGGAAGAAGAAGGTTTGGGGAGGAGAAGAACTGGCCATGGCTAGCAGTGGTGATGGGGAGTTGCCCAGCCGCGAGGAGGCGGCGGTGATGGCGGCTGCGGCGGCGATGGAGGAGGCCAGCAACAGTGCTGCCACGCCAGGCGACGGGGGGGAGGGGTAGTTGGTGAGGATCTGGCTGCGGTGGTTGAGGCTAGAGAGGGTCCAGAGGCAGTGGAGAGTGCAAGCGGAGGCACGACGGCGGTAGGGGATGTAGGTGAGAGTGAGACCGCGCGAGGAGGGGACAACGGCGTGGTTGCGAGTAGCATAGACACGCCGGGCAGCGAAATGGAGGTCTCGGGTAGTGGAGGTGGCGTCACGGGCACTCCTCATACTCCTACGGTGGAGGAGTTGCTCGCGGTGGCCGAGCGGGCCAGTGGTGAGCGGAGGGAGGGGGCTGGTGATGAGGCGATGGTGGCTCGTTGCGTCGTCGTGACGCCGATACTGAGGGCGACGGCTGCTGAGCCGAGGGTCGGGGACAGTGGGATTGGTGCTTCGCGCCCAGTCCCATTCGCGGAGGGGGATTTCTTGGATTCTGCGAGACCATGGGACATACTAGACGCGCTCGGCCCCGATGCAGACGTACTGACGGGTACAAGGACGACGGAGGATCAGGCCTCGGCGCTCTTGTTAGGAGCGTTGCTGAGTGGTGCGGGGGCGACGGTGGCGGATATGGGGTCACCGGGGATGGATGCCATGAGGGGAGAGGAGCTAGAGGAGGAGGTGGTGGTTGAGGAGCGGGTGACAGCGGCCGCTGGGGCGAAGGCATACGTGGCCAGCGCGCGCCCTGGGTTTGTACCGGAGACTTATGCTCCGCGATTACATTTTTTTGAGCCGACGGGGATGATTGGCTATGTCCCTGCTCAGACGAATTATCCCGAGGACTTGCTTCTCCGAGATCGGGTTTCACACATCTCCTCTGGGTGGACCACGGTAAAACCTTTAATGGTTTAACTTCTTGAATTAGACTTGCTTCTATGAATCATTGCATTGCTTATTAGTGCTATTTCTTTGCTCTGTTGGAACAGCGTACCAAGGATATCTACGGCCAAGTACTTCAACGAGCTGCCCCGGAGAGTGCGGGAGCTGGTAGAAGAGGCAAGTTTTGGGCCGTTCATACAGCTGATGATGGCGATGAGAGTAGATCGCGCAGTTCTGACGGCGCTGATGGAGCGGTGGTAGGACACCACCAACACGTTCCACTTCCGTTTCGAGGAGATGATGGTGACTCCTGTAACAACCATAATTTTTACTAAATAAAAATTTCGTTGTTACTATTTGAAAAATCTTAATTAGGTTTTAACCGCCGTTTTACCGTCGTTTTCCCATCATTCCTAGAGTTAAGTCGTAAACCTTCCATCTTGACTGGAAATCCTATCTAGCAACCCTAGCTAGCTTTTAACCGCCGTTTCAACCTAGCAATCGTTTAACCTAAATACCAATCGTTCCTAAACCTCTGTGAACCTTATGAAACCTTGACTCGTGAACCTTTTGAAACCCTTGAGTTTGGTAACCTAAGATTAATCCTTTGAACCGTTTGAACCTTTTAGCTATTGACCATTGGACAATAGCGTTAGGGTTTCCTTTATCCCTTAGTTAGTAGGATAATCTTAGTTAACTTTCCTAAGTACGAGATTAGGTTAGTTTAGTGCTTAATTACAAGGTATTATACTTCCTAACATTACCCGTTGGTTAATTACGGTTAGGAGATTCTTTACCCATTGGATGATAGAATAGAATCCTGGCCATCTTTACCCGTTGGTTAATAACCGTTAGGAGATTTTTTACCCATTGGACGATAGAATAGAATCCTAGCCATCTTTACCCGTTGGTTAATAACCGCTAGGGAAACTATTATCCATTGGATAATAGCATTACTTGGCCACCAAGTACTAGTGTATTAAAATAATAGGATTAGCCATGTGTGTTATTGGATTAAAATAAGATTAGTACATTAGGGTTATTATTTAATTGCTTGTACTTTGATTAGTTTATTAGATATGAGGATTATGGAAATCTAAGCTAGATTTGATGTACTAGCTATGTGTATCTATAGGTGTACTTGTATATATATATATATATATATAATATTGTATATGACATGTGTGTATTGCAATATTATATTTAGAAAATCCAATTTTTGTTTTAAATACTAGATTTTTTAAAGACCCATAGTACTTATATATAAATATATTAGTATATATATAGTCTTCAATAGTACAAACAAGTGGGAGAGAGAGAGAGAGAGAGAAAGGGAGAGAGAGAGACCCAAGAGAGAGAGAGAACCCGAGAGGGAGAGAGAGAGAGAGAGAGAAAGAAGGAGAGAGAGAGATAGGGTTGTACCTTGTTGATTTTGGTTGTGCTTTCAAATCTCCTTTGGATTTCTACTTGACCTAATGACATACAAGCCTATGGATTTTCCCTAGCCAAATCTAGTCCTTCCATGTACAAACCCCATTTCTTTACTTGAATCAAATCCATTTTCTTGACCAATCTTCCAAAATCAAATCCAAAGGCCACATCTTAGCCATGCAAGCCTAGGGTTTTAGGATGATTCTTGCAAGGAAGCAAGATTTGCTTGGAATAAAAAAAGAGACATTGGGAGAGAGAGAGAGGGCCAGCCAAGAGAGGAGAGAGGAGAGGCTTTGCCTATAAATACTCACCCCATGCTTCATTTGAACTCACACCTCTTCTTGCTCCAACTTCTCTCTAGAAAAGTTAGTGTTCTTATTGTTCTTGCTTGTTTTCTTCTTGGTTCTTGAGCTTCTTCAAGAAACTTTCCTTCGCCGCCACTCAACCACCATACGACCATCACCTCGATCCAAAGTTAGTCATAGTTGTAGTTAGGATCTAGTTTCGAGAGAAGTCATTCTCTTTCGAAGCTATTGGAAGCTTACCGTAAGCCGTTACTCCATCCAACCGCTGACTTTCTTTCCATCATCTCCTCTACCGCCAAGAAGAACGGTAGATTACTCCAACCCCGCTATCTCTAAGTATATGTAGTATACTTTAGTAGTGTGACCTAACCACTCTTCCTAAGTATATTGCCTGTTATGTTAATAGTATGCTTATAGTCTTCATGTTATGTTTTTTTCAAGAAAGTACGTAGTTTACTTTGATCTTATGGCTACTTGATTGCTTGATCGCATGATTGCTTGACCTTGTGAATGTATGAACTCGTCAATAAACATGTGTTGTTTTGAACATCTCAAGGACTAGCGTTTTAAAGATAAAGTGTTGTTTCAAAAAGGGAAGTATTCGTATTTTGACCTTTAGACGGATATGAGTTTGATTGGACTAGCTCGCAATACTTGCATGATAGAGTTGGATGATCTTGCATGAGTCATACGAAGTCCTACCCCAGAGTCAATGTATGCTACGAGACACATGAAATGAGAAAGTAGAGACATGACACTTAGGGTGTGGTTGATATGGATAAAAAGTATTTTTTCGAAATTACATAATGGCCGATCTCGGTAGCCTCTGTGGCAATGAGCCGGACTTGGTAGCTCATTGTTGTGCGACACAAGGTGCCGATAGCCATTATGTTGGGTGTGTTGCCAATGGAGCCGGACTTGGTAGCTTCATTGGAGGTGTGACTTGGTTATCCGCGAAGAGGAGCCAAGATGTGACCCAATGTGCCATCCTTGGTAGCCTTGTGGCAATGAGCCGGACTTGGTAGCTCATTGTTGTGCGACACAAGGTACTAAAGCTTGGTAGTTATTGGTGTGTGAATTCACAATGTGCCGGACTTGGTAGCCATTGTGGCCAATGAGCAGGACTTGGTAGCTCATTGGTGTGTGCGTGCGTGTTTTCGGAAATGATTATAAAAGATGAGATACAAAACGATGAGTCGCATAGGAGAAACACACGGAAAATATGACACCAACGCTAGCTAGGAATGCGCATGTGTAATTGTTATGTGTTCTTGATTAAGCATGTCAAGTTTGAAAACCCGTATGTATACTATCTTTGAATTGTATGTTAAGGGTTAGTGGGTTTCAAGCTCACGGTGTTGCTTTATGTGACCCTGACATATTATGCTGGTGGTGACGCTGGTATAATGTGTCAGACTTCGTAGATGAGCAAGGAGAGCTGTACACCTTGGAGGCCTATGGAGCTGAGGAACTTGCTAGGATGGAAGAAGAGAAGGAGCTGTAGATAACCTTGGATGTCCATCCCTTTTGTGTAATATAAGTACTCTATTAAGAGTTTGATGTAATAATGAGCTAGACTCTCCCTTGTTTATCTAATAAAATGAATATTTAACGAGCCCAATTTTGGGGGCATTACAACTCCTCTCGATTTTGCAGCGATCACAGGGCTCCGGGTTGGAGGCGAGCCGATCCCATATGATCCGAGCATAGACTTCGACGACGTAGCTTTGGAGTGGTTCCTCGGATGGGTCCCGCGCCACAGCGGAGGGGTAGCGGAGTACGGCCAGTTCAAGAAGTACTGGGATCACGAGCCGGCGGGCGACATCGAGGTGGCCCAGATGGCCAAGGCCTACTTGCTGTACCTATTCGGGGCTTCTCTGTTCCCACTTAGGCAATCCCGAGTTCACCTCAGCTACTTGGCGGGTCTGGTTGACCTGAGGCAGGCGGGGCGATACGACTGGGGCGGTGCTGCTCTGTGCACACTCTACTGCTTTCTCGGGGCCGCCTCACGCGGAGTGGGAGACACCGTTGGTGGATACTTGAGGGTAGTTGAGGTATGACTCAATGCTTCTGCTTTAAACTGCTTTGATTGATTGATTGATCTGAATTGAACATGAATCGATTTGGAATTGAATTGACTTCCAAAATTCGCAGCTTTGGGCTTACGAAGTCTTGGTAATGTTCCCGCCCGAGAACACTTGCGCAAATCCGCACTTGCTTCCACGTGGACTTGCGTGGGGTAAAGAATATAGGAGAGCGAAGGAGCGGCGGGGACAAGTGATGACTTTTCGACGCTGGCTGGACAACATAACCGGGGTTACGGTACAAAACATCATCTTTCCTTTCTTTTCATGCCTTTCCGACAAATGAAATCCTTTGATTATTAATGCACGAATGTTGAATGCAGGTTCACTGGGATCGATGGGCCAGGGTGGAGGCTGGCTTCCTTCCGAGGAGCCGGAAGGTGACGCGAAGCAGGGTCCTGTTGGAGTGTCCCCTGGGCTGGCAGTGGTATCTGGGGGATCGTGTGACACGGCAGTCACTCGGTTCTCCAGAATTCATCGTCCCGGGGCCACTTCCTCCACGAGTGCAGAGGACTGAGACCTACACCCGAGCTGAGCTGGAGTAGTTCACGGTGCCAGATACGAACTTAGAGAGGCACCTGCGCCGCACGCTAGACTACGCAGCATACATGGATAGGTATCTAGCCACTAGCTTGGGCGTGGAAAGGGAGCTGGAGAGGCGGATAGTAGAAGCTGAGGCCAGGAGGGCAAGGGGTGAGGCTGGAGGTGAGGTAGGAGATGAGGCTGGAGGTGAGATCGGAGGGCGGGGCCACGACGGTCGCTCTTCACGTGGTAGGGGGCGAGGTGCTAGACCTCCTACTGGTGGGCGAGGTGCTAGTTCTTCAGGCCGAGGCGAGGGCAGCACGAGGATTTCGGAGGCGGCTGAGACTTCTACTGTAACAACCCTAATTTTTACTAAATAAAAATTTCGTTGTTACTATTTGAAAGATCTTAAATTAGGTTTTAGTCATCGTTTAACAACCAATCTTCCTGTCGTTTCTAGGATAAAGCCCTAAGATTTCACTTCTCGGCTGGAAATCCTATCTAGCAACCCTAGCTAGCTTTTAACCGACGTTTCGACTTAGCCATCGTTTAACCTAGTCACCGATCGTTCCTAAACATCCGTGAACCTTATGAGCCTCGATTCACGAACCTTTTGAAACCCTTGAGTTCGGTAACCCTAGATTAACCCTTTGAACCGTTTGAACCTTTAAGCTATCGACCATTGGACAATAGCGTTAGGGTTTCCTTTACCCATTGGTCAATAGGTAAACCTTGGTTAAACTTTCTAAGTACGAGATTAGATTAGCTTAGTGCTTAATTGCAAGTATTAGACTTTCTAGCATTACCCGTTGGATAATAACCGCTAGGAGATTTATTAACCATTGGACGATAACCCTTGGACCTTACCATCATTAACCATTGGTTATTAACCACTAGGGAGACTATTATCCATTGGATAATAGCTTTACTTGCCAACCTAGAATAGGTGATTAAAATATTAGACTTGGCCATGTGTGTTATTTGATTAAAATAGGATTTGTACATTAGGTTAGTATTTTAATGGTTGTACCTTGAAAGTAGTAGAATACTATATTAGATATTAGTCCTAGGTCATATCTAGTATAGATATTGTGTGGTACATGTATATATATATATATATGTATATACTTGTATCTACATATATATATTATATTGTATATGACATGTGTGTATTAGAATATTATAATTAGAAAATCTATATTACTTGAAAATATGGATTTTATGAAAGACCCAAAGTACATATATATATATATATATATATATATATATATATTAGTATATATATTTACTTTCCAAAAGTGTACAAGTGGGAGAGAGAGAGAGAGAGGGAGAGAGAGAGAAGGAAAGAGAGGGAGAGAAATGTACCTTGATCTCCTTATGCTTCCATATGACCTTGCTTGATTCATTGGGATTCTATTATACCTTTGAAAGCTTAACTTGGTAAGCTTAAGTCTTGACCAAATCCCTTACCAAAACCAAGTCCATACTCCTTCCTTTGTCATCCACCAAATCTTGTCCTTGTATATATATATATAGTTATATATGTATATATTGTACAATGTACCAAGGAGGAGGAGAGAGAGAGAGAGAGATCGGATGGAGAGAGAGAGGGAGAGTGTGATGTGTGTTGCTTCCTTGAATGACCATGCCTTGGTCATCCTTGACCTATTTCTATGCTTTCAATCTTTGAAAGCATAAGACTTCAAGCAAGATCTTGTCCTTCATTGTACAAACCCCATTTCTTTACTTGAAACAAATCCATTTCCTTGGCCAATCTTCCAAAATCCAATCCAAAGGACACCTTTAGCCATGCAAACCTAGGATTCTAGGTTGTTTTTTGCAAGAAAGCAAGATTTGCTTGAATAAAAAAATGAGATAATGGGAGAGAGAGAGGAGGCCGGCTAGGAGGAGAGAGAGGGAGGCCTTGGCCTATAAATACCAAGCCATTTGGTGCTTTGAACTCACACCTCTTCATTCTCAAACTTCTCTCTTGAAAAAGTTTAGTGTTCTTAGTGTTCTTGAAGTAGTTCTAGCTTATTCTTGAGCTTTCTTTCCATCTCCGCCACTAAACCACCATATGACCACCACCTCGATCCTAAAGTAGTAGTAGTATAAGTCACGATCTAGTTTCGAGAGAAACCGTTCTCTTTCGAAGCTATCGGAAGCTTATCGTAAGCCGTTACGCCGTTCGAGTGACGACTTTCTTCCCGTCTTACTTTCGTAGTCTTTTCTACCGCCAAGAAGAAAGGTAGTTAATCCTTAACTACTTCCCTAAGTATATTTGTATGTATGTTTGAATTAAATGTAGATTACTCCGACCCCGCTATCTCTAAGTATATGTAGTACTTGTATAGTTGAATGCATGAAGAGTTTTTCGAACTATTTTCTTTAAAAAGTAAAGTTAGTTGTGATGCTTAGCTTGTAGAACTTTCTTGATAAAAGTACGTAGTTTACTTTGATCTTGTGACTACTTGATTGCTTGATCGCCTAATTGCTACGTGATTGTATGAACTCGTCAATAAACATGTGTTGTTTTATTGAACTTCTCGAAAGGAATGCATTTTTAAAGATAAAGTGTTGTTTTGAAACGAAGTATTCATATTTTGACCTCTTAAACGAACATGATAGTATAGAGTTTGGATGATCTTGCTATTCGATATCGCATGAGTTATGTGATTAGTCCCACCGCAGAGTCGATGCATGTTACGAGACACATGGAATCGAAAAAGTAGAGATATGACACCTAAGATGTGGTTGATATGGATAAAAAGTGTTTTGGAAATGCATAATGGCCGGACTTGGTAGCCATTATGGCCTTGAGTCAGACTTGGTAGCCTTTGTGGCAATGAGCCGGACTTGGTAGCTCATTGTTGTGCGACACAAGGTGCCGGTCTTGGATGCTCATGGTTGTGTGTGTGTGTGACACAATGTGCCGGACTTGGTAGCCATTGTGGCCATGCGTTGGTAACCTTGTGGCAATGAGCCGGACATGGTAGCTCATTGTTGTGCGACACAAGGTACTTGTAACCCATGGTTGTGTGCGTGCGTGTTTTCGGAATTGATGATAAAAGATGAGACACAAAACGATGAGTCGCGTAAGAGAGACACACGGAAAACATGACACCAACGCTCGTTAATGAATGCGCATGTGTAATTGTATGTGCTATTCGAAAGCATGTTAAGTTTGGAAAATCGTATACTATCTTTGATGTGTATGTTAGGGGTTAGTGGGTTTGGATTACTCTATTGAGCTTTCAAGCTCACAGTGTTGCTTTATGTGACCCTGACATATTATACTGGTGGCGACGCTGGTATAATGTGTCAGACTTTTTAGATGAACAAGGAGAGCTGTATACCTTGGAGGCTTTCGGAGCTGAGGAACTCGCTAGGATGGAGGAAGAGAAGGAGCTTTAGTTAGCCTTAGTAACCCTCCCTTTTGTGTAATATAAACCTCTCTAAGGAGATTGGATGTAATAATGAGCTAGACTCTGCCTTTTTTTGTCTAATAAAACCTTTATTTAACGAACCCGATTTTGGGGGCGTTACAACTTGGTATCAGAGCTTTAGGTTCAAAACCTCGGCCATGGGTAGAATGGGTAGCCTATAAGACTAGCCTTTAAGATAAGTCTTGAGATAAGTTTAAGATAAGTTGACTGTTGCACAAACGTGACTTGAGTTTAAGTTTACCGTCCCAAATTGGGTTGAATTCTAACAAAACAATCTTCGGATTGAAGTAAGGTGGAAACTGGCAATACCACCGAACTGGGAATTCCCGAACAATTGGATGATGACTTAAATCAAGAATCGAATATGGAACGTAGCTAAATCCAAGTTTTTCCTTAGTGTTAATTGAACCCTTATCTTTAAACCGTGACTAATTGAGGTTTAAACTTTTCCTTGTAGATGAATCACATAGTCAACCTAATAGCTGGAGCTCACCAACTCAAGATCGCCATAGAATCCATGACCACCCAAATGATGGGAAAGCGTGACTACGTCGTCATGATACTCGCTGAGATCCGTGATTTCAAACGAGTGCAAAGCCATGACCCTAACCCCATAGAAAATGACCCTTGGTTTCCCGTGATGTTCCCTATCCTATGCTCTTTCTATGGATTCTTTGGAGCCCTACCCCGATGGAAAACTTTACGTATGGTAAAGAAGAAACCGAAGATGAAGAGGTTGCCATGGTGGCGACTAAGGATGGAGAAACTAGCGGAAGTAAGGATGAACCCGAGGAGGATGAGGCTCTAGCCAACCTATGAAGCCAAGAAAGCTATTTAGGAGTCCCTAATTAAACCTAGCAATAGTTGTAATCCTTTGGGATGTAGGATCTTTTAAACTAGGATCACTGTTGTTAGGCCTTTTGATGTAAAATAGGAAAATGTAGGACTCTTGATGTATTAAGCTTAAGGCTACTATAAGCCGCCTATGATGTACTTGTTTTCCCTAAGTAATGGAATTATGTGAGCATGTTCATTGTTTATGTGTGTACTTGTGTCTTTACGAGACTACCCTTTCACGCCGATAAGTCTAACATATAATTTTCTTATTATTGTAGATATGGCTAGCCGCACCCCTGCTGCACCATTCACCTTTGCGGACCTGCTTATGTACAAGGCCCTGCTTGCACCCGAGAGTTACATCCCTATACCCCACTTGGGTATATTTGACCCTACCACTGGTGAGCACACGTTCGAGGTTATTCTCGTGTCACCTTTAGCTGAGACCATGGACTTAGAGACCTTACGTTTATCACTTAGTGACGCTGTCGAGGATGCCCGACAACGAGGGGAGTATTGGCTCGAGAAGAGGGAGAAGGAATGGAAGGATGAGTTACGAGTGTATTTCGGACTTATTCCACCTCAGTAGTAGAGTCGTAGTTTTAGAATAAGGTTCCGAGAGTGGTAGTTACACTTGTGTGAGTAGGAACTTAGACCATGTATTAGGCGTATGTAGGATCATTCCACTTGTATAAGGAGAAATTGTGTCATTTGCTTTATAGTAGAACTCTGTGCTTATGTATGAAATCGTGGTTTATCTAAAAAAAAAATCTATTTGCTTTGAAAGGGTACTGTTGCGTACTATTTGATATTTTGCTTACGTAGTTGAAACTCTGACTTCGAAAACGGTAGTTTAACTTAGATTAAACCTCCCCCTTTCGATTCCAACGCGTAGATGGTGAACCGAAGAAGCGGACTAGGATACGAGCAAGGCGATTCCTCTAACCCTGATCCTAACGCTAACCCTAACTTAACCCAAATCCTTCAAGCTTTCGTGGCTGCTTTGAATGCCAATCGCCGAAACCCACACTGCGACGACGAACCTACGACCCGAACCCGAGCGATGAACGAGTTCTGCAAGCGTCGACCCCCGACTTTTCATGGAGACCCTAACCCGACCGTTGCTGAAACGTGGCTGAAGGAAGTCAAGGTGATCCTGGACACCTTGGAGATCACTCGCGATGGAGACCGCGTAGCCTTAGCCACCTACCAATTTAAGGGAGAAGCCCGTTATTGGTGGGACCTGATAGAATCAACCCATATCGTAGCCACGTTGACCTTTGCCCAACTTGAAACCCTGTTCCTTGATAAATACTTTCCCACACCCCTTCGTTTAGCTAAGGAACAAGAATTTATGAACCTAAAACAAGGAACCTTGACTGTCACCCAGTATGCGGCGAAGTTCGAAGAACTATCTCGTTATGCCCCGGAGGCTGTGGCCACGGAGGATAAGAAAGCGAGAAGATTCGAGTGGGGACTAACAACCGCTCGAAGGGCCGTCGTAGCTCAAACGTTTCCACCTATGCTGAAGTGGTGAAATGTGCGCTCCGGCTAGAGAGCGAGGAAGCTGACTTCAAGACTCACTGGAGGAAGGCGACGAACAATACCGGTGGACCAATTCGTACCCAATCGCCTAGCCTTAACCGAGAACCCTACCCCGTTAAGACCTTTACCCCACCTCAGAATAACCAAGTTTGGAAAACTGTTACTTCTGGGCGTGACCAATTGCAAAGAGGCAATAGAGACATCACGACAGTAAGGTGTTACAACAGTCAGTTGATGGGTCACTACAGCCGTCAATGCCCACAACCTCCGAAGGAAAGGAGTGGAGGCAATGGAAACCAAAAGACCCAACAAACTGGGCATGCTGGATTTGGACGGCAGAACCCTGGAGGTCCATCTTCGCAGCAAAATGGACATAACAAAGGAAAGCAGCCCGTTGGAACCCAGCAAGGCACTGGAGGGCGCATCTTTGCACTGCAGACTGAGGAACAAGTGCAGGATCCCTCTGTGATCCAAGGTACGCTACTATTGTATAGTACATGCGTACAAGCCTTGTTTGACTCTGATGCATCGCATTCCTTTATATCTACTGCTTGCGTAACTGCCCTGGCACTAGAAACCGAACCTCTAGGTGCGAGTACGAAAGTAGCGTCACCATTAGGAGGAAGTATAGCGGTTAGTCTAGTATGTAGAGGGTGCGAGCTAGAAGTAGATAACCTGCGTTTAACCTGCGATCTTCGAGTAATCGACATGGCGGACTTCGACGTGATCGTGGGAATGGACTGGCTATCAGCACATCGTGCGGTCATAGACTGTCACCAGAAGACTGTGATGACCTTTACCCCAGAAGGAACTCGTTTCCGTTTTAAGGGGGATAGGCAGACCGCGAGTTCTTTGACTAAGAGGTCAAGGTGGCAGGATCAACTATTTGGATGGCTAGCTAGTCTCCAAATGGAAGAAACTGACCGGATGGAACTGGGATTACCACACATCGTGTGCGAATACGCCGATGTATTTCCCGAGGAACTTCCTGGTCTACCACCTCATAGAGAGATAGACTTCTCTATAGAACTCCAATCGGGGACAGCGCCGATTTCGATGGCCCCTTATCGAATGGCCCCCGCAGAACTAACGAAGCTCAAGACCCAATTGATGGAGTTGCTGGACAAAGGATTCATCAGGTCAAGCACATCGCCGTGGGGAGCACCTGTGTAGTTCGTGAAGAAGAAGGAAGGGACGCTTCGCTTGTGCATCGACTATAGGAAGTTGAACCAAGTAACCATTAAGAACCGTTACCCTTTGCCTAGGATCGATGACCTGTTTGATCAATTGAGAGGAGCAACCTATTTCTCGAAAATCGATCTTCGATCAGGCTATCACCAACTCAGGATCCGCGACAAGGACATCGCTAAGACAGCCTTTCGTACAAGATATGGCCACTACGAGTTTGTAGTAATGCCATTTGGGCTGACGAATGCTCCGGCAGTATTCATGTGTCTCATGACCAAAATCTTTCAACCCTACTTAGACAAGTTTGTAGTGGTGTTCATTGACGACATTTTGATATACTTCGCCAGTAAGGAGGAGCACGAAGGACATCTACGGATAGTGCTACAGTACTCCGAGATAGCCAATTCTATGCAAGGCAAGTAAATGGGAGTTCTGGCTAGAAGTGGTTAAGTTCTTGGTGGGTCACGTAGTATCCAAAGATGGAATCACTGTGGATGAGGAGAAGGTCGAGGCAGTGCTGAAATGGAAACAGCCAACCTCTGTGTTTGAGATTAGAAGTTCCCTAGGATTAGCCGGTTATTAACGTAGATTCATACCCGACTTCTCTACCCTAGCCAAACCGATGACGAGACTGACCCAGGAAAAAGTGAAGCTGGATTGGAACGAAGCCTGCGAGAAATCTTTTCAAGAATTGAAGAAGAGGGTGACCAGCGCACCAATACTCATCATACCCGAGCGCGGTATAGACTACACGGTCTATTGCGACGCCTCGAGAGATGGTTTGGGATGCGTGCTGATGCAGAACGGGAAAGTTGTAGCCTATGGATCGCAACAACTCAGACCTCACGAGAGGAATTATCCTACTCATGACTTAGAATTGGCCGCTGTAGTATTCGCCCTCAAGTCGTGGCGTTACTATTTGTGGGGAGAACAATTCGAGGTCTTTACCGACCATAAGAGCCTCAAGTACTTGTTCACTCAGAAGGAGTTGAACTTGAGGCAGCGTTGATCGATGGAGTATTTGGAGGATTATAAATTTACACTCCAATACCACCCCGGCAAGGCTAATGTAGTAGCTGACGCCCTGAGCCGAAAGGATCGGGTGCAGCAGGCCAAGAATGCCGTTAAGGAATGGGAGATGGTGGATACTCTTAATGAGTTCAACCTGCGACCCTCATCAGAAGATGGGAAAGCGCGTCTCTACGCCCTAATAGCAGAACCAGCGCTTCACCAAGAGATTCTGCTGGCTCAGACTTCCGAGCAAGATTGTGAATTCATTCGGTATCGAATCCGAGAAGGAAAGGCGATACCCGGATGGACAATCGAGAAGGACAATAGTCTGAGATTCCAAGGAAAGGTCTTTGTACCTAATATCGGAGCTCTCAGAGAAGCTGTACTCTGAGAAGCACACCATTCGAATTTCGCAGTCCACCCGAGCGGTACGAAGATGTACCATGACCTGCGAAGGATGTACTGGTGGGAGGGAATGAAGAAGGGCGTAGCTCGATTTGTATCAACCTGCCTGGTGTGTCAGCAAGTTAAGGCAGAACATCAGAAACGTGGAGGAGACCTTCAACCCTTATCAATTCCTACGTGGAAGTGGGAGCATATATCGATGGATTTCGTGACTGGCTTGCCAAGATCAGCCAAGTCCAACACCGCGATTTGGGTGATCGTGGACCGACTCACCAAATCTGCGCATTTCCTGCCTGTCAAGATGACAGAGAATGTGGAACAATTGAGTATGTTGTACATTAGAGAGATTGTACGACTACACGGAGTACCTGTCTCAATAGTGTCTGACAGAGATCCACGTTTTGTCTCACATTTCTGGAAGGGATTGCAGAAGGCTTTGGGAACAGACGTAAGACTCAGTACCGCCTTCCACCCTCAAATAGATGGACAAATGGAGAGGACCATCCAGACATTGGAAGACATGCTAAGAGCCTGTGCCTTAGATTTTTTTGGGAACTGGGAGCAACATCTATCTTTGGTGGAGTTCGCTTACAATAACAGTTACCAGGCGAGTATTGAAATGGCACCATACGAAGCCTTATATGGACGACCCTATCGATCTCCTGTCTGTTGGACCGACGTAGGAGAAACGGGATTGATTGGACCTGACATAGTACGAGATACTACAGAGAAGGTTAAGCTTATTCGACAAAGGATCCAGACCGCTCAAAGCCGACAGAAGAGTTATGCAGACAAGAGGAACCGACCTCTAAGCTTCGAAGTAGGAGACCACGTGTTTCTGAAGATCCGACCGAAGAAAGGTGTAATTAGGTTCGGAAAGAAAGGAAAACTTTCCCCGCGCTACATAGGACCCTTCGATGTCGTAGAGAAAATAGGAAAGGTTGCGTATCGTTTAGCCCTTCCGCCGCAGTTAGATAAAGTACATAACGTATTTCACGTTTCGATGCTTCGCAAGTACGTCGCGTTCCCGATGCACGTACTCAATTGGGAGGACATCATCATCGAGGAAGATGCGACGTACGAGGAAGAACCGATCGAGATACAAGACCGGAGTGAGAAGATCATCCGGAACAAGACGATTAAGTTAGTTCGAGTTTTGTGGAAGAACCGTGGAGCTAGTGAAACTACCTGGGAAAGAGAAGAAACCATGAAGGCGAGCCACCCTCACCTGTTCGAATCCGAGCACGCGGCGAATTTCGGGGACGAAATTGTTTAAGGGGGATAGGTTGTAACAACCCTAATTTTTACTAAATAAAAATTTCGTTGCTACTGTTTGAAAAATCTTAAATTAGGTTTTAGTCATCGTTTAACCACCGATCTTCCTGTCGTTTCTAGGATAAAGCCCTAAGATTTCACTTCTCGGCTGGAAATCCTATCTAGCAACCCTAGCTAGCTTTTAACCGACGTTTCGACTTAGCCATCGTTTAACCTAGTCACCGATCGTTCCTAAACATCCGTGAACCTTATAAGCCTCGATTCATGAACCTTTTGAAACCCTTGAGTTCGGTAACCCTAGATTAACCCTTTGAACCGTTTGAACCTTTAAGCTATCGACCATTGGACAATAGCGTTAGGGTTTCCTTTACCCATTGGTCAATAGGTAAACCTTGGTTAAACTTTCTAAGTACGAGATTAGATTAGCTTAGTGTTTAATTGCAAGTATTAGAGTTTCTAGCATTACCCATTGGATAATAACCGCTAGGAGATTTATTAACCATTGGACGATAACCCTTGGACCTTACCATCAATAACCATTGGTTATTAACCGCTAGGGAAACTATTATCCATTGGATAATAGCTTTACTTGCCAACCTAGAATAGGTGATTAAAATATTAGACTTGGCCATGTGTGTTATTTGATTAAGATAGGATTTGTACATTAGGTTAGTATTTTAATGGTTGTACCTTGAAAGTAGTAGAATACTATATTAGATATTAGTCCTAGGTCATATCTAGTATAGATATTGTGTGGTACATGTATATATATATATATATATATATATATATACTTGTATGTATATATATATATATTATATTGTATATGACATGTGTGTATTAGAATATTATAATTAGAAAATCTATATTACTTGAAAATATGGATTTTATGAAAGACCCAAAGTACATATATATATATATATATATTAGTATATATATTTACTTTCCAAGAGTGTACAAGTGGGAGAGAGAGAGAGAGGGAGAGAGGAGAGAGATTGTCGAGAGAGAGGGAGAGAGAGAGAAGGAAAGAGAGGGGGAGAAATGTACCTTGATCTCCTTATGCTTCCATATGACCTTGCTTGATTCATTGGGATTCTATTGTACCTTCGAAAGCTTAACTTGGTAAGCTTAAGTCTTGACCAAATCTCTTACCAAAACCAAGTCCATACTCCTTCCTTTGTCATCCACCAAATATTGTCCTTGTATATATATATATATATAGTTATATATATATATTGTACAATGTACCAAGGAGGAGGAGGAGGAGAGAGAGAGAGAGAGAGGAGGAGGAGAGAGAGGCTGAGAGAGAGATTGAGAGAGAGAGAGAGATCGGATGGAGAGAGAGAGGGAGAGTGTGATGTGTGTTGCTTCCTTGAATGACCATGCTTTGGTCATCCTTGACCTATTTCTATGCTTTCAATCTTTGAAAGCATAAGACTTCAAGCAAGATCTTGTCCTTCATCGTACAAACCCCATTTCTTTACTTGAAACAAATCCATTTCCTTGGCCAATCTTCCAAAATCCAATCCAAAGGACACCTTTAGCCATGCAAACCTAGGATTCTAGGTTGTTTCTTGCAAGAAAGCAAGATTTGCTTGAATAAAAAAATGAGATAATGGGAGAGAGAGAGGAGGCCGGCTAGGAGGAGAGAGAGGGAGGCCTTGGCCTATAAATACCAAGCCATTTGGTGCTTTGAACTCACACCTTTTCATTCTCTAACTTCTCTCTAGAAAAAGTTTAGTGTTCTTAGTGTTCTTGAAGTAGTTCTAGCTTATTCTTGAGCTTTCTTTCCATCTCCGCCACTAAACCACCATACGACCACCACCTCGATCCTAAAGTAGTAGTAGTATAAGTCACGATCTAGTTTCGAGAGAAACCTTTCTCTTTCGAAGCTATCGGAAGCTTATCATAAGCCGTTACGCCGTTCGAGTGACGACTTTCTTCCCGTCTTACTTTCGTAGTCTTTTCTACCGCCAAGAAGAAAGGTAGTTAATCCTTAACTACTTCCCTAAGTATATTTGTATGTATGAATTAAATGTAAATTACTCCGACCCCGCTATCTCTAAGTATATGTAGCAATTGTATAGTTGAATGCATGAAGAGTTTTTCGAACTATTTTCTTTAAACAGTAAAGTTAGTTGTGATGCTTAGCTTGTAGAACTTTCTTGATAAAAGTACGTAGTTTACTTTGATCTTGTGACTACTTGATTGCTTGATCGCCTAATTGCTACGTGATTGTATGAACTTGTCAATAAACATGTGTTGTTTTATTGAACTTCTCGAAAGGAATGCCTTTTTAAAGATAAAGTGTTGTTTTGAAACGAAGTATTCGTATTTTGACCTCTTAAACGAACATGATAGTATAGAGTTGGATGATCTTGCTATTCGATATCGCATGAGTTATGTGATTAGTCCCACCGCGGAGTCCATGCATGTTACGAGACACATGGAATCGGAAAAGTAGAGATATGACACCTAAGATGTGGTTGATATGGATAAAAAGTGTTTTGGAAATGCATAATGGCCGGACTTGGTTGCCATTATGGCCTTGAGTCAGATTTGGTAGCCTTTGTGGCAATGAGCCGGACTTGGTAGCTCATTGTTGTGCGACACAAGGTGCCGGTCTTGGATGCTCATGGTTGTGTGTGTGTATGACACAATGTGCCGGACTTGGTAGCCATTATGGCCATGCGTTGGTAACCTTGTGGCAATGAGCCGGACTTGGTAGCTCATTATTGTGCGACACAAGGTACTTGTAACCCATGGTTGTGTGCGTGCGTGTTTTCAAAATTGATGATAAAAGATGAGACACAAAACGATGAGTCGCGTAGGGGAGACACACGGAAAACATGACACCAATGCTCATTAATGAATGCGCATTTGTAATTGTATGTGTTATTCGAAAGCATGTTAAGTGTGGAAAATCATATACTATCTTTGATGTGTATGTTAGGGGTTAGTGGGTTTGGATTACTCTATTGAGCTTTCAAGCTCACGGTGTTGCTTTATGTGACCCTGACATATTGTACTGGTGGCGACGTTGGTATAATGTGTCAGACTTTTTAGATGAACAAGGAGAGCTGTATACCTTGGAGGCTTTCGGAGCTGAGGAACTCGCTAGGATGGAGGGAGAGAAGGAGCTTTAGTTAGCCTTAGTAACCCTCCTTTTTGTGTAATATAAACCTCTCTAAGGAGATTGGATGTAATAATGAGCTAGACTTTGCCTTGTTTGTCAAATAAAACCTTTATTTAGCGAACCCGATTTTGGGGGCATTGCATCTACTCCACCAGGATTGCCGTCGTTGGAGTGGATGATAGGAGTGAGGGAGCCTTTTGGAGCACGGGCGACGATAGACATTCTGCGCCTTCCTCAGCCGCCAATGCGGCTCCCTGCTCAGGTATAACACGACCATGCTTCAAATGCTTCTTGTTCATGCGCTTATTGTTTTGACTTTTGAACCATCGTGCAGGTGCCACGGGAATGGGCGGAGAAGGCCATCATGCAGATGGTGGGGATGCGCCAGCTGCTGAAGGACTGCGCAAAAGGGAGGACCCTCCAGACTAGACCTGTTCCTGAGCCTGCTTTACCTGTTGCTGCTCAGGTACAAAAATGCATGCATATACATTTTATCGGATTTAAAACATGTATCAAATGAATGAATGCTTATGATATGCAGGTGCAGCCACGACGTTCGACCAGGACGCAGCCGCAGGGCACCACGAGCCTTCCGGTCTCCACGAGCGCGAGAGGCCGGGGTACACAGAGGACGTCACGGTCCGTGACAGGGATGAGACAGTTCAAGATAGTTCACAGGGCTGCGTCCCAGCGGAGGCCCGCTCCTGAGGAGTCAGAGGAGGAGACAGAGGAGTCGCTTGAGTCACGAGCTTTCGGGTCTACGGACTCAAGTATAGCCTCAGGCCCTTCCGACGATGACGATGATGATAGCGACGACAAGGTTGAGAGTTCTGAGTCCGAGGGACACCAGCGGAAGAGGACTCGTCGAGACTGAGCTTTAGGTTTTTGCTTTGCTAGCTTTTCTCTTGCATGGGCCTGCGTGCTAGGGTAGTTATAGCTTCCAGGCCTGCGTGCCTTGGTTTTGTTTGGGCCTGCGTGCCCCGGTAGATAGGATTGGGCATGTATTTGCCCTAGCTTATGTACTTCCCTCTTTGCTCATTGTAAAAACCGTATTTGTTTATTAAAGTTTGCACTTTTCTCTATTTGCATTTGTTTGCACTCTCTTCAAGAATTGTATTTTATGAAATATGTTCGTCTAGCTTTGAAAGGAGGTAAAAGCACGCGAATTTCAACCGCTACTCTCAAAGTAAGAACGCAAACTCGACATCGACACACAATCGCCAAATTTTGAGCTTTTGATCGTAAACCAGTGCATTGTATAATCGGCAGTGAGTGTCGTGACCTGTGAGGATTGCTAGAATTACGAAAATAGCCTTGACACGAGGATTGACATACAGATATACTTGAAAACGATGATTTCGGGTCGATTGGATGGCAAAAACTTGAACTAAAAGTGTCGATGCGCATTTGAATACGCCAAATAGTCACTAATGCACATCGTGACTTATACGCGTCGCTGGATCCAATAAAACACGCGTTACATGGGATTTGACATACTCGAGGGTCAAAAACGTTGGGAATTTTGGTATTTTTCAAAGAACAAGAACAAATACATGAGAAAACACATGACGGAAACCGCTGTATCCCCTGGGAACATGTTGAGAACCTTCTGATTTGAGCTGAATGTATTTGTGGCATTGAACTGAGGCTGGAATGTTGAGAATCAAAAATTGCAGAAAACAGCAGCACTCCCGAGCGCTCGGGACTTCTGTTATTGGCAGATCAGTGTTGTTTCCCAATGCCACTCTCCAGCTATCCTCATGTCCCTTTTCTTCTTTATGCCCCTTTTCAAAACGCCCGGTAACTCTCCTTGGACTGTTTTCCAAAGGTCAGTGGCTTCCCAAAGTAAGACTAGTGTTTTTCCAATGCTTTTTCAAGCTTTCCAAAGTTTGAATTTTGAAAAGGTTTTGAAAATATGGAATTTGATGAGTTTCCAGGCTGGTGGGGAAGTGGTGTTGTCTCCCCTAGACCTCTATAAATACTAAGAGTTGCTTTGGCAAGTCACTCTCATCCCATTCTATCTACTTTCCTTCGAATATTCATCCTCCCCATGGCTCTCCTAAACCAAGCTTTGCTCCGCCCTTGGTTGGACAGCCTCGAAGGCATCGATTGGCTGAATTTCCGAGGGCATCCCCTTCATGCTTTGAAATACCTCCGCGAGATTGCCATCCGTTCCGTCTTACCGCACGCGGCTGTACACTTTTGGAACCCCGAAGTGCATGTCTTTTGCTTTGGTTCTCAAGAGCTATGCCCCATCGTCGAGGAATTCCATGCCTACCTTGGGAGTCACGACTCCACCGAGCCAATTGTTCCAATGCTTAGGGAGAGCATGAAGAACATCCTAAAAACCAAACTGGGTGTCAGTGGGAACGTTGCTGAGTTTTTGACCCGGGGCAATGCCATCAATATCGTGCAGCTATACGAGAGATTCAGTCCACCTGGAGACTTAACGGACTTTGAGTATCAAGGTCGCCGGATGACAGCTTGCTATATTAGCCTCTTGGCGGCCTTCCTGCTGGTTCTGCCTGTTGGTCAGCCCAGTTCTCTGTTGGTTGGAGTCGCTACTCAGATTGAGGCTTGCAAAGATGTTGCACCTTTGGTCCTTTTTGAAACCTTGATGGGGTTAGATGCTGTCCATGCAGGTCACACAAGGGTTTTCGGTGGTAGCCCACTGTTGCTGCAGGTTAAGGACCTCACTCAGCTCTCCTTTTTCTATTTCTCTCATTCTTTTTTACCTCGACGCTCGGTTTAGGCTCTATCTGGCTTCTTACTTGTTTTCTCTCTTTTTGTGGATAGATGTGGCTTTGCGACAAATTAAACCTGCTGACTCCCCCAGCAAATGATTGGTGGTATCGCGCAAGCAGATGGAATCGCCCTTTTCAGGTGATGTACAGGAATGAGGATGACTGTGTCGACTTCTTCGCTTCCCTAGATGATGATGACATTGCTTGGCGATGTCATTGGCTGAGGCTTCCTGCGATGATTGTGAGTAACATGGGCTCGCCACAGATGTTTGTGGTAGGCTTGGCTGGCTTCCCTTCTATCCGCCTTTCTGCATTCTGCGCTAGTTTGGACTCAGCCAGGAGATGCCGCCCCGGGGTTCAGAAATGCTTCGTCTCCCTCCCTTCACCATTCCGGGCCTTCGGAGTTATGTTCGAACGTGGGAGGCTCGTAGGACTGAGCGAAGTGATCCGCTTTACTCCATTGCCCTGACTGGCAGGTACCGGAAGTGGCTGAGGAGAGATGTGGAAGTAAGGAGGGGTTAAAAGCTTACTTTGCCGCTTTTTGAAATAAAAGTTAGATCTCGCTGTGTGTTTTTCCTTTTTCATGCTCAGCTTGTAATAAAGAAATCATCTGAATAAAATTGACTGATCAAGGGTTTCCCCCTTTCGGTTCATTAATCGCATTCACATTGAAAGAAAGTATTTTGACTTGTTAATTTGGATTTGATTTTGTGATTAAAGACCGAACCTCAGTGTGAGATTGCCTACGTATCCCTTGTGAAAGAGAATCAGGCCCATACATAGTTCGGGCTAGGGTTCGCTCGGGTATTAACACTCCTTTTAGTGCTCTAAATTTTGCCTAGTACCGCCCTTTCGGGTTTTCGGCCTAGCGAGCTTCTTTTTGACTTTTTGCCCTAACTTTTGCCTAGGCCGCCCTTTCGGGTTTTCGACCTAGCGGGCTTGCTCTAATTTTTGCCTGGGACCGCCCACCCTTGCGGTTTTCGGCCCAGCGAGCTCTCTCAGGGGTAATATCGCTTGGGTTGATCCAAATTGACAAGGTTTGAGAACTTTTTGCCATCGAGGTCGATGATTGAGGCTGCTCCTCCGGAAAGGATTGACTTGATGATGTACGGCCCGGCCCACATTGGTCGGAACTTCCCTCATAGGTCAAAGATTGGTGCACGGATTTCCTTGACTACCATATCCCCCTCTTGCAGGTCCCTCGACTTCACTTTCTTGTTGAATGCTCAGGCGATTCTTCGCTGATAGCCCTGAATGTGATACAATGCTCGTAACCTCCTTTCATCAAACAGCATGAGTTCTTCGAACCTCCCACTGATCCATTCGGCCTCATCTATTCCTTGTTCAGCCATGACTCTGAGCGATGGAACTTCTAGCTCGATGGGGAGAACGGCTTCCATATCGTACACCAAAGAATAGGGTGTTGCCCTCGTCGGTGTGCGGATAGACGTCCGGTATCCCTACAAAGCTAGTGGTAGCTCCTCGTGCCAGTTTGTAGCCGATTCAATAGTCCTTTCGAGAATGCTCTTAATGGTCTTGTTTGCTGCTTCGACTACCCCGTTCTTTTGTGGCCGGTAAGTGGTCGAGTGATGCACTTGAATCTTGAACTCGTCAAAGAGCTCTAGAACTTTTCCTTTGAAGTGAACACCATTATCAGACATGAAGACTTGAGGGACCCCATACCGATAAATGATGTTTTGTCAGATAAATGTGCCACCTGAACTGCCGTCAAAGTCTTGTATGAAGCTGCTTCGACCCATTTGGTGAAATAATCGACCGCTACCAAAATGAACCTGTGACCATTAGAAGCCGCGGGTGTGATCTTTCCAATGACATCAATGCCCCAGGCGGAGAATGGCCATGGTGTCGCCATTGAGTGTAACTCCGAAGGCGGGACATGGATAAGATTAGCATGAGTCTGGCACTTGTGACATTGGCGCACATACTCGATGCAATCTGTCTCCATAGTCGACCAATAGTAGCCCAACCTCAGGACTTTCTTTGCTAGCATCATCCCATTCATGTGGGGTCCACAAACACCTTCATGAACTTCTTCCATCACCGCTCTCATATCATCACCGTGAATACACAACTTGTGAACCCCGCACGGAGATCGCCGGTACAACTGTCCCCCGCAGATAATGTATTGAGACGCCAATCGTTGTAAAGCAATCCGATCTTTCTTGGTTGAATCGGCAGGAAACTCTCCTATCTCGACAAAATTCCAAATATCGTGAAACCAAGGGAGCCCGTCGTTCGGCTCGTCGATGTTCATGACATAGTCATACACGTGCTTTCCTCTCTGCTCAATCATGACAGGCCTCAATTTTACCCCAAATCGGAAGTTCCAACATGGATGCTAAAGTAGCGAGTGCATCAGCGAAGCGGTTCTTCATCCTCGGGACATGCGTGAAGGTCACTTTTTGAAAACTCAGGATAAGTTCATCCTGTTGCTGATGATATGGCTTCATCTTTTCATCCCTAACCCTCCATTCTCTGTTCGCTTGAGATACGACCAAGTTGGAATCTCCCACAACTTCTAGCACTTTGACTCCGATTTCCAATGCGGCTTCCGTTCCAACAATGCACGCTTCGTATTCTGCCTCGTTGTTCGTGACTTCGAAGTTCAACTTGAAAGCAAGGGGAATATGCAACCCCTCAGGCAAGACCAGCAGTATGCCAATCCCAAAACCCTTCTGGTTAGCAGCTCCATCGAAGTACAACGTCCATGTTTCGTCGACAGCAGTCATTACGTCTTCGTCGGGAAATTGAAACTCTGTGTGTTCCGGCCCCTCGATCGGGCGATCTGCCAAAAACTCTGCTACTGCTCTTCCTTTCACTGACTTGGGGGTGACGTACTTGATTTCGAACTCGGCCAGTAAGAGCAACCAACGTGCTAACTTACCGGTAAGTGCAAGCTTCTCGAATAGATATTTGAGGGGGTCCATCCGAGAAATTAGTATCACCGAGTAAGACAGCATGTAGTGTCTCAATTTCTTTGTGGCCCATACCAGTGCCTAGCATGTCTTCTTTAATGAAGTGTATCGCTCTTCGCTTCCCACCATCTTCTTGCTCAGGTAGTAGAATGCCCTTTCAACCCCATCTTCTCCCTCTTGTGCTAGCATGCACCCCATTGATGAGGGTGTGACAGACAAGTACAGGATCAAAGGTTTTCCTGGGATGGTCGACTTCAAGATTGGAGGATTCTGAAGGTAAGTTCGTACTGCTTCAAAGGCCTTCTGACATTTGTTGTTGCATTCGAACTTCACGCCCTTCTTGAGCAGACGAAACAACGGTTCACAGGTCAGAGTCAACTTGGCAATGAATCAACTGATGAATTGAATCTTACCCAAGAAACACCGGACCTCCTTCTCGGATTGAGGTGGCTCCATCTCAAGAATGGCTTTAATCTTAGAAGGATCCACCTCGATCCCCCTGGTTGTGATCATGAACTCGAGCATTTTGCCAGCGATGACTCCGAATGTCACGCCCTCGATTTTAAACATAAATATACATATCATTTCGATATAAGATCCTCGCATAAAATAGATAATACCCAAAATGAGTTTCCCACCTGCTTAATTACAAACGAATTTCTAAAGTCTACATCAATTACATGTTTGGCACCACGGCCCAAATTAAGCTAACTACAAGTACAAAGGAGTTTTGAATATTACAAACTTTAGTCAAAAGATCAAACGAATTAAATTAGTTACAATACCATCTCTATCAAAAAGAAAATAGACTAATACAAAGATGGTTGAGTAACTAGATCTTGTTAGCTTCCAAAAATCCTCGTTCCAAATACACCATGTCACACAACCTATTGCCCTGCGTTCGAACCTGAAAAGAAGGATTTTGTTGAGCTACTAGAGCCCAGTAGGAAATTCTCTACAAAATCTACATGCAATGAGACGATAAACATGGATACGGCGAATCAATTTAGGTAACAAATTCAAACGATGCACATCAACACCCTTGGCAAGTATTATAGCAATACACACATATAGCCACACACATACTCACACCTCCTCCAACCAATTTCCACCCCTTGCGATTTAGTGTTACCACCCCTTGCGATTTTGTGTTACCACCCCTTGCGTCACAATAAACTCCATTTTTCACTTCATACCGACAATCACACTATCGTCACAATCAACACCATAATCTCATTCTACACACATCGACACAATCTACCACATCTCAAATGGCCAAAGGACCATAGCATTCAAGACTACGAATTCCATATTCGAGAAATACACGATCCACAAGTCACAAAGCATTCCATTCGACCATTTACGACAAATAAACACTCGTATTCATGCATAATCACCACAAGACATGTAAAAGAAGAGAGAAATCCTTACCAAGATGGGTTTTGAGCAAAACCCTAAGTCTAACAAGTGGATTGAACTTGAATCCTCCAAAAAACAAGCCTCACCCGAGCTTGGATGCAAGATCTAGAGTAAATAAAGTCCAAAAACATGAATAATGAGCAAAGATCAACCAATAATCGAGAGGAGAGAGAGAAAAAACGTGGGTAGGCCTCCAAGTGTGAGGATAAGAACATAAAACTCACCCTTGGGTCACCAAATGCAAGAATCTTGTGAATTTGAGGAAGAAAACCTTTGGATCTTGGAGATTCGAGCTTGAAATCGAGAGTTTTGGATGAGATTGGAGTGGGGTGGGTGAGAGAAGGTTTTGAGATCTGGTTTCGTGGCCTTTGGGTGTGAGAAATGACATAAAGGGGTATTTATAGTGTCCCAAAAAGCGTGCTGAAAAAAAGTGCAGAAAACACAACATGAACCGGTACGGGGAAAAAGCTGTACCGGTACATAAAGTGCAGAAAACACAGCATGAACCGGTACGGGAAAAAAGCTGTACCGGTTCAAGTTGGGCAGAAAATAAATTTTTTTGCAACGGTCACCGAATTAAACCCCACTTGCTACCAACATTACCAAACATCATTACAACCTCAAACTAACATTTTACCATCCTCCGAGAGTCCAATACACACCAAAATACGTATCTCCGTACACCCCACAACATATGAGCGACTTTACTAACAATACAACTACTTTACGAAATAAACGATTTCCGAAATTTAATAAATTCACAAGTCTTCACATTCTATCCTCCTTAAAGAAATTTCGTCCCGAAATTTCCAATTCAAGTCAAACATACTCATGCATCAAGTAATCATGCTTATACCGCAACACATGTCATGAAACAATCAAATTAACATTCACAAAATCGGGATTCGAAACTTACATTGATTCAACTTGAAAATAGATGTGGATACTGCTCTTTAACCTCGTCCTCCCTTTCCCACGTTGATTCCTCCTCTCTTCCAAAGAACTCGCACTAACGGAATGGTCTTTCCCCTCAACACTTGGTCACGCAAATCTAGGATACGTATCGGCTCCTCCCCATAGGACGCATCGGCCTCCAACTCTAATTCGGACCACTCTAAGACATGCGACGGATCAGGCTCGTACTTTCGTAACATCGATACGTGAAATACGTCATGAACTCCCGATAACCTCGGTGGTAAGGCCAATCGATACGCGACTTCCCCAATCTTCTCGATAATGTCAAACGGTCCAATGAAACGTGGCGAAAGCTTCCCCTTTTGACCAAAACGAGACAATCCCCGACGCGGTGACACCTTAAGGAAGACATGGTCCCCCACTTCAAATGATAACGGTCGGCGACGACGATCGGCGTAACTCTTTTGCCTACTTTGCGCGGTTAACAATCGTTGACGAATTACTTTGACTTCTCCTTTGCGCTTCAAGAAGACGTTGGCGAATCGTTCTCATGCTCTCGGAGGTTTCTTTGATCAAATCCGGCCCTACTAACGTAGCCTCGCCCAACTCGGTCCAACAAACAGGTGATCGACACGGTCTCCCATACAAAGCTTCATACGGTGCCATTTCGATACTAGATTGGTAACTATTGTTGCACGTAAATTCAACCAACGGTAGGTGATCCTCCCAATTCCCCCGGAAATCCATAACGCAAGCCCGAAGCATATATTCTAAAATTTGGATCGTTCTCTCGGATTGCCCGTCCGTTTGAGGATGATACGCCGTGCTAAATAATAAGTTGGTGCCAAGAGCGGCCTGCAAACTTTGCCAAAAACGCGCGGTAAATCTCGGATCTCGATCGGACACGATAGAAATAGGAATCCCATGAAGACGGATAATTTCACGGATATATAAACGACTAAGCGTATCAATCGAATCTGAAATCTGAATAGGTAAGAAATGCGCTGACTTGGTCAATCGATCAACTATCACCCAAATGGCATCATGCCCCCTCGGCGATCTCGGAAGTCCAGTCACGTTCTCCCATTTCCACTCGACCACGGTAATGGTTGTAACTTCCCCGCGGTTTCTGATGCTCGGTTTTGACTTGTTGACACGTAAGACATTTGGATACAAAACAACGTCCCTCTTCATTCCCGGCCACCAAAACTGTCTACGCAAGTCATGATACATTTTCGTTCCTCCCGGATGCACGGATAACGGTGAATGGTGAAATTCTCTCAAAATTTCCTCCCGACACGAAATGGGTACGAACAATTTTCCTTGGTATCGCAAGCCTTGATCGGTATGCATCATCCACCCCTCTCGAGCATTTCCGCTAAGGAACTTAGAGCGAAATTCTCCTGCTTCTTCATCTTGCTGTTGGGCCTCAACTACTCGAGTCGACAATGTTGATTGAACGGTTAGGTTGCATAAAGTGACTCCCTCTCGAACTTCCTCGAAATGCAATGCGTATGAACCCAAGTCATTCATCGTTTTCCAATCGTGGATAGCTAAACTCGCGAGGTGCGTCGATTTTCTACTCAAAGCGTCCGCTACAACGTTCGCCTTTCCCGGGTGGTATTGCAACTCGAAATCGTAGTCTTCTAGGTGTTCCATCCAACGGCGTTGACGTAGATTAAGTTCTTTTTGAGAAAATAGGTACTTAAGACTCTTATGATCGGAAAATACTTCTAATCTCTCACCGTATAAATAATGACGCCAACTCTTCAAAGCAAAAACAACGGCCGCAAGCTCTAAGTCATGGGTAGGGTAATTCCGCTCGTGAGTTTTTAGCTGCCGTGATCCATACGCCACTACTCGTCCCAATTGCATCAACACGCACCCTAACCCCTCTTTCGAATAGTCGACTCCCCGCTCGGGCACGACCAAAACCGACGCGGTTGTCAACCTTTTCTTCAATTCCTCAAAAGCCTTCTCACACGCATCATTCCAAACAAAACGGGTTCCTCTACGGGTTAATTTAGTCATTGGAGCTGCTAAACGAGAGAAGTCAAGGACAAAAGGACGGTAGTATCCAGCCAAGCCCAAGAAACTACGAATCTCGAATACAGTCTTCGGTCGTTGCCAATTCATTATGGACTCTATCTTCCCCGGATCAACGGAGACCCCATCCTTCGATACAACGTGACCCAAAAACTTGACTTCGGACAACCAAAATTCACACTTACTCAATTTGGCATACAAGCGGTGCTCTCTCAAGAGTTCTAGTACGATAGAAAGGTGAGTTTGGTGCTCCTCCTCCGAAGGTGAGTAGATAAGGATATCGTCCACAAAAACGACCACAAAGCGATCAAGATAGGCACGAAAGATATGGTTCATTAGATCCATGAAAGTTGCCGGTGCATTCGTCAATCCAAAAGGCATAACAATAAACTCGTAGTGACCATAACGAGTACGAAAAGCGGTTTTAGGAATGTCTTCCCTCCGAACTCTCAACTGGTGGTAACCGGACCTCAAGTCGATCTTAGAAAACACGTTGCACCTCGAAGTTGGTCAAATAAATCGTCGATTCTAGGCATAGGGTACTTATTCTTAATGGTGACACGATTCAACTTACGATAATCGATACACAAGCGGAGCGACCCATTTTCTTCTGAGCAAAAAAGGCCGGTGCTCCCCACGGTGACGTACTCGGACGGATAAACCCCAAACCCTCCAATTCTTGCAATTGCGTCTTCAATTCTCTCAACTCGGCGGGCGCGAAACGATAAGGAGGTACGGAAATGGGGGCGGTACCGGGAAGTAAATCGATAGTGAATTCGATTTCTCTCTCGGGTGGTAAACCGGGTAACTCCTGTGGGAACACGTCTGGAAAATCACAAACGACAAGGGGCAACTCCCCACGTGCGGACACATCCTCATCTAAGGCCAAACTTGCTAACAAGGCATACATCGACTCTTGCTCCCGAGACCCACACAAACACGACTCTAACGGTTCTCGACGCTCCCCAAAGAACTCAAAACAAGGACCCTCAGGCGGACAGATACGGACCCGACGCTTGAAACAATCAATGGTTGCGTGAAACGTAGACAACCAATCCATTCCCAATATGAGATCGAAACTCAACATATTCAGCACAATGAAGTCAAAGGTAAAACGACGATCTCGAGTGATAAGTTCACAATCCCGACATATACGATCTAACGACGACCTACCTCCTATAGGTGTCTCAACGAACAACGGAGGACTGATTTTCTCAATTTCCAATTCCAATGCACAAGCAAGAGATGCAGCAATGAAAGAATGCGATGCTCCAGAATCAAATAACACTCTAACAAAAGAGTTAAACAATAGAAATGTACCCCTCACAACCGAAGTCTCTGGGGTCTGAGAAGTAACAGGAGGTGGTGGCGGAATAGCAGAAGTGATAGCAAAGGCTCTACCCTGAGTCATCTGACCCTGAACATGTCCACCCCGCTGACCAGAACCCTGAGTAGGTGTCGAAGAACTCGCGCCTCCTCTCACTGAGATCCCTGGAATGATGGTCTCGGCGGAAGTGAGATCGCTGCCGCCCGAGTACCTGGAATGATCACGACCAGAATTTTTGACCACCCTCGGTTGTCAGATCAACTGCACTCACTTCAGTCCCTTCCCAAGCGACAATTCCGAGCAAAGTGACCGGTCTTCCCACAAGTAAAGCACGTGCCCAAAAGTCGCAGACACTGATATGTCCCGCTTGACCACACTCGTGACACACAACCAGAGGCCTATTAGAAACTCCCCGAGTCCCAAATGATGAAGAAGATGGAGGTCTAAAGTTTGACGGACCCTGCGACGCCGAAAATTGATCTCGTTGCCTCTTCCTTCCCTGACTACCAAAACTCCCCGAAGAAGAGCTCAAACCCCCAACCGGTTGCATCGGTTCCCCAGCCTTAGGATCTCTTGGTGCCTCCTTAGGTATCTCAATGCTCCTTGCACATTCGACGACGTCAGAAAACCTCTTGCATTGTGCCATTACGTATTTCTTCACGGTGTCGTGCAAACCCCTTTCAAACCGCCTACTTTTCCTTTCTTCCGTTGCCACTAATTCCGGCGCAAAACGAGATAGAGATTGGAACTTCAAAGCGTATTCCGACACGGTCATATTCCCTTGCTATAACTTCTCAAACTGATCCCTCAATTGGTCACGACTAGTCTCCGAAAAATATTGCTCTTCGAAGAGCACCTCAAACTCGGCCCAAGTCAAATTCCTACACATCTGGCTCATTCGCTTGAGCTGCGATCCTTATCACTCTCCTTGCATCCTTCCTCCATTCTAGGACAGACTCCTACCACTCATTAGCTTCCCCGGTAAGTTGGACGGCCACAATGTTGACTCGTAAGTCATCCTCCGTAATCCCAAGAGCCCTAAACAGCTTTTGAATCTGAGCTAGCCAATGATCGGCTACAAGAGGGTCACTGCTCGACCCATCGAATGTCGGTGGATTTCTACGGCTGAATTCCCTCATAGCCGACAAAGCACGACTTTCAACACCTTCCTTTGGTGCGGGGTTTAAAAGGTTAGCGGCCGCAAGAGCCGCAATGAAGTCCCTAGCAAAAGGATTTTGAATAACCGGTGCCTCCTCTCCCCGACCATGACCGGCTCCCTCTCTTGAATTCCCACTCGGATTTTCCCCATGCTGACTAACCTCATCCTCAATTGGTACCCTTCGGCCACGACCACGGCCGCGACCACGACCACGGCCACGACCACCCCGACTCTCAGCCTCACCTGCTCTAGCACGCGTTCTCGGAGGCATCTAGCTACAAGTTATAAGAGAGAGAAACTTATCAACGATAACATTATTTAATGAGGTCTTAAGCCCCTAATCATCCCAACACGAGCCAAAGCAACTCAACACCACCATATCATATTAAAATGTAAAGCCACGTAAGCCAAGTGACTGTCAAAGCCTATAAGCACACATATGTCATGCAAATGGCGTGACTTTTGAACCCATGAGACTAAAAGTCTCCCCATGGTCTCAAAGTATTCAAACCTAGTTGCTCTGATACCAATTTGTCACGCCCTCGATTTTAAACATAAATATACATATCATTTCGATATAAGATCCTCGCATAAAATAGATAATACCCAAAATGAGTTTCCCACCTGCTTAATTACAAACGAATTTCTAAAGTCTACATCAATTACATGTTTGGCACCACGGCCCAAATTAAGCTAACTACAAGTACAAAGGAGTTTTGAATATTACAAACTTTAGTCAAAAGATCAAACGAATTAAATTAGTTACAATACCATCTCTATCAAAAAGAAAATAGACTAATACAAAGATGGTTGAGTAACTAGATCTTGTTAGCTTCCAAAAATCCTCGTTCTAAATACACCATGTCACACAACCTATTGCCCTGCGTTCGAACCTGAAAAGAAGGATTTTGTTGAGCTACTAGAGCCCAGTAGGAAATTCTCTACAAAATCTACATGCAATGAGACGATAAACATGGATACGGTGAATCAATTTAGGTAACAATTTCAAACGATGCACAACAACACCCTTGGCAAGTATCATAGCAATACACACATATAGCCACACACACACATACACACACTCACACCTCCTCCAACCAATTTCCACCCCTTGCGATTTAGTGTTACCACCCCTTGCGTCATAATATACTCCACCCCTTGCGATTTTGTGTTACCACCCCTTGCGTCACAATAAACTCCATTTTTCACTTCATACCGACAATCACACTATCGTCACAATCAACACCATAATCTCATTCTACACACATCGACACAATCTACCACATCTCAAATGGCCAAAGGACCATAGCATTCAAGACTACAAATTCCATAGTCGAGAAATACACGATTCACAAGTCACAAAGCGTTCCATTCGACCATTTACGACAAATAAACACTCGTATTCATGCATAATCACCACAAGACATGTAAAAGAAGAGAGAAATCCCTACCAAGATGGGTTTTGAGCAAAACCCTAAGTCTAACAAGTGGATTGAACTTGAATCCTCCAAAAAACAAGTCTCACCCGAGCTTGGATGCAAGATCTAGAGTAAATAAAGTCCAAAAACATGAATAATGAGCAAAGATCAACCAATAATCGAGAGGAGAGAGAGAAAAAACGTGGGTAGGCCTCCAAGTGTGAGGATAAGAACATAAAACTCACCCTAGGGTCACCAAATGCAAGAATCTTGTGAATTTGAGGAAGAAAACCTTTGGATCTTTGAGATTCGAGCTTGAAATCGAGAGTTTTGGATGAGATTGGAGTGGGTGGGTGAGAGAAGGTTTTGAGATCTGGTTTCGTGGCCCTTGGGTGTGAGAAATGACATAAAGGGGTATTTATAGTGTCCCAAAAAGCGTGTTGAAAAAGTGCAGAAAACACAACATGAACCGGTACGGAAAAAAAGCTGTACCGGTACATGAACCTTCAAAATGCCAAAACACAACTTCTGGACAGCATGAACCGGTACGGGAAAAAAGCTGTACCGGTTCAAGTTGGGCAGAAAATAAATTTTTTTGCAACGGTCACCGAATTAAACCCCACTTGCTACCAACATTACCAAACATCATTACAACCTCAAACTAACATTTTACCATCCTCCGAGAGTCCAATACACACCAAAATACGTATCTCCGTACACCCCACAACATATGAGCGACTTTACTAACAATACAACCACTTTACGAAATAAACGATTTCCGAAATTTAATAAATTCACAAGTCTTCACACCGAAAGTGCACTTTTGTGGGTTGAGTCGCATCCTGTACTTTTGAATCCTTTCAAAGAACTTTCTCAATGCTGGGAGATGGTCTTTCCTTTCCTTTCCATTCACTATCATGTCATCGACGTACACCTCGACCTCCTTGTGAATCATGTCATGCAACAGTGTGGTGGCACCCCTCTGATACGTAGGACCGGCGTTTTTCAATCCAAACGGCATAACCCGATAACAATATGTCCCCCACTCAATGATGAACGTGGTCTTTTCCCTATCCTACGGAGCTAGGAGAATCTGATTGTACCCCGAGAAGCCATCCATGTAGGATAGTAGAGCATGCCCTGCAGTGTTATCAACAAGTATGTCTATATGCGGCAATGGGAAATCGTTCTTAGGGCTCGCTTTGTTCAGATCTCTGAAATCGACACACACCCTGATTTTTTCGTCCTTTTTGGGGACAAGAACGATGTTGGCTACCCAAGTGGGGTACTTTGTTACGATTAGAAAACCGGTGTCGATTTGCTTTGTGAGTTCTTCTTTTATCTTTAACACCTAATCGGGCCGCATTTTTCTTAGTTTTTGCTTAACGGGCTTCGCGTCAGGGTAGAGGGGGATCCTGTGCTCGACTATTTCCGGGTCGATTCTGGGCATGTCCGCGTGGGACCAAGCGAAAACTTCTTTGAATTCTTTTAGTAAATTTGTGAGCTCTTGAAGCTCACAGGGGGATAGCCCGGAACCGACCTGAACCAATCGGGGGTTCTCCTCATCACCCATATTTATGGAGATTATTTCTTTTTTTAAAGGCTGAGCATGCCTTTCATTTTCAAGATCGATGAGGGAACGAATCTCCTTGGGGATGTCCCCATCGAGATCTATTCCTTCATCATCGGGATCTAAACAGTTTATCTCAAAAATCGGCAAGTAAGCGAAAACATCATTCATTTCATTAACCAGTTCATCAGACGGAGGGAATACAGCGGTAGACTCGAATTCGAAGTAAAAACTACGATGTGGAGGGCCGATGGGCACAAACTCCGACTCTGTGCTAGACGACGAGTCAATGTCGGACTCGGACTCAAACTCAGTGCAGGTGCTGTGAGTGCGAGTTACATGTGGTACAAAAGTGCAATTATCATAAACACCTACAGCGTCCACAATGAGCATGGAAGGGTCTTCGATCTCCTCTTCTTCTCCTAGCATCAGCACAGTAGGATCTTCCATCATACCCCCGGATTCCTTGCCCCCGAACAGTGATTGAAAGTGGCCCGCTTCAAGGGCTTTGAGCCAATCCAGTGCCTCAGACAGTTCTTCTATCTTTGCAGCCTCTTCATCACTCTCCCAAGTATCATTGGCAAAGATTTCAAAACCCGGATACATCGTTTCTGTTTCGAGGTCCACAATGGACTCAGGTTCTCCTTGGTACGGCGCCTCCTTCTCCTTCAACTTCATCTCCATTACACGGGCCTGGGCGCGATTGTGCCACTTCTTTGCTGGATCGCTTTTCTTGGCCTCAAATCCTAGACCAAAGTGCTCGTTACTTCCGAGGAAGTCAGGGAATTCGGGGACTCCTTGAGCATAAAGTCCCAAGCCCATGCCCGGCAGATATTTCATCCGTTTCATAATTTCCAGCGCTGCGGAGCTCACCAGGAAGCCGTCCTCGGCCCGGATGCTGCACACATTCGAGGTCATAACTGCAAAGCCCCCCATGGCAATATCTTCCTCTCCATGTATAATCTCTAGCAGTGGGGAATTGTCTTTGGATTGCGGACGGATACCTGAGTCTCCATGGATGATGAGGGTTCCAGAATCCAAACCCAAGATGAGTTTCTGATGCAACGTTGAGGGCACACCCATGACGTCCGAGCGATGTAGCCAAGGCCTTCCCAACAGGAGATTGAACAAAGCAGGTATTTCCAACACACAGAACTCGACGGTGGTTTTAAACTTGCCAGTTGCAAGTTTCAAGTTGATTGTCCCCAAAACATCACGACGCGTATTATCATAAGCACGGATGCCCAAATTTAACGGCACAAAGTCCTTGTTCTTGAGGCCCAGGCAATAAGCGGTGCGAAGTGGACACACGTTAATGGCTGAACCGTTGTCTATAAGAATCGCAGGGACCCATTTTCCAAGACACTTCATCGTCACATGTAGTGGCTTGTTATGGTCAGCTCCCTCAGGAGGGAGGTCCTTTTCTGTGAACGACAGGGTGTGCTAGGTGAGGTTCGGGGTTATAAGGGCGATGAGAGCTTCTGGGGCACTATCAGAGGGAACCTCGAATCTGGAAAAGGTGTTTACGAGCCTGCGACGGTGCTCGCGGGAGGCAGCTAACACTCCCCACACAGACATCTGAGCAAGGGATTCCTGGAGTTGTCGGATAATAGGGTCGGTGGATGCTTCGGGGTCAGAGTCGGGAAGTGAGTTGAGGTCGATGGTCGGTTTGGGCTGGATAGGCGGGTTAGGTTTAGTGGAGCTTGAGGGGATATTTTGTGGAGCTTGTGGGACGGGTGCGTTCAGAGTTGCAGGATTGACTGGGACGTTGGGATTGACTTGTTATGGTGGAGGGGTTCGGGACGTGCTACCCTGCTGGAGGTTGGTAGGTTGGTAGACTCTTCCACTCCTGGTAAGATTGCTAACTATTTTGGGAATGGGCTCCCACCAAGTACCCTCCCAGAAATCGGAGAAGTCAATGTCGCAAGCGTCAACCTTACGTTTCCCTTTGTCAAGTGCTGTCTTCTCCAAAGTTTCATTAAGGGTTTCCATTTCCAGAGCGTGCCATATGTTCTCCTCCTCCAGAGAACTCCAGAAGTCGACGTTGTTGTTGCTGTTGTCATTGCTGCTGTTGCCAATCTGCAGAGACCCTTCATCCAGCATGGCCTTATTGATAGTTAGTTCCTCACCACCAATCCACACATTCACCAATTCAGACTTTCCCCACAGATCTTCTGAATCCAATACACAGATGTCGGGCTCATCAGGGATTTCGACTACGGGCTGGGGGAAGAACTCCTCAATAATGTATTCCTGCGGGATGAAAAGATGGTCTATGACGTGGTTCAGAGCATCGGAGTTTCGAGTGAGGTTGACAATGGTCCTGACGGTGAGCCTTGAGAACATACGGGGGTTCATCAGATCCATTTCTTCCACCACTTCCTCTTCTTGAAAAAGGTACGCCAATGATGTTTCATCTAGGGGGTCAGAATCATCTATCCAGTACCATCCGTTAGGTTCAGGCTCCCATTCCCATTCATCTTCCTCTTCAACCGGCTCGGGCTCCAAGAATAGAGCAAACAGAGAATACCCATCAAATGGGTCAGCCATCATGTCTTCCCAGTCTTGTCTCCATTCTCCATGTTCTAATTCCTCAACTTGGTGAGGATTAAGCGCCACAGGCCACACTCTTGTGACAAGAACTCTGTCTTCTACTGCCAAGAAATCTTGTGCCAGGTCTTCCCACCTTCTCTGAAAGTCCCATTTCGTGGGCTCAAGTGCGCAGACAGTATCTTCAGCCGGTACCTTGACGAATGGCTTGGGTTGGGTGGTAGGGATGATGTAATGGCTGGGGTTAAAGGGTTGGCTTATGGAGAGATGATTGGTGCAGGCATTGGAGTGCTTTGGGAGCGGGTTTGAGACGGTGTTTGGTTTTTTTGGTGGCATAGGGAGGTTTTGTTGTCTATGAGATCCTGGATGGCATGGTGGAGACGGAAGCAGTTGTCGGTTAGGTGGCCCACATTCTGACGATAGGCACAGTACGCATTAGGATTGTGGGATGTGGGTAGCTTTTGAGGTAATGGAGTAGGGGTAAGCGGCTTGAGCACACCACTTTCGACCAATTTCTCGAGCACAGCAGAGAGCGGTGCTGAGAACTGAGCGAAAGTGCGGGGCTAGGTACGCGGTTGACTGGTTTGGGTGGCAATTTGGTTTACCGGCTCAGTTTGGGTTGTGTTTATGGAGGTGTTGGGAAGGTTGGTGTACTTTGTGTTACCAAACAAAGCGTTGTTGTGACAAGGCTCGGGTCTGTCAAGGATCCCCAATTGAACTGCTTCTTCGACGGCTAAGCTTGTGTCAAAGAATGTTTTAAAATCTGAGTGTGCTTGAGCCATAACCATATGCCTCGCAAGAGTGGGTTGAAGGTTACGGACAATCATCTGGATTTGGTCCCTGTCGCTCGGTCATTCTTTCATTTGTGCCGCCTTTGCCCTCCACCTTTTCACAAAATCGGCGAAGGCCTCCTTTGCTTCCATCTTCATTGACTCTAACTCACGGGTGGTCACCTCCAACTGAATGTTATAATCGTACTGCGTGACAAAAGCCGCGCATATATCTTCCCAAGAACGCTTCTTTCTCTCGTCCAATGAAGTAAACCATTGCAGAGCATGTCCCACCAAAGTCTGTGAAAACATCTGTGCCATAGCATCCTTCTCCACTCCCCACATGGAAAATGCTCCAATGTATCCCGTCAAGTGTGCCTTTGGATCTCCTGTTCCGTCCAACTTAGCGAAGTCGATTGGTCTGAACTTATTCGAAAGCTTTGCGTTAGGAAATAGGCAAAGCTTATTGATGTCAAAGCCAGTCGACGCTATCTTCTCATTTCTTGCAACAAACTCCTCCAATTGGGTGATTTTTGCCAATACTGCCACCATCTCGGGGTTTTGCAGGGTTTCCAAATCAAAGACCAGCTGCTCTGGGTTTAGATTCGGATTAGGGTTTGGGTTGAAGTTTAAGTTGGGAATTGGGTTTGGATTTGGAATCAGATTCGAGTTTGGGTTAGGAATCGGAATTGGATTTGGGTTTGGGATAAGATTGGGTTAGGGTCTGGATTCGGGTTTTGTGGTCGAAGGCGTTGCGCAACTCCAGTAATCATCATCATGAGTTGGGCGATTTGGCTGTCAGTGCGTTCACCCAGGCGTTGGATATCCTCTCTGATCTGTCCCATTTCTCCGTATAAATTTCCCAGGTTCGGGTTAGGATTTGGATGGGGATTGGGAATGGGGTTAGGATTCGAATTTGGCTTGCCTCCGTTTGGGTTTGGACCCGGGCGGCCTCCGCCCGGGTTGACATTTGGGTTAATGTTCGGATTGCCAGCATTCGGGTTCAGGTTGCCTCCGCTCGGGTTTGGATTGGGGATTGGGTTTAGGTTCCCGATCAATAGATCCATTTCCACCATCAAATCTGATGCACTGATGGAATCTGCTTGTCGTTGAAGCCGTTCCAATCTCTGCCCCAAGGGTCTGGTCCAAGAGGGTATGATGTTCTTATTCTTTGGCCCAATCGCTTAGAACTGACAGCAAAGCAAAAACTTGTGCTCAGACGCAGTTCCTGTTCCCATTTTTATGAAGTTTTGTGCTTGATTTTTATAAAATGTGTGCGTCATTGTCATCGTCAACGACTCTCATTCTCAAAAAAGATCGACTAGCCTTTATGAGAGGTTGCCTTAATCGTCGGATTTTTAGAGTGTATCCTTGTTTAGGAACCAACGCTTCCCAAAGGATGCTAAAATAAGCTAAGCATTTGGCCAGCATTTTGTCAAGAAATCGACCATTGATTTGGAATGACTTGGGGTGAACAACGCGATATGATAACCAAAGTGGCGTAAGCAGTTCGTTCGCTTTTAGCCTGAGAGGTGTTGGTATCACGGAGTTTCGCTCCCTCGTCATTCGTCCCTTTGGTTAATTCCTCGATTAAGAACTAGTCAAGGGCTTAGCAAAATTCTAGTTTCCCTCGAGTTTTGGTTCGAGGACTCACATGGTTGATCAACACGCCTTAAGGAGCGTGACTCTTCATCGGGTCTCGGCAACCTCGCAAAGATCGGGCGAGCAAATCTCGAGAACAGTGGCTGACAAAGTGACGATGCAGCACGTAGACAGGATATAGCATGCAACCCTACCCTGCAGGTTCCTGTCCTAGTTTGGAAGGTTCTATGGCTCGCTAAACATATAGGAAGGCCGGTTTTGGCTTGAAAAGGGTTCCCTGGACTAGAGTCAAATTATACCTCCCATTATTGAGCGTACACCCAATAACAGTACAAACGGTAGGGATGACTCATCATGGTCGAGGGTTGCTGAGTATTTCGGGATTCCCTATCACCGGCAAGCCGGGTAGGATTGCCGAAACACAACAGCGGGGCTACACAAGATATATATACAAAAAAAATGGAAAATGAAACAAAATAATTTTGAAAATCCCATAAACATTTTTCAAGCTTGGCTCACTAATTTAATTAATGCTTAAGGAAATCGGGCCATTTCATCAACGTACCAATTTTTCTCAAGTATTAATTAAATCGTCTCACCAGTAGAGTAGCCACTGTGGGCTACCACAGCCCCGGGTGGATCGGGCCGGCCCGAAAGACACAAACGTTTTTCATTCGACTTGAAAAATTTGAAGAGTCGCCACCCGGATTTGTGGTTTGCCACCCGAGAAATCGTTTTATTGAAAATGATTGATTTGAATTGAAAACCAGAGATTCGTTAAGGGTTCGGAAGCCATATTACAAAGGGGGAAGGGTTTTACGGCACCCCCTCGCCCGATACAAGATCGGTCTTTACTAAACACTTGTGGGATTTTTCAAAGGATTTTATTTCATTAAACAAATAGCAGGTATCCAGCAGTATATCAAGTAAAGGGGTGTATGCATGTGCATGTGTACAGGAAATAACGAGAGTAGTGACAAAATGCAAAATAACAGAAACTGAAACTCTATCACAAGATCCACTCTCGAGCGCTCGGAAGCACTCTCTAGCGCTTGGGAGTATTGCATGCTCAGCCTGCGCGTCTTGTTAGTACAACAAGATATAATGACGAAAATGTAAACCGAAATAAACTTAAACACATTATAGGCTCAACAGATGACTTAATAGACTAGGACCAGACCCCATTCTTCTAAGCCATGCAACCTTGCCTTTCTGAGAATGATTTTATAGTCCTAAAAGGGGCAAAGGGACACATGCATGGACATGCAAAGGCAGTAGGAGGATCAAACTAGAAGAAAAATGGACTGAAGTTGCATGCAGACACTCTCAAGCGCTTGGGAGTGATCCCGAGCGCTTGGGAGTGATCTGTACTCCAGAACAGGTTTCAACTATCTATTGCACTCATTTTAGTGTGATGGTACACTGGATCCTGTGTTTTTGAAGTATGAAAAAGGTTTCTCTTTTCAAATCCTTACCAAAACTCTTTTGCATGCCCTTAAATGAAGATCATCTTCTTTATTTTTCTCTAAAACGGCAGATCGTCTTGTACCAACACCCCTCGAAAGAGTTAACTGTTTTAAAACACACTCCACTCCCCATGCATGTCCATTTAAATGCTTAAAAGAAGGAAAACAAGACTGGAGTCACTCTCAAGCGCTCCAGAGTAGTCCCGAGCGCTCAGGAGTGCTTCTAGTAAGCTTATTACAGAAAACACATTCATGCCCCGTTGCTCTTGTTTTTACACTTAAATCTCTCAACCCATGCTCAGTATTAAAGACAGAGAAGGCTGAGGGACCTCCCTCAGAAAGGAAAAACAGCCTTGTTTTTATTTGACACTAAGGTAGGAAGCCTCTACCTTTTTAGACTAGAACTTTGCTGCTTGAAAAAGCTTTAAAAGAGGAAAGAGAAATGAAAACTTCCAAAGATCAGAGAGTGGAAATGGTCTGAACTTCCTCCATCTTCTTGATGTCTTGAGTTTTTGGTAGCTTTTCTTTTGAAAATCAAGTTTTTCAAAGGGATGTGAAAATAGCTCTATTTGAACCGTCAAAGGGGTTTTAGAGAGAGAGAGTTCGTGGTCTGTTTGAGCTGAGAAGGCCCTATATATAGGCAAAATATCATATGGTCTCATTTTAGCAAATGAAATTTGGAATCAAAAACAAATCTCCAGGCCTGACTCCCCCTCTGACTGAGGTGGAGTGCTGTCTGAGGTTTGAACCGACTAAAACGGCTGTAATGATGGTTTGCATGGGAAGTGGGGAAGCTTCATCATCCATTGGGCAGCACAGAAGTCTCGAGCACTTTGCCTCTTCCCAAATGCCAGACTACCCAAGAAATTCAAGCCAATCGACTTTGCTATGTTCAACGGAACCGGTGATCCAAAAGCACACTTGACCAGTTACATTGGGGCACTTTCCATGTGGGGCGTGGAGAAAGACGCCATGGCCCAAATGTTTTCTCAAACACTGGTTGGACATGCTTTGCACTGGTTGACTGCCTTGGAAACGACGAAAAAGAGATCTTGGGAGGACATCTGTGAGGCTTTCATGGCCCAGTTCGACTACAACATCCAACTTGAGGTCACCATCTGAGAGTTGGAATCAACAAAGATGGAACCGAACGAGTCTTTTATGGATTTTGTCCGAAGATGGAGAGCAAAGACTGTTCAGATGAAGGAGAAGCCCTCTGAGAAAGATCAAATTCGGATGATTGTCCGAAATCTCCAACCCGCGCTTGCCAAGCACATGATCCTAGCTCAAGCCTCTTCCGATTTCAAGACATTCTTCGAAACAGGCCTGGCCGTCGAAGAAGCCATTCAGTTGGGCATCCTCGAAAATATTGACAACCCCAATGCCTTCTGTGCCTTCCACCAAATGCCCGGTCACGCTACCAATGACTGTCACCATCTCCGTCACAAGGTCCAAGACCTAATCGACGACGGAACCATCCCAATGCCGAACCTCAGGTCTGAAGGAGGATTTTGAGTGCAGTAAAGTCAATCCATGAATGAAATTTGTCACGAGTTGGAGAAGTTTCTGAGTTTCAAGTTAAGTCTTCTTCAAGTCGATTTCGAGTTAGTTTGTACTTCAAGTCTTTTATGCTTTTGTGTCTGTATGTTTTGAAATTCAAGCTTGTAGTCAAAGAAGAAAAACCAAAAGAGAGTCAATTTGTAGGCCCAAACTACGTTATGACCTGATTCCTTTGCAAGAAGGATACGTAGGCAGCCTCATCCTAAGGCCCAGTCATGTTCATTCGAGTCGATCCCGAAATTTGGTCATGATCTTTCAAGTCAATCCTTCGTCGATCCGTCCTGTCTTTCGAAATCAATCTCAAGCTTCTTGTGTCGAAATTGTGATGATAAACTTGCGTTTTATGATAATCCCCTAACTTGGAATTGTTTTTCACCATCAATTGAGGAATCAAAACACGAAATACTACGCCATTGCAAGGAGAAGAATTTCTTGGGACCACTCCCTGACGTCATCGAGAGGAAAAGTTCGCTAGATCAAATTTCAAAATGTGATCTAGGCAAAAGCTTGCATCGAGGATCAAGTTATCAAGTTGTGCAATTCAAAATGAAGAAAGGCATTCTTTTCTTGTATCAAACGCTTGAAGATATATATCCATTGATACCCCCTTTGAACCTAAATCAATTTCTTTGAAAGAACCCAGCTAGGCAGCTATCCCCCACACTGGGGTGAAATGAGGAGGACAAATGTGTGCTTATCATTGGCGCATCAGAATTCAAAGTGTGAAAGTGCCGAATACATGGGCGCAATTAGGTGCAAAACTTCGAAGAAAAAAAACAGAGAGAACTCAAAATCAACAAAAGTGCCAAACACATCGGCACAACAAAGTGCGAAACAAATCAAGTGAAAGAAGGCGCCCATCAAAAGCAAAAAGGGCACAAAAATATTCAAGATGGCTGCTAGCTTTCAAAACCCAAAGAAAATGAAAATTTTTGAGCCTATTATCCTTTCTTTGCTAAGCCAAACCTTGGCCACGTTACTACCTGGATAAAGTCCTTTCAGATTGGAAAACACAACTTGATAACAAAATTCCTAGACAATAGGAGAAAACAAGAAGGAGCAGCAAGGCAAGACATTTCGTGAATCTCGCAAAATTCAAGCTGGGGCATTTTCAATATCCATGGGTTGTCATCAGCAACCTAGGGTATGGTTCATGGTAAAAACTCTCGTGTTTTGACAAAACAAGATCAAAGAGAATCCTGAATGAGCATCACTTGATGGAGCTAAAACAATTTCAAAACCCAGAATAGGAAAATAACCAAAGCTTGATTTTATCATGACAATTTCAAACATCAATTGTGGGGCATGCTTGCCACTTTTCGAACCCTCAAGTAATCAAGTCTCTTGCCGAGTCAAAACAAACTCCTCGTCCCGTCAAGATCATCATTGAAAGTCAGTCTTCTCATAAATGGTCTTTCTTGTCTTTTGAGTCATCTAAGCCTTGTCCAAATTCACACAAGGTCATCTGTCGAGTCAGGTCATATTGATCTTGAGGTCCCAACTCGTGAGAGAAATTCCAATACATGGAAGAGTCCGCGATTGCACTCATGATAAAACTAGTTGCCGAAACTATCAGTGGAATCAAGGAAAAGAATCAGAACTGAGATCTTGTCACAGGGGCATACACATTAGGCCAATCACATCGATCATAGCAAGCATATCAAGACTGGGGCATGAATGCTCAAAACTCAAGCCCTGATCAAAGTCAAACTCGAACCAACTCCAGCTCAAACCCTAGATCCAGCTCAAACCCAATTTCCATCCAAAGACAAACTCTAGCCCAAATCCCAAGGTCCTGAAAATCTCAGCCTGCTGGCCAAAAACAGTAAAGCAAAAAGGGTACTCGGACATGTCCTTTGTTTTTCAAAAAAAAAAATCATTGTTGTTGTCAAATGTCGAACCACGGGTCTCATTTTCCAACCTCTTCCTCTTATGGTCACATTCGTCTATCAAATTTGTCAACAGGACTGCTTGACATGCTGCCATAGATTTGGCACCATCCTGAGGGACACCTTTCAATCAACTTCCGCCATAGATTTGGTACTGTCCTAAGTGACATCCTTCAATCAACTTCCGCCATAGATTTGGCACCGTCTTGAGGGACACCTTTCAATCAACTTCCGCCATAGATTTGGCACCGTCCTAAGGGACACTTTTCAATCAATTGCTGCCATAGATTTGGCATCGTCCTCTTGGACATCATTCAATCATTTTCTGCCATAGATTTGGCACCGTCCTGAGGGACACCTTTCAATCAACTTCCGCCATAGATTTGGCACCGTCCTAAGTGACATCCTTCAATCATCTTCTGCTATAGATTTGGCACCGTCCTGACGGACATCATTCAATCGTCTTCTACCATAGATTTGGCATTATCTTGAGGGACATCTTTCAATCATTTTCCGCCATAGATTTGATTTTGACCCGTTCGAGACAAACTAACTTGTTCCGTTGGGTGACGCCCCTCGCGATGCATTTTTATAATATTTTCGCTGGCTTAAGTATACCACCCACTGAGACTGAGCAATTAGTGGGCGCTCCTCAATCAATCTATCTTGTCGATCATTTGCTTGCATGTCTGCATGTTTGCATTTGCCCCAAAGAACTACGCTGGTCTGATCCCTGCAAACGGGGTACGTAGGCAGCTCGAACGAGCACGACCTAATAGTTTAAATGCATGTACATCTTTACTTGCATTTGATTTTGAATTAAGGATTTAGTAGGGCTCGAATTAGGCTGTCTCAATCTTTGGGCGTCACTCGTATCCAAACATGATACCAAGCACCGTCCAAAGAGGGGCAACTGTAGTCACCCCAATTTGGACCTATTAATTATCCCTAATTTGTGCCTTTGAGGCTCCTCGATGATGAAATTGAATCAAAATGGGACTTGGCTAAAGCTTGAACGATGCTTTTTGGACTTTTTCAAACCAAAACCATCATTTTTTCCGACACCTGAGGGCAAAATGGGAACACATTTTAGCACATAAAATATATTTGATTGAAACCAATTGGGTTAGAAAGAGGACTCGACGAGCTTTCCAACGCTTCGAAAAACACCCAAATCCAAGTTCGGGAGTGTCCGTGGCGCCCTTCTGAAGTTGGGCAGTCACTCCCAAGCGCTCGGGACCACTCTAGAGCGCTCGGGAGTGCCACTCCCAAGCGCTCGGGGAGTGCTGACAGGCCAATGCATGTTGAGCTTGGCCTTTGACCATGGCTTTTCAGGCTTTTCAGATGGTTCAACGTTCAAACTTGCATATCCCAGGCCTGCCTGAGCCAGCAGGAATCTCATCATGTCATTTTTCCCCCCAAAACCATTTTCCATTTGATTTTCCTTTATTTTTCAAGTTTCAAACTTATTTTCCCCTCCCCTATATATACCCCTTCATTCTACACCACCAAGGCACGAAAAACCAGTCTCTCCCTCCCCCTTTTGCTGCCAAGAACCAGTTTCTAAACTTCTCTCTCAAGCTCTTTTAAAACAACCTCCATTTTCTAAGAAAAATCACCAATTCTCAAGCAAAATCCCTAAGAGAAATGGAGGTCTAAATTCCCTCTTCTCAAACTGTTTTTTAACCATTTTCAAGCTCCAAAATCAGTCCAGGAAGTCAAGTTCAAGTCAAGCATAAAGGTTTACAATCTCATTTTTTGCCTAAAATCTATCGTTTTCCTACTTCTGAGGGGGATCAAGGGCTCATACTAGTTCCTCATACTAGTTGTGAGTTCATTTGATCTTAGTTTAACACCAAGAGTAAGAAGAGTACAAAGAAACAAATCTTTTTCTGGGCACTACGTTCACTCCCGAGCCCTCGGGACTATTCCTGAGCGCTCAGGAGTGCTGTTGCTCACCAAAATCTTGTTTTGTCGATCAAAGTTGCATTTTCTGTTCTTTGTAGACACTGGGTGTGCACTGGTCCTTTCAGAGCCCAGTTAGGTTTGCTTTCAGTTGCAAGGAAGCAAGGTTTGAATGGTTAAGACCAGTTCTTAGTTGTTTAAACCTCTGGCTGAGCACATCTGTATTTTTATCTCTTTGTGATTTTGCTGGCAGTGGAAATGGTCTGAACTTCCTCCATCTTCTTGATGTCTTGAGTTTTTGGTAGCTTTTCTTTTGAAAATGAAGTTTTTCAAAGGGATGTGAAAATAGCTCTGTTTGAACAGTCAAAGGGGTTTTAGAGAGAGAGAGTTCGTGGTCTGTTTGAGCTGAGAAGGCCCTATATATAGGCAAAATATCATATGGTCTCATTTTAGCAAATGAAATTTGGAATAAAAAACAAATCTCCAAGCCTGACTACCCCTCTGACTGAGGTGGAGTGCTGTCTGAGGTTTGAACCGGCTAAAACGGCTGTAATGATGGTTTGCATTGGAAGTGGGGAAGCTTCGTCATCCATTGGGCAGCACAGAAGTCTCGAGCGCTTGGGAGTGTTCTCGAGCGCTTGGACAATCCCAAGCGCTCGAGAGTTGGATTGGCCCATGGTTTTGAAAATGGGTTGGAGCGCTTGGGACTTTTTCGAGCGCTTGGAACTGATTTCTGACATTTTATTTTCCCTTTTAAAATCCTCCAAGGCGCATTGTTCTGACTGGTCTAAGGCTTGTTTTAATCCAAATTCATCATCAGGGAGCCTCCGGGCCACAAATTAAGGAAATTCAAAGTGTTCAAATTGGGGTGTCTACAGTTGCCCCTCTTCGGATGGTGCTCGGCATCATGTCTGGATACGAGTGACATCCAAAGAATGAGACAGCCCAATTCGAGCCACATCAAACCCTTAATTCAATAATTGAATGCAAAATGGCACATCTAATGCATGAGGTCGCGTCCTTTCGGACTGCCTACGTACCCTTTTCTGTAGGGATCAGTACAGCGTAGTTCTTTGGGGCAAATCCAAGCACGTGTAATGCATGCACGAGAAAGATTGACAAGACCTTGATAAAATAAATGCATGAAGGGTCCACCTGTTGCTCTGTTTGGCGGACGGAAAATGCAAGCACGTGTGATGCATGCATGAGAAAGGATCGACACGATTGTGATAAGATAAATGCATGAAGGGTCCACCTGTTGCTCTGTTTGGCGGACGGAACAAGAATAAAATAGTATCCATAGGGTAAGAATGCCTGCAAACATGTTGAAATAGACAAATAGACCAAATTTCATCGACTACCAAGTAAAACACCAAATCGCGAACCGCGAGCCAGAAAACACATCATCGACGGAGGTTTGCCTCTTGCAGTCCCGTTCGTCACGGGTCAAGCCAGGACTGAGATTGATTTTGTAAAAGGAAGTGGAAGCTAAGAAATTCTCGAAAGCGAGAAATGCACGGGGCGACGGAGGATCGGCACGGGGGCCGAGGACAGATCTGAGCGCTTAGAACCACTCCCACGCGCTCGGGAGTGGTCTCGAGCGCTCAAGACCGCTGCTGGGGGCCACTGTCCTTTTCATCTTCTTCGACTGATCTGGGGTTCAAACTCATACCTCAGTGCTCGAGAACCAGAGCAGCCGTACACACTCCAAGCTCGATCAGTCTCACTCTCTCTCTCAGGCGATCTCTCTCTCTCACTCAAACGATCTCTCTCTCTTCGATCTTCCAGTGGGTGGTTGTGTGCCAGGAGGTACGAATCAAGAGGAAGAAGAAGGTTTGGGGAGGAGAAGAACCGGCCATGGCCAGTGGTGGTGATGGGGAGTTGCCCAGCCGCGAGGAGGCGGCGATGATGGCGACTGCGGCGGCGATGAAGGAGGCCAGCAGCAGTGCTGCCACGCCAGGCGATGGGGGGCTAGTTGGTGAGGATCTGGCTGCAGTGGTTGAGGCTAGAGAGGGTCCAGAGGCAGTGGAGAGTGCTAGCGGAGGCACGGCGGCGGTAGGGGATGTAGGTGAGAGTGAGGCCGTGCGAGGAGGGGACAGCGGCCTGGTTGCGAGTAACAGAGACACGCCGGGCAGCGAAATGGAGGTCTCGGGTAGTGGAGGCGGCGTCACGGGTACTCCTCATACTCCTACGGTAGAGGAGTTACTCGTGGCCGCCGAACGGGCCGGTGGTGAGCGGAGGGAGGGGGCTGGTGATGAGGCGATGACGGCTGGTCGCGTCGTCGTGATGCCGATACTATGGGCGACGGCTGCTGAGCCGAGGGTCGGGGAGATAGCGGGATCGGTGCTTCGCACCCGATCCCATTCGCAGAAGGGGATTTCTTAGATTCTGTGAGGCTGCGGGACATACTAGACGCGCTCGGCCTCGATGCAGACGTACTGAGGGGTATGAGGACGGTGGAGGATCAGGCCTCGGTGCTCTTGTTAGGAGCACTACTGAGTGGTGCGGGGGGGACGACGGCGGATACGGGATCACCGGAGGCGGATGCTATGGGGGGAGAGGAGCTAGATGAGGAGGCGGTGGTCGAGGAGCGAGTTACAGCGGCTGCTGAGGCGAAGGCCTACTTGGCCAGTGCACGCCCTGGGTTTGTACCGGAGACTTATGCTCCGCGATTACACTTCTTCGCGCCCACGGGGATGACTGGCTATACTCTTGCTCGGACGGATTATCCGGAGGACTTACTCCTCCGAGATCGGGATACATACATCTCTTTCGGATGGACCACGGTAAGACCTTAATGGTTTAGCTTCTTGAATTTAGATTTGCTCTTGTGGATCATTGCACTGCTTATTGATGCTATTTCTTTGCTCTATTGAAACAACGTACCAGAGATATCTACGGCCACGGAGGCTCAGCCAGCTCACTGAAGTACTTCAAGGAGCTGCCCTGGAGAGTGCGGGAGTTAGTGGAGGAGGCTGGTTTCGGGCCATTCATCCAGCTGATGACGGCGGTGAGGGTTGATCGTGCGGTGCTGACGGCGCTGACGGAGCGGTGGTGGGACACCACCAACACATTCCACTTCCGTTTCGGGGAGATGACAGTGACTCCTCTCGACTTTGCAGGGATCACGGGACTCCGGGTTGGAGGCGAGCCAATCCCATACGATCCAAGCATAGACTTGGACGACGTAGCTTTGGAGTGGTTCCTCGGACGGGTCCCGCGCCACAGCGGAGGGGTAGCGAAGTATGGCCAGTTTAAGAAGTACTGGGATCACGAGCCGGCGGGCGACGTCGAGGTTGCCCAGATGGCCAGGGCCTACTTGCAGTACTAATTCGGGGCTTCTCTGTTCCCGCTTCGTCGATCCCGAGTTCACCTCAGCTACTTGGCGGATACTGGAGGGGGAGACGCTCAATGCTTCTGCTTTAAACTGCTTTGATTGATTGATTGATTGATTTGAATTGAACATGCATCGATTTGGAATTGAATTGACTTCCAAAATTCGCAGCTTTGGGCTTACGAAGTCTTGGGAATGTTCCCACCCAAGAACACTTGCACAAATCCGCACTTGCTTCCACGTGGACTTGCGTGGGGTAAAGAATATAAAAGAGCGAAGGAGCGGCGGGGACAAGTGAAGACTTTCCGATGCTGGCTGGACAACATAACCGGGGTTACGGTACAAAACAACATCCTTCCTTTCTTTACATGCCTTTTTGACAAATGAAATCCTTTAATTATTAATGCGCGAATGTTGAATGTAGGTTCACTGGGATTGATGGGCCGGGGTGGAGGCTGACTTCCTTCCGAGGAGCCGGGAGGTGACGCGGAGCAGGGTCCTGTTGGAGTGTCCCCTGGGCTGGCAGTGGTATCTGGGGGATCGTGTGACACGGCAGTCACTCGGTTCTCCAGAATTCATCGTGCTGGGGCCACTTCCTCCACGAGTGCAGAGGACAGGTACCTACACCTGAGCTGAGATGGAGCAGTTCACGGTGCCAGATACATACTTAGAAAAGCACCTGCGGCACACGCTGGACTACGCAGCATACAGGGATAGGTATCTAGCCACTAGCTTGGGCGTGGAGAGGGAGCTGGAGAGGCGGATAGCAGAAGCTGAGGTCAGGAGGGCAAGGGGTGAGGCTGGAGGTGAGGTAGGAGATGAGACTAGAGGTGAGACCGGAGGGCGGGGCCGCGGCGGTCACTCTTCACGCGGTAGGGGGCGAGGTGCTAGACCTCCTGCTGGTGGGCGAGGTGCTAGTTCTTCAGGCCGAGGCGAGGGCAGCACGAGGATTCAGGAGGCGGCTGAGACTTCTACTCCACCAGGATTGCCGTCGTTGGAGTGGATGATAGGAGTGAGGGACCCTTCTGGAGCATGGGCGATGATAGACATTTTGCACCTTCCTCAGCCGCCAATGCGGCTCCATGCTCAGGTATAACTCGACCATGCTTCAAATCTTTCTTGTTCATGCGCTTATTGTTTTGACTTTTGAACCATCATGCAGGTGCCACGGGAATGGGCGGAGAAGGCCATTATGCTGATGGTGGGGATGCGCCAGCTGCTGAAGGACTGCGCAAAAGGGAGGACCCTCCAGACTAGACCTGTTCCTGAGCCTGCTTTACTTGTTGCTGCTCAGGTACAAAAATGCATGCATATACATTTTATCGGATTTAAAACATGTATCAAATGAATGAATGCTTATGATATGCAGGTGCAGCCACGACGTTCGACCAGGACGCAGCCGTAGGGCACCGCGAGTCTTCAGGTCTCCACGAGCGCGAGAGGCCGGGGTACGCAGAGGACATCACGGCCCATGACAGGGACGAGACAGTTCAAGATAGTTCCCTAGGCTGCGTCCTAGCGGAGGCCCGCTCCTGAGGCGTCAGAGGAGGAGACAGAGGAGTCGCTTGAGTCATGAGCTTTAGGGTCTACGGACTCGAGTACAGCCTCAGGCCCTTCCGACGATGACGATGACGATGGCGACGACGAGGTTGAGAGTTCTGAGTCCGAGGGACACCAGTGGAAGAGGACTCGTCGAGACTGACCTTTAGGTTTTTGCTTTGCTAGCTTTTCTCTTGCATGGGCCTGCGTGCCAAGGTAGTTATAGCTTCCAGGCCTGCGTGCCTTGGTTTTGTTTGGGCCTGCGTGCCCCGGTAGATAGGATTGGGCATGTGTTTGCCCCAGCTTATGTACTTCCCTCTTTGCTCATTGTAAAAATCATATTTGTGTTATTGGCAGATCAATGTTGTTTCCCAATGCCACTCTCCAACTATCCTCATGTCCCTTTTCTTCTGTATGCCCCTTTTCAAAACGCCCGGTAACTCTCCTTGGACTGTTTTCCAAAGGTTAGTGGCTTCCTAAAGCAAGACTAGTGTTTTTGCAATGCTTTTTCAAGCTTTCCAAAGTTTGAATTTTGAAAAGGTTTTGAAAATATGGAATTTGATGAGTTTCAAGGCTAGTGGGGAAGTGGTGTTGTCTCCCCTAGACCTCTATAAATACTAAGAGTTGTTTTGGCAAGTCACTCTCATCCCATTCTATCTACTTTCCTTTGAATATTCATCCTCCCCATGGCTCTCCTAAACCAAGCTTTGCTCCGCCCTTGGTTGGACAGCCTCGAAGGCATCGATTGGCTGAACTTCCGAGGGCATCGCCTTCATGCTTTGAAATACCTCCGCGAGATTGCCATCCGTCCCGACTTGCTGCACGCGGCTGTACGCTTTTGGGATCCCGAAGTGCATGTCTTTCGCTTTGGTTCTCAAAATCTATGCCCCACCGTCGAGGAATTCCATGCCTACCTTGGGAGTCACGACTCCATCGAGCCAATTGTTCCAATGCTTAAAGAGAGCATGAAGAACATCCTAAAAACCAAACTGGGTGTCAGTGGGAACATTGCTGAGTTTTTTACCCGGGGCAATGCCATCAATAACGTGCAGCTGTACGAGAGATTCTGTCCACCTGGAGACTTAACGGACTTCGAGTATCAAGGCCGCCGGATGACAGCTTGCTGTATTTGCCTCTTGGCGGCCTTCCTGCTGGTCCCGCCTGTTGGTCAGCCCAGTTCTCTATTGGTTGGAGTCGCTACTCAGATCGAGGCTCGCAAAGACGTTGCACCTTTGGTCCTTGCTGAAACCTTGATGGGGTTAGATGCTGTCCATGCAGGTCACACAAGGGTTTTCGGTGGTAGCCCGCTGTTGCTGCAGGTTAAGGACCTCACTCAGCTCTCATTTTTCTATTTCTCTCATTCTTTTTTACCTCGACGCTCGGTTTAGGCTCTATCTAGCTTCTTACTTGTTTTTTCTCTTTTTTTGGATAGATGTGGCTTTGCGACAAATTAAACCTGCTGACTCCCCCAGCAAATGATTGGTGGAATCGCGCAAGCGGATGGAATCGCCCTTTTCATGTGATGTACAGGACTATGGATGACTGGGTTGACTTCTTCGCTTCCCTAGATGATGATGACATTGCTTGGCGATGTCATTGGCTGAGGCTTCCTGTGATGACTGTGAGTAACATGGGCTCACCACAGATGTTTGTGGCAGGCTTGGCTGGCTTCACCTTCTATCTGCCTTTTCGCATTCTGCGCCAGTTTGGACTCAGCCAAGAGATGCCGCCCCCGGGTTCAGAAATGCTTCGTCTCCCTCCCTTCACCATTCCGGGCCTTCGGAGTTATGTTCGAACGTGGGAGGCTCGTAGGACTGAGCGAAGTGATCTGCTTTACTCCATTGCCCTGACTAGCAAGTACCAGAAGTGGCTGAGGAGAGATGTGGAAGCAAGGAAGGGTTAAAAGCTTACTTTGCCGATTTTTGGAATAAAAGTTAGGTCTCGCTGTGTGTTTTTCCTTTTTCATGCTCAGCTTGTAATAAAGAAATCATCTGAATAAAATTGACTGATCAAGGGTTTCCCCCTTTCGGTTCATTAATCGCATGCACCTTGAAAGAAAGTATTTTGACTTGTCAATTTGGATTTGATTTTGTGATTAAAGACCGAACCTCAGTGTGAGATTGCCTACATATCCCTCGTGAAAGAGAATCAGGCCCATACGTAGTTCGGGCTAGGGTTCACTCGGGTATTAACACTCTCCTTTTAGCGCTCTAAATTTTGCCTAATACCGCCCTTTTGGGTTTTCGGCCTAGCGAGCTTCTGTTTGACTTTTTGCCCTAACTTTTGCCTAGGCCGCCCTTTCGGGTTTTCGACCTAGCGGGCTTGCTCTAATTTTTTCCTAGGACCGCCCGCCCTTGCGGTTTTCGGCCCAGCGAGCTCTCTCAGGGGTAATATCGCTTGAGTTAATCCAAATTGACAAGGTTTGAGAACTCGTTGCCGTCGAGGTCGATGATTGAGGCTGCTCCTCTGGAAAGGATTGACTTGATGATGTACGGCCCGGCCCACTTTGGTCGGAACTTCCCTCATAGGTCAAAGATTGGCGCACGGATTTCCTTGACTACCATATCCCCCTCTTGCAGGTCCCTCGACTTCACTTTCTTGTTGAATGCTCGGGCGATTCTTCGCTGATAGCCCTGAATGTGATACAACACTCGTAACCTCCTTTCATCAAACAGCATGAGTTCTTCGAACGTCCTACTGATCCATTCGGCCTCATCTATTCCTTGTTCAGCCATGACTCTGAGCGATGGAACTTCTAGCTCGATGGGGAGAACGGCTTCCATACCGTACACCAAAGAATAGGGTGTTGCCCCCGTCGGTGTGCGGATAGACGTCCGGTATCCCCACAAAGCTAGTGGTAGCTGCTCGTGCCAGTTTCTAGCCGATTCAATAGTCCTTTCGAGAATGCTCTTGATGGTCTTGTTTGCTGCTTCGACTGCCCCGTTCGTTTGTGGCCGGAGAGTGGTCGTGTGATGCACTTGAATCTTGAACTTGTCAAAGAGCTCTAGAACTTTTCCTTCGAAGTGAACACCATTATCAGACACGAAGGCTTGAGGGACCCCATACCGATAAATGATGTTTTGTTTGATAAAGTGTGCCACCTGAACTGCCGTTAGAGTCTTGTATGAAGCTGCTTCGACCCATTTGGTGAAATAATCGATCGCTACCAAAATGAACCTGTGACCATTAGAAGCCGCGGGTGTGATCTTTCCAATGACATCAATGCCCCAGGCGGAGAATGGCCATGGTGTCGCCATTGAGTGTAACTCCAAATGCGGGACATGGATAAGATTAGCATGAGTCTGGCACTTGTGACATCGGCGCACATACTCGATGCAATCTGTCTCCATTGTTGACCAATAGTAGCCCAACCTCAGGACTTTCTTTGCTAGCATCATCCCATTCATGTGGGGTCTACAAACACCTTCATGAACTTCTTCCATCACCGCTCTCGTATCATCACCGTGAATACACAACTTGTGAACCCCGCACGGAGATCGCCGGTACAACTGTCCCCCACAGATAATGTAATTAGACGCCAGTCGTTGTAAAGCAATCCGATCTTTCTTGGTTGAATCGGCAGGAAACTCTCCTTTCTCGACAAAATTCCAAATATCGTGAAACCAAGGGAGCCCGTCGTTCGGCTCGTCGATGTTCATGACATAGTCATACACGTGCTTTCCTCTCTGCTCAATCATGACAGGCCTCAATTTTACCCCAATCGGAAGTTCCAACATGGATGCTAAAGTAGCGAGTGCGTCGACGAAGCGGTTCTTCATCCTCGGGACATGCGTGAAGGTCACTTTTTGAAAACTCGGGATAAGTTCATCAAGTTGCTGATGATATGGCTTCATCTTTTCATCCCTAACCCTCCATTCTCCGTTCGCTTGAGATACGACCAAGTTGGAATCTCCCACAACTTCTAGCACCTTGACTCCGATTTCCAATGCGGCTTCCATTCCAACAATGCACGCTTCGTATTCTGCCTCGTTGTTCGTGACTTCGAAGTTCAAATTGAAAGCAAGGGGAACATGCGACCCCTCAGGCGAGACTAGCATTGTGCCAATCCCAAAACCCTTCTGGTTAGCAGCTCCATCGAAGTACAATGTCCATGTTTCGTCGACAGCAGTCATTACGTCTTCGTCGAGAAATTGAAACTCTATGTGTTCCGACCCCTCGATCGGGCGATCTGCCAAAAACTCTGCTACTGCTCTTCCTTTCACTGACTTGCGGGTGACGTACTTCATTTTGAACTCGGCCAGTAAGAGCAACCAACGTGCTATCTTACCGGTAAGTGCTGGCTTCTCGAATAGATATTTGAGGGGGTCCATCCGAGAAATCAGTATCACCGAGTAAGATAGCATGTAGTGTCTCAATTTCTTTGTGGCCCTACCAGTGCCCAGCATGTCTTCTCTAATGAAGTGTATCGCTCTTCGCTTCCCACCATCTTCTTGCTCAGGTAGTAGATTGCCATTTCAACCCCATCTTCTCCCTCTTGTGCTAGCATGCACCCCATTGGTGAGGGTGTGACAGACAAGTACAGGATCTAAGGTTTTCCTGGGATGGGCGGCATCAAGATTGGAGGATTCTGAAGGTAAGTTCGTACTACTTCGAAGGTCTTCTGACATTTGTCGTTCCATTCGAACTTCACGTCCTTCTTGAGCAGACGAAACAACGGTTCACAGGTCAGAGTCAACTTGGCGATGAATCGACTGATGAATTGAATCTTCCCAAGAAACACCGGACCTCCTTCTCGGATTGAGGTGGCTCCATCTCAAGAATGGCTTTAATCTTAGAAGGATCCACCTCGATCCCCCTGGTTGTGATCATGAACCCGAGCATTTTGCCAGCGATGACTCCGAAAGTGCACTTTTGTGGGTTGAGTCGCATCCTGTACTTTTGAATCCTTTCAAAGAACTTTCTCAATGCTGGGAGTTGGTCTTTCCTTTCCTTTCCCTTCACTATCATGTCATCGACGTACACCTCGACCTCCTTGTGAATCATGTCATGCAACAGTGTGGTGGCACCCCTCTGATACGTAGGATCGACGTTTTTCAATCCGAACGGCATAACCCGATAACAATATGTCCCCCACTCAGTGATGAACGTGGTCTTTTCCCTATCCTCCGGAGCTAGGAGAATCTGATTGTACCCCGAGAAGCCATCCATGAAGGATAGTAGAGCGTGCCCTGCAGTGTTATCAACAAGTATGTCTATATGCGGCAATGGGAAATCGTCCTTAGGGCTTGCTTTGTTCAGATCTCTAAAATCGACACACACCTTGATTTTTCCGTCCTTTTTGGGGATGGGAACGATGTTGGCTACCCAAGTGGGGTACTTTATTACGATTAGAAAACCGGCGTCGATTTGCTTTGTGAGTTCTTCTTTTATCTTTAACACCCAATCGGGCCGCATTTTTCTTAGTTTTTGCTTAACGGGCTTTGCGTCAAGGTAGAGGGGGATCCTGTGCGCGACTATTTCCGGGTCGATTCCGGGCATGTCCGCGTGGGATCAAGCGAAAACTTCTTTGAATTCTTTTAGTAAATTTGTGAGCTCTTGAAGCTCACAGGGGGACAGCCCGGAACCGACCTGAACCAATCGGGGGTTCTCCTCATCACCCAAATTTATGGAGATTATTTCTTCTTTTAAAGGCTGAGCATGCCTTTTATTTTCACGATCGATGAGGGAACAGATCTCCTTGGGGATGTCCCCATCGAGATCTATTCCTTCATCATCGGGATCTAAACAGTTTATCTCAAAAATCGACAAGTAAATGAAAACATCATTCATTTCATTAACCACTTCATCAGACAGGGGGAATACAGCGGTAGACTCTAATTAGAAGTAAAAACTACGATGTGGAGGGCCGATGGGCACAAACTCTGACTCTGTGCTAGATGACGAGTCAATGTCGGACTCGGACTCGGACTCAGACTCAGTGCAGGTGCTGTGAGCGCGAGTTACATGTGGTACAAAAGTGCAATTATCATAAACGCCTACGGCGTCCACAATGAGCATGGAACGGTCTTCGATCTCCTCTTCTTCTCCTAGCATCAGCACAGTAGGATCTTCCATCATACCCCCCGATTCCTCGCCCCCGAACAGTGGTTGAAAGTGGCCCACTTCAAGGGCTTCGAGCCAATCCAGTGCCTCAAATAGTTCTTCTATCTTTGCAGCCTCTTCATCACTCTCCCAGGTATCATTGGCAAGGATTTCAAAACCCAGATACTTCGTTTTTGTTTTGAGGTCCATAAAGGGCTCAGGTTCTCCTTGGTACGGCGCCTCCTTCTCCTTCAACTTCATCTCCGTTACACGGGCCGGGGCGCGATTGCGCCACTTCTTTGCTGGATCGCTTTTCTTGGCCTCAAATCCTGGACCAATGCGCTCGTTACTTCCGGGGAAGTCAGGGAATTCAGGGACTCCTTGAGCATAAAGTCCCAAGCCCATCCCGGCAGATATTTCATCTGTTTCATAATTTCCAGCGCTGCGGAGCTCACCAGGAAGCCGTCCTCGGCCCGGATGGTGCACACTTTCGAGGTCATAACTGCAAAGCCCCCATGGCAATATCTTCCTCGCCATGCATAATCTCTAGCAGTGGGGAATTGTCCTCGGAGTGCGGACGGATACCTGAGTCTCCATGGATGATGAGGGTTCCAGAATCCAAACCCAGGATGAGTATCTGATGCAACGTTGAGGGCACACCCATGACGTCCGAGCGATGTAGCCGAGGCCTTCCCAACAGGAGATTGAACGATGCGGGTATTTCAAACACACAGAACTCGACGGTGGTTTTAAACTTGCCAGTTGCAAGTTCCAAGTTGATTGTCCCCAAAACATCACAGCGCATATTATCATAAGCACGGACGCCCAAATTTGACGGCACAAAGTCCTTGTTCTTGAGGCCCAGGCAATAAGCGGTGCGAAGTGGACACACGTTAATGGCTGAACCGTTGTCTATAAGAATCGCCGGGACCCATTTTCCGAGACACTTCATCGTCACATATATTGGCTTGTTATGGTCAGCTCCCTCAGGAGGGAGGTCCTTTTCTGTGAACGACAGGGTGTGCTGGGTGAGGTTTCGGGGTTATAAGGGCGATATGAGCTTCTGGGGCAATATTAGAGGGAACTTCGAATCTGGAAAGGGTGTTTACGAGCCTGCGACGGTGCTCGCGGGAGGCAGCTAACACTCCCCACATAGGCATGCGAGTGAGGGTTTCCTGGAGTTGTCGGATAATAGGGTCGGTGGAAGCTTCGGGGTCAGAGTCGAGAAGTGAGTTGAGGTCGATGGTCGGTTTGGGCTGGATAGGTGGGTTAGGTTTAGTGGAGCTTGAGGGGATATTTTGTGGAGCTTGTGGGACGGGGGCGTTCAGAGTTGCAGGATTGACTGGGTTCACAGGGAGTGGTGGAGGGGCTCGGGATGAGGTACCCTGTTGGAGGTTAGTAGGTTGGTAGACTCTTCCACTCCTGGTAAGATTGCTAACTGTTTTGGGAATGGTCTCCCACCAAGTACCCTCCCAGAAATCGGAGAAGTCAATGTCGCAAGCGTCAGCCTTACGTTTCCCTTTGTTAAGTGCTGTCTTCTCCAAAGTTTCATTAAGGGTTTCCATTTCCAGAGCGTGCCATATGTTCTCCTCCTCCAGAGAACTCCAGAAGTCGACGTTGTTGTTGCTGTTGCCAATCTGCAGAGACCCTTCATCCAACATGGCCTTATTGACAGTCAGTTCCTCACCATCAATCCACACATTCACCAATTCAGACTTTCCCCACAGATCTTCTGAATCCAATACACAGATGTCGGGATCATCAGGGATTTCGACTACGGGCTGGGGGAAGAACTCCTCAATAATGTATTCCTGCGGGATGAAAAGATGGTCTATGACGTGGTTCAGAGCATCGGAGTTTCGAGTGAGGTTGACAATGGTCCTGACGGTGAGCCCTGAGAACATACGGGGGTTCATCAGATCCATTTCTTCCACCACTTCCTCTTCTTGAAAAAGGTACGCCAATGATGTTTCATCTAGGGGGTCAGAATCATCTATCCAGTGCCATCCGTTAGGTTCAGGCTCCCATTCCCATTCATCTTCCTCTTGAACCGGCTCGGGCTCCAAGAATAGAGCAAACAAAGAATACCCACCAAATGGGTCAGCCATCATGCCTTCCCAGTCTTGTCTCCATTCTCCATGTTCTAGTTCTTCAACTTGGTGAGGATTAAGCGCCACGGGCCACACCCCTGTGACAAGAACTCTGTCTTCTACTGCCAAGAAATCTTGTGCCAGGTCTTCCCTCCTTCTCTGAAAGTCCCATTCCATGGACTCAAGTGCGCAGACAGTATCTTCGGTCGGTACCTTGACGAATGGCTTGGGTTGGGTGGTAGGGATGATGTAATGGCTGGGGTTAAAGGGTTGGCTTATGGAGATATGATTGGTGCGGGCATTGGAGTGCTTTAGGAGCGGGTTTGAGACGGTGTTTGGTTTTTGTGGTGGCATAGGGAGGGTTTTGTTGTCTATGAGATCCTGGATGGCGTGGCGGAGACAGAAGCAGTTGTCGGTTAGGTGGCCCACATTTTGATGATAGGCACAGTACGCATTAGGATTGTGGGATGCGGGTAGCTTTTGAGGTAATGGAGTAGGGGTAAGCGGATTGAGCACACCACTTTCGACCAATTTCTCGAGCACAGCAGAGAGCGGTGCTGAGAACTGAGCAAAAGTGCGGGGTGGGTACACGGTTGACTGGTTTGGGTGGCAATTTGGTTTACCGGCTCGGTTTGGGTTGTGTTTGTGGAGGTGTTGAGAAGGTTGGTGTAGTTTGAGTTACCAAACAAAGCGTTGCTGTTTCCGGAGTAAACCTTCTTGGGCTTGGGAGTAGGCTCGGGTTTGTCAAGGATCCCTAAATGAACTGCTTCTTCGACAGCTAAGCCTGTGTCGAAGAATGTTTTAAAATCTGAGCATGCTTGAGCCATAACAATATGCCTCGCAAGAGTGGGTTGAAGGTTACGGATAATCATCCGGATTTGTTCCCGGTCGCTCGGTCTTTCTTTCATTTGTGCCGCCTTTGCCTTCCACCTTTTCACAAAATCGGCGAAGGCCTCCTTTGCTTCCATCTTCGTTGACTCTAACTCACGAGTGCTCACCTCCAACTGAATGTTATAATTGTACTGCACGACAAAAGCCGCGCATAGATCTTCCCAAGAACGCTTCTTTCTCTCGTCCAGTGAAGTAAACAATGCAGAGCATGTCCCACCAAAGTCGGTGAAAACATCTGTGCCATAGCATCCTTCTCCACTCCACACATGGAAAGTGCTCCAATGTATCCTATCAAGTGTGCCTTTGGATCTCTTGTTCCGTCAAACTTAGCGAAGTCGATTGGTCTGAACTTATCCGGAAGCTTTGCATTAGGAAATAGGCAAAGCTTATTGATGTCAAAGCCAGTCGACGCTATCTTCTCATTTCTTGCAACAAACTCCTCCAACTGGGTGATTTTTGCCAATACTGCCACCATCTCGGGGTTTTGCAGGGTTTCCAAATGAAAGACCAGCTGCTCCGGGTTCAGATTCGGATTAGGGTTTGGGCAGAAGTTTAAGTTGGGAATTGGGTTTGGATTTGGAATCAGATTCGGGTTTGGGTTAGGAATCGGAATTGGATTTGGGTTTGGGATAGGAATTGGGTTAGAGTCTGGATTCGGATTTTGTGGTGGAAGGCGTTGCGCAACTCCAGTAATCATCATCATGAGGTGGGCGATTTGGTTGTCAGTGCGTTCGCCCATGCGTTGGATATCCTCTCTGATCTGTCCTATTTCTACGTATAAATTTCCCAGGTTCGGGTTAGGATTTGGATGGGGATTGGGAATGGGGTTAGGATTCGGATTTGGCTCGCCTCCGTTTGGGTTTGGACCCGGGCTGCCTGCACCCGGGTTGACATTTGGGTTAATGTTCGGATTGCCAGCATTCGGTTTCAGGTTGCCTCCGCTCGGATTTGGATTGGGGATTGGATTCCCAATCAATAGATCCATTTCCACCCTCAAATCTGATGCACTGATGGAATCTGCTTGTAGTTGAAGCCATTCCAATCTCTGCCCCAAGGGTCTGGTCCAGGAGGGTATGATATTCTTCTTCTTTGGCCCAATTGCTTAGAACTGACAGCAAAGCAAAAACTTGTGCTCAGACGCAATTCCTGTTCCCATTTTTATGAAGTTTTGTGCATGATTTTTAGAAAAGGCGTGCGTCATTGTCATCGTCAACGACTCTCATTCTCAAAAATGATCGACTACCCTTTATGAGAGGTTGCCTCAATCCTCGGATTTTTAGGGTGTGTCCTTGTTTAGGAACCAACGTTTCCCAAAGGATGCTAAAATAAGCTAAGCATTTGGCAAGGATTTTGTCAAGAAATCGAGCATTGATTTGGAATGACTTGGGGTGAACAACGCGATACGATAACCAAAGTGGCATAAGCAGTTCGTTCGCTTTTAGCCTGAGAGGTGTTGGTATCATGGAGTTTCGCTCCCTCGTCATTCGTCCCTTTGGTTAATTCCTCGATTAAACACTAGTCAAGGGCTTAGCATAATTCTAGTTTCCCTCGAGTTTTGGTTCGAGGACTCACATGGTTGATCAACATGCCTTAAGGAGCGTGACTCTTCATCGGGTCTCGGCAACCTCGCAAAGATCGCGCGAGCAAATCTCGAGAACAGTGGCTGACAAAGTGACGATGCACTGGTTTACGATCAAAAGCTCAAAATTTGGCAGTTGTGTGTCGATGTCAAGTTTGCGTTCTTACTTTTGGAGTAGTGGTTGAAATTCGCGTGCTCTTTACCTCCTTTCAAAGCTAGACGAACAAATTTCATAAAATACAATTCTTGAAGGGAGTGCAAACAAATGCAAATAGAGAAAAATGCAAACTTTCATAAACAAATACGGTTTTTACAATGAGCAAAGAGGGAAGTACATAAGCTGGGGCAAACACATGCCCAATCCTATCTACGGGGCACGCAGGCCCAAACAAAACCAGGGCACGCAGGCTTGGAAGCTATAACTATCCTGGCACGTAGGCCCATGCAAGAGAAAAGCTAGCAAAGCAAAAACCTAAAGCTCAGTCTCGACAAGTCCTCTTCCGCTGGTGTCCCTCGGACTAAGAACTCTCAACCTCGTCGTCGCCATCGTCATCGTCATCGTCGGAAGGGACTGAGGCTGTACTCGAGTCCGTAGACCTTAAAGCTCGTGACTCAAGCGACTCCTCTGTCTCCTCCTCTGACTCCTTAGGATCGGGCCTCCGTTGGGACGCAGCCCTGGGAACTGTCTCGAACTGTCTCGTCCCTGTCACGGACCGTGACGTCCTCTGTGTACCCCGGCCTCTCGCGCTCGTGAAGACTGGAAGGCTTGCGGTGCCCTGCGGCTGCATCCTGGTCGAACGTCGTGGCTGCACCTGCATATCATAAGCATTCATTCATTTGATACATGTTTTAAATCCGATAAAATGTATATGCATGCATTTTGTACCTGAGCAGCAACAGGTAAAGCAGGCTCAAGAACAGGTCTTGTATAGAGGGTCCTCCCTTCTGCGCAGTCCTTCGGCAGCTGGCGCATCCCCACCATCAGCATAATGGCCTTCTCCGCCCATTCCCGTGGCACCTGCACGATGGTTCAAAAGTCAAAACAATAAGCGCATGAACAAGAAGCATTTGAAGCATGGTCGTGTTATACCTGAGCAGGGAGCCGCATTAGAGGCTGAGGAAGGCGCAGAATGTCTATCGTCGCCCGTGCTCCAGAAGGGTCCCCCACTCCTATCATCCACTCCAACGACGGCAATCCTGGTGGAGTAGAAGTCTCAGCCGCCTCCGGAATCCACGTGCTGCCCTTGCCTCGGCCTGAAGAACTAGCACCTCGCCCACCAGCAGGAGGTCTAGCACCTCGCTCCTTACCGCGTGAAGAGCGACCGCCGCGGCCCCGCCCTCCGGTCTCACTTCCAGTCTCATCTCCTACCTCACCTCCAGCCTCACCCCTCGCCCTCTTGGCCTCAGCTTCTGCTATCCGCCTCTCCAGCTCCCTCTCCACGCCCAAGCTAGTGGCTAGATACCTGTCCCTGTATGCTGCGTAGTCTAGCGTGCGCTGCAGGTGCCTCTCTATGTCCGTATCCGGCACCGTGAACTGCTCTAGCTCAGCTCGGATGTAGGTCTCAGTCCTCTGCACTCGTGGAGGAAGTGGCCCCAGTACGATGAATTCTGGAGAACCGAGTGACTGCCGTGTCACACGATCCCCCAGATACCACTGCCAGCCCAGGGGACACTCCAACAGGACCCTGCTCCGCGTCACCTCCCAACTCCTCGGAAGGAAGTCAGCCTCCACCCTGGGCCATCGATCCCAGTGAACCTGCATTCAACATTCGCGCATTAATAATCAAAGGATTTCATTTGTCGGAAAGGCATGAAAAGAAAGGAAGGATGATGTTTTGTACCGTAACCCCGGTTATGATGTCCAGCCAGCGTCGGAAAGTCATCACTTGTCCCTGCTGCTCCTTCGCTCTTATATATTCTTTACCCCACGCAAGTCCACGTGGAAGCAAGTGCGGATTTGTGCAAGTGTTCTCGAGCGGGAACATTCCCAAGACTTCGTAAGCCCAAAGCTACGAATTTTGGAGGTCAATTCAATTCCAAATCGATGCATGTTCAATTCAGATCAATCAATCAATCAAAGCAGTTTAAAGCAGAAGCATTGAGTCATACCTCAACTACCCTCCAATATACGCCAATGGTGTCTCCCACTCCGCGTGAGGTGGCCCCGAGAAAGCAGTAGAGCGTGCACAGAGCAGCACCGCCCCAGTCGTATCGCCCCGCCTGCCTCAGGTCAACCAGACCCGCCAAGTAGCTGAGGTGAACTCGGGATCGCCAAAGCGGGAACAGAGAAGCCCCGAATAGGTACAGCAAGTAGGCCCTGGCCATCTGGGCCACCTCGATGTCGCCCGCCGGCTCGTGATCCCAATACTTCTTGAACTGGCCGTACTCCGCTACCCCTCCGCTGTGGCGCGGGACCCGTCCGAGGAACCACTCCAAAGCTACGTCGTCCAAGTCTATGCTCGGATCGTATGGGATCGGCTCGCCTCCAACCCGAAGCCCTGTGATCGCTGCAAAATCGAAAGGAGTCACCGTGATCTCCTCGAAACGAGAGTGGAACGTGTTGGTGGTGTCCCACCACCGCTCCGTCAGCGCCGTCAGAACTGTGCGATCTACCCTCACCGCCGTCATCAGCTGTATGAACGGCCCGAAACCTGCCTCTTCTACCAGCTCCCGCACCCTCCGGGGCAGCTCCTTAAAGTACTTCAATGAGCTGGCTGAGCCTTCGTGGCTGTAGATATCCCTGGTACGCTGTTTCAACAGAGCAAAGAAATAGCATTAATAAGCAGTGCAACGATTCACAGAAGCAAGTCTAATTTAAGAAGTTAAACCATTAAAGGTCTTACCGTGGTCCACCCAGAGGAGATGTGTGAAACCCGATCTCGGAGAAGCAAGTCCTCGGGATAATCCGTCTGAGCAGGGACGTAGCCGGTCATCCCCGTTGGCTCAAAAAAATGTAATCGCGGAGCATAAGTCTCCGGCACAAACCTAGGGCGCGCGCTGGCCAAGTAGGCCTTCGCCTCAGCGGTCGCTGTCACCCGCTCCTCGACCACCACCTCCTCCTCTAGCTCCTCTCCCTTCATGGCATCCATCCCCGGTGACCCCATATCCGCCGCCGTCGCCCCCGCACCACTCAGCAACACTCCTAACAAGAGCACCGAGGCCTGATCCTCCGTTGTACTCGTACCCCTCATTACGTCTGCATCGAGGCCGAGCGCGTCTAGTATGTCCCGCGGTCTCGCGGAATCCAAGAAATCCTCCTCCGTGAGTGGGACTGGGCGCGAAGCAGCAATCCCACTATCCCCGACCCTCGGCTCAACAGCTGTCGCCCTCAGTATCGGCGTCGCGACGACGCAACTAGCCGTCATCGCCTCATCACCAGCCCCCTCCCTCCACTCACCACTGGCCCGCTCGGCAGCCGCGAGCAACTCCTCCACCGTAGGAGTATGGGGAGTGCTCGTGACGCCTTCCCCACTACCCGAGACCTCCATTTCACTGCCCAGCGTGTCTCTGCTACTCGCAGCTAGGCCGCTGTCCCCTCCTCACGCGGCCTCACTCTCACCTACATCCCCTACCGCTGCCGTGCCTCCGCTAGCACTCTCCACTACCTCTGGACCCTCTCTAGCCTCAAGCACCGCAGCCAGATCCTCAGCAACTACCCCCCCGTCGCCTGGTGTGGCAGCACTGCCCATCAGCCTCCATCGCCGCCGTAGCCGCCACCGCCGTTGCCTCCTCGTAGCTGGGCATCTCCCCGTCACCACTGCTGGCCATGGCCGGTTCTTCTACTCCCCTAACCTTCTTCTTCCTCTTGATTCGTACCTCCTGGCACACAACCACCCACTGGAGGATCGTGGAGATCTCAAGATCTCGGGCTCGGTCCGTTTTGAGAGAGAGAGAGAGTGTCCGAGATGGAGAGAGAGCGTCTGAGATGGAGAGAGAGATTGTGTGAGAGAGAGAGAGCGTGAGAACGATCGAGGCTGGAGGGTGTACCGTACTCTGGTTCTCGAGCGCTGGGGTTTGAGGTTTGAACCCCAAATCAGTTGAAGAAGATGAAAAGGACAGTGGCCCCCAGCAGCGGTCTCGAGCGCTCGAGACCACTCCCGAGCGCTTGGGAGTGGTTCTAAGCGCTCAGATCTATCCTCGGCCCCCATGCCGATCCTTCGCACCCCGTGCATTTCTCGCTTTCGAGGATTTCTTACCTTCCACTTCCTTTTACAAAATCAATCTCAGTCCTGGCTCCACCCGTGACGAACGGGACTGCGAGAGGCAAACCTCCGTCGGTGATGTGTTTTTGGCCTCGCGCTTCGCGATTTGGTATCTTACTTTGTAGTCGATGGAAATTTGTCTATTTGTCTATTTCAACATGTTTGCAGGCATTCTTACCCTATGGATGCTATTTTATTCTTATTCCGTCCGCCAAACAGAGCAGCAGGTGGACCCTTCATGCATTTATCTTATCATAATCATGTCGATTCTTTCTCATGCATGCATCACACGTGCTTGCATTTTTCGTCCGCCAAACAAAGCAACAGGTGGACCCTTTATGCATTTATTTTATCAAGGTCTTGTCAATCTTTCTCGTGCATGCATTACACGTGCTTGCATTTGCCCCAAAGAACTACGCTGGTCTGATCCCTGCAGAAAAGGGTACGTAGGCAGTCCGAACACCGGAGGTATCTCACACTCCGCGGATTTATGGTCTCCTAGCCTAAGAAATGACAACCTAAGAAGGATTGCCTTAGTCCTCAGAGATTCTTTTGAATGTGTATCTTTTGATTAGGAATGACAAGACTTGGGAGATATCAAGACAAATTAAGTCTTCAACATTTTTCACCCAAAATTTCAGTTTTGGTTTCAAAAAAAACGTTTGGCGTAAATGACATGATACCGTAACCGGGGTGGCGTAGGTGGCATGGCGCCATTAGCCCAAGCGGTGTAAGTGACTTCGCACTATAACCTAAGTGGTGTGGGTATCACGGCATTGTAGCCTAATTGTTTTGTTAATTTTCATTGAATCCTTGATTGAAAAATGTATGGAAGAATTAATGAATTTTGATATCCCTAAAACCTCATCGTTCCAAGGACTAATTAATTTCAACAACGTGCCTTTTAAAAGACACGACTCTTCATCGGTCCAGGCAATCCTAAACAAGCCGCACGAGCGAGTCTAAGAGTTCTACCCAAAAGTAAACGGACAACATAAGGTGCAAGTGGGATAAGATTGCGGTCTTTCAAAGGTTGCCTTGATCCTCATAATTTTTTTTTAAAAATGTATCCTTTGTTTAGAACGACAAGTTCTAAGAGATGTCAAAATAAACTAAGTATTCGACTGATCCCTTTCGAAGTTCCAATTTTGAACTTGGAATAGCTTAGTATAGATGACGTGATACCATAACCAAATTGGCGTCAGTGGCATGGTGCCATTAGCCGAAATGGTGTGGCGTCACAACATCATTTCCTTGCTATTCCTTATTCTCCATTGAATCATTGACAAGGCGTTAGTCAAGGACTTAGTATGTTTTGATTTCCCAAAGTCCCGTTGTTCAAAAGACTCATGTAGTTTAGACAACGTACACCAAGGTGTACAACTCTTCATCGGGTCTCGGCAACCTTCTTGAGACCGCGCAAGCAAGTCTAAGAAGCACTGTAGGGAGGTAATCCCGAACAGGTACAGAAAGTGTCCCGAACACGTGGTACGTGGGGCCCAGGGTAAATATAGTCGGAGCATCTGCCGTGCAGTACGGTGAACAGCAATTAGGACCGGAGACACGGGAGGTCCCAGGTACAAGATACCCGAGCAGGGGTATGGTCCAAAGAGCAAGGGAAGTTGTTGGACCAGTCGCATGGTAAAAGGACCAGTGATAAGAGAAATCATTGGTCCAGATAGTCTGTTTGGCAACAAGAGGCCCGAACAGGAGCAGCGTTCTGGAAGAGATGCTAGAAGACGCTCCAGAGGGGTCCAGAAATGGTAATACCCAGTAAGGAAAAGAGATACGGAGAAAATGCCCAGCGTGTAACGCCCCCAAAATCGGGTACGTTAAATAGACATTTTATTAATCAAACTAGGTCGAGTCTGGCTCAATATTACATCACAAACCCCCAGAGGGTACTTATGTTACACAAAAGGGAAGGACATCTAAGGCTATCTACAGCTTCGTCTCTTATTCCAATCTAGCAAGCTCTTCAGCTCCAAATGCCCCAAGGCGTATGGCTCTTCCAACTTATCTATAAGGTCTGACACATTATACCAGCGTCGCCACCAGCATAATATGTCAGCGTCACACACGGTAACACCGTGAGCTTATAAAGCCCAATAGAATAACCCAAACCCACTAACCCTTAACTTACACATAGCACGTCACAAATTCATAATAGTAATCGACTAACACATGGGCATTCAACAACTTCGCACACAATAACACATGCACATTCATTTCTCATCTAGCGTAAGTGTCAGTGTCATCAGAGTTTTTCCTTCGCAGCGTTTCTTAGACCGTGTCATCATTTTACCTTTCATTCCCAAATTAACATTTCAAAAGTCGTTTCTTTTACACACGCACACTACACACGATGGGCTACCATGTCCGGCCACATCGCAGTTTTTAAAACACACACACAACCTCGGTTCCGCCGCTCCAGGTTCCCGAGTGTACGCACAATGGTTCCGCCGCTCTGGGTTCCCATTGGCGCACATTTCAAAAATCAGCTTTAACACACACGACCGCGGTTCCGCCGCTCCGGGTTCCCGAGCACTTGCACAATGGTTCCGCCACTCCGGGTTCCCATTGGCACACAATTTGCATTGGCTCCTCTCCACGGATAACCAAGCCACACCTCACCATGGTTCCGCCGCTCCGGGTTCCCATGGGAGTACACACAACCTCACAATGGTTCCGCCGCTCCAGGTTCCCATTGGAGTACACACACACCCTCACAATGGTTCCGCCGCTCCGGGTTCCCATTGGACAAACACACACCCACATAATGATTATCACACTTGATCATTATGTAGTTTCAAAAGTATTTTTATCCATGTTAATCACACCCTAAGTGTCATGTTTCTACTTTTCGGATTCCGTGTCTCGTATCATGCATAGACTCCGCGGTAGGACTTCACAAGTAAGTACAAGTCATTCATAGTAATCTAAGCTAGCAAGATCATCCAACTCTATGCTATCATGCTCGTTAATAACCACAAGTAAGGCACAAACAACTATCACGAGATCAAACAATCAAGTAGTCATAAGATCAAAGTAAACTATGGACTCCTTAGCAAAATAGATCTACAAGCTCAATATCACATCTAACTTTACTTTTAGAGAAAATAGGTTCAGAGAACGAGATCATGCAATCAACTATTCAAGTACTACATATACTTAGAGATAGCGATGTCAGAGTATTCTACCGTTCTTCTTGGCGGTAGGAAAGGATTACGAAAAGATCGACGGAAAGAAAGTCGGCACTCGAACGGCGTAACGGCTTACGATAAGCTTCCGATAGCTTCGAAAGAGAAAGGTTTCTCTCGAAACTAGATCGGAACCTATACTACTACTACTTTAGGATCGAGGTGGTGGTCGTATGGTGGTTTAGTGGCGGATATGGAAAGAAAGCTCAAGAACAAGCTAGAACTACTCAAGAACACTAAGAACTTTTATGCTTTCAAGGAGAGAACTTGGAGATGGGAATGGTGTGAGTTGAATGAGAAGTGTGAGATCCTATTTACAGGCAAATGGGCTCTCTCTCTCCCTCTTTGGCCAGCTGCCCTCTCTCTCTCTTATTCTCAATTTTTAATTCCAAGCAAATCTTGCTTCCTTGCAAGAAACATCCTAAAAACCTAGGCTTGCATGGCTATGGTGTGTACCATGGATTTGATCATGGAAGATTGATCAAGTAAAGGGATGTGAATCAAGTAAAGAAATGGGGTTTGTACAAAGAAGGACAAGATTGGATGGCATTGGTTATGCTTTCACTTGAAAGTATACACAAACTAGGACAAGGATGAGCAAGCAAGGTCAATCAAGGAAGCAACACATCACTCTCTCTCTCTCTCTCTCTCCATCCGTTCTCTCTCTCCCTCTCTCAATATCTCTCGGCCTCTCTCTCCTCTCTCTCTCTCTCTCCTTGGTACAATCGTACACTAGATATATATATAACTATATATATATATATAACTATATATATATATATATATATAAGATATGGAAGGACAATGGTGGTTGGATTGTAAGAGTGAAGATTTAGGCTTGTAAGGATTGTATAAGATTTACCCTAATTGAAAATGCATTTAGGACATTTTGGTACATAGATTTGCTAGGAAGAAATCACCAAGAGATCAAGCAAAGGTCAATGAAAGCACAAGGAAGATCTAGGTACAATCTCTCCCTCTCTTTCCTTCTCTTTCTCTCTCTCACTCCTTCTCTCTCTCTCGGATCTCTCTCCTCTCTCTCTCGGCAAATCTCTCTCTCTCCCTCTCTCTCTCTCTCTCCCACTTGTACTCTCTAGGAAGAAGTATATATATACTAATATATATATAAGTACTATGGGTCATTCATAAAATCCATATTTTCAAGTAATGTAGATTTTCTAAATAAAATATATCTAATACACACATGCACAATACAATATAATATATATATATATACATATATATATACATACAAGTACATATATATAAAATACAAGCCTTGTACTTTAAAATCTAGGCTAGATATGACCTAATACAATATCTAATAAACAATTATACTACTTTCAAAGTACAAAGTTTAATAATACTAACCTAATGTACTAATTATACTATAATAGATTTTAACACATGCCAAATCCATTATTCTAATCAACCTATTCTTGGTTGGCAAGCAAAGCTATTATCCAATGGATAATAGTTTCCCTAGCGGTTAATAACCAATGGTTAGGGTTGGTAAGATCCAAGGGTTATCGTCCAATGGTTAATAAATCTCCTAGCGGTTATTATCCAACGGTTAATGCTAGAAAGTCTAATACTTGCAATTAAGCACTAAGCTAATCTAATCTCGTACTTAGAAAGATTAACCAAGGTTTACCTATTGACCAATGGGTAAAGGAAACTCTAACGCTATTGTCCAATGGTCGATAGCTCAAAGGTTCAAACGGTTCAAAGGGTGAATCTAGGGTTACCGAACTCAAGGGTTTCAAAAGGTTCGTGAATCGAGGCTCATAAGATTCACGGAGGTTTAGGAACGATCGGTGGCTAGGTTAAACGATAGCTAAGTCGAAACGTCGATTAAAATCTAGCTAGGGTTGCTAGATAGGATTTCCAGCCAAGACGAAGGATTCAAGATTTAATCCTAGAAATGACGGGAAAAACGACGGTCTAACGGCGATTAAAACCTAATTAAGATTGTCCACGAATTTAGTAACAACCGACTTTTGGTTATGGAAATAAAAATCCAAGTAATAAAATAATATTCAAATTTTTTAACGAAATTTTTATTTACCAAAAATTAGGGTCGTTACAGACTATCCCCCTTAAAACAATTTCGTCCTCGAAATTCGCACGTGACTACGGGTTAGGCTTAGTTACTATACTGGTCTCGGAACCGATGTCCATCCCCTTAAAACAGGAGCAAGCCACTCTTAATCCCTTACGAAGGTGATGAAAAAGACACCCGAAATGATGCGGCATATACGGCCACGGTCTAAAGGCTTCGGCAGGTCCTATGGGTATGACGGTGGTTAAGGCAATTCTCTACAGGTTTTGTTAATCGTAATAGGCCTCATCACTTGCTTAACAAGATGGGGTTGAGGTGGTTTCTGCTGTTGAATCACTTGCCTCATTATCGTCCTTTGATAACGTTTCCTTGTAAATAACAACGCCAAATGCAAAACCTCTATCAAATCATCATGCGGCTCACACCCTATAGGTGTTTCCTTAACACGACCCTCCTTTGGCTTGGCAGGGCCTTATGGTGCCATCGAGATTGGTGCCATTCCCGGTTGGAGTTCTATAGAGAAGTCTATCTCTCTTTTGGGGTGATAAGCCAAGAAGTTCTTCAGGGAACACATCAGTGCATTCGCAACGATGTGTGGTAAATCCCACTTCCATTCTATTGGCTTCTTCCAATTGGAGGCTAGCAAGCCAATCCAGTTGATTCTGCCATCTTGACCTATTAGTCAAAGAACTAGCGGTCTTCCTATCCCCCTTAAAACGGAAACGAGTTCCCTCTGGGGTGAAGGCCGTAATGGTCTTTGGGTGACAGTCGATGACCGCTCGACAGCTAGTCCATCCCTAGGGTTACGTCGAAATCTGCCATGTCGATCACTCTAAGATCGCAGGTCAGGCGTAGGTTGACTACTTTTAGGTTGTATTCTCTACACACTAGACTGATAGCTGTTCTTTTCCCCTAATGGTGATGATGCTTTCGTACTTGTACTTAGGGTTTCTGTTCCTAGGGCTAGCGTGGTTATGCAGGTGCGAAGCTCCAAAGTCACATAAGAGCTTGCACGCAGATATTACAGTGGCATACCTCAGGTCATATAGGGATCCCGCTCTTGTTCCTGTGCCAAGATACGCCCTCCAGTGCCTTGCTGGTTCCCCATGGGCTGTTTTCTCTCATTTTGCCCATTCTGTTGTTGCCATGGACCTCCAAAGTTTTGCTTCACAAAACTAACTTGTCCAGGTTGTTGGGCTTTCTGATTTTCAAAGCTCCCATCCTTTTCTCTTTGAAGTGGAGGGCAGTCATACTTATAGTGACCCATAGCTTGGCAGTGGTAGCACTGAACCGTTGCTATGTCCCGACCACCTCTTTTTGGTTCACCACTTTCGAGGTTAGCAGTCCTCCAGGGTTGGTTGCTTTCAGGCGGGTTAGATGGTTTGGTGAAGTAAGGTCCGTGGTGGTTGTTAGGTGGTTGGGTTCGAATAGGTCCACCGGTGTTACCGGTTGCCCTCTTCCGGCGGGTTTTAAAGTCAGCCTCCTCGCTCTCTAGCCGGAGCGCACATTGCACCACTCCAGCATAGGTGGTGAATGCTTGAGCTACAACGGCCCTACGAGCGGTAGTCAGTCCCCACTCGAATCTCCTCGCTTTCTTGTCCTTAGTGGCCACGGCCTCTGGGGCATAGCGGGATAGTTCCTCGAACTTAGCTGCATATTGGGTAACAGTCATGGTTCCTTGTTTTAGGTTCATAAATTCTTTCTCCTTAGCCAGGCGAAGGGGTGTGGGAAAGTATTTATCAAGGAACAGGGTCTCAAATTCGGCAAAGGTCATGGTGGCTGTGGTATGGGTTGCTTCCATCAGGTCCCACCAATAGCGGGCTTCTCCCTTCAGTTGGTAGGTGACTAAGGCTACCCGATCTCCGTCTAGGTTAATTCCTAAAGTGTCCAGGATCACCTTGACTTCCTTCAGCTAGGTTTCAGCTACAGTGGGGTTAGGGTCTCCATTAAAGGTTGGGGGTCGACGTTTACAGAATTCATTCATTGCACGGGTTCGGGTCATAGGTTCATCGTCGCGATTAGGGTTTCGGTGATTGGCATTCAAAGCAGCCACTAACGCTTGCATGATTTGGGTCAGGTCGGGGTTAGGGTTAGAGGATTCTCCGGTTTCGTGACGTAATCCGCTTCGTCGGTTCACCATCTATGAGTTGGAATCGTAAGGGGGAGGTTTAGTCTACTTTAAACGATTATCTAATGCAATTGAGGTCTTAACTACTAAAGCAAAATATCAAGTAGTAAGCAACAGTACTCTTTTAAGGCAGAATAGGCTTTTCATAGATAAACCAAGGTTACAAACATAAACATAGAATTCTACTACAAAGCAAATAGAGACCTAGGATTCTTCCTAATTTGAAACGATATGATCTTACATACCTCTACTACATCGAAGTCTAACTATCACGAACCTTATTGTAACTAGCCCGGAAGATGTCCAGGTAACGGAACACCTACACGCCTATGTCGGTTTCGTATGGTGGTGGTGGAACATCACCAGAGTTAAAGAGTATATCCATAACTTCCGGTTCTTGCACGGGTTCTATTTCCCCTACAGGCTCTATCTCCCATTCCTCGGGATCCTCTTCCTCCATTGGTTCCTTCTCGAGATTTCCCTCGGGTTCCTCTCCAACTTCCTTAATTATAAACTCAGCATCATCGGGGGGTGCTATTTGGACTAGGACGGATACTGCTTCATCACCATCTTCCTCCTTATTTTTGGGGTGTGGAATGGCACCATGCTTCTGATAGAAGTCATGAAGGTAGGGAAAGGTATAGGGAAAATAGGGGTCCTCCACTAGTTGGGCCGTCATGGTTTCTATGGTGTTTCTGAATTGGCGAGCTTCCGCCAGTAGGTTGACTTGGTAGGGATTCAGTTGGTAAATCTATAAGGAAATAGTTTAAACCTCAATTAGTAACGTCTTAAGACAGAGTTTTATTTAGCATTTAAGGAACTCGGGATTGCTAAGTTCCCCATTCGATCATTGATTTAAGTCATCATCCAATTGTTCGGGAATTCCCAGTTCGGTGGTACTGCCAATTTCCACACCTTACTTCAATCCGAAGATTGTTTTGTCAGAATTCCACCCAATTTGGGACGGTAAACTTAAACTCGAATTCACGTTTGTGCAACGGTCAACTTATCTTATGGTTCTACCCATTCTACCCATGGCCGAGTGTTGAGCCTAGAGCTCTGATACCATGTTGTAACGCCCCCAAAATCGGGTACGTTAAATAGACATTTTATTAATCAAACTAGGTCGAGTCTGGCTCAATATTACATCACAAACCCCCAGAGGGTACTTATATTACACAAAAGGGAAGGACATCTAAGGTTATCTACAGCTTCGTCTCTTCTTCCATCCTAGCAAGCTCTTCAGCTCCAAATGCCCCCAAGGCGTACGGCTCTTCCAGCTTATCTATAAGGTCTGACACATTATACCAGCGTCGCCACCAGCATAATATGTCAGGGTCACACAAGGTAACACCGTGAGCTTATAAAGCCCAATAGAATAACCCAAACCCACTAACCCTTAACTTACACATAGCACGTCACAAATTCATAATAGTAACCGACTAACACATGGGCATTCAACAACTTCGCACACAATAACACATGCACATTCATTTCTCATCTAGCGTAAGTGTCAGTGTCATCAGAGTTTTTCCTTCGCAGCGTTTCTTAGACTGTGTCATCATTTTACCTTTCATTCCCAAATTAACATTTCAAAAGTCGTTTCTTTTACACACGCACACTACGCACGATGGGCTACCATGTCCTGCCACATCACGGTTTTTAAAACACACACACAACCTCGGTTCTGCCGCTCCGGGTTCCCGAGTGTACGCACAATGGTTCCGCCGCTCCGGGTTCCCATTGGCGCACATTTCAAAAATCAGCTTTAACACACACGACCTCGGTTCCGCCGCTTCGGGTTCCCGAGTACTTGCACAATGGTTCCGCCGCTCCGGGTTCCCATTGGCATACAATTTGCATTGGCTCCTCTCCACGGATAACCAAGCCACACCTCACCATGGTTCCGCCGCTTCGGGTTCCCATGGGAGTACACACAACCTCACAATGATTCCGCCGCTCCGGGTTCCCATTGGAGTACACACACACCCCCACAATGGCTCCGCCGCTCCGGGTTCCCATTGGACAAACACACACCCACATAATGATTATCACACTTCATCATTATGTAGTTTCAAAAGTATTTTTATCCATGTTAATCACACCCTAAGTGTCATGTTTCTAATTTTTGGATTCCGTGTCTCGTATCACTCATAGACTCCGCGGTAGGACTTCACAAGTAAGTACAAGTCATTCATAGTAATCTAAGCTAGCAAGATCATCCAACTCTATGCTATCATGCTCGTTAATAACCACAAGTAAGGCACAAACAACTATCACGAGATCAAACAATCAAGTAGTCATAAGATCAAAGTAAACTACGGACTCCTTAGCAAAATAGATATACAAGCTTAATATCACATCTAACTTTACTTTTAGAGAAAATAGGTTCAGAGAACGAGATCATGCAATCAACTATTCAAGTACTACATATACTTAGAGATAGCGAGGTCAGAGTATTCTACCGTTCTTCTTGGCGGTAGGAAAGGATTACGAAAAGATCGACGGAAAGAAAGTCGGCACTCGAACGGCGTAACGGCTTACGATAAGCTTCCGATAGCTTCGAAAGAGAAAGGTTTCTCTCGAAACTAGATCATAACCTATACTACTACTACTTTAGGATCGAGGTGGTGGTCGTATGGTGGTTTAGTGGCGGAGATGGAAAGAAAGCTCAAGAACAAGCTAGAACTGCTGAAGAACACTAAGAACTCTAATGCTTTCAAGGAGAGAACTTGGAGATGGGAATGGTGTGAGTTGAATGAGAAGTGTGAGATCCTATTTATAGGCAAATGGGCTCTCCCTCTCCCTCTTTGGCCGGCTGCCCTCTCTCTCTCTTATTCTCAATTTTTAATTCCAAGCAAATCTTGCTTCCTTGCAAGAAACATCCTAAAAACCTAGGCTTGCATGGCTATGGTGTGTGTACCATGGATTTGATCATGGAAGATTGATCAAGTAAAGGGATTTGAATCAAGTAAACAAATGGGGTTTGTACAGAGAAGGACAAGATTGGATGGCAATGGTAATGCTTTCACTTGAAAGCATACACAAACTAGGACAAGGATGACCAAGCAAGGTCAATCAAGGAAGCAACACATCACTCACTCTCTCTCTCTCTCCTTGGTACAATGGTACACTAGATATATATATGACTATATATATATATATATATATAAGATATGGAAGGACAAAGGTGGTTGGATTGGAAGAGTGAAGATTTAGGCTTGTAAGGATTGTACAAGATTTACCCTAATTGAAAATGCATTTAGGACATTTTGGTACATAGATTTGCTAGGAAGAAATCACCAAGAGATCAAGCAAAGGTCAATGAAAGCACAAGGAAGATCTAGGTACAATCTCTCCCTCTCTTTCCTTCTCTTTCTCTCTCTCCCTCCTTCTCTCTCTCTCGGATCTCTCTCCTCTCTCTCTCTCGGCAAATCTCTCTCTCTCCCTCTCTCTCTCTCTCTCTCTCTCTCCCACTTGTACTCTCTAGGAAGAAGTATATATATACTAATATATATATAAGTACTATGGGTCATTCATAAAATCCATATTTTCAAGTAATATAGATTTTCTAAATAAAATATATCTAATACACACATGCACAATACAATATAATATATATATACATATATATATACATACAAGTACATTTATATAAAATTCAAGCCTTGTACATTAAAATCTAGGCTAGATATGACCTAATACAATATCTAATAAACAATTTTACTACTTTCAAAGTACAAAGTTTAATAATACTAACCTAATGTACTAATTATACTATAATAGATTTTAACACATGCCAAATCCATTATTCTAATCAACCTATTCTTGGTTGGCAAGCAAAGCTATTATCCAATGGATAATAGTTTCCCTAGCGGTTAATAACCAATGGTTAGGGTTGGTAAGATCCAAGGGTTATCGTCCAATGGTTAATAAATCTCCTAGCGGTTATTATCCAACGGTTAATGCTAGAAAGTCTAATACTTGCAATTAAGCACTAAGCTAATCTAATCTTGTACTTAGGAAGATTAACCAAGGTTTACCTATTGACCAATGGGTAAAGGAAACTCTAACGCTATTGTCCAATGGTCGATAGGTCAAAGGTTCAAACAGTTCAAAGGGTGAATCTAGGGTTACCGAACTCAAGGGTTTCAAAAGGTTCGTGAATCGAGGCTCATAAGATTCACGGAGGTTTAGGAACGATCGGTGGCTAGGTTAAACTATAGCTAAGTCGAAACGTCGATTAAAATCTAGCTAGGGTTGCTAGATAGGATTTCCAGCCAAGACGAAGGATTCAAGATTTAATCCTAGAAACGACGGGAAAAACGACGGTCTAACGGGGATTAAAACCTAATTAAAATTGTCCACGAATTTAGTAACGACCGATTTTTGGTTATGGAAATAAAAATCCAAGTAATAAAATAATATTCAAATTTTTTAACGAAATTTTTATTTACCAAAAATCAGGGTCGTTACACAACGAGAATGGGATGAACGGCCAGTTATGGGAAGAATTCCAAAAGGGTCTATAAGGTAACATGCAATTAAGGGAATGAGAATCCCTGATATTCTGGGTTCCCGTTACGAGAAAGGAAACATAGGGCAACAGGATGGCTTGGACAGCAAGCATAAATGGATCTATAAATATGAGGTAAACCTAGAGGTAAAGGTACGCAATTCCTGGCTATTTGCTCATTACCTACTGATAATTAGGGTGTTGACTAGTACGAGATACTAACTTTGGCATCGGAGGGCCTTTGCCACGAGAAGGCAAAGGTGCGCTCACCCTTTGTCTGTTTTACAGGTTCAACTCTGGCGGTGTGCTCGGGTTTCGGCGAGGGATTCAAAATCGCCGTTACGATTTGGTGTGGTTCAAAGGCTCTTTCAGTTTCCTGCACCAACAATTGGCGCCGTCTGTGTGAAACGAAAGAGATCCCTTTGAAAAACCGACCATGGTAGAGGAGGATCCAAAGACCCCAGTTGACCCGAATAATCAACTGGGTGGGGGAGGTGACAAGTCCCCGCCGGATCCTCCAAGAAAACCCGATGGCAGGCGTGCGGGGAGGACCACGAGCAAGGATCGGCCCCTGACAATCCATGGCGATTCCAGAAACACGGACGGAAGGACTGCCACAGGATCCACGAGGAGGAGTAAGTCCCGCCGTGGGAGGGAGTCAGTGGCGCACTCGAAAAGTGTTCACAGCAGAGAAGATATCCTGGACAAGAAGAGACAGGAAATAGAGGAATACGCTCGTCTAATTAAGAGGCGAGAATATGAGATTCAACAACTGCAGCGGATACGAGAACATCCGGACGATTTTGGACTTTCACTAAGAAAGTCCATAAAGGAAAGGCTGGTTATGGCGGAATACAAAAGAGCTTCTTCACGAAAAAGAAGGAGCAGGAGTCTCACTCCAAAACGACAGAGAGCTTCTTCACGAAAGAGGAAAAGCAGGAGCAAGAGTTCCACCCCCGAGGAAGGGGGGAGCAGGAAACACCACAGGGATAGGTACGAGAGACCTGATTCCGACTGGGAAAGAAATAATGCCAGGGCTGCGAAGGTGTCAGAGGAGGGGACCATGTCTGCACGAGAGGCAGCACGGAGAGCACTTAGCAACATAGCAGCTTCTCCTTTTGCAAAAAGATTGCAGGAGGCAAGGTTGCCGAGCTGAGTTAAACACGGGACGTTTATTCTGTACGAAACCAATGCAGACCCAGTGGCACACATACAACATTACCAGCAGGCGATGTTTATGAACGATGGTGACGACGCGATCATGTGCAAGATGTTTCCATCTAGCTTGGGAAAAGTGGCCCTATCCTGGTTCCATAAGTTAGGGCCGAACACCATACGAGGATGGCGGCAGCTGGCCGAGGAGTTCACTACTCGGTTTCTGACAAGCAGGAAACCACCCAAGACTTTTGAGAGTCTCTCAGTTATGAAGCAAGGAGAGAATGAGCCGATCAGGAACTACGCCAAAAAGTATTGGGAGACTTTCAACGAGATTGAAAATTGCAGTGAGGAGTATGCAATAGCAACGTTCAAGACTGGGCTGCCTGTTCGGGGGGAGCTACGAAAGTCCCTGAAGATGAGTCCAGTGAACACGCTGGCAAAGCTGATGGAACGAATTGAGTAGCATGCCAGGAACGAAGATGACATATTACGGGAAGATGGCAAGTTGAGTGTCGAGCAAGTCAAGGGCCCCGCGAAGAAAGCGGATAAACCTGAGCCCAAGACTTACAAAGAGAGGAAGGAGCATGGGCAGACTAGGAGAGAGTCGTACCGGGAGAAGCATGCCCCTGACCCAAAGTCGTTCTTCTCAGTAACGACGGTTTGGAAAGAACCGATTTATCGAGTTCTTTATCGAATAAAGAACCGTCCATACTTTAAGTGGCCTCCACGGCTGGAGGGTGATAAAGAGGCAAGAAGGGCTACGAGTCAGCACTGCAGCTACCACAAGGACTGGGGTCACATGACGGAGGACTGCGAAATGTTCAAGCAGCACCTTGATGACCTTGTCTCACGTGGGTATTTGAAGTAATTCATCCAAGAGGAGCACAAGGGTGCAGAGAAAGTAATGGAGCTGGATTACAAATAGAATCCGAGGGGCGTGATCCATATGATACATGGATTGGCCACACCTTATATGAGGAATGAGGTGAGATTGCTCTAGAGGCAAGTGAAGCACGACCAGCACGTGATGCGGTGGGGAAAGAAACGAGGACGTGAAGCGGAAGGATGCATCGAGGGCATAGCCTTCACGGATGAGGACCTGGGAGGAGTCCAGGTGCCACACAATGATGCCCTGGTCATAACCCTACGAATTGGGGAGTATGACATGGAGAGAATCCTAGTGGATTCAGGAAGCTGCACTGAGGTGCTTTATTACGATGCGTTCAAGAAGCTGGGTTTGGCACAAGCGAATTTGGTATAGTCAGTAACTCCGTTGGTTGGGTTCAGTGCAGGGGCAGTTTGGCCATTGGGCAAGGTGACCCTTCCTGTTCGGGCAAGGACAGTGGTGCTGAGAACCGACTTTTTGGTGGTGGACGTGCCATCTTCCTATAACGCGATTATAGGAAGGACTTGGTTGCATAAGATGAGGGTAGTTTCATCCACCTACCATCAGATGGTGAAGTTTCCAGGGTCCAATGGGATTGAGAGAATAAGGGGCAACTAGAAGACAGCCCAACAGTGCCTGGTTTCCGTAATAAAAAAGGCACCCAAGGCACAGTTGGTGCAAACAGTCGAGGTTACCAAATAGCCGACCATCGAGGATGTCGGAGGGAATCCAGCCGAGAAAGTGGTGAAGGGTTGAAGAAAGTCCAGATCAACGAGAATGATCCTGAAAGGTATTTCCTGATTGGGGAAAACCTGTGCAAAGAAGAGGAGGAAGAGTTGGTGAAGTTTCTCAGAGAGCACGTTGATGTGTTTGCTTGGGTGCCTGAGGAGATGCCTGGGGTGGATGCAAACGTGATTTGCCACCACCTGAATGTGGACCCACAACACAAACCTGTGATGCAGAAGAAAAGAAGATCTGCCGTACAGCATGTGGACGCTGTTATCGAGGAGGTCGACCGTTTGCTCGAGGCAAAGGCAATCCGAGAAGTATACTACCCCGAATGGTTATCCAACACGGTAGTGGTGAAAAAGAAGAATGGGAAATGGCGGGTATGCGTCGATTTCACAGATCTAAACAAGGCTTGTCCAAAAGACAGTTTTCCCCTGCCCAGGATAGATCAGTTGGTGGATGCAACAGCTGGGTATGGGCGTATGAGTTTCCTCGACGCTTATCGAGGATATCACCAGATAGCCATGTACGGTCCCGATCAGGAAAAGACGTCCTTTATCACACCACGAGGGTTGTACTGTTACAGTGTTATGCCCTTTGGTCTGAGGAATGCCGGAGCAACTTACCAGAGACTAGCAACGATTATGCTAAAGAAGTTGCTCGGCAGGACCATGGAGGTATACATAGACGACATGGTGGTCAAAAGCAAGGAGAAACGGGACCATATCGCTAATCTGAAAGAAGCTTTCGAGATACTAAGGGAATACAAGCTGAAACTCAACGCCTCAAAGTGTGTGTTCGGAGTAAGTTCTGGGAAGTTCCTGGGTCACCTGGTGACCATCAGAGGGATAGAGGCAAATCCCGATCAAATAATAGCTTTGCAGAAGCTCCAAAGTCCGAGGACCACGAAGGAGGTCCAGCGATTGACGGGGATGGCGGCAGCCCTTAATAGGTTCATTAGTCGTTTGAGCGACAAGTGTAGACCTTTCTTTCAATAGTTGAAGAAAAGAGAAAGCTACGAATGGGGAGCAGAATGTGAGCAGGCATTCCAAGACCTGAAAAAATACTTGGCGAAAGCCCCGCTTTTGTCCACTCCGGAGCCTGGTGAGATCTTGACCTTGTACCTGGCAGTATCGGAGCATGCTGTAAGTCCAGTCCTACTGAGGAACAAGGGATCCGAACAAATCCCTGTCTATTATGTGAGCAAGACGCTCAACGAGGCACAGCGAGATATCTGCCCCTTGAGAAGTTGGTCCTGGCACTGAGGACGGCGGCTAGGAGGTTACCCCATTACTTCCAAAGTCACAAAATTGTTGTCTACACAGAGTTCCCGTTGAAGTCGTTGCTTCGAAAGGTCGATTTCTCGGGATGAATATCAACGTGGTCGGTAGAATTGAGCCAGTATGATATTGATTATCAGCCACGCACGGCAGTCAAAGGGCAAGTCTTGGCGGACTTTGTGGCAGAGTTCTCTCCCACAGTGGCTCCACTGCCTCCTACGAGAAAGGAGCAGTTGGTTTAGCCAGCAGCCGAGAAGCAAAGGGCATCCGCCGAGCAGGACCCGCTGGAATGGAAGCTTTTTGTTGATAGATCCGCATGCAACACCGGATCTGGAATTGGGGTAGTGCTTTTCCCTCCTGAAGGAATTATGATCGAGTTGTCCCTGCGCCTGGGTTTTAGTGCGTCAAACAACGTGGCGGAGTACGAGGCACTTTTGGCGGGATTACGAAGCACAAAGACCCTGAAAGTTAAGAGAATTCGAGTATTCTGTGATTCACAACTTGTGGTGAATCAGCTGTCCGGAGAGTATGAGGCCCGGAATGAAAAAATGGCAGCCTACGTGGAGGCAGCGAAGGGTTTCCTTGACACCTTTGAAAAGGTACGCATTGAGCAGATAAGCTCTGGGCAAAATGCCCACGCTGACTCATTGGCTTGGTTAGCAGCGGCCGTGCCAACAGAGTTCAAGAGGAAGGTGGCAGTGGATTATCCTACTGAGCCGAGCATTGGGAGAAGTGTGGAATTGGTCCTGGACGTGAACCAAGGACCAAGTTGGATGGATCCAATAGTGGAGTTCCTACGAGACGGGACACTCTCCACAGATAAAAAAGAAGCTCACAAGATAAAGACAAAATCTGCAAGGTTTTGGCTATCGGCAGAAGGGAAATTGTACAGGAAGTCCTTCACTGGACCATACCAGCTTTGTGTGCATCCCGAGATGGTGCAGAAATTCCTCCACGAGATACACGAGGGAACATGCGGAAGTCATGCAGGTGGGAGATCCATTGCACACCGTGCAATCACCCAGGGTTACTGGTGGCCGCACATGCAAGAAAATGCAAAGGTGTATGTGAAAATCTGTGAGAAGTGTCAGAAGTTCTCACCCATGATCCGAACACCAGCCGAAGATCTGATGCCCTTGACAAGTCCTTGGCCGTTTGCACAGTGGGGTATGGACATCGTGGGTCCGCTCCACAAGTCTACTAAGAACAGGAAGTTTCTGTTGGTAGCAACGGACTACTTTACCAAGTGGATTGAAGCAGAACCACTGGCAAAAATCACAGAACCTATGATAGAAAGGTTCGTGTGGAAGACCATCATCACTAGATTTGGGGTTCCTTACTCTTTGATCACTGATAATAGGTCGCAATTTCAGAAAAAGTTCAAGACTTTTTGTGTCCAGTATGGAATAAGAAACTACTATTCCACCCCAGCCTACCCTCAGAGCAATGGGCAGGCAGAGGCGTCCAACAAGACTATATTTGACGGGATCAAGAAAAGGTTGGACAAAGCAAAAGGCAAGTGGCCCGACGAATTGCCACTAGTCCTGTGGGCACACCGAACAACTCCTAGGAGGTCTATGGGAGAGACCCCCTATTCGCTAGCATATGGAACAGAGGCTGTGATTCCACTGGAGGTTGGATTGCCGACCAACAGGACCACATTGGTGGAAAGTGGGGGCAATGACAGAGCCCTGGAAATTGGGCTGGACCTTGCCGAGGAAAGGAGAGAACGAGCTCTGGTGCACCTGGCTTTGTACCAGAAGCAGCTGATGAAAAGCTACAACAAGAACGTCCACCTACGAGAGTTCGGTGTTAGAGACCTTGTGCTACGAAAGGTGCTCGGCAACACCAAGGTGGCCAACGAGGGCAAGTTGGGGGCCAATTGGGAGGGCCCATATCGAGTCATAGAGGTTGTGGGCATTGGGGCATATCGATTGGCAGACCTGGACCGGAACCCGGTACCAAGGCCCTGGAATGTTCACAACTTGAGGAAGTTCTACGTGTAGAGAGCTTCGATTTTGTTTTTACTTCTGTTTTAGATGCACATCGTGATTGTGTGGGAATTACGAATAAAGTTTCCTTGTGTTTGCTTTTATTAGTTGCAAGGGGGTACCCGTAACGCCCCTTTGAGTTTTTGAATTAAGAATAAAATTCACAGATTTTGGTAACACAAATGCTGTTTTTTACGAGTTTTTTTTTAATCATACTTTGAATACGAAATCAAGCTATGTCCTTAGTCCTCACTTCATATTGGGGAGCAGAGGTATAGGGTAACTAAATAAAATTTCGAATGTCTCAAATTTTTGCTAAGTACGAGTATACTTGTCTGTTTGCTCGGGTACGAATACACCCAGAATTAAGCCAAGCACGAATATACTTGTCTGTTTGCTCGGGTACGAATACACCCAGAATTAAGCCAAGTACGAATATATTTGTCTGTTTGCTCGGGTACGAATACACCCAGAATTGAGCCAAGTACGAATACACTTGACTGTTTGCTCGGGTACGAATACACCCAGAATTGAGCCAAGTATGAATACACTTGACTGCTTGCTCGGTTACGAATACACCCAGAATTTTGCCAAGTACGAATATACTTGACCATGTTGCTCGGGTACGAATATACCCAAAATGCATACGAGATTATGCACATTGTTCTCAGACACGAATATGTTTGGGATACCATTAAGTACGAATACACTTAACCATTTGCTCGGGTACGAATACACCCAGAATGCATACGAGATTATGCACACTATTCTCAAACACGAATATGTTTGGGATAATTTCAAGTACGAATAGACTTGTATGGGTGCATGCCCACATAAACTTGCAACATAATCAGGGTATGAAAAAACTCAAGGTTACCTAGTCCAAATACGAGCATATTTGGGTAACCTAAAGTACGAATATACTGGGGAAAGTTTCCAAGCACGAAACATATGGGCTGCGTACGAGAACATGCAGCAATATCTAAATTCGAAAAAGCTTGAAGGTTGCTCAGGTATGAACAAACCTTCAGCACGTACATGCACAACATTATACGAGTATGGGTACGAACAGACCCTGAACATAAACGAGCATACGTATTGCGTAGACAAGCTATGAATGCAACGAGCATTATTCTAAGGTACGAGAAACCTGCAACCGTGTGAATGAGAATACAGCCAAAGACACTTAACATGTAAAGTTCTGGCCATGGGACGGCCACCTGCATTGATAAAGGCCACGAAGAGCCAGGCAAAACGATAATTCAGGCCAAACAGGGCCACCCAAAACATTTCAAAAGCCACGAAAGGCCATAACACGAGAATTAAAAAGTACAGAAATGTATCAGTGCCACGCAGGGCAATACCAATGGCCACGCAGGGCCAGCAAAAGATGATTAAAAAGTTCCAATCGTTATCACTACGAAGAGTCCAACTTACTCTTCAATCGTCAGGTCTTGGATGATGGGGGCGGTAGGAGCAGTTGGAGGAAAGGCTGGAGCAGTCGCGTCTCCCACCATAGGGGTTGATTCAGGAGCACCACCACTGGCTTCCTTCTAGCCAGGGTTGGTACCATCTTCAGCAGTAGCATCATTCCCCGTTTGCTCGGTGAATTGTGCGTTTGGCTCACCCTCCACATTGTCTTCTTCTTCCACCTCCTCCTGTTCCTCGGTAACGACCATGGTGCTTGGGAGGTCAATCTCCGTCCATAGTGGTGAAGATTCTGCGGTGCCAGACTTTTTGAGGCAGGCCAGCCAGCCGGCCTCAAAAACTTGATCTTGGATTCCTGGCATTTGATCCGTGTAGCTCTCAGTGGCCACACGGATTCCCTCGTTGTAGCCCTGTTGCTAGGCGGCCTTGGTCTCATTCTTGCTCACCTCCAGTTCTATGAGAGTCTGGCTCAGACTGTCTTCAGCTCCTTCCAGTTTGCCCCTTAGCTCATCCACAGTCCCACGAGCCTGGTTCCTCTCCCTCTCCAGCCTGATGATGGTATTTTGCAGCTTGGCATTCTCACTTGCCAATCTGGCACACTGGGGCTCAGATTGACCAAGTCTTTGAGCCATGGCCACCATCTTCTGCGTTGCTTGGAGGATTTAAACACGAAGCAACATCAGGCGGATAACAGGAATGATGATCTGGAAACACTAGCACACAAAGTGAACATGACAAACTTACCTTAGCACTGTGGCTCATGAATGAGCCAAGGAGGTTGTCTGGGGAACTGGCAATCTCTTTTTGCATGTCCCCAGGAAGCATGAATGCTTGGGACAATGCAAGCGCAGTCCCTTCAGACTCCACACTATCGCGGACGGTGACTGGATGACCGCCATGAGTAAATTGAGGAGCCCAGAGGGGGGTTGAAGGTGCTGTGAGCTGAGAAGGGGGCTGTTCGACAGAAGAGGCTTCCAGCCGTTGGCGTTTGTCCCTGTGGCTAGCCTCAACTTCTTCAGGGGAAAAGCCTGGAGGGACGTCTGGCTGTGTTGACCCACGACGGCCAAGAGACGGCGCCGGGCTCTGGGAGCGTCCACGGCCACGAGATGTGCCGCGGCCTCTTCCACGGCCGGCCCCTGGGAGGTTGAGAAGGCTGCTAAGGTTGATCGGTTGATCCATTTCTCGGGGAGGGGGAGATGGAGAATAACCGCTTGGGGATGTCGAGGCCTCTTCGGCAAGCTGGATGGGTTCGTTAGGAAGCGGAGGGGTCCGAGAACGCCTTTCTTCTTCTTGCTCGGGTTGTTGGATGGGAGGATCTGGGACGATAGGGGCGTCGGCTGCTCGGATACGCCGATCAATAAATCTGCCGTATGAAGCCCGGTAGCTCAAAAGAACCTGAGCTGCTCTTGCTCGGCCCACTGGGCATGTGCCTTGCCCGTTGAAAGCAAGCGCACGGTTGATATCGGTAACGTGAACCTGAGGGGTGATGATGGCATGCCCCTGGTTGACGTTTGTAGCTATAAAAAGGAAATTGACAAACAGTAAGGCAGAAAACAGGTGATGCAATACGAAACATTGCTCGGAAAAAGAGTTCTACGAGAAAAAGAACTAACGTGGAGTGCCAAATCTGTGGGGTGCGTGGAAGCCGATGACTCTACCGTCCTCGTCTCTAGGCTCGAAATTCCCTGTGACGATGAGGAAGTCGTCGTCATCTCCTCGGGCAGAGTCAGGTAGTTCAAGCACGAGCCTTTTTCTAGAGTCCCTACTTTTGAGATAGTAGGTCAAGGCGTCTTTGGTCCGGGAGATGCTATACAAGTGGTGTATATCGTGAAGACCGAGGGACGTGCCTAGCATTTGATTGAGGGCATTGATACCCAGAACCACCCTAAAGAAATTAGTAGACACTTGCATAGGAGACAATCTGTAATGGGCTAGAACCTGGCGGAGTAATGGTGCCAGGGGGAACCTGACGCCGCCTTCGACGACGGCGACGATAGGGATGTGTAAGGTGTCGTTATCGAAACACTCGCGGATGGCGTTTTGAGGAGCCAATGCAGTGGCTACGTTGTCAGGAATCTCATAACGAGATCCGAACTCGGCCATCCTTTGGGGAGTGTCACAATGTCTACGAAACCTACCCATAATGAGAATTGCGGGTATGGGTTTTCTAAAGGAGAGATGGGTACGAAGAAGCCCTAAGGTGACAGTGAAAGTCCTAACCCAACAAGGAAGACGGAATAGAAAGGGGGAGTAGAAACTTATGAATTAGTGGACGAAACCCTAAATCGGAGAAGGAGTAGACCCTGGGATGGTGAACAGAGCTTCAATGGCAGGAGCACTCGAACGTTCTTTTTGCAGAGGGAACTAAGAGAGAGAAAGTGGGTTTGAAATTTGGACGAAAACCCAAGTATACCCCAGCAAAGGGGGTGACGTATGAGAAATGTCACCCCAGACGCCGTTTGGGCGTTCCGTTCCCCGAAACATCTGCTCGCATTTAATAAGGGCAGTACAGAGCATGCCGCGTGTAAAGGTGATAACTGGAAAAGCCTACCCAGACCAAACGATGAGACGTTTAGCCTGGACTAATGATAAAGTTTGCACCAAGTACGAGAAACAGGGTGCAGGAGCAAAGGACGAGAACCTTGCTCGGTGTTCCAAGCTTTGCTCGTCATATTAAGAGAAAATAACGAGTAAAGCCGGGAGCCATTGTAGGGAGGTAATCACGAGCAGACGAAAATAGTAGCAGGGCATGTGATGTTCGGGGACCTGTGGTAAATATAGTCAGAGCATCCGCCGTGCAGTACGGTAAACGGCAATAAGGACCGGAGACACGGGAGGTCCCAGGTATAAGATACCCGAGCAGGGGTATGGTCCAAAGAGCAAGGGAAGTTGTTGGACCAGTCGCATGGTAAAAAGACTAGTGATAAGAGAAATCATTGGTCCAGATAGTCTGTTCGGCAACGAGAGGCCCGAACAGGAGCAGCGTTCTGGAAGAGATGCTAGAAGACGCTCCAGAGGGGTCCAGAAATGGTAATACCCAGTAAGGAAATGAGATATGGAGAAAATACCCAACGAGAATGGGATGAACGGCCAGTTATGGGAAGAATTCCTAAAGGGTCTATAAGGTAACATGCAATTAAGGGAATGAGAATCCCTGATATTCTGGGTTCCCTTTACGAGAAAGGAAACTTAGGGCAACAGGATGGCTTGGACAGCAAGCATAAATGGATCTATAAATATGAGGTAAACCTAGAGGTAAAGGTACGCAATTCATGGCTATTTGCTCATTATCTACTGATAATTAGGGTCTTGACTAGTACAAGATACTAACTTTGGCATCGGAGGGCCTTTGCCACGAGAAGGCAAAGGTGCGCTCACTACGCCAAATTTTCGCATTAACGGCATTAAAAAACTGCCGGTAATAGTCCAAAAACCGCCGGTAAAAGTATAATACCGCCGGTAAAAGTAAATTACCGCCGGTAAAAGTTCCGTCGGCAAAACAATTGTCGGAAATACAAAAACGGCGGTAAATTACCGCCGGTAAAAGTTTCGGACTATTAACGGCGGTTTTACTACCGCCGGTAAAAGTTTCGAAAAAAATAATGACATTGCCGAGATTCGAACCCGCGACCCGTTAATTAATACCCGAGCACTTACCCACTGAGCTACCTAAAATTATGTGTTTTATTAGAAGAATAATAATATTTATATTATATAAAGATTATTACCGGCGGTTTTTGATTACCGCCGTTAATAGTAAGTTTTACCGGCGGTTTTACATTACCGCCGGTAATAGTTAGTTTTACCGGCGGTTTTACTCATGCCGTTAATAAACGGCGTTTATAGTTACCTTTTGCGGCGGTTTGTTATTACCGCCGGTAATAGCACCCTTTACCGACGGTTTTATTACCGCCGATAAAAAAACCGCCGGCAAAGGCAATTTTTGGCGTAGTGGCTCACCCTTTGTCTGTTTTACAGGTTCAACTCCGGCGGTGTGCTAGGGTTCCGGCGAGGGATTCAAAATAGCCGTTACGATTTGGTGTGGTTCAAAGGCTCTTTCAGTTTCCTGCACCTACAAGCACAGCACTTGAAACAGACAGCATGATGGCATGGCATGGATAAGATGCACGGTGAGATGCAGAAAGCAGTAACATGTAGGCAGGATATAGCACATAGTCCTACTTTGCGGGTCCCTGTCCTATTTTGGAAGGTTCTATTGCTTTCTACACATGTATAGAGGCCGGGTTTTAGGTTAAAGAGGGCTCCCCGGACTAGAGTCATGGTATGCGTCCCAATTATCGAGCGTACACCCAATAACGGTACAAACGGCAGAGGTGACTCATAATTGTCGAGGGTTGCCGAGCATTCTGGGATTCCCTATCATCGGCAAGCCGAGCAGGATTTCCAGAACACAACAGCGAGGTTGAACAGAACATATATGCAAAAGATAGAAAATGAAACAAAATGTTTTGAAAATCCCACAAACATTTTTCAAGCTTGGCTCTCTTGATTAATTAATACTTAAGGGAAGCAAGTCGTTTTGTCAACACACCAAGTTTTCTCAAGTATCAATTAAACAACTCCCCAGCGGAGTCGCCACTGTGGGCTACCACAGCCCCGGGTGGATCGGGACGGCCCGAAAGACGCAAACGTTTTTTATTCGACTTGAAAAATTTGAAGAGTCGCCACCCGGATTTGTGGTTTGCCACCCGAGAAACCGTTTTATTGAAAATGATTGATTTGAATTGAAAACCAGAGATTCGTTAAGGGTTCGGAAGCCATGTTACGAAGGGGGAAGGGTTTTACGACACCCCCCTCGCCCGATACAAGCTTGGTCTTTACTAAACGCTTGTGGGATTTTTCAAAGGATTTTATTTCATTAAACAAATAGCAGGTATCCAGCAATATATCAAGTAAAGGGGTGTATGCATGTGCATGTGTACAGGAAATAACGAGAGTAGTGACAAAATGCAAAATAACAGAAACTAAAACTCTATCACAAGATCCACTCTCGAGCGCTTGGAAGCACTCTCGAGCGCTTGGGAGTATTGCATGGTCAGCCTGCGAGTCTTGTTAGTACAACAGGATATAATGACGAAAATGTAAACCGAAATAAACTTAAACACATTATAGGCTCAACAAATGACTTAATAGACTGGGACCAGACCCCATTCTTCTAAGCCATGCAACCTTGCCTTTCTGAGAATGATTTTACAGTCCTAAAAGGAGCAAAGGGACACATGCATGGACATGCAAAGGCAGTAGGAGGATCAAACTGGAAGAAAAATGGACTGAAGTTGCATGCAGACACTCTCGAGCGCTTGGGAGTGATCCCGAGCGCTTGGGAGTGATCTGTACTCCAGAACAGGTTTCAACTGTCTAATGCACTCATTTTAGTGTGATGGTACACTGGATCTTGTGTTTTTGAAGTATGAAAAAGGTTTTTCTTTTCAAATCCTGACCAAAACTCTTTTGCATGCCCTTAAATGAAGATCATCTTCTTTATTTTTCTCTAAAACGGTAGATCGTCTTGTACCAACACCCCTCAAAAGAGTTAACTATTTTAAAACACACTCCACTCCCCATGCATGTCCATTTATATGCTTAAAAGAAGGAAAACAGGACTGGAGTCACTCTCGAGCGCTCCAGAGTAGTCCCGAGCGCTCGGGAGTGCTTTCAGTAAGCTTAGTACAGAAAACACATTCATGCCCCTTTGCTCTTGTTTTTACACTTAAATCTCTTAACCCATGCTCAGTATTAAAGACTGAGACTCATAAAGGAAAAATAGCCTTGTTTTTATTTGACACTAAGGTAGGAAGTGTGGTGGCCTCGTTACAAGGTCGATAACCTGGCCGTATGATGTGACCCCGGCACTAGAGGAGCCTTGAGCCGAAGCAGTGTATGGACTTAATTCCTCGGTTTACTCCTTGGTGATGCTCTCGGTGACAAGCCTTCGTGGGCTGTGTTGCTGTCAGTTGCTTTGTTTCCCCTGAAGATATTCTTGAATCCACCAACAGAAAGTTGTTACGCTATGAGGTCCCCACGAAGGTCATGCAACGGATGCAATCATTGAGAATCCCCTTTCCCATGCGCCCCGTAACCGTTCCTCCCTCCCGTCACTTATGACGTCACCCGAGGCGGTTACATGAGCGTATACTCCACGCGCTAGCTTGGAGTCCAAGAAACCCTTGGTCTATAAATACAAAGGGACTCTAACCTAAAGAGGTACGCCACAAAACCCTAACTCTAGACCTAAACTCTACCCCTGAGATCTAACTTGATCGTCGGAGGGTCACTGGGCTTCCACAGCCCTAGTGACTTCTTGCAGGTCCCAGACGACGAAAACATGGAACAGCAGAGGAGGGAGCCTAGCCTGAGCCTTGGTCCTTGTTCCCATAATTCAAACCCCAACAGGAAGCCTCTACCTTTTTGGACTAGAACTTTGCTGCTTGAAAAAGCTTTGAAAGAGGAAAGAGAAATGAAAACTTCAGAAGATCAGAGAGTGGAAATGGTCTGAACTTCCTCCATCTTCTTGATGTCTTGAGTTTTTGGTAGCTTTTCTTTTGAAAATCAAGTTTTTCAAAGGGATGTGAAAATAGCTCTGCTTGAACAGTCAAAGGGGTTTTAGAGAAAGAGAGTTCGTGGTCTGTTTGAGCTGAGAAGGCCCTATATATAGGCAAAATATCATATGGTCTCATTTTAGCAAATGAAATTTGGAATCAAAAACCAATCTCCCGGCCTGACTCCCCCTCTGACTGAGGTGGAGTGCGGTCTGAGGTTTGAACCAGCTAAAACGGCTATAATGATGGTTTGCATGGGAAGTGGGGAAGCTTCATCATCCAATGGGCAGTACAGAAGTCTCGAGCGCTTGGGATTGTCACTCTCGAGCGCTCGAGAGTTTGACTGGCCCACGGTTTTGAAAATGGTTTGGAGCGCTTGGGACGTTTCCCGAGCGCTTGGAACTAATTTCTGACATTTTATTTTCCCTTTTAAAGTCCTCCAAGGAGCATTGTTCTGACTGGTCTAAGACTTGTTTTAATCCAAATTCATCATCGGGGAGCCTCCGGGCCACAATTTCAGGAAATTCGAAGTGTTCAAATTGGGGTGTCTACAGTTGCCCCTCTTTCGATGGTGCTCGGCATCATGTCTGGATACGAGTGACATCCAAAGAATGAGACAGCCCAATTCGAGCCACATCAAACCCCTTAATTCAATAATCGAATGCAAAATGGCACATCCAATGCATGAGGTCGCGTCCTTTCGGACTGCCTACGTACCCTTTTCTGCAGAGATCAGACCAGCATAGTTTTTTGGGGAAATGCAAGCACATGTAATGCATGCACGAGAAAGATTGACAAGACCTTGACAAAATAAATGCATGAAGGGTCCACCTGTTGCTCTGTTTGGCGGACGGAAAATGCAAGCACGTGTGATGCATGCATGAGAAAGGATCGACACGATTGTGATAAGATAAATGCATGAAGGGTCCATCGGTTGCTCTGTTTGGCGGACGGAAAAAGAATAAAATAGCATCCATAGGGTAAGAATACCTGCAAACATGTTGAACTAGACAAATAGACAAATTTCCATCGACTATGAAGTAAGATACCAAATCGCGAAGCGCGAGGCTAAAAACACAACACCGACGGAGGTTTGCCTCTCGCAGTCCCGTTCGTCACGGGTGGAGCCAGGACTGAAATTGATTTTGTAAAAGGAAGCGGAAGCTAAGAAATCCTCGAAAGCGAGAAATGCACGGGGTGATGGAGGATCGGCACGGGGGCCGAGGACAGATCTGAGCGCTTAGAACCAATCCTAAGCGCTCGGGAGTGGTCTCGAGCGCTCGAGACCGCTGCTGGGGGCCACTGTCCTTTTCATCTTTTTCGACTGATTTGGGGTTCAAACCTCAAAACCCAGCGCTCGAGAACCAGAGTACGGTACACCCTCCAACCTCGATCGTTCTCACTCACTCTCTCTCAGGCGATCTCTCTCTCCATCTCAAACGCTCTCTCTCCATCTCGGATGCTCTCTCTCTCTCAAAACGGATCGAGCCCAAGATCTCGAGATCTCCGCGATCCTCCAGTGGGTAGTTGTGTGCCAGGAGGTACGAATCAAGAGGAAGAAGAAGGTTTGGGGAGGAGAAGAACCGGCCATAGCCAGTGGTGGTGACGGGAAGATGCCCAGCCACGAGGAGGCTGCGGCGGTGGCGGCTGCGGTGGCGATGGAGGCGGACAGCAGCAGTGCTGCCACGCCAGGCGACGGGGGGTAGTTGGTGAGGATCTGGCTGCGGTGATTGAGGCTAGAGAGGGTCCAGAGGCAGTGGAAAGTGCTAGCGGAGGCACGGCAGCGGTTGGGGATGTAGGTGAGAGTGAGGCCACGCTAGGAGGGGACAGCGGCCTGGTTGCGAGTAGCAGAGACACGCCGGGCAGTGAAATGGAGGTCTCGAGTAGCGGGGAAGGCGTCACGTGCACTCCCCATACTCCTACGGTGGAGGAGTTGCTCGCGGCCGCCGAACGGGCCGGTGGTGAACGGATGGAGGGGGCTGCTGCGAGGTGGTGACAGCTGGTCACGTTGTCGCGACGCCGATACTGAGGGCGACTGCTGCTGAGCCGAGGGTCAGGGATGGTGGGATTGGTGCATCGCGCCTAGTCCCATTTGCGGAGGGGGATTTCTTAGATTCCGCGAGACTGCGGGACATACTAGACGCGCTCGGCCTCGATGCAGACGTACGGAGGGGTACGAGGACGACGGTGGATCATGCCTCGGCGCTCTTGTTAGGAGCGTTGCTGAGTGGTGCGGGGGACGACGGCGGCGGAGGCGGATATGGGGTCACCGGGGATGGATGCCATGCGGGGAGAGCAGCTAGAGGAGGAGGTGGTGGTCGAGGAGCGGGTGACAGCGGCCGCTGAGGCGAAGGCCTACTTGGCCAGCGCGCGCCCTGGGTTTGTGCCGGAGACTTATGCTCCGCGATTACACTTCTTCGAGCCGACATCGTTGACTGGTTATACTCCTGCTCGGACGGATTATCCGGAGGACTTACTCCTCCGAGATCGGGATACACACATCTCTTCCTGATGGACCACGGTAAGACCTTAATGGTTTAACTTCTTGAATTTAGATTTGCTCCAGTGGATCGTTGCACTGCTTATTGTTGCTATTTCTTTGATCTGTTGAAACAGCGTACCAGAGATATCTACGGTCACGAAGGCTTAGCCAGCTCACTGAAGTACTTCAAGGAGCTGCCCCGGAGAGTGCGAGAGCTGGTAGAAGAGGCAAGTTTCGGGCCGTTCATACAGCTGATGACGGCGGTGAGGGTAGATCGCGCATTTTTGACGGCGCTGACGGAGCGGTGGTGGGACACCACCAACACGTTCCACTTCCGTTTCGGGGAGATGACGGTGACTCCTTTCGATTTTGCAGCGATCATAGGGCTCCGGGTTGGAGGCGAGCCGATCCCATACGATCCGAGCATAGACTTGGACGACGTAGCTTTGGAGTGGTTCCTCGGACGGGTCCCGCGCCACAGCGAAGGGGTAGCGGAGTACGGCAAGTTCAAGAAGTACTGGGATCACGAGCTGGCGGGCGAGATCGAGGTGGCCCAGATGGCCAGGGCCTACTTGCTGTACCTATTCGGGGCTTCTCTGTTCCCGCTTAGGCGATCCCGAGTTCACCTCAGCTACTTCGCGGGTCTGGTTGACATGAGTTAGGCGGGGCGATACGACTGGGGCGGTGCTGCTCTGTGCACACTCTACTACTTTCTCGGGACTGCCTCACGCGGAGTGGGAGACACCATTGGCGGATATTGGAGGGTAGCTGAGGTATGACTCAATGCTTCTGCTTTAAACTGCTTTGATTGATTGATTGATCTGAATTGAACATGCATCGATTTGGAATTGAATTGACTACCAAAATTTGCAGCTTTGGGCTTACGAAGTCTTGGGAATGTTCCCGCCCGAGAACACTTGCCCAAATCTACACTTGCTTCCACGTGGACTTGCGTGGGGTAAAGAATATAGGAGAGCGAAGGAGCGGCGGGGATAAGTGATGACTTTCTGACGCTGGCTGGACAACATAACCGGGGTTACGGTACAAAATATCATCCTTCCTTTCTTTTCATGCCTTTCCGACAAATGAAATCCTTTGATTATTAATGCGCGAATGTTGAATGCAGGTTCACTGGGATCGATGGGCCAGGGTGGAGGCTGACTTCCTTCCGAGGAGCCGAGAGGTGACGCGGAGCAGGGTCCTGTTGGAGTGTCCCCTAGGCTGGCAGCGGTATCTGGGGGATCGTGTGACACGGCAGTCACTCGGTCCTCCAGAATTCATCGTGCCGGGGCCACTTCCTCCACGAGTGCAGAGGACTGAGACCTACACCCGAGCTGAGCTGAAGCAGTTCACGGTGCCAGATACGGACTTAGAGAGGCACCTGTGGCGCACGCTGGACTATGCAGCATACAGGGACAGGTATCTAGCCACTAGCTTGGGCGTGGAGAGGGAGCTGGAGAGGCAGATAGCAGAAGCTGAGGCCAGGAGGACAAGGGGTGAGGCTGGAGGTGAGGTAGGAGATGAGACTGGAGGTGAGACCGGAGGGCGGGGCCGCGACGGTCGCTCTTCATGCGGTAGGGGGCGAGGTGTTAGACCTCCTGCTGGTGGGCGACGTGCTAGTTCTTCAGGCCGAGGCGAGGCCAGCACGAGGATTCCAGAGGCGGCTGAGACATCTACTCCACCAGGATTGCCGTCGTTGGAGTGGATGATTGGAGTGAGGGACCCTTCTGGAGCACGGGCGATGATAGACATTCCGCGCCTTCCTCAGCCGCCAATGCGGCTCCCTGCTCAGGTATAACACGACCATGCTTCAAATGCTTCTTGTTCATGCGCTTATTGTTTTGACTTTTGAACCATCGTGCAGGTGCCATGGGAGTAGGTGGAGAAGGCCATTATGCTGATGGTGGGGATGCGCCAGCTGCTGAAGGATTGCGCAAAAGGGAGGACCCTCCAGACTAGACCTGTTCCTGAGCCTGCTTTACCTGTTGCTGCTCAGGTACAAAAATGCATGCATATACATTTTATCGGATTTAAAACATGTATCAAATGAATGAATGCTTATGATATGCAGGTGCAGCCACGACGTTTGACCAGGACGCAGCCGTAGGGCACCGCGAGCCTTCCGGTCTCCCCGAGCGCGAGAGGCCGGGGTACACAGAGGACGTCACGGTCCGTGATAGGGACGAGACAACTCGAGATAGTTCCTAGGGCTGTGTCCCAGCGGAGGCCCGCTTCTGACGAGTCAGATGAGGAGACAGAGGAGTTGCTTGAGTCACGAGCTTTAGGGTCTATGGACTCGAGTACAGCCTCAGGCCCTTCCGACGATGACGATGACGAGGTTGAGAGTTTTGAGTCCGAGGGACACCAGCGGAAGAGGACTCGTCGAGACTGAGCTTTAGGTTTTTGCTTTGCTAGCTTTTCTCTTGCATGGGCCTGCGAGCCAGGGTAGTTATAGCTTCCAGGCCTGCGTGCCTTGGTTTTGTTTGGGCCTGCGTGCCCCGGTAGATAGGATTGGGCATGTGTTTGCCCCAGCTTATGTACTTCCCTCTTTGCTCATTGTAAAAACCGTATTTGTTTATGAAAGTTTGCACTTTTCTCTATTTGCATTTGTTTGCACTCCCTTCAAGAATTGTATTTTGTGAAATATGTTTGTCTAGCTTTGAAAGGAGGTAAAGAGCACGCGAATTTCAACCGCTACTCTCAAAGTAAGAACGCAAACTCGACATCGACACACAACCGCCAAATTTTGAGCTTTTGATCGTAAACCAGTGCATCGTATAGTCGGCAGTGAGTGTCGTGACCTGCGAGGATTGCTAGAATTATGAAAATAGCCTTGACACGAGGATTGACATACACATATACTTGAAAACGATGATTTTGGGCCGATTGGATGGCAAAAACTTGAACTAAAAGTGTCGATGCGCATTTGAATACGCCAAACAGTCACTAATGCACATCGTGACTTATACGCGTCGTTGGATCCAATAAAACACGCGTTACATGGGATTTGACATACTCGAGGGTCAAAAACGTTGGGAATTTTGGTATTTTTCAAAGAACGAGAACAAATACAAATACACGAGAAAACACATGACGGAAACCGCTGTATCCCCTGGGAACATGTTGAGAACCTTCTGATTTGAGCTGAATGTATTTGTGGCATTGAACTGAGGCTGGAATGTTGAGAATCAGAAATTGCAGAAAACAGCAGCACTCCCGAGCGCTTGGGAGTGGTTCTAAGCGCTCAGATCTGTCCTTAGCCCTCGTGCCGATCCTCCGTCGCCCCGTGCATTTCTCACTTTCGAGAATTTCTTAGCTTCCACTTCCTTTTACAAAATCAATCTCAGTCCTGGCTTCACTCGTGACGAACGGGACTGCGAGAGGCAAACCTCCGTCGGTGATGTGTTTTTAGCCTCGCGCTTCGCGATTTGGTATCTTACTTCGTAGTCGATGGAAATTTGTCTATTTGTCTATTTCAACTTGTTTGCAGTTATTTTTACTCTCACGGATGCTATTTTATCCTTGTTCCATCTGCCAAACAGAGCAACAGGTGGACCCTTCATGCATTTATCTTATCACAGTCGTGTCGATCCTTTCTCATGCATGCATCACACGTGCTTGCATTTTCCGTCCGCCAAACAGAGCAACAGATGGACCCTTCATGCATTTATTTTATCAAGGTCTTGTCAATCTTTCTTGTGCATGCATTACACGTGCTTGCATTTGCCCCAAAGAACTACGCTGGTCTGATCCCTGCAAAAAAGGGTACGTAGGCAGTCCGAAAGGACGCGACCTCATGCATTGGATGTGCCATTTTGCATTCGATTAAGGGTTTGACGTGGCTCGAATTGGGCTGTCTCAATCTTTGGATGTCACTCATATCCAGACATGATGCCGAGCACCATCCAAAGAGGGGCAATTGTAGACACCCCAATTTGAACACTTCGAATTTCCTTAATTTGTGGGCCGGAGCCTCGCCGATGATGAATTTGGATTAAAACAAGCCTTAGACCATCAGAACAATGCTCCTTGGAGGATTTTAAAAGGGAAAATAAAATGTCAGAAATCAGTTCCAAGCGCTCGGGAAACGTCCGAAGCGCTCCAAACCATTTTCAAAACCATGGGCCAGTCTAACTCTCGAGCGCTCGAGAATGACAATCCCAAGCGCTCGAGAACACTCCCAAGCGCTCGAGACTTCTGTGCTGCCCAATGGATGATGAAGCTTCCCCACTTCCCATGCAAACCATCATTGCAGCCGTTTTAGCCGGTTCAAACCTCAGACAGCACTCCACCTCAGTCAGAGGGGGAGTCAGGCCTGGAGATTTGTTTTTGATTCCAAATTTCAATTGCTAAAATGAGACCATATGATATTTTGCCTATATATAGGGCCTTCTCAACTCAAACAAACCACAAACTCTCTCTCTCTAAAACCCCTTTGACTGTTCAAACAGAGCTATTTTCACATCCCTTTGAAAAACTTGATTTTCAAAAGAAAAGCTACCAAAAACTCAAGACATCAAGAAAATGGAGGAAGTTCAGACCATTTCCACTCTCTGATCTTCTGAAGTTTTCATTTCTCTTTCCTCTTTCAAAGCTTTTTCAAGCAGCAAAGTTCTAGTCTAAAAAGGTATAGGCTTCCTACCTTAGTGTCAAATAAAAACAAGGCTGTTTTTCCTTTCTGAGGGAGGTCCCTCAGCCTTCTCAGTCTTTAATACTGAGCATGGGTTGAGAGATTTAAGTGTAAAAACAAGAGCAAAGGGGCATGAATGTGTTTTCTGTACTAAGCTTACTGGAAGCACTCCCGAGCGCTCGGGACTACTCTGGAGCGCTCGAGAGTGACTCCAGTCCTGTTTTCCTTCTTTTAAGCATTTAAATGGGCATGCATGGGGAGTGGAGTGTGTTTTAAAACAGTTAACTCTTTCGAGGGATGTTGGTACAAGACGATCTGCCTTCTTAGAGAAAAATAAAGAAGATCTTCATTTAAGGGCATGCAAAAGAGTTTTTGTCAGGATTTGAAAAGAGAAACCTTTTTCATACTTCAAAAACACAAGATCCAGTGTACCATCACACTAAAATGAGTGCATTAGGCAGTTGAAACCTATTCTGGAGTACAGATCGCTCCCAAGCGCTCGGGATCACTCCCAAGCACTCGAGAGTGTCTGCATGGAACTTCAGTCCATTTTTCTTCCAGATTGATCCTCCTACTGCCTTTGCATGTCCATGCATGTGTCCTTTTGGCCCTTTGAGGACTGTAAAATCATTCTCAGAAAGGCAAGGTTGCATGGCTTAGAAGAATGGGGTCTGGTCCCAGTCTACTAAGTCATCTGTTGAGCCTATAATGTGTTTAAGTTTATTTCGGTTTACATTTTCGTCATTATATCCTGTTGTACTAACAAGACTCGCAGGCTGAGCATGCAATACTCCCAAGCGCTCGGGAGTGCTTCCGAGCGCTCGAGAATGGATCCTGTGATAGAGTTTCAGTTTCTGTTATTTTGCATTTTGTCACTACTCTCGTTATTTCCTGTACACATGCACATGCATACACCCCTTTACTTGTTATACTGCTGGATACCTGCTATTTGTTTATTGAAATAAAATCCTTTGAAAAATACTAAGAAGAGCGCCGAATGCGGAAAGGCGGATAGAAGGTGAAGCCAGCCAAGCCCACTGTGGGCTACCACAGCCCCGGGTGGATCGGGGCGACCCGAAAGACGCAAACATTTTTTATTCGACTTGAAAAATTTGAAGAGTCGCCACCCGAATTTGTGGTTTGCCACCCGAGAAACCAATTTATTTAAAATGATTCATTTGAATTGAAAACCAGAGATTCGTTAAGGGTTCGGAAGGCATGTTACGAAGGGGGAAGGGTTTTCCGGCACCCCCCTCCCCCGATACAAGATCGGTCTTTACTAAACACTTGTGGGATTTTTCAAAGGATTTTTTTTCAATAAACAAATAGCAGGTATCCAGCAGTATATCAAGTAAAGGGGTGTATGCATGTGCATGCGTACAGGAAATAACGAGAGTAGTGACAAAATGCAAAATAACAGAAACTGAAACTCTATCACAGGATCCATTCTCGAGCGCTTGGAAGCACTCCCGAGCGCTTGGGAGTATTGCATGCTCAGCCTGCGAGTCTTGTTAGTACAACAGGATATAATGACGAAAATGTAAACCGAAATAAACTTAAACACATTATAGGCTCAACATATGACTTAGTAGACTGGGACCAGACCCCATTCTTCTAAGCCATGCAACCTTGCCTTTCTGAGAATGATTTAACAGTCCTAAAAGGGGCAAAGGGACACATGCATGGACATGCAAAGGCAGTAGGAGGATCAATCTGGAAGAAAAATGGACTGAAGTTCCATGCAGACACTCTCGAGCGCTTGGGAGCGATCCCGAGCGCTTGGGAGCGATCTGTACTCCAGAACAGGTTTCAACTGCCTAATGCACTCCTTTTAGTGTGATTGCATGCCCTTAAATAAAGATCACCTTCTTTATTTTTCTCTAAAAAGGCAGATCGTCTTATACCAACACCCCTCGAAAGAGTTAACTGGTTAATTGATACTTGAGAAAAATTGGTGTGTCGACAAAATGACTTGCTTCCCTTAAGTATTAATTAATCAAGAGAGCCAAGCTTGAAAAATGTTTGTGGGATTTTCAAAACATTTTGTTTCATTTTCTATCTTTTGTATATATGTTCTGTTCAACCTCGCTGTTGTGTTCTAGCAATCCTGCTCGGCTTGCAGATGATAGGGAATCCCAGAATGCTCGGCAACCCTCGACCGTGATGAGTCACCTCTGCCGTTTGTACCGTTATTGGGTGTACGCTCGATAATCGGGATGCATACCTTGACTCTAGTCCGGGGAGCCCTCTTTAACCTAAAACCCGGCCTCTATACATGTGTAGAAAGCAATAGAACCTTCCAAAATAGGATAGGGACCCGCAAAGTAGGACTATGTGCTATATCCTGCCTACATGTTACTGCTTTCTGCATCTCACTGTGCATCTTATCCATGCCATGCCATCATGCTGTCTGTTTCAAGTGTTGTGCTTCTTAGACTTGCTTGCGCGGTCTGAAGAAGGTTGCCGAGACCCGATGAAGAGTTGTACACCTTGGTGTACGTTGTCTAAACTACATGAGTCTTTTGAACAACGGGACTTTGGGAAATCAAAACATACTAAGTCCTTGACTAACGCCTTATCAATGATTCAATGGAGAATAAGGAATAGCAAGGAAAGGATGTCGTGACGCCACGTCACTTGCACCATTTCGGCTAATGGCACCATGCCACTGACGCCACTTTGGTTATGGTATCACGTCATCTATACTAAGCTATTCCAAGTTCAAAATTGGAACTTTGAAAGGGATCAGTCGAATACTTAGTTTATTTTGACATCTCTTAGAACTTGTCGTTCTAAACAGAGGATACATCTTTAAAAAAAAAATTCTGAGGATCAAGGCAACCTTTGAAAGACCGTAATCTTATCCCACTTGCACCTTATGTTGCCCGTTCACTTTTGGGTATAACTCTTAGACTAGCTTGTGCGGCTTGTTTAGGATTGCCTGGGCCGATGAAGAGTCGTGCCTTTTAAAAGGCACGTTGTTGAAATTAATTAGTCCTTGGAACGATGAGGTTTTAGGGATATCAAAATTCATTAAGTCTTCCATACATTTTTCAATCAAGGATTCAATGAAAATTAACAAAACAATTAGGCTACAATGCCGTGATACCCACACCACTTAGGTTATAGTGCGAAGTCACTTACACCGCTTAGGCTAATGGCGCCATGCCACCTACGCCACCCCGGTTACGGTATCATGTCATTTACGCCAAACGTTTTTTTTTAAACCAAAACAGAAATTTCGGGTGAAAAATGTTGAAGACTTAATTTGTCTTGATTTCTCTCAAGTCTTGTCATTCCTAATCAAAGGATAAACATTCAAAAGAATCTCTGAGGACTAAGGCAATCCTTCATAGGTTGTCATTTCTTAGGTCTAGGAGACCATAAATCCGCGGAGTGTGAGATACCTTCGGTGTTCGCCGTGCCCGAACGGCTCCCTCTAATTCAGTGCATCCTCCAACAGTCTTATTGCTCTGTCTCGGATGGTCTTAGATAAGGAGATTGGCTCTGATTCCCAACGTGTGGAATTTAACCTGCCAGACAACAACCTATCCGTGACTGTTGGAACTATCTGTAAAGTTTGATCCCTTGAGTCGACGATGACAACACGTGAATAACAACTCTTTTATTCATACACGTTTTTTTTTAATAAATCACAACAGGGGCACATTCTGAGTTCGCTTCTTACTTTACTGTCAACACCGGGCCATCCATCCTACAGTAAAACCATACCCTCATAGACTCAGAATTTGTGGGGAAGATATGGAACAGCCGGTGGAAAATTTGAATGGGGAGCATCCGAACGGGGAACAGCCAACAGGGATTCTGAATGAGTGGGATCAAATCCGAACCTCTATTCAACAGATTGGTGAGCGAACAGACAACCAGATTACCTAGTTGATGCTCATGATAACCGGGGTTGCCAGACGACTTCCACCTCCTCAAAATCCAGAAACCCCCCTCGAAAATAATCGTGAATCACTTCCTGAACCAAACCCCCAAAGCCCAAAAATGGCCGCCATCAAAGCCAAATTAGCCTAACTTGAGCAATCCTTAGCCAGAAGCGAAAGGATCACCTTAATCGGTTTCGACATCGACGAACTCTGCCTCTTTTCAAATGCCAGACTACCCAAGAAATTCAAGCCAATCGAGTTTGCAAAGTTTGATGGAACCGGTGACCCGAAAGCACACCTGATCGGTTACATTAGGGCACTTTCCTTGTGCGGCGTGGAGAAAGATGCCATGGCCCAAATGTTTTCTCAAACTCTGGTTGGACATGCTTTGCACTGGTTCACTGCCCTAGAGACGACGAAGAAGAGATCTTGGGAAAACATCTGTGAGGCTTTCGTGGCCCAGTTCAACTACAACATCCAACTTGAGGTCACCATCCGAGAGCTGGAATCAAGAAAGATGGAACCGAAGGAGTCTTTTATGGATTTTGTCCGAAGATGGAGAGCAAAGACTGTTCAGATGAATGACAAACCCTCTGAGAAAGATCAAATTCGGATGATTGTCCGAAATCTCCAGCCCGCGCTTGCCAAGCACATGATCTTAGCTCAAGCCTCTTCCGACTTCAAGACATTCTTCGAAACAGGCCTGGCCGTCGAAGAAGCCGTTCAGTTGGGCATCCTCGAAAATATTGATTCCTTCTCAGAGACAAAAGACGTGGACCCCGACAGCAGCAGCACGCTGTATGGCTACACCAACCTACCATCTAACCCTACAAATACTGACCCTGCCCGGACCGAGCCTGTTAGCTAGATCATTGCTCAAACCACCAACCCCAAACAGCCTCGTTTCTTTTCCCAGTTTCCCATACCATTATCCATGGTATTCGAAGGCTTGTCGAAAGCGGAACCATCAAACCACTCCTTCGAACTCCCCTACCTCAAAATCTCCCAGCCTACCACAACCCAAATGCCTTCTGCTCCTTCCACCAAAGGCCCGGTCACGCTGCCAATGACTGTCACTGTCTTCGTCATAGGATCCAAGACTTAATCGATGACGGAACCATCCCAGTGCCGGACCTCAGATCTGGAGGAGGATTTTGAGTGTAGTAAAGCATGAATGGAATTTCTCACGAGTTGGGAAAGCTTTTAAGTTTCAAGTCAAGTCTTCTTCAAGTCAATTTCGAGTCAGTTTGTACTTCGAGTCTTTTATGCTTTCACGTCTGTATATTTTCAAGTTCAAGTTTGTAGTCGAAAAAGAAAATCCAAAAGAGAGTCACTTTCGTAGTCCTGAACTACGTTATGACCTGATTCCTTCGTAAGAAGGATACGTAGGCAGCCTCATCCTGTGGCCCGGTCATGTTCATTCAAGTCGATCCCAAAATTTGGTCACAATCCTTCGTGTCAATCTTTCGTCAGTCCATTCTGTCTTTTGAAATCAATCTCAAGCTTCTTGTGTCGAAATGTGATAATAAGCTCACGTTTTGTGATAATCCCTTAACTTGGAATTGTTTTTCACCATCAATTGAGGAATTAGAACACGAGATATTTCGCCCACACAAAAAAAAGAATCTCATAGGACCACTCCTTGATGCCGTCGAGAAGCAACACCTTGGCCCGAGAAAAAGCTCGCTAGATCAAAACCTCAAAATATGATCTAGGCAAAAGCTTGCATCTAGGATCAAGTTATCAAGTTGTGCAATTCAAAATGACGAAAGGCATTCTTTTCTTTTATCAAACGCTTAAAGATATATATCCATTGATAACCCCTTTGAGCTTAAATTGATTTTCTTGAAAGAACCCAGCTAGGCAGCTATCCCCCACACTGGGGTGAAATGAGGAAGACAAATGTGCCAAACACATGATTATCATCGGCGCATCAAAATTCAAAGAAAGTGCCAAATGCAGGGGCACAATGAGATGCAAAACATCGAAGAAAAACACAGAAATCAACGAAAGTGCCAAACACATCAACACAACAAAAGGCAAAGCAAATCAAGTGAAAGAAGGCGTCCACCAAAAGCAAAAAGGGCAAAAAAATGTTCAAGATAGCTGCTAGCTCTCGAAACCCAAAGGAAATGAAAATTTTTGAGCTTATTATCCTTCTTTTGTTGAGCCGAACCTTGGCCACGTTACAACCCGGATAAAGTCCTTTCAGATTGAAAAACACAACTTGATAACAAAATTCCTAGACAATAGGAGAAAACAAGAAGGAGCAGCAAGGCAAGACATTTCGTGAATCTCGCAAAATTCAAGATGGGGCATTTTCAATATCCATGGGTTGTCATCAGCAACCTAGGGTACGGTTCGTGGTAAAAATTCTCGTGTTTTGACAAAACAAGATCAAAGAGAATCCTGAATGAGCATCACTTGATGGAGCTAAAACAATTTCAAAACCCAGAATGGGAAAATCACCAAAGCTTGATTTTATCATGACAATTTCAAACGTCAATTGTGGGGCATGCTTGCCATTTTTCGAATTCTCAAATAATCAAGTTTCTCGTCCAATCAAAAAAAAAATCAAACTTTTCGTCTAGTCAAGATCATCATGGAGAGTCAGTCCTCTCATAAATGGTCTTTCTTATCTTTTGAGTCATCTAGGCCTTGTCCAAATTCACACAAGGTCATCTGTTGAGTCAGGCCATATTGATCTTAAGGTCCCAACTCGTGAGAGAAATTCCAACACATGGAAGAACCCATGCCTGCACTCATGATAAAATCGGTTGCCGAAACTATTAGTGGAATCAAGGAAAAGAATCAGAACTAAGGTCTGTCACTCACTGGGGCATGCACATCAGGCCAATGTCATCGATCATAGCAAGCATATCAAGACTGCGGCATGAATGCTCGAAAATCAAGCCCTGATCAAAGGCAAACTCAAACCAACTCCAGCTCAAGCCCTGGATCCAGCTCAAACCCAATTTCCATCCAAAGACAAACTCCATCCCAAATCCCAAGGTCCTGAAAATACCAGCCCGCTGGCCAAAAATAGTAAAGCAGAAGGGTACTCAGACATGCCCTTTGTTGTTTTCAAATAAATTAAAAAAAAATCATCGTTGTTGTCAAATGTCGAAACAAGGGTCTCACTTTCTAGCCTCGACCTCTTATGGTCGCCTTCATCTATCATATTTGTCAACGTGACTGCTTGACATGCTGCCATAGATTTGGCACCGTCCAAGTGACATCTTTCAATCATCTTCTGCCATAGATTTGGCATTGTCCTCTTGGACACCTTTCAATCATTTTTGCCCATAGATTTGGCATTGTCCTCTTGGACACCTTTCAATCATCTTACGCCATAGATTTGGCGTTGTCCTCTGTGACATCATTGGTATCGTATGTCACTGGCGCAGAATGCGAAAAGGCGGATAGAAGGTGAAGCCAGCCAAGCCTGCCACAAACATCTGCGGCGAGCCCATGTTACTCACAGTCATCGCAGGAAGCCTCAGCCAATGACATCGCCAAGCAATGTCATCATCATCTAGGGAAGCGAAGAAGTCAACCCAGTCATCCTCATTCCTGTACATCACCTGAAAAGGGTGATTCCATCCACTTGCGCGATACCACCAATCATTTGCTGGGGGAGTCGTAGGTTTAATTTGTCGCAAAGCCACATCTATCCAAAAAAAGAGAGAAAACAAGTAAGAAGACAGATAGAGCCTAAACCGAGCGTCGAGGTAAAAAAGAATGAGAGAAATAGAAAAAGGAGAGTTGAGTGAGGTCCTTAACCTGCAGCAACAACGGGCTACCACCGAAAACCCTTGTGTGACCTGCATGGATAGCATCTAACCCCATCAAGGTTTCAGCAAGAACCAAAGGTGCAACGTCTTTGCGAGCCTCGATCTGAGTAGCGACTCCAACCCATAGAGAATTGGGCTGACCAATAGGCGGAACCAGCAGGAAGGCCGCCAAGAGGCAAATACAGCAAGCTGTCATCTGGCGACCTTGATACTCGAAGTCCATTAAGTCTCTAGGTGGACTAAATCTCTTGTACAGCTGCACGATATTGATGGCATTGCCCCGGGTCAAAAACTCAGCAACGTTCCCACTGACACCCAGTTTGGTTTTTAGGATGTCCTTCATGCTCTCCCTAAGCATTGGAACAATTGGCTCGGTGGAGTCGTGACTCCCAAGGTAGGCATGGAATTCCTCGATGGTGGGGCATAGCTCTTGAGAACCAAAGCAAAAGACATGCACTTCGGGATCCCAAAAGCGTACAGCCGCGTGCAGCAAGACAGGACGGATGGCAATCTCACGGAGGTATTTCAAAGCATGAAGGCGATGCCCTCGGAAGTTCAGCCAATCGATGCCTTCGAGGCTGTCCAACCAAGGGCGGAGCAAAGCTTGGTTTAGGAGAGCCATAGGGAGGATGAATATTCAAAGGAAAGTAGATAGAATGGGATGAGAGTGACTTGCCAAAATAACTCTTAGTATTTATAGAGGTCTAGGGGAGCCTCCGGGCCACAAATTAAGGAAATTCGAAGTGTTCAAATTGGGGTGTCTACAGTTGCCCCTCTTTGGATGGTGCTTGGCATCATGTCTGGATACGAGTGACATCCAAAGAATGAGACAGCCCAATTCGAGCCACATCAAACCCTTAATTCAATAATCGAATGCAAAATGGCACATCCAATGCATGAGGTCGCGTCCTTTCGGACTGCCTACGTACCCTTTTCTGCAGGGATCAGACCGGTGTAGTTCTTTGAGGCAAATGCAAGCACGTGTAATGCATGCACGAGAAAGATTGACAATACCTGGATAAAATAAATGCATGAAGGGTCCACCTGTTGCTCTGTTTGGCGAACGAAAAATGCAAGCACGTGTGATGCATGCATGAGAAAGGATCGACACAATTGTGATAAGATAAATGCATGAAGGGTCCACCTGTTGCTCTGTTTGGCAGACGGAACAAGAATAAAATAGCATCCATAGGGTAAGAATGCCTGCAAACATGTTGAAATAGACAAATAGACAAATTTCCATCGACAACGAAGTATAGGATCAAATTCCGCAACAAATTCAATAAGTTGACAAAAATGTCCATTATTCTTCTCATAAATCTTCTCATTAGTTCCACGGAATGGCAAACTATTTCGAGAAAGAGTCTTCACAACCCCTATTATTCGAACTCGTATCATCTTCCATCGAACTCTCTCTTTGTCGATTAGATCTTCCATTTTCTTATCAATGGTTGCTTTTTGTTGAAGTCCCTTTTGCAAGTCCACCCACCTCACGACATTGGTGATATGTTCTACATTCCTTTCATGGTCTCTAAGTTTTGTAGGAAGGTTATACCAATCACTAGTTCCCTCTCCGGCCAAACTAGTTGTCATTGTTTTATGCTTGAATAACTTGCAACAAAAACAAAAGACTGTTCAACTCATTTGAATACACAAGCCACTTCCTTTCTTGCTTCTCACCATTTGGAAGATCACAAATGTAAAGATGGGAAGAAAAGTGTCTCCCACGAGTACCTTCTTTTGGAAATGCATCATTCTCTCTTACGATCTTAATAGGACCTCGTAGAACTAACATTATCCTCTTTGAATCATTAATATTTCCACACAATCCCGGATCGTAGTTCACATCAACATCATTCTCAAGGTCAAGCACACTCTCATGTTCTTCATTCCCGACATTTTCATTTATAGGAGTAGGCCCTTCATTATGCCCCTCTCTAGATTTTTCATTTGCTACATCAACATCTTCACTCATAGGTATTTTTCCATTGCATCTTTTCGCTGCCTCACTTTTCTATTTTGAGACCCGGATTTTTGTTTGCGCACTCTCACTCTATTCTTGTCATTCTCAATCTTCGTCATAGTACCTATATTAGTACACGTCACCAATAAAAAACCCAATACAAGTAATCTATATTATGCATAAATAGGTATGAAAAAAACAACAGTCACAATCCCCTATGAATTTATTATGCCTCCACTATCACTTGTATATTAATTTAATTTGCATTTATACTCTACTCCTCATCCTGTCATCCACTAACCAATTCAACTGAATAAACAAAACATTCAAGCACTACAAGAAAAATTTCATTGGGTGACGAATGAAAATCGTCACAAATTGCATGTTTTTCGTCACAAATAATATAGGTGACGAAAAAAATTTGTCGACTAAAGGTTGTCGAGGATTCCTACCTGTTGACGAAATCTATTTTTCGTCACCTATAGTGCCTTTTGATGACGAAATTTTTCGTCACCAAAAAGTGAATAATTGGTGACGAAATTGTTTTCCTCATCTATTGTGCTTTTTGACGACGAAATTTTTTGTCATCAATTACTCCTTTTGGTGACGAAAAAATTCGTCACCGATGGGTCACATCGGTGACGAAATTTTTTGTTGCGAAAGACGTTTTCTTATGGGAAAAAAAATCCTTCTATCTTGCTCCTGCTGGGTTTCAAACTCGAGTCCTTTGAATTTTTCGCGCAAGCTCCGACCAACTACTCCACACACACTTTTCAGTAAATATTTGAAATATCTAATATATAACATATATGTTTAACATGAAAATATATTTCGAATGTAATTTTGAACCTTTAACATTAAAATTAGCAATTTTGATAAACATGAAAGTTGTAGGCAATTGAGTTATTATTCAAACCCAATTTGAATTATCTCAAATGGAGTTTTTAGTAAAGAGTTATGCCCGAAATACATTTAATGACAAAGCGCAATTCATAAATTTTGTCAAGAAATTCATAAATTTCGTCACAAAAGGTACTCATTTGACGACGAAATATATTTTTCGTCACTGAAAGCATTAAAATGGTGACGAAATTATTTTTTGTCATCAAAGTTAAGCATTTGGTGACGAAAAAAATATTTTGTCACTAAATTGGTCTCATTTGGCGACGAAATATATTTTTCGTCACCAAATAATTATCTTTTGTGACGAAAAATAATTTCGTCACCTTTTTTAAGCTTTCGGCGACGAAAAATGTATTTCGTCGCTAAATAGGTATAATTGGTGACGAAATTATTTCGACACGGAAGTAGTCAAAACAGTGACAAATTTATTTTTTCGTCGCCAAATATACTCATTTAGTGACGAAATTAAATTTCGTCGCCACTTTTTTGTCACCAATTTTTAATTTTCTTGTAGTGAAGTGAATGAAAAACAGAACATGTGGCCGAGCAAAAAGGGGAAAAGAAGAGCACTTACTATTTCATTAGTATCGTTACCACCGAGGCGAGAATTAGAAAGACCGAAAGAGAAACAAAAATCCCAATCCCTTGAATGATGAATCTGCTCTTGCCTCGGTTATCTTCCGATTGACCCAAAAAAAAAAAAAAAAAAAGAATCTGCTCTTGCCTGAGTTCCCTCTTGCAAACAAGACTTCGATCGGCGTCGGTGACTCGACGTTGAAGAAGATCAGGAATTGAAGGACAATGGATTCAATGGAAGACTTATTTGATCAGGAATTGAATCTGCTCTTGCCTAAGTTGTCGGTGTTTCTTTCTTCTTCAAAGTTAGGTTTAGACCAGGTATGGAAATTTGGGAGCAAATGAAGCAATCCTCCCGTCACTTTTGATTCACATCCCGTTCTTTTTTTTTTTTTTTTCCTTTCTATTTGGTGCATGCCCTTCTAATTTGTCTACTTAATTTTTGCCCTCCTAATTTTCTTTTTATCTCCTATTTGACCCAGGCATTGTAGATACCTCCCAGACGGGGCATCACCATACAGTTGTATCATCACTGTGTTTGCTCGATTGGTTGCTCGCTTCATAAACCAAGATCGTGGATTCTTCCATGGCTAGAGGTATCACCACACGATAGCGGTTATCATCAAAACAGAGTCGCCACCTAGTTTGTTAAAGCTAGGAAAACAGATAGAGATTTTGGATACGGAAGCCAAAAGTACAGCAAGGGGAAGGTGTTAGGCACCCCTCTCTGCCTAGCCGCAAGGCTAGCCCATAATCATTCAACATAAGACATGTAGATGCTTTATCTAATCTATACACGTAGTCTGTTTTTATGCCTTAAACTGTCAATAGTGAGCCGAGATCGTAAATAAATCATGCGTCGAAAGCGATAAGCAAATCAAACTATGCCAGCGAATCGATCACTCGGCCGGCGAATGGATGTCGCGCCCGAGGGATCACGCAATCGATGTACCGCCGAGGCATCGAAGCCTCGGCTGGTGCTCTTCCTCACACCAGAAGAAAACTTAACAGATGATCAAAACACTACGATTAAGATTATAGACAGAAAATAACCAAACCACAGGCCGTTGGGCCTCACCACCTTGATCCTCAGTAGCTTGCACTTGGATTGATTGATTGATTGCTTCTTAGACAAACCCTAGGGCTAGGGTTTGAACTCCGGGTTGGATCGTCTGATTGATGGCCGCCTATGGAAGGTTGGGGCTTTGGTAGAGGGTTTTTGGGAGTGTATAGCGAGAATTTCGTGGCTTGAATGTGTATAGATTTGAGGATTTTCGTTGTATTGTGGTGTGTATTTTCGGAGGCCAAAGGCCTCTTTATATAGGCAAAGGGATGACACACTTCATCCAATCAAATCACGGGTTACAATTGCATTTGCATTGTAACTCGAACTCTTCAACGTAATCCTTGAACGTAGCCCGAACGCATCGGAGAGGCGGTGGATCGATCAACCAACAGAAGGTTCGAGAGTCTGGAAAAAGGCCGATCCGGCGGCCGAGCAAAGGATGTCACGGCCTGGAAATGGATGTAGCGGCCGAGCCATTGATCTGGCGGCCGAGGCTTCGATCTCTCAGGGAGATTTTGGGTGCAACAGGTTGCTCGGGTGAGGAATGAATGTTAAGGCTGTGAGATCGATGTTGCGGCCGACTGATGGATTTTCCTAACACTCTATGTTTCTGTCTGGAAGGCTATTTGGCTCTGGATTGGGTCCTCTAAGTGGCTCAAAGTTCGTACCATAAGTCCATGGGTTTCATCAAAAGCAATCAGCAATCATCGAATCCGTATCATCATCGGGATGGTCCCAAGGTGGGAGTTGAAATAATCGTTAGGCCAAATTGGGGTGTCTACAGATGCCCTCTTGACCGAGCTCAGACGGATCGCGAGACATGTTTGAGTAAAAGTCAAAGCTGTAAAAGCAGCGCTCAATTTGGTCCAACCACTATTCCAAGGGTTTTTGAAAAAGTTTTGTTATGGTCGGGCCGGGAGGCTGCCTACGTATTCCTCAAGGGAAATTCGGACCAATCGTAGTTCAAGGCAATAAAAGAAAAAGTTTGGAGGGTTAGGACAGAAAGCGTACCTTCGGGCTTTAAAGCCGTAGTGCAACGTGAATCAGGTGGAGCCAGGGTTTTGGCGGAAAGTAGTTGAAGGAGCGCGGGGCTACCGGGGAAGTTTTTTGCGGAGAGTCATCTTAGCATTTTGGGGTAGACCAGTACACGGCAGGTGTGTTTGCTTTTCTTGATCATCCTTACTTTAACTGAGAGAAGCTCGGTAGAGTAGCCTATCCTTGCGAATGAGCTGGAAGGAATTGATGTAGTTGGGGCGGAATCCAAGCCATCTGCGGGGATGAATCGGATGCCAGTTTTTGAGATAAGGGGTGGAACCCAAGTCATCTTCCGGAGACGAGTTGGATGCCGTTGTTTGAGATGCAGGAGGCGCAGGGGCCAGTAGCTGAAGTACGGAGTGCTGGTTGTGATTACGAGCCTGAGGTGTTTGAAGCTTTGATTGGACCGAAGCGCGGAGCTGGTTTTGATCATAAGGCGAGAGCCTAGGAGACGGAACCGAAGCGCGGAGCTGGTGTTGATAGTTCAAAAATCTTTGCCTTCCGGAGGTAAGAACTTGAGATGTTCGAGCTTTGGCGTGATTGAAGCGAGGCGTGGAGCCAGTTGATGGTCTGTGCGTGGAGCTTTCTCATCATAAAGATTTGGCTTTAAGCCAAAGGTTCGAGGTTCTGGACCGATCAATAAAACCGAGGCATAGAGCCGGTTGATTGCAAGATGGACCTGCGAGTGAGAGATGCAAAACATAGCATGTATGTATGGTAATGTTTGTTAGATGTGATGTGAATAGATGATTATGCAGACTCGATGTGTTTGATGCAATATGTGCACGGGCCCGTGCGTGTGCGTTTGATATAAGCTTAGAGCTTCTTTCAAGTTCCGGACTTGAGCAATCAGAGCGTAGAGCTCGAGCATTCGGACGGTAGAATCCAAGCAGTCAAAGTACAGGCTTTGAGCGTCCAGTACGCAGTGGTTGGGCATTCAAGCGTAGAGCTTGCGCATTCAAGTGTAGAACTTGAGCATCCAGTACAAAGTGGTTGGGCTTGTTGATTGGGACGGCATAGAGCCTGTTGAGAGTTATTACGGCTTTGAGACAGTTGAATTGGTTACGGCTTTGAGCCTGCTGAGATAATGGGCTTTGAGCCGCTAAGTGGTGGGCTTCGAGCCGCTGAGTCGATAACAGGCGTGGAGCCGTTGAGTAATGGGCTTCAAGCCGCATGAGTGGTGAGCTTCGAGCCGCATGAGTGGCGAGCTTCGAGCCACTGAGATAATTACGGCGTGGAGCCAGATAATTACGGCTTTAAGCCAGTTGAGAGATGGGCTTATAGCCGTCGATGCTGAACGTGGGCGTGGAGCCACTAAGTTGATAGGCTTGGAGCCGCTGAATTGATAGTAGGCATGGAGCCTCTTGAGCGAGCATAGAGCTGCTAGTAGTGAATACGGGCATGGTGCCATGATGATAGATATGGGCTTGGAACCACTAAAATAACGGGCTTCGAGCCGCTGAATAATTTGAACATGGGCTTTGGGCTGCTTGATTGGCAAACATGGGCGTTGAGCCGCAGAGATAATAGGCAAGGAGCCTGCTGATAAGGGGTATAGGCCTGGAGCCTCTATGATAAATAGGCGAGGAGCCTTCTTTGAGAAATGGGCTTAGAGCCGCTGAAATGATTGAAATCGTTGAGCGACTTGGGCGCAGGGCTATTGAATGATAGCTTGATGGCAGGCTTAGAGCCGTTGAGATGATAGATATAGGCAACGAGGCCGCTGAGATGTGGAGTTAGGGAGACGACAATCATGGTTTCGAGCCTTTGAACGGTGGGCTCGGAGCCGCTGAAGAGGCATGCAGCTGCTGATGCGGGCGTGGGGCTGCTATGATAAGGGGCTATGAGCCGTTGAAATAATAGGCTTGGAGCCGCTGTAGTAATGGGCTTCGAGCCGTTGTTTGAACCATTAAGCTTGGAGCTGTTGATGGAGCCACTGAGGTCTAGGGCCGTTGACGAGCTTAGACCTGCTGGGTGTAGACAGGGAGCTACTGAGTGAATTTAGAGCTGCTAAACTTGTTTGATAGTGATGAGCTTAGGTCAATAGTTTGTGGAGAGAGAGCCTCTTTGTGCTTGGGCGTGCCCCCAAGGCTAGTTTTGATCATATTGTATTTTGCTCGGAGATGCTCCAAAGGCTGATTTTGTCGTCGACTCTGTCGGTCATGGACCCAGAATAATAGCTTGAGTTAGTGTACTGAGCAAAACCTGATGCTGCTGAAGGAAATGGATTAGGGGGCCAGCGGATCGATCTTTCGGCCGTATTATTGATTACTCGGCCGAGGTATCGATTGCTCGGCCGAGGGAACGTCAAGAGTCAGAAAATCGATTTAAGTTCTGTTTAATCGATTTCGCGGTTCATTCTTCTTTTTTCCTTCCGCCTCCCCGGCCCTTTGTTCTTCCTCTCCCCCGCCGACCACCCTTCGGCCACCGTCATTCCTCCTCCCCTCTTGCCGCCGTCCGGCCATCATCTCTCCGGCATTACTGTTCACGGTCAGCCACCATTCTTCGCCGTCGTTCGCGGCTGTTATTGGTTATTGCTGGCGTTCTTTTTCTTGCCTTGAGTTACGATGGCTACGCCATCTCCCATAGACGCGGCGGGTTCTTCCTCGCACCCTCCATGTAGGTGTGAGTATCCATCGTCTGATGAGGAGACGATCGAGGAGCCAGGCCCGTTTGATGCTGCTACTTACGTCTTTCCTTCGCGTAGGTTGGGCTATGGTGGTTTCTTGCAGTACCGTCCTCCTGTTGGCGGCTCAGGAGCCGAGGTGGTTCGCCGAGAGCCTGAGTAGCACTTGAGTGTCCTCAATGTTTTGGTAAGTTTTACCTGAAAAAGTAAAAAGTTTACTTTAGTTTGTAGTTTGATTCATCAAATATTGATTTCTGTTCTTGGGATAAAATCCCTTTTAGCCAGGGGCGAGAATGATAAGGACCCGTAGTTTGGGTTGGATTTGTTTTGTTTAAGGAAATCAAGATAAGTATGCCCCCTGTTTAGGCAATGCATGCATTGTTTTAGTTTGATGCCCCTAGCTTTCGTTCGTTTTGTGCAATGCGATTAACTCCCTTTTGTCTTTGGCAGAGAAATAGGAGGCTGGAGGCTCGTGGTGGAGGCAAAGAGGCACACAAGTGGTTTCTAATACTGCCCGAGCAGGCTCGGGAGTTGGTTCGTGCCGTTGGTTTCGAGGCATTCATTCTGGGTCTTGACCTTCCGAAGGTCGATTGGTCATTGATGACCTCGCTGGTGGAGAGATGGTGGGATACCACCAATACGTTCCACTTTCCTACTGTTGGCGAGATGACTATCACTCCGGGTGACTTTTCCTTGCTGACTGGCCTGCGAGTTGGTGGTATTCCTCTTCGAGTTGATCCTCGGATTTGGGAGCGAGCAGGAGCTCTGGAGTGGTTTTTGGGCAAGGTGCCCCCTCTTCATTCTCGAGGCCATATTGATCTTTCTTGGCTGATCAAGACATACATGAGGGATGACATCCTGACTGAGGTGAGCGTTGAGCAGCTGGCGCGGGCTTTCCTCCTTTATGTCCTTGGGCAAACGTTGTTCGCCAACAAGGATAGTTCGGTGCATACACAGTTTTTAGCCCTCTTACAGCACTTAGGGGATGTTCGGGGGTTTGATTGGGGAGCAGCTGCCCTGGCTACTTTGTATGGCAACCTCGGAGCCTGTTCTCGGGACAAGAGTCCCATCATTGGAGGTCACTACCGGGTGCTTGAGGTACATTCATTTTTCCTTTGCTTCCTTTTCTTGCTTTCCTGCTAGTATTGAACTTGTTTGCTAATTCGTCTTTCAGCTCTGGGCTTTTGAGTATCTCCTTCCGTTTCCCACCGGTACCAGGCATGGGAATGTGAACACTATTCCTCGTTATGGGCGATGGTTGACGGGACAGCGGAAGCCACGGTCACCTGTTTTGAGCCTTCCTGAGTGGCGGCGAGTTTTGGACCGGTTGACAGTCGATCAGGTACTTTCCCCCTCCTTTTGCATTCCTCGCCTTTAGATTCCCATATCTTTATGCCATAGCTGATTTGTCCTTATTCTGCAGGTACAGTTTGACCCTTGGGGGTGTTCTGAGGATGCTCCTCTTGGCAGCGTTCTAGAGTCTTGGACCCGTACTCGCACCGCTCGAGGTCCATTTTGTCGAGCCTGGTACTTAGGTGATCGGGTGGCCAGCCAGTGGCGCCATGCTGAGGCACTCCAATTCTTTCCTCCTCCTCCTCCAGCGCATCGATGAGGTCTACTTCTTTGATGTCTAGAGCTGATTTGAAGAGCTCGGCTTAGAGATTGGGCGGGTTTGCTTCTTACGGCGGGTGACTATACGAATCGCCGCCTTTTCTTGATTCTTCCTGCTGCAGTTCCTGCAGTTCTTTGCGGTTCCTCCTCTTCTTCTTTGCCGGCCACGGGCTCCTTCTTTCCTCCTTCCATTCTCGATGATGGAGAGGAGGAGCGTCTGGCGCTTACTCCTGCACGACCCAGCTTTACACGCTGCCAGCGCTTCTCAGGTATATCTTTTGAACTTGTTTCCTTGTTAGTGCTGCTATTTCAATGTTTTGAAATGTTCGATTTGCCTTTGCGGTGCTGCGCGAGGTGGTGCGAGAGTGGCTGCATGCTTGTCGAGTGCGGAGGCTTTGGTCAGGAGACGGCGCCCGCAGATCCTTGAGGTATGATTTTCCCACGTTTTTCATTTGTTTTGCATATCTTCTTGATTCTGAGCACTTGTATCCTCTTTTGGGTGCAGCTTGAGGCTGGGCGAGCACCAGTTGCCGATGCAGGGGATGTGGAGGCTAGCGGACAGTCCTTGTCTTCTTCCCAGAGATCGCCTAGTTTTTAGGGCTTCTTTTTCCTTTTCCTGTTCATAGTTAGCGGAATATAGATAGAAACTATATTTGTATAGTGAAAGCAACCACAGCAATGGTTTTGATTTAATGGTTTTATTGAAATGCTTTTTACGTCCCTGAAATGCATAGCATGGCTCTGAACAAGTATTTACTGATAGACAGTAGTTTGTGAAAAGGAAATGCTTGGCCGAATAATCGATTACTCGGCCGAAAAATTTTGTTGCGGCCGAGGTATTGATTATTCGGCCGCTACTTTTGTTTTCTCAAGGAAGCTAGGTTTTGCTTTAGCCAAGTGGCATTCTTATTCCTTTGTATGCTTAGTCTTTAATTTCCTGTCTTTTGCTTTTGCCATGTTCTATAGTCCGTTTGCCAAGCTCGAAAGTTTTCGAAGTTTCTTGCTCATTATATCGATGACCTTTAAGTTAGAAGGGATGAACAGCAATTCTCGTGTCCTCTAGTCGTTGCCAATTCCTTGAAAGCAACATACTTATCTTTCGCGAGTTCAATACGCAGGGTTTGCTATACCTATCACTGAGCACAAACACATCGATGTTTTCCTTCTTTCCAAATGTTTAGGCCGCATCTCAATGTGAGATTGCCTACGTATCCCATTCAGGGAATCAGGCCAGGAACGTAGTTCCAACACCTTTGAGGTTGGGTTTCCACTCTTGGTTTTTCCTCTCATATGCTCTTGATTTTGCCTAGGTTACCTAATGGAGGTTGAGTCCCTAGCGAGCTTTTACATGCCTTATCTTTTGCCTAGGCTGCATTTTTGCGTTTTCTTGCCCTAGCAGGCTTTGCTCTTACTTTTGCTTGGGCTATTTGGTCACCCAACGAGCATTTCTCTCGCAAGAGGCTCTTGCATTTGAAACTTGTTTAGGAAAGGTATTTGGTTTGGAGATGTTTTTCTGAATCTCCCCTATGTTTGTACTTTTGCAATGGGCAAGCTAACCCTAAGTGTTCCCACAGAGATAGCATCTTCCTTCTAAGGCTTGACAAAAATCTAGTTTCTTAAGTAACTAAAGTTCATCCCTTCTTCCTTTTTGACATTGATACAAGGAACTTGATTCCGTGAAATTTCCCTTGCTTGGCAAAGAGATTATAGCATTCCAGCAATTGCAAAATTTCAAACCATTGAATAAGCATAGTTTTAGAACATAAATTCACTTAGCAGAAACGAAATGCCCAAACAGGGGCCCAAAAAAAACATATCCTAGCTTGATTTAATAAAAGCAATGTTTTAATGTTCTTTGCCATGTTGTGACTTGCAGCATTCAGGGGCCATCTTCCTTTACCTTGACTTCCTCAATTTTATACTCTTTTCCACCCTCTTCTTTGCCAAACAGAGCCTTTGAACCGGATCCCTCGTGAAGCTTGCGCTATGGCTACTCCTTTGGGACACGAGCAGTCCCCAAAGGGAAATGTCAGCTTGAACTTCCTCCTCTTCATCTTCTTTGTTGATTGTGTAGTTATGGAGGAAACCAGTTTCCTCCCTTTGGCTGTATAGCGATGCTAAAGAGATTCCATCGAGTGGATCTTCACATTCTCCTTCCAATTCATTAAAGTTACCCTCCCCTGTTTGATACGGGTCTATGCATGTGAAATCTAGATGCTCTTCTTCCTCTGTCCACTGGCTGTAGTTGCATTCATCATAAGGACTGACCCATGGCTGTATTTGAAATTCTTCCACCTTTTCTACGAGATTGATTGTTTCCCACACAATGGGAGGCGTTGGAATTCTAGGGCGGTTAATAGGTACCACTATTTGGGCAGGCTCAAAGCGGGCATGCCTTCTCATCATAATGATCCTTTCTTTCTCCTTCTTTCTATTCTCAACCTAGATACGTAGCCATTCATCATTTTCTATAAACGGGATATCAGGATCCTATAAATTGTGTTTTGCCCAGGAGTGCTCCCTCCACTTCCTTAGTTCTTCCTCCTCTGCTCGTTCTTCCTCGTCACTCTCATCGGGATCGATTACTTCTGATTGATCGGACTCAATGTCTTCTTCCTTTTCCATCACGAAACACTCATCCTCCTCTGGGAAGGTTAGGGTTGGTTTGGCTTGGTTGTTTTGGACAATGTACTGGTCAGGATTATACGCAGGGTTGTGAGATAGGTTAATGAGATTTATAGCTCGGGGTGGCTCAATGTCGGGTGTTTTGGTTTGTGCATCAGGTTATGGGGGTTTTATGGTACAGCTATCAATAAGATCTTGGATATCATGGCGAAGACGTATGCAATTGTCTGTTTCGTGCCCAGCATGTTGATGGTAGGCACATTGCTTATTTGGATCATGGTTTGAGCCATAGGGTGGTGGAGGAAGTGGTTTGTTCAAGGGTTTGAGATGCCCCTGACGGCTTAGAATGGTCAAGGCTTAGGTAGGAGTCATGTAGAGGGGACTAAAATTACGGCGGGGCCGGTTTGGGTTTCGGGATGAGCTAGCTTGGAAGGGGTCTTGTGGTGAGGCTGAGTTAAGGGCGTTGACAGAGGCATGAGATGTATGGGTTGAAAAGGTTTTCTTGGGTGGAGGAGTTTCTTCTTTCCCAATGAGTCCCAGTTTGAGTCCTTCTTCAATCTGCAGCCCGGTAGCATGTAAGCGCTTGAAATCAGTGATAGCCTGTGTGTAGATATGCTTGAGATACTTGGGTTGCAGATTCTTGACAACTATCCATACTTGATCTTCCCCAGAGGGGCGGCTCTTCATTTTGGCAGCCTTTTCCCTCCACCTAGCCACGAAAGTGACAAAGTCCTCGTTGGACTCTTGCTTGGTCATTTCCAAATCTCGAGTGGTTAGCTCAACTTGGACATTGTATGCATACTGCTTAATGAAAGCATTGGCGATCTCGGGTCAAGTGTGGTAGTGTTCGAACTCCAAGGTGAGGAACCAGTCGAGGGCACTCCCAGTGAGAGTTCTTTGAAACAGTTGAGCGATGAGTTCATCATTCAGACCCATTGGCTTCAGAGTATTGATGACATGACGGACATGGCTGGTAGGGTTACCAGTTCCATTGAACTTTTCGATGTTCGGCATTTTGAACTTTTCAGGAAGTTGAGAATCAGGGAAGAGACAGAGTCCTTCAAAGTCCAAAATTTGGCCTCCTTGGGAACGGGCCAAGGCGTGCTTGATTTCTTTGACTTGTTTGGCTAACTCAGGGTTTTCGGGCCTATTCTCGTTTTGCCATTGATCTCTCTTCATCTTCAGCATTTCTTGCTGCCTTTTCTGCTAGCAAAGTAGGGATTTGAGCCTGAAGTTCAGCGATAGTGGCGTCATTGTCTGCCATGGGAATAGGAGGATTGCTCGACGAAGTTTGGGATTTGGTAGATGGTCGGTGTTGCTGAGAAGATGACCGCGAAGTCCCAGGAAGTGATTAGGACTGTTGCGGTGAAGGTGTCTTGACAGGTGAAGACGATAAGCAAGATGGCTGCAGCAGCCTCTGTTTGGCGTGGCTTCGGGTGTTGTAAGAGTATAAAATTGGCTGTGGTTGCTTTCTTGGCTTACCTATCGTGCCTGTTTTAAAAGTAAAATACCTGCAAGTTAGTACTTGGTTGTTTGCTTTAGGGTTAGGACTTGGGTTAAAATCCCAACCCTTCTGCACAAAAAGAGTTAGTACAATATGATACAAGGTGTGAGGAAGAACTTGGAAGCAAGATGCAAGTAGGTTCCTAGCCTGTAGGTTCCTGCCTTAGTTTGATAAGTTCTATTGCTTTCTAACACATGTAAGGTCTTGGTAGTCTCAGGGTGCTCCGTTGTCAAAGGGCACCGGTCCTCTCACTAGCCCATCATAGGCAGTGATTGGGTGATTCCCCTTTTGATATACCAAAAGGTACAAGTGACTGTGGAGTTTGCTGGAACCCCTAACATAGCCCATGTCATGCCGGGATATTAGGTGAACTCAACGAGGCTTGTCTGCTCGATGCATATGATAAATGAATTAAATAAGGCATGTATTAGTCTTATGTTGAACTTTTTGGTTATGGCTCTCATGTCCCCAGCAGAGTCGCCAGAAAACTGTAGATACCTCCCAGACGGGGCATCACCATACAGTTGTATCATCACTGTGTTTGCTCGATTGGTTGCTCGCTTCATAAACCAAGATCGTGGATACTTCCATGGCTAGAGGTATCACCACACGATAGCGGTTATCATCAAAACAGAGTTGCCACCTAGTTTGTTGAAGCTAGGAAAACAGATAGAGATTCTGGATACGGAAGCCAAAAGTACAGCAAGGGGAAGGTGTTAGGCACCCCTCTCTGCCTAGCCGCAAGGCTAGCCCATAATCATTCAACATAAGACATGTAGATGCTTTATCTAATCTATACACGTAGTCTGTTTTTATGCCTTAAACAGTCAATAAGTGAGCCAGGACTGTAAATAAATCATGCGTCAGAAAGCAGAAAACAAATCAAAACTATGCCAGCAGATCGATCACTCGGCCGGCGAATGGATGTCGCGGCCGAGGGATCACACTGAATCGATGTACCGGCCGAGGCATCGAAGCCCCGGCTGGTGTTCTTCCTCACACCAGACAGAAAACTTAACAGATGATCAAAACACTACGATTAAGATTATAGACAGAAAATAAGCCAAACCAGAGGCCGTTGGGCCTCACCACCTTGATCCCTCAGTTGCTTGATTGCTTCGGATTGATCGGGATTGATTGATTGATTAATTCTTGGACGAAACCCTAGGGCTAGGGTTTGAACTCCAGGGTTGGATCGTCTGATTGATGGCCGCCTATGGAAGGTTGGGGCTTTTGCAGAGAGGGTTTTTGGGAGTGTATAGCCAGAATTTCGTGGCTTGAATGTGTATAGATCTGAGGATTTTCATTGTATTGTGGTGTGTATTTTCGGAGGCCAAAGGCCTCTTTATATAGGCAAAGGGATGACACACTTCGTCCAATCAAATCACGGGGTTACAATTGCATTTGCATTGTAACTCGAACTCTTCAACGTAATCCCTGAACGTAGCCCGAACGCATCGGAGCGGTGGATCGATCAGCAAGCGGAAGGTTCGAGAGTTTGGAAAAAGGCCGATCTGGCGGCCGAGCAAAGGATGTCACGGCCTGGAAATGGATGTAGCGGCCAAGCCATTGATCTGGCGGCCGAGGCTTCGATCTCTCAGGGAGATTTTGGGTGCAACAGGTTGCTCGGGTGAGGAATGGATGTTAAGGCCGTGAAATCGATGTTGCGGCCGGTCGATGGATTTTCCTAACACACTATATTTCTGTCTGAAAGGCTATTTGGCTCTGGATTGGGTCCTCTAAGTGGCTCAAAGTTCGTACCATAAGTCCATGGGTTTCATCAAAAAGTAATCAACAATCATCGAATCCGTATCATCATCGGGATGGTCCCAAGGTGGGAGTTGAAATAATCGTTAGGCCAAATTGGGGTGTCTACAGGCATTGAAAACTTTTTGTTTTTTTTTGATCAGTAAAACCCTTTGTTTGCCCTCCTAATTTTCCCAAGAGTCATAATTTTTTAAAGTGGGTGGAAACTATACATCTTTACAATTTTTTTTGAATTGTAAAATTTTTTTGGATCATGCATATATATATATATATATATATATATATATATATATATATATATATATATATATATATATATATATATATATATATATATATATATATATATATATATATATATATATATATATATATATATATATATATATATATATATATACCCCGGCCGGCCCTGTTGATATACAGTATATTTTAATTTTTTCCCATTTTATTTTGTCGAAATAAATAATTAATTTCAATATTACGAGAAAAATCTAAACAAAAATATAAAATACCATACTAAAAATTTGAGTCGTTAATCATCCAAATAGACTATGGGGAGGTAAATACAAAGTTTCTCCGTAAAGAAATTTTGTTTCACAAAAAAAGAGATCAGATTCTCTACACTGTTCTTGTGGAACAATTGGTTTTGACTTGTGAATAGACTAAGTTCGGGAGAAATATTGATCAAGGCTAGAGGTAAAATGTAATTTACAATGTAATCTACAACAATACAATATCTGAAAGGTTTGCTGTCAGAAAAGTACAAGGGAGGGGACAATTGCATCGGTAAACCAAAATACAAAAAATTAAGGGGAAATAACGGAACAGTGAAACAAGGGGTAAATATTGCCCAGTCATGGAGCACTTATTTGGAATTCCAAAGTGATGGGACGGAGAAAAGTAATTCTAAAGACATGATGTTGTGGACAAAAATACCCCTCTCTCCATTTTTCCCTTCTTTTTTCCCCTTTCAATCCCCAAAAGTCAAAAATCCGTTCTTCTCTCCTTCTACTGGAACGTACGTAACTCCCCTTCATCTCCTCACTAGGGTTTGCTCCTCCTTCATATATCCTCTCTGCTCTCCAATTTGTTTTTCCTTATAGGAGATGTGTGTGTGTGTGTGTGTGTGTATATATATATAAAAATGCGAGTTTGGTTCATTTATGTGGTTTTTTACCCCTTTCTCTTCACCTTCTTTAGATTTGCTCTCTCTGCTGTGATTGGGAATGTTTTCTCTACCATATTCACCTTCTTCTTCACTTCAAGTTCGTACAGATTCTGTCAATTCTTTTGTAGTTTTGTATTGTTTTTTTTTTTTTAAAAAAAATTGATCAAATGGGTATTTCTTATAGGTATCTATTTCTTGTTTTCTAACCTGGGTTTTCAATAAATTGGAATTGTAACGCCCCGGAATTTTGGGTACGTTAAATAATATTTTATTGAACAACAAAAGAGAGTCTGGCTCTTTATTACATCATAAACTCCCAAAGGGTCCTTATATTACACAAAAGGGATGGATATCTAAGGTTATCTATAGCTCCTTCTCTTCTTCCATCCTAGCAAGTTCCTCAGCTCCAAAGGCCTCCAAAGTATACAGCTCCCCTTGTTCGTCTAACAAGTCTGACACATTATACCAGCGTCGCCACCAGTATAATATGTCAGGGTCACATAAAGCAACACCATGAGCTTGAAAGCTCAATAGAATAATCCAAAACCCACTAACCCTTTACTTACAAATAGCAAGTCATGCATATATCATAAAGAGTCATAACAGCACATGCATTAATATAACAATAACAACAACAATGACACATCCGCATTCGCTATCTATCGTTGGTGTCATGTTTCCGTGTGTTTCTCCTACGTGACTCATCGTTTTGTATCTCATCTTTCAACATCATTTCCAAAAATTACACGCACACACCAATGAGTTACCAAGTCCGGCTCATTGGCCACAATGGCTACCAAATCCGGCACATTGTGAACGCACATAACCAATAAGCTACCAAGTCCGGCTCATTGGCCACAATGGCTACCAAGTCCGGCATATTGTGAACGCACATAACCAATAAGCTACCAAGTCCGGCTTATTGGCCACAATGGCTACCAAGTCCGGCCACGTTATCACATCAACTCTTGCATTGGTTCCTTTCCGCGGATAACCAAGCCCACCTCACCAATTAACCTACCACGTCCGGCTCCGTTAGCAATCTACACAATGGGCTACCAAGTCCGGACTCATTGTGGTTTTCGCAAGTCCACACAAAGGGCTACCAAGTCCGGCCACCTTGCGGGTTTTCACAACTCACATAAGCCTACCAAGTTCGGCCATTATGTAGTTTCAAAAATCCTTTTTATCAAGTCCAATTATTTCCTTTACCCACACCCTAGGTGACACATTTCTACTTTCTCGATTTTTGTGTCTCGTAATCATGCATAGACTCCGCGGCGGGACAAATCACTTTAAAGTAATCTTGAAACCAAACTAGCAAGATCATCCAATTCTATATTACCACAAGTAAGGCAAGCAATATGCTATCAAGCTTACAATCTTTGAACAGGTCAAAATACAAATACTTCGTTTTAAAATAATACTTTATCTTTAAAATGAAAACGTATAACCTTCTTTTTGGAAGTTCAAAACAACATATGTTTATTGACGAGTTCATAAAGTCATGCGATCTTTCATTCTCAAGGTCATGCTATCAAATATTCACAAGATCAAAGTAAACTACGTAAAGCAATCATACTAACACATAGCCTTCGATACTTAGGAAATCATGCTTATAACTTCTATTATACTTAGAATAGTAGGTTCAAAGAACTCTACAAGATCATGCAATCAACTAGTCTTACGAAGAAAGTATACTACATATACTTAGAGATAGCAGGGTTAGAGTAGTCTACCGTTCTTCTTGGCGGTAGAAAGGTTTACGAAAGAAACATCGGAAAGAAAGTCGGCACTCGAACGGCGTAACGGCTTACGATAAGCTTCCAAAAGCTTCGAAAGAGAAAGGTTTCTCTCGAAACTAGATCGTAACCTATACTACTACTACTTTAGGGTCGAGGTGGTGGTCGTATAGTGGTTTAGTGGCGGAGATGAAAAGAAAGCTCAAGAACAAGCTAGAACTACTCCAGAACACTAAGAATTCTTATGCTTTCAAGGAGAGAAGTGGAGAATGGAAAGGTGTGAGTTCAAATGAAGAATGAGGTGAGTATTTATAGGCAAAGCACTCCCTCTCTCTCTCTCATAACCGGCCACTCTCTCTCTCTCTCTCTCTCTCTCCATCCGATCTCTCTCTCCCTCTCTCAATCTCTCTCGGCTTTTCTCTCTCTCTCTCCCTCCCTCTCTCTCTCTCTCCCACTTGTACCACTTGGAAAGTATAAATATACTAATATATACATATGTACTATGGGTCTTTCAAAATCTTGTATTTAAAACTAAATATAGATTTTCTTAATATAATATTGTAATACACACATGTTATATACAATATTATATATATATACATACAAGTACACTCATATATATATATATATATATATATATATATAAATATATATATATACATGTACCACACAATATCTATACTAGATATGACCTAGGACCAATATCTAATATAGTATTCTACTACTTTCAAACTACAACCATTAAAATACTAACCTAATGTACTAATCCTATTTTAATCAAATATCACACATGGAAAATCTAGTCTTTTTATACAATAATAAGAGAATCCCATGGAAAATTAAATAATAAACCTTGTACTTTTGGCAAGACTAAGCTATTGTCCATTGGTTAATAAATCTCCTAACATTTGTTATCCAATGGATAAAAGAATTAAAGTACTTTACAAGATTTCCTAAATAAATAATTCAAATGGTCACATGTTCTTTTAATAAAATACTAGATAAGAAGTACTTAGAAAATCTAATATTTTAAGACTAGGTACATGTACAATATATATTTTAGTCATAAAATCTTTTATGAGTAAATCTAGTACTTTAAAAATAATAAATCTAGTACTTTTGAAAGATTGACCCTATTATCCAATGGTTAATAAAATCCCTAACTTTTATGGACCAAAGGATAATGCAATAAAATAAATATATTCTTTCAAGTAAGATTTTCTTATTAAAATAAGGAAACAAGCACATGGCCCTTTACAATTATTATATACAAGTACACATAATTATATATTCAAGCCAAGTACAACAATATATAGACTAGATATGTCACATTCCAATATCTAATTAACTATCCTACTACTTTCAAAGTACTAGGTACTAAATTAATAACCTAATATACATATTATACTTTAATGAATTTAACACACATGGCAAATCTATTATTTTATTCAACCCAATCTTGGTTGGCAAGTAAAGCTATTATCCAATGGATAATAGTTTCCCTAGCGGTTAATAACCAATGGTTAAGGACGGCAAGTACTTTGGTCTATCGTCCAATGGGTAATAAGTCTCCTAACGGTTATTACCCAACGGGTAATACTAGAAAGTGTGATACTTGCACTAATACTATAGTTAAGTATTAAACTAATCTAATCTTGTACTTTGGAGGATTAACTAAGGTTTACCTATTGACCAACGGGTAAAGGAAACCCTAACGCTATTGTCCAACGGATAAATATTACCCTAGCTTTTATCATCTAATGGATAAAGATTACCCTAGCATCTATCATCCGATGGATAAATATTACCCTAGCTTTTATCGTCCAATGGATAAAGACAAAAAGGGTAAAATGGTCCATCTAGGGTTAGGGTAACCTAATTAGATTTGGGATCCAAGTGATTAGGTTAACAGTCTATTAGGAATCTAACTAATTGGTTAAAGACTAACGATACTTAATCTAGGCTTTCATTGCTCGAGTGGTATTTTGGGTTTTATTTAGTAGGAAATTGCCCAATAACGGAATATTAAAGCCCGACGGTGCCAAACGCCAAGGCAAGGCGTGAGCGTGGCCAAGGCAGCCTGGTGGCAAAGCGGTGGCCAAGCAGTGGCCAAAGCAGCCCGGTGGCCAAACAGTGGCCAAGGCAGCCCGGTAGCCAAGCAGTGGCCAAGCGGTGGCCAAAGCAGCCCGGTGGCCAAACAGTGGCCAAGCGGTGGCCAAGGCGTAGCCAAGGCAAGGCCAGAGCAAAGCAGCCCAGCCACGCCAAGGCAAAAACAAGGCGCGACCCGACGCCAAGGCAGAACCCGATGGCAGCCAAGGCAGAGCAACCCGACAGTGACCCGACGCCTAGGCGAGGCAGGCGCGACAGCGAGCCGACGCCAAGGCAAGGCAGGCGCGACAGCGAGCCGACGCCAAGGCAAGGCAGTTAAGTCAACGGTCACGCCAAGGCAGTCTAGCCAAGCCAAAGCAAGGCAGTCAAGTCAACGGTTAAGGCAAAGACTAAAAATTAACCACTTTGGCATCGATGCAACGCTCTAGGTTAGGAAAATGTAACTAAGCCAAACGGTAGTTAGGGTTGCTAACTAATCGGTTGTCATGTAGGATTTCCAGCCGAGAAATATAATTCTAGGATTTTACTACAATTACCAAGTAACTATACCAAGGTCTTAATAGGCATACTCGTCATTAGAAAATGACCTTAATGCCTGGGCGATGAATACCAATCTCCTAAGTCATTAAACCTAATTACGACGGATTATTAATCGCTAAAAGGGATTTATAAAACAAATAAAGAATTTTCAAATATAACAACAAAAATTTTTATAAGTCAATAACGACCGATTTTTGGATGTTGAAAATGAAATCCAAGTATTAAAATAAAATTCAAATTTTTAGCGAAATTTTTATTGACCAAAAATTAGGGTCGTTACAGGAATTGGACTGTGTTATCTTCTTGAATCATTGACCCTAATCATCATTCTTTGGTAAAATGCATTGGGGTTTGATGATTTGGGTAAGGTGTTGTTCATTTAGGGACATTGTGTGTTAATTTTCTAAAGATTATATTACTTTTTCAGTATTTTAATTGTAACGACTCTGATTTTTGGTAAATAAAAATTTCGTTAAATATTTGAATTTTCTTTTAATTACTTGGATTGCTTTAAAATTTTCTTTTAAATTCTAATAATCCGTCATAATTAGATTTGAAACTTGTAAAATTGAATCATTTTACTCCGGACAATTTAGTCCTTCTCCCATGACTAGTATACTTGTAAACATACTCGTATATTTTTCCTAGTAAGTAAATAATATCTTTAAATTATATTTCTCGGCTGGAAATCCTACTTGGCAAGTATAGTTAGTTTTAACTGATTAGTTAGCAAATCATAACTACCGTTTGGCTTAGTTACATTTCCCTAACCTAGAGTGATGCATCGATGCCAAAGTGGTTAATTTTTAGTCTTTGCCTTGACCGTTGACTTGACTGCCTTGCCTTGGCGTTGGCTCGCTGACGGGCCTGCCTTGCCTTGGCGTCGGCTCACTGTCGGGCCTGCCTTGCCTTGCATCGGGTTGCTGTCGGGCCTGCCTCGCCTAGGCGTCGGGTCACTGTCGGATTTCTCTGCCTTGGCTGCCATCGGGTTCTGCCTTGGCTGCCATCGGGTTCTGCCTTGGCGTCGGGTCACGCCTTGCTTTTCCCTTGGCGTTGCTGGGCTGCCTTGCTCGGGCCCAGCCTTGGCCACGCTCACGCCTTGCCTTAGCAACGCATTCGCCACCGCTTTGCTAGCGGGCTGCCTTAGCCATGCTCACGCCTTACCTTGGCGTTTGGCACGTCGGGCTTTAATATTCCGTTATTAGGCGATTTCCTACTAAATAAAACCAAAATACCACTCAAGCAATAAAAGCCTAGATTAAGTATCGTTAGTCTTTAACCAATTAGTTAGAATAGCCTAATGCCCATTTAGCCTAATCACTTCTTCCTAACCCTAGTTAGACCACTTGAACCTTTTCGTCCTTATCCATTGGACAATAAGTGATAGGGTAATCCTTATCCATTGGACAATAAGTGCTAGGGTAATCTTATCCATTGGACGATAAATGCTAGGGTAATCCTTATCCATGGGACGATAGATGCTAGGAAGATCTGTGACCATTGGACAATAGTTGTTAGGGAGAAGACCAAGTTTGACTAGTAGTTGGAATAGTCTAGTCAAAAGCAAACATTGTACTTCATGATGACCTTCCTTGGACCATTGGTTATTACATGCTAGGAAAATCTTTGACCATTGGACAATAGTTGTTAGGGAGAAGACCAAGCTTGACTAGTAGTTGGAATAGTCTAGTCAAAAGTAAAAGTTGTACTTCATGATGACCTTCCTTGGACCATTGGTTATTACACGCTAGGGAAAGCTTTACCCCTTGGAAAATAGATGTTAGGATTTGCCAAATAGGATGACAAGACAAGTCATGTGTCCTTTCATCAGTATTCTCCTACAAAGAGAATAAACCTAACCATGTGTGCATTTAAGTAGCCTTGTCCTTATCCTCCTTGTTCTTTCCACAAATTTACACACACACACATATATATATACATATATGTACTTTGACCAAGAGAGAGAATCGGCTAGAGAGAGGGAGAGGGAGGCCGAATGTGAGGAGAGAGAGTGAGGTGTGTGTATGTATCTTTGGCCACTTGTCCAAGCCACCTAATAGACTTAAGCCTATTTGCTACATGCCAACCCATTTCTAGTCAAAACCTAGCCAATGATTCTAGTCTTTCTTCCAAGCCAACCCATTCTGGGCCAAGACTAGTCCATGATCTTCCATGATGACCTCGTTCTAACTTATAGTTGATGTGACAATTGGATGACAAGGCATGGCACGATTGAAAGGCTTGATTTGACAAGTCCTTGGAACAAATTAATGAGAGGTAGAGAGAGAGGGAGACGGCCGGCCATGGAGGAGAGGGAGAGTGAGGTGCATGTGTGTTGTACTTGGACATGTGCATTGTACTTTGACACTATTGACCAAGTTGCACTTGTTGTTGTACTTTGGCTTGACAAGACAAGACCATGGAGCAAATCCATGAGGGAGAGAGAGAGAGAGAAAGAAAGGACGGTTGGAAGAGAGGGAGAATGAGGTGTAGGTGTGTTGTACTTTGACATGTGGGAGTACTTGAACACTATTTGACCTAGTGGCATGTGGTTGGAATACTATTGCTTGACAAGACAAGTCCATGGAGCAAATCCATGGGGGAGAGAGAGAGAGATAGTGGCCGGCCAAGTGGAGTGAGGGAGAGAGCTTCATTTTGCCTATAAATAGCACCCCATACTTTCATTCAACTCACACCTCCAAGCATAGCTCTCACTTCTCTCTAAAATCTCTAAGAAACCAGTTTCTGAACAGCCTACTGTCCATCCACCAATCCTCAGTTTTCTCCTGCTTAAACTAGTTTCTAGGATAAACTATTTTCTAGAAACTTGTAGAGAACTTCGAGATCTTCAACTTAGACCCAAGAACCACCCTAATCCGTTAAGAAAAGACCAAGATATCGACATCCGAAGTGCAGTCAAATTTCGGATTTTCAGATTCCAGACAGCTTACTGTCACCCCCTTTACCACCATTTTTCCCCGGGTGAAAGTCGTTTTTAGGAACAATGTCCTTCACGAAAGTCGTAGAGAACTTCGAGATCTTCGTTTTAGACTCAAGAACGACCTCATTCGGCCAAATATTGACCGAGTTATCGCCATCCGAAGTTTGGACCAAAACTTCCAAAAGTTCCCATTAGCTTGTTCGGCCCCGACTAGTTTCGGATTAAGGTAGAATCTTCTTGTACCTCTAACTCTACGTAGATTTTCCCATCTACTTTTCCTAATATAACTCTAGTTATGTTGCTTATGTTCTTGAAATGAAAGCATGATCTTGTAGGTTATTCTTAACCGTTAACTCTGAGATATATTGTATATGGTTTGAGATAGATTCTCCTTTACTTGTTAATCCTAAGTATGACTAGAAGTTCGTATATTATGTTTAAATGCATGTTAAGTTAAGATACTAAAGATTTGTTAGTAAACTTGTTTTACTAAAACTTCAAGGGAAGTATGGACATGTTGAACAAACGATTTCTACGTCAATAAACATATGTTGTTTTGAATTTTCCACAAAGGAAGAAAGAACGGATTTTGGTAATATATTATTGTCTTGAGAATGATTATGAGCATGTATCTATATTTGCTTGCATTACTTGTTGTTGATAAAGCATAAGTGGCTTTCCACTCCAAGGGCGTCCGTACATGTGGCGCTATGCTTTAAGTAACAATTTGAGTACGATTAGGTAATATAGAATTGGATGATCTCGCCAGTTTGGTTTCAAGATTACTTTAAAGTGATTTGTCCCGCCGCGGAGTCTATATGCATGATTACGAGACACGAAAATCGAGAAAGTAGAAACATGTCACCGAGGGTGTGGATAAAGGAAATAATTGGACTTCGTAAAAAGGATTTTTGAAACTACATAATGCCCGGACTTGGAAGCCTTATGTGAGTTGTGAAAACCCGCAAGGTGGCCGGACTTAGTAGCCCTTTGTGTGGACTTGCGAAAACCACAATGAGGCCGGACTTGGTAGCCCATTGTGTAGATTGCTAACGGAGCCGGACGTGGTAGCTTCATTGGTATTTGGGCTTGGTTATCCGCGAAGAGGAGCCAATGCAAGATTTGATAACGTGGCTGGACTTGGTAGCCCGTTGGTAACAAAGGATGAGAAATGCTTTTCGAAATGTTGATTTGGAAATGAAAAGTGAAATGGTGACACGGTCTACGAAATGCTGCGTAGGAGAAACTCTGATGACACGGATACTTACGCCGATTGAGTAATGAATGTGCATGTGTTATTGTACATCTCTAAATGTGAAGTTATTAAATGCACATGTGTTAGTTTGGTTATTATCATGTATCTATGACCTGCTACGTGTAAACTATGGGTTAGCGGGTATGGGATTGTTCTGCTGAGCTTTCGTAGCTCATGGTGTTACCTTTGGTGACCCTGACATATTATATCGGTGGTGACGCTGATATAATGTGTCAGACTTTGTAGATGATCAAGATGGACAGTACACCTTGGAGGCTTTTGGAGCCGAGGAGCTGGCTAGGATGGAGGAGCATGCGGAACTGTAGTTAGGAACCCTAGATACCTCCTTGTATAAATATTGGACCCCAATGGGAGTTATGATGTAATAAAGAGCCAGACTCTCTTTTAATGTTCAATAAAATGTTATTTAACGTACCCAAAATTCCGGGGCGTTACAACTTGGTATCGGAGCTCTAGGCTCAACACTCGGCCAGGGGTAGAATGGGTAGCCTATAAGATAAGTTTGACCGTTGCACAAATGTGAATTGAGTTTAAGTTTACCGTCCCAAATTGGGTGGAATTCTGACAAAACAATCTTCGGATTGAAGCAAGGTGTGGAAATTGGCAGTACCACCGAGCTGGGAATTCCCAAACAATTGGATGATGACTTAAATCAAGAATCAAGTGTGGACTATAGAAATTTCAATGTTTCCTTAGCATTAGCAAACTAAGTCTTAAACGTTACTAATTGAGGTTTAAAACTTTTCCTTGTAGATGGATCACCTAACCAACCTGATAGTTGGAGCTCACCAACTCGAGGTCACCCTAGAAACTATGACCATCCAACTGATGGAGAAGCCTGACTACATTGTCATGATACTCGCAGAAATCCGTGATTTCAAAAGAGTACAGCATCATACCCCTACCCCTGTGGAAGATGACCCTTGGTTTCCTGTAATGTTCCCAATCCTGTGTGCCTTCCGTGGATTCTTTGGAGCCCTACCCCCGATGGAAAACTTTACGTATGGTGAAGAAGAAACCGGAGATGAGAAGGTTGCTCATGAGGTGACTAAGGAAGGAGAAGCTAGTGAAAGTAAGGATGAGCCCGAAGAGGAGGAGGTCCTAGCAAACCTGTGAAGCCAACGATGCTACTTAGGCTCCTAAAATAAACCTAGCAATCACTGTAATCCTTTAGGATGTAGGATTGTTAAACTAGGATCACTGTTCCTAGATGTTAAGCTTTTGATGTAAGATAGGAAGTAGTAGGACTCTGGATGTAAAGGTAGTAGGAAGCTTAAGGCTAATATAAGCCGCCTATGATGTACTTGTTTCGTTTGGTAATGAAAGAATGTATTTCTTTCCTACGTGAAATCACTGTTTATGTGCATGCTTGTAATTACCCCTCACACCGTTGAGTCTTATCTTTTGTTTTGTAGTAGAACTCTATGCTTATGTTTGTAATCCTTTGTTTATCTATGAAAAACTTATTCCCTTTAAAAAAAAGAGTACTGTTGCGTACTATTCTTTAGTAAATGAAACCCTTATTACAAAGGACAATTATTTTAATAGACTAAAACCTCCCCCTTTCGCTTTCGATTCGTAGATGGTGAATCGACGCAACGGATTAGGACACGAGACCGGAGAGTCCTCGAATGCGAACCCCAACCTAACCCAGATCATGCAAGCGTTTGTGACCGCTTTGAACGCCAACTGCCGAAACCAAAACCGCAATGATGAACCCATGAACCGAACCCGAGCGATGAACGAGTTTTGCAAGCGCCGACCCCCGACTTTCCACGGAGATACCAACCCCACCGTGGTTGAGACATGGCTAAAGGAAATCAAGGTGATCCTTGACACCCTGGGAATTACCCAAGACGGAGATCGTGTGGCCTTAACCACTTACCAACTAAAGGGAGAAGCTCGCTATTGGTGGGACCTGATGGAAGCAACCCATACCGTGGCCACAATGACCTTTGCCGAGTTCGAAACCCTATTTCTTGACAAATACTTCCCTACGCCTCTTCGCCTAGCCAAGGAACAAGAGTTCATGAATCTGAAACAAGGAACAATGACCGTAACCCAGTATGCAGCCAAGTTTGAGGAGCTATCTCGCTATACCCCAAACGCAGTAGCAACTGAGAATAAGAAGGCAAGAAGATTCGAGTGGGGGCTAACAACCGCTCGAAGGGCTGTGGTGGCACAAGACTTTGCCACCTATACCGGCGTCGTAAAATGTGCTCTTCGACTGGAGAGTGAGGAGGCGGACTTCAAGACCCGCTGGAGGAAGACAACTGGCAACACCGGCGGACCAATCCGAACCCAACACCCCAACAACAACCGTGGACCCTACCTCTCTAACCCGCCTCAAGACAACCAACTTTGGGAGACTGCTACACTAGGACGTGACAAACCACAGAGAGGTGGACGAGACTTAGCGACAGTTCAATGCTACAACTGTCAGGCTATGGGCCACTACAGGTACCAATGCCCATAATCTCAAAAGGAGGAGAATGGGAGCCTTGGACCAACCGAGTTTGAGGAACAAAGCGGTCGAGACCTAACGACAGTTAAGTGTTACAACTGTCAGGCCATGGGCCACTATAGCCGCCAATGCCCGCAACCTCAAAGGAAGGGGAACGGGAGCTTTAGACTGACCAATTTTGGGAAACAGAACCCTAGAGGCCCAACGCAGCAGCAAAATGGGCAAAACAAGGGAAAGCGGCTCAGGAAACCAGCAAAGCACTGGGGGGTGTATTTTCGCACTGCAGACTGAGGAACAGGAGCAAGATCCCTCTGTGATCCAAGGTACGCCACTATAGTACCTGCGTACAAGCTTTGTTTGACTATGGAGCATTGCATTTATATCTATTGCTTGCGTAACTGCTCTAGCACTAGAAACAGAACCCCTAATTACGAGTACGAAAGTAACATCGCCGTTGGAGGAAAGCATGCTGATTCAATAAGGACGTTGCAAGACATGGGCCGCATGATGATAGAAGTTTTGCGTTTGGCGTTGGCATTTACAGTGGAAACTTTATCGAAGGCATACAATGAGGCAAATTGTTCGACGGCTGAAGGCATACAATGAGGCAAATTGTTCGACGGCTGAAGCAACTTCAACCCCGTTTTGTTAAGCAAGTAATGAGGCTTAATTCGATTAACAAAACGTGTATAGAATTGTGGAGGGTGCCTTAAACACCGTCATACCTATATAGGCCTAGAAGGCTGAACCCTTAAGATCGGTCTTAACCCTACCGTCGCCCTAAAGAGAGACTAGCCGTCAACCTAGTCTACAAAAGTTACAGGGCTGCGACATCTGATAAATGGCAAAGATAGCAAGAGATTGATGGTGACATATTTCTATTTTAAGGGGGATAGACAACGATTCCGAGGCCAGTATAGCGACTAAGCCTAATCCGTAGTCACGCACCAATTTCGAGGACGAAATTATTTTAAGGGGGATAGGTTGTAACGACCCTGATTTTTGGTAAATAAAAAATTTCGTTAAATATTTGAATTTTCTTTTAATTACTTGGATTGCTTTAAAATTTTCTTTTAAATTCTAATAATCTGTCATAATTAGATTTGAAACTTGTAAAATTGAATCATTTTACTCCGGACAATTTAGTCCTTCTCCCATGACTAGTATACTTGTAAACATACTCGTATATTTTTCCTAGTAAGTAAATAATATCTTTAAATTATATTTCTCGGCTGGAAATCCTACTTGGCAAGTATAGTTAGTTTTAACCGATTAGTTAGCAAATCCTAACTACCGTTTGGCTTAGTTACATTTCCCTAACCTAGAGTGATGCATCGATGCCAAAGTGGTTAATTTTTAGTCTTTGCCTTGACCGTTGACTTGACTGCCTTGCCTTGGCGTTGGCTCTGTAACAACTCGGATTTTTACTGAATAAAAATTTCGTTGTTATCTAAGAAATTCTTTACCGTATTAATACTTCCCTTTTTAATTCTAATAATCAGTCATAATTAGATTCTATCACCACGGTCGATAAGATCATTTTCTAAAGACGAGCCTGCCTATTAAGACCCTTGTATAATTACTTGGTGATTGTGGTAAAATCCTAAGAATTATATTTCTCGGCTGGAAATCCTACTTAGCAAGCATAGTTAGCTGGGCTGTCTTGCTCTGCCCTGGCTGCCATCGGGTTCTGCCTTGGCATCGGGCCGCGCCTTGCTTTTGCCTTGGCGTTGCTGGGCTGCCTTGCTCTGGCCTTGCCTTGGCTACGCCTTGGCCACCGCTTGGCCACTGCTTGGCTACCAGGCTGCCTTAGCCACTGTTTGGCCACCGGGCTGTTGTGGACACCGCTTCGCCACCGCTTTGCCCCCAGGCTGCCTTGGCCACGCTCACGCCTTGCCTTGGCGTTTGGCACCGCCGGGCTTTAATATTCCGTTAGTAGGCGATTTCCTACTAATAAACCCAAAATACCACTCGAGCAATAAAAGCCTAGATTAAGTATCGTTAGTCTTTAACCAATTAGTTAGAATAACCTAATGACCATTTAACCTAATTAGGTGGTCCTAACCCTAGATGGACCATTTTACCCTTTTTGTCTTTATCCATTGGACGATAAAAGCTAGGGTAATCTTTATCCATTGGACAATAGATACTAGGGTAATCTTTATCCATTGGACAATAGATGCTAGGGTAATCTTTATCCATTGGTTATTACATGCTAGGAAGACCTTTGACCATTGGACAATAGTTGTTAGGAAGAAGACCAAGTTTGACTAGTAGTTGGAATAGTCTAGTCAAAAGCAAACATTGTACTTCATAATGACTTTCCTTGGACCATTGGTTATTACATGCTAGGGTAATCTTTATCCATTGGACAATAGATGTTAGGATTGCCAAATAGGATGACAAGACTAGTCATGTGTACTTCATCCTACAAAAAGAATAATCATAAGCCATGTGTGCATTTAAGTGGTCTTGTCCTTACCTTCCTTGTTCTTTCCATAAATGTGCATATAGATATACATATGTATATTTACATTAGAGTTACTTTGACCAAGAGAGAGAGAGAGTAGGCCGAATGGAGAGGGAGAGGTAGAGTTAGTGCATGTGTGTTGTACTTTGTCATGTGCATTGTACTTTGATACTATTGGACCAAGTTGCACTTGTGTTGTACTTTGGCTTGACAAGACAAGACCATGGAACAAATCCATGGGAGAGGAGAGAGAGAGAGCCGAATAGGGAGAGAGGGAGAGTGAGGTGTATGTTGGTTGAATTTAGACACATGGTTGTACTTTGACACTATTTCACCAAGTGGCACTAAGTTGGCATACTATTGCTTGATAAGACTAGTCCATGGAGCAAATTTATGGGGAAGAGAGAGAGGAGGGCCGGCCAAGTGGAGTGAGGGGGAAAGCTCCATTTTGCCTATAAATAGCATCCATTCCATGCCTTTCAACTCACACCTTCACCATTCAACTTCTCTCTAGAAAGCTTAGTGTTCTTGCTTGTTCTTGCTTTGTTCTTGAAGTTCTTCCTTGTTCTTCAAGAAACTCATCCTAAGCCGCCACTAAACCACCACTCCACCACCCTTCGATCCATAAGAGTTTAGTAGTATAGTCAAGACTTAGTTTCGAGAGAAACCCTTCTCTTTCGAAGCTACCGGAAGTCCACCGTAAGCCGTTACTCCGACGAAATTTCCGTAGCCACCCTACCGCCAAGAAGAACGGTAGAGTTCTTGAACCTACTTATCCTAACTATAATTGTATGCATGTCAAATTGAATGTAGTATAATCATCCATAATCCTAAATATATGTTAGACACTACTTCTTGTCGTAGTTTTAACCTAGCTAAGTCGTTATAATGAAAGCATGATAATGATAGTTTATTTTCTTAAAACGTTGGATGCATGATAGTTAGTGAACTTAATATTGCCATTGGATGATTAAGCATGATTAGAATCAACTTAAGATATAACTTCGTGTAAAAGTAATCGCATGTTGATCTTTTAACTTAACTATAAGCTTATATTCCATTGCTTGTGATATTATAACAAAGCATATGGTGGATTACCACCCCAAGGGGCACATGTGGCGTTATGCTTTAAGTGATGGTTATGGATCTACTATGTACTTGCTTGTATTACTTGTGGTAAAGTAACAAAGCATATGGTGGATTACCACCCCAAGGCGTCCGCACATGTGGCGTTATGCTTTAAGTAATGGTTATGGATCTACTATGTACTTGCTTGTATTACTTGTGGTAAAGTAACAAAGCATATGGTGGATTACCACCCCAGCGTCCGCACATGTGGCGTTATGCTTTAAGTAATGATTATGGATCTACTATGTACTTGCTTGTATTACTTGTGGTAAAGTAACAAAGCATATGGTGGATTACCACCCCAAGGGCGTTCGCACATGTGGCGTTATGCTTTAAGTAATGATTATGGACATGCTATGTACTTGCTTGGATTATACTTACCTTAAGTATACAACCATGAGTTAAACGGTTAAGGTATCAAAGCTAGATAGTAGAACTTGTTTACTAAAGTACTAAAGAAGAATGAGCATGCCAAATAATGAATTTCTAGGTCAATAAACATATGTTGTTTTCCCACAAAGGAAGAGAGAACGGATTTTTGTAATATATTATTGTCTGAGGGTGATTATGAAGTATGTATATTTGTTGCATTACTTGTTGCTGATAAAACATAAGTGGCTTTAAGTAATAATTTGAGTACGATTAGGTAATATAGAGTTGGATGATCTTGCTAGTTTAGTCTCAAGATTACTTTAAAGTGATTCGTCCCGCCGCGGAGTCTATGCATGATTACGAGACACGAAAACCGGAAAATAGAAACATGACACTTAAGGAATGGTCGATATGGATAAAAAGGATTTTTGAGACTACATAATGGCCGGACTTGGTAGCCTTATGTGAGTTGTGAAAACCCGCAAGGTGGCCGGACTTGGTAGCCCCTTGTGTGGACTTGCGAAAACCGCAATGAGGCCGGACTTGGTAGCCCATTGTGTAGATTGCTTAGAGCCGGACGTGGTAGCTTCATTGACAATTGGGCTTGGTTATCCGCGGAGAGGAGCCAATGCGAGATTTTGTAACGTGGCCGGACTTGGTAGCCCGTTGAATGACAAATGATTTTCTTAAAATGAAATGGTGACACAATACGATGAGTCGCGTAGGAGAAACCAAGAAAGACATGACACCAACGCAAGCAGGATAGTGAATGCAGATGTATCATGGTTAATTATGTTGTTAAATGAGTATATGTGATTATTGATATGACTATTTGTTGTAAGTTATGGGTTAGCGGGTTGAATTATTCTATTGAGCTTTTGTAGCTCACGGTGTTACCTTTGTGGTGACCCTGACATATTATACTGGGGGCGACGCTGGTATAATGTGTCAGACTTTATAGATGAGCAGCATGAACAGTACACTTTGGAGGCCTTCGGAGCCGAGGAGCTTGCAAGGATGGAAGAAGAGGCGGAGCAGTAGTTAACCTTAGTTTATCCCCTCCTTTGTTGAATAAAAGTACTCTTGGGAGAATTATGATGTAATAATGAGCTAGACTCTCTTTTACTATTCAATAAAAATGTATATTTAACGTACCCAAAATTCGGGGCGTTACAGGCTCGCTGACGGGCCTGCCTTGCCTTGGCGTCGGCTCACTGTCGGGCCTGCCTTGCCTTGGCATCGGGTCGCTGTCGGGCCTGCCTCGCCTAGGAGTCGGGTCACTGTCGGGTTTCTCTGCCTTGGCTGCCTCTGCCTTGGCGTCGGGTCACGCCTTGCTTTTGCCTTGGCGTTGCTGGGCTGCCTTGCTCTGGCCTAGCCTTGGCCACGCTCACGCCTTGCCTTGGCTACGCCTTGGCCACCGCTTTGCTAGCGGGCTGCCTTGGCCACGCTCACGCCTTCCCTTGGCGTTTGGCACCGTCATGCTTTAATATTCCGTTATTAGGCGATTTCCTACTAAATAAAACCAAAATACCACTCGAGCAATAAAAGCCTAGATTAAGTATCGTTAGTCTTTAACCAATTAGTTAGAATAGCCTAATGCCCATTTAGCCTAATCACTTCTTCCTAACCCTAGTTAGACCACTTGAACCTTTTCGTCTTTATCCATTGGACAATAAGTGATAGGGTAATCCTTTTCCATTGGACAATAAGTGCTAGGGTAATCTTATCCATTGGACGGTAAATGCTAGGGTAATCCTTATCCATGGGACGATAGATGCTAGGAAGATCTGTGACCATTGGACAATAGTTGATAGGGAGAAGACCAAGTTTGACTAGTAGTTGGAATAGTCTAGGCAAAAGCAAACATTGTACTTCATGATGACCTTCCTTGGACCATTGGTTATTACATGCTAGGAAAATCTTTGACCATTGGACAATAGTTGTTAGGGAGAAGACCAAGCTTGACTAGTAGTTGGAATAGTCTAGTCAAAAGTAAAAGTTGTACTTCATGATGACCTTCCTTGGACCATTGGTTATTACACGCTAGGGAAAGCTTTACCCCATGGACAATAGATGTTAGGATTTGCCAAATAGGATGACAAGACAAGTCATGTGTCCTTTCATCAGTATTCTCCTACAAAGAGAATAAACCTAACCAGGTATGCATTTAAGTAGCCTTGTCCTTATCCTCCTTGTTCTTTCCACAAATTTACACACACACACACACACACACACACACATATATATATATATATACTTTGACCAAGAGAGAGAATCGGCTAGAGAGAGGGAGAGGGAGGCCGAATGTGAGGAGAGAGAGTGAGGTGTGTGTATGTATCTTTGGCCACTTGTCCAAGCCACCTAATAGACTTAAGCCTATTTGCTACATGCCAACCCATTTCTAGTCAAAACCTAGCCAATGATTCTAGTCTTTCTTCCAAGCCAACCCATTCTAGGACAAGACTAGTCCATGATCTTCCATGATGACCTAGTTCTAACTTATAGTTGATGTGACAATTGGATGACAAGGCATGGCATGATTGAAAGGCTTGATTGGACAAGTCCTTGGAACAAATCAATGAGAGGTAGAGAGAGAGGGAGACGGCCGGCCATGGAGGAGAGGGAGAGTGAGGTGCATGTGTGTTGTACTTGGACATGTGCATTGTACTTTGACACTATTGACCAAGTTGCACTTGTTGTTGTACTTTGGCCTGACAAGACAAGACCATGGAGCAAATCCATGAGGGAGAGAGAGAGAGAGAGAAAGAAAGGACGGTTGGAAGAGAGGGAGAATGAGGTGTAGGTGTGTTGTACTTTGACATGTGGGAGTACTTGAACACTATTTGACCTAGTGGCATGTGGTTGGAATACTATTGCTTGACAAGACAAGTCCATGGAGCAAATCCATGGGGGAGAGAGAGAGAGATAGTGGCCGGCCAAGTGGAGTGAGGGAGAGAGCTTCATTTTGCCTATAAATAGCACCCCATACTTTCATTCAACTCACACCTCCAAGCATAGCTCTCACTTCTCTCTAAAATCTCTAAGAAACCAGTTTCTGGACAGCCTACTGTCCATCCACCAATCCTTAGTTTTCTCCTGCTTACACTAGTTTCTAGGATAAACTTCCTTCTAGAAACTTGTAGAGCACTTCGAGATCTTCAACTTAGACCCAAGAACCACCCTAATCCGTTAAGAAACGACCAAGATATCGACATCCGAAGTGCAGTCAAATTTCGGATTTCCAGATTCCAGACAGCTTACTGTCACCCCCTTTACCACCATTTTTCTCCGGGCGAAAGTCGTTTTTAGGAACAACGTCCTTCACGAAAGTCGTAGAGAACTTCGAGATCTTCGTTTTAGACTCAAGAACGACCTCATTCGGCCAAATATTGACCGAGTTATTGCCATCCAAAGTTTGAACCAAAACTTCCAAAAGTTCCCATTAGCTTGTTCGGCCCCGACTAGTTTCGGATTAAGGTAGAATCTTCTTATACCTCTAACTCTACGTAGATTTTCCCATCTACTTTTCCTAGTATAACTCTAGTTATGTTGCTTATGTTCTTGAAATGAAAGCATGATCTTGTAGGTTATTCTTAACCGTTAACTCTGAGATATATTCTATATGGTTTGAGATAGATTCTCCTTTACTTGTTAATCCTAAGTATGACTAGAAGTTCGTATATTATGTTTAAATGCATGTTAAGTTAAGATACTAAGGATTTGTTAGTAAACTTGTTTTACTAAAATTTCAAGGGAAGTATGGACATGTTGAACAAACGATTTCTATGTCAATAAAGATATGTTGTTTTGAATTTTCCACAAAGGAAGAAAGAACGGATTTTGGTAATATATTATTGTCTTGAGAATGATTATGAGCATGTATCTATATTTGCTTGCATTACTTGTTGTTGATAAAGCATAAGTGGCTTTCCACTCCAAGGGCGTCCGTACATGTGGCGTTATCCTTTAAGTAATAATTTGAGTACGATTAGGTAATATAGAATTGGATGATCTCGCTAGTTTGGTTTCAAGATTACTTTAAAGTGATTTGTCCCGCCACGGAGTCTATGCATGATTACGAGACACGAAAATCGAGAAAGTAGAAACATGTCACCTAGGGTGTGGATAAAGGAAATAATTGGACTTGGTAAAGAGGATTTTTGAAACTACATAATGGCCGAACTTGGTAGCCTTATGTGAGTTTTGAAAACCCGCAAGGTGGCCGGACTTGGTAGCCCTTTGTGTGGACTTGCGAAAACCACAATGAGGCCGGACTTGGTAGCCCATTGTGTAGATTGCTAAATGAGCCGGATGTGGTAGCTTCATTGGTAATTGGGCTTGGTTATCCGCGAAGAGGAGCCAATGCAAGATTTGATAACGTGGCTGGACTTGGTAGCCCGTTGGTAACAAAGAATGAGAAATGCTTTTCAAAATGTTGATTTGGAAATGAAAAGTGAAATGGTGACACGGTCTACGAAATGCTGTGTAGGAGAAACTCTGATGACACGGATACTTACGCCGATTGAGTAATGAATGTGCATGTGTTATTGTACATCTCTAAATGTGAAGTTATTAAATGCACATGTGTTAGTTTGGTTATTATCATGTATCTATGACCTGCTACGTGTAAACTATGGGTTAGCGGGTATGGGATTGTTCTGCTGAGCTTTCGTAGCTCATGGTGTTACCTTTGGTGACCCTGACATATTATATCGGTGGTGACGCTGATATAATGTGTCAGACTTTGTAGATGATCAAGATGGACAGTACACCTTGGAGGCTTTTGGAGCCGAGGAGCTGGCTACGATGGAGGAGCATGCGGAACTGTAGTTAGGAACCCTAGATCCCTCCTTGTATAAATATTGGACCCCAATGGGAGTTATGATGTAATAAAGAGCCAGACTCTCTTTTAATGTTCAATAAAATGTTATTTAACGTACCCAAAATTCCGGGGCGTTACATTAATCCCTAGCTGTTATTGTGTTGTTGGATTGAAAGATTTCTACGAAGGGTTTGGTTTTATTGCCAAATAAAAATTTGTTTTTGCGTGTGTTCGGGACTTGGGTTTGTGAACATTGGAATTGGGTGGTATTCACCTCTTCAGTTATTAGTCCTTACCACCACTTATTTAAAATGGTTAGCATGTTGATAATTAAGATCTGGTGTTGTTCGATCTGGAATTATATTCTGCTCAAATTTGCTGGAAAAAGAACTATTTTTGCGGGTTTCAAAAATGTAGCAGCTTTCATCATTTTGTTGGATTTGAATGTGATGTTGAAGGGGTTCTCGAGAATGCAATATTCTGGATTTTGTCATACAAATTTAAGAATAGGAATGCACTTTATTTGTAAAATTTTCTAGAAAAATAAGATATATTTTTCATGATTTGAAAGATGTAGCTGTCATTGTTTGGGTGGATTTTGAGTTGTGATGTTGAAAGAGTCCTCCTAAGAGGCAGGGTTTATTGTCAATTGTTAATTCTGTTAATTCAACTATTCTTGTAAGGCAAAAATTACAGGAATTTTGACTGCTCAGAACTTGGACTATTATTGTAAGGCAGAAATCACAGGAATATTCAATTATTTTTGTCAATTGCCCTCTATTTTTTTGTCCAAGGCAATCAGCTAATAGGACTTCCCTTATTGTCTACAGTGGGTACTTTGTTAGGAGCAATGACCGGAGCTTTGATAGGCCAAGAGACAGAAAGTGGATTCGTACGTGGGGCTGCCGTTGGAGCCATCTCTGGAGCGGTTTTCTCTATCGAGGTTTTTGAATCTTCACTTGTCCTCTAGCAAAATGATGAATCTGGAATTGGGTGTCTGCTATACTTGGTAAACCATCTATCAACTAGGCCCTTTGAGTATGCTTCTTTACCCCGTCTGTTAGAAAGATGTAATCTCCTTGCCCCTGCTGGATAGCTTTCAAAAGATGCAGGAAGAAGTCGCTTAGTTGTCGTACTAGAATAGTATGGAAAATCTAGAAAAGAAGAATAGTTTAGTATCAAAAAGTTTTGAAGTCCATTTTCTTCCTCGTCTAGCAGCAGACATGTTGTTTGCAATAGAAACACTTACATTTTGCTTCTGCAAGGATGAGGGGCTAGGAATAGATAAATTCTATTAACTCGTGGGTGAGTCGGTTATCGGAACTGCATGAAACGAGAGTTTACAAAACATGCAACAAAGGTTCTGGTTCATGAAAATAGTTGCAGGATGAGTTCTCTCCATTGGTGGAGGAACCCAGCTATGGTACTGCAGCATTAGATAGCTGGTGATTCCCATGCTAAATCCAATCCTGTTCCAGCCCCAGAAAAGAAGGGGGGAACACCGACAGGAAGCTGACAGATTAAACCATTTCATGGTGCATACTACTTTGTTTATGAATCATACACTTTTATGGATGCAGACACGATTGCGGCCTTCATACCTTCAAGTTTATGGATGATGAGGTCAAAGGAGTTAGAGGTAAACACTACCCCAACACATATTGTTCTAGAAATTCATCTCCATCTTCCTAATCTTTGATGAGTAGATGTACAAACCTCTTCAACATAGTTTGAAAACAAAAAGATAATAGATAAAACATATGGAAAATTGTCAACATCTGTCTTCATGTTAACATACACGTGTACTTGCCTTAAAGGTAATGTGGGTCTTGGTTTGCGAAAGAGGCTATTCGTACAGTTCATGTTTTGTCAACGCAACTACTTACTAGCTGACATCTTACGGAAGTGCTGAGTGTGTTTGAGTCTTGGTATTTATATGATTGTGTATATCTGTTTGGTGGTTTGCTCTGTTTATGATATTCTTATTTACTTGTACATCCTGTGGTAGTCACAATGTTATTGGAATTGTTCATGTGTTGGCCGGTATGGCTTAGCACCTTAATTATACACTGTGCAACTATAACTGATAGTGTGACTATGTAATAACCCTCATTCTAATCATGCTTAATATATGGATACTTGTGGTGCATTTATTAACTATGTGGTTATAGACGATCTTATTTGCTAAGTTATGTTGGAATACAAATAGCACATGGTTACTTACACACTTGATTGTTTTCCTAAGAAGAGAAAAAAGAAAAAGAAAAAGATGTACGTGTATTCCTCATGAGAATTCTACCGCTTCATTCATCTGAGAGAGAGAGAGAGAGAGAGAGTTGAACAGGAACAGGAAGAGGAAGAGGAGAAAGAAGAAAGGAAAAACCTAGAAGGAAAAAAAAATCTTAGCTTTGCTGACCGAAATTCAATTAGGTATGAATTCCAAGTTCTTAGTGTGAAATTTATATTCCTTGCTGCTCTAGTAGATTGATTTCAAGTTTAATTGGAATTGGGAGTTGGGTTTTGTTAGGGAGTTGAAGAACTCATAAAAGCCCTACTGAATGTTTGGACTTTGTGTAGTTGAAGTAGTTTAGAACAGAAATTACTTGGTTTAGAATCTGCAGAATTGAAAAATTCATGTTTGTCTGATTTTGGGGAATTTTATTGAGATAGTTCGAAAGTTTTGAAATTTATTGAGAGTTCCACTATGAGTCTTCTATCTATGGTAAAAATTTTAGGAACAAGTTTGAAGTATTGAGCTCTATAGAAATTCTTAACCTAGCATCACTCATTTTCGGAACTGTGCAGTCTGCACCGACGCATGTTGGGGAAACGGCCATAATTTTTAGCTCGAGCGATGAAATTGCGAACCATTTTCTGATTTTGAAACTAGTTTCATCGACCTTAAAAAGTATGTGGAGTTCGTACCTTAGTTATTTATGTGCAAAGTCAGATTTTAAGTTGAAGTTGATGAAATTGCAGATTCTGAAATTATTTCTTGAGATTGGTTATCTAACTTCATATCTTTCACTCTAGGACCTTATGTTGATTAAAGCTAGGCTTATTTATCATCTTCTAATCATGTTTTTGTTGCCTAATTGTCTGGGAGGTTTGTGTGACACGTGAATCGAGGTGAGTGACTCAACCCTAAATTACATGGTTTTGTGCAAGTTTTTCAATTCAAAACTTGTTCTACATGTTTTGTACTACAAGTTGAATTCCATGGAAATAAATGAAAGGTGGCTATGTTTTCCTATCTAGAAAGACATTCCTACTTTGTGACACTTATACGCTAAGGGTAATGCTAAGATGTCGAAACTTATCCACTACCGGGGACGCCTGGTAGATACACCAACTATGGGGAATGTGCTTTATAAAGGCTATGCTTATATGTTTGAAATCTCTATGAAATGTTTTTATCATTTCCATGGAAAGTATGTAAATTATGTATTGGTCACTCATACGAGCATTAGCTTATGTATTTTTCTCCACCTTTCAGGATGTGAAGATTAAAGGGTTGAGGTGGACTCTTTTGTGTGGATAGGCTGTAATTATAAGACTTGTACTTTTGTTGTAGATATTAAAGCTCTACTTTTGAGGCTTGTTTGTTTGTAGTTGAATCTTGTAAGATATGTAGAAGGCATAGCTCTGAGAGGTTGACAAGGAAAACCATGTATATAACCTCTATTGTTTGATATGGTAATGTAAGTTCCGTTTTTGTTGAATCCATATTTGTTCCTTTGTCATTGCTTATAAGGTTTGTTACTTGATATGGCCTTGGTGGGATTTCCACCGGCGCTTTGTTTTGGCCAAACCCCTAGGGACGGGTTAGGGTCGTTACAGACTGTCATAGACATGAGGGTGAAACAACTGGTTTTTGTTGAAAGATTTTGGACTTATTGTTGGTTTAATTGGTGGTGGATGTAATTTTATTTGTTCTCTTGGGTTGATTTGTGTTGACGATATGGATAGTCACATATACAGGTTGGTTGACAATGTACTTTGTTCTTAGGCAAAATCTGCCAATTCTTTATTTTTATTATTGTCAATTTTGTTTGTCAACATGATTTTTTGGTCTAAAAAATGCAGAAAGAATACCGACTTTACATGGAGACAAATATTCTCTTTTCGGGAATCAGTAATGCGTAAACCATTTAAGTTCTATTGAATAGAGAGAACTCCACCTCAAAAACATAAGACACTCTTTTCGTTCATGTAAACATTTCTATTATATTGTTTTACAACTAAGACACTCCCTCGGCAACCAACCATGTTGGTGAGGCCTGCTCCCATTTTAGAGGCCTACTCCACACTTTAGAGGACAACTTGACGTAACTATCCATGACACCACTTTATTTCCCTGCACAAATAAGCATGACTTGGGGGAGCTGGAGGTAAACAAGAGCAAGTCAATAATTGAAAGACTCTATTCAGAGTACTTTTGGACCATACTATATATTCAAAATGAGCACATCATATTTGTGACATGTACGAAGAATGAAAAGTTAGGTGAACCAACCTTCTCCGAGGTAAACAAGAGCAAGTCAATAATTAAAAAAGACTTTATTCTGAGTATGGTTAGACCATATTATAAATTCAAAAAGAGCACATCATATTTGTGATAAGTATGAAGCATGAAAAGTTAGGTGAACCTTTCTTCTCCGAAGTAAACAAGAGCAAGTCAATAATTCGAAAAGACTTTATTCTTACTACACTTAGACCATATTATATTTTCAAAAGGAGCACATTATATTTTGTGACAAGTAAGAAGTAAGAAGCGTGGAAAGTTAGGTGAACCAATCTTCTTCGAGGTAAATAAGAGCAAGTCAATAATTGGAAAAAACTTTATTCTAAGTACTCTTAGACCATATTATATATTCAAAAGAAGCATGTCATATTTGTGAGAAGTATGAAACATGGAAAGTTAGGTGAACCTTTCTTCTCCGAAGTAAATAAGAGCAAGTCAATAATTCAAAAAGACTTTATTCTTACTACACTTAGACCATATTATATTTTCAAAAGAGCATGTCATATTTTGTGACAGGTAAGAAGCGTGAAAAGTTAGGTGAACCAACCTTCTCCGAGGTAAACAAGAGCAAGTCAATAATTGGAAAAGACTTTATTCTGAGTACTCTTAGACCATATTATATATTCAAAAGGAGCACGTCATATTTGTGATAGGTATGAAGCATGGAAAGTTAGGTGAACCTTTCTTCTCCGAAGTAAACAAGAGCAAGTCAATAATTTAGAAAGACTTTTTATTCTTACCACACTTAGACCATACTATATTTTCAAAAGGAGCATGTCATATTTTGTGACAAGTAAGAAGCATGAAAAGTTAGGTGAACCAATCTTCTCCGAGGTAAACAAGAGCAAGTCAATAATTGCAAAAGACTTTATTCTGAGTACTCTTAGACCTTATTATATATTCAGAAGGAGCACGTTATATTTGTGACAAGTATGAAGTATGAAAACTTAGGTGAACCTTTCTTCTCCAAATTAAACAAGAGCAAGTCAATAATTCAAAAAGACTTTATTCTTATTACTCTTAGACCATATTATATTTCCAAAAGGAGCACGTCATATTTTATGACAAGTAAAAAGCGTGAAATGTTAGGTGAACCAACCTTCTCCAAGGTAAACAAGAGCAAGTCAATAATTGGAAAAGACTTTATTCTGAGTACACTTGGACCATATTAATTTGTGAAAGGGCGCTCGTCATGTTTTGTGACAAGTATGAAGTGTGAAAAGTTAGGTCTATTACTCAAGTTTGTGTATATTACTCCTTGGTAGGGGCATAGTATTTGAGTCTTGTATGTCCTTTTTATACACTACATAATGACATGGTTCAAGGTGAAGGTATGTGCATGGTCCATTTAAGCAATTTGTGACGTTTCTTGCCTGCTATTTGTTGTATATTTTTTATAGTATTTTTTTGTGCAATTTTCGTTCGACCTTTCATAGCATTCTTTGCCCTGGCATTCCATGGCAAGCTCATACGACAACCGCTATCAAATATAGCAAGATGGCTCGAATACTCATTCATTATATTAACAATATTGCATAGAAAACCAACAACTGTCTTGGAACATCAAAGTGACTAGCATAACATAGAAGAAAATTAGAGTACTCCATCCTTCCAAAGCATCCATCTATCCCAAAAGTCGAGTACAAGCCTTGTTACAAAATACCATAAAAAAAAGGCTTCAACCAAAACAACTATGTATTCCAAAAGTGGAGTCCAAGCCTTGCCACCAAAATATCAACGAAGAGGATTCAGCCAAGGGATCATGACAACCAGCACACTAGCTAGATGATATCTACATCTTTAGCAAAAAGTCACAAAAGAACTTCTCTTCTTTATCAGCCCATGAACCTACATATGGTAGAAGCAAACATTTAATTTGATGGAGCCATAAAAATTTCAACTAAACAAAATTTATAGACAAAGGAATAGAACAAATCATATTCCTTTTTGATATGTATATAAGTGGGGAAAAAAAAAAAGCATTACCCTGGCTTAGAGTCCATAAGAACCTTGTCAACAGGCCATGCAATAGTACTTAATTCCAACAGCTTCGTCAACATAAAGTATATCACTTGTAGACCTCCACAAAAACACTTTGGGCTAAAACTATCCAAACCACAAAGGTTACATATGTATAGCCCAATCAAGTATGCATCATGTATATAAACCCCGTACATACCATAGCAAGATTTGGATATCTAATAAGGTTTTTTCAACTCTTTCAGCATCCAACATGATTGTTCATGCACTTTTCAGCAAATAAAATAAAATTTCAGCCTCTATTGTCAATTTCATATTTCAAGTTTCCATTTTAGAATATCAACAATCTACCAAAAACCTCTATATTCTAGTTTTAGCGAGGAATATCCAAAGTTTGCTTCCTAGTGTTTGAACTTTGAAGTTCATGACCATGGTGTTTATATAACTTCTTCATATATCAGACAAAGATTAGGTAGGTAGAGAGAGAGATAGAGAGAGTACCCAGATTAAGTTTCAAAACTTTGTTCACACAGTAGGTATGAACTTTCGAATCTGAAATCATAAGGGAACCATATTAACGTTAGCTCCCATTATAATTTGGTAAAGACTTCGAATGTTGTCCTTCAATCTGTTTCATATAAGAATCATAACCCTCACATTCAATCACAAAATTACACAAACTTGAAAACACTCTTTCAGTTTTTCAAAAAATCAGTTAAACATTTTTTGTGAACAAATATGACCATAGTCAAAACTAACCATTGAAGTGTAGAATAGAAGGATTTCTTATCACATTAGCCTAATTTTCACACTAGTGCCCAAGCTGCAACTCAGCTTTTTCCACCTATCTAATTCGTGTACTTGTTTTGGGTACAGCAAAAACATTTATATTTGTTTACTGTATAGATATCCTAGTCACAAAAGCTTTTCGAAATATGCATTATTGGACCCTTCAGTCTAATAAGCATGGCCTAAATTTGTCTAACAAACATTCCCCAAGTATGATTCCAGCAAAAACAAAGATAGCAAAAGTTGCCGAGCAAAGAAAAAAAAAAGATATCAAAAGTTATAGCAATTCATCCTCTTAAACAATAACACATTATTACACATATAAAAACAAAGGCTTAAACCTGGGCGTCTTGCACCTAAGGTGGAACCGCTACTGGATGCACATACAATGTTAGTTGCACCTTCTTCCACCTATCTAATTCATGAACTTTTTTGGGGTGCAGCAAAAGCATTACTACCAACCCTTGGCAGAAAGCTTCAAAAGATAAACCCATGGTTTCAAAGTTATAGAAGCAAGCACCCATGGTATTATGCTAGACCGTAACACAAACTAATTAACTAACTCAATCACAAAATCAAAAACCAATCGCCCAATCTTTGGGCCTTGAGTAGCCTCAGGTTTATGCCTTCACAGATGGAGGCAGCGGACTCTCAACCATACTGTCAGAAATTGACGTGCATCTCATTTGATGCAATCCCTCACCTACAGGAAGGCTCCCATTGCACAATGCAGCTGAAAATATAGAATGCAATGACAACATTTGTGATTTTCTATTCTTGATTAATGAAGTTTGACATGATTTACATAGACCATGCCTAAACTAAGTGCATGCTTGCTCGAGTGTGTTGCCAGCTTTTGCACAGTGATGGTTTTGACATGTAATTTTAGGCTCCAATTCAAAAGGTCACATGCTCACCTAAAATTATTTTCTATTTAAATAAAAATTGAAAACCAATTGCACAGCGATCAAAAGGTTCATGTGTGCAGTTTTTTGTTCGTCTTTCAAATCAAAATTTAGGAAAAGCAGCAGCTCCAAACAGCGTAGCGTTAGAAACTCATTCCACAATCATAGGGTGCCAAGAAACTCAAGCAAAAACCAAGGATATCAAAGATATAGGGCTTACCGTCACTGCTATTTTCTTCCACGATACTACATTTCTCACTGGCATTTCGTCAAACACTTCGTACACATACCTTAGCTCACTACATAAACATGAGTTTGGTTACACTCACAATGGGAAGGAATGAAAAAGAGGACATGAAAAATGCCCTAGAACAAAAAATTGGAAAGTAAAGCATTCGATTAAAGCAAGCAACCGAATTAGTCAATGAATTCAATAGCCACCCATAATCAGAATTCAGTGAACCTACCACCAAACTAACGTTCACCAGAAAAAGAAAAAGAAAAAAAAAAAAAACCTTATCTTTTCCTTTGATTTCTCCAATTCCCTCAAAACCCAATCAGATGCTAAACATTAGTTATCAAAAAATAAGCAAGGGTTACACCAACTGCAGCGCAAAAACCCTAACATCAAGAAAGTCAAAAATACTTCTTCTGGAAGAACCAGAATCCAGTGAAACTACTACCAAACTAACAAACATCGGAAAAAATTCAAACATTTTATTTTTATTTATTTATTAAGGAATTCAACATGAAATTAGGTTTGCAGCAACTGCAGCGGAAAAATCCTAAATCAGGTTTACGAACAAATTGAGAAATCAAGCGGAAGCTATTTGAATTTTCAACAAGGGAAGGGCGCCTAAAATTTTCAACAAGCGAAGGGGTCCGTCAGTGGTCGTGGAAATCGAGACAGAGAGGGAGGGAATGAGAGAAAAGTGAAAAAAAAAATACCTGATCACAATGTCACAAAGTCCATAGTGAAACAGAGATATAACAACGACCAAGGACAAAAGGCTGCTTCTTCTTGGGTGGAACGGAGAGATAAAAGAAAAGGTGTGAGAGAACAAGGTTTTGGCATCTTCGTTCCCTGAGAAAAGGTGAGGTGAGGGAGAAGAAAGGGGAACAAAGCTGTGTATATGAGGAATGGAAGAGGCGTCTGAAATGTTTCAAAAGGGATTGGGGATTTAGGGTTTCACTTAGGGGGCGTATTCGTCATTTCACGTGGCCCTTTTCATGTATAACGAATTATTTTCATCCTTTTCATATTTAGATGAATTTTATGATAACTTGTCCATGAGTTGGGAATAAAATGCCCCTCATTCCATTGAAATGTTATTTCCCCAAAAAATTAACCGCTGCCCACTAGGCCAATGTTGGCAGGTAGTCTTGTTTTCTTTAATGGCAAGATGTGATTAAAATATTGTATAGTTGGCAACTTATTTGTGATAAGGTCACAATAGTGTAAATAATCGGGCTTATCTTGCTCATTTTTGCTGTGCTCGCATGCATAACTCCTTGTTTTTGAATGATATTGCGCGAAAAGTGCATTTTTTGTGGTTACAGGTTTTCTTTGAGAATAAGACATTTTTTTTAATGCCACGAGCTCACTTCAACGCTGACCGGGGATCCGAGGGCTCCAAACGTAGCGATATCTGCGCTTGGGGGACACCGTCGAAGCCCCGGAACCAGCCTGATAGTGTAGTGAGAAGCTGTCCTTCCAGATTTCCTACCTGTAGAAGTGAAGGCCTACCGGTACAAATTGCTAACAGAAAGGCCATCAAGTTGCCACGTTCAAATCCTACCGGTAGAAGCATTGTTCGACCGGTAGAGAACCTTGCCTACTGGTACAATTTTCCAACAGATTGGCCACCATTTGCACCAATCTGCATCGGCCAGAGCCTATTGGTAGGAGATCAATGCCTATTGGTAGAAAACCAGTTCAAGCAGTTCTCATCTTTTGCATCGAAGATGTTCTACCAGTAGGTGGTTAGTTCCTACTGATAAAAGATCCCCAGATTCTGCAGATTTCTATTTTCTTTTGTAACTAAAAATGGGTACTATATAAACTCCCCTTTACACGTTTTTAGGGTTATGTTGTATCATTTTGAACCTGCTTTTTCTCTCTCTACCTCCCTCTCCTCTCCAACTCTCAATCTTTCATTAATGGAGCATTGATTGGTGGGTTTGAGGGTGGTTGGTCTTCATTAATGTTGTAAGTACCTTTGGGATCCTTATTGATCTAACTTTTATTACCATTTTCAGCATGATTTTGTGTTCCTCCTTCCTCCCCCTAGCTTATTTCACTTCTCCTTTCATTATTTGTGAGTAGTGTAGTAAGATTAGATTTTGGGATGATTAACATCCTGTAACCAAGGGTATTTCTTGTTCTTCTCTCATTAGTCTTCATTTTCTAAGGGTGAACATGTTTCGAGGGTATTTTCATGTATCAAAGCTTGGAGGTGTTAATCTCTTTGATCATGTGTAGGTAATGGTTTTGATTCCTTGCCATATATGATGCTTGCAGCTATGTCCTTTCAAGTGTTTGTCAAAATGACTTCAAAACCCTAATCATGTTTACCATACCTGTCAAAAAAGAGAGGAACAAGTATGCCGTTGAGTTATGGGCGTCAATTATCCCTGAACCTAACCTTTAGTTTAATCTCCAGTTAAAAAGCCATAGATAGGATAAGTAACTAGTTAGCAAAATTGAAACGTTGGTCGTCTCAATGCCGAAGTTTGGTTGGCGGTCCTATTGCCAAAACTCTCTATGCAAGCTAATCGCCAAACCGAGTTATGGATGCGGTTTCTGTGGATTCGATCCCAGACTTCCAAGTATTATTATGCTTTCAACTGACCTAGCCTTACGCTTGGGGTAAAATCTTCTACGACACACTTTGGTCGAGCAAGCATTTGGCGCAGTTGCCGGGGGGCGCTTTTTTTTAGAGCTTATATTGGAGGTTCTCCGAACCATTGTAAGTATCTCGCTTAATTTCACTTTGCAAAGTTTATACTTAATCTAGTGCATACTTCTAACCTGAGTTTCTTCTCTAACTTGCGGTGTAACGAAGTTAGAGTAAGTATAAACTAATGTATTATTTATTGTTCTTGTTTATCGAGGCGGGGGCACAGCCCCTCGAAGCTGTTGTTAGGAGGCAGCTGCCTAGCCCCTCTTGTCTGTTTACTTTGATCTTGTTGTCCATTGTGTTGGAAAAATGTATGCATATTAATTTGTTGAAAAATTATATGTATTACAATTACATATTTATTATGATGAATGTTGAAAAAATGATATTATATATTTTGATGATGTTTTCGGCAAATGCTAATCTATCGAAAAGTCTTTTTTCGACTAAATTTTCTAGGCCTTGAAACATTGCATAAAGTCTCTTGTATTCAAAAGCTCAATACATGCTTTAACAGAATTATTCAAATGAATTTTTGAGCTACAGGTTGACGAACTGGCTATATGAACAGAAGAGGTTGTCAACCGGACTTCACTGGATGGTAGACTGGTTGAGAGAGAGGACGACCTTCCGGTCAACCGGTAGTATATTTCTGCAGATCAGCAAAATCCCAACGGCTATATTTTTCCTAAATTACTCCAACGGCTCCAGTATTTTACAAACAGCTAGTAGGAGATTGGATGGCTATATAAGGCTTCAAGAACTTATTGATGACTACCACTCCAAGCTACAACATTCCATATCATTCCAAGAGCAAATTCTCCAAAGATCAAGTCCATAATTCTCTTTGTTCTTCCACTTTCATATTTTTCTTGAGAGAAAATTTGTACAAGTCGTGAGCGATAATTTTTGTACTTTCTCTACATACTTGTAATTCCTAAGTGAGTGTTTGAGTCAAACACTTGAAAGCTTAGAAGACCAAATTCTTGTTGAATTTGGGTGTTATTGTTTTTGAGAGCTTTCGGAGAAAACTCTTGCGGTTGCACTAGCTCCTCGGGAAATCTAGGGGATATGGTCGTTGTAAGCACCCGCAAGACTTACTGCTTGTAATCTTTTTGAAGATTAAAGGAATCTTCAAGTAGTTGCTTGAGGAGAAGTGGACTAGGCCGGACCGTGGACAAATCCGGGCCAAACCACTATAATTAGGTTCTATCTCTCAACTCTCTCTCTTTTATTTGCCCATATTATCTTGGCTATATTTGTTAGAGAATATTGTTAAATTGGTATTTTTACTTAGCATTCCTATTCATCTCCTTTCTAGGTTGCCATTTTTGGGTAACAATTGGTATCAGAGCCTCGGCTCTTGTTTGTAGACATGACCGTCTAAGAGTTAAGATCCATGGCAACCACTAGTAGCATATCTTGCATCGAGGGTCAATCCTGAAATAGGCCTCCTTTGTTCACAGGTTCTAACTATTTTTATTGGAAAAATCGCATGCAAATCTTTATTCAATCTACCAATTATGATTTGTGGAAAATTGTTGCAAATGGTCCAATCATCCCTACTAAGAAATCCGGAGAAGAAACCCTTCCTAAGCAAGAGAGCGAAGGGACAAAAGTGGATAAGAGTAATGTAGAAAAGAACTTTAGAGCTATGAATCTTCTTTGTTGCACAATAACTCCAAATGAATATGATTGTGTATCCGCTTGTGAAACCGCTAAGGAAATATGGGATAAATTGAAAATGGCTCATGAAGGAGATAGTCAAGTTAAGGAGTCTAAAATTGATATCCTTGTGCATAGTTATGAGCTTTTTAAAATGAAACCGGAAGACTCTATTTCTCAAATGTTTGCCAGATTAGCTAGTATTACTAACGGTTTGAAAGCTCTTGGCAAGACATATAGTCAATCTGAGATGACAAGGAAGGTGCTCCGCTCCATGCCATCAAAGTGGGATACTACCACTTCAATCATCCTTCAATCCAAAGACTTCTCAAAATATACTATGGATCAACTCATGGGATCTCTCATGACCGAAGAAATCCATATCAACCTCAAAGACGAGAAAGAAGAGAAGGTCAAAAATCTTGCTCTCAAAAGCACCTCACGCAAGTCCAAAATCCAAGATGACTCAAGAGATGAAAGCGAGGATGACAAAATTGATCTCATCACAAAGTCGCTCAAGAAACTCCTCAAAAATAGAGCATTTCGCAAAGGTAGAGGGTTTGCAAGAAAGGGTGGAGGCAAAATAGAAAATAGAAAAAAGGATCCAATCATTTGCTATGAGTGCAAGAAGCCCGGCCACATCAAAAGCGAATGTCCATACGCCAAGAAGTATTCAAAAAAGGACAAAAGGAAAGCTATGATGGCCGCATGGGACAATAGCGACGATAGTAGCTCCGATGAGGAGGGCGAGCAACAAGAGGTCGCTAACTTGTGTTTCATGACCACCGAAGAAAAAGAGGTAGATCTCTATTAATCTTATTCTTTTGATGAATTGCTTTTTGCTTATAAAGAATTGAAAGTTGATTTTGAAAAGGTTGTTTCAAAAAACAAAGCTCTTAAGAAAATGGCCAAGGAACTTTCAAAAGAAGTAAGTGATCTAGTTGAAGAAAGAGATACCTTGGAAGAAGAAAATGAGTCTTTGAAAATCTCGTCGGAAAAGGAAAAGCAAGTCTTGAAAAATATTCCTCAAGATGCATCTCTAGTCAAGCAAGTTGATAATTTGACAAACTCTCTTGCTAAACTTACCAATGGTAAAGACAACTTAGATATTTTTCTCAGAAAACAAATGGTTTCTTTTGACAAAGCCGGAATTGGATATAATCCTACTCAACACAAAAATCTTTTTGACAAGGATCTTCCTCCAACTAGTTATCCTAAGCTCACTTGTCATTTTTGTATAAAGATTGGTCATATTTCTCCAAATTGCTTTATGAAAATCTTTTCAAACGGTAGGAAGACTTGGATTCCTAAGAACCATGTCAATACTAACCCTCAAGGACCCAAAATGATATGCGTACCAAAAGTCAAGACTTGATTGTAGGTGTGCTTGAAAAGTACATGGAAGGATCAAAGCCAATGAGCACATAAATGAAGCTTGACAAAGATGAGAATTAGGGAGAAAGATGAAAGAAGATATTATCCTTCGCCACCGCAGTGACATTCCTACCTTGCCTCCTCACACCCATGTTGCTGATGTCTCAAATGGGGAGAAAAGTCTTGGTTTTATGTTTTTATGTTTTAAGTTTGTGTGAATTCTATGGCTTAGGGCTTGAATTTCTCGTATATACTTTCCCTATATGAAACTAACCTTGCAAGTATCACTTTGCGATCATGTTGTTGCATATGTCTCTCATATTCCTTAAAAGATATTATTTAGGGGTAGCATATACTAAGGGGGAGATTTGTTGGCATCATCTTTGCTTTGCATAAAAACTATTATTTTTGTGTCATCATCAAAAAGGGGTAGATCGTTGGAAAAATGTATGCATATTAATTTGTTGAAAAATTATACGTATTACAATTACATATTTATTTTGATGAATGTTGAAAAAATGATATCATATATTTTGATGATTGTGGGCTACCACAGCCCCGGGTGGAATCGGGGCGGCCCGAAAAAGATGCGCCACGCCGTTGTTGGATTTTTTTGAAAAATTTTGAAGAGTCGCCATCCGGATTTGTGGTTCGCCACCCGAGAAACCGTTTTGTTTGAAAATGATCGATTTGAATTGAAAACCAGAGATTTAAAAGGGTTCGGGAGCCACGTTACGAGGGGGGAAGGGTTTTACGGCACCCCCCTCGCCCGATTTGAAATCGGTCTCTACTAAACATTTGTGGGATTTTTCAAAGGATTTTATTTCATTAAGTCACTTAGCAAGTATCCACAGATATATAACAAGTACAGGAGGTGCATGCATGTGCATGTGTACAGGAGATGATGAATATGGTGGATAAATGCAGAAAGGCAGAAACTGGGAAACCCTGTCACTGATCTACTCTCGAGCGCTCGGAAGCACTCTCGAGCGCTCGATTCTTGTTAGTGCATCAGGATACAACAAAGTATAATACTGAAGAAGTAAACTGGAATAATATTTACACATGTCACAGACTTGACACAAGATTTAGCAGAATGAAATCAGACTCCATTCTGGCAAACCATGCTTCCCTGTCTTTCTAAAAAAAAAAATGGTTTTACAGTTGTAAGAGTTGAAAGGGGTGCAGTAGGGGAATGAAACTGGAAGGAAAAAAAATGGACTGAGCTTGCATGCAAACACTCTCGAGCGCTTGGGAGTGGACTCGAGCGCTCGGAAGTGTTCCACAACCCAAGATTGATTTCAACCAACTAATCCATGAAATGCAGTATGCTGGCATCCTAGATCTTCCCTTTTAAAGTGTGCTGGCATCCTAAAAGGATTTTCCTTTTTAGATCCAGACCAAGATTCTCTTGCATGCCTTCAATGCAAATCATTTATTTTATTTCACTCTGAAAACAGCAAATCGTTTGTACCGACAAACCTTAAAAGAGATGAAAAATTTTAAAACTCATCCTACCCCCCATGCATGTCCATTTAGGTGCTTAAAAGAATGAAACAGAGTTGGAACCACTCTCGAGCGCTTGGGAGTAGTCCCGAGCGCTTGGGAGTGTTTCCTGTAAGCTTAATGCATAAAACTCATTCATGTCCCATTGCTCATGTTATTACACCAAGGTATCTCAGCCCTTACTTAGTATTAAGGACTAAGAGGGCTGAGGGACCTCCCTCAGGAAGGAAAAGGAAAATAGCCCTGCCTTGCTTGACACTGAGGTAGAGGATTTCTACCTTTGAGTTGGAAGCTTGCTCCTTGGAAAAGGGTTTTGGGAAGTGAAATGAGGAAGACAGATCAGGAGAATCAGAACTGGAGAATGATCTGAACTCCTTGCATGTCTTTCACACCTTGGATTATTGTTGCTTTTTGTTTTGAAAATGAAGTTTTTTGAGAGAGATGGGAAAGAACTGCTCTGTTTGAACAGTCAAGCAGGGTTTTTAGAGAGAGAAATTTTCGTCCCCCTGATAGCTGAATACCAGCCTCTATTTATAGGCAAAAATTTTCCATCACATGCATTTGAAACAATTATTTTTTTAAGGGGAAAACTGCTGGTCTGAGGATTTTTTGACTGAGGTTGAGTGTGGACCGAGCTTCAGCTGGCTCAAAGGATTTGTAATGATGAATGCATGGGTAGTGGGAAGGCTCACCACTCATTGGCCAGCATAGAAGACTCGAGCGCTCGGGTTCAGTCTCGAGCGCTTGGGAGTTTACTCTCGAGCGCTCGAGAGTTCGTCAAATCTTAGGTTTTGAAAATGGTTTGGAGCGCTTGGGATTGATCCAGAGCGCTTGGGACTGATCCAGAGCGCTTGGGACTGATTTTGATATTTTATTTTCCCTTTTTAAAGCCTTCCAAGGAGCATTGTCTTGACCGGTCTAGGGCTTGTTTCAATCCGAATTCATCATTGGGGAGCCTCCGGGCCACAAATTAAGGAAGCTCGAAATGTCCAAATTGGGGTGTCTACAATGATGTTTTCGGCAAATGCTAATCTATCGAAAAGTCTTTTTTGGACTAAAATTTCTTGGGCTTGATACATTGCATAAAGTCTCTTGTATTCAATGTTTAGTATTTACAAAGACTTTGTAAGCTCAATACATGCTTTAACAGAATTATTCAGAAGAGGTTGTCAACCGGACTTCATTGGATGGCAGACTGGTTGAGAGAGAGGACGACCTTCCGGTCAACCGGCCGGACTACCGGTAGTATTGTAGACACCCCAATTCGGATCTCGAAGAGTCTTTGTTCGCCCCGATGATGAAATAAAGGAAATGGCACCTTTGTGAGCTTGAAAAAGGATTTCCCTAAGCCCATGTATGCCAAACAAACCAAAAGGTCCAAATAAAGCCCAGATAAAACCCAGAAAAACCCAGATAAAGCCCAAAAGCCCATGGACTGGACATGAGATACCGCGCAGAACGATAACATAAGCGCATGGCAGGTTCAAATTCAAGGGGTCATGCGCGGCCAACATGTACCGCATGGCACCTTGAGAAAAGTTCTGACTGGCTCAGAAAGCTATCGGCCACGCCAGTTTGAGCCACAATTGATGAATGGCTCAGCCGCAAGTGCACTTCTGGCCCGCCCAGAAAATACCTCCACTATTTGAAATTCAAAATCCATGGCATTTTGCCTATAAATTAACCCCTCCACTCAACGGAAAAGGGGCTCTCCTTTTGGCTCCTCTCTTGGCTTTGGGACATTATTACTCCATAAGCTTTTTCTCTCTAGTTTTTATATCCACTTTCCCATTTCCATTTCCAACTCTTAAAGAATGTCATTCCCAAAAGACATTCTTTAAGCACTTTCATTCACTCCCTTCTCATCATCAAAGTTGATCTCTCATTAACTTCAAAGTCCCATCCCCCAAAATACTTAACCTTCTCTCACACCCATACTTTCTTTGTCTCATTTAACCTCCTCCATCCACATCTGTCACGATCCATCCTCATTTTTGCATCAACCATCCTTGATCAAGCTCAACACCAAAGGTAAAAACAAATTTCCTTGGACTAGACTCAGTTCTGGTCTTGAGGGGGACTTTTCTGCAATTAGATCTATTTTCTTTTTGGTTAGATTATGACTTAAAACTCATTTTCATAAAATAAAGTCAGCACTGTGCTGAGGATCAGGTACCGCGCGGCTGGTTGACCAAGCGCGCGGCACCTTGATTTGCAGCGCACGACATCTTATATGTTGGTATTATCGTAGACAGGCTGACTGGATCTGAGTTATTTTCCGATTGTGACTGTCTGTATCTGTTGTTTACTGTTTTGTTTCTTTCAAAACAAGACCATATCTACAAGCCATGTTTTGGCTCTTCAAAAAGGTTTTCTAGATCATCCTGAATGATTAAGTACATTAAAAGCTATTTTGGGCCAATGTTTTAAGAAAACAACGACATCTTTGGAATGATCTGACTGTCATGGGGTTTCCGATGAGTTTTTCAAAAGATGTACGGAGAAAATAATGAGCTAGATGATGTTTTGAAAACTTGTAACAGTCTGACAGCAGGGTAGATGTCCCGCACGGCATGTTGAGGTGCCGCTCAGTGTGCCGTGTATAGTATGACTAAGGTCCAGACAGTTTGCCGAATGCTGTTTATTCTATCTGTTCACATCATTTTATCACTACTGTACAGACAGCACCACATGCACTTCAATGTGATATATTCTCCATGTCCCTTCCCCGCTATTTGCTTTTATTAAAGAGCTTGATATTCCAAATGATATTCAAGATTTCCCCTTTTTGAAAACATAAGAAGAGACCGGTTTTACCAGGCGAGTAGGGTGCTTTTTAAAGAAAAACCTTCCCCATTCGTAACGTGGCCCCCGAACCCAAAATCTCAACGTTTTCGCTAGACTAAAAGCCTTTTGCAAATGAGGTCTCGATTTCTCGGATCATCCATCTCCAAAATCCGGGTGGCGACTCTTCGAAAAAGGGCTCGGGAGCCCACAGTGGCGACTCTGTTGGGGAAATCAAACTTCGTTCAATACTTTAAAAAAAAAAAGTGTACAAAAGTATTGAATGATCAAGAGGGCCAAACTTGAAAGGTGTTTTCAAAAGGGGGATCTTCAAATATTTTTCGGAAGATTAAGCTCCTTTATCCTGTACGCTTTGCACTGCACAAGCCTCGCTAGTGTGTTTCGGCTATCTTGCCCGGTTTACCGGTGACAAGCTCTCCTGGGACGCCTAGCAACCCTCGACTTTGATGAGCCATTGTGCTGTTCGACCATTGTCTTGCAATACACTTGAAATGGGGTAGTACATCTTGGCTCTAGTCCGGGGAACCCTTCTGAGACCAAAACCAGCCTTTGCACTTGTACATAGCCATAGAACCTTCCCAATTAGGACTGGAACCCATGGCTAGGACTTATGTGTTATATCCTGTTTACGTGCATTTTATCCCTATACACACACATCATTCATGCATCATTGCATCTTGCGGGCTAGAGAATTAGGCTCCCTTAGAATTCTATAGGTCTACAGGTCCCTCCAGTCGGTCTAGGAGACCTTAAATCCATGGAGTTTGCGATACCTTCGGTGTTTGTCGTGCCCGAACGGCTCCCTTGGTTTGATTCTAGCCTTAAGCGCGTGCGTATCTGGATTTCGATGATCACATTGCTCTGTCTCGGATGGTCACGGTAAAGAGATTGGCTCTGGTTCTGAACCGCTCAGAATTCAACCTGCCTGACAGACAGCACCTACCTGGACTATTGGAAATCTTCTGTACAAACGTCTTAAGTGAGATTCAAGCCACGGTAGGTCCTAGGCCTTATTTCTAGGAGATGCGTAGTAGGTGGGGCGAGCATTCGGATCAGTTATGAGTTGCTCCCTTTTGACTTGTGCCAGCGCTGCAAACGTTGATCACCTGCGGAGAAAAGAGGCTGTACCCAATTGGTTTCGTCCATCTCAAAGACTAGTCCGCATAGACACCCTGGAAGGAACCCCACTGTTCGAAGTCCAAGTCGAGCAAGAAGAACAACCATTGCTAGAAGAACTTGTAATAGAAGAGCCCGTAGTCTCAATCCTGCCCGAAAATCCTTTACCCATGGCTGATCAAGGAGACGAAATAGAAGAACTCAGGCAAAACATGGCTAACATGGATGTTCAGTTTAAACAGTCCCTCGCCGGTGTCGACGCGCAACTCAAGTCTACCATAGTCTCTATGAAAAACGACATGAACATGATAATGGAAAGTATGCAGGAAATCAACGATAAGCTTCAGACCAGGCCACAGCCCGAGCGACTCAAAGAAAAAACACCAGCAGCTGATCCCAACCTGGCTGCCCTTATTGCTAAAATTGGCAAGCTGGAGGAATCTGTCCAAGAAACTAAGCGACTTGGGAAAGGAGAAATTGTATGAGCAAGCTATGCCTTTTTCCAAACGCCAAGTTGCTGGAAAAGTTCAAAGGAGTGGACTTTGCGAAATTCGATGGTACGGGCGATCCAAGGGCCCATCTCCAAGGATACGTTGGTTCCCTCACCATGCGTGGCATCGAGAAAGAAGCTATGGCCCAACTATTCCATGAGTCCTTGTCCGGTCCAGCTCTACAATGGTTCCTCACTCTCGAATCATCCAAGAAAAGGACTTGGGAAGACATCGGGACGGCCTTTATGGCCCAGTATGACTTCAACGTTGACCTAAAAATGACCACGAGGGAATTGGAAAGCACCAAGATGAGTGAGAAGGAAAGCTTCGCCGACTTTGTGAAGCGTTGGAAGGCTAAGGTTGCCCAGATGCAGAACAAACCCGATTTGAAAGAATAGATACGGATCATAATCAAGAACTTGCCAAGCTCCTTCGCTCCTTACATGGTTCTTTCTCAGGCTGCCCCAAATTTCGAAACCTTTTATGATTCTGGATTGGCTGTGGAGGAGGCTTTACGGGATGGAACTCTGAAGAAGAAAGAATCAGGATCCGGGTCAAAATCCAAAAGGACATACTTAGGAAATAGCAATGTTCTCTTCAGGAATACAAATCAGGCGGGAACCTCATCCACAAAACCCATAGAAGTCAACCAAATCTCCAAAAAACCAAAATCCCAAAGCCGAACCTTCACCCAATTCAGCACTCCCAGATCCACTATTCTTAAGAAACCCACAGAAATTAGAGTGTTGAAACTTCTTCCGCCACCACAAACCATTGCACCAAACCTAAACCAAAATGTCTACTGTGATTTCCACCAAATGCCTGGCCATACCACCGACAACTGCATCCGCCTCCGTCATGAAATTCAAAACCTCATTGACAACAAGGTTGTCGACGCTCCACCCTCGGATAAACCAAACACTGTTTCAAATCTTCTACCGCAACACAACACTCCCTTCCATATTAGCCAAATCACCCTAGCCAAAAATCAAAAACCTCCCAGAGTTTGACCCTACCCTGTTCATTGTCCCTGATACCAAACCGATGCCTGTTGTCGAAATTCCCGAAGAGACTGCCCTTTGTTTTCTATGGGAATGGGAAGACACATGGGGAGAATTGATTGCTGATTGGGAAGAGTTTGAAGCCGCCAACTTCCAAAGAAATGACGAACCCTTATTCGAGACCGGATGGGAAGTTGACTGGCAGAACATCTATGCTGATCCTCTTAATGGATTCTCTTTGTATGCGTTGTTTGAAAATCAAGAGGAATAGTACCAAGTTTTCCAAGAGATGCCTGAGTAGGGATGGGACCCAGTGCCAGATGAGTACCAGCTTCTAGCTTGGAATGACCCTCTGGACACCTTCTCCTTGCCGGCGCTGTTCGCCGAAGAATATCAGCCAGCATACCAACCTGGAGTGATGACATACAATTGGCCAGAACTCGCTCCGCTTCGCCCGGATTTCTCTCATTTCAACGACTTTGTTATTAATAACTTGTATAGCAATGTGGGCCTCACCCCAAACCCGAACATTCCTGGATTCGAAGAAGAAGTCACCAGTAATGGGTGTGATCCGATGGACTACCTTGTCAATAGGACTGAATCCGAGCTATCAGTTACCTTTCCAAAAGATGCTGATGTCGCTATGATGAACTTGTGGGACGATGAACCAGGCGCTGGAACAAACTTGTGGGCAAACACCGAGGTGGTCAACATAAAAGTGGGAAACGAGGAATGGACCGTCAACAAAACAGTGATGGAGGCTGAAAGGTGGAAACCCGAGGATCTGTGGGATGATTTAGTCATTGCTGATTTGGCCGCCAATCTGCAGGATACGACCATTGGAAACAAACGTAAAGCCCTTGCAGACTTATGGAGCGAAGAATCGAAGTATCGTCAGATTGATCATTTGACCAGAAGCGACTGTGTTTATCAACCTCCGAACCTTCAAATCGGAGAATCTTCCAACCCTGCAGCCCCTGGGCCCTCTGATCCCTTTACCACCCCAGTTAAAAACACTTTCCGACCCTTTGACCTACCAGCCAATGAGTCTTCCCGACCAGAGAAAAATCCTAAAGGAATGATTAAGCGCCAACTTGAGCAAACTCAGGCCAAGATGTCCATTTGGGATGTGCTAGTACATTCCACACGCCATCGCGAAGGGCTCATTCAAGCACTCTCTCAACTGAAAGTTCCCTCCGCCATAACCCCCGATGAGCTTGTGGCCCTGAATAAAACCATACCTATCAAGCATGCCATCACCTTTACCGATCGAGACTTACCTGCCGAAGGAACTGATCATAATCGGCCGTTGCACATCACCCTGAAATGCCATGGCAAATCGGTTCCAGTGATCCTAGTTGACAATGATTCAGCAATTAATGTCTGCCCACTCCGCGTTACTTATTGCTTAGGGTACAAAAATAAGGACTTCTCTCCATCAGAAGTCAAGGTCCGAGCATATGGTAACACTCAGAGAGATGTGGTTGGGACTCTCATGCTTCCTAGGACTTTCGGACCGTATCAGACGGAAGTGGAATTTCACGTGGTGAACATTACCTCCTCTTTTAACCTGCTATTGGGAAGGCCCTGGCTGCACTGACCAGACATCATGGCTGTGCCCACCACACTCCATCAGAAAATCCGAATAGGACTGGAAACGGGAATGCTCACTATCCACGGGGACTCTGGGATTCATGCCCCTGTTGAGGACAATGCCCCACTCTTGGAAATTCAGCATGGGGAAGAAGATATCGCCTTAGGAGGTTTCTCTCTGGATACCTCCAGATCTGTCTATTCAGTTAGAATTGATGACGACTTTGTCGTCAACAATGTCGCCATCAAAATGATGAAGAAGATGTCTTACATGCCAGGATTGGGACTGGGAAAGAATCTCCAAGGCCCTGCAAAGTTTGAAGCCCAGGGCACTCTAGTGCATACAACTGGCCTTGGTTACTCACCCTCGAGTAGTGGCAAGGTGAAAAGGGAAAACAGGCTAGAAGACTACTTTGTTAAAGAGGAAGCAAAACAGATCTACCAGGGGCAGCCGGAACCATTTTGGGATGAGGAAACCAACACCTTTTTACCAGCATTTGAAATATTTGCAAATGACGTTTGGCCAGAAAGTGAGGAAGAGTTCAAAGTGGTGGAGGAACAGAAGGAGCCCGCCGACTGGATTGAGGTTTTTGCCATGGGTAGTCTCGCAACTCTGTCTAGGGAGGACGAACCAATGGGTACGGCTATGGAAGCAGAAGTGCTAATGATGGGACAAGATACTCCTGAGGATCCGACTTTGCTCATCATGGATGCCGCTAGGGAATACAAGAACTGGACCTTCATACAGAGTGCAACTCGCCGTGGATCTGAGTCTGAGTCCGAGTCTGAGTCTGAGTCTTCTGAGTCTGCTAAATCCGAGCTGGTGCCTCTTGGCCCAAGCTCTTAGAGTCTGTATTTCGAGTTCGAATCCACCCGTGTGTATGGTGCCCCTGAGCCCTCCGTTAATAATGAAATGAATGAATCTGATTCCGCTTACTTCCCTGGCTGTGAAATAAATTGCGTCGACCCTGATGATGAAGAGATTGATTTCGACGGGGACATCCCCAAAGAAATTTGATCCCTAATCGATAGGGAAGATGAAAGGCATGCTCAACCTGTAAAAGAAGAAATTGTTTTAATAAATTTGAGAGATGAAGGGAATCCCCGGATGACTCAGATCGGTTCCGTGCTATCTGCGGAAGAACGCGAAGCCCTTGTAAACTTGCTCAAGGAGTTCGAAGATGTGTTTGCATGGTCACACGCAGATATGCCCGGAATCGATCCTGAAATCGTGGAACACCGGATCCCCCTTTATCCCGATGCAAAACCAGTAAAACAGAAACTAAGACACATGAGACCTGACTGGGTGCTTAAGATAAAGGAAGAAGTCACCAAACAGATCGACGCTGGATTCTTAATGGTAACCGAGTACCCTCAGTGGGTCGCAAACATCGTCCTCGTGCCAAAGAAAGATGATAAATTAAGGGTCTGTGTTGAATTCAAGGACCTTAACAAAGCTAGCCCTAAAGATGACTTCCCGGTACCGCACATCGACATGCTGGTTGATAATACCGCCGACCATGCCCTGCTCTCTTATATGGATGGTTTCTCAGGGTACAACCAAATTCTCATGGCTCCGGAAGATCGGGAAAAGACTACGTTCGTCACTGAATGGGGGACGTATTGTTATCGAGTCATGCCCTTTGGACCGAAGAACGCAGGATCTACTTACCAGCGAGCCGCCACGACATTGCTGCACGACATGATTCACAAAGAGGTGGAAGTCTACGTTGATGATATGATTGTTAAGGCCAAAGAGCGAGAAGGACATCTACCTGTGCTCAGGAAATTCTTCGAAAGGATCAAGAAGTACAAGATGCGGCTTAATCCGGCCAAATGCACGTTTGGAGTCACTGCAGGGAAAATGCTTGCGTTCATGATCACCACCCGCGGCATCGAAGTCGATCCATCAAAGATCAAAACCATCCTAGAAATGGAGCCGCCACGATTTGAGAAGGATGTAAGGAGCTTTCTCGGCAAAGTGCAGTTCATTAGTAGATTCATAGGAAAGTTGACCTCAACTTGCTAACCCCTGTTCCGCTTGCTCAAGAAAGGAGTGCCGTTCACTTGGGATGATAGGTGCCAGAAAGCTTTCGAAGCCATCAAGCCCTACCTGCACAAGCCGCCAGTACTAACGCCGCTCGTGACAGGAAAACCTTTGATCCTGTACCTGTCAGTCACTTCGTCATCGATGGGGTGTATGTTAGCACAGGAAGGAGACGATAGGGTTGAAAGGGCTGTTTACTACCTCAGTAAAAAGATGGTTGGACCCGAAGAACGTTATACTCCTTTAGAAAAGACATGCTGGGCACTCGTATGGGCTTCCAAGAAGTTGAGGCATTATATGCTGGCCTACCCGGTGAAGCTAATATCTCGAATGGATCCCCTAAAATATCTATTTGAGAAACCGGCTCTCACAGGGAGGATGGCACGATGGTTGCTGATGTTGGCCGAATTCGAGTTAAAATATGTCACCCGAAAGTCAGTAAAAGGAAGAGCAGTCGTAGAATTCCTAACCGATTGCCCAGTCAAGGGAGGGGAAGATGCCGAGTTCAATTTCCCTGACGAAGACATAATGACGGTGGCCGAGGATGCTTGGCAGTTGTACTTTGATGGAGCAGCCAACCAGAAAGGGTTCGGAATCGGTGTGTTGCTAATTTCGCCCGATGGATCGCACATCCCGTTGGCATTCAAGCTTAACTTTGAAGTCACCAATAATTAGGCAGAATACGAAGCTTGCATCGTGGGCATGGAGGCAGCCATCGAGATTGGCAAAGAAAAATTGGAAGTCGTGGGAGACTCGAACCTGGTTGTATCCCAAGCAAACGGCGACTGGAAGGTTAAGGAAGAGAAGCTGAAGCCATATCATTAGGATCTCGAAGATCTTATCCCCCACTTCAGCAAGGTGATATTCACTCACATCCCGAGGCTCAGAAATCAATTTGCGGACGTTTTGGCAACACTGGCATCTATGGTCGAGATCCCTGTTGGTGTAAAGTTAAGGCCGATTGTGATAGAACAAAGGGATACACCGGTGTACCAACATGTCATGGTGGTCGACGAGCCCGACGACGGTCACCCATGGTACTACGGCATTTGGAGATATGTGGAAAGAGGAGAATACCCCATGGGAGCGAGCAAGAAGGACCGAATCGCTCTTCAAAGGATGGCGGCTCAGTACATTATCTGTGGAGGAAACCTATACCGAAGATCACACTATGGCACACACAAGTTGTGCATCCATGGAGAAGATGCAAAGAGGGTAATGGAAGAAGTCCACGAAGGTGTATGTGGCCCCCACATGAATGGCATAATGCTTGGAAAGAAAATCATCAGGCAGGGATACTATTGGTCCACCATGGAAACGGAATGTGTGGAATATGTACGAAGGTGCCGAAAATGTCAAATTCATGCCAACCTCACGCATGTCCCGCCGCACGAGCTACAACAAATGACCTCGCCATGGCCTTTCTCAACATGGGGAATTGATGTCATCGGAAGAATAATACCGGCGGCTTCCAACGGTCACAAGTTCATTTTAGTAGCCATCGATTACTTTACGAAATGGGTAGAAGCTGCTTCCTACACCATTTTGACCGCAGTTCAAGTTGCGCACTTTATCAAGCAAAATGTCATTTACCGGTACGGGGTTCCTCAGGCTTTTGTATCTGATAATGGAGTTCATTTTAAAGGGCGAGCTCGGGAAGTATTGGATGAGTTTCAAATCCAAGTACATAAGTCGACGACTTATCGGCCGCAGACCGATGGCGCTATGGAAGCAGCTAACAAGACGATCAAAGCCATTCTGGAGAAGACTATCCAATCTGCAAGGGACTGGCATGAGCAACTGCCCCTAGCTTTGTGGGGATATCGCACGTCTGTACGAACACCAACCGGGGCAACACCTTACTCTAAGGTTTACGGAATGGAAGCAGTGCTCCCCATCGAGTTAGAAGTCCCATCTCTTCGGACTATGATTGAGTGCGAAGTCCAAGAGGCGGAATGGTTGAGTAATCGATTTGAAGAACTAATGCTGTTTGATGAACGCCGGTTGAGGGCTCTTTACCATAGTCAAGGGTATCAATGAAGGATTGCACGGGCATTTAACAAGAAAGTGAAACCCAGGGACTTGGCAGAGGGTGACATGGTTTTGAAGAAATTCGGGCTCCGGTCTACGACCCACGAGGAAAGTTCCGACCAAAGTGGTCTGGGCCATACATCATTAAAACTATCCTATCCGGAGGAGCCACACAGCTCATCGACTTGGACGGAAACGAATTCTCAACCTTGGTTAACTTGGATCAACTCAAGCGCTACTACCCTTGAGAGAAGCTCGTTGGGCTGCAAACCGCAAGGGCGAGCAGTCCCAGTCAAAAATTAGAGCAAAAGGCTGCTAGGATGAAAACCCGTCAGTGCATCTTAGGGAAAAGTTAAGGCATACAATAAATGAACTCGCTAGACCAAAAACCCGAAAGGGCGGTTCTACGCAAATGTTAGAGCGCAAAAGGAGAGTGTCAAAACCAGAGCGAACCCTACCCCTGAACTACGTCATGACCTGATTCCTTCGCCAGAAGGATACGTAGGCAGTCTCACACCGAGACTCGGTCACAATCTATCAAAATAAAAATCTAGGTTGAGAAGGTTCGAAGAATAAAGTCAAGGAGGGGGAAACCCTCTGTAGACACCCCAATCTGGACTTCCAGATTAGTTTACTTTTGGTTTTTGATTCCCCGAAGATGAAATGGATCAAGAACACCCCAGGAATGATGGCATGTTTGAGCTTTGAGTGTTTTCAAAACTTTTTTAAATTCTCGGAACCCTACTGGCATGCGCCGATTTTTGATCAGCGCGCGCTGGTTAAATTTGCAACGGACCCGCAACTTTCCATTTTTGGAAGGTTTCTGGAAGGTTTCCAATAATGGAAGGATTCTAGAATGTTCTAGAAGATTTTAGAATGTTCTAGAATGTTTCCATTATTGGCATGTTTCTAGAATGTTTCTATTATTGGAAGGATTCTAGAATATAGAATGTTCTAGAATAAATTCCATTAATGGAGGGTTACCATTAATGGAATGGTCTTTGCCTTATAAATACCCCCCCATGTTAGTCTTTTTAAAGGGTTCAAAAAAATCAAAGACAAAAGGTTTAGAAATCCATACACCTTGGGTTGAAAAAAGGTTACAAAATCTTACACCTAATTTTCACACCTTGTTTCTACAACTCAAAAGCATTCAACCTCAACTCAACTCAAAGCTCAAGCACTCTTTCAACTCAAGTTCAAGCACTTTTTCAAACTCAACCAAAGGTATAGCATACCTACCGTTTTCCTGTTCTGATCTCCGAGGGGAACTGGCAGGGCCAAGGCTGGTAATCAATACCAGTCCTGGCCCTAAAGTCAGCAGAAATACAAGAATCCATGCGCGATGGACTCGCTCACTCGCGCGACTGTTCTCAGTTGCTCGCGACAGTCCACGTGGGGTTTGGGATGCTGGACATATTCTTGATTTTGTTATGTCTATGTTTATTACAGAGCATGTTAGGCTTTAGCTCACTATTTTGCATGTTAAAACTCTTAGCTTAGCTTTTATTGCTTATTTACTTTGTTGGAATGCTTCTGGGTTGCTTCTGGACATGTACCAGGGCTCAGAACATGTAAAGCAGTTCCTGGAAGTCCAGTCAGGACACTCGCAGGACTCACTGTCGCGCGCGATGGTCCTCTGAGTCCAATGGCCTTGCATGAGCAGCTTGGCCCTTGGCCTCTGTTTTAATACCCCACTGTTTAGGGGTTGTATTTCAGTTTATTTAGCTGCTGTTTATAATAATTTGTAATAATTATTTACTTTCAGTACCTATAAACTGCTTGGTTTGCCTACTGGGTGTGCACTGGTCCTTCCAAAACCCAGAAGGGGATAAAAATCAACCTGTGGTGAGACTTGAACACTCGCGCGAGGGAGTGGGTGTATCGCGCGATGGTCCTTTTTGCATGCACGTAGATCCATGCATGCAAAGGTGGTTGTCATGTGTGATACACCTATTCCATGAGCAACTTGGTTTATTCTGATCAAGGGGTTAAGTTTTATCCCGTTTCATATTTGCCATTCATCCATGCCATATTCAATCACATCCTGCAAAACGTGTTACAGTTTTAAATCTCCGATTAACTGTTCCCCCGCCCTAATTGGCTTAAAATTGGTTAAAGAAGAAATCGAATCACAATCATTTGCAAAATGTCTAAGTAGAGACCGAACTTCGGATTGGGCGAGAGGGGTGCCTTAAAACCCTTCCCCTCTCGTAACCTGGCTCCCGAACCCAGATATGGTTATGACGGACTGGTTCCTTCACATTTTCAAATCAAATAGCGCGGCAGGTGCTTCGGAATACGGTTCCTTGGGTGACGGACCTTCAAACCCAGGTGGCGACTCTGTGTTTTTGCGAGCACCTGCTTCTCTGCTCGTGCTCCCTCGATCTATCGGGCCGCTTTGGTGCAAAAGGAACGGAATCCTTTTCCCAAGGGCATGCTGCCCACACCCTCCAAAACTCATTTTTATTAATACGATTACTTCTACTACATAAGGTTGAGCGAAGCTTTCAAAAATAAAAAGAAGTACGACATCATGGGTCCACAATTTATTCACCGGTCAGGGTGGTATGATCGAGTCAGTTTCCTTGAGCTCCAGCCCTTGTAGCAATGTCCCTCTTGAGCCACTTTCGATAGCTCCCGCGTACCGCCACAAAAGGGTAAGGATGTGCGTCAGTCACCTCACGCGTCCTCTAGAAATGCTGGTAATGGCAAAGAATTGAATGGCTAAAGAGATGCAGAATCACATCCACAAGAACCTCTGCAGGGGCCTCCTGCCTCAAACCTAGCTGACGCTGGATACGGTAAGGGATGTAGAAGGTGAAGGCTCCCAAACCAGCAAGAACGACCCACTGAGGGCCCATGTAATGCACTGTCATAGGCGGGAGGTCCAACCATCGGCTCCTCCAAGAAATGGTCTCAGCTCGCTGGCGCCTGAAGAAGTCAACCCATTCGACCCTGCTCCTGTCAGCAAACTCAAAACATCACTGAGAAAGTAACCTCGCCTCATATGACCAGTTGTCGGGAGGAATGGTTAGCACGTTCACCTTATCACAAAGCCAAACCTGTGAGAAGAGAGAAAACAAGTAAGAAATCGTAGAAAACTGAGCCGAGGGTTGAGGTAAAACGAGAACGTGAGATAAACCCGAAAAAGGAGAGCTGAGTGAGAAGCCAACCTATAGGAGGAAAGGACTACCCCCAAAAGCCCCGGTCTCCCAAAAACGGACTTTGTCCAAACCTTTGAGCGTCTCGGCCAAAACCATCGGGATCACGTCCTTTCGGGCCATAACCTAAATGGCGACGCTAACCAATGCCGAGCTAGCGTGACCGGTAGAAGGGACCAAGAGGTAGGCCGCAAGCAAACACATGCAGAGAGCGGTCATGCGTCGAGTCTGATAAGTCATATCCGCATGATCGCCAGGAGGAGAAAATAGCTCGATAAGGCGCATAACATTGAGATGGCCATTACTAACCAAGTAGCGAGCAGGGCCGTCACCCAATCCAAGGGCCGCGGCCAAAACTCTATAAGCACTCTCACGCACGGGAGGAATGATGACCTCCCCAGAGCCGAAACCCCCGAGGTACGCACGGAACTCCTCAACAGTAGGACAAAGCTCCTGATCGCCAAACTGGAACACGTGGACCTCCGGATCCCAGAAGCTTGTGGCTGCCCTTAAAAGCTCGGGACAAAGATGAATATTGTGGAGGTACCGCATGGAATAGAGACCGTGGGCTCAAAAGTTGAGCCAATCAACGCCTTCCATGGAAGCCAACCACAGACGGAGAGATCCGGTGAGAGAAAGAGCCATTGCAAAGAGTAAAGAGAAAGATAGGAGTTGAATGAAGTGAGGAGAATGTGGTATGAGGAAGCTTGAATTTATAGAAAGGGTGGAGAGGACAACTTCAACTTTCAAAATGCCTTGGGCTTCCAAAATGCATGTTTTCCATGAGTCCTACATAGGGAAAAGCTTGGTCATACCCTAAAAGGCTCAAAACAGACATGCACTGGTTCAGAAATACCATTGCATGGGTCAAACCTCAGTTCTCGTGCAATCTGTCTTGGGAAACAGCAAAACTAGAATATGACAGGAAAAGAGCCACACGCAGCACCTTGACATGTCATGCGGTACGGTAAAACCAGGGAAATCCCGCGGCATGTTGATCAACGTCCCGTGTACTAGAACAAGCCTTGCACGGCACCTTGGAGCATCCGCGCGGCACCTTAAGTTTGCATTTCTGCAGTTTTTGGCAGCAGAACACCAAAATGGAATTGAGGCATTACGAAGCACCAGCAAACACCAAAACACACTCTAATGGGTATTTGGGACTTCAGGGATGTTTCGTTTCGAGACAACTCTCGGGATTCGTTGTCGTGATATGAAAACTCGATAAAATTCCGTTTCTTAAGCTATGTCAAGGTGTCAAAATCCGTTTTGAGTCATTCCAAGTTGATTTTCTGAGTCCCCCATGTCATAATAGTCAATAGTGACAGTCCAAGTTCTGGTTCGTGTTCAAAGTCGAAACTCGAGAATGTCACATGTTAAAGTCAGCATTTTCTTACTTTTCGAGTATGTTTCAAAAGCAAAGTTGAGTTTTCAAGTCTCATATCAGAGTTTGGAGGTCATTATTGCCTCGCAGCTATGTCCGAAGTTGGTTACGAAGGTGTCTATGTAACTTCTCGTATGCAAAGTCAATCTTACAAAGGTTTATCTAACTACTTTCTTTGATTTCTATTCCATTGTCAATATGCTTTGATTGTTAATGTGTCACTCATCGTAAACCTCACATTCAGCTCAATCTCTTGAATCAACGACTAGTTGCACGTTCCAGTCAATGTTTTAGTTATTCAGTTTTCTTCATGCAAACAAAAGAAGATTGAATGGCATAAACAATGAAAGAATAGATCTCTGTATACAAATCCCAAAGGCATCCATGAGTCGAAGTACAAAAGGGGCGTAATGGCCCGATGATCAAAATCCTATCTACCAAAGGCAAACAGGTGCCCTACAAAAGAAGCACGCAGGCTCCATCAAAAGAACAAAACAAACGAAGGAGCTCAGCTCTCATCGTCATCCCCGTCCTCGCCCTCCTCCTCGTCCTCCTCAGAAACCTCCTCGGCTGCTTGAGAGCTGCTCACCTCCTAAGTGCCAGTCGCTCTGGGCACGGTGCTCCCTAAGTTGGCCTCCAGGTCAACGTCCGAAGGCTCGGCGGTCTCGTCCTCAGAGATGTCGATAGGCTCATCCTCAGTCCTCGCTGAATGCCGTGCCCTATTCGATGACGGCTCTTTCCGAGAGCCAGCAGAGGAGACCTGTGGCGCTGGAAAACGGGCGGACTTCCGTCGTAACCCTCGTGAAGCACCTCCTCTAGCCTGCAATGGTATTACATTCATATAACATTTGCATCATAATCATGATATAAGCGATATAAATAAAGTAAATGACTAAGGTTCAAGAGTTTACCATCGTCCCACCAGTGTGCGGCAACACCTCTGGAGGGTGGCCCATGGCGTACTGTCGCACCAGCTGCTCCAGGCCCATCATGGCCTCCGCCATCTCCTTCACATACTCTGGAGGCGCCTGCAGTGGAGAAGTTGGTCAGAACATGCAAAAGAGCGAATTTACGAAGGAATGAAAGCACATTATACCTGAGCAAGAAACTCTCGAGCCTCAGCTGAAGGACGTGGCACCACAACCAGGCCAGGGGCTCCCTGAGCAGTCGTCACGTCCACTGTCCAAGAGAGGGCAGGGAAGCTAGTCCAACTCGGGCCCGCACCGTCGCCACGGCCTCCACCTCCTCTGCCTCCATCACTTCTACCTCGCTTTTTTCCCCCTCTTCCTCCAGCACCGCCTCGCGCCGCCTGCGCCGCTTCCCAAGTGGCGCGTATCCCTAGACTCGGGATCAAGTACCGAGCACAGTACTTCGCGTAGTCAGCAGCAAGACCAACGCCCGCCTGGAAGAACGGCTCAAACTCGAGGTTCGGCCGTGTAAACCGCTCGACCTCCCTTCGCGTGTACTGGCCTGTCCTCTGCACCAGAGCTGGGAGCGGTCCAGGGACTCGAAAAGCGTCTAACCTCATCGACTGACATGACACTCGGTCACCCAAGTACCACTGCCAGCCGTAAGGGGACTTGAGAAGCACCCTCCCCCTGGCAACCTCCTTACTCTGTGCGACGTAGGGGATTTCGAAGCGGTCCGAGATCCGCCAGCGGACCTGTCATCAAGAGTGAGCAATATCATTACGCTGATCGATTGGAAATGGACAGGAAAGTTATGAAACGAATATGGAAGTGCATTAGTACCTGGTCAGGACGCAGCTCGTCTAGATAGAGGTGGAAGGCATCCAGATTGCCTCTTCCCTTCTTCACTCCCTTATACTCCTTCGACCAGCGTAAGGCCCGATGGAGTATCGTGTCGTCAGGACACGTGGTCTCAGGAGTGTAAATCTTTATCACCTCGTATGACCAGAGCTGCAAATCATGACATTGAAAGTTAGCAGAAGATATACATCGAATGAATGCAAATGGAAAGCTAATTATTCAAAAGAAAGGAACCAAGGTGTACCTCCCAGACCCTCCAGTAACCTCTGAGGCTCACTCCTGCTCCTCGAGAGAGGGACCCCATGAAGGTGTAGCACGTCCCCAATGCTGCACCTCCCCAGTCGAAGTGGGCGATCTCCCCGACGTCCCTCAAAGCTGGGAGAAGCGAAAGGTGTACCCGGTTGCGCCTGTTGGGAAACAAGGACGCACCAAGCAAGTACAACAAGAAGCACCTCGCCATCTACTCCTCCTGTACCCTGTCCGTCGGGACATCCTCTGTCCAAAACCCAGGAGATGGGCGTACTTGGCATCGTCAGCCTCCGCCCTCAACTCGTACCCTAGCATCTCCCGCTGGAACTCCGCCTGTCTCCCCGTAGTAGTGTCAAAGGGGATGGGGTCACCTCCGACCCTGACACCGGTGATCGCTGCAAAGTCCAACGGCGTCACGGTCAGCTCGCCAAAGGAGAAGTGGTGGGTATTCATCGTGTTCCACCACCTCTCAGCCAGAGCCCTCACCACTAGGCGATCATTGCACACACCCCTCGTCAACACCCTGACGAACTCCCCGAAACCCGCCTGCCTCACTATCTCCTGCACTGCCCTGGGCTGCTTCTCCTAGAAAGTGGGCACGTCTGCCGAACCACCGTAGCACGAGAGCGAGATCGCCTGTTGCAACAAATCAGCAATATTTAATACATGAGCATAACATGCAATACAACGGTATACTTGGAGCAAGGGAATGGAAATACAGTGCATTGGAATTTGAAATGCAAATATTTAAAATGTACCTCATCTCGGCGTAAGGAAAGGTGCTGTTGTGGGTCCCTCAGAACCAAAGCCTCGTCGTACGTAGGCCTCCTCGGTGTGTAAGGGTCTAAGAGAGATGGCACCAGTACGTGCTGGAAGGGCACGTAGGTTGCCGCGTCATAGGCTGCTCGCCTCTGTAAGGCTAGCGTTGCCTCGTCGACCACATTCTGCGAGGGACCATCACCTCTCCGGCCTCCTCGTCAACTCGCTCCTCCTCAGCGTGTGGCTCCCTGGCACCCCCGATCCCAAGCTCAGCCTGCAGCTCCGCCTCGCGGGATGCAAGCAAAGCCTCCGCCAACCCGGGGAACCCCCGCACTACCTCAAGCAAGTCCTCCATGGACGCCGTCGCTAAGTAGTCACCCATGCCTATATAGCGTGACGACCTCGCACCTGCGCCGCTGCCCACAAACATGGGCGGTGTATCCCTCACCACCGGCTCATCCTCGACGATGGGGGCCTTCCCCAAGTCAGCCCGGGGCTCTCTCACTAGAGAGGCCTCTGTCTCCTCTACTGCCCCGTCCAAACTACCACCACCAGGACCCTCCGTGGTCCTCTCCTCCACACCAGCCGTTGCCCCCAATTGGCCCAAGGCCTCGGTATCGCCCCTCGACTCCACTGCACCCGGAGTCTCCGTCTCTTGGCCGTACCTAGCCAATACTACACTGTCACCATCGCCACCACCACTGCATTCCACTGCGACAGCCGCGACCACGGTCTCCTCGGCCAATGCCGGCTGAACCGAGACTTCTGTAGTCTTCGGTACGCCCCCAACTGTCGTGTCATCCCCCGGAGGGATGGGAGATGATGTGACCTCGGCCCGAAGTGATGTATAATCACCGGCATATCGCTCTGCTCCATGATCGTAATATGGGAGAGAAAGAGGGAGAGAGCAGTCGAGAGAGAGAGACAAATGAAGGAGTGAGCAGTGAGAGAGAGAGCAGTCGGGAGAGAGAGAGCAGTCGGGAGAGAGAGAGAGAGAAAGAAAGAGATAGCCGTGAGAGAGAGAGAGATGACCGAGAGAGATAGGAGAGAGAGGGAAATTCAAACGGTGCGAGGTGTATTGTATACACCTCGCGTATATATATAATCCCCTGAACCGGTTCACCTGAAAACCAACTCTGGACCGAGTTCACAGCCCAAGGAGCCGCACGGCACCTTAGATCAGGCGCGCGGCACGTTGAACGAGCATGCAGTACTTTTGGTTTGAGGTACCGTGCGTCCCTAACTTAGCTACGCACGGCACATTGATTTGTTCGACAGTCCTGATTCCAGAAAGCAGTTTGTGGCATTTAAGCAATCATGATCAATTCGTTCAGAATCGTAAGTTGGATACAAGCAAGTAGAAAAGAAAGGGACTTTTTCATTCATAAAAGCCCAGGGTTTCCCCCGGGGATCGTTCATTACATTTTTTTTCAAAAAAAAAGAAGAAGAAAACAAAAAAAAAGAGAGAAAACAGAAAACGGGCCTACTGCCCTTTCTTCTTCTTCTCCTTCTCCTACTTTTTCTCCTTCTTCCCCTTCTCTTCTCTTGGCCTCAATCGCTCCCCTCGTCCGAGGCATCGTTCGCCCCGTTCGAGCGGCCGTTCGACTCATTCGGGTTGGCCTCGGAGTTCTCCGCCGCCTCCTCCGAGTCATCCCTTGATGCGTGCTCCCAGTCATCCTTGTCATCCAGTTGATCAAAGCAGAAGTCCTGGAGGTTGGACGCCGCACGGCGGAGAGAGCGGATTGTCGTGATAAGCCGCGCGATTTGTGTGTTCAATTCTTCAATTTCCCCTCAGTAGTAGGCCATCTCGGCCTCCAAAGACTCTATGCGGGCTGCTAAGCGACTGTTATCCATGCCGGAGTTTCGGAAGGGAGAGGAATGTAGAAGGACTTAAGAGATTTTGTTGGTGGTGCATAGAATGACGCACCACCATGCTTATAAAGCCATTCCAGCCATCGAAGGGGCACGCCCGAATTAATGGCACCCTTAAAACCTATCAAGTGTTCTCGGAAATCGAAGGGATGCATGGGAAAAAGAGGTGCCGTGTGCCACCCATAGGGCCCGCGCGACATGTTGGTTCTAGGAGATTAAAAAGCTTTTTCTCGAAAATTGATCCACTCAGCCACCAAAACCTTCTTGAAAATCCAATATTCCAGCCGTTTTGCAGCAAAATTTCTAAGAATGTTGTGTATTGATTATTGCACCATTTGATTCTTATCCCCCGGGACTCGTGGGATTTCGCGTACCCTGGAAATCTGTCGTAATTCACAAAATCCATCCTCTAGGACTCAACTTAATTCACCATCACCGTTCAGGCCTCCCGAAGGCCCGTCTTTAACTTTTTGGCCTCCCGAAGGCCCGTCTCGAATTTTTCGGCCTCCCGAAGGCCCGTCTTTAATTTTTCGACCTCCCAAAGGCCCGTTTTTAATTTTTGGGCCTCCCGAAGGCCCGTCTCAAATTTTTCGGCCCCTCGAAGGCCCGTCTCGAATTTTTCGGCCTCCCGAAGGCCCGTCTCGAATTTTTCGGCTCCCGAAGGCCCGTCTCGAATTTTTTCAGCCCCCCGAAGGCCCGTCTCGAATTTTTCGGTCCCCCGAAGGCCCGTCTCGAATTTTTCGGCCTCCTGAAGGCCCGTCTTGAATTTTTCGGCCTCCCAAAGGCCCGTCTCGAATTTTTTGCGATATTTTGCACGACACATGGCACCACTAGCACTTTATTGTTTACTCTGCACGATTTTTGTCCTCTGGGACTTGTTTTCCCGCATTTCACTGTCCCAATTGAACTACGCTGGTCTGATCCCTATAATAGGGTACGTAGGTAGCTCCCCGAGCGCGACCACCATTCTTATTTACTCGCATTTTTCATTTTGTCTCTATTCAAAGGCTCTAGAACAGCGGATTAGGATGCCTATTCTTTAAGTGCCACTCGTACCAACCAATGGTATCCGAGTTACGTTAAAAAGGAACTACTGTAGACACCCCAATCCGGACCTCGAAGAGTCTTTGTCCGCCCCGATGATGAAATAAAGGAAACGACACATTTGTGAGCTTGAAAAAGGATTTCCCTAAGCCCATGTAAGCCAAACAGACCAAAAAGTCCAGAAAAGCCCAGATAAAACCCAGAAAAGCCTAGATAAAGCCCAATAGCCCCTGGACTAGACATGAGATACCGCGCGCAATGACAACATAAGCGCACGGCAGTTTGAAATTCAAGGGGCCGTGCGCGGCCAACATGTACCGTACGGCACCTTGAGAAAAGTTTTGACTGGCTCAGTAAGCTGTCGGCCACGCCAGTTTGAGCCACAGCTGATGAATGGCTCAGCCGAAAGTGCACTTCTGGCCCGCTCAGAAAATACCTCCACTATTTGAAATTCAAAATCCTTGGCCTTTTGCCTATAAATTAACCCCTCCACTCAAGGGAAAGGGGCTCTCCTTTTGGCTCTTCTCTTGGCTTTTGAGCATTCTTACTCCATAAGCTCTCTCTCTAGTTTTTATATCCACTTTCCCATTTCCATTTCCATTTCCAAGTCTTAAAGAATGTCATTCCCAAAAGACATTCTTTAAGCACTTTCATTCACTCCCTTCTCATCATCGAAGTTGATCTCTCATTAACTTCAAAGTCCCATCCCCCAAAATACCTAACCTTCTCGCACACCCATACTTTCTTTGTCTCATTTAACCTCCTCCATCCACATCCGTCACGATCCATCCTCATTTTTGCATCAACCATCCTTGATCAAGCTCAACACCAAAGGTAAAAACAAATTTCCTTGGACTAGACTCAGTTCTGGTCTTGAGGGGGACTTTTCTGCAGTTAGATCTAATCCCTTTTGGTTAGATTCTGACTTAAAACTCATTTTCATAAAATAAAGTCAGCACTGTGCTGAGGATCAGGTACCGCGCGGCTGGCTGACCAAGCGCTCGACACCTTGATCTGCAGCGCACGACATCTTATATGTTGGTATTATCGTAGACAGGCTGACTGGATCTGAGTTATTTTCCGATTGTGACTGTTTGTATCTACTATTTATTGTTTTGTTTCTTTCAAAACAAGACCATATCTACAAGCCATGTTTTGGCTCTTCAAAAAGGTCTTCTAGATCATCCCGAATGATCAAGTACGTTAAAAGCTGTTTTGGGCCAATGTTTTGAGAAAACAACAACATCTTTGGGATGATCTGATTGTCATGGGGTTTCCGATGAGTTTTTCAAAAGATGTACGGAGAAAATCATGAGCTAGATGATGTTTTGAAAACTTGTAACAGTCTGACAGCAGGGTAGACATCCCGCACGGCATGTTGATGTGCCATGTATAGTATGACTAAGGTCCAAACAGTTTGCCGAATGCTGTTTATTCTATATGTTCAGATCATTTTATCACTACTGTACAGACAGCGCCACATGCACGTCAATGTGATATATTTTGCCTATGTCCCTTCCCTGCTATTTGCTTTTATTAAAGAGCTTGATATTCCAAATGATATTCAAGATTTCCCCTTTTTGAAAACATAAGTAGAGACCGGTTTTACCGGGCGAGTAGGGTGCTTTTTAAAGAAAAACCTTCCCCATTCGTAACGTGGCCCCCGAACCCAAAATCTCAATGTTTTGGCTAGACTAAAAGCCTTTTGCAAATGAGTTCTCGGTTTCTCGGATCATCCATATCCAAAATCTTCGAAAAAAGGCTCGGGAGCCCACAAGTATATTTCTGCAGATTAGCAAAATCCCAACGGCTATATTTTTCCTAAATTACTCCAACGGCTCCAGTATTTTACAAACGGCTAGTAGGAGATTGGATGGCTATATAAGGCTTCAAGAACTCATTGATGAGTACCAATCCAAGCTACAACATTCCATATCATTCCAAGAGCAAATTCTCCAAAGATCAAGTCCATAATTCTCTTTGTTCTTCCACTTTCATATTTTTCTTGAGAGAAAATTTGTACAAGTCGTGAGCGATAATTTTCATACTTTCTCTACATACTTGTAATTCCTAAGTGAGTGTTTGAGTCAAACACTTGGAAGCTTAGAAGACCAAATTCTTGTTGAATTTGGGTGTTATTGTTTTTGAGAGCTTTCGGAGAAAACTCTTGCGGTTGCACTAGCTCCTCGGGAAAGCTAGGGGATAAGGTCATTGTATGCACCCGCAAGACTTACTGCTCATATTCTTTTTGAAGATTAAAGGAACCTTCAAGTAGTTGCTTGAGGAGAAGTGGACTAGGCCGGACCGTGGACAAATCCAGGCCAAACCACTATAATCGGGTTCTATCTCTCTAAAAGGCTTCATCGATCATTTTCTCCTCCTCAACCCAAAACTCTTCGTCGGGTTCGAGCAAGGACACCATCACCCCAAAGAACTCCTTTTTTAGGAAGCAACCCTCTTTGAGAAAGAATGGCTGACAACACTGGTGACAGTAACCCCGCGGCTGTGCCTAAAAGGACTATGAGTGACTATATGAATCCGGCTCGTACTACTCTGTGCTCCACTATAGTCCTTCCGGCGGAAACCGAGGCGAATAACTTCGCCGTGAAAATGCATCACATTAACATGATGCCATCGTTCTATGGAAAGGACAAGGAATGCCCGTACACCCATATGCGGGCATTCGAGGAATTGGTTTCCATAATAGTATCCACGCCTGCTCAGCTTGAATCCGTAAAGTTAAAACTCTTCCCATTTTCGGTAAAAGACAAAGCCAAGATTTGGTTGAATAACATAAGACCTCACTCTTTGGCTAATTGGGCGGATTTGTCCAAAGCTTTCTATATGAAATTTTTTCCCCCACATCTTACAAAAGATCTCATCCATCAAATTCAATCTTTTAAACAAAAAGAAGGGGAGTCATTTTACCAATATTGGGAGACATTCAAGGATTTGCATAACTTCATCCCACATCATGGTCTTGCTCCTTTTCAAAAAGTCGAGTACTTGTTGAAGGGATGTTTCAAAAGTACTCGACACCTTATGGATAGCATGTGTGTCGGTGGAGTTATGGCTAAAACCCCTAATGCGGCATGAGACTATTTTGAGGAATTGGCTGAAAAAACTCAAAACTGAGACTGCTCGGACCCTTCTGAAAAGAATGTGTTTAATCCAATTCCGAGCAGTTTCGATAAATTTCAATTGAATGAGCAAAATGAGCTAGCCCATAAGGTCGCCCAGCTTTCCTGCCAAATTGAAACTTTACAACTCAACAAAGTTGCTGGGGTGGAGGCCAAGGCAGAACAAATTTGTGTTTTGTGTGAGATTGCAGGTCATGCTACGAGAGATTGCCAAATGCTCCCCGCCATTAAGGATATTCACCAAGGCATTGGACCAACAGAAGTCAATGTCGTTAATCAATGGTTTGACCCTTATTCTCAAACTTTTAATCCGGGGAGGAAGATGCATCCTAATTGCTGGTGGAGCGATTCACAACCTCTCGGACCTCTACAAGTTCCACTACCTCAATAACACCAAGCATTCCGACCTTCTCAATCTCAAGGAGCGCAGAGGTTTTGTGGGCTCCCGCGCCCTTTTTCGAAGAGTCGCCACCCGGATTTTTGAGATGGATGATCCGAGAAACCGAGAACTCGCTTACAAAAGGCTTTTGGTCTAGCAAAGACGTTAAGATCTTGGGTTCGGGAGCCACGTTACGAATGGGGAAGATTTTTCTTTATAAAGCACCCCACTCGCCCGGTAAAACCGGTCTCTACTTAATGTTTTCAAAAGGGGAAATCTTCGCATATCATTTAAAAGATTAAGCTCTTTAATAAAAGCAAATAGCGGGGAAGGGACATGGGAAATATATCACGTTGGCGTGCATGTGGTGCTGTCTGTATAATAGTGGTAAAAATGATGTGTGCAAAAGGAATAAAAGCATTCAGCAAACTGTCTGGACCTCAATCATACTATACATGGCACCCTGAGATGCCGCGCGCGGCAGCTCAACATGCCCTGCGGGGTACCTGCTTTGCTGTCAGACTGTTGCAGACTTTCAAAGCATCATCTAGCGCATTGCTATCTCTGTATGTCTTTTGGAAAACTCGTCAGAAACCTCATGGCAGTCAGATCATCCCAGAAATGTTGTTACTTTTCTCAAAACAAGGTTTTAAAACAGTTTTTGACATATTTGATCATTTGGGATGATCTAGAAAGCCTTGTTAAGAGCCACGACATGGCTTGTAGATATGGTCTTAGTTCAAAAGCAACAGAAACAGTAGATAGTAGATGCAGACAACCACAACATATAACAACTCAGATCTAAACAGCCTGCTTAGGATAATATCAGCATACACAGTTGCCGTGCGCTGATGGTCAGGGTGCCGTGCGTCTGGTCATCCAGATGCGCGGTTTCCCAACCTCAGCACAGTACTATTTTTATTTTATGAAAATGAGTTTTAAGTCAGGATCTAACCAAAAGGGATTAGATCTAACTGTAGAAAAGTCCCCTTAGAACCAGAATGGAGTCTAGTCCAAGGAAACTTGTTTTTACCTTTGGTGTTGAGCTTGATCAAGGATCGTTGATGCAAGGATGAGGATGGATCGTCACGGATGTAGATGGGGGAGGTTAAATGAGACAAAGGGAGTATGGGTGTGAGTGAAGGTTAGGTATTTTCGGGGTTGAGGCTTTGAGGTTAATGAGAGATCAACTTTTTGTGAGATTTTATATGTGGAAATCCTTTATATTTATGTTGAAAATTGAGGGTATGACACTGGACATCTCAATTTTCGTTTATTTGATCAAATGCTTCCCCTTGCCCTAGGGAGATTGATAATGACTTATTGCTTATACTAGCCAGGTGTTTTGAAAGACCGCAATGCCCTAGCGGCACCACTGAAAACATTGTTTGGTTAAGGGACCATATTGCTGCACCCTTCGTGAAATGAGAGAAATTTGCAAAAAGTGACTGCGCTTATATTAGCCGTGTTAAGAATGCTTAGGGTAAAACCATCTTTGAAAGTTTTTCCTCGAGGATTTCAATGTCATATTATTCCATCCATGTTCCACACTCACGTCATTTAATCATCAAAGGACATAGAACTATTTTGCAAACCCATGCCCTTAGACAATTATGTGAGTTTGTTGCTTCGAACTTGATTTGGTTGACTTGAGTTGGATTGATAAGCGCCTACTGAGACCCACATAAGAAGTTGGATACTTTTGAGAGAAATGCATAAAGGGGAACATAGCCATACCCCTTGTCTCACGTAACTCTCCATGTTGTGTGATTTGCCAAGATGATGCAAATTTCAGGATTCTTGCTCTTCGTGTTAAGTTCCACATTGGTGATGCCCCTAGTGTTTAGGACCTTGCTATTAAGCCGTGTTCCCCAATCTGAGAGGACTTTGTTATGGACCATAATGTAGGCTTGGGGTTTTGGCTTGAGAAAGAAGCGGATGTAAAGGCTCAAACCTAATTTCTATTCACGCATGGGTTTTAAAAGCTAGCAACCATCTTCAACATTTTTATCAACTCTAGTTGTCTCTTGCCTCACTTTGTGTGAAAGAGTTGTTTTCTTCAAAAATGTCCTTTGCATGTATTGGAAGAAATGTTTCCTTCAAAATGCCCCTTGTATGACGGGGTGCTCATTCTTTCATTGATTTTTCTTTCATCTCTCCTTGTAATTTTTTTTGTGTGTTTGCCCCAGTGTAGGAGATGGCTGCCTAGCAGGCTTTTCAAAGTAATTATCAGAGGCTCAACGTGGCTAGCAAGGGATAAGTGTTTGGGATAGAGAAATGAATGCCTTTCTTCATCTTGGAGCACACGACAAAGTGGCAAGGATCGTTACCAAGAAATTAGGGGCTTCGATGTTTAACCAAGTGAATTTTCTAAGATTGAGGACAATCCTTTGAGACACATAGTAGATGCATGGAGACATGGCTGATTTCTCACTTTGTTCGTGCTCTAACTTTTGCCTAGACCGCCCTTACGGGTTTTCAATCTAGCGAGCTTATCATTTTTTTTCTCTTCATTTTTCCTCTCTTTATTTTTTATTTCTCATTTTTCCTGCTCTTCATCTTCAACGACATGTTTTGCTTACAATTGATCCCTATGAGGGTGCAGAGATGTGTCAACTCCTTCTTAGCTCAACAGAAATGACGCGGGTCATAGCTTTGAAAAACTCGTTTTGCTCTTTTGACAATTCAAATGATTATGATGTGTTCCAAAAGATGCCATTAGATTACTTTGAAACTCTTGCGGATTGTTTACAACATTTTGATGTTATCATGAGCATTCTATGGCAGCAAACTGGCATAGGAGGGAACATTTTCAAAATTGTGGCCGACCAGAAGGTGCCTACGTATCCCAACAGAGAATCAGACCATTCATAGTTCAAGTCTGATGAGACTCTCATTTTAGGTTCACATTTCATGCTAGGTGCAACAAGCGGACTTACGACCAAAATAAACTTAAGACATGGACCTTTTAAAAAGGAAGCAGATATGGACCAAAATAGTAGGAAAAACTAGCTAGATAAGACTCCTCAAAAGGTTGACTCTTAGCCTAAAACGTGACAGGCATGGATGCTACTGCTACCCAGTGATCAAACTCAGCTGGATCAATCTTCTCTTGATCGATGAGGTCTTGGATTGCATTCTTGAGAGCCCTGCATTCTCTGATAAAGTGACCATTTACTTGGTGGTACTTGCAATACCCTACGCCTTTTTGTATAAAGTTTGGAAATTTTGGCTGTAACGGCTTTGATACCCTTTTTGCTTCCAAGATACAGAACACCTTTTCCAAGTTCATTCTAAGAGGAACAAAGTTTTTCTTTTGCCTGCAGTCGAGATGAGATCCCACCGGTTTAACATTACTGTTGCTTATGTTTATCTTACAGCCGTTTTTCTCTTTGAGAGATTCCTAGTTTAGGTCGATGGCATTGAGAAGAAGTTGCTTCTCATGTTGCTGCTGTAGATCATCCACCACCGTTTCAATTTGGTTGTCCTTAGCGGGATAAGTTTCTCTCTAACCTGCCCTTTTCATCCATCTAGTAGGGGGAGGTGGAGGTGGAGCTTGTGGAAGACTTCTTTGCAAACTGTGAACAATGGTGGCTAGGGCAGCCACTGATTGAGCCAACACATTAACTTTAGCAGTCAGAGCTTCGATCTCCTTGTCAGCCATTGCTGTCACGTCTAAGACCAAACCCCAAATTTAGTAAAAGCAAGAACTTAGCTACGCTCAGGTTGAGATGTCCAAAATCAAGTGTCTATGCAATGCACACATCAAACACACTTATTGCCCTTAAAATGCAAATCTAGCATGCATGATGGGGTGGCTTAACCAAATGATAATCGATGTTGACACGTGATCATGCAATGTGCTATAAGAAGAAATGAAGGTGATGGACTCTTCTTTTGGTTTAGTCCCTTGAATGGTTAGAGAAAGGCAAACAAAATGATATACATCGCACCATAGCTACTTTCACATATTATGGATGAGTCATGCATAGCAATTCGTTTTGTATGCATGAGTTTATCGGATAGCATAGATAGCCAGCAATTTTTTATATGGATGATTCTTAAGACTTCTTGTTTATAAATACTATATGTCACTTAAGATCCTACTTCCAAGCCAATCCACATTATGAGGCAGACCGAAAAAGCTGAGCAGATGACCACAACGGAGAGTAGACTTAGAGTCCATCGCTGTGCTAGTGGCTATTTGGATGTTCCACTTTTTGGTTTTAAGAAAAACTTGCTGTTTAAGGATTTGATCATCATTAGCCATTTTCACTTAAGAAAAGTTTCAAAAGTTTTATCTCTTTCAATTCTTGGTTAGGGAAGATTTTTTTTATTCCAGACAATGCTAACGTGATTCTACCAGCTTCAGGTTATTCTTTCAGCAAGTGTCTATCAAAACTTATTTTTACCAAAGCACATCGGAGTTGATCTATCAGAAACTTATTCAACAAGTTTTTTCCTTTTCTCTTTTTCAAAACATGATTGAGGTAATTGGGATCCACATGATTACCTGCCAGCACGTTGACAAACTCGTAAATCTTACCGGCTCGTTACGGTAAGCATGCTCAAAATTTTGAATTTTGAAAGATGGGTTGCTAGGCCGATTTGGAAATAGGAACCAAAGTCCTACACTTGTCATGCTAAATCATCCATGGACAAATAATTATTACAAGTTCTATCCATAATATCCTTGCATTTACATACAATCATCCATAACCTGCTCTACTACCTTACACTCCCTCTTTCCTTTAGCCTTGCAAGGCAAAGATTGTTAAAGCAATCCCTAGTTCAATTGCCGATGGGGCGGCCAGTGTTTGATTTCGTTCTAGAAATCCATGCTTTGCGGTGCTTTAAGTAAAGCGGGAGTGTTAAGTAAAAATGATGCTTTCAACTTATCAAAAACATACCTTGCAGGCAATGGCATGCGTCAGTGCTTAGCTATAAAGACTTAGAGTTAGGGCTCTTAGTTCATGCCCCAACCCTTTTGAGCGGAAAGCGATATTAAAACAACATATACAGGGTGTGAGGAAGAACTTCTAAAAGAAATGCAAGTAGATTCCTAACCTGCAGGATCCTTTCTTATTTTGATAAGTTCTATGGCACTCTAACACATGTAAGGTTTAGGTAGTGTCAAGGGTGCTCCGTTGTCAAAGGACAACAGTCCTTCCGCCAGCCCATCATAGGCGGTGATCAGACGGTTTCCTTTTTGATATACCACTAGGTACCAGTGACTGTGGAGTTTGCTGGAACCCCTAACATAGCCCATGACATACCGAGGTATTAGATGAACTCAACGAGGTTGCCCGCTCGATGCATATGATAAATGAATTAAATAAAGCATGTGTTAATCTTATGTCGAACTTTCTGGTTATGGCTCTCAAGTCCCCAGCAGAGTCGCCAAAAAACTGTAGACACCTCCCTGGAGCGAGGCATCGTCATACAGATTGATCGTTGTTTGCTCATTTGGTTGCTTGCTTCATAAACCAAGATTGTGGATATTCCCATGGTTAGGAACATCGCCACATGATAGCGGTCATCATCAAAACAGAGTCGCCACCTAGTTTATTGAAACTAGAAAAATAGACAGAGATTCCGGGTACGAAAGCCAAAAGTACAGTGAGGGGAAGGTATTAGGCACCCCTCTCTGCCCAGCCGTAGGACTGGCCCATAATTGTTCAACATAAGACATATACCTACTTAATTTAATTCTAACACGCAGTCTATTTTTAGCCTATAAGCAGTCAAGGGTGAGCCAAGACCGTAATTGAAATCATGCATCAGAAAGTAGAATACAAAACAAACTGTCCCAAGAAATCGATTACTCGGCCGGTGAATTGATGTCACAGCCAAGTAATCACACTTGTTTAATGTATCGGCTGCTGGATCAAAGATCCGACCGATGTTCTTTCTTACACCAAACTATACGATTAACAGGCAATCAGAAAACTATGATTAAGCATAAGAACAAGAAAGTAAATTGAACCAGAGGCCCTTGGGTCTCACCACCTTGATCCCTCAGTAGCTTGATTGCTTCGGATTGAATGAGATAGATTGATTGCTTCTTGAAAACCCTAGGGTTAGGGTTTGAACTTCGGGGTTTGATCGTCGAATTGATGGCTGCCTTTGGAAGGTTGGTGTAACGACCCTGATTTTTGGTAAATAAAAATTTCGTTAAATATTTGAATTTTGTTTTTATTACTTGGATTTGCTTTAAAAATTCCTTTTAAAATTCTAATAATCCGTCATAATTAGATTTGAGACCTTTAAAATTATATCTCTTCAACATCGGACAAGTTAGTTCTTTTCCAAGACAAGTATATTTTTCTAGTGAGTAAATAATATCTTAAATTATATGTCTTGGCTACAAATCGTACTTGGCAAGTAGAATTAGAATCCAACTAGTTGGCTAACCAAACCAATTGGATTCCAAGTCTAATTAGGTTGCCCTCACCCTAGATGGACCATTTTAACCTTTTGGCTTTTACCCTTTGGACAATAATTGCTAGGGAAAGTTTTATCCCTTGGACAATAGAAGTTAGTCTTGATAATGGAAGCTTAAGATTTGACTAGGCAAGTCATTAAGAAACTTTTCAACCATAGGAACCCATCATTTTGCTTCCAACAGAAGACAAACTAGCCTTGTCATGCATTCACACCTATTGCAATCATGACTATACCTAAGTGCACTTTCTAGGAAACCTTTATCCATTAGACGATAAGTGCTAGAGAAATCTCCACGCATTGGATAAGAATTGTTAGGGAAATGGTTAACCATTTGGTAATAGAAGAAAGAATACTTAAGTTTGATTAGTCTAGTCAAAAGCCATCATTGTACCCCATGATGTGACATATCAAGGCCATACCTCCCATCCTTATTCTTTATCCTTTGGTTCATAAATGTTAGGGGAATTTTTATCCCTTGGTTATTAAAGATTAGTCATGCCAATGAATGTTTATCTTTGACAAGACAAGACATGGGTTACTACAATTATTAATTCTTCTAAAAGAAGCAACCCTAGTCATGCATGCATGCAACCCTAAATTACCTAGCCTTTAGCCTTATCCTTCTTAGTCTTTCCATACATGTACATACATATATATATGCTTTGACCAAGAGAGAGAGAGAGGGAGAGAGAGGGCCGTGAGGGAGAGAGAGAGAGAGAGAGAGAGTGAGGCCGAGAGAGGGAGAGAGTGTGTGCAAGTGTGTGCTTGTGTTTTGACAACTCAATCAAGTCATCTTCCTTACTTTTGCAACCAAAGTACAACCATTATGACTTCTTTCTTGTGCTTTCACAAGCAAGACCTTTCTAGGATTAGACAACCCATAGAATCCCTCATTATAACCTAGGACTTGGCCTAAAAAGGAAATGACAACCCTTGGTATGATTAAAGGACATTGATTGACCCTTGAAGAAGAATGATTGCATGCTTTCAAGCATGATGGGACAAAATAATGAGAGAAGGAGAGAGAGAGAGAGATTCGGCCAAGGAGGGGAGAGGGAGCCGAATTTTTGAGAGGGAGGGAGAGTGTGCTTGTGTGTTGTACACTCCAACAATGTACATTATAGCCTTAAGCCTATTTACCATTTGCCATCCCATTTTCTAGCCAACTTTAAACACAACCTAGCCAATGATGTTATGCTTTCCCACAAGCAAGCCTATCCTAGACAAGACTAAGCCAAAACCCTTCATGATAACCTAGTTCATTAGCCTTAAGCCTAAAAAGATTGAACAAGACATGTCATGGAAGCATGGCATGCTTTCAAGCATGATTTGACAAGACCATGGAAGAAATCCATGGGGGAGAGAGAGAGAGATATGGCCGGCTATGAGAAGGAGAGAGAAGGCCAAGCTTTTGCTATAAATAGCACCCAATGCTTGCCATTCAACTCACACCTTCACCCCTTTCTCCAACTTCTCTCAAGAAACCATTTCTGTTTTTTTTTTCCAGTCAGCTTATTGCCCTTCATAAATCCCCATTTTTCTCCTGCTTCAGCTAGTTTTTAGAACTAACTCCTTTCGAGAAAGTTGTAGAGCACTTCGAGATCTTCAAGATAGACCCAAGAACCACCCCAATCGGTTAAGAAATGACTAAGATATCAACATCCGAAGTTCTGTAAAAATCTCGGATTTCCAGTTCCAGACAGCTTACTGTCACTCCCTTTATCACCATTTTTCTCGTACCTAAAATAGTTTCTTGGATCAACTTCCTTCTTAAAAGTTGTAGAGAACTTCGAGAGCTTCGATTTCGACTCAAGAACGATCGTATTCGGCCAAGTATTGACTAAGTTACTGCCATCCAAATTTTGGTCCAGATTGTGAGCTTCACTGCCCGTAGAACTTCCAACTTGCTTATTCGGCCCCGACCAGTTTCGGATCAAGGTAGATTATCCTTACACTCTAATCCTAAGTATAGATATTATATGATCATGTAGATTAATCTCTACTCATTTTCCCTAGTATAACTCTAGTTATGTTGCTTATGTTTTTGAAATGAAAGCATGATCTTGTAGATTATTCTTAACCGTTAACTCCAAGATATATTGTATGATATTCATATTGTTTGAGATGCATGAAGTAGAATGTCCTTATTCTCTAGTCCTAAGTATACGTAGAATATCTCTACTTACTTCTCTAAGTATATATAAAGTTAGTATAGTGCCCGTACGATTGAATGCATGATGGTCGGTAAACTTAAATTGCTAATGGTAGTATGAACATGTGGAACAAACGACTTTAAATCCTATAAACATATGTTGTCTTTTTAAACATCCCACAAAGAAAGAAAGAACGGTTTTCGATAAGTACTAACTTGAGTAGAAGTATTTGTATTTTGATCTCTGAATTGATTATGAGCTTTAATACATGTTTTGCTTGCATTACTGTGGTTGTGTGAAAGCGTAAGGACGGTGATGAGTTTGTTTATAAGATTGCTTGCATTACTTGTGGCTGTTTGATAAAGCATAAGTGGTTTCCACTCCAAAAGCGTCCGTACATGTGGCGTTATGCTTTATGTGATTATTTGAGCATGATAAGTATAAAGAGTTGGATGATCTTTCTAGTTAGATTACAATGAATGATTTATGTATGTCTATGTGAAAAGTCCTACTGCGGAGTCTATGCATGAGAACGAGACACGAAAATTGAGCAAGTAGAAAGATGACACCTAGGGTGTGTTAAAGACAAGGTGTGTTTTGAAAACGCAATGTGGCCGGACTTGCCCATTGTGGGGATGTGTGTTGCAAATGATAAAATATTTTTGAAACTACATAATGACCAAATGTGGGTGCATTATGTGAGTTGTGCGTGTGTGTGTGCCAATGGGAACTCGGGACGGCGGAACCATTGTGAGGATACTCGGGAGACCGGAGCGGCGGAACCGAGGTTGCGTGTGTGGCTTGGTTATCCGCGGAGAGGAGCCAATGCAAGGTTTTGTGTGCCAATGGGAACCCGGTGCAGCAAAACCATTGTGAGGATACTCGGGAGACCGGAACGGCGGAACCGAGGTTGGGTGTGTTAAATGTGATTTTCAAATTGATTTGGAAGTGAAAAGGATTTCGGAAACATTGATGAATATGGTGACACGGTCTATAACGAGTCGCGTAGGAGAAACTCAGTTATCACCGACACCAACGATAGAATTGTGTATGTGGATGTGTCATTGTTAATGCCTTGTTAAATATGTATGTGTTATTCCGCTGCTTGTGCCAGAGTTGGTATGCTGCTCTTTTACTCTGACATTGGTAAGTTATGGGTTAGCGGGTATGGGATTACTCTGCTGAGCTTTCATTGCTCATGGTGCTACTGTTGTAACCCTGACATATTATATCGGTGGCGACACTAGTATAATGTGTCAGACTTTGTAGATGATCAAGGTGAGATGAACACCTTGGAGGCTTATGGAGCTGAGGAGCTGGCTGGTATGGAGGAGCAAACAGAGCTGTAGATAGGAACCCTAGTTTTCCCTCCTTGTGTAATTATGAACTCCAATGAGAGTTAGGATATAATAGTGAGCCAGACTCTCTTTAGAAATTCAATAAAATTATCTATTTAACGTACCCAAAAATCAGGGGCGTTACAGTTGGGGCTTCTGAAGAGAGGGTTTGAGAGTTTGTTTCTGCAGAATTTCGTGGCTTGTGAGGGTTAGTAAGTATATGAATTTCGTGGTGTTTATTTTCAAACCCTAAAGGTCCTTTATATAGGCAATTGGTGACTCACTCTGTCCAATCAAAATGCACAGTAGGAATTGGAGTTGCAATGCAACACAAACTCTTCAGGTGATCTCTGAACGTAGCCCCAACGCATCGGGGAGGTATCGTAGTTGGATCAAACAATTGACAGAACGTTCTAGAATCTGGAAAATAGACAATCTAGCTGCCGTAGAAAGGATCTGGCAGCCGAGGAATAGATGTTGCGGCCGAAGGATAGATCTTGCGGCCGATGGATTGATCTCTCAGGGAGATTTTCAAGCAACAAGTTGCTCGGGTGAAGAAATGATGTTGAGGCCGTGAGATCAATGTTACGACCGAAAGATGGATTCTCTTGCGACACTGTATTTATATCTGAAAGGTTATTCGGCTCTGGATTGGGTCCTCTAAGTGGCTAAAAGTTCTTACCGAAAGTCCTAAGATTCACAAGAAGTCAATTAGCAATCACTGTATCCATTTCATCATCGGGAAGGTCCCTAAGGTGGGACTTGAAATAATCGTTAGGCCAAATTAGGGTGTCTACACTGTGTGAGTGGTGGAATCGAGGCTCGTTTAGCTTAGCTAACTCACGTGTTTCACTTGAATGGGATTTGTTGTATGTGGTTCATGGCATGTTCGTGGGATGAGTTGTTGTACCTTTGTAAAAATTTTTGTGAATCTTGCTATTTTGAAATGTAGAGCATATGTTTCGTACCTTGCATAAATTTGGAAGATTTGGTAGCTGATGGGTAGTTGTAAATCTTTGGCTAGGGACTAGCAAAGTCCAAGTAGGGGGGTGTTACAAGCCTACAATAGTGTAAATAATCGGGCTTATCTTGCTCATTTTTGCCACGCTCGCGTGCTTAACTCTTTGTTTTTGAATGATATTGCGCGAAAGGTGCATTTTTGGTGGTTACAGGTTTTCTTTGAGAGGCATTCTTTTTAATGCCACGAGCTCACTCCAACGTTGACCGGGGATCTGAGGTCTCCAAACGGAGCGATATCTGAGCTTGGGGGACATCGGCCAGAGCCAGAAAACCAGCTTAAGCAGTTCTCATCTTTTGCATCAAAGACGTTCACCAGTAGGTGGTTAGTTCCTACCGGTAGAAGATCCCCAGATTCTGCAGATTTCTGTTTTCTTTTTCTTTTGTAACTAAAAAGGGGTACTATATAAATCCCTTTTTGCACGTTTTTAGGGTTATGTTGTATCATTTTGAACCAGCTCTTTCTCTCTCTACCTCCCTCTCCTCGCTAACTCTCAATCTCTCATTAATGGAGCAATGATTGGTGGCTTGGGGGTGGTTGGTCTTCTTTAATGTTGTAAGTACCTTTGGGATCCTTATTAATCTAACTTTTATTCCCATTTTCAGCATGATTTTGTGTTCCTCCTTCCTCCCCCTAGCTCATTTCACTTCTCCTTTCATTATGTGTGAGTAGTGTAGTAACGTTAAGTTTGGGGATGATTAACATCCCGTAACTAAGGGTAGTTTTTGTTCTTCTCTTATTAGTCTTCATTTTCTAAGGGTAAACATGTTTCGAGGGTATTTTTATGTATCAAAGCTAGGAGGTGTTAGTCTCTTTGATCATGTGTAGGCAAGGGTTTCGATTCCTTGCCACATATGATGCTTGGAGCTATGTCCTTTCAAGTGTTTGTCAAAATGACTTCAAAACCCTAATCATGTCTACCATCCTTGTCGAAAAAGAGAGGAACAAGTATGCTGTTGAGTTATGGGTGTCAATTATCCCTGAACCTAACCTTTACTTTAATCTCCAATTAAAAAGCCGTAGATAGGACAAGTAGCCAGTTAGCAAAATTGAGTAGTTGGCCGTCTCAACGCCGAAGTTTGGTTGGCGGTTCTAACGCCAAAACTCTCTACACAAGCTAATCTCCAAACCGAGTTATGGATGCGCTCCCTATGGATTTGACCCCGGACTTTCGGGTATTATTATGCTTTCAACTGACCTAGCCCTACGCTTGGGGTAAAATCTTCTACAACACACTATGGTCGAGCAAGTAGTTTGATTAAATGCTTCAATGAGACTCGGGGGAAATTAATTCCACAAGATCTAGTCAACAATTCCTCCGTTCTCTTATGGATTATCAAACTCATCCGTAAATTTACACTTACTTTGAAAGTTTTTTTCTTCATCCGATCGAGATGTGACTCTTAACTATGGTTGTTAAAATCTTACGATACAAGATACATATCTTACGATTCGTATCATCTCCTTCCAAAAACGATACGTATCAGACCCCGTATCCTTTTTGTATAAAAATCTTATAATATAGTGGCATATCCTATTATATTATTGCATACCCCAATTCACAGCGTATCCTACGATTCCTTACAAAGAACAAATCATACCATATTTTAAGAAATGGAACACCAAATGCGTTCTGATCTTTTCATCTAGTTATGGTTGTATCCAAATCATTTAAAGAAAACCCAAACTCAAAGCTCGAATAAAAGAAAGAACGTATTTCGATCATGTTTTGCATGACTATGATAAGGGCACTGATAGGTGCTGAAAAACACCAATTTAATCCTTCTAATTTATGCCTTGTTAAGTCCATTTATATTGTTACTTGGAGAATAATAATGCATTTTTTGTGATTGTAGATATTTGAAGGCTTGACATATTAATGGGCTTTATTTAGTTCGGTTAGTGTGATGTTGGGTCACGAGCTTGTGGGTTACTATATGGTGTCAAAAGAAAGTCGATCGAATACATCAAGTGGCGTGCTGTATTAATTCAAATGGTGTGTCAAAATTATCATGTGGAATTCAAGTAGAGAAGCACCAAATAAAATTACCATGTGGTAAGGCATTACTGACTAGTCTAAAGATTCAGAGAATAGGGTTGTATCGGTTGCGAACCCCGATTAATATATATCACAGGCAAGAACTCTGTAAAACGGGGAACAAGGGTTTTCGTTAGAGATAGAAATTATTCCAGGACTTAACCGGCTGCTACTATGAGAGCCAAGAGGCAATGGTTCCCACTCTCACGGCCGGCTAATCTCAGTCTAGGGGAACGATGCAATAACAGCAGTAGCAGAACATCAAGGTGAAGCCAGCAACTTCACAGACTATCCAGCAGCAAAACTGGAAGAATCTGGACAACAACTCCAGCAACCAACAGTCAACACTAGTTTGAGCTACTAAAGTAGCAGCTGTACTTGGATAGAACAAAATGGAGAACATGGAAAAGGACAGTCCAGTCCAATTCTTGCAGCAGAAACTAGTAGTAAAAGTAAGCTAGGAACATGCCCCCCCCCCCCCAGAAAAGCATAAACATTCCAAGGGACAACCCCCCAAGGATAGGTCAAAACAAATTAAAAGCTGTAACAGAAAACAGCAATGTAGGTACACACTTGCAATTAAAATAATAGCTGTCGCAGAACAGTTATGTAGTCAAAACAGTTACACTTGCTGTTAGGTAACAGAAGCACACTAGACACAGAAGAGCAGACATAGCAACCTGTCCAGCTTTGGCTAAACTGGATAGGATCAGTAGCTGCCACAATTCTGAACTGTAAACAACAAATAACAGCACTGCAACCATTACAGCATCAATAGAATAACACCTACCTAGTTTCATTAGCAAGAAAATAGCACAAAAGGTGGCTGCTCTGATGGTGATCAAGTATCATTTCTTACAGCCATAGCAAAATAAGCATAATAGTAGCAGAAAGCTATTAGAGAAAAGCAAACACCAGCATCTAATCACTATGCAAAGGACGTCCCCCTTTGCGAAGGGAGATCCCAACGACAGCCCCTAATGGTTAGGCAAACCAGAAATTAAAACTTAGAATTCTGAACTAATAACTAAAGCAGAGTAGCATAATACATAGCAAAACAATAACCAAAATCTAATACTGAAGAAACCACATGTTATCTGCAAGACTGCAACTTGGGTTGAAGACAACAACTGCTATGTAGTACTGATAGGTAGCATAATACATAGACGGATTGCTGACTGGACCAGCTTCTCAAACTGCCATCAATCTGTTATTAACCTGAGATTGCCACAGCTCTCTGTGCAGTCATATTAGGCAGCACAAAATCGAACAGGAGCAGGTGCTAGAGACTCCTACAGGCAGCTATGAGCGCTCACACCTACAACTCCCTTGGAACCTCACCCCTCCTCTTTCACTCTCAAGTCTGCCATTGGGTGGATATCTCCTTCCTCCCACTACTCTCCCTCACATGATACCTCCCTCTACATATTACCTCCATTCCAAAGAAATGTAGTAGCTCAACCACTCACCTGGAAGGATACACTCAATATGGTAGGAGATATTGATGAAACTCCAATAGTGTCAGCAAAGACACCTGATGCTATACCTGCAAAGTAGAAAACTAGTATTCCAATACCAGCATACTATCTAGATAGATAAATGTCCAGGAAAACTGCAGCCTATGTAACAATACTTTTAACAAGCACAATCACAAATAGAACCACAGGCACACATGCACATTAGAGACAACACATATGCTTATTCCATAATTATGTCCCATTCTCTAACAAACCTAGTATCATTTGAGCTTAAGGGCAATTTGGGCAATGACAGCAGTATACCCTTAACCAAGTTATAAATTTTGTGAACCACTACTTCCCAGGTGCTAATTTTGGCCTGAAACTTCCTCGTGTTTCTCTCAATCCAAAGATGATACACTATCACAGTAAATATCAATTTAATAACAACATTCTTAAGGGATTTTCCCCTAAGAGTGGAGAGGTGATTAATCCATGCTACCCAAGGTTGGGGGGACCACCTCTCATCAATTTTTGCCAGCATAGCGTTCCAAACCTGTGTGGAAAACCCATAGTTAAAGAACAAATGATCATGGCTCTCATTACCATGGCAGAGACTGCACTGAGAATTAGCTTTAATCCCAAAAAGAACTAATCTATTCTCAATGGAAAGCCTATCCTGGATGGCAAGCCATGTAATGAAGCTGCATTTTGGGATATGGCCTGAAAACCAAACAAACTTATGCCAAGTTACGTTGGGAAATGGTGCTCTCAACCTCCCATAGAGAGGCAATGCTAAATTGTCCATTCGAGTTAAGAGTCCATCTAACTTGGTCCGTTGTACCTCTCAAAGGGGGAAGTTGAAGTCTAACTTCATTGAACTCCCATGTTTGTGTGATTGGGAATGTCCATACAGAACTGTGAATTATTTGGGACACATTGGCATTCAAGGGAAGGCCAGAATCATAAACAATTCTGGGACCAAACTTAATCAACAATGGGCCTAAAGGATGCCGGATGTGTTGTCCCCATTGCCAATAATATGAAGTATGAAGGGTTGAACCAAAGTTCTTAAATTAAGGGCTTCTTTTTTCTTTCTGCATGAGAATTTTTTTTTTCCCGCACAATTTCATCTTAAGCCCCGAGAATCTGACCCTGCAAATGTGCAATACAAAATACCATTGTAATCAGAGTGATAACTAGCTAGTACTACATCATTTTAACTTGTGAATGAGACATAACTTATTCAGTGCCCACGGATTCCTGTCACGAAAAAATGTAGGAGACCGACACAGTTAAAATAAGGTCAATCTATATATATACACTTTTGTGTGAGAGAGGGAGCAATATTCTACGTATTCTTAATTCGAAGCATTGAACAATTTTTCGTCACTGGGACACATTGATACAATAATAAATTGACAACATTAATGTTACCTGGTGGAGTAAAGGAGTACTGCATTGAAGTTATAGACGAGGCAGTAGATCACGAGATACCCGCCCCCCTCATTTAAGTGTGACAAAAACGTACTAGTACAAGATATACTCCATTAGATATTGAGAAAGAGAGAGAGAGAGAGACCACCGACTGATACAACAAGGTGACAACAGTTGAAAGTGGGGCAATTTGTTTTTCGTATCAATTTTTTTTGAAGGCAAATTGTCTTAGGCCAATTTACATACATCTTGATTCATACAATTCATTGCATAATCGTTTTACATGTTTACGAGCGAGTTTAGATAGCCACAAGAATTAATAACAAAGAGAATCAAACATATTAGCTAAGACATTAAAAAAGAGCAAACTCTAATTGGAGGCCAATATCAGTGGACTAACTGAGAGTAATGTTCTTTGTATTCAGTTATACTGAAAGATTAGTTAAATAATTCTGGTCTGACAGTCAAGAGTTGGGGTCCAGAGGGCCGGTCAGAGGGTCAACTTGATCCTAACCACTCCATTTCCTTTTAAATGGGTGGAATCGAGCGGTGATGGTGGCCCCTCCTCCTTCTTAATTGTTCTTATTTGGAAGACTGCTCGGTCAACATTCCTCCATTCTTAATAGTATATGTTTCTCTTTTCTTTTTCGATATAATTTGGGCGACTTTTCCAAATTAAAAATAAAAGAAAATCGATAGACTTTGTTTTGTGGGTTGGAGTGTGCAAATCCAAATTGCAATTACGCGTAATAATCGAAGCCAAGACTTTGTCCTAAGTGGCAGAAGCAAGCCCTCTCGGTGTTCTGCTTTCGAGCTTCATTCATAAGTACCCAATGTGTCAAAATGATGTCGTTTTGATGCACAGTACACTGCACAACACCTCCCCCAAGTTCCAAGGAATTGGCTAGAACCATCCAAGTACAGACTCTCGCCCACCCCCCCCCCCCCCCACAAAAAAAAAAAACACACACACACACACTTTCTTGCCTAACATTGAGCTACCATATTCCCAGTTTGCCTAACAAATTTAAACAGACACCAAACTCGTTTTGATATAGCTTAATATCTTGAACCACCTGTATGTCTTTCGACACATGTACTCTTATTTTTTTTAAAACAATTTTGCATGTACTCTCTCTAGATCTTTCCCTCTCTTGATTTGGATGAGAAAATTTGAATTTGGCCTGTGCTACACGTTAGAGCAAGAGTCATTCCATCTCACATTGAATGTTTTTTTGTTTGCTTGGGAGGTCTCTCGTGTTAGCAATTTTCTGTTGGTGGACCTACATAAATCATAAAATTAAACATTGTATGTTGTCGAATAAAACTTGAGTGATGTCGGTATTACCCATTAGTTGTGATCGTTCAATTAATATGACCGGGTAATGGACACGTCTCTATTAGCACGTATTTGGGTCCTATCACGTGCATTAAGTGGTGCAAGCTTATTTTATATGTGGAGACCAATTAAAGGGCACAATATGGTTTCATCTATTATGATGGGCTATAATGGAACCAGGACTTATAAATAGGTGGTCAATGTCCCCACTCCAACCCTAGTCTCTTTTCTCTTACCATCCCATCGTGTGTGAGACTAAAGTTAAGATAAAGAGAAGGATTTTGAAGGCAGAAGACGAATAACCACACACTAAGGTTTAGGTTTCTATTCTCCATGGTAACAGGTACACATCCGGTATTATTTTCTTCAATGGTTTGACATGAGTTCTTGGGGTTTAGGGTTTCTTACGACATCCTACATCTCGCACATGATTTTGACTGAGATGCAGGTGTCAACATAGTAGGGATGTATTTCCTTCGCTATGATGCATTGGCTCTCCCGATCTTTCCTCAATATACCATTTGTTGAGTTTTAATATAAAAATTTCCTTTGGTTGGTTAAAAAAAAATTACAAATCTCACTACATGGTGACAGACATAAAAAAAAAAAAAAGAAAGGGCTATACGATGATAGATCCGAAAAGAATTTACATGTCTTAGATCTTAAATGCGGCTACATATGATAGGGATGTTAAGGAATTAAATCTCACATTGCATTTGGGCATGAAATAAGTGATATCACTTGATCTAATGTTAAGATCTCTCTACCTAATAGTTTAAACTTTTGGATATTATGACATAAAATTTCTACAATGATATCACATCGGCACGACTACATTCAAATTGTGTTTCAATGAATATTGTGGAATGTGCGAGTTAATTATTTGATGCTTTTGAAACAATGCTTCAACAGCCTCCTTCGCCACTCATAGATCTGATCTGCGTGACTGCGTGGGATGGGATTCTCTCAAGAGAGAGAGGGAGGGTCGACGATCGACCGCCAAAATTGGTGGAGGCCACGAGATTCTTGCGTGGGAAAATGACTCATAACCAACTAATTATGGGACCCCCTTCCAGCGTGGCCCAATATGGGCCGGGCAGGCCTAGAAGCAGGCATGAGCTACCTACCTTAATTATTCTTATTTTCAAGGGAAAGTGAGGACCGATGACATGTTTTGATAATTAATACGTGTCAAGAATATGCTGAAAATATTTGTTAATGCTAAAAATGTAACGCCCCGAATTTTGGGAACGTTAAATAGACAATTTTATTGAAAATCTAAATAGAGTCTGACTCATTATTACAGCATAATTCCCACAAGGGTACATTTATTAAACAAAGGAAGGGAAACTAGGGTCTCTAACTACTGCTCTACCTGCTCCTCCATCATAACCAGCTCCTCAGCACCGAAAGCCTCCAAGGTGTAGAGTTCACCTTGCTCATCTACAAAGGCTGATACATTATACCGGTGTCGCCCCCAATATAATATGTCAGGGTTACAACAGTAACACCATGAGCTATGAAAGCTCAGCAGAGTAATCATATACCTATTAACCCTTAACTTACACATAACAAGTCACATAGCACATACATCAATAAGGAATAGCAATGACACATCCACATTACTTAGTCTAACGTTGGTGTTTGTGATTTCTGAGTTTCTCCTATGCGACATTTTGTAGATCGTGTCACCATTTTCACCATCCAAATCAACATTTCTAAAATAGTTTTTTTTTTACACACCCAACCTCAGTTTCACCGTTTCGGGTTTCCGAATATCCTCACAATAGTTCCGCCGTTCCAGATTCCCATTGGCACACAATAGCATTGGCTCCTCTCCACGGATAACCAAGCCACAAACCTCACAATGGTTCCGCCGTTTCGGATTTCCATTGGAACACACACATTCCTACAATGGGCAAGTTCGGCCACATTGCGATTTCGAAATACACCTTGTCATTAACACACCTTAGGTGTCATGTTTCTATCTTCCTTGATTTTTGTGTCTCGTCACATGCATAGACTCCGCGGTAGGACTTTTCACGTACATATAAATCATTTATTGAAATCTTAAAACTAAACTAGCAAGATCATCCAACTCTATATTATTGATACCATGCTATACTCCCTTAGTTTCACATAGTCATGCTTAAACATCAAGCACACAATTAGAAAGCACAATGTCACATGGACGGACACCTTTGGAGTGAAAAACCACTTATGCTTCACCACACATCAAGCAAGTAATTCAAATAAACACGTATACATGCTCATAACCATCCTAAGATCAAAATACGAATACTTCCATTTAAGTCATATTTTAAAAATCCGTTCTTTCTTCCTTTTAGGAAAGTTCAAAACAACATATGCTTTTCCGGAAAATAAAGTCGGATTATCCAATATAGCCAATTTCGTTTCAAATCTTTAGTAAAACGCTTTTCAAGTTCTCAAGCATTTCAACATAACAACAATATACAAGTTTCTTTCTATACTTAGAGTTATGGAGTATAAGAAAATTCTACCTTTCTTCTTGGCGGTAGTGACAACTATGAAAAGTAAGTTGGCTATCGAACGGGTAGTCTCCTATGGTAAGCTTCGAAAGAGAAGGGTTTCTCTCAAAACTAGTTCTTTGACTAAACTACTTAAACTTTTTAGATTGAGAGGGTGGTCGAGTGGCGGTCTTGGATGAGTTTATTGGAGAACTCAAGAAGAATTCAAGAACACCAAGAACAAGGACGAACAAAGCAAGAACACAAGGATTTCTAGAGAGAAGAGTTGAAGGATGAAAGGTGTGAGTTGAATGGCAAGTCAGTGGTGCTATTTATAGCAAAAATTTGACCTCTCTCCCTCTCTCTTTGGCCGGCCCTCCCCCTCTCTCTCTTTCTCTCATTTGTTTGCTTCATGGTCTAGTCAAATCAAGTCTTTAATCAAATCATAGCCTTCCCTCACTTGTCAATCCAATTTTAGGCCATGACCTAGGTGATCATGAAGGGTTTTTGGTTGTCTTGTCCTAGGAGGTTTGCTTGCAAGGAAGAACAAAATGAATGGCTAGGATTGTGTTTAAAGAAGCCTAGAAATGGGTTGTCAAGTAGCAAATAGGCTTAAGGCTAAATAAAGTATAACTTTCTAGGAGAAGAATAGGCACGCGCACGCGCACACACACACACATTTCTCTCTCTCTTTCTCTCTCTCTCTCTCTCTCTCTCTCTCTCTCTCTCCTCCTCTCACTCTCACTCTCACTCTCAGCCTCTCTCTCTTTCTCTCTCTTGTACTATGTATGTGTATATATATATATATATATGTGTGTGTGTGTGTGTGTGTGTGTGTGTGTGTGCGTGTGTGTGTGTATAAGATTAATTATGGCTAGGCTTGAGTAGCCTTACAAGGCTAGGAAGAGTAATGATTAAAGGTGAGATTCTTTATGACTAGTTAGTAGCCAATGGATAATACTTCTTCTAGCAATCATATATATATATATATAACTAGGTATACTTAGGTCTAACTAGTCCTAATAGATCTAAGGAAAGAGTAATGATTAAAGATGGCTTTCAATGACAAGAACATTGTCCATTGGTTAAAAGTTTTCTAGAAAGTGCACCTAGGTATAGTTATGATTACATTAGGTGTGCATGCATGGCAAGACTAGTCTTTCTTCTTTTATAAGCATAATGATAGCTTCTTATGGTCCAATGGTTTATAAATGCTAAGGAAAGGTAACTAAGTCAATTGGTACTTAGGTTTGCCTAACTAAATGGTTGGAAACTCATTCTACTTGCCAAGTAGGATTTCTAGTCAAGAAATATATTTAAAGACTTTATTTCAATTATTAGGAAAACATACTAGTGCTCGTACAACCATACTAGCCTTTGGACAAGGGACTAGATTGTCCAGTGTGAAGGGATTTAATTTTATAAGTCTTGAATCTAATTATGGCGGATTATTAGAAATTAAAAAGGAATTTTAAAAGCAAATCAAGTAATTAAAATAAAATTCAATATTTAATGATATTTTTATTTACTAAAAATCAGAGTTGTTACAAAAAAATGTCCTTGACGGGTCTTAATTATTAAAACATGTTTTAGGCCATCATTTTCCCTATTTTAGATCGTAAGCATGCACCAGGAAATATGGGAAATTTTATGTCATCTAATTCAAAGCCTTTTTCTTCTTCTCTTGTACTATATTTTCTTAGCAGATGACGAAGTGTAGTCTGACTCTTGTGCGATTTTACCCAGGGATTTTTTTGGTTGACACTACACTAATAATATGGGGCGGTTTCGCGGACAACTAATCAAAAACCTAAAAAAACACCATAAATCTCAATCTCATAGTTCTCGATTAGACTTTTATGAATTGGACCTTCAATGTGTGCAGAATGTGATTTTAAAGGTGCCCGCGAGAAATTAGCAAAAAAAATTGACCTAAAAGTGGTTGTTTTGATCAGTTTTTAATTGAACCATTCATCAAATCTAAGCTAAACACTGTTCAGCTCAAACCCTTCCCAGCCTATTTTCTAATTTCTCGCGAGTACCCTTAAAATCACGTTCTGATCACATTGAGCGGCTCGGATCATTAAAATTTGATCGGGAACTATGAGGTGTTTCTATAGGTGTCTAATTAGTTGTCCTCGGAACCGCTACATATATCGAGCAGCTCAGATCAATACCCTTAAAATCACGTTCTGATCACATTGACCGACTGTAGACACCCCAATTTGGACTTCTCGAATTCCTTAATATTTGGCTTTGAGCCTCCCCAATGATGAATTTGGATTAAAACAAGCCTCATGCCAATCAGAGCAATGCTTCTTAGAAGGTTTTAAAAAGCCAAACAATTCTTCAAATTCGGTTCCAAGCGCTTGGAAACATTCCCAAGCGCTCCAAAGCATTTTTCAAAAACCTTGGACCTGGCTCACTCCCGAGCGCTCGAGAGTGATGGTCCCAAGCGCTCGAGACTATTCCCAAGCGCTCGAGACCTCTGCCGTTGGCCAATGGGTAAAAAGATTCCCCACTATCTGTAAGGATCCATAATTTCAAATTTTATTAAAAAGGTTTATTCGATATTATAAATGAGGAAAATAAGGAATTTGTTGAGTTTATTTGATTTGGACTTAATATAGAAGGGTTGTTAGTGGAGGGAGTGTGAGTGTAATTAATGTGTGTGCTAGTATATGTGTGTGGAGATGTAGGAGATTAAAATCCCCATCTCACTCTCTCTCGTCACTCCCGATCTCTCTCTCTCTCGGCTCCACTCTCTCTGCCTCTTACTCCCAACCAAATCACCTCAAACCCACAAAACTTAACCTCAAATCCTTCACCCCTTCGCGTAGCGGAGCTCGTTCCTCGTTGGTTTGAGCTCGGTGGAGGCGTATCCCATTCGATTCCAAAGTTTGGAGATAGAGCTTGGAAATCCTTTCAAATTCGTTCTTGGATCTTGAGGTAGGGGGTTCTAACTCTCAATACATGTAAATGTGTAGACACCCCAATTTGGACGATTCGAATTTCCTTGATTCGTGGCCCGGAGGCTCCCCAATGATGAATATGGGATCGAACAAACCTTGTACCAATGGAACGATGCTTCTGGAAGAAACTTTGAAGGGAAATAAAAATGTCAAAAATCACTTTCAAGCTCTCTGGATCAATCCCAAGCGCTCCAGACCTTTTCCAAAACCATTGACTAGTCAACTCTCGAGCGCTTGAGAGTGAAGTCCCAAGCGCTCGAGACAACTCTCAAGCGCTCGAGACTTCCGTACTGCCCAATGGATGGGGGAGCCTCCCCATTATCCATGCAATCATCATTTCAGCCGTTCTTGGCTGGTCTTTGCCTTCAAATACACTCTATCTCAGTCAGAGGAGTCAGAGCAGGAGATCTGATTTGGATTCCAAATGACATTTTCCCATTTTGAACCATAACTCATGTTTTGCCTATAAAAGGAGGCTTAGCCTTCATTTGAAAACACGAAATCCTCTCTCTAGAACCCCTCTCTCTGATTTTTAAAAGCAGAAAACAAGTTTCATTCTCTCTCAAGCAAAAACCCCCCTTTTCAAAAGCAAAATAACCAAGAAATTTCAAGAAGAGGAAAGGAGTTCAGTTCATCACAAACCTCTAATCCTCTGAAATCTTCACTCCTCTTCTATCTTTCCAAGTTTTTCCTCAAGGATCAAAGTTCCAAGCAAAAGGTATAAGTCTCATACCTTGATTTCAAACAAAAGTGGGGCTGTTTTCCCTTCTGAGGGAGGCTTCCCAGCTCACTCCAGTCCTCAATACTGAGAGTGTGAAGGGAAGACCTTAGTATCAAAACAAGAGCAAAGGGCCATGAATGCTTTCCATGCATGCAGTACTGGGAACACTCCCGAGCGCTCGGGACTTCTCTGAAGCGCTCGAGAGTGGTGCCATCCTCATTTTCCATTTCTGTAGCATTTAGACTAACATGCAGGGGAGATAGGGACAGGTATCAAGCAAAGAGAGCCTTCTTAAGTGTTTTGATGTACTTGATCTGGTTTTTGAAGGAGAATAAGAATCGTTTTCATATGAAAGAAATGCAAAAGCATTTTCCTTAGTAGACCTAAGAGAGAAACCTCTTGAATGCAAGATAAAAGGGTAAGATCTGTTACATCAAAACACTCAAGTAACGGCTTTTGTTGGTTGAAATTGGTCTGGGAGTGTGGATCACTCTCGAGCGCTCGAGTCTACTCCAGAGCGCTCGGGAGTTGTCTGCATGTCATTCTATCCAAATCTCCTTCTTTCTTATCTCTTGTACTGCTCTTGCATGCCATGCATGTGACCTTCTGGTCTTTCGAACTGGAAAACCATTGCTCTTGGAAGGATGGGATACATGATTTGGTGGGTTGAAGGCCTGACTATGATCTACCAGGCCTTCTGTCGAGCCTGTGTCATGTTTAAAGTTATTTCAGTTTACATTTCCAGTACCATGTCCTACTGTATTCTGTTGTACTAACATTATTTGCAGGTGGGGACATGCAACATTCCCAAGCGCTCGGGAATGCTCCCGAGCGATCGAGAGTTATTTTTATGGCAGGATTTTCCAGTCTCCATCACTTTGCACTCCATTTACATTTCCCTCATTTATTCACTGTTCACATGCTCATGCATGCACTTTTCTTTACTTGATATAACTTTATATACTTGCTATTTGTCCTTTGAAGCAAAACCATTTTCAAAAATCCCACAAATATTCAAGAGAGACCAAATGTCTCAAATCGGGCGAGGGGTGCCGTAAAACCCTTCCCCCTCGTAACGTGGCTTCCGAACCCAAAACAAACTCCGTTTTCAATTCAAATCAATCATTTTCAATCAAAACCGGTTTCTCGGGTGGTGAACCATAAATCCGGTGCCGACTCTTCAAAAATTTTTCAAATCGATTTTCAAAAAGCGAACGAGGCCTTTTACGGGCCGGCCCGATTCAAAACCCGGGGCTGTGGTAGCCTGCACTAGTACTCCGCTGGGGAGAAATTTAATTAATACTTAAGAGAAAATTCGCATATTTTCAAAACGGTCTGTTTTCCTTGAATATTAATTAAATTAGTGAGCCAAGCTTGAAAGATGTTTGTGGGATTTTCAAAGTTGTTTTGTTTCATTTTTCCATTCTTTGTTTATATCGTGTTCAGCCCCGCTGTTGTGTTTCGGCAATCTTGCCCGGCTTGCCGGTGACAAGGAATCCCGGAATGCTCAGCAACCCTCGACCGTGATGAGTCATATCTGCCGTTCGTACCATTATTGGGTGTACGCTCAATAACGGGAGGTATACTTTGACTCTAGTCCGGAAAACCCCCTCGGCCAAAACCGGCCTTTGTACATGTTTAGCAAGCCATAGAACCTTCCCAAACTAGGACAGGAACCTACAGGGCAGGATTATGTGTTATAGCCTGTTTACGTGCCGCATTGCATCTTGCATTGTCACGCTGTCAGCCACGATGCTCGAGACTCGCTCGCACGATCTTCGGAAGGTTGCCAAGACCCGATGAAGAGTCATGCGCTCCAGTGCATATTGTTTGAATTACATTAGTCCTTGTGGGCACACGCCCCTGAAAATCCCCGCATTTTCGGTTTGCGGGGGATAGGTTTGCGCCCTTTTTGTTTGAAAGCATGACGAAATGCCGTTTTGAGAGAGTCGCCACCCGGGTTTTGCGGAAAACACCCAAGAAACCGATTTGAAAACGTTTTTGTTCACGTTTGTTTGATTTGAAAAGGCTTGTAGACTGGACCGTCGTCACCTTCGATATCTAAGGTTCGGGAGCCAGGTTACGAGAGGGGAAGGGTTTTATGGCACCCCTCTCGCCCAATCCGAAGATCGGTCTCTATTCAGGCATTTTGGTAAACATTTGCATTTTTCTCTCTTTTAATCATTTTTAGCCAGTTAGGGCAAGGGAACAGTTAATAGGGGATTTAACAAATGGCAAGTTGTATTTACATGGCAAAATGTGATGTATGAGCTATAGGCAATGATAATAGATTGAGAACAAGCGCTTCTGTGAGCATTTTGAACAAACTTGAACACGCTGACCCTGAACGATGCAGGCAGGAGTAAACTTGTATGCACTGGCCATGCCACCGCATACAAAGATCACCTGCGTGCGCCACCCTAGGACTGGCGTGCGCCGGTAGGCTCAAACTCACAGCTTCTGAACTCAACCCTCTGGGCTCTGGAATGGACCAGTGCACACCCAGGACAAACCACGCAGTTGAATATCACAGGCTATATACAGTTACAGAGTACAGCAACAAATCAAACAGAAACAAATAGACTGAAAACCCCATAAACAGTGTGGGGATCAAACAGAGGCCAGGACTAAGGTAAGAAGCAAGGGCCAGCCACTGGTATCTTGGCACAGGTGGCGCACGCCAGTAACGGAAAGCCGTGCGCCAATTGTTCCATTTGTCCAGTGCTTGGCTTTGCTTCATCTGGGTTCTGGAACATGACCAGAAGAAACCCAGAGGCCTTTCTGAACAGTTATAGCAGATATCTAACTACACAGTTCTAAAATATGGAAAAACAGTGAACTGGTTTTAACATGCTGCATGGTGATGAATAGGCAAGATATAAAGCATAAAATAGAGATCTGACCCTAATTCACAATCGAGTACGCGATTAATCCATCGGAGTACGCCCGATGGCGACTCATGATCAAGACGCCACTCAACGATCGGCGACGCCGCCGATCGTTTCGCAGATCTCGAAAGGTCCCGCCCACGCCGGATCTCGTGCGCAACCACGGAGGGGCGCATGCGTACTAAAACCGGCGCGCGCTGGTCCCTTGTTCACACGATTTTGTGACTTGCTAGCTTAAGGGCCAGGATCGGTATTGATTACCCGGCCTTGACCCTCGCCACCACCTCAGGGATCAGAACAGAGAAGCAGTGCAAAGATGTTATACCTTTGGTTTGAGTTTGTTGGGATGTTTTGAGCTTTGAGCTTGAAGCTTGAGGGTTGGATGACGGGGGATGACGGATGTTTGACTGTAAGAGGTGTATGGAGGGGCCTCTTGTTTACTCTTTCAATGGATGAAAGAAGAGTAAGCAAGAAAACCAAGAAAAGAGAAAGAAAGAGACTTGGGAACTCTTTGTGTAACCTTGTAACCCTTTGAAAGAGCAATGGAGGGGGGTATATATAGGAGGTGAGGGAGAGAGAGGGGTGTAACCAGCTGGTTAGGGGCTGACCAGCTGGGCTGGTTCCTTAGCCTTTAAGTCTTCACTCTTATTGGGTGAGAGAAAAAGGTGATGGGATGGGTGTGTAAGAGATGTCCCCCGAAGAAAACTGCTTTTTCGTCGAATTAAAAGGTTCCCATGTGCTGTAGACCCCTAACCATGGCTTCTGGATGCTGAAAAACACAAGTTTGACCAAAGTTTGACTGGCGTGCGCCAGTGGTTGAATGGCGTGCGCCAGTTGAAGTTAGACCAATTGCCGATGACTGACACGTGGTAGAGGACCAGCGCACGCCAGTTGAGTACCAGTGTAAGCAAGTAGGATTTTGTTGTGGCCATTTGGTTCTAGGTTTAGAGGGTTTGAGAGGGATTTGAAAGGGGTTTGATATGCTCAAAGCTCAAACACACTAACATGTTCTTGATCCGTTTCATCATCGGGGGAATCAGATACCGTAAGTAAACTAATTTGGAAAGTCCAAAATAGGGTGTCTACAGTCCTCGAACCCGAACCTAAAGGAAACTAAGATTTTGCTAAGTCCTTGACTAAGCATTTGATCAGGATTTAACTAAAGGAAAGGAACGATAGGGGAGCAGGACATTGTGATGCCAACACCATCCAGGCTAAAAGCAAGTGTAACGCTTACGCCACCTCGGTTATCGCATCACATTGTCCACCCCAAGTCATTCCGAACCAATGGTCGAATTGCCGATGGAATGTTAGCCGAATACTTAGCTTATTTTAGCATCTTTTGGGAATCAACCGTTCCAAAATGAGGATACACCCCAAAAATGTAAGGATCGAGGCAACCTCCCGTAAACCAATCTTTTCGGAGTCGATGACGATGACGGTGCACTCATTTTCCAAAATCATGCATGAATTTTCATAAAAATGCAAGCAGGAACCGCGTCTGAGCACGAGTTTTTGCTTTCCTGTCAGTTCTAAGCAATTGGGCCGAAGAAGAAGAGCACCATACCCTCTTGGACCAGACCTTTGGGACAGAGATTGGAATGGCTCCAACTACAAGCAGACTCCGTCAGTGCATCAGATTTGGCGGAAATGGATCTGTTGATCGGAGGCTTAAACCCAAGCCTGAATCCCGGTCCAAACCCGAACGAAGGCAATCCAAACCCGAACGCTGGAAATCCGAATCCCAACCCGAATCCAAACCCAAGCAGAGGCGAGCCGAATCCAAATCCAAATCCTGTTTCCAATCCCCATGCTAACCCTAACCCGAACCCGGGAAATCTGAATGGAGAAATGGCACAGATTAGAGAAGATATTCAACGCCTGGGTGAACGTACTGATAACCAAATTGCCCAACTCATGATGATGATCACTGGAGTTGCACGACGCCTTCCACCACAAGCCCAGAATCCGGTCCCTAACCCAATTCCTATCCCTAACCCAATTCCTATCCCTAACCCAATTCCTATCCCTAACCCAAATGCAATTCCTAACCCGATTCCTATCCCAATCCCAAATCCAAATCCCAACCTAAACTTCAACCCTAACCCTAACCAGAATCTAAATCAAGAACAGCTGGTGTTTGATTTGGAAACCCCGCAGAATCCCGAAATGGCAGCAGTATTGGCGAAACTTACTCAGCTGGAGGAATCTGTTGCAAGGAACGAGAAGATAGCATCGACCGGTTTCGACATCAATAAGCTTTGCTTGTTTCCTAATGCGAAGCTTCCAGAAAAGTTTAGGCCGATCGATTTCGCTAAATTTGATGGAACCGGGGATCCAAAGGCCCACCTGACGGGTTACATTGGAGCGCTGTCTATGTGGGGAGTCGAGAAAGACGCTATGGCACAGATGTTCTCACAGCCCTTGGTGGGACATGCACTACACTGGTTCACTTCGTTGGATGAGAGAAAGAAGCGATCCTGGGAGGACATATGCGCGGCTTTCGTGGCGCAGTACGATTACAACATTCAGTTGGAAGTAACCACTCGTGAGCTAGAGTCGACAAAGATGGAAGCAAAAGAGGCTTTCGCCGACTTCGTGAAGAGATGGAGGGCTAAGGCAGCACAGATGAAAGATAGGCCGAGCGACCGGGATCAAATCAGGATGATTGTCCGTAACCTTCAACCCACCTTGGCAAGGCACATGGTTATGGCCCAAGCATGCTCAGACTTTAAGACTTTCTTCGATACAGGCTTAGCCGTCGAAGAAGCAGTTCAATTGGGGATCCTTGACAAGCCCGAGCCTGCTCCCAAGCCCAAGAAGGTTTACTCCGGAAACAGCAACAACCTGTTTGGTAACGCCAACTACGCCAACCTACCCAACACCTCCACAAATTCAACCCAAGCCGAGCCGGTGAACCAAATAGCCACTCAGAACAGTCAGCCGCGTACCCAGCCCCGTACTTTTGCTCAATTCTCAGCACCGCTCTCTGCCGTGCTCGAGAAATTGGTCAAGAGCGGCACCCTCAAGCCACTTGCCCCTACTCCTTTACCTCAAAAGCTACCCCCATCCCACAACCCTAATGCCTACTGTGCCTATCATCAGAATGTAGGCCACCCTACCGACAACTGCTTCCGCCTTCGTCATGCAATCCAAGATCTGATAGACAACAAAACCCTCCCCATGCCACCACAAAAACCAAACACCATCTCAAACCCACTCCCAAAGCATTCCAATGCCCGCACCAATTTCATCTCCACAAGCCAACCCTTTAACCCCAGCCTTTACATCATTCCTAATTCTCAACCCAAGCCGACCGTCGAGTTGCCAATTGAAGACACCGTCTACGCACTGGAAACTGTGGAATGGGACTTTCAGGTAAGGTGGGAGGACCTAGTGCAAGATTTCTTGGCAGTAGAAGAAAGAGCTCTCATCACTGAAGCATGTCCTGTGGCACTTGATACGCAGCAAGTTGAGGAATTGGAACAAGGAGAATGGAGGCAGGATTGGGGGGAGATGATGGCTGATCCTTTGGATGGGTACTCTTTGTTTGCTCTGTTCTTGGAACCTGAACCGGTTAGAGAAGAAGATGAATGGGAATGAGAGCCTGAACCCAACGGATGGCATTGGATGGATGATTCCGACCCTCTAGATGAGACATCATTGGTGTACCTCTTTCAAGAAGAAAATAAAGTAGTGGAAGAGATGGACCTGATGAACCCCCATTTGCTCTCAGGGCTCAATGCCAGGACCATTGTCAACCTCACTCGAGACACCGATGCTCTGGAGCGCGCCACGGATTATTTTTTCTGCCCGCAGGAATATATCATCGAGGAGTTCTTTTCCAGACCCATAGTTCAAATCCCTGACGATCCCAGCATTTGCGTATTGGACCCAGAAGATCTATGGGGAAAATCTGAACTGGTGAATGTGTGGATGAATGGTGAAGAGCTGACTGTTAGTAAGGCCATGCTAGATGAAGGATCTCTGCAAGTCAGCAATGACAACAGCAGCAACAACAACAACTTTTGGAACTCTTTGGAAGAAGACAGCATCTGGCATGCCCTGGAAATGGAAACTCTAAATGACACGTTGGAAAAGACAGCACTGGACAAAGGGAAGCGTAAGGCGGATGACTATGACTTGGACTTCTCTGATTTCTGGGAAGGTACTTGGTGGGAGCCCATTCCCAAAATAGTTAGCAACCGTACCAGAAGTGGGAGAGTTTATCAGCCTACCAACCTCCAGCAGGGTAGCTCATCCCGAGCCCCTCCACCGCAGCAGAATACCCCTGTCAATCCTACAAACCCGAACACTTCCGTCCCGCAAGCTCCACAAAATAACCCTTCTAGCTCCACTAAATCTAACCCACCTACCCAGTCCAAACTATCCATCGACCTCAACTCCCTCCTTGAATCTGACCCGGAAGCCTCCACCGATCCTATTATCCGTCAACTCCAGAAAACCCTCGCCCGCATGTCTATGTGGGGAGTGTTAGCCGCTCCTGCGAGCACCGTCGCAGGCATGTCAACACCCTCTCCAGAGTTCGAGGTCCCCTCCGATATTGCCCGAAGCTCTCATTGCTCTCATAACCCCGAACTTCACCCAACACACCTTATCCTTGAGAAAGATCTGCCGCCTGAAGGAGCTGACCACAACAAGCCCTTCACATCACCATGAAGTGCCTCGGAAAGTGGGTTCCCGCAATCCTTGTTGATAATGGCTCCGCCATTAACGTGTGTCCACTCCGCACTGCTTATTGCTTGGGCTTTAAGAACAAAGACTTCGCGCCATCGAATTTGGGTGTTCGCGCTTATGATAATACGCGCCGAGATGTTCTGGGGACAATCAATCTGGAACTCGCAACTGGCAAGTTCAAGACCACCGTCGAATTCTGCGTACTGGAAAGTCCTGCATCCTTCAATCTCCTATTGGGAAGGCCTTGGCTACATCGTCCGGATGTTATGGGTGTACCCTCAACATTGCACCAGAAACTGATCTTGGGTTTGGACTCTGGAACCCTCATCATTCATGGAGACTCAGGCATTCGCCCGCACTCCGAGGACAATTCCCCGCTGCTTGAGATTATGCATGGAGAGGAAGATGTTGCCATGGGAGGTTTTGCTGTCATGACTTCGAAGGTGTGTACTATCCGAGCCGAGGACGGCTTCTTGGTAAGCTCCGCAGCACTGGAAATTATGAAAAGGATGAAGTATCTGCCAGGCATGGGCTTGGGGCTTTACGCTCAAGGTGTCCCCGAATTCCCTGACTTCCCTGGGAGTAACGAACGTTTTGGTCTAGGCTATGATGCCAAGAAGAGTGATCCAGCAAAGAAGTGGCGCAATCATGCCCGGTCCCGTGCAATTGAGATGAAGTCGAAGGGGAAAGAACCACTGTACCAAGGAGAACCTGAACCATTTGTGGACATCGAGACGAAAAAGAAGTATCCTGGCTTCGAAATCTTTGCCAATGATACCTCGGAGAGTGATGAAGAGGTTCTAAAGGTGGAAGAATTGTCTGAGGCACTCGACTGGCTGGAAGCTTTTGGTTTGGGCAGTCTCCAACTTCTGTTCGAGGGCGAGGATCCGGAGGGTATGGTTGAAGATGCTGCTGTGCTTGCGCTTGGAGATGAAGAAGAGATTGAAGACCCTTCCAAGCTCATTGTCGAGGCTATAGGCACTTATGATAATTGCACTTTCATTCCACATGTAACTCGCACTCACAGCACTTGCACTGAGTCTGAGTCTGAGTCCGACACTGACTCGTCGTCTAGCACGGAGTCGGAGTTTGTGCCTATCGGTCCTCCATGTCGTAGCTTTCATTTTAAGTTCGAGTCAACCGCTGTATTCCCCCCGTCTGCTGAAATGGTTAATGAAATGAATGACGTTTTCGCTTACTTGCCGATTTTTGAAATAAATTGTTTAGATCCCGATGATGAAGGAATAGATCTCGATGGGGACATTCCCAAGGAGATCCGTTCCCTTATCGATCGCGAAAATGAAAAGCATGCTCAGCCTTTAAAAGAAGAAATAATCTCAATAAACTTGGGTGATGAGGATGACCCTCGATTGGTTCAGGTAGGTTCCGGGTTGTCTCCCACTGAGCTTCAAGAGCTCACAGATTTGTTAAAGGAATTCAAAGAAATTTTTGCTTGGTCCCACGCGGACATGCCCGGAATCGACCCGGAGATAGTCGAGCATAGAATCCCTCTCTACCCTGACGCAAAGCCCGTTAAGCAAAAACTAAGGAAAATGCGGCCTGATTGGGTATTAAAAATAAAAGAAGAGCTCACAAAACAAATCGACGCCAGTTTTCTAATCGTAACGGAGTACCCCACTTGGGTAGCCAACATCGCCCTCCCCAAAAAGAACGGGAGAATCAGAGTGTGTGTCGATTTGAGAGATCTAAACAAAGCGAGCCCTAAGGGCGATTTTCCATTGCCACACATAGACGTACTTGTTGATAATACCGCAGGCACGCCTACTATCTTTCATGGATGGCTTCTGGTACAATCAGATTCTCCTGGCTTCAGAGGACAGGAAAAGACCACGTTCATCATTGAGTGGGGACATATTGCTATCGGGTCATGCCGTTTGGATTGAAAACGCCGGTCCTACGTATCAGAGGGGCTACCACACTGTTGCGCGACATGATTCACAAGGAGGTCGAGGTATACGTCCGATGACATGATAGTGAAGGGAAAGGAAAGGAAAGACCATCTCCCAACAGCATTGAGAAAGTTCTTTGAAAGGATTCGAAAGTGCAGAATGCGACTCAATCCGCTAAATGCACGTTCGGAGTCACGACCGGAAAGATGCTTGGATTCATGATCACGACCAGAGGAATCGAGGTGGATCCTTCTAAGATTAAAGCCATTCTTGATATGAAGCCGCCTCAGTCCGAGAAGGAAGTTCGGTGTTTCTTGGGAAAGATTCAGTTTATCAGTCGATTCATCGCCAAGCTGACTCTGACCTGCGGACCGTTGTTTCGACTTCTCAAGAAAGATGTGAAATTCGAATGGAACGACAAGTGTCAAAAGGCTTTCGAAGCAGTGCGAACCTATCTTCAGAATCCGCCGATCTTGATGCCACCCGTTCCGGGAAAACCTTTGGTCCTATACTTGTCTGTCACACCCTCATCCATGGGGTGCATGCTAGCACAAGAAGGAGATGATGGGGTTGAAAGGGCGATCTACTACCTGAGCAAGAAGATGGTTGGAAGCGAGGAGCGATACACTTCATTGGAAAAGACATGTTGGGCGCTCGTTTGGGCCACAAAGAAATTGAGACACTACATGCTGTCTTATTCGGTGATACTGATTTCTCGGATGGACCCCCTCAAATATCTATTCGAGAAGCCAGCGCTTACCGGTAAGCTAGCACGTTGGTTGCTCTTATTGGCCGAGTTCGAAATCAAGTATGTCACCCGCAAGTCGGTGAAAGGAAGAGCAGTAGCAGAGTTCTTGGCAGATCGCCCGATCGAGGGTCCAGAACACACGGAGTTTCAATTTCCCGACGAAGACGTAATGACTGCAGTCAATGAAACATGGACGCTATACTTCGATGGAGCTGCTAACCAAAAAGGCTTTGGGATCGGCATTCTGCTGGTCTCGCCCGAGGGGTCACATATTCCCCTGGCCTTCAAATTGAACTTCGAAGTCACGAATAATGAGGCAGAGTATGAAGCATGTATTGTTGGAATGGAAGCCGCACTGGAAATTGGAGTCAAAGTACTGGAGGTCGTGGGGGATTCTAACTTGGTCGTGTCACAAGCAAACGGGGAATGGAAGGTCAAAGACGAAAAGATGAAGCCGTATCATCAGCAACTCGATGAGCTCATTCCGAATTTTCAGAAAGTGACTTTCACGCATGTACCTAGGATGAAGAATCGCTTCGCAGACGCGCTTGCTACTTTGGCATCTATGTTGGAACTTCCGATCGGAGTGAAGTTAAGGCCTGTTATGATTGAACAAAGAGGAAAGCACGTGTACGACTACGTCATGAACATTGACGAACCAAACGATGGACTCCCGTGGTTCCACGACATTTGGAATTTTGTGGAAAAAGGAGATTTCCCTGCAGATGCAACCAAGAAGGATCGCATTGCATTACAAAGATTGGCGTCTCAATACATCATTTGCGGTGGGCAATTGTACCGGCGATCGCCATGCGGAGTTCACAAGTTATGCATTCATGGGGACGTCACGAGAGCGGTAATGGAAGAAGTTCATGAAGGAGTATGTGGCCCTCACATGAGTGGAATGATGCTAGCAAAGAAAGTTCTGAGATTAGGGTACTATTGGTCGACTATGGAGACAGATTGCATCGAGTATGTGCGCCGATGTCACAAATGCCAGACTCATGCTAATCTTATCCATGTCCCACCCTCGGAATTACACCCAATGGCGACACCATGGCCATTTTCTGCCTGGGGCATCGATATCATTGGAAGGATCATGCCCGCAGCTTCTAACGGGCACAGGTTCATCTTGGTAGCGGTTGATTATTTCACCAAGTGGGTTGAGGCAGCTTCGTACAAGACCTTGACGGCGGTTCAAGTGGCTCACTTTATCAGGCAGAACATCATTTATCGGTACGGAGTTCCTCAAGCCTTCGTATCTGACAATGGTGTTCACTTCAAAGGAAAGGTTCTAGAGCTCTTTGACGAATTCAAGATTCAAGTGCATCACTCAACCACTTACCGCCCGCAGACGAATGGGGCGGTCGAAGCAGCCAACAAAACCATCAAGTCGATTCTTGAGAGGACTGTTGAATCAGCTAGGGATAGGCATGAGCAGCTACCACTAGCTTTATGGGGATACCGGACGTCTATTCGCACACCGACGGGGGCAACCCCCTACTCTTTGGTGTACGGTATGGAAGCCGTTCTCCTATCGAGCTAGAAGTGCCATCGCTTAGAGTTATGGCTGAACAAGGAATAGATGAAGTCTGAATGGATCGGTGGAAGGTTCAAGAACTCATGTTGTTTGACGAAAGGAGGCTGCGAGCGTTGTATCACATTCAGGGCTATCAGCGAAGAATCGCCCGGGCATTCAACAAGAAAGTGAAGTCGAGGGACCTGCAAGAGGGGGACATGGTAGTCAAAGAAATCCGTGCCCCGATCTTTGATCTTCGAGGGAAGTTTCGACCGAAATGGGCTGGGCCGTACATCATCAAGTCGATCCTTTCTGGGGGGGCTGCATCAATCATCGATCTCGATGGCAACGAGTTTTCAAACCTTGTCAATTTGGACCAACTCAAGCGATATTATCCCTGAGAGAGCTCGCTGGGCCGAAAATCACAAAGGCGGGTGGTACCAGGCAAAAATTAGAGCAAGCCTGCTAGGTCGAAAACCCGCAAGGGCGGCCTAGGAAAAAGTTAAGGCAAAAAGTCGAAAAAGAGCTCGCTAGGCCGAAAACCCGAAAGGGCGGCTCTAGGCAAAATTTAGAGCACAAAAGGAGAGTGTCAATACCCGAGCGAACCCTAGCCCGAACTACGTATGGGCCTGATTCCCTTTCTTAAGGGATACGTAGGCAATCTCACTCTGAGGTTCGGTCCTAAATTTCAAAACTCAAATCCAAATTGACAAGTCAAAGCTCTTTCTTTCAAAGTACATGCAATTAATGAACCGAAAGGGGGAAACCCTTAATCAGTCAATTTTATTCCAATGATTTCTTTATTACAAGCTGAGCATGAAAACGGAAAACGCACAACGAGACCTAACTTTTATTTCAAAAACGTCAAAGTAAGCAATCAACCCATCCTTGCTTCCACATCTCTCCGTAGCCATTTGCGGTATCTTCCGGTCAAAGCAATGGAGTAAAGAGGATCACTTGGCTTAGTCCTACGAGCCTCCCACGTACGAACATAACTCCGAAGGCCCGGAATGGTGAAGGGAGGGAGACGAAGCACTTCAGGTCCTTGCGGCGGCACTTCTTGACTAAGTCCGAGCTGACGAAGGATGCGGAAAGGCGAGAAGAAAGTGAAGCCTGCCAAACCAGCCACAAATACATACATTGAGCCCTTGTTGCTCACGGTCATCGCAGGCAGCCTCAGCCAATGGCACCGCCAAGCAATATCATCTTCCTCTGCAGACGCGAGGAAATCAGCCCAGTCATCTCCACTACTGTACATCACCTGGAAAGGACGATTCCATTCGCTTGCTCGATACCACCAGTCATTCGCCGGGGGCGTTAGCAAATTCAACTTGTCACAGAGCCACATCTACCCAAAAAGAGAGAAAACAAGCAAGGAGCCAAATAAAGCCTAAACTGAGTGATGAGGTAAAATGAACGTGAGAAATAGAAAAAGGAGAGCTGAGTGAGGTCCCTAACCTGCAGCAACAGCGGGCTACCACCAAAAACCCATGTACGTCCCGCACGAACAGCATCCAACCCCATCAAGGTTTCCGCAAGAACCAAAGGCGCAACGTCTTTGCGAGCCTCGATCTGAGCAGCAACTCCCACCAACAGAGAACTGGACTAACCAACAGATGGAACCAACAAGAAAGCCGCCAGGAGGCAAATGCAGCAAGCTGTCATCCGACGACCTTGATGCTCAAAGTTCGTCAGGTTTCTAGGTGGACTGAATCTCTCGTACAGTTGCACGATGTTGATGGCATTACCCCGGGTCAAGAACTCAGCAATGTTCCCGCTAACACCCAGCTTGGCTTTTAGGATGTTCTTCATACTCTCTCTAAGCATCGGAACAATTGGCTCGGCGAAGTCATGGCTCCCCAGGTAGGCATGAAATTCCTCGACGGTGGGGCATAGCTCTTGAGAACCGAAGCGAAAGACATGCACTTCGGGATCCCAAGAGTGTGCAGCCGCGTGCAGCAGGACAGGGCGGATTGTGACCTCGCGGAGATACTTCAGGGCATGAAGGCGATGCCCTCGAAAATTCAGCCAATCAATGCCTTCAAGGCTATCCAGCCAGGGCCGAAGCAAAGCTTGATTCAACAAAGCCATGAGAAACGAAGTTTTGGAACAAAGATGATGGTTTGAAGTGTGAATAGATTTGCCAAGGCTGGGCTCAGTACTTATAGAAGGCTGGAGTGGGGCAATACTTCACTCATCAACCTTGAAACTCAACAAGTATGTCTTTTTCAAAACCATTTTCTCACATTTTCAAGATTTCAAGCTTTGGGAACTTGAAAAAGTGTTGGAAAAGCACTAGTCTAGCCTTGGGAAATCACTGACCATTGGGAACCAGCTTAAGGAGAGTTACAAGGTGTATGAGAAAGGTGCATGCAGGAAAAAACAACATGCTAGAGCTAGAAACCATCTTGGAAAATAACACAGATCTGCAAACCACAGAAGTCTCGAGCGCTCGAGAATTAACTCCCAAGCGCTCGACAATACTCTCGAGCGCTCGAGAGTTCTGCAGTTTTGACAGTAAGTTTTGCTCCCTGGTTGTTGGTCCTGGGATGAAACCTCAAGCTTTGTTCATCCAGTATGACAGGTTTCAATCTGTTCTCAAGGGAATACAACGCGTCCAATTGTCCATTTGTCTCGATACTCAAACATATTCCTCGAAAAACCTCAAAAGTTCAATGATTTTCTTCCCGTCGATGTGTCAAAAGTCGTGTCGGGAACATTTGTTCAATTCCTGTGGCATGCGCAAGTCTTAATACGTGCTAGTGACCGTGTGAAATGATCAAACACGCGCTATGGCTTACAAAATCAATTTTCACCCGCAAATGCCCCTATTTCATTGCTCATGGTGGTGTTAGAAGCACGCCCCCGGAATAAATCCTCTCGTGTCCCATTCCCGTGTCCAATCTTGATCAAGTTTAGTCGTTACTTTCCTTAGTGCTTGCGGATTCCACATTGAGGGCATTCTCGTCATCCCAAGTCAATTTTCCATGAGTCGAGTCGATTATGTCAAATTTTATCCCGTTTTAAGAGTATCGGTCGAAATTCGCGTGCTCTTTGCTATCTTTTAAAGCTAGACAAACATATTTCATAAAATACAATTCTTGAAAAGAAGCGCGAATGAATGCAAATGAATAAAAGTGCAAATTTTCATAAATGAATAAGGCATCTACAATGGGTAAGGAAGGAAGTGCATAAGCTGGGGCAAACACACGCCCAATCCTATCTACCAGGACACGCGCCCAATCCTATCTACCAGGGCACGCAGGCCCAAACAAAATCAAGGCACGCAGGCCCCGGGCACTGCAACTATCTTGGCACGCAGGCCCATGCAAAAGAAAAAGCCTGACAAAGCAAAAAAACTGAAAGCTCAGCCCAGACGAGTCCTCTTCTGCTGACGTCCCTCGGACTCTGAACTCTCGACCTCGACCTCGTCATCATCATCGTCATCGTCAGAAGGGCCTGAGGCGCTACTCGAGTCAGTAGACCCTAAGGCTCGTGACTCGAGCGACTCCTCTGTGTCCTCCTCAGACTCCTCGCGAGCGGGTCTCCGCCGAGACACTGCCCTAGGAACCACCTCGAACTGTCCAGCCCCCGCTCTCTGTCTACCCTGGCCCCTCGTGCTGGCGGAAGCTGGTAGGCTCGTGGTGCCCTGAGACTGTGTCCTGGTCGAGCGCCGTGGCTGCGCCTGCATATCATGAGCATTCATTCATTTGATACATGTTTAAAACCCAATAAGATGTATATGTATGCATTTTTGTACCTGTGAAGCAACAGGAAGAGCAGGCTCAAGAGCAGGTCTGGTCTGAAGGGTCCTCTCCTTGGCGCAATCCTTCAACAGCTGCCGCATCCCCACCATCAGCATAATGGCCAGCTCAGCCCATTCTTGCGGCACCTGCAATGGTTCAAAGGTCAAAACAACATGTGCATGAATAAGGAGCATTTAAAGCAGGGAAAGAAGCAAAGTCATATTATACCTGAGCAGGAAGCTGCATCGGTCGATGCGGGAGGCGTGGAATATCCAATAGTGCCCGTGCCCCAGCAGGATCTTTCACCCTATCGTCCACTCCAGCGTCGGCAACCCGACTGGAGCAGACGCCTCAGCCGTCTCAGGAACCCCGTGCGCTCTTACCTCGCCCGAAGAGCTAGCACCTCTCCCACCAGCAGAAGGCCTCGCCCCCTACCACGTGAAGAGCGACCGCCGCGGCCCCGTCTCCTGCCTCGTCTCCAATCTCACCTCCGGCCTCACCTGGCACTCCTAGCCTCACCTGCTATGCGCTCTTCGCCTCTCGCTCTACACCCAAATCGGTGGCTGGCACTGTCAGTATGCGGCGTAGTCCAAGTCCTCCGCAGATACCGCTTCCAAGTCGTTGTCCGCAGTGGAATCGCTCGGCCGGCCGGTGTAAGTCTCGATCCAGCATTCGCTGGGAGTGGCCTCGCACGATTTAACTCCGAGAACCGAGGATCGTCGCGTCACCCGATCCCCAGGTACCACTGCCAACCCAGGGGACACTCCAGCAAGACCCTACTCCTCGTCACCTCCCGGCTCCTCGGAAGGAAGTCAGCCTCCAGCCTCGCCCATCGGTCCCAGTGAACCTGCAGTCAGTCATTATACATTAATGATCAAGTTTCATGAAGGAAAGCACAAGCAAGAAAGGAAAAGAAGGTCGATGTTTGTACCGTAACCCCAGTAATGCTATCCAGCCAGCGCCGGAAAGTCATCACCTGTCCCCGTCGCTCCTTGGCCCTTCGGTACTCCGTACTCCATGCGAGTGCACGCGGAAGCAGGTTCGGATTTGTACAAGTGTTCTCGGGCGGGAACATGCCTAAGACCTCGTAAGCCCAAAGCTGCAAGTCATGAAGATCAATTCAATTCAAATTAATGCGAGTTCAATTCAACAAACCAGTCGATCAATCAATCAAAGCAATTCAAAGCAATAACGTCGAGTCATACCTCTATCACCCTCCAGTATCCGCCAATGGTGTCCCCCACCCCGCGTGTGGCAGCCCCTAAAACAAGAGAGAGTGCACAGAGCAAAGACCTCCCCAATCAGTCGCCCGCCGCTTCAGATCAACCAGCCGGCTGTAACTCAGTGAACCGAGATCGCCTCGAAAGGGAACAGAGAAGCCCGAACAGGTATAGCAAATAGGCCCTGGCCATCTGGGCCGCCTCGGCGTCATCCGGCTCGTGATCGACATCAGAATCGCCTGCATTTCGATACACCTCCGCTTATGGCGTGGGACCCGCCAAGGAACCACCTCAAAGCCGCATCATCCAAGTATACTCGGGTCGAATGGAATCGGCTCACCTCGACCGAGCCACATGTCGGGCGAAGTCAAGGGGCGTCCACCGTCATCTCCCGGCGAAGTGAAATGTGTTGGTGGTGTCCACCAACGCTCCACCGATGCCGTCATCAGCCGCACGATCTACTCGCCGAAGTCGGTGAGTGGATGAACGGCCCGAAACCGGGCCTCCTCCACCAGCTCCCGCACTCTCCGGGGCAACGCTAGAAGTGTTGCAATGAATGACCTGAACCTCCGTGGCCATAAATGTCCTTGGTACTGTTTCAACAAAGCAAAGAGATAGCATCAAAGCAACAATTGATTCAGGAAAAGCAAGACAAATGCAGGAAAGTAAAGCATTAAAGTCATACCGTGGTCCAGCTAGAAGAAATGTGCGAGGCTCGATCTCGCAAGAGCAAGTCCTCGGGGTAGTCCGTCCGAGCAGGAGTATAGCCAGTCATCCCCGTCGGCTCAAAGAAGTGTAACTGTGGTGCATAAGTATCTGCCGTAAACTCAGGACGTGCACGGCTCAAGTAGGCCTTCGCCTCGGCCGCCGCTGTGACCCGCTCCTCGATAATCACCTCTTCCTCTGCCCCTGGCTCCTCCCCCAACTCCCTATCCTCCATCTCCGACTCCACTCCAAGACCTCCAGTGTCAGAAGCCCCGACACCGCTCAACAACGCTCCCAGCAACAACGCTGAAACCTGGTCCTCCGGAGTCCTCGCTCCCCTCAGCACCTCTCTCATCCCGGCTTCGAGACCAAGGACACCCAGTATATCCTGTGGTCTCGCGCTGTCCAAGAAGTCTCCCTCCGTAAATGGGACCGGCCATGAGGCGCTGATCCCGCTATCTCCTCCCCTCGACTCCACTACCGCCGTCCTCAGCACTGGCGTCGCAGCAACGCGATCGGCTATCATTACCTTGTCGCCAGCCCCGTCCCTCCGCTCATCTCCGGCCCGCTCCGCGGCCGCGAGTAGCTCCTCCACCGTAGGAGTATGGGGAGTGCCCGTCACACCTCCCCCGCTGCTCGTACCATCTCCCCTGCTACCCGATGTGCCCTGGCTGCCCATGGCCAGCTCGTCACCATCTCCTCGCACCACCTCACTAACACTTGTATCTCCTACCCCCGCTAAACCTCCGCTAATGCTCTCTACTGCCGCTAAGCCCCCGCCAGCCTCGACCCCTCTGACTAAATCATCACCAATGACCCTCTCTCGAGCGGATACAGCAGCGCTGCTGCTGGCCACGTCCACTGCCGCCATCTCCTCACCTCTGGCTCTTTGGCCTTCCTCCATTGCCGCCTCTAAGCTCGCACCAAGAGCCCCATCCACTGCCACCGTACCCTCACCGTTCCCCTCCTGAGCTGCCGTGACAGCAGCACCCCTGCTGCCTTCCTCCATCGCCGCCGTAACCGTCACCACCACCGCCTCCTCGCGGTGGGGCTACTCTCCTTCACCACCGCTCGCCATTGCTAGTTCCTCTACACCCCAGGCCTTCTCCTTCCTCTTGATTCGTGCCTCTTGGCAAACAACAGCCCAGTGGAAGATCGTGGAGAAGTCAAGATCTTGAGCTCGATCCGTTTTGGGAGAGAGAAGGGCTGTCTGAACAGGAGAAAGATTGACAAAGAGGAGAGAGAGATCGGTTGAGTGAGAGAGAGAGAGTTTGCCTGAGAGGAGTTGATGTTCGATCGGGCTTCAGAAAGGTCTGGATCGCCCTGGTTCTCGAGCGCTCGAGAAGGGGTTTTGCACCCCAGACCTGATGAAGAAGATGTAAGGACGGTAGACCCCAGCCAAGGTCTCGAGCGCTCGAGACCACTCCCGAGCGCTTGGGAGTGGTTCTGAGCGCTGGGATCTTTCCTCAGCCTTCGTGCCGGCCCCCGTCGTCCCGTGCCTCTTCCCGCCGACGAGGCTTGCTTAGCTTTTCCCTCTCTTTTTACAAAATCAATCTCAGTCCTGGCTTTGGCCGCGTCAAACGGAACTAGAGGAAGCGAGTCCTAGTCGGTGTTGTGATTTTGAGCTCACGCTCCTCGACTGGCTGTTTTTACTTGGTGGTCGATCGAAATTTTGTCTATTTATGCTAATCTCAACATGTTGGCAGGTATTTCTACCCTATAGATGCTACTTTATCATCGTTCTTTCCGCCAAACAGAGCAACAGGTGGACCATTTGCATGTTTGTCTTATTAAACTCGCGTCGATCATTTCTCGTGCATGCATCACACGTGTTTGCACTTTTCCATTCACCAAACAGAGCAACAAGTGGACCATTTGCATGTTTATCTTATTAAACTCGCGTCGATCATTTCTCGTGCATGCATCACACGTGTTTGCACTTTTCCATTCACCAAACAAAGCAGCAAGTGGACCATTTGCATGTTTATCTTATTAAACTCGCGTCGATCATTTCTCGTGCATGCATCACACGTGTTTGCACTTTTCCATTCACCAAACAGAGCAACAGGTGGGCCATTTGCATCAAAATTGTGTCGATTCTTTCTCGTGCATGCATTACGCGTGCTTGCATTTGCCCCGAAGAGCTACGCTGGTCTGATCCCTGCAGAAAAAGGGTACGTAGGCAGTCCGAAAGGACGCGACCTCATACGTTGAATGTGCTGTTTTATGTTTGTTCTTGGAATTAAGGATTTGTCTTGGCTCAAATTGGGCTGTCTCAATCTTTGGACGTCACTCATATCAAGACATGATATCGAGCAACGCCCAAAGAGGGGCAACTATGGACACCCCAATTTGGACGATTCGAATTTCCTTGATTCGTGGCCCGGAGGCTCCCCAATGATGAATATGGGATCGAACAAGCCTTGTACCAATGGAACGATGCTTCTGGAAGAAACTTTGAAAGGCAAATAAAAATGTCAAAAATCACTTTCAAGCGCTCTGGATCAATCCCAAGCGCTCCAGACCTTTTCCAAAACCATTGACCAATCAACTCTCGAGCGCTCGAGAGTGAAGTCCCAAGCGCTCGAGACAACTCTCAAGCGCTCGAGACTTCCGTACTGCCCAATGGATGGGGGAGCCTCCCCATTATCCATGCAATCATCATTTCAGCCGTTCTTGGCTGGTCTTTGCCTTCAAATACACTCTATCTCAGTCAGAGGAGTCAGAGCAGGAGATCTGATTTGGATTCCAAATGACATTTTCCCATTTTGAACCATAACTCATGTTTTGCCTATAAAAGGAGGCTTAGCCTTCATTTGAAAACACGAAATCCTCTCTCTAGAACCCCTCTCTCTGATTTTTAAAAGCAGAAAACAAGTTTCATTCTCTCTCAAGCAAAAACCCCCCTTTCAAAAGCAAAATAACCAAGAAATTTCAAGAAGAGGAAAGGAGTTTAGTTCATCACAAACCTCTAATCCTCTGAAATCTTCACTCCTCTTCTATCTTTCCAAGTTTTTCTTCAAGGATCAAAGTTCCAAGCAAAAGGTATAAGTCTCATACCTTGATTTCAAACAAAAGTGGGGCTGTTTTCCCTTCTAAGGGAGGCTTCCCAGCTCACTCCAGTCCTCAATACTGAGAGTGTGAAGGGAAGACCTTAGTATCAAAACAAGAGCAAAGGGCCAAGAATGCTTTCCATGCATGCAGTACTGGGAACACTCCCGAGCGCTCGGGACTTCTCTGAAGCGCTCGAGAGTGGTGCCATCCTCATTTTCCATTTCTGTAGCATTTAGACTAACATGCAGGGGAGATAGGGACAGGTATGAAGCGAAGAGAGCCTTCTTAAGTGTTTTGATGTACTTGATCTGGTTTTTGAAGGAGAATAAGAATCGTTTTCATATGAAAGAAATGCAAAAGCATTTTCCTTAGTAGACCTAAGAGAGAAACCTCTTGAATGCAAGATAAAAGGGTAAGATCTGTTACATCAAAACACTCAAGTAACGGCTTTTGTTGGTTGAAATTGGTCTGGGAGTGTGGATCACTCTCGAGCGCTCGAGTCTACTCCAGAGCGCTCGGGAGTTGTCTGCATGTCATTCTATCCAAATCTCCTTCTTTCTTATCTCTTGTACTGCTCTTGCATGCCATGCATGTGACCTTCTGGTCTTTCGAACTGGAAAACCATTGCTCTTGGAAGGATGGGATACATGATTTGGTGGGTTGAAGGCCTGACTATGATCTACCAGGCCTTCTGTCGAGCCTGTGTCTTGTTTAAAGTTATTTCAGTTTACATTTCCAGTACCATATCCTACTGTATTCTGTTGTACTAACATTATTTGCAGGTTGGGACATGCAACATTCCCAAGCGCTCGGGAATGCTCCCGAGCGCTCGAGAGTAATTTTAATGGCAGGATTTTCCAGTCTCCAGCACTTTGCACTCCATTTCCATTTCCCTCATTTATTCACTGTTCACATGCATTTATTCACTGTTCACATGCACATGCATGCACTTTTCTGTACTTGATATAACTGTAAATACTTGCTATTTGTCCTTTAAAGCAAAACCATTTTCAAAAATCCCACAAATATTCAGTAGAGACCGATCTCGCGTCGGGCGAGGGGGGTGCCGTAAAACCCTTCCCCCCTTGTAACGTGGCTTCCAAACCCAAAACAATCTCTGGTTTTCAATTCAAATCAATCATTTTCAATCAAAACGGTTTCTCGGGTGGTGAACCATAAATCCGGGTGGCGACTCTTCAAAAAATTTTCAAATCGATTTTCAAAAAGCGAACGAGGCGCTTCTTTTACGGGCCGCCCCGATTCCAAACCCGGGGCTGTGGTAGCCCACAAAATGATTTGTTTCTTGTAGCTTGATTCTTGCCTTTGATCGTGGTTATTGTTGTTGATGTTGTTATGGCTGAAAAACCCACCTCTGTCTGTCAAAAATCTGCCCGATCCACTTTGTTATCGATAACATCTTTATTGTTATCGATAACATTATGTTCTCAAGCCCAGAAAATTTGTCGTTATCGATAACAATTCTCATTGTTATCGATACCCATGCGTCTGGAACGATCAAAATCCCCGAGTTATCGATACCCCTTTCACCTGTAATCGATAACATCACATTTTTATTGGTCATGGTCTAAGGTTATCGATACCTTCATCCTATGGTATCGATAACGCCTTGTCCTTTGACTGTTTTACTGATTCCACTCCTATTCCATTAATTTAACCTCCAATCACTTCTAGTCCATCTTAAATGCTTCCTAACTTGCTCCTAATTGGATCATGTTGTGAAATTTTAAAGTACTCGCAAGCGCACGAATCGTACCGAAGTATAGTAATGCAAGAGCGAGGTCGAACCCACAGGGACTTGTGATTTTTCTAGGAAAAATAAATAACTTAAACCAATTAAACCCTAACCTAGTTGACGAAAGTTGTGATTGATTTTGAAACTAAAAACTTAAATAAAGCAATGACAAAATAATAATTAAACTGGCACTGAAAAGTAGTGGATATTACGGTTGAGAAAAGTAACTAAGGTTTTGGAATCCACACCCACAAATATTTATCTACTAATCTTATGCAGTGATTTTTCCTATGATTTCTACACAATGATTTAGAAGCTAATCTTAATCACCGTGGATAATATATCGTTAAGCCCTTTTTATTTTCCGCCGAAAATATGTTCCTCCTCTGCTTCAAAAGTTTAAGACAAAATCATCAACTGTATCCGTATGAACAAATCACAGTAGATATCCTGAACTTAAATATTAACTTTGATAAACCGAGCAATTCGATTAATAAGGTGATATCAAATCATGGAAAAAAACCCCATTCCGATTGAATCCATATCCGAGTTTCAACCAAATTAATTAATGAGATTGGAACAATAAACAATGAAAGTACGTAGGAAAAATCATATGCATAAAACCATTCAATAAAATTCACGGGGTTTCATCCTCTACCCTAGTTGAGGATTTTAGCCTCTCATAGATGAAAACAAATCAAGCATCCGACTAGAATCCAAAAAAATAATACGCTTACAATAATTTCTTTTGCTCCTCTATTTTTCTCTCCGAGCCGTGCTATTTTGTCCATCCGAGATCCCCTAGCAAAACCCTATTGGTCCCCTTTTATAATCTCGTACTGTTGCTAGAATATTTACGAAATATATCATCCTATTAGGAAAGAAGAATTTATTTCCTTCCTCAATTCTAATTCTAATCTTCCAGTAGTAGCAACTAGCAACCCAATAGAATCTAATTAATTACTTTCCAAATTTGATGACCACGTGTAAGTCATCATGCATACTTCAAGATGTGAGCAATTTCTTCACGGGGAAATCTTCCGAATCAACTCAACATTAATCAAATCCAACGGCTGAAATGTTTATCATTATCATCTTTTTCCTGCAAATTAATAATTTAAGGTGAACAATCCGAAAAGATAATAACAATAACCAATTAAACACAATTAATAACTAGCAACATATGATAATTAGGTCTTTAAGTGTAATATTTTGTGCTCATCAGATCACTCATGCCTAGTGACCTCATTAAGCATATTCATGGTTATTTTAAGCTCCATTAAGCACGGCTCTCTCTTCAAAAATATTTTATGAACTAAGGTGGCATTGAAAGGTATATATTATTATTATTATTTTTGATGGTTAAAGGATTTGGAACATTACGAACACGACAAGAACGTATCGTAGAATGTTTATGAGTGTTGTAGGTTGTTCGAATATCGGGGTGGGCATAAAAGGTAGATGGGAGCGGCATAATGACTTTTTCGTTATCGATAACAAAGTAATTTGTTTTATTCCAACCTCGAGTTACCGATAACTTACTTCCTTGATTATCAATAACATTGTGCCTAGACTAATTCCAACCATCAGTTATCGATACCATTCCCCATTTGTTATTGATAACAATCAGTAATGGCTTTGCTTCATCATTTTAGATTCTTATTACAATATTTTATGTTCTGCTCGTCCCTAATCAAATTCCAATGATACTTTGGCAAATCCTTAACCTGGTTACTTGACATCAAAGGACCCGCTGGGCATTCTCTCAGGTTATGACTTTCATTTGGGGCCTGTTTTTACTAAAATAGCTTATGTTTTAGAATTTGGCTTGAACGGTACGAACGTAACAGATAAATGATTCTTGGATTCGATTGAGTGATTTGATGTCCGTGAAACGAAAGTGGAATGAATGTGGATAAGAAATGGATAGAGTATTGTAGGATGGTATATAAGTGGGCTTAGTACGTCATGTGCGAGGCGGATATGTTAATTAACGAATGGGCATGAACAAATGAGTTTATAGATGTATATAATGGTTGGTTGAAAAATTGTGGTACAATCGATAGATGGATGATGAAGTTAATTATGAAATGGTGGAGGGTCGGTTAAGCGATGTGCGTTTCCGCTAACCAATGTTTGTTATTATTAAGGGAAAAGACTCGGGGTGACCCTGCGCTTGAGGGAACAGACCCAAGGTGACCCAAATGATTGTTACTATTGAGGGAAAAGACTCGGGGTGATCCTACGCTCGAGGAGATAGACCCGAGGTGACCCAAGCTATTGTTATCAAGGGAATAGACTCGGGGTGACCCTGTGCTCGAGGGAAATAGACCCGAGGTGACTTTAGTGTTCATTGAAGGAATAGATCTGATTGAAAGAAAAGAAAGATTCTGTAATGAAGGGATTGAATAATGATGATTGTAGACTCGAGGAAGACAGTAGTATCGTATGAAGGTTAATAAAATGATTCGGAGTTGGTTAGAGACTAAAGTGGATTAACGTGAGCTTATCGATGTATCTACTCTGAGGAGTGAATGGTTAGTGACTGTCCGGTGAAGCCCAGGATCCTTCGATCCAAGAGTATAATTTGGTGGTATTCATTCGTACTTTGGGCGTTTCCATCAATATTCACTCACTCATTCATGATGCATGACTCATTTCATTTTCATATAGTTTGAGTTTAGAACTCTCTACTGGGCACGTGTTTTGCTCAACCCTATCCTTCTTTCAGGTACACTCGGAGATAGTGACACGGAGTGCTTGGCGTGCATTTTGGCATCATCCCTTTTGAAAGCTGATATGAGAAATTACTTTGGCATCATTTTGTAAAACTCTCTGGGAATGTAATGTTGACTACCATTATGACAATCATTTGATCATGGAGGACTGTAAACCCTAAACTTTCTTTTCTATTATGTTGTTTGGATCGTCAAGCTTGACAAGAAGCTTTGTACTTAACTTGCAATTATGGGAATGAACCATCTTTTGGGGTATTATCTGTAATATTGCGAGGTATTGTTTATCGAAATTCTTTATACTTTATGTTGAAAATCGAGGGCGTGACACTATCCATGCAAACCATCATTACAGTCGGCTGGCCCAGGATTTGTTCCAGGCAACACTCAACCTCAGTCAGAAGGAGTCAGGCCTGGAAAATTTTTGACCAAACAAATGAGTTTATGTCATTTCATTTTTTTCAAATAAAAACCATAGGTTATTTTGGCTATATATACAGAGCCCTGGTCAGTGGCGAAGACACGAAAAAAAATCCACTCCTCAACTCTCCTTCTCTCTCTAGTCAAACCACTTTCAATCCTCCCTCTCAAAACTTATTTTTCAAATCAAAAGCCTTTCAAAAAAGCAAAAAAATCATGGAGAATACAAGTGTTACACAAAAGAATGCAAGAGATTAGGACAGTCGTCAGCTTCTGATCTCTAGCATTTTCTTCCCTCACTCTCAAAACCATTCAAGAAGCAAGGTCTCTCAAGAGGTAGAAAAACATTTCTATTTCTTCTTGGTTCGAATCAAAAAGGGCTGTTCTTCCTTTCTGAAGGAGGTCTCCTAGCCCACCTCAGTCTTTAATATTGAGTGTGTGGTTGGAAGATCTTAGTGAAAAACGAGTGTAAAAGGGCATAAAAACTTTTTGAGCCAACTTACTGGAAGCACTCCCAATCGCTCGGGAGTACTCTGGAGTGCTTGAGAGTGTCTCCAGTCCCATCTTTACTTACTTTTGAGTACTTAGGAGGACATGCAGGAAAAGTAAAGTGTGATTTCAAATGAACTGATTCTTTTAAGGCATATTGATATGACTGACCCATTTCTAAAGACAAAAATTACTTTTATTTGAAGATCATACAAAAGAGTATCTTCCAGAATTTAAAAGGAAGTTTTTCATCTTCAAAAAAGACAAATCTGTTGCTTCAACATGTCATAATGCAGTCATTGATTAGTTGAAATCAGTTTAGGGGAGCAGTTCACTCCCGAGCGCTTGAGTGTACTCCAGAGCGCTCGGGAGCGTTTGCATGTCATCTCACTTCACTCTTCCTCCAGTCTAGTCCTTCAGCTGTCTTCGCATGTCCATGCATGTGCCTGTTTGCCCCTTTGACTGTAGATCAGCTCTTGTAGAGGTAATGACGCATGGCTTGAAAGATTGGGGTCTTATCTCAGTTCACCAAGCCCTCTGCTGAGCCCATAACATGTCCAAAATCATATCAATTTATGGTTGTAGCATTATTCTCTATCTGTGCTAACAAAAGTTTGCAGGCCAAACATGTAACACTTCCAAGCGCTCGGGAGTGCTCCCGAGCGCTCGAAAGTGAAATCAGAGACAGGGTTCCAACTTTTTGTTATTTTGTACTTCTTTGTCATTTTTATCATTCACTGTACACATGCACCAGTATACACGTTTATTTGATATACCTGTGGATACTTGCTAGTTGTTTAATGAAATAAAATCCTTTTGAAAAATCCCACAAATATTTAGTAGAGACCGATTTCAAATCGGGCGAGGGGGGTGCCGTAAAACCCTTCCCCCTCATAACGTGGCTTTCGAACCCTCAAACAAATCTTTGGTTTTCAATTCAAATCAATCATTTCCAAATCAAAACGGTTTCTCAGGTGGCGAACCATAAATCCAGGTGGCGACTCTTCAAATTTTTCAATTCGATTCAAAAATGATGTTTTTCGAGCCGCCCTGATCCACCCGGGGCTGTGGTAGCCCACAGTGGCGACTCCGCTGGGGATGTGATTTGATTAATACTTGAGAAAAATCGGTACGTTGATAAAATGGCCCGATTTCCTTAAGCATTAATTAAATTAGTGAGCCAAGCTTGAAAGATATTTGTGGGATTTTTCAAAACATTTTATTTCATTGTCTATCTTTTTGTATATATCTTGTGCAGCCTCTCTATTGTGTTTCGACAATCCTACCCGGCTTGCCGGTGATGGGGAATCCCGGAATGCTCAGCAACCCTTGACCGTGATGAGTCATCCCTAACATTATTGGGTGTACGCTTGACTCTAGTCCGGGGAACCCTCTTCAAGCCAAAACCGGCCTTTGTACATGTTTAGCAAGCCATAGAACCTTCCAAACTAGGACAGGAACCTACAGGGTAGGGTTACGTGCTATATTCTGTTTACGTGCTGCATTGCATCTTGCATTATCATGCTGTCAGCCACGGTTCTTGAGACTCGCTCGTGCGGTCTTTGGAAGGTTGCCAAGACCCGATGAAATGTCACGCACCCTAATGCGTGTTGCTTAAACAAGTCCTCGGGCCCAAACCTAAGGGAAACTAAAATTTTGCTAAGTCCTTGGCTAGTATTTAATCGGGGATTTAACTAAAGGGAAAGGATGACAAGGAGGTAAAACATTGTGATACCGACACCGCCCAGGCTAAAAGCAAGTGTATTGCTTACGCCACGTTGGTTATCGTATCACATTGTTCACCCCAAGTCATTCCCAACCAATGGTCGAGTTATCGATGGAATATTAATCGAATACTTAGCTTATTTTGGCATCCTTTGGAAATCGACGGGTCCTAAATGAGGATACATCCACAAAAAAAAAAATTCTGAGGATCAAGGCAACCTCCCCTAAGGAGTATTCAATCATTTTTGAAAGATTAGAGTCGATGACGGTGACGATGATACACGCATTTTCTAAAACCATGCACAAATTTCATAAAAATGCAAGCAGGAACCGCGTCTGAGCACAGTTTTGCTTTGCTGTCAGTTCTGAGCAATTGGGTCGAAGAAGAAGAATATCATACTCACCTGGACCAGACCCCTTGGGTTGGCGATGGTGGGAGCAGCATTGAGGTGGCGGCAGCTAGGGACAATGGCAGAGTGGAGGCCACTGAAGCCGGAGGGGGTTCGGGGGCCACGGCGGACATTGGTGGCGTTGATGCTGCTTCTGGCAGTGGAGGGGGTTCCATGGGTGGTAGAGATGGAGGTGCGGGTAGTGGAGGCAGGGTCACGAGCAGCAGTGGTGCTGCGGGCACTCCTCATACTCTTACCGTGGAGGAGTTGCTCGCGGCCGCGGAGCGAGCCTGCGATGAGCAGCGGGCCGATGACGACCAAGATGTGGTAGTGGGTGGCCGAGTTGTGGCTACACCTATCTTACGGGCGACGGTGGTGGAGCCGAGGGTTGGAGATAGTGGGATTGGAGCTTCGCGACCCGTTCCCTTCGAGGCGGGGGACTTCTTGGATTCCGCGGAGCCACAAGACATTTTAGGTGCCTTTAGGCATGAGCCCGAGGTCGAGGCAGTACTGAGGAGTGCTGAGACTCTGGGAGATCGGATCTCGACGCTTCTGATAGGGGCCCTACTGAGTGGTGCAGGGGTGTCTGACACCGGGGGACTAGGAGCAGAGTCTGAGACGGAGGAGCGGGAGGCTGAGGCGACGGCTCAGCGGCGGGTGACCGTGGTGGAGGAAGTAAAGGAGTATTTGAAAGGTGAATGACCCGGGTTCACAATAGCGACATACGCTCCTAGGCCGCACTTCTTTGAGCCGACGGGGATGATAGGCTACGTTCCGGCCTGGGATTACTACCCTGAGGACATGCTTCTTCGAGACCGGGCTTCACATATCTCTTCTGGGTGGACCGCGGTGAGTTTTGATGATCTTGATCTTTGAATTTTATAAATGATCTTTTATTGCCAAGTGCTTCTGCTAATACTGATGCTATTTCTTTGCTCTGTTTAAACAGTGTACCACAGATGTATATGGCCACGGGGGTTCAGCCGGCTCGCTGAGATATTTCAAGGCGTTGCCTGCGAGAGTGCAAGTACTGGTGGAGGCAGCAGGCCAGGGTTGCCGATCAGGTGAAGTAGTCGTTTCTACTGCTTTGTGCCCAGAAACAACCATTCATTCTGATCGTGACTTTTGGTTACTCGGTTCGTCCTTCTCATCTTTCTATAAAGGACTTACTCTAATGTTGGATTTTCCTGTTCTTTATTTCTTGTCTTTTCTGGATCTCATATTGCTTTATATAGTGTGTTAAGTCTAACTAATGTAAAGTGCCTATGAATTAGCTCTAATAAAGGGTTGTTATCTGCAAGTCTTGTTTTGACCACGGGAAGGTGAACTTTGCAAAAGTGCTTATTTGGTTGGGAAAGAGAGGACTTCTGACTCCAAGCCTCCCCTACCCAAAAACAAGTTTCAGCTATTGATGTAGCCTCTTGTCGCTACCTACTAGAGAAATCCCTTCTATACCACTCAACAGAAGGAAAAATCCCATTAGATTGAATCGACGACCTATACTTCAACTAAAGGCACAGGAAAATCAAGGGTTCAAGAGCACAAGGCTTTGGGCCTTTTATACAGCTACTGATGATGGTGAGGATAGACCGGGCCGTGCTTACCGCGCTGACGGAGAGGTGGTGGGACAGTACCAACACCTTCCACTTCCGGTTTGGGGAGATGACAATCACGCCCCTCGATTTTGCAGCGCTTACGGGACTTAGGGTTGGAAGAGACCCGATCCTCTATGACTCGAGCATCGTGCTTGATGATGCAGCTTTGAGGTGGTTCTTTGGACGGGTTCCGCGTCACAGCGGAGGGGTGGCGGAGTACGGCCAATTCGTGGAGTACTGGGACTACGAGCCTGCTGGCGACGTGGAGGCAGCCTAGATGGCCAGGGCGTACTTGCTATACATGTTTGGGGCTTCTCTGTTCCCAAACAGGCGATCTCAAGTCCACCTGAGCTACTTGGTAGGTCTGGCTGACCTGGAGCAGGCGGGACGGTTCGACTAGGGAGGTGCTGCTCTGTGTACCCTCTACTGTTTCTTGGGAGCTGTTTCGTGTGGTGTTGGTGACACCATTGGCGGATACTGGAGGGTAGTTGAGGTACAGTTTCAAATCACTGCTTTTAGACTGCTTTTGACTGCTTATTTACTGCTTGTTGATTCGAATTGACGATGTATTGAACTGTCTTGAACTGAAAATTTTGCAGCTCTGGGCCTACGAGGTTCTGGGGATGTTTCCCCCCTGAGAACACGTACCGAGATCGCAATTTGTTTCCGTGTGGGCTTGCATGGAGCAAGACCTACATGAAGACCAAGGAGAAGAGAGGGCAGGTGATGACCTTCCGGCGTTGGCTGGATAATCTGACTGGCATAGTGGTATGCTACATTCCTTTCAATATCTCTTTCTCGTGCTTTCCTGACCTTTGAGATTTCCATTATTAATGCCATAGTATCAAATGCAGGTTCACTGGGATCGTTGGGCCAGGCTGGAGGTTGAGCTCCTTGCGAAGAGTCGGGAGGTGACACGGAGCAGGGTCTTGCTGGAGTGTCCCCCGGGCTGGCAGTGGTACCTGGGGGATCGGGTGACTCGGCAGTCACTCAGTCTTCCAGCGTTTGTAGTGCTTGGGCTTCTTCCGCCACGTGTGCAGAGGACCGAGACCTACACTCGAGCCGAACTGGAGCAGTTCACTGTGCCGGATACAGACCGGGAGAGGCACTTCCGACGTTCTTTGGACTATACAGCTTATGCGGACCGATATCTGGCTACTAGTCTAGGGGTGGAGGAGGAGTTTGAGAGGCAGGTGGCCGGAGTTGGGGCTCAGAGGGACATGTCTAGAGCACCGAGTCGCGGGGGCCGCTCTACACGGGGTAGGGGACGAGATGCTAGGCCTTCTGCTGGTGGACAGGGTGCTGGTCCTTCTGGTAGGGGAGAGGGTAGTGCAGGGGTCACGGAGACGACAGAGACTTCGGTACCGCCAGTGCTGTCGGTGCTGAAGTGGACGATAGGCGCGACTAGTCCTTCTGGTGCACGGGAGGTGATAGATGTACCGCGCCTCCCGCAGCCACCGATGCGATTTCCTGCTCAGGTATGACATTTTTGCTTGCTTGTTCAGTACATTGATTGTTCCTTATTTGCATGCTTTGAACCTTTCAATCATTTCACAGGTGCCGCGAGAATGGGCTGAACAAGCCATGATGCTGATGGTGGGGATGCGCCACTTGCTGAAGGGTTGTACTAATGGGAGGGCCCTTCAGACCAGACCTGCCCCTGAGCCTGTTTCTCCTGTTGCTCCTCAGGTATAACACATATGCATATTTCATATTTCAATCTAGTGAACACTATTCAAATATGCATGATATGATAAAATGTTTATGTCATGCAGGTGCAGCCACGGCGCTCAGCCAGGACACGCCCGCAGGATACCACGAGTCTTCCCGTTCTCGCCAGCAGACGGGTCGAGGTACACAGAGTGTGCCATGGCCTGCTGCGGGGGCGAGGCAGTTTGAGGTTGTTCTGAGGGTGACGTTCTGGCGGAGACCCGCTCCCGAGGAGTCAGAGGAGGAGATAGAGGAGTCCTCGGAGTCACGTGTTTTGGGGACCTCAGACTCGAGCACTGCTTCCAGATCTCCTAGTGCGAATGACGGCGATGATGGCAACGAGAGTGAGAGCACAGAGCCCGAGGGCCATTAGCGGAAGAGGACTCGTCGAGCCTGAGCCTTAGGTTTTTGCTTTGCCAGTTTCTGCTGTACATGGGCCTACGTGCCAACATAGATGTAGCTTCCAGGCCTATGTGCCTCGGTTTTGTTTGGGCCTGCATGCCCCGGTAGTTAGGATTGGGCGTGTGTTTGCCCCAGGTTATGGTCTTCCCTCTTTGCTCATTGTAAATACCGTATTTATTTATGAAAATTTGCACTTTTGTTCTTTCAATTGCGTTCGCACTCCCATTAAAGAATTGTATTTTATGAAATATGTCTGTCTAGCTTGAAAGAAGGTAAAGAGCACGCGAATTTTGCCCGATACTCTTGGAACATAAGCAAGAAAAATTTTGACATTATATAAAGATGGACTTTTCAACAATCAACCATGGGAAACTGATCCTAAAATGCGTTTCAATGACGTAGAGTACATCGTGTAGTTAACAACGAGCGATGTGACCCACGAGTACTGTTGGAATTACCAGAACGCCCTTGACACAAGAATCGACGTACGCCTATACATTAGAACGACATTTTTGAGACATCCGAGGAGAAAAATTTGAATTAGGAGTGTTGACACACACCTACTTGTTTCACACAGTCAGGGGTGTATGCTATGACTTGTACGTATCTCTCGATTCTACCAAACGCCCTTAACATGAATTTTGACATACTTGAGGAATGAAAACCGTGGAGATTTTGGACTTTTCGAAGAATATGGACTCGAACACACCAGAAAAACACGTAATGGACACCGCTGCATTTCCTAGGGACATGTTAAGAGTTTGTTGAAATAAGATGCATGCCATTCATAGTGTTGCATTGAGGATGGGCGAGGGAGAACCAAAATCTGGTGTAAATAGCAGCACTCTTGAGCGCTCGAGAGTGGTCTCGAGCACTTGGGATCTTACTCCCGAGCGCTGGGGACTATTGACAAATGCAGTCTAGTGCTGCTTCCCAATGCCACTCACCAGCTCTCTTATGTCGTTTTCTTCTGCATGTTTGCTCCCAAGATGTTCAAATGGCTTCAATTCAGCTGTTTCCCTAGGTAAATTGACTTCCCAAAGCCAGACTTGCATCTTTCCAATACTTTTCAAATTTCCAAAGTTTGAATCTTTGAAAATGTAAGAAAATGATTTTGAAAATGTCAAGTTTGCTAAGTTTCAAGGGTGGTGAGAGAGGGATTGCCTCCTCCAAACCTCTATAAATACTGAGCCTAGCTTTGATAAATTATCCCTATTCCAAACCATCATTCCTCACTGAAAAACTCCTCTTTCTCATGGCTTTGTTGAACCAAGCTTTGCTCCGGCCTTGGTTGGACAGCCTTGAAGGCAGTGACTAGCTGAATTTCCGAGGGCACCGCCTTTACGCTTTGAGGCATCTCTGAGAAGTTGCAATCCGTCCTGTCTTGTTGCACGTGGCGGTACGCTTTTGGGATCCCGAAGTGCATGTCTTTCGCTTTGGTTCTCAAGAACTTTGCCCCACCGTTGAGGAGTTCCACGCCTATCTTGGAAGCCATGATTCTGCTGAGCCAGTTGTTCCTATGATCCGGGAGAGCATGAAGAACATTCTCAAGGCCAAACTGGGTGTTAGTGGTAATACTACTGAATTCCTCACTCGGCACAATGCCATCAACATCGTGCAGTTGTACGAGATGTTTAGTCCATCTGGAAATCTGACGGACTTTGAGTATCAAGGTCGTCGGATGATGGCTTGTTGCATCTGTCTCTTGGCAGCCTTCTTGCTGGTTCCTTCTGTCGGTCAGCCTAGCCCTTTGCTGGTGGGAGTTGCTGCTCAGATCGAGGCCCGCAAGGACGTCGCTCCCTTAGTCCTTGCAGAAACCTTGATGGGGTTGGATGCTGTTCGCGCTGGTCGCATGAGGGTTTTCGGTGGTTGCCCGCTATTGTTGCAGGTTGGGACCTCACTCAGCTCTCCTTGTTCTATTTCACTCATTCTTTTTACCTCAACGCTCGATTTAGGCTTTATCTAGCTCCTTACTTGTTTTCTCTCTTTTTCTGACAGGTGTGGCTTTGTGACAAACTAAACTCGCTGACTCCTCCGGCCAATGATTGGTGGTATCGTGCAAGCGGATGGAATCGCCCTTTTCAGGTGATGTACAGGAATGAGGATGACTGGGCCAACTTCTTCGCTTCCCTAGACGATGATGACATTGCTTGGCGGTGTCATTGGCTGAGGCTTCCTGTGATGACCGCAAGTAACATGGGCTCGCCACATGTGTTCGTGGCAGGCTTGGCTGGCTTCACTTTCTATTCACCATTCCGCATTCTGCGCTAGTTTGGACTCAGCCAGGAGATGCCACCCCCAGGTTCAGAAGTGCTTCGTCTCCCTCCGTTCACCATTCTGGACCTTCGAAGTTACGTGCGGACATCGGGATCTCGAAGGACTAAGCCAAGTGATCCGCTCTATTCCATTGCTCTGACTGGTAGGTACCGGAAGTGGCTAAGAAGGGATGTGGAAGTAAGGAGGGGTTGATTGCTTACTTTGCCGGTCTTTGAAATAAAAGAGTGGATCCCGTCGTGTGTTTTTCTTTTTCGTGCTCGACTTGTAATAAAGAAACCATCTGAATAAAATTGTCTGATTAAGGGTTTCCCCCTTTTGGTTCATTATTCGAACATGCCTTGCAAGAAAATGTTTTGATTTGTCAATTTGGATTTGATTTCACGATTTAGGATCGAACCTCAGCGTGAGATTGCCTACGTATCCCTCAGGAAAGGGAATCAGGCCCATACGTAGTTCGGGCTAGGGTTCGCTCGGGTATTAACACTCTCCTTTTTGCGCTCTAAATTTTGTCTAGAACCGCCCTTTCGGGTTTTCGGCCTAGCGAGCTTCTTTTTGATTTTTTGCCCTAACTTTTGCCTAGGCCGCCCTTTCGGGTTTTCAACCTAGCGGGCTTGCTCTAATTTTTGCCTGGGATCGCTCGCCCTTGCGGTTTTCGGCCCAGCGAGCTCTCTCAAGGGTAATATCGCTTGAGTTGATCTAAATTGACAGGGTTTGAGAATTCGTTGCCGTCGAGATAGACAATTGAGGCTGCCCCCACGGAAAGGATGGACTTGATGATGTACGGCCCGACCCACTTTGGTTGGAATTTCCCTCGTAGGTCAAAGATCGGCGCACGGATTTCCTTGACTACCATGTCCCCCTCTTGCAGGTCCCTCGACTTCACTTTCTTGTTGAATGCTCGGGCGATTCTTTGCTGATAGCCCTGAATGTGATACAATGCTCGCAACCTCCTTTCATCAAACAGCATGAGTTCTTCGAACCTCCCACTGATCCATTCGGCTTCGTCAATCCCTTGTTCGGCTATGACCCTCAGCGATGGAACTTCTAGCTTTATAGGGAGAACGGCTTCCATACCGTACACCAAAGAATAGGGTGTTGCCCCCGTCGGTGTACAGATAGAAGTCTGGTATCCCCATAAAGCTAGTGATAGTTGTTCGTGCCAATTCCTAACCGACTCAACAGTCCTTTCGAGAATTGTCTTGATGGTCTTGTTGGCTGCTTCGACTTCCCCATTCGTTTGTGGCCGATATGTGGTCGAGTGATGCACTTGAATCTTGAATTCATCAAAGAGCTCTAGAACCTTTCCCTTGAAGTGAACAACATTGTCAGACATGAAGGCTTGAGGGACCCCATACCGATAAATGATGTTTTGCCTGATGAACTGAGCCACTTGAACTGCCGTTAGGATTTTGTATGAGGCTGCTTTAACCCATTTGGTGAAATAATCGACCGCTACCAAGATAAACCTGTGACCATTAGAAGCCGCGGGTGTGATCTTTCCAATGACGTCAATGCCCCAGGTGGAGAATGGCCATGGTGTTGCCATCGAGTATAACTCCGAGGGCGGGACATGGATAAGATTAGCATGAGTCTGGCATTTATGACACCGGCGCACATACTCGATGCAATATGCCTCCATGGTTGACCAATAGTATCCCAGTCTCAAAACTTTCTTAGCCAGCTTCATTCCATTCATGTGGGGCCCACAAACTCCTTCATGAACTTCTTCCATCACCGCTCTCGTATCGTCACCGTGAATACACAACTTATGAACTCCGCACGGAGATCGCCGGTACAATTGTTCACCACAAATGATGTATTGAGATGCCAATCGTTGTAAAGCGATCCGATCCTTTTTGGTTGAATCTGCAGGGAACTTGTAACGACCCTGATTTTTTGTCAATAAAAATTTCGCTAAAAATTTGAATTTTATTTTAATACTTGGAGTTCATTTTTAACATCCAAAAATCAGTCGTTATTAACTTATAAAACTTTGTTATTATATTTGAAAATTCTTTATTTATTTTATAAATCTCTCTTAGCGATTAATAATCCGTCATAATTAGGTTTATGACTTAGGATATTGGAATTCATCGCCCGGGCATTAAGGTCATTTTCTAAAGACGAGTATGCCTATTAAGACCTGGGTATAGTAACTTGGTAATTGTAGTAAAATCCTAGAATTATATTTCTCGGCTGGAAATCCTACATGGCAACCGATTAGTTAGCAACCCTAACTACTGTTTGGATTAGTTACATTTTCCTAACCTAGAGCGTTGCATCGATGCCAAAGTGGTTAATTTTTAGTCTTTGCCTTAACCGTTGACTTGACTGCCTTGCTTTGGCTTCGCTAGACTGCCTTGGCGTCGGCTCGCTGTCGGGCCTGCCTTGCCTTGGCGTCGGCTCGCTGTCGCGCCTGCCTCGCCTAGGCGTCGGGTCACTGTCGGGTTGCTCTGCCTTGGCTGCCATCGGGTACTGCCTTGGCGTCGGGTTGCGCCTAGCTTTTGCCTTGGCGTGGCTAGGCTGCTTTGCTCTGGCCTTGCCTTGGCTACGCCTCGGCCACCGCTTGGCCACTGTTTGGCCACCAGGCTGCTTTGGACGCCGCTTGGCCACTGTTTGGCCACCGGGCTGCCTTGGCCACTGCTTGGCTAGCGGGCTGCCTTGGCCTCTGCTTGGCCACCGCTTGGCCACTATTTGGCCACCGGGCTGCTTTGGCTACCGCTTGGCCACTGCTTGGCTACCGGGCTGCCTTGACCACTATTTGGCCACCGGGCTGCTTTGGCTACCGCTATTACCGGGTCGCTTTGCCTTCGCGCCACCGCTAATACTATTTGGCCACCGGTCGCTTTGGCTACCGCTATTACTACTTGGCTATCGGGTCGCTTTGACCACTATTTGGCCACCGGGTCGCTGGCTATCGCTTGTCCATCGGCAGCTACCGGTGCCGCTTTGGCCATCGTTATTACCGGTCGCTTTGGCCATGTTTGGCCACCAGGTCGCTAGCCACCGCTGGCATGCTGCCACCGGCGTTGGCCATCGTTGGCCACCGGTCGCTGGCTACCGCTTGGCCACTGCTTGGCTACCGGGCTGCCTTGACAACTATTTCGCCACCGGGCTGCTTTGGCTACCGCTTGGCCACTGCTTGGCTAACGGGCCACCTTGGCCACCGCTTGGCCACTGCTTGGCTAGCGGGCCGCCTTGGCCACTGCTTTGCTAGCAGGCTGCCTTGGCTACGCTCATGCCTTGCCTTGGCGTTTGGCGCCGTCGGGCTTTAATAGTCCGTTATTAGGCGATTTCCTACTAAATAAAACCAAAATACCACTCGAGCAATGAAAGCCTAGATTAAGTATCGTTAGTCTTTAACCAATTAGTTAGACTCCTAATAGACTGTTAACCTAATCACTTGGATCCCAAATCTAATTAGGTTACCCTAACCCTAGATGGACCATTTTACCCTTTTTGTCTTTATCCATTGGACGATAAAGGCTAGGGTAATATTTATCCGTTGGACAATAGCGTTAGAGTTTCCTTTACCCATTGGTCAATAGGTAAACCTTGGTTAATCATCCTAAGTACGAGATTAGATTAGTTCAGTGCTTAATTGCAAAGTATTATACTTTTTGGTATTAACCGTTGGATAATAACCATTAGGAGATTCTTTACCCATTGGGCGATAGACTAGAATCCTAGCCATCATTACCCATTGGTTATTAACCATTAGACAAACTATTATCCATTGGATAATAGTTAGTCTTGACAATCATGTACTTGTTTGATTTAAATATTAGATTTGGCATGTGTGATAATCCATTAAACTAAGATTAGTTCATTAGAATATTAGGTTAGTACTTAGTACTTTGGATGAAGTAGAATACTTAATTAGATATTGTCATGTGGTATATCTAGCCTAGATTGTGTGTACTTACTTGTATATATATTATATGTGTACTTATATGTATATATATATAATATTGAATTGTGCGTGTGTGCATTAGAATATTTTAATTAGAAAATCTAATTTACTTGAAAATGTGGATTTTATTAAAGACCCAAAGTACATATACTTATATTAGTATATTGTATGTCTTCCATGCAAGTACAAGTGGGAGAGAGAGAGAGAGGGAGAGAGGAGAGAGATTGCTGAGAGAGAGAGAGGAGAGAGATCCGAGAGAGAGAGAAGGAGGGAGAGAGAGAAAGAGAAGGAAAGAGGGAGAGAGAATTGTACCTTGATCTCCTTGATCTTCTAGATGTACCATTGCTTGATTTCTTGGTGATTTCCTTCCTAGCAATCTATGACCTAATTGTCCTAAATTCATTTCTTATTGGGGAAATCTTGTACAAACCCTTGCTAGCCAAAATCCTTACTCTTCTAATCCAAATCCTTGTCCTTCCATATCTATTATATATATAGTTATATTTATATATTGTGTACCAATGTACCAAGGAGGAGAGAGAGAGAGAGAGGAGGAGGAGGAGAGAGAGGCCGAGAGAGAGATTGAGAGAGAGAGAGATCGGATGGAGAGAGAGAGAGAGTGTGTGTGATGTGTGTGCAAGTTGATTGACCTAGCTTAGATCACCCATGTCCTTCTTTGACATGCTTTCAAAGTGAAAGCATGGCCAAGGACAATCAAATCTAGTCCTTCTTGTACAAACCCTAATTTTATACTTGAATCAAATCCCATTTGCTTGCATAGTCTTCCATAATCTAATCCAAAGGACACATCCTAGCCTTGCATGCCTAGTTTTTAGGTTATTTCTTGCAAGCAAACTTGATTTACTTGAATTAAAAATTGAGGGAAAGAGGGAGAGAGAGTGGTCGGCTATGAGAGAGAGAGGGAGGGAGTGCTTTGCCTATAAATACTCACCTCATTCTTCATTTGAACTCACACCTTTCCATTCTCCAACTTCTCTCCTTGAAAGCATAAGAGTTCTTAGTGTTCTTGAGTAGTTCTAGCTTGTTCTTGAGCTTTCTTTCCATCTCCGCCACTAAACCACCATACGACCACCACCTCGATCCAAAAGTAGTAGTAGTATAGGTTACGATCTAGTTTCAAGCGAAACCTTTCTCTTTCGAAGCTATCGGAAGCTTATCCTTAGCCGTTACTCCGTTCGTTTGCCGACTTTCTTTCCGTCGATCTTTTCGTAGTCTTCCTACCGCCAAGAAGAAAGGTAGATTTTTCCGATCTACTCTTCCTAAGTATACGTGATTTTATGTTTGTGTAGAGTTCTTCGAACCTACTTATCCTAAGTATAGTTTATGAGCATGATAGAAAAATATGTAGTATACTTGGATAAGTTGATCGTATGCTTTTATTTTACGTAGTTTACTTTGATCTTGAGAATAATTGAGTGCATGGTTTATAGAATCTTCCCAACTTGATTAACTCATCAATAAACATATGTTGTTACGCTTTCGTTCAAAGATAAAGTGTTGTTTCACAACGAAGTATTCGTATTTTGACCTTTTCAAGGATTGTGAACTTGATCGCATGATTGCTTACTTTACTTGTGGTTATGAACAAGCATGATTAAATAGAATTGGATGATCTTGCTAGTTTAGTTTCAAGATTACTTTAAAGTGATTCGTCCCGCCGCGGAGTCTATGCATGATTACGAGACACGACAACCGAGAAGTAGAAACATGACACCTAGGGTGTGGATAAAGGAAATAATTGGACTTGGTAAAAAGGATTTTGGAAACTACGTAATGGCCGGACTTGGTAGCCTTACGTTGGTATGCGTTGCCAATGGAGCCGGACTTGGTAGCTTCATTTGGAGGTGAGTATGTGACACAATGTGCCGGACTTGGTAGCCATTGTGGCCAATAAGCCGGACTTGGTAGCTTATTGATCGTGTGCATAATGTGCCGGACTTGGTAGCCCATTGTGTAGATTGTTAGACGGAGTCGGGCGTGGTAGCTTCATTGATTGATTGGGCTTGGTTATCCGCGGAGAGGAGCCAATGCAAGATTTGATAACGTGGCCGGACTTGGTAGCCCATTGTGTAGATTGTTAATAGCTTATCGGTTATGTGCGTTCACAGTGTGCCGGACTTGGTAGCCATTGTGGCCAATGAGCCGGACTTGGTAGCTCATTGGTGTGTGCGTGTAATTTTTAGAAATGATAGATGAGACACAAAACGATGAGTCACGTTGGAGAAACACACGGAAATATGACACCAACGATAGATAACGAATGCGGATGTGTCATTGTTGTTGTTATTGTTACATTAATGCATGTGCTGTTATGACTCTTTACGATATATGCATGACTTGCTATTTGTAAGTTAAGGGTTAGTGGGTTTTGGATTATTCTATTTGAGCTTTCAAGCTCATGGTGTTGCTTTATGTGACCCTGACATATTATACTGGTGGCGACGCTGGTATAATATGTCAGACTTGTTAGATGAACAAGGGGAGCTGTATACCTTGGAGGCCTTTGGAGTTGAGGAACTTGCTAGGATGGAAGAAGAGAAGGAGCTGTAGATAACCTTAGATATCCATCCCTTTTGTGTAATATAAGAACCCTTTTGGAGTTTATAATGTAATAAAGAGCTAGACTCTCTTTTGTTGTTCAATAAAATGTTATTTAACGTACCCAAAATTCCGGGGCGTTACACCCAAACCCCACGTTAGGCTCAACACTCGGCCATGGGTAGAATGGGTAGCCTTTTAAGATTAGTTTTGAGATAAGTCTTGAGATAAGTTTAAGATAATTTGACCGTTGCACAAACGTGAATTGAGTTTAAGTTTACCGTCCCAAATTGGGTGGAATTCTGACAAAACAATCTTCGGATTGAAGCAAGGTGTGGAAATTGGCAGTACCACCGAGCTGGGAATTCCCGAACAATTGGATGATGACTTAAATCAAGAATCGAATGTGGAACCTAGAAATTCCAAAGTTTCCTTAGCGCTAGAAAAACTTTGTTTTAAACCATTACTAATTGAGGTTTTAAAAATCTTTCTTTGTAGAAGCTAGTCAACCTGTTAGTTAGAACTGCATGAAGTGATTGAGAGAGATTTATAGGAATTGTTTTACCCTAGAGTGGAGTACTAGCGGTGTAGGTTAGAACCTAATAACCTATAGAACCTCTTAGTAGGAGTATATAGAATTGTTTCAACTTGTATTAGGAAGAACCTTAGGTCACTTTTTGCCATTTTAGTAGAATTCTATGCTTATGATTGTATCTCTCTTTTATCTATAAAAAGCTTGTTTCCTTCAAAAGAGTACTGTTGCGTACTATTCTTTAGTAAATGAAACCCTTATTACCAAGGACAATTATTTTAGTTGACGCAAGTTGCTAAAGGATAGTGATTTTCTTTGATTACGGGTATTGTAACCCTCTGCCGATAGACATTTTGTTTTTAGAAACCATTTTTGAATAGATTTTATTTCTTCAGGAGAGCGACAAGTGTTGGCCAAAACCGAGGAGGGCCCGGCCTTCACACGCCGGCCATACCCGAAAAAAAAAAAAAAAAGGGGGGGCCCTGGCAACCACCCCCCAACCCTTCAAATTTTCAAACTCCCAATTATCAAATTTCAACCTCCAAATTCAAATTTCAAAATTTAAATCATTTCCCTCCTCCACTCACCCCTCACCCGGCCCTATATGTACCCCACCACCACTTCCCATTTCTTCATCCCCTCTCTTCACCTTTTCTCTTCATTCCCCAACCCGAACCATGGCCACCCGATTACGAGAATTTCCGGAAGACGCCGCATTCCGAGAAATCGAGCGAATCGAGCTCACCCTAACGACCCAAACGCTGCGGTTGCAACCCTTCATCTTCATCCTGTTCTGTGTCGTGCTGACAATGGGCATGCCACGGTGGTTCGGTAGGAACAACCGTCTCCGCACCTTCTGGTGCTGCGTTCTCGCTGTGACCGTCGCACTCGAGGTGTTCGTAAGGGAATACGAACGTCGTTTGATCCAAGCCTTCAATGATAGGTGGTAGGGCGAGGCACGTCAATGGCACCATAGCCATTATTATCTGCTTTTCCTTACTTTTTCTTGTACCTAATGATGCCTTTAGGCATGTAGTATGTTGATCTTATGTTATCTTAAGAAATTTAATTGCTTGCCTGCAATAATCTGTCGTGTTCATTAGACACTTGCACCCGAAGCAAAACCCCTTAGTTCAAGATAGTATCACCACCATTTCGGGAGAGTGCAGCTGTTAGTCTAAAGTGAGTAGCGAGTGCGGACTAGAAATAGCCAACCTACGCCTAACCTGTGACTTAAGTGTGGCTTGCTTCTTTTAAGGGGGATAGACGACGATTCAAGGACCAGTATAGCGACTTTGTCAATTCGGTAGACACGCACCAATTTCGAGGACGAAATTATTTTAACGGGGATAGGTTGTAACGACCCTGATTTTTGGTCAATAAAAATTTCGCTAAAAATTTGAATTTTATTTTAATACTTGGAGTTCATTTTTAACATCCAAAAATCAGTCGTTATTAACTTATAAAATTTTGTTATTATATTTGAAAATTCTTTATTTCTTTTATAAATCCCTCTTAGCGATTAATAATCCGTCATAATTAGGTTTATGACTTAGGAGATTGGAATTCATCGCCCGGGCATTAAGGTCATTTTCTAAAGACGAGTATGCCTATTAAGACCTGGGTATAGTAACTTGGTAATTGTAGTAAAATCCTAGAATTATATTTATCGGCTGGAAATCCTACATGGCAACCGATTAGTTAGCAACCCTAACTACCATTTGGCTTAGTTACATTTGCCTAACCTAGAGCGTTGCATCGATGCCAAAGTGGTTAATTTTTAGTCTTTGCCTTAACCGTTGACTTGACTGCCTTGCTTTGGCTTGGCTAGACTGCCTTGGCGTCGGCTCGCTGTCGGGCCTGCCTTGCCTTGGCATCGGCTCGCTGTCGCGCCTGCCTCGCCTAGGCGTCGGGTCACTGTCGGGTTGCTCTACCTTGGCTGCCATCGGGTTCTGCCTTGGCGTCGGGTCGCGCCGTGCTTTTGCCTTTGTAAAGACCCGTTAATTCGTAAATTGATTTAAAGGTTTTAAAAGAAATAAAAGGATGAGATTGGTTTGGAAAATTGAGGTGTAGGGATGAATGTGTTAAAATGTTTTATTTGGGGAGTAAATGTGTGAAGTGTGTGTAGTGTATGCATATATGTGTGTGTGTGTATGAGACTAGGGAATAAAAATCCCTCATTTCCTCACTCTCACTCCCCGTTCTCTCCCTCTCTCCCGACTCTCTCTCTCTCGGCTCTCTCTCACCATTTCTCTCTAAATCACCCAAAACCCACACAAAGCTACCCTCAAATCTTTCACTCCTTCGCGTATTGTGGCCCGTATAACGTCGGTTCAAGCTCGGTAGAGGTGCATTTCATTTGAACTCAAGAATTGGAGCTAGGGCTTGAGAAATCTTTCAAATTCGTTCTTGGATCTTGAGGTAGGAGGTTCTAACTATCAATACATGTTTATGGCTTGTATCTAGTAGCTTGATTCTTGTTTTGGATCGTGGTTGTTGTTGTTGTTGTTGTTGGGGCTGAAAAACCCATCCTAATCTGTCAAAAATCTGCTCGAACACCCATTGTTATCGATACCTTAGCCATTGTTATCGATACCATTGTGTCCAAAACCCAGAAAACCATTTGTTATCGATACCTTAGCCACTTGTTATCGATACCTTTATGTTCCAAAACCCAGAAAATCACTTGTTATCGATACCATTTGCCATTGTTATCGATACCCTTGCGTCTGGAACCATTTTGAGCAAAAGGTATCGATACCTTTGTGTTAGGTATCGATACCTATGGCTTATCTTCAGCATTCACTGTTTTGCTTCATTTTTTTCACCGTTTTGGGTTCCAATCACTTCCAACCCATTCAAACACCTCCCAAATGATCCCTAACTTGATTACTTGTATTCAAAGACCTCGTTGAACATTCCCATGATTCTAAAACTCGTTTGGTCAAGATCTACGAAAATCGCTTCACGTATCAAAGTTGGGTTTGAATGGTACAAGCATGACGGTTAAAGAAATTTTGAAACTTTACGGACACAACGAGATCATTTCAGGACTCATCGACGGGTGAGTGCCTGGCAGAGGACATCGGGGTCCTTTAATTGGCCCGGCAGAAGCTATATGCTCATATTTCAGGACCTCCCTATGGGTAAGGTGCCTGGCAGAGGACATCGGGGTCCTTTAATTGGCCCGGCAGGAGCTTCGGCTCATGACACTTGAACGAGACACGTTTTGGCAATTGGTGAATTTCAGAAATCGTTTATTAAAGCATGTGACGAGTTTGGAAAAGAAGTATAAAATTTATTCGCTCTTGTCGATCTCTCTTTGACTCTTGACGTAGTTGCTCACCTTGTTTCTTTCCCTACATTTCATATGCATATATTGCTAGATTAGAACTTTCTACTGGGCTAGTGTAGCTTAGACTTTCCTTCGTTTCAGGTGCTAACTCTGGACAGTAGTGCATGGTTGGGTTGCTTGGACGTGGACACAATTTTGAAAGCTAACTTGAGGAGTTACCGAGTCATCTTTATAATTTTATGTTGAAAGATGTATTAGTAACTCTTATTTGTAAATCATTTGACCATGAAAGGTTGTAAGTTCTAAACTTTCTTTTGACACTCAGTAATTACGGTAATTCGGGCCTCGAAGCCAAAATTGTAATATTTTGGAAATCCTTGGATGCTTGGAATGAGATGATGGAAATGGACAATGTTATATTATTTTGGGAATCGTACGGAATATTGTGAGGTTTATTTATGAAAACTCTTTATATCTACGTTGAAAATCGAGGTCGTGACAACTTGGTATCAGAGCATAGGTCTAGAACACTTAGAGACCGTGGGGAGACATTTTGTCTCATGGGTTCAAAATGTCACGCCTTCTAACATAACTTGTGCATGCTTGTGTGACTAACAGTTACGTGATTACTTGGCATTGCATTTCCATTATCGTAGAGTGGTGTGGAGTTGTTAACCCGTGTTGGGAAGTTAGGGGCGTAGACCTCGTAATTATACTGTTGTGGTTAATAGTCTTCCTTTCTTATATCGTGTAGTAAGATGCCTCCGAAGACGCGCGGTAGACGAAGTGGGGTTGGGACCCGGGGTGGTCGAGGCCGTGGTCGTGGCCGTGGAGTACCTCCTGAGGATGAGGTTAGTCAGCACGGGGAGAACCTTGGTGGGAATCCGGGGGCTGGGGCCGGTCGAGGTGCAAGAGTACCTCCTAATCAAACTCAGTTTGCTAGGGATCTCGCTGCGGCACTTACAGCTGCAAACCTTTTGAACCAAGCTCCTAGGGAGAATGTCGAGGATCGTGCTATGGTAGCGATGAGGGAGTTTAGCCGTAGGAACCCTCCGGTGTTCGATGGGACTAGTACCGACCCTTTGGTAGCCGATCATTGGTTGACTCAAATTCGCAAGCTTTTTCGAGCTCTAAACATCACCGAGGACAACATTCGAGTGGGTATTGTGGCCGTTCAACTAGTTGGCGAGGCCGGCGAATGGTGGGAGTCTGTCCTAGAGATTAGGAAGGATGCTAAAGGGCGGCAAGGACCGCAGCTCAAGTGGACGAACCGGACGTTGAGAATTTGACATGGGCGGAGTTTGAAGCGCTCTTTGAGGAGCAGTACTTTCCGGAGACTTCTCGTGATAACTTGAGGGAACAATTTGAGAAATTGGAACAAGGTAATATGACCATTTCGGAATACGTACAGAAGTTTCAATCTTTGTCTCGTTTTGCCCTAGAGTTGGTGGCCACGGAGGAGAGGAGGTGTAGGCGGTTTGAAAAGGGTTTGCACACCACTGTGAGGAGGATGGTGATGGTCCAACGTAGGACAAAGTTTTCTGAAGTTGTGGAGTGTGCAAGGAGTATTGAGATTCCGAAGGATGCTCAAAGGAATGCAAGAGCGTGGGAACCAAGGCAAACAGTGGGGAGTGTTAGTTCATCTTCAGGTAGTTTTGGGAGTCAGGGGCGGAAGAGGCAAAGGGAACCATCTCAGCAACCATCTCACCAATCTGGCTTTAAGGTGCTTTCTTCTTCGGGAAATCGGGGTGCCTTGTCTAGACCACCGACCGTATGCTACAAGTGTAATCAACCCGGGCATATTCGTACTCAGTGTCCGCAGCTTCATAAGGCATGCTACAATTGCGGTAAGGCCGATCATCTTGCATGGAGTTGCCCTCAAGGGGCGGGAGCACGTAGTGAGTCAGGCTCTGTGCAACAGCCAGGGGCAGGGCGTGGTGTTGGTCAGCAGTCTTTTAGGGGTTCTCAGAGGCAGCAGCAGCCTCATTTTCGCCAGGCATTGTCAGTTCAGAGTTCTGAAGGTGAGAGTTCATCCGCACCTTCTCAAGGTTCCGGTCAGAGGGAGGCTTTGTGCAGGGTCAGGGTACCCAGGGGCGTGTTTTCAACATCAACACCAATGCTTCACCTTCTGTTTCTCAGGCTCCAGAGGCATCAGTTGTAAGGGGTACTTTTCTTTTATTCAATTCTTTTGCTAGAGTACTCTTCGATTCTGGAGCATCGCATTCTTTCATTGCTACGTCATTTGTATGTGCATTGGAATTGGACACCGAGAATCTTGATACGCCGTTGTTTGTCGAGACACCGTTAGGAGGAAAGTCACCTTTGAGTCGTATTTGTAAGGATTGTGAGCTTGTTATCTGCGACCATCGTTTCATCTTTGACTTTATCGTGCTGGATATGTTGGGGTTTGACCTCATTCTTGGAATGGATTGGTTGTCTATGAATCATGCCACGATCGATTGTTTCAAGCGTCGTGTTCATATATGTCCGCCTGAGGGTGTTTGTTTCGAATTCCATGGCGAGCGTCGAGAACCGTTAGCACCGTATCTGTGTGGGTCTCGGGAAAGAGAATTGGTTTATCTCATGTTGGCGAGTTTAACGTTAGATGAGGATTTGTCTACACGTGGGGAGTTACCCTTAGTGGTTCGCGAATTTCCTGACGTCTTTCCGGAAGAGTTGCCTGGTTTGCCTCCAGAGAGAGAAATCGAGTTCACGATAGACTTGCTCCCAGGCACCACTCCTATATCTATTCCTCCTTATTGTTTTGCACCCACCGAACTTAGAGAGTTGAAAGTTCAGTTGCAGGAGTTAGAGAATTTGTGGTTCATTCGTCCTAGCACATCACCGTGGGGAGCACCGGCATTGTTTGCTCAGAAGAAGGATGGTTCACTTCGATTGTGTATCGATTACCGTAAACTCAACCGTGTGACCGTTAAGAATAAGTATCCTATGCCTAGAATCGACGACTTGTTTGATCAACTCCGAGGTGCAACTTGCTTTTCCAAAATTGACTTGAGATCCGGCTATCACCAGTTAAGAGTTCGTAGAGAGGATATTCCTAAGACCGCCTTCCGTACTCGTTATGGTCATTATGAATTCATTGTGATGCCATTCGGTTTGACGAACGCTCCGGCTACTTTCATGGATCTAATGAATCGTATCTTTCGTGCTTACCTCGATCATTTCGTAGTTGTATTCGTCGATGACATTCTCATTTATTCATCTACGGAGGAGGAACACCGAATTCATCTTACCGTCGTTCTTGAACTCTTGAGAGAACATCGTTTGTACGCCAAGCTTAGTAAGTGCGAGTTTTGGTTACCCGAGGTCAAATTTCTAGGTCACGTGGTTTCGAAAGGAGGGGTGTCCGTTGATCCGGGGAAGATAGAATCCATTATGAATTGGCAACGACCTAAGAATGTGTTCGAGATTGGAAGCTTTTTGGAGCTGGCCGGATACTACCTCCGTTTTGTTATTGACTGTTCTCGTTAAGGGGCCCCGAGGCCGCAATTGACGCGGAATGGGGCTGGATTCGTGTGGGGTGATTCGTGTGAGGCGGCCTTCGAGGAATTGAAGAGGCGATTGACTACCGCACCGGTTTTGATTGTGCCCGAGCGTGGAGTTGGTTACTCCGTATATTGCGCGATGCGTCTAAGGAAGGGTTGGGGTGCGTACTGATGCAGGCGGGACGAGTGGTAGCATATGGATCGAGACAACTAAAAACTCACGAGCGAAACTATCCGACTCATGACTTAGAACTCGCGGCCGTCGTTTTTGCTTTGAAGAGTTGGCGTCACTATCTTTACGGTGAGAGATTCGAAGTCTTTTCCGATCATAAGAGCCTAAAATACCTCTTTTCTCACAAAAGGAGCTTAACTTGCGTCAACGTCGTTGGATGGAACACTTAGAAGATTACGACTTTGAATTGCATTATCATCCGGGGAAGGCGAATGTCGTGGCGGACGCGTTGAGTAGAAAACCGATACACTTAGCAAGCCTAGCCATACGTGAGTGGAAGATGGTGAACGATTTAGGCCATTATGCTTCGCACTTCGAGGAGGTTCAGGAAGGAATTACGTTATGCAACTTGACCGTGCAATCGGCTTTATCGGCTCAAGTAATTGAAGCTCAACAAGGCGACGAAGAAGCGGAGGAACTTCGTACCAAATTCCTTAGTGGGAATGCCCGAGATGGGTGGATGATTCATGCCGACCAAAGCTTGCATTATCAAGGGAAGTTATTCGTACCCATTTCGTGTCGGGAAGAAGTCCTACGAGAGTTTCATCACTCACCATTAGCCGTCCATCCGGGAGGAACGAAGATGTATCACGACTTGCGTAGGCAATTTTGGTGGCCAGGAATGAAGAGAGATGTGGTGATCTTCGTGTCCAAGTGTTTGACGTGTCAACAAGTGAAAGCCGAACATCAACGACCCGCGGGAGAACTACAACCGTTACCGGTGGCCGAGTGGAAATGGGAGAATGTGACGATGGACTTTGTTATGGGTTTGCCGCCGAGGGGGCATGATGCCATTTGGGTTATCGTGGACCATTTTACCAAGGCCGCTCATTTTCTACCCATCCATACTACCGATTCCGTGGAAGCGCTTGGCCGTTTGTATATTCGGGAGATCATTCGACTACACGGGATTCTTGTATCCATTATATCCGACCGAGATCTGAGGTTCACCGCACGTTTTTGGCAGAGTTTGCAGGCCGCTTTAGGTACGAATCTCTTGTTTAGCACCGCATATCACCCACAAATCGATGGTCAATCCGAGCGAACAATTCAAACTTTGGAGGATATGCTTCGGGCTTGGGTTATGGATTTCCGGGGTAGTTGGGAGGAACATTTACCGTTGGTAGAGTTCGCGTACAATAATAGTTATCAATCGAGTATCGAGATGGCGCCGTATGAAGCCTTGTATGGGAGACCGTGTCGATCACTCGTATGTTGGACCGAATTGGGAGAGGCGACGTTAGTGGGGCCGGATATGATTAGAGAGACCACCGAGAGTATGAGATCGGTTCGTCAACGACTATTAGAGGCTCAAAAGAGAACAACCGAACAAGTCAAGACAATTCGCCGAAGGTTGCTAACCGCTCAAAGCCGACAAAAGAGCTATGCCGATCGTCGTCGTCGTCCGTTGTCATTTGAGGTGGGAGATCACGTATTTCTTAAAGTATCGCCACGTCGAGGCTTGTCACGTTTTGGGAAGAAGGGAAAGCTTTCACCGCATTATATCGGTCCATTCGACATTATCGAGAAAATTGGGAAGGTTGCGTACCGTTTAGCTTTGCCGCCGAGGTTATCGAATGTGCATGACGTTTTTCACATATCTATGTAGAGGAAGTATGAACCGGATCCGTCTCATGTGTTAGAATGGTCCGAACTTGAATTGGTGGCCGATGCATCTTATGGAGAGGAACCGATACGTATCCTCGACACGCGTGATCAAGTATTGAGGGGTAAGACGATACCGTTGGTTCGAGTCTTATGGGGTAATCAAGGTAGTGAGGGGTCGACTTGGGAACGAGAGGACGAAGTTAGAGCAAAATATCCGCACTTATTTTCGATATAGATCGATGTGAGTGTTTAAGTTTGAGTTTCATGCTATTTGACTTGTTGCTTAATATTGATGGTCTTATTTGTTGCATATCTATGTGAAACATGTCTTAGTTGAGCATGATTGGTTAAATTTCGAGGACGAAATTTTCTTTAAGGAGGGTAGGGTGTAAAGACCCGTTAATTCGTAAATTGATTTAAAGGTTTTAAAAGAAATAAAAGGATGAGATTGGTTTGGAAAATTGAGGTGTGGGGATGAATGTGTTAAAATGTTTTATTTGGGGAGTAAATGTGTGAAGTGTGTGTAGTGTATGCATATATGTGTGTGTGTGTATGAGACTAGGGAATAAAAATCCCTCATTTCCTCACTCTCACTCCCCGTTCTCTCCCTCTCTCCCGACTCTCTCTCTATCGGCTCTCTCTCTCCCCATTTCTCTCTAAATCACCCAAAACCCACACAAAGCTACCCTCAAATCTTTCACTCCTTCGCGTATTGTGGCCCGTATAACGTCGGTTCAAGCTCGGTAGAGGTGCATTTCATTTGAACTCAAGGATTGGAGCTAGGGCTTGAGAAATCTTTCAAATTCGTTCTTGGATCTTGAGGTAGGAGGTTCTAACTATCAATACATGTTTATGGCTTGTATCTAGTAGCTTGATTCTTGTTTTGGATCGTGGTTGTTGTTGTTGTTGTTGTTGGGGCTGAAAAACCCATCCTAATCTGTCAAAAATCTGCTCGAACACCCATTGTTATCGATACCTTAGCCATTGTTATCGATACCATTGTGTCCAAAACCCAGAAAACCATTTGTTATCGATACCTTAGCCACTTGTTATCGATACCTTTATGTTCCAAAACCCAGAAAATCACTTGTTATCGATACCATTTGCCATTGTTATCGATACCCTTGCGTCTGGAACCATTTTGAGCAAAAGGTATCGATACCTTTGTGTTGTATCGATACCTATGGCTTATCTTCAGCATTCACTGTTTTGCTTCATTTTTCACCGTTTTGGGTTCCAATCACTTCAACCCATTCAAACACCTCCCAAATGATCCCAACTTGATTACTTGTATTCAAAGACCTCGTTGAACATTCCCATGATTCTAAAACTCGTTTGGTCAAGATCTACGAAAATCGCTTCACGTATCAAAAGTTGGGTTTGAATGGTACAAGCATGACGGTTAAAGAAATTTTGAAACTTACGGACACAACGAGATCATTTCAGGACTCATCGGCGGGTGAGTGCCTGGGAGACATCGGGGTCCTTTAATTGGCCGGCAGAGCTATATGCTCGTATTTGATATTTCAGGACCTCCATATGGGTAAGGTGCCTAGCAGAGGACATCGGGTCCTTTAATTGGCCCGGCAGAAGCTTCGGCTCGACACTTGAACGAGACACGTTTTGGCAATTGGTGAATTTGAAATCGTTTATTAAAGCATGTGACGAGTTTGGAAAAGAAGTATAAAATTTATTCGCTCTTGTCGATCTCTCTTTGACTCTTGACGTAGTTGCTCACCTTGTTTCTTTCCCTACATTTCATATGCATATATTGCTAGATTAGAACTTTCTACTCTGGGCTAGTGTAGCTTAGACTTTCCTTCGTTTCAGGTGCTAACTCTGGACAGTAGTGCATGGTTGGGTTGCTTGGACGTGGACACAATTTTGAAAGCTAACTTGAGGAGTTACCGAGTCATCTTTATAATTTTATGTTGAAAGATGTATTAGTAACTCTTATTTGTAAATCATTTGACCATGAAAGGTTGTAAGTTCTAAACTTTCTTTTGACACTCAGTAATTACGGTAATTCGGGCCTCGAAGCCAAAATTGTAATATTTTGGAAATCCTTGGATGCTTGGAATGAGATGATGGAAATGGACAATGTTATATTATTTTGGGAATCGTACGGAATATTGTGAGGTTTATTTATGAAAACTCTTTATATCTACGTTGAAAATCGAGGTCGTGACAGCCTTGGCGTGGCTGGGCTGCTTTGCTCTGGCCTTGCCTTGGCCACCGCTTGGCCACTGTTTGGCCACCAGGCTACTTTGGCCGCCGCTTGGCCACTGTTTGGCCACCGGGCTACCTTGGCCACTGTTTGGCCACCGGGCTGCCTTGGCCACTGCTTGGCTAGCGGGCTGCCTTGGCCTCTGCTTGGCCACCGCAGCCTTTGTTTTGCCATTGCTGGCTACGCTTGGCCCAGCTGGCAGCTCTGGTACGCCTTGACCTATTGTTGGCCACCCGGTACGCTGGCTACCGGCAGCCCTTTAGCTTGGCTACCAGGCTGCCTTGGCCTCTGGCAGCCACCGACAGCCTTTGTTTGGCCAAGTGCTTTTACCGCTGGCAGCCCAGCCGCTGTTTGCCTTGACCACTATTTATTGTACCAATCGCTTGGCTACCGCTTGGCAGCTCTCAGGCCTGGTGCCAGCCTTTGTTGCCTACCGTGCTTGCAGCCTTCACATGTATAGTTTGGCCCATAACTGGCCTTTGCTATACCATGTGCCTTAGCCTTTATTACCAGTGCTTGGCTCAAGCAGCGCTAACAGCTTGGCTGCGTTGACCACTATTTGGCCACCGGGTTGCTTTGGCTACCGCTTGGCCACTGCTTGGCCACTGCTTGGCTAACGGGCCACCTTGGCCACCGCTTGGCCACTGCTTGGCTAGCGGGCCGCCTTGGCCACTGCCTTGCTAGCAGGCTGCCTTGGCTACGCTCACACCTTGCCTTGGCGTTTGGCGCCGTCGGGCTTTAATAATCTGTTATTATGCGATTTTCTACTAAATAAAACCACAATACCACTCGAGCAATGAAAGCCTAGATTAAGTATCGTTAGTCTTTAACCAATTAGTTAGACTCCTAATAGACTGTTAACCTAATCACTTGGATCCCAAATCTAATTAGGTTACCCTAACCCTGGATGGACCATTTTGCCCTTTTTGTCTTTATCCATTGGACGATAAAGGCTAGGGTAATATTTATCCGTTGGACAATAGCGTTAGAGTTTCCTTTACCCATTGGTCAATAGGTAAATCTTGGTTAATCTTCCTAAGTACGAGATTAGATTAGTTTAGTGCTTAATTGCAAAGTATTATACTTTTTGGTATTAACCGTTGGATAATAACCATTAGGAGATTCTTTACCCATTGGGCGATAGACTAGAATCCTAGCCATCATTAACCATTGGTTATTAACCATTAGAGAGACAATCATGTACTTGTTTGATTTAAATATTAGATTTGGCATGTGTGATAATCCATTAAACTAAGATTAGTTCATTAGTATATTAGGTTAGTACTTAGTACTTTGGATGAAGTAGAATACTTAATTAGATATTGTCATGTGGTATATCTAGCCTAGATTGTGTGTACTTACTTGTATATATATTATATGTGTACTTATATGTATATATATATATAATATTGAATTGTGCGTGTGTGCATTAGAATAATTTAATTAGAAAATCTAATTTACTTGAAAATGTGGATTTTATTAAAGACCCAAAGTACATATACATATATTAGTATATTGTATGTCTTCCATGCAAGTACAAGTGGGAGAGAGAGAGAGAGAGAGGGAGAGAGATCCGAGAGAGATTAGAGAGAGAGGAGAGAGATCCGAGAGAGAGAGAAGGAGGGAGAGAGAAAGAGAAGGAAAGAGGGAGAGAGAATTGTACCTTGATCTCCTTGATCTTCTTGATGTACCATTGCTTGATTTCTTGGTGATTTCCTTCCTAGCAATCTATGACCTAATTGTCCTAAATTCATTTCTTATTGGGGAAATCTTGTACAAACCCTTGCTAGCCAAAATCCTTACTCTTCCAATCCAAATCCTCGTCCTTCCATATCTATTATATATATAGTTATATTTATATATTGTGTACCAATGTACCAAGGAGGAGAGAGAGAGAGAGAGAGAAGAGGAGAGAGAGGCCGAGAGAGAGATTGAGAGAGAGAGAGAGAGATCAGATGGAGAGAGAGAGAGAGTGTGATGTGTGTGCAAGTTGATTGACCTAGCTTAGATCACCCTTGTCCTTCTTTGACATGCTTTCAAAGTGAAAGCATGGCCAACGACAATCAAATCTAGTCCTTCTTGTACAAACCCTAATTTTATACTTGAATCAAATCCCATTTGCTTGCATAGTCTTCCATAATCCAATCCAAAGGACACATCCTAGCCTTGCATGCCTAGTTTTTAGGTTATTTCTTGCAAGCAAACTTGATTTACTTGAATTAAGAATTGAGGGAAATAGGGAGAGAGAGTGGCCGGCTATGAGAGAGAGAGAGGGAGTGCTTTGCCTATAAATACTCACCTCATTCTTCATTTGAACTCACACCTTTCCATTCTCCAACTTATCTCCTTGAAAGCATAAGAGTTCTTAGTGTTCTTGAGTAGTTCTAGCTTGTTCTTGAGCTTTCTTTCCATCTCCGCCACTAAACCACCATACGACCACCACCTCGATCCTAAAGTAGTAGTAGTATAGGTTACGATCTAGTTTCAAGAGAAACCTTTCTCTTTCGAAGCTATCGGAAGCTTATCATAAGCCGTTACTCCGTTCGTTTGCCGACTTTCTTTCCGTCGATCTTTTCGTAGTCTTCCTACCGCCAAGAAGAAAGGTAGATTTTTCCGATCTACTCTTCCTAAGTATACGTGATTTTATGTTAGTGTAGAGTTCTTCGAACCTACTTATCCTAAGTATAGTTTATGAGCATGATAGAAAAATATGTAGTATACTTGGATAAGTTGATCGTATGCTTTTATTTTACGTAGTTTACTTTGATCTTGAGAATAATTGAGTGCATGGTTTATAGAATCTTCCCAACTTGATTAACTCGTCAATAAACATATGTTGTTACGCTTTCGTTTAAAGATAAAGTGTTGTTTCACAACGAAGTATTCGTATTTTGACCTTTTCAAGGATTGTGAACTTGATCGCATGATTGCTTACTTTACTTGTGGTTATGAACAAGCATGATTAAATAGAATTGGATGATCTTGCTAGTTTAGTTTCAAGATTACTTTAAAGTGATTCGTCCCGCCGCGGAGTCTATGCATGATTACGAGACACGACAACCGAGAAGTAGAAACATGACACTTAGGGTGTGGATAAAGAAAATAATTGGACTTGGTAAAAAGGATTTTGGAAACTACGTAATGGCCGGACTTGGTAGCCTTACGTTGGTATGCGTTGCCAATGGAGCCGGACTTGGTAGCTTCATTTGGAGGTGAGTATGTGACACAATGTGCCGGACTTGGTAGCCATTGTGGCCAATAAGCCGGACTTGGTAGCTTATTTATCGTGTGCATAATGTGCCGGACTTGGTAGCCCATTGTGTAGATTGTTAAACGGAGCCGGACGTGGTAGCTTCATTGATTGATTGGGCTTGGTTATCCGCGGAGAGGAGCCAATGCAAGATTTGATAACGTGGCCGGACTTGGTAGCCATTGTGGCCAATAAGCCGGACTTGGTAGCTTATCGGTTATGTGCGTTCACAATGTGCCGGACTTGGTAGCCATTGTGGCCAATGAGCCGGACTTGGTAGCTCATTGGTGTGTGCGTGTAATTTTTGGAAATGATAGATGAGACACAAAACGATGAGTCACGTAGGAGAAACACACGGAAATATGACACCAACGATAGATAGCGAATGCGGATGTGTCATTGTTGTTGTTATTGTTACATTAATGCATGTGCTGTTATGACTCTTTATGATATATGCATGACTTGCTATTTGTAAGTTAAGGGTTAGTGGGTTTTGGATTATTCTATTGAGCTTTCAAGCTCATGGTGTTGCTTTATGTGACCCTGACATATTATACTGGTGGCGACGCTGGTATAATGTGTCAGATTTTATAGATGAGCAGCATGAACAGTACACCTTGGAGGCCTTTGGAGCTGAGGAACTTGCTAGGATGGAAGAAGAGAAGGAGCTGTAGATAACCTTAGATATCCATCCCTTTTGTGTAATATAAGAACCCTTTGGGAGTTTATGATGTAATAAAGAGCCAGACTCTCTTTTGTTGTTCAATAAAATGTTATTTAACGTACCCAAAATTTTGGGGCGTTACAAAACTCTCCTTTTTCAACGAAATTCCAAATGTCGTGGAATCACGGGAGTCCATCGTTTGGCTCGTCGATGTTCATGACGTAGTCGTACACATGCTTTCCTCTCTGTTCAATCATGACAGGCCTCAGCTTCACTCCAATCGGAAGTTCCAGCATGGATGCCAAAGTAGCGAGTGCGTCGGCGAAGCGATTCTTCATCCTCGGGACGTGCGTGAAGGTCACTTTCTGGAAATTTGGGATGAGTTCATCAAGTTGCTGATGATATGGTTTCATCTTTTCGTCCTTAACCCTCCATACTCCGTTCGCTTGTGATACAACCAAGTTAGAATCCCCCACAACTTCTAGCACCTTGACTCCGATCTCCAGTGCGGCTTCCATTCCAACGATGCATGCTTCATACTCTGCTTCATTGTTCATGACTTTGAAATTCAATTTGAATGCGAGGGGAATGTGTGACCCCTAAGGTGAGACAACAGTATGCCAATCCCAAAGCCTTTCTGATTAGCGGCTCCATCGAAGTACAGAGTCCACGTCTCATTGACTGTTGCCATCACATCTTCATCAGGAAATTGAAATTCTATGTGCTCTGGTCCCTCAATTGGATGATCCGCTAAGAATTCTGCAACGGCCCTGCCTTTCACTGACTTCCGGGTGACGTACTTGATTTCGAACTCTGCCAATAAGAGCAACCAACGTGCTAACTTACCAGTAAGTGCTGGCTTCTCAAACAAATATTTGAGGGGATCCATTCGAGAAATCAGTATCACCGAGTAAGACAGCATGTAGTGTCTTAATTTCTTTGTGGCCCATACAAGCACCCAACACGTCTTTTCCCACGAAGTGTAACGTTCTTCACTCCCCACCATCTTTTTGCTTAGATAATAAATAGCTCTTTCAACCCCATCTTCTTCTTCTTGTGCCAGCATGCACCCCATGGATGAGGGCGTGACGGACAAGTACAGGATCAAAGGTTTTCCCGGGATAGGCGGTATTCAGATTGGAGGTTTCCGAAGATAAGTTCGTACTGCTTCGAAGGCTTTTTGGCACTTATCGGTCCATTCGAACTTCACATCCTTCTTGAGCAATCGAAACATTGGCTCACAAGTCAATGTTAACTTTGCGATGAATCGGCTAATGAACTGAATTTTACCCAAGAAGCTTTGAACATCTTTTTCGGACCGGGGTGGTTCCATGTCAAGAATGGCTTTGATCTTAGAAGGATCCACGTCAATCCCCCTGGTCGTGATCAAGAACCCAAGCATGTTTCCAGCCGTAACTCTGAACGTACACTTTTTGCGGATTGAGACGCATCTTGTACTTCCGAATTATCTCAAAGAACTTTCTCAATGCTGGGAGGTGATCCTTCCGCTCCTTCCCTTTTACTATCATGTCCTCAACGTACACCTCGACTTCCTTGTGAATCATGTCATGCAGCAGTGTCGTAGCAGCCCTTTGATACGTAGGCCCGACATTCTTCAACCCAAACGGCATAACCTGATAGCAGTAAGTTCCCCACTCGGTGATGAACGTGGTCTTCTCCCTGTCCTCCGGTGCTAAGAGAATCTGATTGTATCCAGAGAAACCGTCCATGAAAGACAGCAAAGCATGCCCTACAGTGTTATCGACAAGTACATCTATATGCGGCAAAGGAAAGTCATCTTTAGGGCTTGCTTTGTTCAGATCTCTAAAATCGACGCACACTCTGATTTTTCCATCCTTTTCTGGGACGAGAACGATGTTTGCAACCCAAGTGGGGTATTCAGTTACTATCAGAAAACCGGCGTCAATTTGCTTGGTTATCTCTTCTTTTATCTTTAACACCCAATCGGGCCGCATTTTTTTTAACTTTTGCTTGACAGGTTTGGCATCGGGATAGAGGGGGATCCTGTGCTCGACGATTTCTGGGTCGATTCTGGGCATGTCCGCATGGGACCAAGCAAAAACTTCTTTGAATTCTTTCAATAAATCAGTGAGCTCTTGAAGCTCATCGGGAGACAACCCGGAACCGACTTGAACCAATCGAGGGTTCTCCTCATCACCCAAGTTTATATTGAGATTATTTCTCCTTTTAAAGGCTGAGCACGCCTTTCATTTTCACGCTCGATGAGGGAACGGATTTCCTTGGGGATGTCCCCATCGAAATCTATTCCTTCATCGTCGGGATCTACACAATTTATTTCAAAGTCCGGCAAGTACGCAAAAGCATTTTCCATTTCATCAACGGGGGCCTCGGTAGGAAGAAGTACAGCGGTGGACTCAAACTTGAAGTAAAAGCTACGACGAGGAAGGCCAATAGGCACAAGCTCCGACTCAGCGCTAGACGACGACTTAGTGCTGGACTCAGACTCATTGTCAGTGTCAGTGTCGTGAGTGCGCTTTACAAGTGGAATGAAAGTGCAGTTTTCATATATGCCTACGGCGTCCACAATGAGCATGGAGTGGTCTTCGATCTCTTCTTCTTCTTCCAGCATTAGCACAACAGGACCTTCTATCATACCCCTCGATTCCTCGCCCCCGAACATCGATTGAAAGTGGCCTGTTTCAAGAGCTTCGAGCCAATCCAGTGCTTCAGACAATTCCTCTATCTTTGCAGCCTCTTCATCACTCTCCCAGGTGTCATTGGCAAAGATCTCAAAGCCAGGATACTTCACCTTCGTTTCCAAATCTATGAATGGCTCAGGTTCTCTTTGGTACAAGTTCTCCATCTCATTGATCACGGGACCGGCTCTAAACTTTATTCCAGCACCATGGGCTCGGGCGCGATTGCGCCACTTTCCTGCGGGATCATTCTTCTTAGGCACGTAGCCCAAACCATACGGGTCAACACTCCCAGGGAAATGAGGGAACTCAGATACTCCTTGTTGATTGTGACCAAGGCCCAGGCCAGGCAGGTAGTTCATCCTCCACATGATTTCTAACGCCATAGAGCTTACCAAGAAACCTTCATCAGTCCGAATGGTGCACACCTTCTGTAGACACCCCAATCTGGGCTTCCAGATTACTTTACATATGGTATTTGATTCCCCGATGATGAAACGGATCAAGAACACCCCGGGAATGTCAAGTGTTTGAGCTTTGAGTGTTTGAAAAACCCTTAAACCCAACCTAACCTAAGCCACTTCCAAAAGCCAAAAACCATACTGACCCGCGCCAGGGCGCACCGTCGTGCGACGGTTTGACTCCATCGCGCGATGGTCAACCATCGCACGCCAGGGCGCACCATCGCGCGCCAGACCCATTCCATCGCGCGCCAGGGCGCACCCTCGCGCGACAGACTCACTCCCTCGTGCGAGAGTCCGCTTGGATCAAAGTCAAAGATTTGACTGTTGACCCATGCGCGACAACTGTCACACTCACGCGACGGTCTCACTCCCTCGCGCGATGGTCCAAAACAGTCCCTTTCACCTTTTGCCAGCCACTTGTTTGCTTGCCTGGGGGTCTATAGGGCTATTTAAACCCCGTTTTCTCCACAGGACAGTGGCAGTGCAGGTTAACCTCTCCCATCACCTTTTGGCAAGCCTTCTCCACTAAGTTTTGGCCTTGGGCCTTGTTTGCCACCCTACTACACCTTCCAAACCTCCTATAAATACCCCTCTTGGTCTTTCATGAAAAGGTAGAAAAAAGTTAACAAAAAATTGGCATTCAAAGGCTTACACCCCAAGAACAAAGCTTGTTCTTCCTCCCCATTTTCACCACTCAAACAACCTCAAATCATTTCAAAGTTCAAACACTTTTCAAACCTCAAAGCCGAAGGTATAGCTTACCTTTGCTCTGCTCTTTGTTCTGATCTCTGAGGGGAACTGGCAGGGCCAAGGCTGGTAATCAATACCAGTCCTGGCCCTAAAGTCAGCAGAAATACAAGAATCCGTGCCAAGCACTCCCTCGCGCGATGGATTCGCTCACTCGCGAGACTGTTCTCAGTTGCTCGCAACAGTCCTCGTGGGGTTTGGGGGTGCTGGTTATTCTTGTTTTATCATGTTATTGATTGTTTTGAAGTATGATAGGCCTTTTAGCTCACTGCTCAGCATGTTAAAACACATAGACTAGCTTTTCTTGCTTATTTACTTTGTTGGAATGCTTCTGGGTTGCATCTGGACCTGTACCAGAGCTCTGAGCATGCAAAACAGTTCTTGAAAGTCCAGTTAGGACACTCGCGCGAGGGACTCACTGTCTCGCGCGATGGTCCTCCTGAGTCCAGTAACTGCCCTTGCATGAGCAGCTTGGCCCTTGGCCTCTGTTTGAATACCCCCACTGTTTAGGGGTTGTATTTCAATTTATTTAGCTCCTGTTTATAATAGTTTGTAATAATTATTTACTTTCAGTACCTATAAACTGCTTGGTTTGCCTCCTGGGTGTACACTGGTCCTTCCAGAGCCCAGAAGGGGATAAAATTCAACCTGTGGTGAGACTTGAACACTCGCGCGAGGGAATGGGTGTATCACGCGATGGTCCTTTTTGCATGCACGTAGATCCATGCGTGCAAAGGTGGCTGTCATGTGTGATACACCTATTCCATGAGCAGTTTGGTTTATTCTAATCAGGGGGTTAAGTTTTATCCCGTTTCATATTTGCCATCCATCCATATCATGTTTATATCACATTTTGCAAAACATGTTACAGTTTTAATCCCCGATTAACTGTTCCCCCGCCCTAACTGGCTTAAAATTGGTTAAAGAAGAAAACGAATCACAAGTATTTTCACAAAATTTCTAAGTAGAGACCGATCTCCGGATTGGGCAAGAGGGGTGCCTTAAAACCCTTCCCCTCTCGTAACCTGGCTCCCGAACCCAGATATGGTTATGACGGGCTGGTTCCTTCACTTTTTCAAATCAAATAACGCGGCAGGTGCTTCGAAATACGGTTCCTTGGGTGACGAACCTTCAAACCCAGGTGGCGACTCTGTGTTTTGCGAGCGCCTGCTTCTCCGCTCGCGCTCCCTCGATTAACGGGCCCGTGCATTTTGGAATCCGGAAATTCCAGGGCATGCTGCCCACAGTGGCGACTCTGCTGGGGATAAATCGAACCAATATTAATTCATACTTAGAGTTTAATACGTTCGTGAACGATTCCTTAAAAGTCTGTCAAAACGGTGAGCTTCGCGCTGCCAAAGGTTGGAATGGTGATTTAACAGGACCTCGTGTCCGGCCAATCTGATCTGTGACTTTTTCGATTGTTCACTTGCGTAGTTTCCTCTAAAGATGGACTAAATAAAGTGAGCCGAGCTTGAAAAGGCATTTTGCGATTTTGTGATTCTTCTTCTTCTTAATCAATTTCTAGCATCTCATTTTCATCGATGTGGGATAAGCCTCGTTGGATCGTTTTGGCAATCCGGCACGGTTTACCAGAGCCCGGGGACCCCGAATGACCAACAACCTTCGACGATGATGGGTCATGTTACCGTTTGACTGTTGCTCAGCGATATCACGGGCAATGGGAGGTATATCTGTGGCCCTAGTCTGAGGAATCCCGTTACGAACCAAAACCGGCCTTTGCATATACAAAGCATTAGAACTCTCCAAACTAGGACAGGTACCTGCAGGGTAGGATCTACTTGCATCTAACCCCATATACTGTCTACGTATTACTGCTTTCCCTATCGCATGCACTGTACATACACTGTTTTGCATAGGAGCATGCTTAGGGCAGTTCTTTCTTTCGAGTTTGTCTTACGCTGGCTAAGACGTTGTTGGACCCGATGAGGAGTCATTCATTCTGTCGAATGTTCGTTATCAATTTCAAAAGTCCTTAGTTCAATGAGACTTTGAGAAATCAAAATTTGCTAAATCCTCGCCTCATGCCTAATTGAGGATTCAACCGACAATAAGGAACAACAAAGTATTGATGCTGTGTCACTGGCGCCACCCAGGTTGAAGTGCGTTGTCACTATACACCACGTTGTTCAAGGTTAAGGTGCCATGTCATCAATGCCAAGTTGTTTCTAATTCAAAGTTGAAACTTCAAAAGGGACTAGACGAAGATTTAGTCTATTTAGACATCTTTTAGGATCTGTCGATCTACTCAAGGACACATCGCCGAAAAGAATTCTGAGGATTCTGACAACATCTGAAATTCATGAGGCAAACTTGTCTCTGGAACTGTAAATACATACACGTCATTTTGCATAGGAGCATGTTTAGGGCGGCTTCTAGGTTGTCTCTCGCTTTCGAGTCTGTCTTATGCTAATTTGGACGCTGCTAGACCCGATGAAGAGTCGTGCATCTCGATGGTGCATGTTGTAAATTTTCAAAGTCCTTAGATCAGCGAGACTTTGGGAAATCAAACCTTATTAAATCCTTGGCTCATGCCTGGTTGAAGATTCAACCAAAAATAAGGAACCACAAAGTGTTGATGTCGTGATATTGATGTCATTTTGGTTATCGTGCTAAGCACATACACCGCCCCGGCTAACGCGCGTTGTCGCTGAAGCCACCCCGGTAAAGCTGTCACGCCATCAATACCGAGTTGTTTCAAGTTCAAAGTTGAATCTTCAAAAGGGACTACTCGAAGACTTAGTCTGTTTTGACATCTCTTAGGATCAGTTTGATCCTTTCAAAGGATACACCCTCGAAAAGAAATCTGAGGATTTTGGCAGCGTCCGAACATCATGAGACAGATTTTTCTCTAGTTCTAGAGTCTAGGGTTGACACCGACAACGACGTGTACATTGCATTCTATTTGCTGCAGGAACACCACTGAGCTTTCACTTATTTTACTGTCTAGTTCTGAGCCATTGCACCGAGCAAGAGAGTACCGAAAGGAAGAGCCAAACCTGCTTGAGAACGTCTGCCGGGGCTATTACACCTTTGCTTCCAAAGTCATATCTCCTTCCTCGTTCATCAATCCAGAATGGCAGCACAAATGGAGCTGGTTGAGCTCAGGAAAGCTGTAGAGGAATTGGGTCACAAGATGGACAAGCAGATGATTATGGTCCAGGGACTCGTTGGCCTCATTACCTCCACAGCCCCGTAGCCAGATATGGGGCTAGTCAAGGAACCTTCTCCAGCCTGTCACACTCCTGCATTTGGGATCAAGCTGTGCTCGAAGGACATGTTCAAAGACCTGGCTGAGTTCCATGAGGCCAGGACCTATCCAAAGGAGGATGCTGGTTCCTTATTCACAACCATTGCTGAAGGGGAGGACATGTTTGGTGATGATTTCAAACCCAAAGGCAAAAGAATGCATCCTGTTGATGAGGCAATGTGGTGCAATTGCGAAGCAAACAAGGGTCCTGCTTTGAATTCTCAATTCACTCGCCGGAACTCACCGAGGACTTTCTCATGTTTCACTGCACCTTTGGCCTCAGTTTATGAGAAGCTCCTTGATATTGGTGCCATCAAACCCCTCAATCCAACTCCTCTACCTAAAAATCCATCACCCAATTTCAAGCATAACCTCTATTGCACCTACCATCAAATGCCTGGCCATTCTACCAATGCATGCTTCCAGCTTTGACATGCCATTCAAGATCTCATCGATTGTGGCACCATCACAACCCCACCTCCATCAACAGCCGATGTCAATCAGGTTCAAAACACTCAAAGCTTCCGAGCCCGAACCCAACTTCGAAATTTCTCTATCTTCGAGGCACCTCTATCTGCAGAAATGGAGAAGCTTTTCCAATCCGGGCATCTCAAGCCTTTGACCCCGACTTCCCCACCTAAAGTCTTACCAGCCAACTACAATGCCAACCATTTCTGTGCCTTCCATCAAATGCCTGGCCATCTCACTGATAAGTGCTATCGTCTCCGACAAGAGATACAAGACCTAATTGACAATGGCACGTTCCAAGTTCCATCAAAGCCCAACGTCACCTCTGACCCCTTGCCTCAACACGGCTCTGACCCTCTGGTTGGTCAGATAACTGTCAACTCTACTCAAATCAACCCGAGCTCTAGGCCAACTGTACCCATCTTGTCCAAGCCTGAGGACAGCTTGCTAGCAGCCGTTTGTGTGAATGAGGTTTTCACTACCAATATCTGGTCTGACAGTGATGAGGGGCTGGCAAAGGAGAAGACTGACTGGCTGAGGTCCATTGATCAAAGGAACATCGAGTAGATTTGGTTGAAGAAGTTGAAGAAGCCGAAGTGCTGTTGCTTAGGCCTGACATCCGCTGGATCCTACCTCTTTTTGTGGAAGCTAAGGGTAGCTTTTAAAATATTGCGTTTTCAAAACTGCGTCTAGTTTGCATTGGCAATATGTCTGAGTCTGACACAGAGTCTTTTGCGTTTGTCTAAAGTCTAGCTCTGAGTCGGAGTTCGTGCCTCTTGGCCCTCCATGTCGTAGCTTTTGTTTCAAGTTTCGAGTCTGCTACTTGGCAAACCCCATGGGTTTTTTTATGATATGCATCATTCTGCTTCTAATTACTTCGTTGGCTTTTATATAAACTGTGTCGACCCTGACGACGAAGGGATAGATTTTGATGGGATCATCCCCAAGGAAATGTGTTCCCTCACCGAAAGGGAAGACAAAAGGCATGCTCAGCCTGTTAAAAGAAGAAGTAGTCTTCAATAAACTTGAAAGACAAGTATAACCTCCTGAAAGGTTCAAAGTTGGTTCAAGCACCGCCCCCAGAGGAGCATCGCGCCCGGTCTGACAGGCTCCAAGAACTCAGCGACGTCTTGGCGTGGTCTCATTAAGTCGGGCCTCGTGTTGGTATTGAAGCATTAAATCCCCAGCTACCGGGTACCAATCCAGAAAACAGAAGCTCAAGAGGGCTCTGGGCCTCATATCATGTTCAAAAGCAACAACAGTGGCGTTCTGCCGAGTACTATTGAGAAAATGTACAAAATGGCCCGGAGCGAGGCATGTCAACCGAAGCACTTTTTGACCCTGCATCATCAAAGCCATTCTATCTGGGGCTGCGGCCAAAGATCGTCGACCTCGACGGCAACAAATTCAATACCCTTGGTCAACCTAGATCAATTCAAAAAGCAACTTTTCCCTGAGAGAAGCTCGTTGGGCTGAAACCCCCAAGGGTGGGCAGTTCCAAGTAAAAGTTAGAGCAGCCTGCTAGACTGAAAACCTATGAAGGCGGTTTAGGCAAAAGTAATAGGCAATATTCAAAGCTCGCTAGACCGAAAACCCGAATGGGCAGTACTAGGCAAAAGTTAGAGCACAAAAGGTGAGGTAAACACACGAGTGAACCCTAGCCCAAACTACGTTTTGACCTGATTCCCCAGAGTGGGATACGTAAGCAATTTCTCTTCGATACTCGGTCACACAATCTATCAAATTGCATCCATGGTTGACGTTTTGGTACACATCAAAGGTCTGAGAGGATCAAACATCAAGCTGCGTTGGAGGAACCGGAAGGGGGAAAACCTTTGTCTTTCAATTTTATTGCAAAACTGCTATTTCTATTTACAGGCTGAGCATAAAGCCTTAAAAATATTTGAAGCATCAAAAACAGAACGAAATGCTAGAAGCCTAATGGCTCACAGTTTATTCTAAATTCAGCGAGGTTTGGTATGAGCAGCTGCAGCCTCGCGTGCTAACTTATAGTCACGCGCGTTTGTTCAAAGTGATTTGCGTTGGTCTCAAGCCTTCGCGCACTTTTTCCAATTCTTGCAGTAGACAGTAGCAATCTACTACTGCCCTCGAGTGTCGTTTCAGGGGCTTTTGCCAAGTCTTGTCATACCATGCAAGTCATATGGCCTAATGTGACTGCATGGGGGTGTCGGTTTCAGTCCGGGCCTATACGAGTCATCATCTGCGTCCTATGTCCGTCTTTGCGACATTTTTCCAGTTTTTCAATCAAATGTCATATCGGGATGCTTTTCTCGGTTTCGTTTGTACAGGTCTTTGTGCCTTTTTGCGTCTCTCGCAAGTGTCAGTTTCACCCGTCTAAGGAATGTTGTGAGTTTTGGCTACTTAATGCCCAAAACTTCATTGTATTCCGTGTGCCTAAAGGTTCGCATTGTATCCTGGGGCTCTTCCTCCCTTTTCCATTCAAGCTAGGCGAGTCTGTACATGTGCGCGTATCTATGTGTCGATTCAGGTTACTTGTCAATGCAAATTAGATATTAGTGGTTAGTTTTTGTATTCTCTTCAATACTTGCAAAAGAGAGTCAATAAATTGCGAAAATGCAACTTTTACATTGCTACCCCGGCTCCTGTAGTCCACAAGCTATGGAATTTCATGAACAGCAAGGGCTCGTTAGCCCAAGGCCAAGTAGAGCATCTCTGGGGCTGATCTGCCCAAACATTAGAGAAAGGGGGCACGCAGGCCCAATCTCATTGCTAAACATCAACTGGGGCCCGTTGGCCCGCTCAATGTCTATCTATCTGGGTGCACATCTCAAAAGTGTCAAACAGTACAGTAATGAGGCTCAATGGTTGTCCTTAGGTGTCGTTGTCCTTCTAGGAGCCGCCCTATGCTTGCATCTGCATTTTCAATTATATTATACATGTCATTACATATTATGTGTATATTAAATGTTGAAAGCAGGAAAATTATATCAAATATCAAAGCACACCTGTCCAGTATCAAAGGCAGCAAGTAAACAGGATTTTTGGGATCATGCCTGTTGCCTGGTCACTTTTGTAACTGCGGCCGGAACCGCTTGCTTGGGATAATGCAGCTGTGAGAGGGGTGTCACATACCGCTTTCCTTATCTCGTTTTCCATGGCAACCGTCAAGCCTGCGACCTATACTGCGCGCGCAGGTAAATTCAGGCCTGAGTCCCAATCAGCAGTTATCACCAATTTCTCCCCAGCTGCAGTCCGCCTTGTCTCTATCCATGTTATTATCACGGATAACTACTGCTTGTGCTACTTGGATCAACACAACGACAGCCGGTCCTGTCCAACCTCAACGGCCTGATCACTTTGTATAGCGATCTGCCTGTTTCAACTCAACGACAGCCGGTCCTGTCCATCTTCAATGGCTTGATCGCATTGTAGAGCGATCTGCCCATTTAAAATCAACGACAGCCGGTCCTGTCCAACCTCAACGGCCTGATCACTTTGTATAGTGATCCGCTAGTTCAAATCAAGATAGCCGGTCCTATCCATCTTCAACGGCTTGATCGCATTGTAGAAGCGATCTGCGTTTCAAATCAACGATAACCGGTCTGTCCACCTCAACGGCCTCGATCCCTTTGTATAGTGATTCGCTGTTTCAACTCAACGGCGGCCCGGTCTGTCCATCTTCAACGGCTTAATCGCATTGTAGAGCGATTCGCCGTGCTTCAAATCAACGGCGGCCGATCTGTCCAACCTCAATGGCCTGATCACTTTGTATAGCGATATGCCTGTTTCAACTCAACGACAGCCGGTCCTGTCCATCTTCAACAGCTTGATCGCATTGTAGAGCGATCTGCCCGCTTCAAATCAACGACAGCCACTCCTGTCCATTTTCAACGGCTTGATCACTTTATATAGCGATCTGCCCATTTCAAATCAACGACAGCCGGTCCTGTCCATCTTCAACGGCTTGATCACTTTGTATAGCGATCTGCCCGTTTCAAATCAACGACAGCCGGTCCTGTCAAATGTCTTCAACGGTTTGATCATTTATACTGATGATCCTTCCACCCTGACTGCAACGGTTTGATCATTTTTACTGATGATCATTTATACCCATCCAGTCTTCAACGGTTTGATCATTTATACTGATGATCCTTCCACCCTGACTACAACGGTTTAATCATTTTTACTGATGATCATTTATACCCATCCAGTCTTCAACGGTTTGATCATTTATACTGATGATCCCTCCACCCTGACTGCAACAGTTTGATCATTTATACTGATGATCATTTATGCCCATCCAGTCTTCAACGGTTTGATCATTTATACTGAAGATCCTTCCACCCTGACTGCAACGGTTTAATCATTTATACTGATGATCATTTATACCCATCCAGTCTTCAACGGTTTTGATCATTTATACTAATGATCCTTCCACCCTGACTGCAACGGTTTGATCATTTATACAGATGATCATTTATACCCATACAGTCTTCAACGGTTTGATCATTTATACTGATGATCCTTCCACCCTGACTGCAACGGTTTGATCATTTATACTGATGATCATTTATACCCATCCAGTCTTCAACGGTTTGATCATTTATACTAATGATCCTCCCATCCAGTCTTCAACAGTTTGATCATTTATAATGATGATCTTTCCATCCTGACTGCAACGGTTTGATCATTTATACTGATGATCATTTATACCCATCCAGTCTTCAACGGTTCTATCATTTTTACTGATGATCTTCCCGCCCCGGCTTCAACGGTTCGATCATTTATACTGATGATCCTTCCATCAAGATTGTGAAGTTTCCCCAACGGTTTGATCATTCGGCACATTGATCTCCCCGTCCGCCTTCACGGCAGCCAGTCCTGTCAAATTCATCAAACGGCAATCAACACATCGTCCATCCAGTCCACAATGACGATCAAATATCGTCCAATGGTCTGTTCATCGGCAACTGATTGTTCCCCAGGAGAGTCCGTCTTGGCCTGTCCCGAACGACAATCACCCTCAGTCTATTCACAAGTGCATCTTCCAGCAGGCTTATTGCTCTGTCTCGGATGGTCTTTGGTAAGGAGATTGGCTCTGATTCCCAATAGATGGAATTCAACCTGCCTGACACGACGTACCCATGTTTGTTGGAATACTTTGTGCCGAGGATAGCTTGATCCCCCGCAATGACGGCCTGTCCCGTCCAAAACTGCAGCAGCCTGTCCTGTCCAAATTCGATCAACAAGCGGCGATACAATCGTCCACTTCTACTTCCATCCCTGGCAATGGATCACACGTCCATTCCACCAATCAGGTTCTGTAAGTATGTTTGTCTACTTTACTATGTTCTGCTCTGGATTACCTTGAGGGGTGTCTAGAATTTTTTGACGTTACTTGTACCAAGTCAATGGTGCTTCAAGTGCCGTCAAAGAGGGGTTACTGTAGACACCCCAATCTGGGCTTCCAGATTACTTTACTTACGGTATTTGATTCCCCGATGATGAAACGGATCAAGAACACCCCGGGAATGTCAAGTGTTTGAGTTTTGAGTGTTTGAAAAACCCTTAAGCCCAACCTAACCTAAGCCACTTCCAAAAGCCAAAAACCCTACTGACCCGCGCCAGGGCGCAATCATCCTGCGCCAGGGCGCAACCGTCCCGCGCCAGGGCGCATCGTCACGCGACGGTTTGACTCCATCGGGCGATGGTCAACCATCGCGCGCCAGGGCGCACCATCGCGTGCCAGACCCATTCCATCGCGCGCCAGGGCTCACCCTCGCGCGACAGACTCACTCCCTCGCGCGAGAGTCCGCTTGGATCAAAGTCAAAGATTTGACTATTGACCCACGCGCGACAGCTGTCACACTCGCGCGACGGTCTCACTCCCTCGCGCGAAGGTCCAAAACAGTCCCTTTCACCTTTTGCCAGCCACTTGTTTGCTTGCCTGGGGGTTTACAGGGCTATTTGAACCCCGTTTTTCTCCACAGGACAGTGGCAGTGCAGGTTAACCTCTCCCATCACCTTTTGGCAAGCCTTCTCCACAATGTTTTGGCCTTGGGCCTTGTTTGCCACCCTCCTACACCTTCCAAACCTCCTATAAATACCCCCTTGGTCTTTCATGAAAAGGTAGAAAAAAGTTAACAAAAAATTGGCATTCAAAGGCTTACACCCCAATAACAAAGCTTGTTCTTCCTCCCCATTTTCACCACTCAAACAACCTCAAATCATTTCAAAGTTCAAACACTTTTCAAACCTCAAAGCCGAAGGTATAGCTTACCTTTGCTCTGCTCTCTGTTCTGATCTCTGAGGGGAACTAGCAAGGCTGGTAATCAATACCAGTCCTGGCCCTAAAGTAAGCAGAAATACAAGAATCCGTGCCAAGCACTCCCTCGTACGATGGATTCGCTCACTCGCGCGACTGTTCTCAGTTGCTCGCGACAGTCCTCGTGGGGTTTGGGGGTGCTGGTTATTCTTGTTTTATCATGTTATTCACTGTTTTGAAGTATGATAGGCCTTTTAGCTCACTGCTCAGCATGTTAAAACACATAGACTAGCTTTTCTTGCTTATTTACTTTGTTGGAATGCTTCTGGGTTGCATCTGGACCTGTACCAGAGCTCAGAGCATGCAAAGCAGTTCCTGAAAGTCTAGTTAGGACACTCGCGCGAGGGACTCACTGTCGCACGCGATGGTCCTCCTGAGTCCAAGAATCGCTCTTGCATGAGCTTGGCCCTTGGCCTCTGTTTGAATAGCCCCACTGTTTAGGGGTTGTATTTCAATTTATTTAGCTCCTGTTTATAATAATTTGTAATAATTATTTACTTTCAGTACCTATAAACTGCTTGGTTTGCCTCCTGGGTCTGTACTGGTCCTTCCAGAGCCCAGAAGGGGATAAAATTCAACCTGTGGTGAGACTTGAACACTCGCGCGAGGGAATGGGTGTATCGCGCGATGGTCCTTTTTGCATGCACGTAGATTCATGCATGCAAAGGTGGCTGTCATGTGTGATACACCTATTCCATGAGCAGTTTGGTTTATTCTAATCAGGGGGTTAAGTTTTATCCCGTTTCATATTTGCCATCCATCCATATCATGTTTATATCACATCTTGCAAAACATGTTACAGTTTTAATCCCCGATTAACTGTTCACCCGCCCTAACTGGCTTAAAATTGGTTAAAGAAGAAAACGAATCACAAGTATTTTCACAAAATGTCTAAGTAGAGACCGATCTCCGGATTGGGCGAGAGGGGTGCCTTAAAACCCTTCCCCTCTCGTAACCTGGCTCCCGAACCTAGATATGGTTATGACGGACTGGTTCCTTCACTTTTTCAAATCAAATAGCGCGGCAGGTGCTTCGAAATACGGTTCCTTGGGTGACGGACCTTCAAACCCAGGTGGCGACTCTGTGTTTTGCGAGCGCCTGCTTCTCCGCTCGCGCTCCCTCGATTAACGGGCCCGTGCATTTTGGAATCCGGAAATTCCAGGGCATGCTACCCACACCTTCGAAGTTATAACAGCAAATCCCCCCATGGGTACATCCTCTTCTCCATGCATAATTTCCAGCAACGGGGAATTGTCTTCAGAATAAGGATGGATGCCAGAGTCCCCATGGATTATAAGAGTTCCAGAATCCAATCCCAAGATGAGCTTTTGGTGCAGCGTGGATGGTACCCCCATTACATCAGAGCGGTGTAGCCACGGCCTCCCCAGCAGGAGGTTGAATGAGGCAGGGATCTCTAGAACGCAGAATTCCACAGTAGTCTTGAATTTTTCGGTCGCCAGCTCTAAGTTGACTGTTCCCAAAACATCACGGCGTGTATTGTTGTTGGCACGGACTCCCAGAGTTGACGGCGTAAAATCCTTGTTTTTGAGGCCGAGACAATAGGCCGTGCGGAGGGGGCACACGTTAATGGTAGAGCCATTGTCAACGAGGACTGCGGGAACCCTCTTTCCCAGGCACTTCATGGTGATGTGAAGGGGCTTGTTATGGTCAGTTCCTTCGGGCGGCAGGTCTTTCTCAGTGAATGATAGGGTGTGTTGGGTAAGGTTTGGGGTTAAGAGGGCGATCATGGCTTCAGGTGCGATATCCGAGGGAACCTCGAGCTTGGAGAGGGTATTGACAAGTCTTCGACGATGTTCGCGGGAAGACGCCAATACACCCCACATGGACATGTGGACCGGGGTTTCACGAAGTTGTTGGATGATAGGGTCAGCGACGGCTTCGGGGTCAAAGTCGGGGAGTGAGTTGAGGTCGATGGACGGTTTGGGTTGGGTAGACGGGTTAGGTTTAGTGGAGCTTAAGGGAATATTTTATGGAGTAGGTGGGACGTGGGTGTTCAGACTTGCAGGGTTGACTGGGTTCATGGGGATGTTGGGGTTGCTTTGCTGTGGTGGAGGTGCTCGGGATGAGCTTCCCTGTTCGAGGTTGGAAGGTTGGTATACCCTGCCACTCCTGGTAAGGTTACCGACTATCTCGGGGATGGGATCCCACCAGGAATCTTCCCAGAAGTTAGAGAGATCAGTGTCAGCCTTGCGCTTTCCTTTGTCAATCTTCGTCTTCTCAAGAGTGTCATTGAGAAATTCCATCTCCAATGCATTCCATATGTTCTCCTCTTCCAACGAATTCCAAAAATTGATGTTGTCGTTGTTGTTGACTTGCAAGGACCCTTCATCCAGCATAGCCTCGTTGACGGTTAGCTCTTCGCCGTCCACCCATATGTTCACTAGTTCAGCTTTGCCCTAAAGGTCTTCAGGATCAAGTACACAAATGTTGGGCTCATCGGGAATCTCAACCATCAGCCGAGGGAGAAACTCGTCAATAATATGCTCTCGCGGACAGAAAGCATGATCCATTACATAGTCCAGAGCGTCGGAGTTTCTGGTGAGATTGTCAATGGTTCTGACAGAGAGTCCCGAGAGCATGCGAGGGTTCATCAAATCCAGCTCCTGTTCCACTTCCACTTCTTGAAAAAGGTACACCAAAGATGTTTCATCCAAAGGGTCAAAGTCATCCATCCAGTGCCATCCGTTGGGGTCCGGCTCCCATTCCCATTCATCTCCTCCCAATCCTGTCTCCAATCTCCATGCTCCAACTCCTCCACTTGGTGAGAGTCGAGTGCCACAGGCCACACTCATGCGATAAGAGCCCGGTGTTCCACTGCGAAGAAGTTATTTGCTAGGTCATCCCATCTTCTTTGGAATTCCCATTCCACGGTTTCCAGTGCACAGACGGCATCCTCAACTGGCAGTTTGACAGTCGGCTTGGGTTGGGTAGCAAGAATGATGTAAAGGCTCGGGTTAAAGGGGGAGGCTAGGGAGATGTGGTTGGTGTGAGTGTTCGAATGTTTTGGCAAGGGGTTGGAGACAGTGTTGGGCTTTTGTGGAGGCATGGGGAGGGTTTTGTTGTCTATGAGGTCCTGGATAGCGTGGCGAAAGCAGAAGCAGTTGTCGGTTGGGTGGCCCACATTCTGATGGTAGGCATAGTATGCATTAGGGTTATGGGAGACAGGGAGCTTTTGAGGGAGAGGAGTAGGGTTAAGTGGCTTGAGGACGCCACTTTCAACCAATTTCTTGAGCACAGCAGAAAGAGGTGCCGAGAATTGAGCAAAAGTGCGAGGTTGAGAACGGGGAGGGTTGTTCTGAGCAACAATCTGATTGATTGGCTCGGTTTGGGTAGTGTTTGTGGAGGTGTTGGGGAGGTTGGTGTAATTGGAGTTGCCGAACAGAGCGTTACTATTACCATAGTAGACTTTCTTTGGTTTGGGGGCAGGTTCAGGTTTATCAAGGATGCCGAGTTGGACAGCTTCTTCGACAGCCAGGCCAGTATTGAAGAACGTCTTGAAATCTGAACACGCTTGCGCCATGACCATAAGCCTTGCGAGGTTGGGCTGAAGGTTCCGAACGATCATCCGAATCTGATCCCTGTCCGATGGTCTATCCTTCATTTGGGCCGCTTTCGCCCTCCACCTCTTCACAAAATCTACAAAAGACTCCTTGGCATCCATTTTCGTGGACTCCAGTTCACGGGTGGTGACTTCCAACTGAATGTTATAGTCATATTGCGCTATGAAAGCCGCACATATGTCTTCCCAAGAACGTTTCCTCCTTTCATCCAACGACGTAAACCAGTGGAGGGCATGACCCACGAGAGTCTGTGAGAACATCTGAGCCATGGCGTCTCTCTCGACACCCCACATGGAGAGTGCTCCTCTGTATCCGGTCAAGTGTGCTTTCGGGTCCCCAGTTCCATCAAACTTTGCGAAGTCTATGGGCCTAAACTTCTCAGGTAGCTTTGCATTGGGAAACAAAGAGAGCTTGTTGATGTCAAAGCCCGTTGTGGCGATCTTTTCATTCCTTGCAACAGACTGCTCCAACTGGGTTATCTTTGCCAGTACAGCTGCCATCTCGGGGTTTTATGGGGTTTCCATCTCGAGGACTCGTTGTTTCGTGTTAGGATTCAGGTTGGGGTTTGGATTAGGATTTGGGTTAGGATTTGGGTTCGGGAGTCGTCGGGCCACCCCAGTAATCATGAGCATAAGTTGGGCAATCTGATTGTCTGTGCGCTCACCCAGCCGTTGGATAGCTTCTCTGATTTCCCCCATTTCTCCATTCGGGTTTTTCGGATTTGGGTTTTCTGGGTTTGGGTTTTCCGGGTTTGGATTCTCTGGGTTTGGATTAGGATTCTGATTGGGGTTTGGGTTCCCGGCTGGTTGTTCCATTTCTGCTTGAAAGCCCGAAACACTGCTAGGATTTGACTCAAGTTGAAGCCGCTCCAATCTCTGCCCAAGGGGTCTGGTCCAGGAGGGTATGATATTCTTCTTCTTCGGCCCAATTGCTCAGAACTGACAGCAAAGCAAAACTGTGCTCAGGCGCGGTTCCTGCTTGCATTTTTATGAAATTTGAGAATGATTTTTAGAAAATGCGTGCATCATCGTCACCGTCATCGACTCTAATTTTTTCAAAATGATTGAATGTCCCTTATGAGAGGTTGCTTTGATCCTCAGATTTTTGAGGTGTATCCTGATTTAGGAACCGTCGATTCCCAAAAGATGCTAAATAAGCTAAGTATTTGGTTAATATTCAATCGACGACTCAACCATTGGTTCGGAATGACTCGGGGTGCACAATGTGATACGATAACCAAAAAGGGGTAAGCGGTACACTTGCTTTTAGCCTGGGTGGTGTGGGTATCACAACGTTCTGCCTCCTTGTCATCCCTCCCTTTGGTTAAATCCCCGATTAAATACTAGTCAAGGACTTAGCAAAGTTTTAGTTTCCCTTAGGTCTCGACTTTGAGGACTTATGTGATTTAAGCAACACGCATGAGGGTGTGTGACTCTTCATCAGGTCTCGGCAACCTTCCAAAGACCTCGCGAGCGAGTCTCGAGAACCGTGGCTGACAGCATGATAATGCAAGATGCAATGCAGCACGTAAGCAGAATATAGCACGTAACCCTACCCTGTAGGCTCCTGTCCTAATTTGAAAGGTTCTATGGCTTGCTAAACATGTACAAAGTCCGGTTTTGGCTTGAAGAGGGCTCCCCGGACTAGAGTCAAAGTATACCTCCCATTATTAAGCGTACACCCAATAATGATACGAACGGTAGGGATGACTCATCACGGTCGAGGGTTGCTGAGCATTCTGGGATTCCCTATCACCGGCAAGCTGGATAGGATTGCCGAAACACAACAGCGGGGTTGCACAAGATATATACAGAAAGATAGACAATGAAATAAAATGTTTTGAAAAATCCCACAAATATCTTTCAAGCTTGGCTCACCGGTTTAATTGATTCTTACCGACTTTTCTCAAGTATTAATTAAACTTTTCTCCCCAGTGGAGTCGCCACTGTGGGCTACCACAGCCCCGGGCTGATCGGGGTGGCCCGAAAGCAATATGTTTTGATTTGAAAAATTGAGGAGTCCCACCCAGATTTATGGTTTGCCACCCGAGAAGCCGTTTTGATTGAAAATGATTTGAAATTGAAAACCAGAGATCATTTGAGGGTTCGGAAGCCACATTACGAGGGGGGAAGGGTTTTACGGCACCCCCTCGCTCGATTTGAAATCGGTCTCTACTAAATATATGTGGGATTTTTCAAAAGATTTTATTTCATTAAACAACTAGCAAGTATCCACAGGTATGTCAAATAAACGTATGTGTTAGTGCATGTGTACAGTGAATGTCGAAAAATGACAAAGGAATGCAATATAGCAGAAAGTTGGAACCTTGTCACTGGTTTCACTCTCGAGTGCTCGGGAGTACTCCCGAGCGCTTGGAAGTGTTGCATGTTCGACCTGCAAGCTTTGTTAGCACAGACAGAATACAATGCCACAAATATAAACTGGGATGATCTTGAACGTGTTATAGGCTTAGCAGAGGGCTTGGTGAACTGGGATAAGACCCCAATTTTCCAGGCCATGCGTCCTTGCCTTTACAAGGGCTGATCTACAGTTCAAAAGGGACAAACAAGCACATGCAGGGACATGCAAAGACAGTAGAAGGGCTAGACTGGGGAAAGAGTAAAGTGAGATGACATGCAGGAACTCCCGAGCGCTCAGGAGTACACTCAAGCGCTCGGGAGTGGACTGCTCCCCCAAACTAACTTCAACTAGCTAATGACAACATTATGACATGTTAAAGCAACGGATCTATATTTTTTTTTGTAGATGAAAGACTTCCTTTTAAATTCTGGAAGATGCTCTTTTGCATGACCTTCAAATAAAAATATTTATTATTTTGTTTTTTTGTCTTCGGGAAACAGATCAGTTGCATCTACATGCCTAAAGAGCATTATTTAAAGGGAAAATGGACACATCCCTGCATGTGGCATATCAGAAACATGGGAGGATAGAAGAAGTAACAAAATACAATGACATGCAAGCACTCCCGAGCGCTCGGGAGAGGTCTAGAGCGCTTGGAAGTGAGTTGCATGTGCTTTCAGATATGAAACGGTCTCGTTCTTGCATGCACTTGTTTGCTCCTTTGAGCATAAAAGGTTTCTCTTTCAAGCTTGGAAAACATTATTATTGCTTAAACCTTAGTAAGAAACATTTTGACTTGAAAAGAAAAAAAAACAAAAATGAACTTCCTGCGCATGCATGCACTAATAAGACCATTTTGAACAAGAATGTACTTCATCTCCACCCAATGTCCATCAATACATGAAGGATGGAACCAGAAACAGTCCCGAGCGCTTGGGAACACTCCCGAGCGCTCGAGAGTACTTCCAGCAGATTTTGAAAATGAACTTTGTGATCACTTTGTCTTTGCTTTTACACCAAGATCTCTCAACCCACATCCAGTATTAAAAACTAAGGTGGGCTGGGAGACCTCCCTAAGAAAGGAAGAACAGCCCTTTTGATTCGAACCAAAAAGAAGTAAAAATGTTTCTACCTCTTGAAAAACCTTGCTTCTTGAATGGTTTTGAGTGTGAGGGAAGAAAATAATAGAGATCAGAGGCTGATGATTGTCCTAATCTCTTGCATTCTTCTGTGTAACACTTGTATTCTCCATGATTTTTTTGCTTTTTTTTGAAAGGTTTTTGATTTGAAAAATAAGTTGGGAGAGAGGGGATTGAAAGTGGTTTGACTAGAGAGAGAAAGAAAGTTGGAGAATGGTTGTTTTTCGTCCCCCCTCTCCACTGACCAGAACTTTGTATATATAGGCAAAATAACCTATGGTTTGAAAAGAAAATCAAATGACATGAAATCATTTTGCTTGGTCAAAATATTTTCCAGGTCTGACTCCCTCTGACTGAGGTTGAGTGTTGCCTGGAGCAAATCCTGGACCAGCCGCTGTAATGATGATTTGCATGGATAGTGGGGAATCTTTTCACCTATTGGCCAGCGACAGAGGTCTCGAGCGCTTGGGAGCAGTCTCGAGCGCTTGGGACAACCACTCTCGAGCGCTCGAGAGTGAGTCTAGTCCAGGGTTTTGGAGAACAGTTTCGAGCGCTCTGAAGTGTTTCCAAGCGCTTGGAATTGCTTTTGAAAAATTGTTTGGCTTTTAAAACCTTCCAAGAAGCATTGTCCTGATTGGTCCGAGGCTTGTTTTAATCCAAATTCATCATCGGGGAGGCTCAAAGCCAAAAATTAAGGAATTCAAGATGTCCAAATTGGGGTGTCTACAACTCTTTCTTTGCAATTACTTCTTCTCCTGATTTGATCTCCCTATCACATCTCAAACAGAAGTAATTCTCAAACCTTTGTTTCACGTGTGACTCTTCCTCAGTATCCATGACATCCTCTTCTTCCTAAATCCCTTTCTCAACTTGGGATGCCATTTTTCCTTTCTTTAATCTGGCAGTCACCACATTGACCTCTGCTAATGGAAATGGCTCAATATCTATCCCCATAACTTCTTTGTTTCCCTTAGCATTCCTTCTGAATTAGGTCCTGCACACAATTTTGAAATGTAACACAGTTGTTAGTATTGTATCTAAAGGAATTATGCCATTTACAATAATCTTTTCCTTTCCTATCATTTTTTGGAGGAATCACATGTCCTTGTGATAAAGTCAAGAACTTTTGTTTCATTAATTCATCAAATAACTGATCTGCTTTAGACAAATCAAATGAATATTGCCTAAAATTTACTTGATTCCTTTTATTTGGATGAGATAAAAGCATGTTCACAGGCTTTTCAACCTTTGTTAAAGTGTCACAAAGAATTGGTGTCTTGGCAATCACTTGGGCAACATCAATTTGCACATCACCTTCTACATCTTGGTAATAAGTACCATGTGATATATTCTTTCTTTGTTCACCTTCCATAAGTATAGTTTCATATCCTATGGCTTTTGATGTAAGGTCAAACAAGTCTCTAAATTCAGTGCCATTAAAATGTTTCTTAAAATCATAATCAAGCCTTTCTTGGGCAAATCTAACTATCTTAGATTCTGGAACAAAGAAGTGACATTTATTCTTAATCTTTTTGAATCTTGACATGTACTCATCTACAGACTTTGTAGGCCTTTGTTTAATTTTGGCCAAATCTACCACTGAAATTTCTAGTTCATGCCTAAAGAATTGGGCATGGAATTGTTCTTTCATCTCTCTCCAAGAGTGAACAGAATTTGGAGATAAAATTATGAACCAGGAAAAAGCAGTACTAGTAAGAGAATGAGGGAATAATTTTAACTTTAAAACTCATCCAAATCTACTTCACCTATTTGTAGGCAAAATCTTTCTACATGTTCCATTGTCGACTGGTTTTCCTCTCCATTAAAAAGAACCAAGTCTGGATCCTATAATGCCTAGGAAAAGGCACATTATCAACCCAATTTGGATATGGTTTTCTAAACAGAGGCTTTTCAATCTTTCTTAATCCAAGACCATACATATCTTACATAATATTCATGAGTTGAGCCCTTAAATAAGGCTCCTATACTCTTCCTACTTGGTTAGGAATATCTGGCCTCATATCATACCCGTAAGGGTAATCCTGCCTTCTTCCATTTTGATTAAGTGTAGGTGGTGGATCATATCCATACATATTTGGATCACCATTAACCATAGTTGGAACATTTCTGTAATCATTCCTATTTAAATTTGCATTAGTATTTTGGCCCCCAATCCCTATGTTGTACGGATTTGGAATATTATTTCCATTGTTTTCGACCCTATCCCCATAAGGGTTGTGGTTGGTATGCTTTGATAAAAACTCTGATTTTGTCCAGAATTTTGATTGCCAGGTGGGATTCTATTAACCCCAGGCCATTAAAAATGGTTTCAAAGTTGGATTGTCCAGAGTTGACATATACATTAACTGACACTTCAACTGTTGGTTGAGATGGTTGAGTTTATGCCACAGCAAATTTAAACATAGCCATCAATGTTTTGGCTGTTTCATTCTCTTGATCACTTAACACTATTGCAAACTGTTGAATCAGATTTGATGGTTCAATCTCTGGGCCATTTGACTGGGCTATCTTTGGAATCCTTTGATTTGGATTCACTGTGTTTCCTTCATTCACATCATTTCCACCATTAACATTGGCAGAATTATTGTTCCGTTGGTGGTTGGCCATCTTTCCTGGTCTTCGGTGCCATTGCTCACTTCCAAATTAGTACGAGCCCTCCTTCTAGTGCCAAAATTGTTATAAAATTTTACGGTTTCTATCCAATCGTCAGAGAAATGCCAATAGACAGAGTAATATGTAGTTATTGCTGGAATGTGGGTGATTTGGGGTGGTGTTTGGTTCCATGCCGTATTTCAGGACTTCTTTGGAAGCAAACGTAGTAATATGGATTGAATGGTGATGGAACTTGAAGACTAATAAAAGAGACTTTTATTGATCTCCAAGTAGAAGCACAGAATTGACAGGGTATAACCTAATCGACAGAGTACAATTTTACTTAATAGTTACTCCTACTCCTAGAAAAGAAAAGATAAAGGCCTGTTGGCGTCGTTTTGTGTGTCCTTGAAACTGCTACTAACTTGTGTTTAAATAGGCCTTCCTAATTTGAATTTGAATCTTCTCTCCAATCCAAGGTGACAATTATTTCTTTCTTGCCTTTGCAAATAACTTCCACGCAAGATCATACAAAAATATATGCGTAATTGCTCCCTTGATCGTGTATAACTGCTCCTCAGATCATGGGATCACTAAACATACTCCTTTTTGCCACCTGTAACTTGATCGACAAAACAAATCATATACTGGCCAATCGACAACGGAAACATGTCATCTATTGGTCAATCGACGGTTGAGGGAATAATTTTATTATAGCTTTATTATAATTAACTGGATTATTAACTTAAACTCATTTTCCTTTAGGTAATCCAAAGTTACTTTTCATCTTCCAACAATACCTTTTTATTTATGCCACGTGTTACTCAATCGACAGGTAGAAAAGAAATCACAGATATATATGGAGCAAACACAATCTCGACTAGGTCTTAATTGTGCGTTCACTGTGCAGGTTAGGACGAGAAGACTAGACAACTTTCGAACCAATTGAAGAGGAGCTCTGACCAAGGATCAACAGGCCACACAAAATTGCCAAAAAAATGGAGAGAGAGAAACTATGGCAGTCCGACCACAATCACACACACGAGTCACAACTCATGCCATCGAGGAACCCATGTTTCTTCATTGGAAAATGAGCCACCCTAGCTATATAGTAGTAATTCCCGTTTGCTGCACGGGACAAACAACAAATTTTATATGAGCTTGATATTTTGTAGCGAAGTCACACAAATATTTTGTCTCGTGCATCGAACGGAAACGACGCTAGTTGATAGAAAAGGAATCCGGGGTGGGTGCTGTCCCTTAGGAACAACTTGAGTTTTGGATCAATCCGAGCCGTCCATGCTCAGCAATGGACGACTCAGATTGCAAGAAATATTAAATTAAATTAAATTACTTCAAAAAAAATAAATCAAATTAATTTGTAACAAAAAAATCAAATATTGTACCCGTTCAATGCATGGTATAAAAAATTAACATTATTTTTTTATAATCTAATATTTTTTTTTGTCTCATGTTCGATACACGCTAGTATTAGTCTCATTCTGTACACTAAAAGACATGTGTGGTGTAAAATGAATTTGGAGTACCACGTGATGATTCCTGCTGGGGCATAGAATAATTTTTTCCTAAGCTTCTCTCTCCCTCCCCCACGTCCCCCCCTCTTTCTCTCTCTTCCCCTCTCCCCACTCCCACATTTTTCTCTCTTTCATTTTTTTTTTTAAAAAATTCTAAATTCTAGGAATTTAGAATTGAGGGTTGAAAGCTTTTTGGTTTCAACTACATTCCTATAGGATATTGATAGATCCCAATATATGCCAATTATTTGAAGTGTTACTGGCCCCGTATAAATTCCTCTTGTCTAACTTTCCAACAGGGAAAAGTTTTTTGCAAATAATTGAGTGTCCACATTAGTTTATGCACCAGCACCTCACCCGATCAATTTCGGGAATCCAAATTTAGTGATAGTGATCAAATAAATTAAACCTCCACTAGTCAGAAGATTTGAAAAATTAGATTTTTGTGAAATTTAACTTCTTGAGAGGTTCATTCGGTTAAGTCCAATGAAGTTGCCTAGTGACAGATATATAGCTTACAAGGTTGATTTTATTGACTTTTCCCAATTACTGCATCTTTGGAGGAAAAACTGGCGTCAATCGAGTATCTTTACCGGAGGAAGCTATGGTACACAGGGTATACCGTATGTTTAAATTATGACAATTTGTGATTTTCATTATGTCGATTTTTGGTTTTATAATGCATATTTATGACTCAGTTACGACTTGAACTTTACAATTTACCTATTGAACAGGTCACTAGCAGGTTACCCATAGTTAAAAAATATTGTTATGATATAACCATAATTATTCGTATCCGAATCCATAATACTTGTACCCTAACCAGATATATGCGTACAATATCAAAAATTAAATAATGCTACCCACAAATGTTATAACAACACCACAAATTGGCATTGTCTTACCACAATGAGTCGTACCAAAATTTTTTTGACTCGTATGATATTCCGTAACAAAATCAAAATATGTCGTATCAGAATCATTAATTGTTATACTCAAGACAAAAATATTTGTAGAATGCCATAAATTTTATAAAATAACCACAATTGTTATGACAACACCTAAAATTGTCGTTTTCTTAACACAATGTGTCGTATTAAAAGAAAAAACATATTTAAATACCACAAATTATATAACAAACCACAATTGTTATGACAATATCATAAATTGACGTTTTCTTACCACAATGTGTCGTACCAAAGGAAATTAATTAAAATATTTCGTAATTACACATGTCTAAAATACCACAAATTCAGTAATATAACCAAATTTGTTATGATAATACCATAAATTGACGTTTTCATACCCACAACGTGTCGTATAAAAAATTTCAATCAGAAAGTTCAATTAGCGATAGTTATAATCAGCAAAATATCATACTACAAATTCAGTATTATAACCAAATTTGTTATGACAACACCATAAATTGGCGTTTTCATACCCACAACGTGTCGTATAAAAAAAATTCAATCGGAATGATAAGGTGTTGGAATTTAGACATTTATCTAAAAGATCAGGGGTTCAAGTCTTGCACCCTTCATTCCTTTCTTTTTTTAAGAATGTTGTTTTTTAAGGTTAAATTACATAGTTAGTCCTTGTAGTTTTATACTTTGAAAAATTTAGTCGTTTAATTTCAATATAACAATAAAATCTAAAATGCACCATCTGAGCCCCACGTAAGGTGTTATATATATATTTTAATTATTTTATCGAAATTGTCTATCTTTTACATAATATCAATTTGGTCATTCGTACCAAGAATGAAGTTGATGGCTTATAGGTAGACACTTAATTGGATGAAAAATATCATTATATTATTAAATTTGGGTGTCGATGATGGAGCTTCCTAAATCAGATCTAGGCAAAAATTTACGTAGGTGACTTAATCAACAAACATACAAAACTCAACGGAATTGATCGTCATTATTGTGTCACGATCGCATGGCTACCTTACATTCAACTACAACAGAGGACTAGGTTTCATATCAAAAATAAATTGAATGTACAATCTAAATGTCGTTAGTAAGTGTATTTTTAGAATGATCGATCAGGACTGTTAGGATGCCAAGTTATATGACATTCAACATTGTCACCAAAATTAGAGATTATTGGATATCGACAACTACGTAACCGAAAGACTTTTAATGTATCCATATGCATATTAATATCTAATAATGCAACAACTGAGCCCCATGTAAGCAATTTTTTTTCAATCGGACCCGTCTATCTTGTACAAAATATGAATTAGATTAAATGTACTAAGAATGAAGGTCATCGCTTATCATTAGACCATTAATCGGATGAAAATATTCTTTTTTTATTGAATTAGGGAGCCGATGAAGAACCTTTCTAAACTTGATAATAGCAAAAAATTTCGTGGATGATGTAATAAACAAAGATAATGCAATCAACGATTTCGATCGTCATTATTGTGTCTCATTTAATGCATCCCGAAGTTATTTAGAACATCAGGTGTGCTCTCTCTCGCAGTCTTTCGGTATGTATCTTTTTTTTCCCGCTCTCTGTATGTATCTAGCAGTTAGGTATAATAACATAGGGCGGTATCTCTAGGAGAATATGCCGATTTAAGGGCTCCTATTGCCAACTTATATTTGAGTCATTGGATTCAACGGTTTATTTCTTCTCATAATTGGAGTAAAGTGCTAGGGATGCCAAATGGGCGGATTTGGGCCAAATTGGGCAAGTTATAAGTGGGTTAGGTTTCATACAAAATATAAATTGACTATACAATCTAAATGTCCTTAGTGAGTGTATTTTTAAAATGATCGATCAGGACTGTTAGAATGTTAAGTTCTACAATATTTAATTTGTGATATTTTAGACTTGTATCTTGCTAAGGCATAGTATCATTGATTGTGCTACGATATATTTTAGTCTTGTATCTAGTATCTTTTGATCGATTTCTTTTGGTACGACACATTGTGGTAAGAAAGTGTCAATTTTTTGTGTTGTCATAACAATTGTGGTTATGTTATATAATTTGTAGTATTTTACACATGAGGGAGAGGGAGAGAAAGTCAAGGAGGAGAGAACAACCTGTTACCTGCTAAGCCCTTTGTTTATTTTATTAATTGATTTAATAAATGGGTGGTCCGGATTATTTACTTTGAAATCCAAGGGTTTAAAATCATGATGCGTACGGTACACCCCTAATAAGGGTTATGTACCATAGGACTACCCATCTTTACCTTTTCTTTTTTTTTTTTTTTTTGTCAATTTTGGCAAAAATGTTAATTAACCACGTACGTCCTTAAGAAATTTAGGGGGTAAGTGAGATTTCCAAAAGAAAAAAGGGAAATCTAGAGGACGGCTTTGTTTCACTAACACTTTTACGACTTTTAGAAAAAAGTGCACGTTTTGTCCTTATTCAAAAAAATTTCGCATTTTTTAATTTTATGCCAAATTTTTGTGGATTATTAATTCGTCTCTTTTTCTAAAAGTCCTAAAAATGTTAGTGGAACCAGACTGAAGTACTGATTACAGTAGCTACTTTTATGCAAGTACATTGTTTTTTGTCTTTCTTTTTAGTGTGAAACACTCTTTTTTGTCTTCTTTACATGCGAAATTATCAAGTTATTCTTTATCTATGGTAATGGAGTTTCAAGTGTCGATACCACATTTCTCAATCGAAAATAAGTATAAAAGCAGATTGTCAAGCGTTTTTCAAGTGACTATATGTATATATTATTGTGCCAAATAGTATAGTATTCAATTATATGACACGTCATTTAGTAGGATATATAGCGATGTCACTTCATACAAAGAGAAGAAAAAAATTTCCCTAAATAATATAATCATAATTCTACAGTACTTATTAATTCAACATGACATGACATTACTGTCTTTGTTTTTTTTTTTTGAAACGACAAAAATTATACATATGCCATATTTAATTACGTATACATATGCTATATTTATTCCTTACTATCCAGATTGACTGTAAAAAAAACCCAAAAATACACATAAACATTATGATTCTTTATAGCCGTACGTGAACTATATATTGATCAATGCTTAATTAATTTAATTCCTACAAAAAGATTATGTCAAATTTTTATTCAACAGATTGTAGCTTGCAATGCCAAGATTCCATGATTATGAGTGTGTTTCCCAATGCAATATACATATCCTTTCAATATTCATTAATTATAAATAACTTTTAAAAGATGGATCGTCACGCTCTTGATTTTTAACATAAATAAATAATCTATTTCAATGAAAGATCCTCTCATAGCATAACTAATGCCCAAAAGATTTCTCATTCGCTTAACTTTACAAACAAGTCCCCCAAGTTCAGAAATTTACAACTTTGGCACTCCGGCCCCAAATAAGCTTAAGTACAAGTACGAATAAGTTATTGAGTTACAAACAATTTAGTCAAAATAAAATTTTAGAACGAATAGTTTCAAACCCATCTTTATCAAAAGGAAGTCAATTACAAAGATGATTAAGTCACTAATGGTGTTAGCTTCCAAAAAGGTCTTTCACTTCCAAGCACACAATGAATGCAATCTATAATCCAACAATTGAACCTAAAAAGAAAGATTAAGTTGAGTTATACTAGCCCAGTTGAAAAATTTTTACCAATTCTATATGCGAATATGATGATAAGTGCGGAAAGAAGAAGATATGATAATATAGCTCAATCGATGGATAGTGGTCAACTCATTAGTACGATGACATTCAATACGATTGTTCCAAGACATGCCATTCTCACATTTTGCCATGTAGTTCATAAGACTCAAACGACTCTAATGGTTTCGACACTACTCGCTATTAGCAATCTCCACCGTATGTATTTTCACCCCTTGCATTGCAGCATAACACCACGAGGGTTACCGTATTACCACCCCTTGCATTACAGAAAACTCTAACAACTTGGATCACCGTATTATCACCCTTTGCGTTACGAGACTCCCTATCTCAACTTCCAACCCAAACGACTATTTTCTTACTCAATATACAATCTAAGGCTTTCTCATGATCACATTCATAAATGAAACATTATACAAAATGCCAACTTTACCATAAATGCACCATAAACATTCACAAGTATTCTATCAATGAATTAGATGCATTTCTAAGCGATTTTAACCAAGTAAAACCTTATTTGTCCCTCACTAATAGAAGGTCAACGGATCAAGGATAACATCAAAGAATCATAGGAAATCAAGTGAACATGCTAGGGATAGGATCGAGAGTGTCCAAAAGGGTTGGAAATGATCGAGAATCAAAACAGTTGAAGTATAAGTAAAGTGGGCAAAACTACCCAGAAAGCCAAGGAGTATCGATACAAAAGTTTTCGTATCGATACGGGAGAGTTTGGAGTATCGATACAATAATTGTATCGATACGAGAACATTACGGCAGATTTTGAAGCTACTGCAATGCAGATTTCTTCAGCATATCATTACGCAAATACTTGTATCGATAAGGGGACATTACGAGTAGCGATTTTGTGCCGGAAACTCAAGGGGCAAGCACAACACAATGACCAACGATTTAAAGCACGATTTCTATATCAAATCAACATATAAACATATAAAAGTGGCAAAGAAGTCCCTACCTCACAACGATAACCACGATCCACGCAATTTGAATGAGCTCTAGCCTCCTCCATCTTCAAAATCAAAGGAAACTCTCCTCCAAGCTCTACCTAGTGAAACCGAAGCTCGAGAACACAATTGGAAGGTTGAATGGAGGTTAATCTTGAAGGTTTTGAGTGATGGAGTGGAGTTTTTGTGAGAGAGAGAATCGGTGGTGAGAGAGAGAGGGATGGTAGAGAGAGAGACAAGAGGGAGAAATGCTATCTCCTACACACACCTCCAACTATATATACCCTTATATCTTTTTATTCTACTCACACTCCCTCCAATTTCCATTCTATCACTTCAATCCCCTATCCAATTAACCACCAAATAAACTATATTCTCCCATTAACCATTTCATAAACATTTCAAATATTTAGAAAATACGGGTCTCTACATGGACAAATGAGATACTTGGTGACAAAATTGCGCATTTACATAAGTCAAAAAATGAAATTGCTTACTGTAACGCCCCAAATTTCGGGTACATTAAATAGACAATTTCATTGAAAATGTAAATGGAGTTTGGCTCATTATTACATCATGACTCCCATAAGAGTTCATTAATTACATAGGGAAGGGAAACTAGGGTTCCAAACTACAGCTCTGCCTGCTCTTCCATCCTAGCCAGCTCTTCAGTTCCAAATTCCTCCAAGGTGTACAGTTCAACCTGATCATCTAAAAAGTCTGACACATTATACCAGCATCGCCACCAGTATAATATGTCAGGGTCACCAAAGGTAACACCATGAGCTACAAAAGCTCAGCAGAATAAACCCATACCCGCTAACCCATAACTTACACATAACGAGCCTTAGATATTCAACGATGTCTAGCTAGCACATGCGTATTCAACAACAATAAAATATGACACATCCACATTCCTTATTTTCGCGTTGGTGTCTTGTGTTATTTGTGTTTCTCCTACGCGTCATTTCGTAGATCGTGTCACCATTTTCACCTTTCATTTACCAAATCAACATTTTCAAAAGTATTTTTTTGTACACACCCAACCTCGGTTCCGCTGCTCCTCCCGAGTATCCTTACAATGGTTCTACCGCTCCGGGTTCCCATTGGAACACACACACACATACACCACACAATGGGCAAGTCCGGCCACATTGCGGTTTTAAAAATACTTCCCTTTTTCAAAACACACCTTGTCTTTAACACACCCTAGGTGTCATGTTTCTACCTTCTCAATTTCCGTGTCTCGTTACATGCATAGACTCCGCGGTAGGACTATTCATAAATCATTCATTGTAATCTTGAAACTAAACTAACAAGGATCCAACTCTATATCTTTGATACCATGTCATAGCTTCCTATTTTCACATAGTCATGCTCCAACATTTAGCACACAATAATAAGCATAGTGTCACATGGACAGACACCTTTGGAGTGGAAAACCACTTATTCTTTATCACACAACAAACAAATAATCCCAGTAATCACATATACATGCTCATAACCATCCTAAGATCAAAATACGAATACTTCCAATCAAGTCTATATTTCAAAAATCTGTCCTTTCTCCTTCTTGAGGAAGTTCAAAAGAACATATGTTTTTTCGGAAAATAAAGTCGATATTTTCAACATACTCCCCTTCCTTTTCAATCTTTAGAAAAAATACATTTCATGCATTCCAATCAATACGAACAATATACAAGTTCTACATAATCATAAAAATCTACTTATACTTAGGATTAGAAAGTAAAGACATTCTACCATTCTTCTTGGTGGTAGTGACGACTACAGAGGAAAGAAAGTACGTCGGCGATCGGACGGAGTAACTTTCTACGGAAAGCTTACGGTAGCTTCGAAAGAGAAAAGGTTTCTCTCAAAGCTAGTTCTTGACTAAACTACTAATCTTTTTGGATCGAGCGGGTGGTCGAGTGGCGGTTTAATGGCGGCTTAGGATGAGTTTTTTGAAGAACTCAAGAACAAAGGAAGAACAAGCAAGAACAAGGCAAGAACACAAGGATTTCTAGAGAGAGAAGTTGAAGAATGAAGGTGTGAGTTGAATGGCAAGTGAGGGGTCCCATTTATAGCAAAATTTGGGCTCTCTCTCTCCCTCTCTTGGCTGGTCATTCTCTCTCTCCCATGGATTTGCTCCATTGTGTAGTCAAATCACATCTTTAGGCATGCCATGACTTGTCATTTCCACTTTAGGCCATACCTTAGGTTATTATAAAGGGTTTTTAGTCTTGTCTTGTACTAGGATGGCTTGCTTGCAAGAAAGAACAAAAGAAAGTCTAGACATGGGTCGTCATGTTGTACTTAGGTTGAGTGTGAGGTTGGCTAAAAGAGATTGCTTGTTGGAGTGTATCAAAACACATGCACACACTCACTCCTCTCTCTCCCTCTCCCTCTCCCTCTCCCTCTCTCAAGTACTAAGTGTGTGTGTGTGTGTGTGTATATATATATATATATATATATATATATACCTATGTATAAGTACACTTAAGTACTATGTGGTCTAGTCTAGGAAAGAGTAAGGGTTATCGGCTTTCAAGTGACAACTCAACAAAGATATGGTCAAGACTTCCCTAGAAAGCCTATATGTCCTTTAGGCATGTTTATTTGACTATGAGGTACATATACCTATATATAAGCATATAAGTATACTTAGAAAATCTAGGAAAGTAACTTTGGTGGTCAATCGAGGTTTAGGGCTATAAGTCTAAGGTTGTCATGCATGGCAAGTCTAGGTTATCTATTACTCAATGGATAATATTTACCTTACTAACTATTGTTCAATGGTTCAAGAGGAAATATGGTCTTGAATTGACTAGTTAAGTTTAGGTACTCATTGGATAAAGGATAACCTTACTTCTATTACTCAAAAGATAAAGATTTCCCTATGAAATATTGTCCAATGGTTAGAGAGGAAATGATGAGAAGGAATATTTTTGGAAGAGATATCTTTTTGAAAGTGACCTTTCAATGGAGAGAATATTGTACTTTCTAGGAAAGTGATTTAAGAAAGCATAATGTCAAGACAATGGTAGTACTATTTTCTAGTCAATAAGATATCTTATTTCTCTATTACTCAAAGGATAAAGTTTTCCCTATGAAATATTGCCCAATAGGTAAAGAGATAAAGATATACTTGGAAGAAGTAAATAAGTCTTGAAATGACTAGTCATGTAAGTGAAATAATTTTCTAGTCTAGAGTTGGAAAAGTTCATAAGGTTCAAAATGGTTGGAAGCTAATTCTACTTGCCAAGTAGGATTTCTAGCCAAGAAGTATATAATTTTAAGACTTTATTTCATTTATTAGGAAAATATACAAGTGCTTCTATAAGCATATTTGTCTTTAGAAAATGACTAGATTGTCTGATGCGAAAATATATAATTTATAAGTCCCAAATCTAATTATGACGGATTATATATAAAAAAAATTTTAAAAAGCAAATCCAAGTAATTAAAATAAAATTCAAATATATAACAAAATTTTTATTTACCAAAAATTAGGGTCATTATATTTACAATACAGGAAATTAACCTAGCTGCTATCCTTTTCACAATAAAATAATGACTCACAAAATCACCCCTTATAGAGTGTGATCGAGGTGTCCTATAAAATCTTCTTCTATGAATTGAGAAGTACGTTTCTTATTGGAGTACTATATATCGTCTAACAAAATTTCATCAGAAACTCAACAAAAGATAGGTGGAAGGGAATAGATAACGGAGGTTATATGTTGACGTTGGCGGCAATGATTATGTGGAGGATTTGGAAATGCAGAAATGAGGTTCTATTCAATGGAGTAGATCCGGACCAGAGCCAGATGGTGGTAGTTACTGTTAAGGAAGCTGAGGAATTTATCCTTGCAATGAGGGAACAGATTCTAGAGCCGAGACAACCAAGAGTGGGAAGTGGGGAGTTGGATCAATGTTGGCAGAAACCGGCATGTGAAAAGCTGAAATTTAATGTGGATGGGGCTTGGGTAAGCAGATCAGATGGATTGGCGGAGGCGGGTGCGGGGATAGTGGTACGGGATTCTAATGGGTCTTTTGTGGCAGCACGTTCATTGAATCTGGGTATGGTGGGTTCTCCTCTATGTGCGGAAGCTTTGGCTTGGCGGGCAGCGTTTGATTTTGCCGGTTTGCTGGGATTGGTTTCGCTCGTCATGGAGGGGGATTCACAACAGTTGGTGAGGTGTATCCGAGGTGAGATAGCGTGTCCCACTGAAGTTGAGGTGGTAGTGGAAGATATCAGAAGATATAGAAATTTGGTTCGGGAGTGTGAGGTTGTGTTTGTTCGAAGATCGGCTAATGGTGTAGCGGATGCTTTGGCGAAAGATGGTTTGCGAGGTCCTGGTGTTAGAACTTGGGAACCTAGGCCTCCTGATTGGTTGTTATCTCCTTTGGGGAAAGATAACCGACTTATTTCTTGTATTTGAGTTCTCTAAGTTATAATAAAAGTTTCCTATCGTTTTGGTTAAAAAACAAAAAAGTAACAAAAGATATATACAAAAAGATGGACATAATGATGTGTTTACTTTATTAAATTACTTAATTAATTTCCAGTAATTAGTCACCAAATTGCCCATATATTCTTTCAATCCCTAATCCTCAATATATAGATGCATTGATCTTGTCCTCCGGACGAATAAGATAAGAAAAACTACGAAGAATATTATTAGCTTGTACAATATTAAATGAGAGAGAACATAAGATATATCAAATCTAAAATATTATTAGCTTGTACAATATTAAATGAGAGAGAAAATACGATATATCAAATCTAAAATTGTAGAACCTGTATATCCAGCAGGGGCGAATCTACCATGGATCACGGCATTCATGTATTGGCCCACAGTTTTCCACCCTTAAACTTCTTTTTAATTTTGTTTTAAAGAGCAAGAAGTTCAATAGACAAATAAACGGTTTACAGAAGATATATACAACAGCATTGCCTACTAAAGTAACAAAGGAATAGTAAAATTTCACTAGCTTTATGCAAAAAAGCGTTATTCTCTTATCGCGTGAATAAAAAAGAAAAAACCCAATTTTTCTTCACTACTTTTCTAGAAGAACCTCTCTCCCTTTTCTAATTTTTTTTTCCCAATCAGTTTCGTTATTATAGCAAAATAAAAACATCAGCAGTGGCACTCTGTTGAACCCAACTCAAGAAATTCTTGTGCCAAGTCAAAGCAGAGTCACTAGATAGGGCAAACTTGGCGATATCATGCACTACCGTATTACAATATCTGGGAACAAACTAAAAAGAATAAGAATTAAAACGACTAACAATAGATAAAGTATCACAAATAATGACTTCAAGGTTGGCCTTTACTTGGGTCCTCCCTTGTAGAATCTTAATGACAGATTGGGCGTCACCTTCCAAAATGTAGTTACCATCCAATCGAAGGCTTCCAATTTCAACAGCTTCTCGAAATCCCAAAGTTTCCACTATTTCAGCAGAACAAGTTCTTTCAACTGGGACAACCCTCATACCCCGAAGTTCTTTCTCGGAATCCCAAAGCTTCCACTGTTTAACGACCCTGATTTTTGGTAAATAAAAATTTCGTTAAATATTTGAATTTTATTTTAATTACTTGGACTGCTTTAAAAATTTCTTTTAAATTCTAATAATCCGTCATAATTAGATTTGAGACTTTTAAAAATTTTATCTTTTCAACATCAGACAAGTTAGTCCTTTTCCAAGACAAGTATATTTTCCCAGGGAGTGAATAATAACTTTAAATTATATTTCTCGGCTGGAAATCCTACATGGCAAGTATAGTTAGTTTTAACCGATTAGTTAGCAAACCCTAACTACCGTCTAGCTTAGTTACATTTCCCTAACCTGGAGTGATGCATCGATGCCGAAGTGGTTAGTACAAAATTTTTGGTCTTTGCCTTGACCATTGACTTGACTGCCTTGCTTTGGCTTGCCTTGGCGTCGGGTCGTTGTCGGGCCTGCCTCGTCTAGGCGTCGGGTCGCTGTCGGGTTGCTCTGCCTTGGCTGCCATCGAGTTCTGCCTTAGCGTCGGGTCGCACCTTGCTTTTGCCTTGGCGTTGCTGGGCTGCCTTACTCTGGCCTCGCCTTGGCCACCGCTTTGCTAGCGGGCTGCCTTGGCCACGCTCACGCCTCGCCTTGGCCACCGCCTTGCTAGCGGGCTGCCTTGGCCACGCTCACGCCTCGCCTTGGCTATGCCTTGGCCACCGCCTTGCTAGCGGGCTGCCTTGGCCACGCTCACGCCTCGCCTTGGCTATGCCTTGGCCACCGCTTTGCTAGCGGGCTGCCTTGGCCACGCTCACGCATTGCCTTGGCTACCACTTTGCTAGCGGGCTACCTTGGCCATGCTCACGCCTTGCCTTGGCATTTGGTACCGTCGGGCTTTAATATTCCGTTATTAGGCGATTTCCTACTTAATAAAACCAAATACCACTCGAGCAATGAAAGCCTAGATTTGACTAAAACAAGTCATTAAGAAACTTTTGAACCATAGGAACCCATCATTCTTGCTTCCAAAAGAAGCAACCTTAGCCATGCATGTACATGCATTGACCAAAGAGAGATGGCCGAATGGAGAGAGAGAGAGAGAGAGAGAGGCCGTGAGAGAGAGAAGAAAGAGAAGTGCAAGTGTGTGATTGTGTTTTGACAAGTCAACCAAGTAATCTCCTTTGTCTTTACTCAACCAAAGTACAAACTTTTATAACTTATTTTGTGCTTTTGCAAGCAAGTCCTCTCTAGGATGAGACTAGTCCGAAAACCCTTCATAATGACCTAATGCATTAGCCTTAAACCTAAAAAGTTGAAAGTGACAATACTTGGCATGCTTGGAAGACTTGATTGGACGATTCAATGAAGCAAAAGGAGAGAGGAAGAGAGAGAGAGGGCTGGCCGAAATTTTCAAGAGGAGGGAGAGGTGTGTGCTTGAGTGTAGTACACTTCATCAAGCTACAAACTTAGCCTTAAGCCTATTACCAAATTGCCAACCCATTTCTAGTCTTCCAAAGTAATACCTAGCTAATGATTTTGGTACTTTCAACCAAGCAAAGCCCATCCTAGACTAGACAAGACCAAAAACCCTCATGATCACATAGCCTTAAGCCTAAAAAGGTTGAACAAGACAAGTCATGGAAGCTTGGCATGCTTTCAAGCATGAAAATGACAAGTCATGGAGCAAATCCATGGGAGAAGAAGAGGGAGGGGGGGCCGGCCTTGGAGGGAGGAGGAAGAGGTCAGGTTTTGCATATAAATAGCAGCCCTCATTGCCATTTGAACTCACACCTTCACCCCTTGCTCCAACTTCTCTCTAGAAACCATTTTCTGTTTTCCTGGCAGCTTACTGCCCTTCGTAAATCCCCATTTTTCTCCTGCTTAAGGTAGTTTTTAGGACTAACTCCCTTCAAGAATGTTGTAGAGCACTTCGAAACCTTCAAGTTAGACCCAAGAACCACCCCAATCGGTCAAGAAATGACCAAGATATCGACCTCCGAAGTTCAGTGAAATTCTCGGATTTCCAGTCCAGACAGCTTACTGTCACCCCCTTTATCACCATTTTTCTCCGAGCGAAAGTCGTTTCTAGGAACAACGACCTCCACGAAAGTTGTAGAAAACTTTGAGATCTTCGATTTAGACTCAAGAATGATCGTATTCGACCAATTATTGACCGAGTTACGGCCATCCAAAGTCTGGTCCAAATTTGCGAGTTTCAACGCCCGTAGAATTTTCCAACTAGCTTATTCGGCCCCGACTAGTTTCGGATCAAGGTAGAATTTTCCGTCCCCACTATCTCTAAGTATATGTAGAAAGTTCCTAATTTCTATCTCTATGTATAGTTATGTTAAAACGTAGATTGTCTTGAACTTTAAAAATATAGTACGAAACTTGACGTCGAATGAATGTTAAAAATAAACCTATCTTTCTTTTGAAAGTATGACATGTTGAATAAATGATTTCCACGTCAATAAACATATGTGGTCATTTTGAACTTTCCACAAAGAAAGAAAGAACGGATTTCAAAACGAGAGAAATCATAAGCTTTATTCGAAGTATTCGTATTTTGATCTTTTAGAAAGTTATGAGTTTGTTTACATGTTGTTGCATTACTTGTGGTTGTATAAGGATGGTGATGAGCTTGTTTATAAGATTGCTTGCATGATCTTGCTAGTTTAGATTACAATGAATGATTTAAATGGTTTATGATGAGAAAGTCCTACCGCGGAGTCTATGCATGATAACGAGACACAATAATCGAGAAAGTAGAAATATGACACCTAGGGTGCGGTTATTAAAAAGGAGAAAAAGTTTTGAAATCACAATGTGGCCGGACGTGGTAGCTCATTGTGTAAAGAGATATTAAAAACCGTAATGTGGCCGGACTTGGTAGCCCATTGTGCGGTGTGTGTTGCCAATGGGACCGGACGTGGCAGTCTCATTGGAGGTGAATTAAAAGTTGTGAAAACCACGATGTGGCCGGACGTGGTAGCTCATCGTGAAGATTGCCAATGTGGCCGGACGTGGTAGCCTCATTGGTAATGTGGCTTGGTTATGCGCGGAGAGGAGCCAATGCGAGGTTTTGTGTGCCAATGGGAACCCCAGCGCGGCGGAACCATTGTGAGGATACTCGGGAATCCGGCGCGGCGAAACCGAGGTTGGGTGTGTTAAAGGTGATTTTCAAAATGTTGATTTGGAAGTGAAAAGAATTTCAGAATTTATGGTGAATATGAGACATGTTCTATGATGAGTCGCGTAGGAAAAACACATACAATGCAGACAGCAACGTTAGACTAAGGAATGAGAATGTGTCATTGTTAATGCCTTGTTAAACATGTATGTATTATTCCGCTGCTTGTGCAAGAGTCGGTATGCTACTCTTATACTCTGATATTGGTAATGTATGGGTTAGCGGGTATAGGATTATTCTGCTGAGCTCTTGTGGCTCATGGTGTTACCTTTGGTGACCCTGACATATTATATCGGTGGCGACGCTGGTATAATGTGTCAGATTTTGTAGATGATCAAGATGAACAGTACACCTTGGAGGCTTTTGGAGCTGAGGAGCTGGCTAGGACGGAGCAGGAGGCGGAGCTGTAGTTAGGAACCCTAGAACCCTTCATTTGTATAAATATTGAACCCTAGTGGGAGTTATGTTGTAATAATGAGCCAGACTCCATTTGATTTTATCAATGAAATGGTTATTTAACGTACCCAAAAATCATGGGCGTTCCAGTTCAATTTCTATGTTGAATCTATTTTTTTAAAAATTGTTTTCCAAATTGAATAATCTATATTTTTTTCTTTTGAACGGCAACAAATTTTTATTAATCTTTGAAATTGTTACAAAAACCAATAAGAACAAGGAGAACGACAACGAATTCATAACAAAGCTAAGAAAAATCCTATGCCCATATTTTGACTTACCCACAAATGCAATTAGCTCAAGATTGAAAGCATATCGTGAACTCTCTAACAATCAAAATAGGAATTAAATGTCCATGCAATAGTATCTATAGATTCAACACAAAAATTAAAGCTTATGAAACATGAATTGAAAATAACATTGAGCTTCATTGACGAACTGAATTTCAAAGTTAAGATTATTAACATGCCCCTCTAGGTGGAGTTCGTAGATACTTGTACTCCCTCCGTCCCATATTGTTTGGACTTTTTTGATATTCGTGTTAGTTTTCAATCGCTTGTATCTTCCAACATGAATCTCCAACAATATGTAATATATATAGATCTTATTTGATAATTCTCGATTAGATCTATAATACAAAGTTTTCAAAATTATGAAAAATATCATAAATTGGAAAATATAAGATTTAAAGAACGACGCGAATATCGAAAAAGACCAAAGATTTTGGCACGGAGGGAGTGGCTATGTACTTCAAGAAAATGACCAAAATAACAAGAAAAAAATGTAAGTGTTTAGGACAATTTACTACTACTGAACAATATATTGCTCAATACCTAACAAGTTTCCACTAGAGTGTTTTTTTTAGAATTTTTATAATTCAAGTGTCCAGACCAGCTTACGTAAATTTCGCCTATATATTGTTGAACAAAAGGTACTATTTATAATTCTATTAAAAACGAAATTTGACATTGGTGTTGAGGTGGTAAGGCAAAAAATGATTTGCATTAGAAATCAAAAAAATTAAATATAAGAAAGAAAGATTATCCTTAGCTTTGAAACTCGGTTGGGTTTCGGGTGAGCATAGAATTATCCTTAGCTTTGTAACTCGATTGGGTCTCGGGTTAGGAATTCAATGATACCATCCCCTTTTTTTTTTTGTGTGAATTTTTGTAAAAATTTCAGATATTAATAAAAAAAAATTGCCTTAAAAAAAAAAAAGAAAGAAAGAATTACGGTATAAGTATGAAGGCTCCAAATCCACAGCTAAGGGATGGGCCCGCCCTGCCCTCTATTTAAGATGTCAACCTCATCTTTCTATGTAGGGCCTAAGTGCTTTGTAGATCTTTCTGTATTACCCCTCGCCTCCGCGAGAGAGAGAGAGATAGAGCCATTAAATATGGCAAGCGTAACGTAATAATCATTTTTTATTTTTTATTTTTGTGGTTTGTTTCTTTTTGAGTTTTTTGGTTAGCTTATAGTTGGTCAGGTTGTATGTGTCAACTTAATTGAAATATCTTTTCGGTGTTGATGTTTTCCTCCAAAAATCAGTATTATCTTTTTGGAAGAATAACACTCAAGTTATATATAATACATAAAAATATACCTCATATAAATATCTCATCTCAAATAAATTAAAATCGCTGATATTGCGGAATCTTCATGATGCTTATGACTTGCAATTTTACCAAATTCAATTTGTAATTTAAGCTGTAACAAATTAGCACTCACGAAGGCTAGGCAGCTATAAACAAAAGAAACTCTATTTACCCAAAAAAACAAAAGAAACAAACTCTCAGGAAAGCTATAAGATTTTAGTAATTACTTTGTTTGGTGTTACAACATTAATTTTAACGTACCATGTACAGTCTTATCTTCCCACCTACAACTTGCACCACCCTCAAAGGGCCGGGTACAGTAAGTCTATTACTCCGTATAAAGAGGAGTACTGAGGGGGAGGACCAAGCTTAAAAAGACTACTATATATTACTACATGCCCTTGTTTACAAGTCATTTGGAAGCGTTAAGTTTTTATGGCAATTGCAGCAACCATGACTAGCCAAGAAAACAACAACAAGGCTGTCATCACCACCACTATCATGACCACCACGGCCATGACAATGACATAGTCATGCCAGGATTTCGCTTCCACCCTACCGAAGAAGAACTCATAGAGTTCTACCTTCGCCGTAAGGTGGAGGGAAAACGCTTCAATGTTGAACTCATCACTTTTCTCGATCTCTACCGCTACGACCCTTGGGAACTTCCTGGTATTTTTTCTTTGCCTGCCCCATTGTTTCTCTCTTTAAAACCCCTTTTGCAATTCTTTCTGTTTCAGAGTCTGGTGAAGTTATGTATTATCATATATGTATATGGGAACTGATTCTTAGAATCTTCTAATATGTCAAATGGGTTTAATTTACTTAATTAGTGTATAAATATATGGAGTAATCCTTTTTTGATTCACTGAACTCGTCACTTTAATTGTCTCTATATCTCGCAACTTTCGGGTATTGTTTGGCTTGCCGCCCCATCTCTCTCCTTTTGTTATCTTCTTCTTCTTCTTCTTTTGTGCAGTTTCGTAATATATGATATCCATGTACTCCTTGAATTTGGCCTACTTCTCCAAAATTTCTTCAATTAATGCTATATATACATTTTTTTTACCAGCAAAGAAAAGAATTTTTTTAATCTTTGAAGGGGAGTGGCTTTAATGGTTTACAATGAGTCAAAAGCTAAATATACATACATACATACATACATATACACATATCGTTCTCCGATTGTGTCAAATGATTTTTAACCTCAAATTTTCCTAATTCTCCCAATTTCTTTGCAAGCTTCTAATGTGGACCTCCGCATCTAAGCCAAGTGCGGACCACCTCATTTCTCCCATTTCCCGATTGAATTTTTATGATCCGAGCCGTTCAATGTGTTCAAAACGTGATTTTAACGGTACCCGCGAGAAATCGGCAAAAAAAATGACCGGAAAGGGCTTGATTTTAGCAGTTTTTATTTGAACCGTTCAATAAAAAATATACACAAACTGCTCGGATGAAGTCTTTTCCGGTCTTTTTTTTGCTGCTTTCCGGATGGTATTTATAAAATCACATTTTGAACACATTGAGCAGCTCGCATCATCAAAATTCGATCGGAAAAGGGAAGGTCCGCACTTTGCTTAGATGCGGAGGTCTGCATTAGAAGCTTACTCACTCTCTCTCTCTCTCTCTCTCTCTCTCTATATATATATATATATATACATACATATATGTATTATTCTTAATTATATCAAATGGGTTTGCTTTCAATTTCGCCTAATTCTCCAAAAAAATTTACTGTCTAATTTCAATTATGTCAAATGGTTCTTCCTAGCCATAGTTATAAGCATTTCAGATTTGTTTGAATTTCGTGATCTATGTCACTATGACCCTCTAGAATACTTTTGTGTTCTGTTTTTGTTTAAAGTAATTCAAGGCTTTTGAGCTTACCCGTACCTTGATTTTATATTTTGTTTTTGGCTAGCTACCTCATCTTGTCCTTCTGAGCACCCTATTTGCAGTTTTTTGATCTTTCAACTCTTCAATTCTCTTAGGTATCAATATATAAAGGACTTAATTAATTCATCGAATTAATCAATATACACTACTACAATAATCGTAAAAGATGACAGTTTAAAAGTGTAATTAAACGTGAAAGATGACAGTTTTGAAACTGTCATCTTTAGAGCTGTCATTAAAAGTCTAGATTTGTTATGACAATAAAAGACTGTCATTAAACATATAAGATGACAGTTTAAACCTGTCATCTTTGTGATAAAAGATGATAGTTTTAATCCGTCATCTTTAATTGTAAAGATGACAGATTTAAACTGTCATCTTATCTGTTCTCCATTCAAGAAAAAAAAAACTAATTCTATTTCGAATGCGTGGCCGCCCACGTGGCACCCACGTGCCTCTTGCATGGCCGCCCAGTGGCACTTGTGTGTCGCCTACTTAACACTTGTGTTGCCAGCAAATATTTGCTTGCCCTAGGACTTGAACTCAAGAACTTCAGTTTCTCGCACGCGTGTTACCAACTGAGCTGACATGCTTATTGTTAACAAAAGATAAACAAAAATATGTATACTACATATTCGAAAATTTTAATATGAGCACTTTTAATGTCAGTTTTTTATGAAACTGTCATCATAGACATTGAGAGTATGAGATAACAGTTTTAAATTGTCATCTTATCTGTTCTCCATTCAAGAAAAAAAAAAACTAATTCTATTTCGAATGCGTGGCCGCCCACGTGGCACCCACGTGCCTCTTGCATGGCCGCCCAGTGGCACTTGTGTGTCGCCTACTTAACACTTGTGTTGCCAGCAAATATTTGCTTGCCCTAGGACTTGAACTCAAGAACTTCAGTTTCTCGCACGCGTGTTACCAACTGAGCTGACATGCTTATTGTTAACAAAAGATAAACAAAAATATGTATACTATATATTCGAAAATTTTAATATGAGCACTTTTAATGTCAGTTTTTTATGAAACTGTCATCATAGACATTGAGAGTATGAGATAACAGTTTTAAACTGTCATCTTATAAGTTTTTATGATGCTTTTTGACTGTCATCTTTTATGATCAACTGCAATGTCAGTTCTAATTAAAACTGTCATTAAAAGGGCTTAGTTTCAATGTCGCTTTTAAGGAAAACTGTCATTAAAAGGTTTCCCATATAGGCTTCCGGAAGCGCCATGTTTTAATGTCGGTTTTAAGCAAAAATTGACATTAAAGAAAAAGATAATAATGTCACTTTTATTCTAAACCGTCATCTTATATCGCAAGGATGACAGTTTGTAAGATAGACTGTCATCAAAAGTCTACCATCATATTTTCGATGACAGTTTTACAAAAACTGTCATTGTTTTAATTTTTTGAGTGTCATCTTTTAAGGTTTTTGTAGTTGTGATATTGTCATTTTACTCTTTGAATTCTCTTGCATACAATGGCCAAAAACCAAAGAGTAGTTTTTTCTCCAACTTCTTATCGTTTCATGCCTCATTCCGAATTTATTTAACTTTTTATTTTATTTCATTGTAGCTTAAGGTAGCAAGTATAGAAAGAAATGACATTTCTCCATTTTTTTTCTTTATCTTTTTGAGTTTCCCTTATTTCGCATTTTTATATCTGCCAATTTTCTCACGTATCAAGCCAATACAAGGATCTAACCCTTTTTTGGGCTATCGGCAAAAAAGATTTCTAACAATACACTTACATATATATCCATTAGTTTCTTCCTTTGGTTTTCAGTATTTTCTCCATTATAGTAATTGTGTTGGATTTTCAGCTAAGTTTTAAGAACTTGTTTGTTTCGTCTGTAGCCTTGGCAGCAATTGGAGAAAAGGAATGGTTCTTCTATGTGCCTAGAGACAGGAAGTATCGGAATGGGGACCGGCCCAATCGTGTAACAAGTTCTGGATACTGGAAGGCTACGGGAGCTGATAGAATAATTCGAAGTGAGAACTTGAGATCAATAGGGCTGAAGAAGACCCTTGTTTTCTACTCGGGGAAGGCTCCAAAAGGCATCCGAAGTAGTTGGATAATGAACGAATACCGCTTGCCTCAACATGAAACCGAAAGACTACAAAAGGTAAATAAATTGATTGAAGTTGAAAAATACAAAACCATCAAAAGAAAGACGTGACTTAGAAGGAAAAGGTACTAGGACACTTCTTAAGCCCTACATAATGTTTGTATACACATCTATAGCACATCTACAGCACCCATAATGCCTAACAACAAAGGAGTATTGAAGGGTTGGTTTCTTTTTTTCTTTTTCTTTTTTGAACAGAAAACAAAATTTCATTATCACAAAGATAAAAGAATATATGAAATCCTTATAGTAGGAAAGCAAATGCATTGCAAGATCTTCGAAGAGTATAATACTCTTTTAGTGTTGCTGCTCGCATCACTTAACCTACCCCTTAGTCCTTCGATGTTTTATATAAAGTCTTTCGATGTTTTATGTAAACTAGTTGACAAGATGCCAACTACAAACACCCAATACGTTGGAGGGTTGGTTTCACTCACATGGTTTTGATTTAAACCTAGTTCACAAGAATCACAAAGTGTCCCAAGAAAACATACTACTTTGGAAATAATTTTGTATGTTTCTCCTACTATTGTTGCATATATAGCTTCTGACTAGTTATGAGTTTAGCTCACTCAATCTTAAGACACATTCAAGCAATAGAAATTATTCCAGATGAAGACTAGAGAAAAAGACTACAAAGAAATATTGAAAAGAAAATCCAAATTGAAATGACCATTTTAGTCATGCCCTTTTCAATAATGGTACGGACACAGATAGAAGTGCACAAATTCAAAATAAATGGTTCAAAATTGTCTGATGCAAGTGAATCTCACACTGCAAGTGTGAAACTACACGCGTTAAACGGTCCCAAGCATAGTATCTAGATTTTTTCGTGTCGGCCTATGTAGCCACTTAAAAAAAAAATGTTGATCATTGTCAGTGTAAAATTTATGCAACTTTTTTCGAGAAAACAAGTAACGGAAAGAAAAAGGGAAGTGATTTTCACACTTTGCATTTTCATATAACCATGCTCCCCCCCCCCCCCCCCTATATATGATTAGCCTTTTAGGAGTAGATTTTTACATTTGAAAGGATAATTTCGTAAATGCACATTATAAATGACAAAAAGTTAAGTGTACCCTTTGTTTTCTCCCTTATGTTTGGTGAAATTGGTTATTGAACAAATCACAACTCTTTGGCTTATAAAACATTATCAATTTCCAGGCTGAAATATCACTTTGTCGAGTCTACAAGAGACCCGGAGTTGAAGACTATCAATCACTTCCTCGTTCAGTCGCGACAAGGACATCCTCATCGAGGGGCACAACACATTTGGTTAAAAACCAGCACACTTCCATGGATAACTTTGAAGCCTTTCCATTACAACAACAATCTCAAGTTGATCAAGAAACCGAAAAAATGAGCAAAACAAGCGGTAGCAGTAGCAACGCAGAAGTGCTTTCCAAACACAATCCTATTTTCAATATTCCACCACTATTTTCCTCTTTAGTCCCTAATTGCACCCCCACAGGCTTTGTTTCAGGCTCTAATGTGTCTTTGGTGCCCAACTATGGAGTAGCTGACGATTTTCATAGGATAATGAACTCACAACAAAATTCAATCTCTCAGCAAAAAAATTATCAAAATCAAAACCATCAATTCTATATATCTTCTCAGTTCTCCACATTGCAGCCACAACCACCACATACCACCTTCTCGGACCGACTCTTGTGGGAGTTGAACTCAATCACTGAGGGATCAAACAAAGACTACTGCACCAGCCTCTTCAAGTAATCGCGCATATCTTATTAGCAACACATCTATTTATCAACGTTCAGATTTTCTAAACGCTTAAATTGTTAGAGATCGAGATGAGTAACTTTAATATTTTTATATATATGCTCATCCAGTCAGCAATCATATATAAGTGACTGATACTGATTAATGATATTTGTTGCTTTACAATGCATCAGGGTTTAAGCAGGTCTACGTTTTTCTTTTCTTTTTTTAATATCAAAACGGTTGCTGTTGATGAGTTTATTTGAAATCACAAACCTAGCTAGTAGAAGGAGTTCAAATGGAGGAACATGTAGGAGGTGCTCTCAAATCTCAATCATATTCACATCGTGTTCGAAATTTATTTATTTATTTATTTATTGATTGGCAAAAAGAAGTTTTATTAATTAGAAAATATCGTGTTTTAATTGACATGTATAATTGTTACTTACTTTATTATGCTTTGTGTATGCTACAATGGAAAACTCAATCTAACGACTGTCCACTGAGTTGTTATTAAGATGTGGAAAAGCAACAAAATGGGAAGAGTTTTGAAACAATCTTCACAAGCACTTGTAGATTTTTCTAGCTAAATTGGTTTTGACATGCATGGGTACGTAACAAGCGAAATTAGTGGTCAGTTTTAAGGGGATTATTTTTTTGGTCAAATTAAGGTGCATGCCATTGAAATGAAATAATCTTTCAAAGCTAGTCTGGCATAGCATGCATCACTTAGCAGCATCACAAGGGGCTAATTAGTACTAATGAGTACACTTTTATAAAGAATGTACAGTGATTTCAGACTGGTTCACAAAATCTTTTTTTATGTTAAATGTATCAAAACCCAAGAACCATAGAATCGATTGAAATTGAAAACCAACGAAAATGAGATGGAAGCAGGGATTTATATTGTAGTAGCGGATTGCATAGCAGGAGTATCAAATGATGCGTAGAGAGAATCGAGTGTCACGACTGTGAATTTTTTTAAAATTATTTTTGGCCCCAAAGCACCCAAAGCCGTGAAGCAGGTAAAAAATTGGACAAAAAGTTATTTGTAGCGGGAATCGGCCAATAGAGGTGTTGATTTTTAGGGTTGGTATAGTGGGCTGTGGTGGTACTGAGGACCAAAAAGTAGCTACATAGCGGCCGATATTTATATCCTTGAAGTGAAGGAGTGTCTGTTTTGTTTTTGGTTTTTTTATATTTTGGTAAATTATAGATGTGAGTGCATGTTCTTTTAGTATAACAAGATGTTATGTTGGGAATGGACATCATTTTTTTTTTTTTGAAAGGGCAAAAATATTATTAAGGAGAACTCGATATGGTAGAATGGACATCATTAGCAACCTAATAAGGCATCTTTCTTATCTGTATACTGATAGTCATGAGAATAGTAATGCTCATTATCAAGGCTCCATTTCGCTAAGAAAAATAATTAAGTACTTTATTTTTTAAATTAAATGTGATATATTATTAGAGAATGATATATCTTATAAAGTGAAAAATAAATACTTAAAGTAAGAACCTTGGAAGAATGGAGCCTGATTGATCCCATGGACTAGATCAGAGCAAAGACACCAGTTTTATAATTTATTTGTTTGTTTGTTTGAGAGAGAGAGAGAGAGAGAGAGAGAGAGTTGCTCATATCCCACAAGCCATTCCTGGTGGAGCGTACTAAAACCACCCCACAGAGGAGCAAGCTCCATTCCAGCATCCTAATGTCCAGTTTGGGCTCTTTTTGGGACTTTCAAGTTCCCGACATGATAAATAAAGGTTACTGTTGTAGAACTTGTCAAGTAAATAACTAAAACTAATGAATTTTACTTGAATTTGTTTTTTTGTCAATCGGTAAATATACTTGATTGAACATCTAAAAGCTCGATGAACAACTACAACATATTTGATTTTTTCCCGGCTGTTTTATTTTCGGCATAGCAGACAGCATAGATTTGTGGAAGGAAATACAAATGGACAAAAAAATATTACTATTTGAAATTTAAACTATAATTGGTTCATGCACAAATGTATTTTATTCATAGAACTATCGATTTTCAATTAAATTAATCTCTTTGTGAATAATCCCCTTGAGGAGCTCTACAAAATAATGAGTAATGTAGGGGTTCGAATTATCGGGATCAGAACCAAGGCTCTGGTTAGGCTTCTCCTCCCGCAGCTCCACGCTCCCGCCGCTGGAACCTGCAACAAGTCACTAGGGCTTGGATAGCCCAGTGACCCTCCGACGATCAAGTTAGATCTCAGGGGAAAATGTATAGGTCTAGGATTAGGGTAAAATGGCGTACCTCTCTCAGGTGAGTATCGCTTTGTATTTATAGACCTAGGGTTGCTTGGCCTCCAAGCTAGCGCGTGGGATGTACGCTCAGGTAACCGCCTCGGGTGACGTCACATGTTACGAAAGGAATGAAGCGGTTACGGAGCACATGGGCAAGGGAAATCTCAATGATTGCGCCTGCTGCACGATCCTGATGGGACCCTCATGGTGTAACAACCTCTCTCTAGATATCCTCGGGAATGTCGGGAGCTGGGACCAGGTCATCAATAGCAACGTGGCGTGCAGAGGTCCGGCTCCGAGGACGACGCCGAACAGGGCACCGAGGAGCAAAACCCACATATGGCCTTGGATCAAGGTTCCTCGAGAGTCAGAGCCATGTAGCATGGCCAGGTTACCGAGCTTGTAATCGAGGCCACCACAATAGCCCCTCAACTCTTTGGAGCGCAACACCTTCTTTTGCTCTGGGGAGTTGATCCTTCTTGTGAACCGACGCTCCCTGGGCTTCCGCTATCCAAGGCGCCGAGCCCTGAATTGGCTTCGATAGTTGCCGGGTAGCCAGCCCCAGCCCTTGGAGCCACGTGTCAATCATCGCCGAAGCGCCGGAGTCAAAAAGCTGTCTCGGCACGTGATATGTCAGGTGATTGGTACGAACCGTCCTATCATGGACATGTGTCAGAATGTAAATGGCTTGGCCAACAGCGCCTCTGATCCCGGTGCAGACTGTTGGTCGCATGCCGTTCGATGGAGACGCGTGTCACAGATCCAACGGCTCGGTGCACGACGCTTTGTTTCCCGCGCAACCCTTTGTCCGCTCCATTATAAAATCAGAAGGACAGGAGAGAGAAAGGCACTGAAGCTCCAGAAGACATCGAACCGCTGCCGCCGTGATCTTCAACCTTTGATCGAGTTTTGGAGCTTTTTGAGCACAGATCTTCGCACGAAATCAGGTATGTTGATCTTTAGATTATGATTTCCAAGTTTTTAGTTTTTTCAAGCCTTTTCGTCATTTTTGCTGTCCATTGGAGCGGAGACGCCGCCTGCCGCTGTCTGGTTCGCGGCATCGATGGCGTTTCCCACCGCCGCTCCTGAAACCGAAAAAGCCATGATTCTTCCTGAGGCCCTCCCTTAACCTAGGTGCGTTGGAATCAGTTCGAGGCCTGAGGAGCTCCTCCCATGGGGGGGATGCCCACAAGTAACCGAGACCTAGAGACACCGAAGAGTGATGACCATTCTGTCCCGAGTGTCATGACCTCTTGCTTTTCCCGAAGCACATAGCTAATGGGTTTTGCACATTCTTATCTTTGTTTAGGAAGGGGCGGATGGTCGTTGAACTCTCTTCGGACAGCTGAAGTAGTTCTGAGTTCTTTTTTGCCGAGTTCGAAGCAATTCGCGAGGAGGTCCGAATCCGAGCACTATACTGGACCCCATTGGATTATATCGAGCCCTCCATCCCACCGAGAGCCCCTCACCAAGTGACTACCTTTGATCCAAATATGACAGAGGCCCCGAGCACCTCGAACCAAGGCCCTAGACCCTTCGCGAATTCTCCCGAGGAGGTTCAGGGGCAAAAAAGACCGATGAGGCTGTGTCCTTTCCTGGGCCAGTACTTCAATGGTACGCCGACGGCCAATGCCGAGTTCAAGAGGGTCTTCAGCATTCCTCCGGACGTCGAGGTTCGGTTACTTCAGGATACTGACCCTAAGAACCTTCCACACCGTCAGGGAGAGCTGATCTTTCCCTTAATGGCCATCACCGAGGGAAGAGTTAGATTCCCCCTCCACTAGTTTGTCCGACGAGTGCTCCGGACCCTTACTCTCACTTCCTCCCAGCTCACAGTAAATTCTTACCGAATCATCACAAGCATCATAGAGCTGAGGAGGCAGTACAACCTGACCTTCGGACTCGAAGAGCTCTTCGGGTATACTTGGTAAGGATCAACCGAGAGTGCGACCGGCACTACTTGTTGTGCAGGGCAGAGCATGACACTTTTCTGATAGACCATCTACCGGACTCGGAGGAGTGGGCAGGCATCTACGTCGCGCTCTCTGGGAATTTTATGTTCGGTCCCGAGGAGACCGTGAACACCGCTACCACGGTTCAATTCAACCTCGAGGCCCCTGGTCAGAGAAATATAGTCTTCGGTATTTATGATGCACATTTCCATTAGCCCTTGTGTATATACTAACTTCCTTTCCCTTTTGGTGTTTTCTTACAGCCGAGGGAGTCGTCCACTGTCTTTGGGAGAGAGCTTCAAAGGCTTGGATCACAGCCGCCTACGCCATCCCCATCACCAGTCGATACGCCCCAGAACTGCTCGGGTACAAACCGACGTACACGAGTTACCTAAAGAAAAGACCCAAACAAGAAGGCGTTCTGAGGGCTGGCCAAGGGCGTGGAAGGGGACAAGGAAGAGGGGTAGGAAGAGGAGGAGGGAGTGAAGGAACGAGCGATCCAGAGGCCGAGGGGAGCAGCTCAGGGCCTCGAGGGGTTATCCGCGAGGAGCAAGATCGCCAGACTCCTGAACCGACCGGCCTAAGCCCTAAAATGTCTGGCCGAGGTAGAGAGGTAGTAAACCTGAGGCGCTAGAGGCCGCGGAGCCGAGGCACCAGCATGGCAGCCAACACTCCTGGAGTCGGGTCATCGAGGGCGGCGCCTGTCTCCCTGCAAGGCCGCCCAGAAAAGAGAGCTCGACCCAATGAGGACGTGGGTGTCGGAGTGGTAGAACCGGAGACGATCCTCATAACCGAGGAGGAGGAGGAGCGGAGGATGGCGACCGAAGGGGAGAGAACCGATGCTGAGGTAAGGGTCCTGGCGAGGGAGGTAACCTGGGCCCCGGAGGTTCGCCACTACGCCGGGCGCCTGATTCATCATGCTGACTGTGCTGCTACCAATATTGGAACGGCGTTTGGGCTCCTTCGGTTGACAATCCTTCCTCGGGACGCCAAGAATGTCAATGGTTGTACCGAAGACCTTACCGAGGAGATCGCCCAAGCTCTTCTCGCTGTAAGTTGCTATTTTTCTTCGCTTTTTTTTTTGTATTTGGTTCAAGGTTTGTACTTGCAACGTTTTTCGTATCTTTTTGACAGGCTGGTGCTCGGGCTTTGGTCATCAACGACCAAAGCAAGGCTCAGGAGGTGAAGATAGAAGAGTTGAAGCAGGCTCTGGCTCAAAAGGATGAGGACTTAAAAGTGGCCCGGGAGAGTTGCGAACTTTACCTGTCGGACTTTCAGAGGTGTGACAGGGAGAGGGTGCTTGCCGAGGGCAGGGCCGCCAAGGCCGAGGATGATGACAACACCCTGAGGGCCACTCAAGCTCGGGAAGTGGAAGGCGCGCTGAATGCGGGTTATGACCAAGGTTGGGACGCAGCCGAGGCGGAGTACAAGAAGTAGGTCCGAGATATCGAGAACGAGCTATTCGGGGACGGCTTTTTGGACAGAGTACGCTTCGGCCACAAAGCTGTCCTTCAGAAACTTAATCTCCCAGAAGACTCGGAACTCCGAGCTTTGCCCGAGGCGCCTTCCGAGGACCTTGTGATGCCCGAGGGGGAGGATGAGCAGGCCCAGAATCCTGAGGCTGAGACTATTCCCGAGGGCCAAGCAGCTTCCCAGGCCGCCGCTCCAGCCGATGATGAAATCCAAAACCCCCCCCCCCCCCTCAGAACACTTAGGATTTTTTCCTTCTTTTTTATTTTTATTTTTGGCTGGACGGCTCTGGACATTTAGAGTTTGCCGTTCCATGAATTGTAAGTACTTCCTCGGTGACAGGAGCCGAACAGCTGGCCGAAGCCTGATCGTTTGTAATAGTTAAGTAGGGTTTTAACTTTGCAGTTCGTTTCATCGCTTGCTTGGATGAATTGTTTCCCTTCCTAAATGTTATGCTTATCCTTTCCCTTCTTGAATGTTATGCTTATCCTTGAGATGCTTGCATGAATTTATTGCTTGTTAACCGAAGGGTGCCTCTGCCCCTGCTTTGGTTAAACTTTGAACAAACAAAAGTTTTAACCGAAGTACAAACCAAGAGAATCTCAAAGCTTTAGAGAGACATTCCAGGATTTGAGTGTTTGTTAGCCCTTGCTTTCGGTAGGAAACAACATTAAATTTGTCGAGGTGCCTAGTCTGAAGCAAGTAAGAAACAGCGTTGAAATGGCCGTGCCCCTGCTTCGAGCTAGGTGCCTCGGTCTGTTGTTAAAGAGTCAGTGTAAGCAGTAGACATAGTCAAGGTAAGGAGGTCTGCTAGGGGATTTAAGCTGGAGTCCCGAAGTAGTAATGGCGTAGGCCAGGACGTCGGGGCACAGTGAATCCGAGCAGTGGATGACTTATTGGTGGGTCGGTATAAGGGACTCGGGAAGAGGCCGAGTATCCTTAAGACGAGCAACCAAAAGTCTGAACGACTGAGGAGGCCGTGGTGACTTAGTGAGGATTTTTGTCCGAGGGAGACACCTATGGGAGGATGAAATCCCAAAGTCAAGATAAAACGATTCAAACATGGTTGAACCGAGTAATAAAAAGTAAACGACGAGAGTAATAACACGTAGTGATAACAGGAAAATTCTCATTAAGGTTTGCGTGGAACACGTTATTACACGAGTGAACTGGTCTCCACCAAATAACTGAGAATATGAAAAACCTAGCAAAATGAAAATGGGGATAGGTCCTCGGTGCCGAAGCGTGGTTAGTCGTAGAACTTCTTCAAGTTAGTGGCATTCCAGGTCTTGGCGATTGGTGAGCCATCCAGTTTTCTCCATCTTGTAATTCCCCGAGCCTAGGTGCTTTAGGACTCGGAAAGGACCCTCCCAATTGGGCATCAACTTTCTCTTCTTTGATTTCTCTATCACTTTTTTCTGGATGAGGTCATCCGGCTTAAAAGACCTGAGGCGGATGCTTCGGTTGTGACCCTTGGCAACCACCTGCTGATATGAGGCGAGCTTGATCCTGGCACTCTCACGCTCCTCCTCAGCCAAATCGAGGTCCGCAGGTTTTGTATCATTATTGACTTCTTCATCGAAGTTCTCGGTACGGATCGTGGGAAGACCGACCTGGAGAGGAATGACAGCCTCTATGCCGAAGGCCAAGGAGAAGGGGGTACGGCCCGTGGAGTGCCTGGGAGTGGTTCGGTAGCCCCAAAGGACTCTTGGTAATTCTTCAGCCCATTTTCCCCGGCGGGATTCGAGTCGGCGCTTGAGTCCGGAGGAGATAGCCTTGTTGGCGGCCTCGGCCTGTCCATTGCCCTGGGGATGGCCCGAGGTGGATGTGTCCCATTTGATGCCATACTCGTCCAAGAGAGCCCGGTACCTCTGTCCAGTGAATTACTTCCCGTTGTCGGTAATGATGGCGAAGGGTACACCGAAGCGAGAGATGATGTTGTGCCAAACAAAGCAAATGACGTCAGTTTCCTCGATGGTAACCAGGGGCTCGGCCTCGACCCATTTAGAGAAGTAGTCGGTGGCAGTGAGAAGGAACTTAAATCCTCCTGGGGCGACGGGGAGCTTGCCAACTATATCCATGCTCCATTGAGAGAAGGGCCATGGGCTGGTGAGTGGGTTGAGATCCCGAGCCGACTGGTGGATGATAGAGGAAAACATTTGGCACTTCTGACAACATTTGACGTACTCTTCGGAATCTTTCTTCATTGTGGGCCACCAATACCCTTAAGTGATGGCTCGGTGAGCGAGAGAGCGCCCACCGGAGTGGCGACTGCTGTCACCAGCATGGAGCTCCTCGATGATGCCTGGAACCTGGTGGGGGTGGGCGACCAGCAAGTAGGGGCCGATGAATGACCTTCGATAAAGCTTACCGTTGGGATTGAGCCAGAAAAGAGCAGCCTTGTTGCGGAGTCGGTGGGCTTCCTTCTTATCAGTAGGGAGGATGTCATCCTTGAAGTAACCGATGATCTCATCCATCCAGCTCGAGCCAAGTTCTATGTTAAGAACCTCGTGACTTAATACTTCAAGTTCGAAACTGGGTTTGTCGATGGAGCCGAAGGAGATGGAACGATGTTCCGAAGCAGTACAGGCCGAAGCGAGCCCAGCGAGGGCATCGGTGTGAGCGTTCTGTTGCGAATGGCTTTAAAGCTTTTGAGGAGCCGGACGGCAGAGCTGAGGTAGGTGCGCATTCGGTCGTCCCGAGCTTCATATTCTTCGGAGAGCTGGTTGACAACCAGCGGAGAGTCACTGTAGATTACAAGCTCTGCGATACCTAGGGCTTCGGCGATCTTGAGTCCAGAGATAAGTGCTTCGTACTCGGCCTCGTTGTTGGAGGCTATGAAATTGATGGAGAGGGAGCTTTCATGCAGGACACCGGAAGGAAAAGGAGCACAATCCCAGCCCCAGCACCTCAGCTATTAGATGCGCCGTCGACATACATTTTCCACACATCGCCGTGGAAGAGCTTCCAGGCGGTGCTCGGATTGGCTTGGAGAACGGCTTCGAGATGGGGGGCAGGGTTGAAGCCAGGACGTCGGCAGGTGTGAGCTCGGCGATGAAGTCGGCAAAGACCTGCGCCTTAATTGCTGTCTGAGGCTGGAAGTGGATTTTATAATTTGCGAGCTCGACGGCCCACTGGGAGATTCGGTTGGAGAGGTCCGCCTTTCGGATGAGTGATTTGAGCGGGTACTCCGTAAGAACAATGATGCGGTGGGACTGGAAGTATGGGGCAAGCTTCCGAGATGCCGAGACGAGGGCGAGAACACGCTTCTCCAATGGAAGATAGCGTGTCTCGGCGGGAGTCATTGTCTTGCTGGAGTAATAGATGGGTTGGTGGTCCCGTCCTTCTTATCGAACGAGAACTGAGCTTATCGCATGTGGAGAGACGGTAAGGTACAGGAACAGGTCCTCTTGGTCCCGAGGCGTGACGCGAGGCGTGACGAGGAGTGGTGCTTCGGAGAGGTAAGTCTTTAACTGCTGCAGGGCTGCGTCACAATCTTTTGTCCACTGGAAGCTCTGTCAGCTGCCCTTCAGGAGGGCGAAAAATGGTTGGCATTTTTCGGAGGAACGACTGATGAGTCGGTTTAAGGCAGCAGCTGTGCCCGTCAAGCACTGTACGTCCCTCTTGCTGTGGGGCGCTGAGAGTTTCTCGATGGCCAGGAGTTGAGTAGGATCAACTTCAATCCCGCGCAGGACACAAGGTATCCCAAGAATTTAACAGAGCTGACACCGAAGGCGCATTTCTCGGCATTGAGGCGGAGTTTGTGCTGTTTGAGAATTTCGAAGGTTTCGGCGAGGTGGGTGAGGTGATCACTGGCGAGCATGCTCTTGACCACCATATTGTTGATGTAAGCCATCATTGTGTCTCCTAGGAGACGCTTGAACATCTTGGTTTCATCCGTTGAAAAGTTGCCCCTGCGTTCTTTAGTCCGAAGGGCATGACGAGATAACCGAAGATTCCGTGGGGTGTGATGAAGGTCGTGTTCTCGACATTGCCTTCACTCATGGCAATCTGATGGTAGCCTCGGTAGGTGTCCATAAAACTGAGTAGGTCGTGGCCGGCCGTGGCGTCGACGAGTTGGTCGATCTGCGGGAGAGGGAAGAAGTCCTTCGGGTAGGCGTCATTGAGGTTGGAATAATCAACACAGACGCGCCACTTGCCATTCTTCTTCTTGATAACCACGGTATTGGCCAACCATTTGGGGTATTGGACCTCTAGGATGGCGTTGGCATTTAGGAGTTGGTTGACCTCCTCGATGACAGCTTCGGAATGAACCGGAGAGGAGCTCTGGGCCTTCTGGACGATTGGGCGCTTAGTCCGGTCGATGTTGAGCTCGTGGCAGATGAAAGAGGGATCGACTCCAGACATCTCATAGGGAGTCCATGCAAATACTTCGATATTCTTTTTGAGAAAATCCACCATGTCATTCCGCTCGGTGTCACTGAGTGAGGAACCGACAAGGAAAAAACGTGATCCGTCTTCGGTAATGGGAACGGTGACAAGTTCTTCTACTGCTTTCTCGTCGGCTGGCCTACCGACATCTTCTAGAACGGGGGCGTCAGGGACCTCAATGAGATTGACCCGGGAAGTCTGCTTACTGCTTCGGACTGCGTTAACATAACATCTCTTTGCCGCGGTTTGGTCGCCGTATAGGTCCTCCTAACGTCCGTTAGCGGCTATGAAGCGGACCACCTAGTGATAAGTGGAGGCGATAGCCTTCAGCTTATGGAGCCAGGTGCGCCCGACAATGGCGTTGTAAGGGCTAGGAACATCAACGACCACAAACTCCATATCCAGGACAACCGAGCCTGCGCGGACGGGGAGAGTGATCATGCCGAGGGGCCAAATCGGGGCCCCGTTGAAGCCTACGAGGGGGACTTCGGAGGGACGAAGGTCAGAGTCGGAGAGTTTCAGGTCCTTAAACATGGAGTAGTACATGACCTCGGCCGAGCTGCCTTGGTCAACGAGGACGCGTTGGACGTTGAAAGTGCCGATGCATAGTGTGACGAGAGGGAGTCATTATGTGGCAGCTAGACATGGTCGAGGTCCTTCTCAGTAAAAGTGATTGTCCTCTTTGAACCATTATCCGTGCGGGCTCGCTTAGGCTCGGGACCGACGAGCATGACCTGCTTTGAGGAGGAAGCATCATTTAGCTCGGCACGGATTATGCGAGCGGCTTCGGGATGCAGAGGGCCATGGATAACATGGATCGTCTGAACTTCTTCTTCGGTTCGGCTCTTAGCGCGCTCTGCCTGAGCCTTAGTTTTCTCGTGATCGATGAGATTATCGAGGTGACCACATGCGACAAGCTGCTCCAAGTAGGCCTTGAAGGGCTTGCAAGCAGTAGTGAAGTGGCCTGCTCATTATGGTAGCTGCATTGGACGATTGGGTTCTTGATCTTCCCATTCTCGGTGCCAAGTTTCTGATTCGGGAAGGAGAAGAAGGGTTGATTCTTCACCTGGACAATGATCCGATAAATAGGAATGGTGAAGACGGTTTTCTCAGTGTTGAAGTCGCTTGGCTTCGGTCCCTTCCTCGGGGATTGCTTGATGTTGTTGACCTGCTTCATAGGCGTTGAAACAGGAGTGGGAACCGAAGTGGGAACCGAAGCAGCTGCCGAGACGAATGTACTTTTGGAGCTCGTGGACTTCCCGATGCCCCTTTCAGCTTTGGATTCGATGAGTTGGCACCAGCCTTCGATGCAGGTCATGAGGTCCTTCATGGAGTTGGGCTTGTTTCGAGCGAGGTCGTCGTAGACCTGCTCGTCCTGGGAGGTCAAACCGAGCTTGAATCCTCGGGCTGAGATGACACCGTCACAGCCTTTGATTTCATTAAATAGCTCCCAGTAGCGACCGGCGTATTGGCGGAGCATTTCATCGGGTCGCTTTCGGAGGGCGAGGAGGGAATCGATCTCCTTTTCATGCTTATTGCTTGTGACGAACCGAGCCATGAAGGCATCGCACAGGGAGTCAAAGAAGAGATTGACCTGGATGGCAACTAGTTAAACCATGTAAGGCCTAGGTTCCCGAGGCTTACGGGGAAGGCCTTATAGAGGAAGGCATCGTCCGAGGGCTCATTTCGGAGGAAGAGAGACATGACGAGCTTGTACTGCACCAAGTGAGTATATGCCTCGGTCTTGCCATCGTACTTCGCAAACTTGGGTTGGGTGAATCCTTTTGGGGGGGTGACTGAGTCGATCTCCCGTGTGCAGGGGGAGGTCGTGAGTCTTTTGAGTCGGGCGTCGCGATGAGGTCGGATCGAATGGTCAGGACCTTCTGGACGCTCGGTCGCGGGGCGCTTCTTCGGGATCAACTCGTCCAACCTTTCGTATTCCTTCCTCTTCGGTTGGATGCTTCCTGACCTCTGATGAGAGTGCTCATGTCGGTCCTTCTTGTAGCTATCTCGAGCGCAGGCCTCGAGGCGCTCGGTGACATGGCTTCCGTCACCCTTCTCCTTTGGATGCAAGACAAATGGGCTTTTAGCTCGAGCGCTCTTGAGGCGCTCGCGGTACCCTTTTGTCTGGAACTCCAGGAGGCCGTCCTCATCGTTGACAATTTTGGTGAAACTAGGGGTGGGATCACGAGGTCCCCTTCCCAATCCTGGCTGGGTGCGTGGAGGAGGCAGAGTCACTACCGGCGCCGAGCCTCTCGAAGGCGAATCACTTTCTGCGACGGTCTTTGGGGTTAGGGGAGCGGGAACGCTCCCTATGCCCAACGCCTCCCTCAGCTCGACTACCCTTCGCACCACCAGGAAGCTCGAGACGATCTTTGACAGAGGGTTGAGGCTGGTGTTCGACCAAATGGCCCCCCACGCGACTACGGGAAAGGCTATGATGGCTTCTTCTTCCGCCACGATCTCCAGAGGAGTGAGATGTGGAGATCTGGAGGAGATGCTTGATCTCAGCTAGCTCGTCGCGGACGTGCTTGTCTCGTTCCACGGCTGTTGACAAGTCATCAATCTTTCACTCCAAGTGGCCGATGTAGGTGTGGAGTTCGGTGGCGGCTCCCGCGTCCTGGGTTGAAGTTCCAGCTCCGACTCCAATGGACATGTGAGCCTTCCCTAGGGCACCGGCCCCGCCGGAGGCCATGTTTGGGTCTCCAAACGGGCCGAGGCCGAGGGTTGTTTCACTGGGGTGAGGATCTTCGACTTCTACCATAGCTGTTACGGGAGGTCTGGACGGAGCTCTTTGGGTGGAGGGAGATGAACGGTTGAGAGATTGGCTGATCCCCAGCAGAGTCGCCAATTGTAGGGGTTCGAATTATCGGGATCAGGACCAAGGCTCTGGTTAGGCTTCTCCTCTCGCGGCTCTACGCTCCCACCGCTGGAACCTGCAACAAGTCACTAGGGCTTGGATAGCCCAGTGACCCTCCGACGATCAAGTTAGATCTCAGGGGAAAATGTATAGGTCCAGGGTCAGGGTAAAATGGCATACCTCTCTCAGGTGAGTATCCCTTTGTATTTATAGGCATAGGGTTGCTTGGCCTCCAAGCTAGCGCGTGGGATGTACGCTCAGGTAATCGCCTCGGGTGACGTCACATGTGACGGAAGGAATGAAGCGGTTACGGAGCACATGGGCAAGGGAAATTTCAATGATTGCGCCTGCTGCATGATCCTCTTGGGACCCTCATGGTGTAACAACCTCTCTCTTGATATCCTCGGGAATGTCCGGAGCTGGGACCAGGTCATCAATAGCAACGTGGCGTGCAGAGGTCCGGCTCCGAGGACGACGCCGAACAAGGCACCGAGGAGTAAAACCCACATATGGCCTTGGATCAAGATTGCTCGAGAGTCGGAGCCATGTAGTACGGCCAGGTTAGCGAGCTTGTAACTAAGGCCACCACAAGTAACTTGAATTATAGTTATAGAGCCAAACGAGACTCACAAATGACCCAAACTAGATCAGATTGGACTTAGTATTTGGTTTGGATTTTGAAAGGGACTTTTCGAATAATGATTGGAGATAGATAGATAAAGAAATGAGAATAACAATAAGGGGAAAAAATTATTGAAGACCATTTGTTGAAATAAAAGATTGGGTCTCAAGATCCAAAGTGAACAAAGTAGGATTGGACGGAAACTTCGTCCCACCTACAGACCCCTAACAGGAAAAACAAACAAAAATTGGTTTTTTTGTGTATTGTCATTTTTATAGCATACCATACAAAATGGTACTCCCTCCGTCTCTTTTTTAGAATTCAGTATTTCATTTTGGACTATTACTAAATAAATGTCCATTTTAAAGTTAGGGCTTGTTTGATAACCTAAATTCAGCACTTAAAACTGAATCAATTAAGTAATAAGTGATTCAATAGGTTTGATAACCATATTTCACTTTGCTTAACAAATTAAGTAGCACTTAAAATATAGGCTAAAAAGTTGAAAAAAATAAGTAGCTTTGAGCTACTTAATTGTGGCCAAATTTTTGTGTACTTACATTTAACTATTATACCACAACCACTCCCACCAACACCTCTACCGCTACCAACACCTCTACCGGTACCACCACCTCCACCACTCCACCACCACCACTACCACCACCACCACCACCACTCCTCTACCACCACCAACTCCACCACTCTACCACTTCCTCCACTACCACCACAACCACAACACCACCACCACCACATCACCACCACTAGTTCCGCCACTCCACCACCACCACCACCACCACCACCACCACCATCATCACTACACCGCCACCACAGCTCATAACACCTCCACCACCATCACTACACTGCCACCACAGCTCATACCTTCTCCACCACTCTACCACCATCATCACCACCACCGCCATTCCACCACCACTATCATCACTACACCACACTACGCCAAATTTTTGCATTAACGGCATTAAAAAACTGTCGGTAATAGTCCAAAACTCGCTGGTAAAAGTATATTACCTCCGCTAAAAGTAAATTACCGCCGGTAAAATTCCGTGGGCAAAACAATTGTCGGAAATACAAAAACGGCGGTAAATTACCGCCGGTAAAAGTTTCGGACTATTAACGGCGGTTTTTACTACCACCGGTAAAAGTTTCAAAAAAAATAATGACATTGCCGAGATTCGAACCCCCGACCCATTGATTAATACCCGAGCACTTACCCATTCAGCTACATAAAATTATGTGTTTTATTAGAAGAATAATAATATTTATATTATATATTGATTATTACCGGCGGTTTTTGCTTACCGCCGTTAATAGTAAGTTTTACCGGCAGTTTTACATTACCGCAGGTAATAGTTAGTTTTACCGGCTGTTTTACTCATATCGTTAATAAACGGCGTTTATAGTTACCTTTTGCGGTTGTTTGTTATTACCATCGGTGTAGTGCCGCCGCCACCACCACCATCCCACGTACCACTCCTCCACCACCACTACCAACACTACACCACCACTCTACCACCTCCACCACCATCACCACCTCCACCACTCCTCCACCATTACCATAAGTATATTGTGATTGTTAGTAAATTAAGAGAGAATTGGAACAAAATTAATTCATTATTTTTTTAATTCAGTCTTAATATATTTATCAAACAGCTTTTCAGCTTAAAAATTTCAGCATTCAGCTTTCAGTACTTAATTTTTCAGCTTTCAGTTTCAATTTTCAGTTTTATTAAACAGCCCCTTAGTGGATAAAAGTTGGTGAGTTTTTCATTTTGCCCCTAAAAGTAGATTCTATTTTAAAAAGTTAGTGAGTAAAAATATTATGATAAAATTTTCATAGAGAGTAAGGAGGAAAAGTAGGGGTAAAAGTTGATATGAAAGGTGTAATAACGATGTCATTTTAATTAGTTCAAATTATGAAACGAGACACTTAAAAAAGGATGGAGAAAGTAATATTGTTCTATAGCAACCCCCCAAGTGCGAAGCACGGAGCGCGGAGCTACTCTTTGGGATCTGGTCTAGCTGGAGTACGTAGTAGCTGATGAGTATAGCTGATTATTGGTGGAGTATTAGTAGCTTTAGGGATGACAAATTAGAACCAAACCCATTAATAAATCCAAACCCACTCACTGAAAATTAGACCCAACCCAGCCCATTAATTAGTTGGATCAGAATGAGTCCAACCCATCTAACCCAGTTATTAATTAGGTTTTAATTGGGCATCAATTGGGTCAACTTAAATGACCCAATAAGTCATGACCATAACCCACCAATAATATACTAGTAACAACCGCATAAAACTTCCCGTCACGCTGAAAGACAAACCACGCGTTGTACCTCCAACATGGCAAAATCGGGGCCTGGTTTGGGAGAAAAGATTATCCACTGCAATCAGCACATTGCCAATCGTCACATTTGGGTGATACTTCACCCACATAAATCTTCAAAATACCGTGTTTTTGCACCACACTTGTTTTACATCGTACAATTATTTCGAACATATTCAAAAAAAAAAAAAACCAAAAAATCACTCTAAAATCACAAATATTTATACAAATTCACTCACATTCATTGTGGGGCCAACACACACTACCTCTCTAGTGTGTGTGGGACCCACCAAAACATGTGAGCGTGTATAACGTGTTTGTTTAATAATTGAAAAACAAAGCTATAATCTCATCAATGCACTTTCCTCCGTTACCGTTGCATTTTGTTTGGAAAGATGGCTTTATACTCATACTCACGCTCTAGCTTTCGCTCATGCATGCATGCACATTTTGACTGTGTTTTCTTTGGACCTCGAAAACTAACTCCTTTCTCTGTGCAAGGTCCACAATAATTTTTTTGTCCAATTATTAAATTATTACATACATTTCTCCCTCTATCTCTCTAAAAAGGAAATTTTGCCATTAAGGAAAGAAAATTTCTAAGTTATAGGAGTAGCTGCTATCAAGCTATTGTTGTTGTTTGGTTTACTTGCCAAGGCCTTCCCCTCACCTTCATTTTAGTTTCGGGAATTTGCACCTACACCCCTTGTACTATCACCGATTTGCACATACACCCCCTGTACTCCAAATTTAGGCACTTACACCCCTTGTACTTTGGACTGAAGTGCAACTGTTAAAAAATTCGTTAAAATGGATGGAAAAGCTACTGGCGGGAGATTTCCCTCCAAAATGAGGAAAAAATGCCCAAACTAACCCTGATAGCCATTTTTAAGCCCTGTCAAACTCTCATTCCCAAAAACAGAGCATCCAAACCCCTCCCTTCCCCTAGTCTATTATTATCAACAGAAAAACAGCAACATCTTGCACTAAATCTCATGTCTAATCAGCCCCAAAACATCTGCAAATGTAGCAACATAAACACCTAGTAGCACAGCAAAAAAAAATGGACTTACACTGTCCAAATCCACAACATAAATGGTCCGCAATAACAAAAAGAAAAAAAAACATACTTCAAATGCAGATATTCAGGTAGTCCAAATTGAGTTCTTTTCCTAAACAAAAGTCACACAGAGTTACAAACAGAGTTCACAAACAGAAGTGGGTTAGGGGAAGGGAGGGGTTTGGATGCCCTATTTTTAAGAATGAGAGTTTGACAGGGCTTATAAATGGCTATCGGAGTTAGTTTGGGCATTTTTTTCCTCATTTTGGAGGGAAATCTCCTGCCAGTAGCTTTTCCATCCATTTTAACGGATTTTTTAACAGTTGCACTTTAGTCCAAAGTACAAGGGGTGTAAGTCCCTAAATTTGGAGTACGGGGGGTGTATGTGCAAATCGATGATAGTACAGGGGTGTAAGTGCAAATTTCCCTTTTAGTTTTTGTTCCTTTTTTCGTGTAATCCCAAAAAAAAAAAAGAGCAAAGGAAGAGTTGTTTGTAAAAGAAAAAAAATAAATCAAACAGTCAAATAAAAAAGAGCAAAGGATAATATGGTAATTTTAGTGTACATGGGTATTTTAGTCATTTAGATATATAGGGGTAATATTGTCATTTTATTATATATGAGTAATTTAGTCATTTAAGAATTTTAATATATATATGTAATTGGGTTAATGGGCGGGTCGGGCTTGATTTTAAGTAAATGGGTTGGGTTGGATATGGGTAATTGAGCTCTTAATTAATGGGTCTAAATGCGTCAATGACCCATTAAAGACCCAACCCACATATAACTTACCCATTTTGACCCAACCCACATATAACTTACCCATTTTGCCCCAAATCCGTCCATTTGCCACCCCTAGGTAGCTTTGTGACGAATATTACTCCTATTTGAGAATTGTCGAAAAGGTAATGATGTGCGCCTCTGTTGACCACGATAGATTATTCAGTGTTTTTGGTGCATCGTATAGCGGTACCCCAAATTTTTCCTCATCACACATTGTTGTAGGATTCTAACACTTAGCGTTAGACCCCATAAAAATGTACGGTTGAGGGGAGACTTGGGACACAACGTAGAGGTACCTCAGGGACATTGAATAATTTTTCGTTAACACAACATAGGAAGGTCCTTTCCGAACGACATAATTACAGAAAATTACACCTACCTCCCTGAAATGTCTAACAATTTCAGACAGCACTCTATTTTTCTGAAATTGCACCTGCCTCCCTTGTAATTAGCTGTCCGATGTCAAATAACATAAGGTTATTAGACCATTCATTGACTACCGGAAATTGCTAACACCAGCAATTTAATTACTACCCAGTTTACCCTTGTCTATTTTGTGTTGAAATGGATGCCCTTGTGTCCATTAACTGATGCTCAATAAATGTGTCACGTGTTAAAATTTTTAAGCATAATTAGTAATAACTTGTCATAAATAAAGTTCTCGCTATACTATACATAATTCCAACAAACGATTTTTTAAACTCATATCACCGAGTCATAAACAGATCAAACATACTACAATACAGGGACTCCAGTCCAAAATTCTACAAGGAAAAGATTAGTGAAAAAGTTAAGTCTGTTACAGTTCTTCAAATGTTAATAAAAAAAATGGTAATAAAGTTGCTAATGCATCCTCCAAAAATATGGTTTACAATGTTGATAAAACAACTCCATCAGCCTAACTTTCAAAGAATGTCTAAACATGCACCAGGCACACCATGCTACCTCCCCTAGTTCGTACCTAAAATTGAAGGGTTGAGCACACATTTACCTAGTAGGAAAATCTCTGCTAACTGTATATGCTAATGAAATGACAAGTGCCAAGAAAAACATTTTAATGAGCAAAACATTCTAACTAAAGGTAGGACCTACAACACTATCCTTCCTTTAGAAAACATAGACTTCTTCTTCAATCACGATAATCCTCTCATCTTCATCTTCACATGCACATGCACCCACATCTACCTTTAATAACTCGGGTTAACCTCTATTGTATCCTCCATCATATCCCTTTTATCACATCATCTTCTTAATGTCGATATACCATTATTTAAACTACTTTCTCACCCACGACTTACATTCTAGTCTCCGGTCATTACCTACCAAGTTTCTTTTACACTAGATTTCTCCTTTATAAGTTTAACATGCAAATACCCTTTATAAATCTCATAGTGTATCACACCACAAAATATCAAATATACATTCTTGCTAAACAAGTTATCAAATTCTATTTATCGTGCTACTAGCATCAAACAAGCATCCAAGAACTCAATCTTATATAATGGCATCAAAATAGGTCCAATATAAATAGATCAACAATATCGGCATCAAAGAACTTGCACAACTACTTCACTTCTTAATATATCAAGTCATTATCTATTGTATCCCTTATTATCATAATTTTCATGCCAATATGAGTAACTCACACCCGCACACGCACTTCTTTCACTCAAACCGATATTAGGATAACGAGCTCCAATGATTGGGAGTCTATGAGAAGGTAAATAAACTAGTGTCGACATCTTAGGCGATCTAAAGTACCAACTCAAACTGACATTTCAATCTTAACATAACACTAACTAATATCAAGAGTCTCCGTTTTCACTATGTCATATGTTTCGATTTCATTTCCGGGCATTAAGGACCCCGTGCATCGTATGTTCATTCTAGCATCACACCTTTCGGTGGATCCGTGGCTTTCTTGTGCACCTCTGGGCATTAGGGACCCCGTGCGTCGCGTTTCTGGCATCTCACCTTATGGTAGATCCGTGGCTTTCATTCCAGGCATTAGGGATCCCGTACGTTCACTTTTCGGTCCTCTCACCGATTGGTGATACCCGTATGTATTCATCCTTTTCAATGCATCATTCACTTACTAACTCCTTATCACTAATAAACCATCTCGTCACAAGTACTACACCGGTATCAACAAATTCTTATTATGCGTATAGTGTTCACGTATCTCATTCTATCATATTTCAAATACGACATATGTTCAACCAACCCAAATATCATGTAACAACCCGGATTCCACAAGCACCACAACGCAAAGTAACGGATAACCTCCAAATGTAACCTCCACTCCCTAAACTCCCATGTTTACATAGATGATTATTATGTCATCTCAACTACCAAAAATTCACCACTCAAGATTTAAGAGCCACTGCTCTTCCCTCTGTTACTTCTTCCCCCCCACACACACACCTCCTTCTCTCATCTCTCCCCGTCTTTATCAAAATTGGTGGGTCACCTCTCCAAGTTGTCTCAGATGGCCACATGTCCATTAGCTTTGCTAATTCCTTTCTTCTCGTTTTTTCCCTCTTCCCTTATTTCTTCTCCCTTTTGTTTTTATAGAGAGCATGGTTGCTCATGAGATGCTTGTCTCAATAGGTGACACATGGTTACTTAATTTCCATCCGGCACACACCCCACCACCTTTTGTTTTTCTTCCAATTCTTATCTCTTTTAACTTTTATCACATGTATAAACAAACTCCGTTGAAAACATATAAAAATATACTCCCATTGCACAACCATAATACCTATTACTCCGTATCATCTAAATCTTATCCAAGGACCACTGGAAACCCACTTTTTGCACGAGTAATTATATTATTTAAATTCGGGTATTACAATTTTCCCACCGTTTGAAAATTTCATCCACGATTGATTCTCTCCGACCTGCAATCGAAGTTACACTTTTATTGCATAGGCTTACAAAAGCTTTCAAGTGGTTCACCACCACCAAGAGTACTCAATCAACCGATAGTGTTAGCAGTCACTCGCCCTAAAGAATCCGTAACATCCACACCTATATATTAAATCACCAAACCAACACAGGCATCAATTCATGCGATTTATTATGTAATTCAGTCAATATACTCCATTACACATTGGACACCTCGGGCCCCAGATGTGAGTGCAGAAAAACGAAAGGAACTTTGAACAGCGCAAAAATGTAACGGCTACTTTGTGCCTCTCGCCTGAACCCTAGTATGTCGTCGGAATCTTTATCTGAAAAACAGACAAGGGGTGAGCGCACCTTTGCCGCTCGCGGCAACGGCCCTCCGATGCCTAAGTTAGTGTCACGTACTAATAGAAAATGCTAATTATCAGTAGGCAAATAACTCGAATGCTGTGTAGTGCGTAATGCATACCTTTTCCTCTAAGTTTACCTCGTATTTATAGATTCACAGATGCTTACTGCCCAAGAACCCGTGTTGCCCTAGGTTTCTTATCTCGTATAGGAAACCCAAAATATCTTGGATTCTCGTTCCCTTAATCATTCATTACCTTAGACCATATAGGACTCTTTCCTATAGCTGGCTGAACATCCCATTCCCGTTGGGTAGTTTCTCCAGATCTTATTTTATCAAGATCCTATTTCCTTACGAGATGTCTCTGTTTTGGACCCTTCCAAAGCATTCCCTATTGCTGAGGCTACTTCCCAAAATACTGCTCCTGTTCGCCCCTCTCATTGCCGAACAGATTACTTAGACCAATGACTTCACATGTCACTGTCTTTTTACCAAACTCCTAGTCCAATAACTACTCGTGTTTATTGGATCAGACCCTTGTTCGGATAGCTTGGACCAAGGACCTCTCATGCCATCGATCTATATCGCCGTTCACCGTCTTGCTCGGTGACTATACTTATTACCATTATACAGTGGTTCCACGTACCACGTGTTCGGCCATCTATTTGCTTGTTCGGGAATACCTCCCTACAATTGCTCCCCAACTTTACTCGTTATTCTCTCTCAATATGACGACCAAAGCTTTTAAACTCTCCGAGCAAAACTTCTTTCTTTGCTCCTGCACCTTGTTTCTCTTATCTAGTGCAACTTTCATCATTGATCCAGGCAAAACGTCTCATCATTTGGTTGGGCAGGCTTTTCCAGTTCCTACTTTTACACGCGGCACACGCTTCGTTGCTTCGCATTAAATGTGGAACACACAAACGGCGTATGGGTGACGTTTCCCGTACTCCACCGCACTTATTAGGGTATATTGGGGTTTTCGTCCCATTTTGAACCCCCATTCACTCTCTAAATTCCCTCTGCAAAAAGATGGCCCATGCATTCCCGCCATTGAACCACTTTTCACCGTCTCAAGGTTTCTCCCTTTCTGCAGTATTAGGGTCTCTGATTCATCACTTCGTAAGTCACTGTTTTCCATTTCACCCTATTCTTATTCGATTTAAGGCTTTTCATATTTCTTGGGGTTTTCTCGATACCCCCTCTTTTTAAAGCATACCTACCAACAATGGGGAGGTTAGGCGGTACTGTAATACTCCTCAGGCCATGGTCAATTTCAGATCTCGTTACGCGATCCCTGACAACGTGGCCACTGCTCTCGCTCCTGAGGACGCTATTCGAAAGTGCCCAGATAACGATACCCTCCATATTCCTGTAGTCGCCGTCGTGGAAGGCGGAGTTCGGTTCCCTCTAGCACCATTCACTACAAGAAAAAACACTTTTGCCGACCAAATTCCCCGACTAAATGGAATTTAGTCGCCGTTGCATTGCCTTTCGCCGACCAAAATCAGTTTGGTCGCCGTTGTCTTATCTTTCGCCGACTAAATTTATTTGGTCGCCGTTAGCCTAGCTTTCGCCGACTAAATTTTAATTGGTCGCCATTGACCTAATCTTTCGCCGACTAAATTTTATTTGGTCGCCGTTGGCCTATGCTTTCGCCGACTAAATCTTAATTGGTCGCCATTGACCTAAACTTCGCCGACTAAATTTTAATTGGTCGCCGTTGGCCTATGCTTTCGCCGACTAAATCTTAATTGGTCGCCATTGACCTAAGCTTATGCGACTAAATCTTAATTGGTAGCCATTGACCTAAACTTCTTTGCCGACTAAATTTATTTGGTCGCCGTTGGCCTAACTTTCGCCGACTAAAATTTATTTGGTCGCCGTTAGCCTAGCTTTCGCCGACTAAATTTTATTTAGTCGCCGTTGACCTATGCTTTCTCCGACAAAATTTTTTTGGTCGGGGAAAAATATTTTTCGTAATTAAAAAACAAAAAAATATTGATTTTCCGACTAAAATATTTTTAGTCGGGCAAAAGTATTTTTTGTAATTAATAGAAACAAAAATTATGTATTCTTTGGACGACTATAAACAAAATATATTGTTTTTGGCCAATCAAATTTCAATGATCCGAGCCGCTCAATGTGTTTAAAATGTGATTTTAAGGGTACTCGTAAGAATTCACCAAAAAATATGATCGGAAAGGATCCGAGCAATTTTGCTAAAAACGCTATAAAAGTGTTTTCTTTTATCAAAACCTGTTCGGATCAAGCCTTTGTTAAAAATAAATTTATTAAAAAGAGGCATTTGTTAAAAAATAAAATTGTTGCGTTCAAAAATAAAACATAAATTTATTTTAAAAAATAATATTAGTTGTTGTTTGTATAATGAGTGTTCAAATGGAGAGAGTAAAATAATCGGAATAAAAAAAACTTATTTGTATAGTATAAATTGCATTAAAAAAATTTATTTAAAGGCATTTGTTAAAAAAGAAAATTATTGCATTCAAAAATAAAAATAAAATTTATTTTAAAAAATGATATTAATAGGTGTTCAAATGGGGAGTGTAAAACCATCGGAATAAAAAAAATTATGATGATCCGAACCGCTCAATGTGTTCAAAACGTGTTTTTAAAGGTCCTCGCTAAAAATCGGCAAAAAAAATGACCGGGAAAGGCTTGATCGGAGCAGTTTTCGACAAAAAGCTAATAATCTATAGTGTAAATGTACTATAGCCACACGATGGAAATAGGATTATGATGATCCGAACCGCTCAACGTGTTAAAACGTGTTTTTAAGGGTCCTCGCGAAGAATCGGCAAAAAATTGAGCGGCAAATGCTTGATCGGCGGTTTTGAAGTTTCGCCGAAAATTGCCGGATCGAAAGCCCTCAGTCATTTTTTGCCGATTCTTTCGGGACAAAAACTGCGTTTTCACATTGGCGGTTTTGGATCATCATAATCTATTTCCATCATGTGGCTATAGTATATTAGACACAGTATAAGATCTTAGTTATGAACCAATGTCATCTATTACATTGTAATGTACTATAGCCATACGATGGAAACACGATTACGATGATCCGAGCCGCTCAATGTGTTCAAAACGTGTTTTTAAAGGTCCTCGCAAAGAATCGGCAAAAAAAATGACCTGGAAGGGCTTGATCGGAGCAGTTTTCCACAAAAAGCTAATGTTCCATAGTGTAATGTACTATTGCCAAACGATGAAAATAGGATTATTATGATCCGAACCGCTCAATGTGTTCAAAACGTGCTTTTTAAGGGTCCTCGCAAAGAATCGGCAAAAAAAAATGACAGGGAAGGGCTTGATCGGAGCAGTTTTCGACAAAAAGCTAATGTTCTATAGTGTAAATGTACTATAGCCACACGATGGAAATAGGATTATGATGATCCGAACCGCTCAATATGTTCAAAACGTATTTTTAAGGGTCCTCACAAAAAATCGGCAAAAAAAATGACCGGAAAAGGCTTGATCTGAGCAAAAAAAGGCTTGACTCTGGGCGCAGTATAGTATAAATATTCGTTGTTCTTCCTACAATCACAAGTGAGCTGGTAGCGCGAGCTAAGGAACCTAGAGGATCTGGGTTCGAGTCTGGGTAGTGTAAGGATCTGAACTTCGAGCAGTTAGCCACGTGGACGTCACCCTGGCGCCACGTGGCGGCATTTAAATATTTATAAATTAAAACTTTTTTTAAAAATCGAAAAAAATTAAAAAATCTGAAAAAATTTACATTCAAACAAAATATTTGGTGGAAAAAATAAAAAATTATAAAATTATTTTGAAAAATCGAAAAAAATTAAAAAAATCTGAAAAAAATTTACATTTGCCGACTATTTGGTGGAAAATAAAAATTAAAAATTATAAAAAATTTTGAAAATCGAAAAAAATTAAAAAAAATCTGAAAAAAATTTACTTTCGCCGACAAAATATTTGGTCGCGAAAAAATAAAAAAATGAAAAATTATAAAAAAATTTTGAAAAATCAAAAAAAATTAAAAAAAAATCTGAAAAAATCCGAAAATAAAAAATTATGATCGGAAAGGGCTTGATCCGAGCAATTTTGCTAAAAACGCTATGAAAGTGTTTTCTTTTATCAAAACCTGTTCGGATCAAGCCTTTGTTAAAAAAATGATATTAATAGTTGTTCAAATGGAGAGTGTAAAACCATCGGAATAAAAAAAAATTATGATGATCCGAACCGCTCAATGTGTTCAAAACGTGTTTTTTAGAATCCTCGTAAAGAATTGGCGAAAAAAATGACCGGGAAAGGCTTGATCGGAGCAGTTTTCGACAAAAAACTAATGTTCTATAGTGTAATGTACTATAGCCACATGATGGAAATAGGATTATGATGATCCGAACCGCTCAATGTGTTCAAAACGTGTTTTTAAAGGTCCTCGCAAAGAATCGGCAAAAAAAAATGACCGGGAAGGGCTTGATCGGAGCAGTTTTCGACAAAAAGCTAATGTTCCATAGTGTAATGTACTATAGCCACACGATGAAAATAGGATTATTATGATCCGAACCGTTCAATGTGTTCAAAACGTGCTTTTTAAGGGTCCTCTCTAAGAATCGGCAAACAAAAATGACAGGGAAGGCTTTGATCGGAGCAGTTTTCGACAAAAAGCTAATGTTCTATAGTGTAAATGTACTATAGCCACACGATGGAAATAGGATTATGATGATCCGAACTCGCTCAATGTGTTTAAAACGTTTTTTAAAGGGTCCTCGCAAAGTTCAAAAAAAATGAACGGCAAATGCTTGATCCGAGTAGTTTTCGAGAAGTTTAGCAAAATTGCTCGGATCAAGCCCTTCGGTCAATTTTGTCAATTCTTCTGGGGACCTTTAAACACGTTTTAAACACGTAGCGGTTAATCATCATAATCTATTTTCATCGTCATTTAATATTATAAACTACGATAGAAGATCTTTAGTTATGAACCAAGGTCATCTATTACCATTGTAATGTACTATAGCCACACGATGGAAACACATTTCGATGATCCGAGCGCTCAATGTGTTCAAAACATGTTTTTAGAATCCTCGTAAAATTGGGGGAAAAAATTAGGAAAAGGCTTGATCGGAGCAGTTTCGACAAAAAACTAATGTTCTATCATTGTAATGTACTATAGCCACACGATGGAAATAGGATTATGATGATCGGAACCGCTCATGTGTTCAAAACGTGTTTTAAAGGTCCTCGCAAAGAATCGACAAAACAATGGCCAGGAAGGGAGATCGGAGCAGTTTTCGAAAAAAAGCTAATGTTCCATAGTGTAATGTACTATAGCCACACGATGAAAATAGGATTATTATGATCCGAACCGCTCAATGTGTTCAAAACGTGCTTTTTAAGGGTCCTCGCAAAGAATCGGCAAAAAATACAGGAAAGGGCTTGATCGGAGCAGTTTTCGACAAAAGCTAATGTTCTATAGTATAAATGTACTATAGCCACACGATGGAAATAGGATTATGATGATCCGAGCGCTCAATATGTTGAAACGTATTTTTGAGGGTCTCGCAAAGAATCGTAGCAAAAAAATGACCGGAAGAGCTTGAGTCTCGAGCAAAAAAATTCTTGATTACAAGTGGTAGGATAAATATTAGTTGTTCTTCCTACAATTACAAGTTAGATGGTAAGCGTGGGTGGTTCAGCTTGTGCGTCAAGGCAGAGGTCTCGGGTTGAGTGCAGGTAGTGTAAAGTGCGAATTTCGGCGGTTAGCCACGTGGCGAGTCATGTGGCGCCATACGCATAAGCATTTAAATAATAAATAATAAAAAAATAAAATTATAATTTTTTTGAAAAATCGAAAAAAATTAAAAAAATCTGAAAAAATTTACATTCACCGGAAAATATTTGGTGGAAAAAATAAAAAATTATCAAATTATAAATTCTTTTGAAAAATGAAAAAAATGCGAAAAAAATTTACTCCCTCCGTCAATATATTTTGTCGGAAAAATAAAAATAATAAAATTATAAAATTTTTTGAAAAATCCAAAAACAATTTAAAAAAATCTGAAAAATTTGAAAAAAATTTACATTCGAGAAGGGTAAAATGGGAAAAATAAAAAAATAAAATTATAAATTTTTTGAAAAATCGAAAAAATTAAAAAAATCAAAAAATCTGAAAAAAATTTACATTCAATGGATAATGAATGAGGAAAAATTTACATTTGCCGACAAAATATTTGGTCGGGAAAAGTTATTCATTTTCCCGACAAAAATTTTGTCGGCATAAGTTATTTTTACATGACAAAATTTTTAGTGGGAAAAACTTTCCCAGACCAAGTGTCAACGACGAACCTGGCGACCAAAAATTTAGTCGTTGAAACCTTTGGGCGACTAAAATCTGACATTTGGCGACTAAAAATTTAGTCGGCGAACTTGTATTTTCTTGTAGTGATTGCTCTGACAGGTTTTAGCCCACTACAGGCTTTCACCTATGCAAGTTTCTGCTAACTTCTTTAGGGTTGTCATGGGTGTACAAGCCCTAAACCAGATGTTAGGCTCATCGTTAGGCTCGCACGACATCCACCATGTTTACAGCATATCCTAAACCAAGGATGCCTTAACCTACTATTTAAAGAGTAGGGACTCCAGGAAGCGTCTCATGCTTGAACTTCCCGACTTTGCTCGAGGAGATGATGACGATTTCCTTATCGTCACTGGAAATTTTGGCCCAGAAATGAGGATGGGAGAGTGATAGGTTTCCATGCCCCTCACAGATTTGGCCAATTGAGGCTCAACAGCACGATGAAGAAGCTGAGGAACTTCGTACAAAATTCCTTAGTGGAAATGCTCGAGAAGGGTGGATGATTCACGTCGATCAAAGTTTGCGTTATCAAGGGAAGTTGTTCGTACCCGTTTCGTGTCGGGAGGAAATCTTACGAGAATTTCATCATTCACCGTTACCGTTCATCCAGGAGGAACAAAGATGTATCATGACTTGCGTAGGCAATTCTGGTGGCCTGGGATGAAGAGAGATGTGGTGATCTTTGTGTCCAAGTGTTTGACGTGTCAACAAGTGAAAGCTGAACATCAACGACCTGCGGGAGAACTACAACCGCTACCGGTGGCCGAGTGGAAATGGGAGAATGTGACGATGGATTTTGTTACGGGTTTGCCGAGATCGCCGAAGGGGCATGATGCCATTTGGGTTATTGTGGATCGTTTTACCAAGACCGCTCATTTTCTACCTATCCATACTACCGATTCCGTGGAAGCGCTTGGCCGTTTGTATGTTCGGGAGATCATTCGACTTCACGGGATTCCCGTATCCATCGTATCCGACCGAGATCCGAGGTTCACCGCACGTTTTTGGCAGAGTTTGCAAGCCGCTTTGGGGACGAACCTTTTGTTTAGCACAGCTTATCACCCACAAACCGATGGTCAATCCGAGCGAACGATTCAGACTTTGGAGGACATGCTTCGAGCTTGCGTTATGGATTTCCGGGGTAGTTGGGAGGAACATTTACCGTTGGTAGAGTTCGCGTACAATAATAGTTATCAATCGAGTATCGAGATGGCGCCGTATGAAGCCTTGTATGGGAGACCGTGTCGGTCACCCGTGTGTTGGACCGAATTGGGAGAGGCGACGTTAGTGGGGCCGGATATGATCAAGGAAACTACCGAGAGTATGAGATCGATTCGTCAACGACTCTTAGAGGTTCAAGAGAGAACAACCGAACAAGTCAAGACAATTCGCCGAAGGTTACTAACCGCTCAAAGCCGACAAAAGAGCTATGCCGATCGTCGTCGTCGTCCGTTATCATTCGAAGTGGGAGATCACGTATTTCTTAAAGTATCGCCACGTCGAGGCTTGTCTCGTTTTGGGAAGAAGGGAAAGCTTTCACCGCGTTATATCGGGCCGTTCGATATTATCGAGAAAATCGGGGAGGTTGCGTACCGTTTGGCTTTGCCGCCGAGATTATCAAATGTGCACGACGTGTTTCATGTATCTATGTTACGGAAGTACGAACCGGATCCGTCTCACGTATTGGAGTGGTCCGAACTCGAATTGGAGGCCGATGCATCTTACGAGGAAGAGCCAATACATATCATAGATTCGCGTGATCAAGTGTTAAGGGGTAAGACGATATCGCTAGTGCGAGTATTGTGGAAGAGTCAAGGTGGCGAGGAGTCGACATGGGAACGAGAAGACGAGGTTAGGGAGAAATATCCGCATCTATTTCCGGAATGAACCTATGTGAGTGTTTAAATATCGAAATTTCGTATTACGTGACTTGTTGCATGATATTGAGGAGCATGATAGTTGCATACATTCATAATGCACTTGTTGGTTTACATGACATGGTTATTTAAATTTCGAGGACGAAATTTTTTTTTTAAGGAGGGTAGGGTGTAAAGACCCGAGGATTTTTGTTTTTCTTTTTAATCTATTTAAATGATTTACGGGAAATAAGAAGGATGAGATTGTTTTGAAATTGAGAATATGGGGTTAATGTGTTAAAAGGTTTTATTTGGAGAGTGAATGTGTGAAATGTGTGAAGTGTATGCATATATGTGTGGGTGTGTGAGACCAGGGAATCAAAATTCCCCTTTCCACTCTCACTCCCCGTTCTCCCCCTCTCTCCCGACTCTCACTCTCTCTCGGCTCCCTCTCTATTTCTCACAAAAACAACCCAAAACCCACAAAACCCAACCTTCAATCCTTTCTCCCTTCGCGTATTTCAGTCCGTATCGCACCGGTGTGAGCTCGGTGGAGGCGTACTCCGTTCGCTTTCAGGTTTCGGAGCTAGGGCTTGAACATCACTTGGTTTTGATCTTTGATCCTTGAGGTAGGAGGTTCTGACTATCGATATATGTTTATGAAGTGTTTCTTGATGCTTAATTAGTGCCTTGGATCATTATTGTTGTTGCCATTGTTGTTGTTGCTGATAAACCCATCTCAATCTGTCAAAAATCTACTCGAAACCCCTTTGTTATCGATAACAATTCCTTCGTTATCGATAACATTTTGTCCCCGAACCCAGAAAATCCTTTGTTATCGATACCCTGTGCATTTGTTATCGATACCCTCACGTCTGGAACGATTTTGACCCTATGGGTATCGATACCTTTCTTGCTGTTATCGATACCTACTGACCAAAATTCCTTTGTTATCGATACCCTTTTGTTTGTTATCGATAACGTTGTATTTTAATTAAACTCGGCTGAGTGTTATCGATACCTCATTTCTCTATTATCGATAACACCTTGCAATTGTATTGTTTTGTCAACTTCGGTTCCCATTCCATTATCATGGGCTTTAATTACTCTTAGCTTGCCTTAAGCACCATTCTAATGATTTCACACTCAATCACCAGTGCATTTTGACATCATCAGGCATACCCACGAATTCAAAACTTTGTTTGACATAATATCTTTTTTTTAAAAAAAAATAAAAAACTCTGATGAATCAAGTTGTGTTTTGTACGGCATTTTCCAAAACGGTGAAATGAGTTTTGATACTTTACGGACACAACGAGAACATTCAGGACTCATCGACGGGTGAGTGCCTGGCAGAGGACATCGGGGTCCTTTAACTGGCCCGGCAGGAGCTATAAGCTCGTAATTGATATTTCAGGACCTCCCTACAGGTAAGGTGCCTGGCAGAGGACATCGGGGTCCTTTAATTGGCCCGGCAGGAGCTTCGGCTCATGACACTTATACAAGACATGTTTCGACTCATGTTTCTTTCAAAGGTTATTCAATGGGACACGCGATTGGTTTGAGAGTGAAGCATTGAAATTAAATTGCTTAAATCGACTTCCTATCGAAACCTGTTGCCATCTCCTTCTTGTGATAATTCTGACATGTCATTTGCATACATTGCTAGATTAGAATTTTCTACTGGGCTAGTGTAGCTCAGACCTTCTATCATTTTTCAGGTGCTAACTCGGGACAGTAGTGCATGCTTGGAGTGCTTGGATGTGAGCATTATTTTGAAAGCTAACACCATGGAGTTATTAAATCATCTTTGTATTTTATTTTTTTAGAAGATGTATTAGTAACTCTTATTCGTAAATCTTTTGACGACGAAAGGTTGTAAGTTCTAAACTTTCTTTTGACACTCGGTAATTATTGTAATTCGGGCCTCGAAGCCAAAGTTGTAATATTTTGGAAACCCTTGGATGTCTAAAACGAAATGATGGAAATGGAAGATGGTACATTATTTTGGGAATCGTACGGAATATTGTGAGGTTTTATTTATGAAAATCCTTTATATCTATGTTGAAAATCGAGGGTGTGACAGGAGTGCCGCCCGTTTAAACCTTGATGTCATTATCTAAGCTTTAAAACTAAAAACGTTCAAGCGGCTTGCCAATTTTTGTTCAATTTTTCCAATTGTGCCCCTCAATTGGATCACCAATGGCTTTGAAGAGAAGGGTAATTCTGTCTTTTCGTCCCCTGTGAAAAATGTGAAGGACATTAGGCGACGTCTCCTGGCCTCCCCCTTTCTTTTCTTCGTCTTCGACTGATCAGAGGGGAGCAGACAGAAAGCGAGATGGAGAGAGAGAAAGAGATCGGTCTCTTACGTTCTCCGTGATTTCTGCCACCTCCTCCGTGATTTTTCTCGCCCTCCGGAGTGCATATATAGGGATTCAGCCACTGGAACCTTTTCCATCTCTCCGGCGATTCAGCGGTCTTCGTACGGATAGGTAACCTATGACTCTCTCTTTCTCCTGGTCTGCAATTGCACGTACGCTTCTAGATTTAGGGCTTTTATTTCTCTTGTTTCTCTCTTGTTCTTTTCCACGAGTGGATGCTTCAAGGCCTCTGAAGAGATATTGGGGTTCTGGTCCTGATCAGCGATTGCACCTTTCTGTTTCGTATCCTATTCCTGCTCTTGCCCGCCGCTACAGCCTGTTGCGTGAGGTTTGATTCTTGTTCTTTCTTCAGTTTTTCTTCCTTTTCCCTGTTTTCCTGTGGGTGTTCTTTATGTGTTGTCTGCCGCGATCAGGGCATGAGGTTTTGTTGGTGGATGTTGTTCTTATCACCGACTTTTTATTTGTGGTTTTACGCTTGTCTTGTTTCTTGCAAAACTCTGCGGTGGGTGTTTACGAGTATGTGTTTACTTGATATGATTAGGGCTAATGTGATCGAATGAAATGGTACACATCACATATGTTGTAAATGGGGCCCCGGTTGTCTTCTCTTCAACTATGCTAACAATAGTTTTTTGATATGAGTAAAATGGAGTACTATAAAGTCTTTTAATGTTCGTAAAATTAATTTAGACAACTTAAATTAGAAGAGATTTTTGACATTTAACTGGCCTAATGTCCTAATCTTAACTGTGAGACTCGAGCCTAATGACGGAAGTTTGGGGTTTGCGAGACGGTCTTGTTTTCGCATAGGAACAATCTGGAAATAGAGATTCATGCTTTCGGTGCGCTATAGCTTATTAACGATCATCATACAACAAACCATCCGCTTGGTAATATTTTACTTGATTACACTTATTTGCAAAGTTTGGGCATTCTTGGTTTTACCTTGTCCTTCTGCATGAATTTTGCCCACTGTCGGTTTTGCTTCTTCCTTCTGCATTCTCTGCCTGCAACAGAATAAATTGTTTTGCTTAGTAATAATAACTACGCTCTATCATTTGATATTCCTTTAGTTATTTTCTTTTGTGATTACAGCTTTCCTATATTCTTTTCCGTGCTTTACCAATTTCGTTGGAAGTTGGTTCTCAATTAATGTACGCATTTGGATTGTACGGTGTTGTGCTATGGTGATTCAGTTTTCATTTGTCCGTTGGACTATCGAGAACTGCTTAACCAGTATGCTTGGTGTACGGCCCGTGTACACCATTGAGACAAAAAGGTCCCATCATTGCCCAGGTAGAAACTCATGCAGCACACACACACAAAAAATACTTACCAGATGATTATGCTCATGAGATATGTAGATCAAACTATTGAGTTTTGATATTGAATACTTCAGTACATCACAATCAATTTGCTCTAATAAAATTTCAATATTTCCAGCTGTAATCATACTATTTTAATAAACTAAATTCCAAATAGATGAAACCATTCAAAGACAAATTCCCCGCTCAACTAACTTCTTCACCAAATCAGTCAAAAATACTGCCACATCCTATAAATCTTTTACCTTCCAAAACTTTGCACTCCAATTATCACTGTTTCTTAACTACTCTTTTGAGGAATATGACTACTAGAAACCTCCAGAATGAAGAACGAGGCACTGAACATAGCTCCAATTTCTAGAAAAAACTAGGTGAGGCCTATCTATTAGTATAGAGAAAGGGACTGCTCTCTTTTGATAACTTGGAACTCTATTGGCGACATGGTTAGGCATCATTCGATTGACTGACGGTTCACTTTCTATTACTACCCATGGTGTAACCATGTTTTGCGCTCTTTTCTAAGTTACCCGCGCTCCCGCTTCCGCCTTTCTCAAGAAAAATAACTACCGCCACAGAACATGTAAAGCCAAACTACTCACGGAGTCACACCTGTGATATTCGTCCATTTAACCCTGCATTGTCTGTTCGCCCGAGTTCCGCTAAGGCTCCAGTCATCAAGTTAAATTATCACTGACGTGTGCAGTTCAATTATTCTGTCTTTAGTTCCTTTATTCTTGTTCTGCAACTGGAATGACTGGATGGAACTCTTATGTTTACCTATTGAATATCTGCAAAACTAGATTGCATACATAGAACTATTAAGTTTAACTACTCAATATTTAGCATTAGATGCATGACGTTATTTCCCATACTTAGTTACATGCTTGAACCAATGCATCAGGATTCAAGTCATGCCATCCTAATTTTTGGTTTCTTAATGGCATGACATTGTTACTTGATTGCATGAGTCAGGCTTGAAATTATGAGCTGCTTTGTTGGTGATCTACTTCACAACTCACAACTGCTTTTCTCAATATATGTACCAATATGAAGACACAAGTGTATGGGATCCGTGTCTAACATCTTTAGTTGCGCACTCACTTAGCAAGCTTCTTTCTTGGTACAAATTTCCCTGCCCAATGCCTCATACATTCCATAAAGGCACACAACCAATCCATCAAGCTACTCCATCTCCCAATCCTGAAGCGACTCCCTGAACCCAATGTCCCATCACTCCGTGGCCCACACAAGTATATCCCATAAAATGCCTCGGAATGGTGATAAGTTTAAGGCATATATAAGATTAGATAGACAAAATTTTGAGTCCATATTCTACAAAACACCAAAACCACAAAACAACATACAAAGACAGTATTGATTCTTGATTTGTATGATCATAGGATGGAGCATTAGGAGCTTATTAAGGAACAAGCTGACTGCTAGAAACCTCCAGAATGGAGAAGGACCCACCAAACATACCTCCAATTTCTAGAAAAAAACTAAGAGAGGCCTGTCTATTAATCTAGAGAGAGGAGCTGCTCTTTTTTGCTAACTCAGAACTCTGTTCACAACATGGTCAGCCATCATTCGATTGACCAAGGATTCACTTTCTATTACTGCGCATGGTCTGACCATGTTTTCCGCTCTTATCTGAATTACCCGCGCTCCCACCTCCGCCTTTCTCAAGAAAAATAACTACTGCCATACGGTACCTAAAGCCAAGCTACTCACGCAATCACACCCATCATATTCGTCCATTTAACCCTCCATTACCTCTTCATCGAAATTCCTGTTGGTCTACTCCTAAAGCTCTGGTCATCAAACTAACAATAGTCATTAACTTTTTCCCTTTAACCAAAGCTACTTCACACAAAGTTATCACGAACTAGGGAGGCATTCTTCATTTTTATAAAACCATTTTGCCCCAACTGAAGTATACATCCTCAACAAGACAGTTCAAGCTCGTCCTTACCTGATCACTGTATTTTCAGATTGACTTTCATTTCCTGTCCTGAGTCACTCCTGACTACCTATCTTCTGTCTCACGACACCAACCAGCTCTCCCAGGCTTTCCACATCTGAGGTCACTCTTCTAAGCAAAGAATAATGGTATTCAATTCTCCGTCAAGTTAATAACTAACTAACTTTATCAATTTCTGAACTGTGTCTCATTAGCATGTATGAATTTAAAAATCCATTATCTCCAGTTCTTTCAAATTCCAAACTGCAATTCATTTCACTTATCACAGATAATTCAACTTGCAATATTCCTGCTCGCAACATCCAATTCAATTATTTTCTCCTTAGTTCCTTTATTGTTGTTCTGCAACTGCAATGACTGGATAGAACTGTTACGTCTCCCTATTGAATATCTGCAAACCTCATCACCTATTGACACAGTTGGAAAGAATTTCGAACACTCAAACTGCATTTTTGCCATAGCGACTAAATAATAATTTCTATTCCCACATTTTCCTAACACTATTACCAAACAAACTTAGCCAATGCACAAGCACAGAAAATGCTTACTGAATCGTGCTCACATTATCTTTTACTTCGCAGGATCAAATTTAATGTGGAAATTGCAGATGCGACTGGACTCATCCCTGCAACTATATCAAATTTAACGTGGAAATTATAACATCACTGCAGCAGAAATGCTCAACAATGCAACTGATGTACGTTATACAATACCTCCACCTTGTTACATGAACACGCCTAAATTAGATATAGTACAAATAACTAACATAAAACACCACGCAGGATAATCTGTCAGTGGAGATGATCCAGAAGCTATCAACCCCCAAAAATTGTGCTATCATGCTGAGGGCATCCATGTACATGTATGGAACAATTAGCCAGTGTGTATTCACTGTCCATTCCATCTTCGACCCAACTTCTCAGCAGCAGCCACTTGCAGAATCATCAACCCAGAATCTGCACCAAACACGCCAAAGAAGCGTGGGGCAAAACCAGACTGCACAACAGAATCACCAACAAACGATAGCACCATGCAAGAAGATGCACATGTTATGTCTCTGAAGAACAAGCAGAAAAAAGAATAGCACCATGGATGGAACCTTTTCTCATGTCTTTTGAAATAGTAGAGATTGTAGCAAATCTTTTGGTGTGCGTGATTTGCAATTATCTCTACTATTCTACATCTTAAACTTTCCTAAACCTGTGCCAGAATCTTTTGGTTCATACCCTTTGCCTTAAAACTGTAGCAACTCTCTTCTGTGTAATTAACTTGGCTAAGGCTTTTAACTATTGTAAATATATAAGAACTCCTTGCACAACAAATTGAGCTCTTAAAACTCCAACACACTAAACAAACATACAACTCCTCATCCCAATAACAGGCATGAGACACCTCGTGCTGGCACGTGCCGCCTACCTAGTTAGTGTCTAAAGCCCGAAGGCGGATGACACATCAATCCAATTTATTTTTTTCATTACCAAAATAACTTCTTACCCCGAATGGTCCACAATGTAATTTTGTCGCATATCAAACATCAAAAAAATCAAGGTCATGGTTTGCACGCCCATTTCAATCTAACCACTCAACCAATTATATTTTCACGTGATGTAATGCTCCCAATTTTGGGTACGTTAAATAAACATTTTATTGATTAAACTAAATGGAGTCCGGCTCATTATTACATCATAACCTCCACAAGGGTTCATTATTTACACAAGGAAAGGGAAACTACGGTTCCTATCTACAGCTTCGCCTGCTCCTCCATCCTAAACATCTCCTCGGCTCCAAAGGCCTCCAAGGCGAACATCTCTCCTTGATCATCTACAAAGTCTGATGCATTATACCAGCGTGACCACCAACATAATATGTCAGGGTCACCAAAGGTAACACTATGAGCTACAAGAGCTCAGCAGAATAAATCTATACCCACTAACCCTTAACTTACAAGTAGCAGGTCACATAGCACATATAGAAACAATAACAATGACATATCCACAATCATTATTCAAATGTTGGTGTCCATGATTTTCTGAGTTTCTCCTACGCGACTCGTCGTAGACTGTGTCACCATTTTCATCCTTTATTTACCAAATCAACATTTTGAAAAAACATCTTTAACACACTCAACCTCGGTTCCGCCACTCCAGGTTCCCGCGTATCCGCACAATGGTTCCGCCACTCCGAGTTCCCATTGGCACACAAAACTTTGCGTTGGTTCCTCTCAATGGATAACCAAGCCATATCTCGGTTCCGCTGCTCTAGGTTCCCGAGTATCCTCACCATGGTTCCGCCGCTCTGGGTTCCCTTGGGAACGCACACAACCTCACAATTGTTCCACTACTCTGGGTTCCCATTGGCATACGCACACACACACACCACAGAATGGCTACCACGTCCGGCCATTATGTAGTTTCAAAAATATTTTATCCATGTCAAACAATTTCTTTTGTTAACCGCACCCTAGGTGCCATGTTTCTACTTTCTCAATTTCTGTGTCTCGTTTTCATGCATAGACTCCGCGGTAGGACTTTTTACATAAATACTCATAAATCATTCATTGTAATCTTGAAACTACACTAGCAAGATCATCCAACTCTATGTTACTCAATCAGGCTCAATCAACATATAAAGCATAACGCCACATGTACGGACGCCTTTGGAGTGGATACCCCTTATGCTTTATCAAACAACCACAAGTAATGCAAGCAATATGTAATTAAACTTACAACTATCTTGAAGATCAAAATACGAATACTTCTAATCAAACGTTAAATTCTTATTTTCCAACATGTTCATGCTTCCATTAGCAAAATAGGTTTATTATCTTTCATGCATTTCGAACATACAAGTAACAAAGAAGTTTCCATTCTTAGAATTAGAAAGTAAAGATAAACTTCACAAACTTAGGGTAGTAGATAGGGAAAATCCACATTCATGCACACATTTCTATTTATACTTAGAGATTAGGAGGTATAGAAAAATCCTACATACATTTCAATCATGCACATAACATATGATATACTTAGAGATAGGGGTTAAGATTAATCTACCTGAATCTGAAACTAGTCGGGGCCGAATAAACTAGTTGGAAAATTCCACGGGCGGTGAAACTCACAAATTCGGACCAAACTTTGGATGGCCGTAACTTGGTCAATATTTGGCCGAATATGATCGTTCTTGGGTCGAAATCAAAGCTCTAGAAGTGCTCTACAACTTTTGTGAAGGAAGTTGATCCTAGAAACTACCTTAGGAAGGAGAAAAATGGCGATAAAGGAAGTGATAGTATGCTGTCCGGAACTGGAAATTCGAGATTTTTACTGAACTTCAGACGTCAATATCTTGGTCATTTCTTGACCGATTAGGGTGGTTCTTGGGTCTAAGTTGAAGGTTTCAAAGTACTCTACAACTTTTCCGAAGGGAGTTGGTTCTAAAAACTACTTTAAGCAGGAGAAAAAAGAGGATTTGCGAAGGGAAGTAAGCTGCCTGGAAAATGGAAATGGTTTCTAGAGAGGAGTGAGAGCAAAGGAGTGAAGGTGTGAGTTGAATGGTGAGAATGAGGTCCTATTTATAGCAAAACTTGGCTTATTATCCAAGGGATAAATTTTTCCTTGACAATTATTGTCCAATGGATAAAGGGCCATTTTGTAAGGCATGACTTGTCTTGTCCTAGGAGGGGTTGCTTGCAAGAAAGAACAAAATAAAAGGCTAGGATTGGATTTAAAGTAGACTAGAAGTGGGTTGCTTGCAAGAAAGAACAAAATAATAGGCTAGGATCATACTTAAAGTAGTCTAGTCATGGGTTGTCAACTAGTACAAGGCTTGAGTGTACAACAAGTAGCTTGCTTGAGTGACCAATAGACAAGCACACACACACTATCCCTCCCTCTCTCTCTCGGCCTCTCATTTCTCTCTCTCGGCCTCTCCTCTCCCTCTCGGCCTCCCTCTCTCTATCTCTTTCTCTCTCTCTTGTACTATGTACAAACATATATATATATATATATACACACACACACACATCTAGGAAAGTAGTCCTAAACTAATTAGGCTTATGGCTATAACCTAGGTGTGCATGCATGGCATGGCAAAGCTTGCTTCTTTTGAAAGCAAAATGATGACTTCCTTTGGTATGACCTGTCTTGTCAACTATATACACCTTGGCAAGTCAAATTCCTATTGTCCAAGGGATCAAAATTTCCCTAACAAATATTATCCAATGGGTAGAAGGATAATGGTGATAAACAAGGTTGAAAAGACTAGTCATGGGAATATAATGATTACTTCTAATGGCCTAATGGTTCAATTAGGGTTAGGAGGGTTCATAAGGCTCAAAGATGGTCAAAAAGGTCCATCTAGGGTTGGGAGGTTGTAACTAGGAGAAGTGGTAGTTCGGTTCCTCCAACTAATTGGTTGAAAACAAACTCTACTTGCCATGTAGGATTTTCTAGCCAAGAAATAAAATTTTAAAGGACTAAAATCTAATTATGACGGATTATTAGAAATTAAAAAGGAATTTTAAAAACAAATTCAAGTAATTAAAATAAAATTCAAATTTTTAATGCAATTTTTATTTACCCAAAAACCAGGGTTGTTACACGTGATCTATACGATTTTTTTTGGCAATTCAAGATGTCCGGATTAACTTACGTTTATTTCGACTAATTTTTGAAGGACCAATTTCACATAGTTTTCTAGTGAAGCACATTTAAATGTTAAAACTGGGGTAAAATTTCTTATAGCTAGACTAGCCACACAAGAGTAAATAGCATGCATAAGCAACTTAAGATTTCAAGCATGAGATCAAGAAGGGAAAAGCTGTAAATCTCAAGACTCTCAACCCCTGACCATTAAGTCAATTGTCGGAAGTTATAATTCATATAACATTAACCAAACCATTTGCATGTCCATGAGAATTGAAATTATATCCGTTAACTCTGCAGATGTTAAAAAAATTTTGTCCATTCAAAAAAAAAAAAAACAAACTCTGCAGATGTTAAAATTTTGAAATTTTGTGTGAATTAAATAGGGGATAGATCTTTCTCCAGTCTATTTTACTCGACTAGATGATCCTCTTGGAGCACTTTGTAGATTCTTTTTTGCTACACTTCAATGATTGGTATAATTATTTACCCAAAAACATGATTGCTATAATTTATTTTTCAGACTTCGATGAGATTATCAATTATGCTAAAAGTTATACTCATTAGATATTAATCAAGGAACTTAATTTTTACACGCCATTTTTTTATAATCACCGGAGTGGATCTGAAAAAGCACACAAAAATACCCAACGAAACTCTCCATAACCTCTATAAAAAAAGAACTGGAGTTGTTTCTAATTATTTTCTCATAACAATATAAATTAAATGAATAGAATTGTAAAAGTAAAATAGATTGTAACGCCCCTGTAGACACCTCCCTGGAGCGGGGCATCGCCATACAGATTGATCGTTGTTTGCTCGATTGGTTGCTTGCTTCATAAACCAAGATCGTGGATATTTCCATGGCTAGGAACATCGCCACACGATAGCGGTCATCATCAAAACAGAGTCGCCACCTAGTTTATTGAAACTAAGAAAATAGATAGAGATTCTGGGTACGGGAGCCAAAAGTACAGTAAGAGGAAGGTGTTAGGCACCCTTCTCTGCCCAGCCATGAGATTGGCCCATAGTTGTTCAACATAAGACATATACATGCTTTATTTAATTCTAACACGTAGTCTGTTTTTAGCCTTTAAGCAGTTAAGGGTGAGCCAAGACTGTAATTGAAGCATGCATCAGAAAGCAGAAAGCAAAGCAAGCTGTCCCAGGGAAATGGATCCAACGGCCGGTGAATTGATGTCATAGTCGAGGGATCCTCCTTGTAAGGGGAAAAAATCCACTTAGTGCTAACTCTAGCTTTTTGGTGAACAGCTTCACGTGCCTCCTCGCCGGAATCCTAACTGCAAAACAAACAGGGGTGAGCGCACCTTTGCCTTCTCGTGGCAAAGGCCCTCCGATGCCAAAGTTAGTATCTCGTACTAGTGAAAACCCTAATTATCAGTAGGTAATGAGCGAATAGCCAAGAATTGCATACCTTTACCTCTAGGCTTTACCTCCTATATATAGACCCATGTCTGCTTGCTGTCCAAGCCATCTTGCTGCCCTAAGTTCCCTTTCTCGTAAAGGGGAACCAGAACATCAGGGATTCTCATTCCCATAACTGCATATTTCCTTTTAGACCACTTAGGAACTCTTTCCAAAGCTGTCCGTTCATCCCATTCTCGTTGGGTGTCCTCCGTGTTTCCTTACTAGGCACTCTGCCATATCCGAACCTTCTAAGCGCCTCGGCACCACCTCCGATTACGCTTCGCTCGGCCTTCTCTGTCGAATGCAGATCCTCTCGTCCAATGATTTCTCATATTATTGACCTCATCATGGTGATCGACCCAACGACTACCCTTGCTGCTCTTGGACTACACCCGCCGGGTATTTCGCACTAGGACCTTCGTGCCCCTCACTTCATCGCTGCTCACCGATCGCACGGCTGGATATTCCCGACTATATTGATTCTCGGCCCCACGTATCCACGTGTTCGGCCACTCTTTGTACCTGTCCGGATTACCTCCCTACAATGGCTCCTCGGCTTTACTGTTATTTTCTCTTCAATATGACGAGCAAAGCTCCCAATATGCCGAGCAAAGAATCGCTTTGCTCTGCACCCATGTTTCTGCCGGTGCAACTCATCATTAGCCCAACCCAAACGTCTGCCGCTTTGGCCTCGACAGCTTTTCCGCCTAATACCTTTACACGCGGCATGCTCTGTGCCGCCTGTATTAAATGCGAGCAGACATTTTGGAACGGAGCGCCTAACGGCGCCTGGTGACGCTTTCTCACACGCCACCCCTTTGCCGGGTATACTTGGATTTTCGTCCCCAATTTCAAACCCACTTCTTCTCTAAGTTCCTTCTGCAGACAACCCCAAGCGTTCCCGCCATTGAAGCACCGCTCACACCTCGGGGTCTCATTTTTCTCCGCTTTCTAGGGTTCTACTTGTTCGTAAGTTTTTATTCCCCCTTCTCTATTCTCGTCTTCGTCAGTCGATTTAGGATTGCTACGCTTCTTTTAGGTTTTTCGTACCTTTACTCGCTCCTCGTAAAACTCGTACTCGCTATCTCGTTATGGGTCGATTCCGTAGGCACGCGACACCCCCCAACGGATGACTAGTTTAGATCTCGTTATGAGATTCCAGATAACTGGCTAATTTTCGTTGGCCGCGTGAAAACGCCATTCGTCGGAGTGTTTTACAATGACACTCGCACATTCCAGAGTCGCCGCCGAGGGCGGCGCGTTAGGGTTTCCCACGGCACGCTTACCCGCCAGTTCGGCCCATTATAGATTATCCCCCATGCAGGTCTCTGCTAATTTCTTTAGGGTTGTCATGGGCATCAATGCCCTGAATCAAATGCTAGGTACGTCCCTAGGCCTTCATGATATACACCACCTATACAGCATTTCCAGAACTAAGGACGCCTTAACCTACTACCTCAAGAGTAGGAATTCAGAAAAAGGTTGGTGCTCGAACTACGACTTTGCCAGAGGGGACGACGATTCCTCATCGTCACAGGAACTTGAGCCTGGGGACGAGGACTCAGAAGTCATCGGCTCACGCACCCTACAGATTTGGCACACCACGTTAGTCCTCTTTCTCGTAGAACTCTTTGCCGAGCAATTTCTCGCTGCTCCTTTCATTCACTTGTTTTCCTGACTGCCAATTTTCCTCGATTTGCCGACCCTGGCAACGCCAACCAAGGGCACGCCATCATCACCCCCAAGTCCACGTCACCGACATCATCAACCGTGCACTTGCCTTCAACGGTCAGAGCACGTGTTTGGCTGGCCGGCACAGATTCTTCTCAGCTACCGGGCATCATACGGCGGATTCATCGACCGCTTAATCCGAGCAACAGACAATCCCATTATCCCCGATCCTCCAAATTCAACAGCTGAGCGTAGAAGAGAGGCGCTCGACCCCCTCCTCCGCCTAACGAACCAATCCAACTCGCCGAAGAAGCCTCTCTCTCTCGTGGTTACTCTCTCTCCCCCTCTCACGAGATGCAAGAACGACGACCTCAGCCTCCTTAATATCAGTGTCGTGGGCGGCCGCGGCACATCTCGTCGTGGACGCCTCAGAGCCGACGCTTTCTCATGGTCGCCCGTGGCTCACTCAAATCGACGCCTCCGGAAGCTTCTCCCGAGGAAATCGAGGCGAGCACCACAGGGACAAGCGTCCCACGGTTGGAAGCCTCCTCTGTTGACAGCCTAACTCCCGGCAAAGACTTCCAACACCTCTCTGACTCCACACTCACTCATGGCGCCGGGCGATCCACGGTCCGTGACAGGCCGTTGGAGTCCGAGGGTGCAGCCTTGCATTGTCCTGCCGCTCATGCTTCGGGATATGCAAAGAGATTGCCGACTCGGACAACCTTCTCGCTTTTTATGCGAGCCTCTGCCAAGGTAAAGCCATCATACCCATTTCTTCATGCTAATGGCTTCAAATTGCTTATTCCTGCCATTTGTCTAATCATGTGTCCGCCCAGGCGATACAAAAGGGTGGCCATGGCCCGAACCGACATTCCATTCCCAGTGCCAAGCTTGCTGAGAACGTTAAAGCCGCAGAACACAAATGTCGCAGAAAGGAGAGAAATCAAGTCTGGGGTGGCGATGAGGTAAGCTCGAGGGTGCCGAAGACAGCTTGAACCAGCTTACTGAGCTGGAGGCGAGCAAGAACGAGGCCAAGGCAACCTATCAGCTTACAACGAGGGAATCCGTGTGGCCACCGAGAGCTACATCGACTGCATGCCTGGGATCCAGACTGGTATTTGAAGTCAGTCGGGTCCGTTTGCCTCGAGACCGGTGCCCAGTCTTCTACCTGTGGATCGAGATCGACCTCCCGAGCACCCAAGCGGCCGAGGAGCTGGAAGAGGTTGTGGAGGAGGAGGATGACACTGACAGAGAGCTCAACATCGCCGGCTGGCAAAGAAGGTGCCGGGTGAGCAACCGGAGAAGCGACCAACATCGCCGGCAGCTAGTGGCTCATGCCTGCACCGCACTGCACCGTGATGATGCAACAATCTCTACCGCTACAACTGCTCCAACTTCTACAACTCCTGCTATTGAGGATCTGACGATCGAAGAGTAAGTGGGACTCTTCGTAGTAAAAACATTTGAAACTTTCTTTGAATCAGTTTTTGACCGGCCCTGCGTGGCCATTGGTATTGCCCTGCGTGGCACCTGATACACTTTCAAATACTTTACTTCCCGTGTTTTTGCCCTTCGTGGCTTTTTATGCTTCGGCCCTTCGTGGCCTAAACTCCAGTTTTGCATGGCCCTTCGTGGCCTTTACCAACGCAGGTGGCCATCTCTTGGCCAAATTTCTATGTGCTAAGTGTCTTCGTACTTAGCCTTACGTATGCTCCCCAGGCCTTTGTTGGTCTGCTGATGTTTTAGCTGCACTCTCATTTATACTGCTGCAGGTTTCTCGTACCCTAATGTAAGTGTTAAGTATATTCGCAGCTTGTCTATCGACACATTTACTCATATGTATCCAGACAGTCTTTAAAATTTTTCGAACTTGGGTATTGCTGCATGTTCATGTATGCAGCCCAAAATGTGCTCGTATTTGTACTTAGTAACCTTGGGTATATTCATCCCCAGATTGTGTGTAAATTCGTGAGGGCATGCAATCGTACAAGCTAACAAGTCTATTCGTGATTTGGAATTTACTCAAACATATTAGTTCAAATAAAGGTATAATCTCGTATGCCTTCCGGCGTGATTCGACCGAGCAAGCACACAAGTATATCGCATTTGGCAAAATTCTGTATATTGCATCTTGTTAAATCAAAGTATATTCAGACTTTGGCAAAATTGGGTGTATTCAGCACTGGTGTATTAGTACCTTGTTAAATCACAAGTGTATTCGCATTTCTGGCAAAATTCTGGTGTATTCGAGCAAATAAACAAGTATATTCGTATTGGCTCAATTTTGAAATATTCAAATTTCATTCAGCTACCCTATACCCAATACGAAGTGAGGACTAAGGTCATAGCTTGACTTCGTATTTCAAGCATAACAAAAGAAAACTCGTAAAAACACTGTTTGTTTACCAAAAATCTGGAACTTTTATTCATAATTTCAAAAACTCAAGGGGCGCGCACTTTCGCAACTAGTAAAGAAAACACAAAGGGGAATTTTATTCAAGTAATTCCCACACACAATCACGATGTGTACCTAAAACAGAATAAAATAAATCGAAGTTCTTTACACGTAGAACTTCCTCAAATTGTGAACATTCCAGGGCCTCGTACCGGGTTCCCATCCAGGTTCGCCAATCGATATGCCCCAATGCCCACAACCTCAGAAGGATCCATACGGGCCCTCCCAATTGGCCCCTAACTTTCCTCGTTGGCCACCTTGGTGTTGCGAGCACCTTTCTTAACACAAGGTCTCCAACACCAAATTCTCGTGGTGGACATGCTTTGTTAGTAAGCTTTCATCACGCTGGTAATGGCTGTGTACAGAGCTCGTTCTCCCTTTCCTCGCCAGGTCGATTTCCAGGCTCTGGCTCATTGCCCCACTTTCCACCAATGTGGTCCTGTTGGTGCAAACCAACCTCCAATGGAATAACATCTTGCTCCATACTTGCCAGCGAATCAGGGGTCTCCCGTGAGACCTCCTAGAGTTGTTCTGTGCCTGATGCAGTGGCAATTTGGGGCCACTTGCCTTTGCTTTGTCCAACCGTTTCTTGATCCCGCAAGTATGGTTCGTTGAGCGCCTCTGCCGCCATTGCTCCGAGGGTAGGTGGCGTGAATAGTAGTTCCTTATTCCATATTGGGCACAAAAAGCCTTTGAACTTTTTCTCGAACTGCGACCCATTGTAATCAGTGAATAAGGAACTCCAAATCGGGTGATGATGTTCTTCCACACGAACTTCTCTATCATGGTCTGTGATTTTTGCCAATGGTTCTGCCTTCAATCCACTTGGTAAATAGTTGCTACCAACAGAACTTCGTTACAAAGAAATTTTGTGAGTGGACCCACGATGGCGTTCATTCCCCAACGCGCAAATCCGCCAAGGACTTGTCAAGGGCACCAGATCTCGGCTAGTGTTCGGATCATTGGTGAGAACTTCTGACACTTCTTTACCTTTGCATCTTCTTGCATGTGTGGCCACCAATAACCCTGGTGTGATTGCACGGTGAGCGATGGATCTCCCACCCGCATGACTTCCGCATGTTCCCTCATGTATCTCGTGGAGAAATTTTTGCACCATCTCGGATGCACACAAAGTGGCAATGGTCCAGTGAAGGACTTCCTGTACAATTTCCCCTCGGTGATAGCCAAAATCTTGCAGATTTCTGTCTTTATCTTGTGAGCCTCTTTTTTGTCTGTGGGGAGTATCCTATCTCGTAGGAACTCCACTATTTGATCCATCCAACTTGGTCCTTGGTTCATGCCGTGACCAATTCCACACTTCTCCCAATACTGGCCAAGAAGATAGTCCACGCCACCTTCCTTCTTGAACTCTGCTGGCACGCGCCAACCAAGCCGTGAGTCGCATGGGCTCGTTCCACTGAGCTTATCTGCTTCGATGTGTACCTTCTCGAAGGTATCAAGCAAATCCTGGGCTGCCTCCACGTAGGCTGCCATCTTCTCATTCCGAGACCTCAGATTCTCGACAAATTGATTCACCACGAGTTATGAATCACGGGAATACTCAATTCTTTTACCTTCAAGGCTTTGCGCCCGAACCCGGCTAGAGTGCCTCAGACCGCCATACGTTGTTTGACCACCAAACCTAGGCGTACCACAACTCGATCATAACTCCTTCAGGAGGGAAGAGTACCACCCCAATTTCAGATCCGGTATTGCATGCGGACTCCATCAACAAAAAGCTTCCATTCCAAGGGGTCCCTGCTTGGCGGATGCCTTTTTCTTCTCGGCTGATTGCTCAACCAAATGCTCCTTTCTTGTAGGAGGCAGTGGAGCAATTATGGGAGAAAACTTTGCCACGAAATCTGCCAAAACTCGCCCTTTAACTGCCGTGCGCGACTGATCAATATCATACTTGGCTTAATTCTATCGACCAGGTCGATATTCGCCCCGAGAAATCGGCCTTTCGAACGTCAACGGGAACTCTGCGTAAACCACCACTTTGTGACTTTGGAAGTAATGGGGCAACTTCTAGCCGCTGTTCTGGGCCAGGACTAACTTCTCAAGTGGCGATACCGCTTTACCCAAGAGCCTTGCTCACGTACAGACGGATTTGCTCGATCCCTTGTTCCTTAGTAAGACCGCACTTACAGCATGTCTCAGATACCGCTAAGTACAAGGTCAAGATCTCACTGTGCTCGGAGTGATGTATGGGGCGGCCACGCAAGTACTTCTTCGTGTCTGAATGCTTGCTCATTCTCGCTCCCATTCGTAACCTTCTCTTTCTTAAATCGAAAGAAAGGCCTCGCATTTGTCACCGAACGATCGATGAACTCGCGTAAGAGCTGCCGCCATCCCCGTTAACTCTGGACTTCCTTCGTGGTTCTTGGGCTCTGCAGCTTCTGCAGAGCTGTGATTTGATCAGGATTCGCCTCCTCTAATGGTCACTTGTGGCCCAGGGAACTTCCCGTAACTTACTCCAAAGGCACATTTCGGCGTTGAGCTTCGTACATACTCTCTCAGATCTCAAAGGCTTTTCAGACGCCTATGTGGTCCCGCTTTCTTCTTGCTTTTTAACCACCATGTCGCCTATGTACACCTCCATGGTCTCTGCCGATGATTCTTTAGCATAACTGTTGCTAATCTCGATAAGTTGCTCCAAGGCGTTCTCTCGCACTAAAGGGCATGACATCATGTGATAAAGACCCGTGGTGTGATAAAGGACGTCTTCTCCTGGATCGGGGCCATACATAGCTATCTGGGTGATATCCTCGATAAGCGTCGAGAAAACTCATACGCCCATACCCGTTGTTGCATCCACGGTTGATCTATCCCGGCAGGAAGCATCTTTTGGAGCCAGGCCTTGTTTAGACCTGTGAAGTCGCCAAACTCGCCACTTCCCATTCTTTCTTTTTCACCACCACCGTGTTGGATAACCACTCGGGGAACACTTCTCGGATCGCCTTTGCCTTGAGCAAGCGGTCCACTTTCTTCGATGACAGACATCCACGAGATTTACTGATCTCCTTTTCTTCTGCATCACCGGTTTGTGTCGTGGATCCACATTCAAGTGGTGGCAAATCACGTTTGCATCTACCCCAGGCATCTCTTCTGGCATCCAAGCAAACACATCAACGTATTCTTTGAGGACCTTCACCAATTCTTCCTCCTCTTCTGTACAGGTTTTCCTCAATCGAAATACCTTTCTCGGATCATTCTCGTTGATCTCGATTTTCTTCAATCCTTCCACCACCTTCTCGGGGATTTCCTCCGACATCCTCGATGGTCGGTGGGTTGGTAACCTCGACTGTTTGCACCAACTGTGCCTTTGCTGATTATGGAAACCAAGCAGCGTTGGGCCGTCTCTTTCCCCCTTATTCTCTCGATCCCATTGAACCCTGGAAACTTCACCATCTGATGGTAAGTGGACGAATCGCTTCATCTTATGCATGCCAGTCCTTCCTATAATCGCGTATAGGAGACGGCACATCCACCACCAAAAATCGATTCGAGCACCACCGCTCGCCTCGAACAGAAGTTTACCTTACTGCAATGGCTAAATCAGCTTTGCTCTGACTCAAACCCACCAATACCATCGATCGTACTAAGTCCGTTTGTGTCAATCCCACTTTTTGAATCGTCAGAGTAAGCACCTCGTGCAACTTCCTCGAATCCACCAGGGATCCTCTCCATGTCATATTCCCCAATTGTAGGGTTATGACAAGAGCGTCGTTGTGCGGCACCTGGACTCCTCCCATGTCCTCATCCGTGAAGACTATGCCTTCGTTGCACCTTTCCGCTTCCGTCCTTGTTTTTTTCCCAACCGCATCACATGTTGGTCGTGTTTCACCTGCCTCTGGAGTAATCTCACCTCATTTCTCGTGTAGGGGTGGCCAACCCATGTATCATATGGATTACGCCTCTCGGATTTTGCTCGTAATAGCCCTTTCTCGCCGCCACTTGTGCTCTTCTTGGATAAATTCTTTCAGGTACCCACGGGAGACCAGGTCACAAGATGCTGTTTAAACATCTCGCAATCCTCCGCTCATGTGACCCCGATCTTCTTGTAATCGCAGTGATCTTGACTCGTAGCCCTTCTGCTTTGTCACCCCCAGTGGGGGCCATTTAAAGCATGGGCGGTTCTTTATTCGATAAAGAACCTGATAAAGGTTCTTTCCAAACCGTGTCACCGGAAGAACGACTTCGGATCGTGATTTGTTTTTCTCAGACGACATCTCTCTTAGACGCCCGTGCTCTTTCTTTCTTTGTAAGTCTTGGGTTCAGGTTTATCCGTCTTTGCGGGTCCCTTGACTTGCCCGGCACTTAGCTTGCCGTCTTCCGTAGTATGTCATCCTCGTTCTTGGCGTGCTGCTCAATCCGCTCCATCATCGCTTTGGCCAGTGCTTACTTGGACTCATGTTTGGGGACTTTCAGCTCTCCCGAACAGTAGCCAGTTTTGAACGCTATTGCATACTCTTCTTGCAACTTTCAATCTCGTTGAAAGTCTCCCAATACTTCTTGGCGTAATCTCTGATCGGCTCATCCTGCTTCATAACTGCGAGACTCTCAAAAGTTTTGGTGGTTTCTGCCAAGAACCGAGCAAAGTTGAACTCCTCGCCAACTGGTTTCCACCCTCGTGATGGTGTTCGGCCCTAACTTATGGAACCATGATAGGCCACTTTTCCCAAACTAGATGGGAAACATCTTGTACATGATTGCGTCATCACCGCCGTGCATAACCTGCTGGTAATGTTGTATGTGCGCCACGGGGTCTCAGATTGGTCTCGTCTGGGATAAACGTCCCCAATTTAACCCCTCGCTTAACCTTGCCTCCTGCATCTCTTTGCAAAAGGGGAAGTTACTATGCTGAGGGCTCTCCGTGCCGCTTCTCGTGCAGACATGGTCCCTCCTCCGATACCTTCGCAGCCCTGGCATTATTTCTTTCCTAGAATCAGCCCTCGACTGCCCCTGGTGCTTCCTCCCACCTCCTTCCTCGGGGAGGAGCTCCTTATTGCTTCTCCTTTCGTGAAGAAGATTGAGAACAGCTTGGTCCATCTTTCGCTTCTTCTCTTCGTGAAGAAGCTTTGTACTCCACTATGTCCAACCTTTCTTTCGGACTTCCTTCGTGAAAGCCTCATAATCCTCCGGATGTTCTCGTATCTCCTGCAGCTATTGAATCTCATATTCTGCCTTTTAATCTGGCGAGCGTACTCTTCTATCTCCTGTCTCTTTTTGTCCAGGGATATCTCCCGCTATGCACGCTGAACGTGCCACCGACTTCGCTACGCCGGGACTTACTCTTCGTGGATCCGTTGCCGCCCAGTCGCTCCTTCGAATCGCCATGGATTGCCGGAGGGGCGGTCTCTACTGCGGTCCTCCCGCCGCCCGCCATCAAGCTTTCTTGGAGGATCCGCGAGGTCACCTCCCCACCCATGACATTATGTGGTCAACTGGGTCTTCGGATCTTCCACCACCATGGTCAGCCGAAGGGACCTCTTTCGCTTCCCACAGACGGCGCATTGTAAGGGGAAAAATCCACTTAGTGCTAACCTAGCTTTTTGGTGAACACCTTCACGTGCCTCCTCGCCAGAATCCTAACTGAAAACAAACAGGGTGAGCGCATCTTTGCCTCCTCGTGGCAAAGGCCCTCCGATGCAAAGTTAGTATCTCGTAACTAGTGAAAAACCCTAATTATCAGTTAGGTAATGAGCGAATAGCCAAGAATTGCATACCTTTACCTCTAGGCTTTACCTCCTATATATAGACCCATGTCTTGCCGTCCAAGCCATCTTGTTGCTCTAAGTTCCCTTTCTCGTAAGTGGGGAAACTGTAACATCGAGATTCTCATTCCCATAATCAAGATATTTCTTTAGACCACTTAGAACTCTTTCCAAAGCTGTCCGTCCGCGCTCATCCCATTCTCGTTGGGTGTCCCTCCAGTTTCTCTTACTAGGCACTTGGTTATATCCGAACCTTCACGGCACCACTCCCACCTGATTGCCCCTCGTCGGCCTTCGTTTAACAGATCCTCTGATCCAATGATTTCTCATATTATTGGACCCTCTATCATGCGACTAGTGGTTCAACGACTACCCTTGCTCTTGGACTACACTGCGCTGTATTTCAGACCTAGGACCATTCGTGCCCCCAGCCCTTACTGCCGTTCACCGTACTGCACGGCCGATATTCTGACTATATTGATTCTCGGCCCCACGTACCACGTGTTCGGCCACTCTTTGTACTGTTCGGGATTACCTCCCTACACTCCTGGCTTGATGTAGCGGCCGAGGGATTGAAGCCCCGATTGGTGTTCTTCCTCACACCAGACTGAAAAGTTAGTAGATAATCAAACACTACGATTAAACATGAAAATAGTTAAATAAATTCAATCGAGGCCCCTGGGCCTCACCACATTGATCCCTCAGTAGCTTGATTGCTTCGGATTGAACAAGATTGACTGATTGCTTCTTGGGAACCCGACGGTTAGGGTTTGAACTTTGGGGTTTGATCGTCGGATTGATGGCTGCCTTCAGAAGGTTAGGGCTTTTGAAGAGGGGGGTTGAGAGTGTATATTGACAGAGTTTCGTGGTTTGGGAGAGCGATTCCGTAGGTGAATCTGGTCTCCTATTTTCGAAACACAAAGGCCCCTTATATAGGCAATTGGTGACTCACTCCAACCAATCGAAATGCACGACGGGAATCGGAATTATAATGCATCTCAAACTCCTCATGGCTATCCCCGGGCATAGCCCGAACACATCGTAGTTGGATCAAACGATTGACAGAACGTTCCAGAATCTAGAAAATAGACGATCTGGCGGCCGAGCAATGGATCTGGCGGCCGAGGAATGGATGTTGCGACCGTAGGATAGATCTAGCGGCCAAGTGATCGATCTCTCAGGGAGATTTTCAAGCAACATGTTGCTCGGGTGAAGAAACTATGTCGAGGCCGTGAGATCAATGTTACGGCCGACAGATGGATTCTCCTAGGGATACTGTATTTCTATTTGAAAGGTTATTTGACTCTGGATTAGGTCCTCTAAGTGGATAAAAGTTCTTACCAAAAGTCCTAAGATTCACAAGAAGTCAATCAGCAATCACTATATCCATTTCATCATCAGGATGGTCCCCAAGGTGGGACTTGAAATAATCGTTAGGCCAAATTGGGGTGTCTATAGATGCCCCTCTTTGATTGAGCTCAGACGGATCGCGAGACATGTTTGAGTAAGAGTCAAAGCCGTAAAAGCAACTCAATTTGGTCCAACCACTATTCCAAGGGTTTTTTGAAAAAGGTTTTTGTTATGGCCGGGCCGGGAGGCTGCCTACGTATTCCACAGGGGAAATTCATACCAACTGTAGTTCGGAGGGCAATAAAAACGAAAAAATTTGGAGGGTTAGAGACAAAAGACGTAGCTTTGGGCTTTAAAAGTCATAGTGCGACATACCTAGGCTGAACCAGGATTTTGGCGAAGGGTAGTTAAAGGAGCGCGGGGCTGCCGGGGATATTTTTTGCGTAGAGCATCCTTAGTATTTTTGGGGTAGATCAGTACACGGCAGGTGTGTTTGCTTTTTTTGATCATCTTGACTTTGACTGAGGGAAACTTGGTAGGGTAGCCCACCCTTGCGAATGAGCTGGAAGGAATTGTTGTAATGGTGTGGAATCCAAGTCATCTGTTGGGGATGAATTGGACACCGATTTTGAGATATGGGGTGGAACCCAAGCCATCTTTTGGAGACAAGTTGGATGCCGTTTCTTGAGATACGGGGGGGGGGGGGGGGGCTCAGGGCCAGTAACTGGAGCACGGAACATTGGGATGAGGGAACTGAGGCGCGAAGCCGGTTGCAGTCATGAGGTGAGAGCTTGAGGTGTTCGAGCTTAGAGCTTAACGTGATTTGAACCAAGGCGTAGAACCAGTTGCATTTTGATGGTTTATGCACGGAGCTTTCTCATCATAAATTTTTGGCTTGGAGCCAAAAGATCGAGGCGCGTGGCCGATCAATAAAATCGAGGCGTAGAACCGGTTGATTGCAGGACTGACCTGTTTCATAAGAGAGAGATAGAGAGTGTGTATATGATGATGATGATTGGTTAGATGTGAACAGATATGATGACGATGCAGACTCGATGTGATAATGGTGATGCAATTGATGCTTATGTGCACGGGACCGTGCGTGTGTGTTTGATTTAAGCCTAGAGCTTCTATCAAGTTCTGTACTTGAGCATTCGGAGCATAGAACTTGAGCATTCGGAGCATAGAGCTCGAGCATTCGGACGGCAGAATCCAAGCATTCAAAGTACAGGCTTTGAGCATCCAGTACGCAGTGGTTGGGCATTCAAATGTAGAGCTTGAGCATTCAAGTGTAGAACTTGAGCATTCAAGTGTAGAACTTGAGCATCCAATACACAGTGGTTGGGCATTCGAAGAGCTTCGAGCATTCAAAATGTTAGATTTTGAGCATTCAAAGTACAGGCTTTGAGCATCCAGTACGCAATGGTTGGGCATTCAAACGTAGAGTTTGAGCATTCAAGTGTAGAACTTAAGCATCCAGCACACTGTGGTTGGTTCAAACGTAGAGTTTGAGCATTCAAAGTGTAGAACTTTAAGCATTCAGGCATGGAGCTTGAGAATAGATGATATTTTGTTGTTTGGGGCGGTGTGGAGCCAGTTGAAGATTGTTACGGTGTGGAGCCAGTTGAGATAGTGGGCATGGAGCTTGATAGGCACATAATATTGTATATTATTGTGCTTAATCTATCACATTTATCATGTTATTATAGTTATTATTAATGTTTTAGATGATATTGCACGTGAGGTATGCTTTTATTGGTTTCAGGTAATTTAATATAAAGTGTATATGTTGGCACCAAAATTTGACTTGACTACTCGCGCGCACAAAATGAAGCCGCTCTTGTTTCAGCCATGCACGTGATCTGATTCCAAGTGCCAGGAAATGTTTGAAGTGCAAAGATTAAGAATTAAAAAAAAAGAAAATTGGAGGTGCTCATTGAATTACAACTACCCAACGTCAGATCCAATTGCTTCAAGCTTTGCCAGTGGCAAAATTCTATTATGCTTGCCGAAGTGAAGTGTACACCCACGTGGCAGCTTTTCATCCGTTGGATCATCTCATGGTTAATTTGACTTCTCATCTGGACCATTGATCTCTTTGCTAGGCGTAATGTATTGGATAATTTTCCAGCCCTTGGTCTTATCATAAAGGACGACAACATATTTATTGCTGGGATGGGTTCCAATTCAGCAGTAATGAATGAGCTTCCATAGGCCACGTAGTGACGGTCTATACATCCGATCATGCTTCGGTTTGGATCTCGGCCGTTTATTCATTTCTTAAAGTGCGCGCCATACTAGATCATTTCGCTCTCAACTCTGCCAGCCGACACCTTCACTCAAGCATACACTCACTCATTTATGTGTATATATGGGTATCCGTCCAATGAACGGGGCAGGAGGCCAGGGAGGCCAGGAGAAAATTTCCAAAATCCCACAAGGTGTTCCTCTGATAACAGAAGCAAAAGAAAAGAGGAGAATCCCACTCCACAAATGGCCAACTAAATCATCAGCTTATGGTGTAGGTAAGCCCTAGTTTTGTATCTATGGTTTCTTTTATTTTGTAATTGTATTTTGTAATCAGATCAATCAAATGTGGTGATTGTATAATCCAGAGGATTGTCTCAATAATCAGTTTTCATTGCCAAATCTCAACCATGTGTTTATTTTCTGTGATTATAAATGCAAAGGTTATACAATTGTTTTCACGCCACCTAGTATATTGTAAGTTAAGACAAACCATGCTCATGAGAAGACGGGTTGTGCCCATGACCCTAGTTAGTGTTAGTTTAGCGTGGACAGTCCATGCCTAATCATAGATGGTTTGTTCTTAATTTACATATACAAGAATTTCTTGAAAGATAGTATTTTGGCTTGTAGCTAGAATACATCACTACCACATTGATTGACCAAATTATGAAATTAGTACAAAATACCTCAAACCATTGAATATAGAGTTAGTGGTGGATCCGATACCCTAAGTCTTCCTTTCATTTGATAAAAATATAAAACCTCTTGCTTTCAGTAAAATTAGTTCATAATCTAAATCACCAAATCTCTGCCTTTTAATTACTTTGGAATTCAGTTCTTATAATTGAGTTAATTCCTAGTCCCTGTGGATCGACACCCGTACTCCCGCTTTACTACTAAATCCATTTGCATATTTAACAGGTTAAATATATCTTGATTTTGACACGATCAGAGCCGCTGAAGATGGTAAATGCAGAGTTGTTTGAGTGACTTGGGCGCGGGGCTGCTGAGTAAGAATATAGAGCTGCTGGTAGTGATAGTGAACTTAGAGCTTGTTAATAATGACTTGACAGCAGAGAGTGCTGCTGAGATGGTGAGGGCGAGCACTGAATTGCTAGGTGATTAGGTAGCTTGATGGCGATGAGTAAGCATAGAGTTGCTTAAGTGGTCAAGTAGCTTGATGGTGGTGAATATCAAGAAGGTGGGCACGGAACTGAGGAGGACCTAGGCACAACGTGGTTGAATGAGTGGGGCTATCGAGGTAACGAGCACGTCGTGCTGCTGAGCTGGTGAGTTTGGAGCCACGATTATAGAGATAGTGAGCTTGGAGTTTGAAGTGGTGACCTTATGAGTGTAGTGTCGTTTATGGTTGTGACGGCTGTCGTTTTGGGGCGTAGAGCCTGTGCTTGAGGTATCAAGGATCCTTGGGTTTTGCGAGCAAGAGCTCAGTGATTAATAATCCTCGACGATCAAGCGACCAATAATTGTGAGCTTGTTGCTACGGAGAGAGCTTTGGAAAGTCCTAATGCGGCTTTAATACCGGTGTTTGATCATTCTTCAGGCTTGGGCATGTTCCCAAGGTTAATTTCCACATGCTCGAGATTGTCTTCAAGGCCAGTATATTCTATATGTAAATGCAGAAAAACGAAAGGAGCTTTGAAAGCACAAGAACATAACGGCTAGTTCATGCCTCTCTTTTGAACCCTAGTACGTCGTTGGAATCCTTATCTGCAAAACAGACAAGGGGTGAGCGCACCTTTGCCTCTCGTGGCAAAGGCCCTCCGATGCCAAAGTTAGTGTCACGTACTAATAGAAAACCCTAAATTATCAGTAGGTAAACAACTCGAATGCTGAGTATTGCGTAATGCATACCTTTACCTCTAGGTTTACCTCATATTTATAGCTTCACGGATGCTTGCTGTCCTAGTATCCTCATTGCCCTAATGTTTCCTATCTCGTATAGGAACCCCAGAATATCTTGGATTCTCGTTCCCTTATTCATTCATCACCTCAGACCATTTAGGACTCTTTCCCATAGCTGGCCGAACATCCCATTTCCATTGGGTATTTTTTCCAGATCTTATTTCTTCAAGATCCTATTTCCTTACTAGATGTCTCTGCTTTGGAAGCTTCCAAAGCGTTCCCCATAACTGAGGCTACTTCCCAGAATACTTTTCCCGTTCGGCCCTCTCGTTGCAGAATAGATTTCTCGGACCAATGACTTCACATGCCACTGTCTTTTTACCAAACTCATGGTCTAATAACTACTCGTGTTTATTGGATCAAGCCCTTGTTTGGACAGCTTCGACCAAGGACATCCCATGCCTTTGGTCCATATATCCGTTCACTGTCTTGCTCAACGACTATCATTATACAGTAGTGTCACGTACCACGTGTACGGGCCATCAATTTGCTTTTTCAGGAATACCTCCCTACAATTGCTCCCCAGCTTTACTCGTTATTTTCTCGTAATATGACGAGCAAAGCTTTTAAGCACCAAGCAAAGTTCTCATTTTTTGCTCCTGCACCTCATTGCTCGTATTTGGTGCAACTTTCATCATTAGTCCAGGCAAAACATCCCATCGTTTGGTCTAGGCAGGCTTTTCCAACTCTTAACTTTGCACGCGGCATGCCCTGCTCCGCCCTCAATTAATGCGTATAGCCGTCTTTCGTGAAACGAGACGTACAAACGGCGTTCCGTGGTGACATTTCACGTACGTCCCCAACTTTCTTTTAGGGTATATGTGGGATTTCGTCCCCATTTTTTAAACCCACTTTCTCTCTTTAGACTCCCTCTACAGAAAGAAGATTCAAGCATACCCGCCATTGGAACTCTGCTCACCATCTTGCAGTTTTCTCTTTATGCGCCTAGAAACTTCCGCTTGCCACATCGTAAGTCATCATTCCTCCATTCTCCCCCATCCCTCTTGTTGATTTTGGGGTTTGTAAGGTCGCCTTAGGGTTTCTTCGTTCCCTTTACCTTAATCTGTAAAACCCATCTCTTTAAGTAATGGGGAGGTTCAGACGACATTGTAACACTCATCAAGCGATGGCCAATTTCAGATCTCGTTACGAGATCCCTGACAACTTAGACACTACACTCGCTCTTGAGGACTCTGTTTGAGAGAGTCCAGACAACGATACTCTCCATATCCCTGTTGTCGCCGTTGTAGAAGGCAAAGTTTGGTTCCCCCTGGCTCCCCTGCTTCGTCAGGTCCTTGCCTACTACCGTCTGTCCCCGATGCAGGTTTCTGCTAACTTTTTTCGCGTAGTTATGGGCACAAATGCTCTGAACCAAATGTTAGGCACCTCTTTTGGTTTACACGATATCCACCACCTATACAGCATTTCTAGGGCCAAAGATGCTCTAACCTACTACCTTAAGAGTAGGGATTCTAGGAAAAAGCTTGTACTGGAATTGCCTGACTCTGCTCGAGGGTATGATGATGATTTCTTCATTGTCAAAGGGAACTGATCAATAAAAACCGAGGTGCTGGACCGATCAATAAAAACCGAGGCATAGAGCCGATTGCTTGCAGGATTGACCTGTTTCAATAAGAGATATACAGAATGTGTATATGTGATGATGATTAGTTAGATGTAAGCAGATATGATGATGCAGACTCGATGTGATAGTGACGATGCAATTGATGCTGATGTGCACGGGCCCGTGCGTGTGTGTTTGATTTAAGCATAAAGCTTCTTTCAAGTTCCAGACTTGAGCATTCAGAGCGTAGAGCTCGAGCATTCGAATGGCAGAATTCAAGCATTCAAAGTACTGGACAGGCTTTGAGCATCCAGTACACAGTGGTTGGGCATTCAAAGCGTAGAGCCTGAGCATTTAAGGTATAAACCTTAAGCATTCGAACATAGAGCTCGAGCATCCAGTACGCAGTGGTTGGGCATTCAAACGTAGAGCTTGAGCATTCAAGTGTAGAACTTGAGCATCCAGTACACAGTGGTTGGGCATTCGAAAAGCTTCAAGCATTCAAAATGTTAGATTTTGAGCATTCAAAGTACAGGCTTTGAGCATCTAGTACGCAGTGGTTGGGCATTCAAACGTAGAGCTTAAGCATTTAAGTGTAGAACTTGAGAATAGATGATATCTTGTTGTTTGGGGCGGCGTGGAGCCAGTTGAAGATTGTTTACTGTAACGACCCTGATTTTTGGTAAATAAAAATTTCGTTAAAAATTTGAATTTTATTTTAATACTTGGATTTCATTTTTAACACCCAAAAATCGGTCGTTATTGGCTTATGAAAATTTTGATAAATTTTTAAATTTTATTTTAATTGCTTGGATTGCTTTAAAATTTCCTTTTAAATTCTAATAATCCGTCATAATTAGATTTGAAACTTGGAAAATTGAATTATTTTACTCCGGACAATTTAGTCCTTCTCCCATGACTAGTATACTTGCAAACGTACTCGTATATTTTCCCTAATAAGTAAATAATATCTTTAAATTATATTTCTGAAATCCTACTTAGCAAGCATAGTTAGCTTTTAACCGATTAGTTAGCAAACCCTAACTACCTTTGGCTTAGTGATGCATCGATGCCGGAGTGGTTAGTAGAAAAATTTTGGTCTTTGCCTTGACCGTCGGCTTGACCGCTTGCTTTGGCTTGGCTAGGTCGCTGGCATCGGTCATCGTTAGACTGCCTCGCCAGGCATCGGGCCTCTGTGCCCGCCGCCTCGATGTCGGCTCATTGTCGCGCTGCCTCGCCTCTGTCGGTTACCGCTTTGCCTTGGCGCTGCTGTCGCGCTGCCGCCTTGGCGTCGGCTCATTGTCGCGCTTTGCCTTGGCGTCGTCATTGCCGCGCTGCTCGCCTTGGCGTCATTGCCGCGCCGCTGCCTTGCCTTAGGCGTCGGCTCATTGTCGCGCCTGCCTCGCCTAGGCTCGGCTCATTGCCGCTTGCCTTGGCGTCGGCTCATTGTCGCGCTGCCTCGCCAGCGTCGGTCGCATTGTCGGTCTCGCCTCGCCTAGCGCTGGACAACTGTCGGGTTACTCGCCTGTTGCCATCGGGTTACGCCTTGGCGCTGGTCGCGCTTGCTTTTGCTTTGGCGTTGCTGGGCTCCTCTCGCCTTGCCTTGGCTACGCTTTGGCCACCGCATGGCCACCGCTTCTACCGGGCTGCCTTGGCCTTTGTTTGGCCATCGGCTGCTTTGGCCACCGCCACCGCTGGCTAACGCGCTTGGCCATCAGCCTGGTTACTCGCCACCGCAGCCGCTATTATCGCCGCTTTGGCCATTACCACACCGCCGCTTTGCCATCAGGCTACCTTGGCCATGCTCACGCCTTGCCTTGGCGTTTGGCACCGTTGGGCTTTAATGTTCCGTTATTTGGCGATTTTCTACTAGATAAAAATCTCGCTGTTTATTCGTAAATATTTTGAATTTTTTTTTTTTTAATCGCTTATAATCCGTTATAATTAGATTCATTAAGGTCAAAACCTATTCTTCTTCACAACGGTCAGCAAGACCATTTTCGTTAGACAAGAACATTGGCATATTGTTTTCCCTAATCACTAAGGTTAATCCCCTAATCACTCGACTTGTTTAATTATCCTACTTAGCAAGTTCCAGTGATCCTAATTAGGTCATTTGGAAACCCTAACTAAAACCTTGACCAAAGTCAACCTTGAATCTTTATCCATTGGACGATAAAGGCTAGGGTAATCTTTATCCATGGGACAATAGATACTAGGGTAATCTTTATCCATTGGACAATAGATACTAGGGTAGTCTTTATCCATTGGTTATTACATGCTAGGAAGACCTTTGACCATTGGACAATAGTTGTTAGGGAGAAGACCAAGTTTGACTAGTAGTTGAAATAGTCTAGTCAAAAGCAAATAGTGTACTCCATGATGACTTTCCTTGGACCATTGGTTAATAACCGCTAGAGGAAAACTTTACCCATTGGATAATAGATGTTAGGATTTGCCAAATAGGATGACAAGACAAGTCATGTACTTCCTCATCATTACTTCTTTCACCCATTGGTTAATAACCGCTAGGGAAATGTTAGACCCTTGGACAATAACCATTAGGGAAATTATTATCCCTTGGATAATAGCATTGTCCAATATTCCCATGGGATTCTTAGTGAAAGATATGATAGTACCTTCTCCTACAAAAAGAATAATCATTAACCATGTGTGCATTTAAGTAGACTTGTCCTTATCCTCCTTGTCTACCACAAATGTACACATATATATATAGATATATATATATATATATATATATACATATAAGTACTTTGACCAAGATAGAGAATCGGCTAGGGAGAGAGAAGAGGGGGGCCGAATGTGAGGAGAGAGAGAGTGAGGTGTGTGTATGTACCTTTGGCCACTTGTCCAAGCCACCTAATAGCCTTAAGCCTATTTGTTACATGCCAACCCATGCCTAGTCAAACCTAGCCAATGATTCTAGTCTTTCTTCCAAGTAGACCCATTCTAGGACAAGACTACACCATGACCACCTCATCATTGTTTGGACCCTCATCATTACCTAGATACACTTGGTTGGAGTACTATAGCATGACAAGACTAGTCATGTGTACTTTGCCATACAAAGAGAATAATCATAAGCCATGTGTACATTTAAGTAGTTTGTCCTTACCTTCCTTGTTCTTTCCATAAATATACATATAGATATACACATATATATATAAATATATATATATATACATACATGATCATACTTTGACCAAGAGAGAGAGAGAGGGCCGAATGGAGAGGGAGAGGGAGAGTGAGTGCAAGTGTATTGTACTTGGACATGTGCATTGTACTTTGACACTATTTGACCTAGATACACTTGAATGATGTACTTTGGATTGACAAGACAAGACCATGGAGCAAATCCATGGGAAGAGAGAGAGGGAGATGGCCGAATGAGAGGGAGAGGAAAGGTGAAGTGTATTTGTGTTGTACTTTGACATGTGGGTATCCTTGAACACTATTTGACCTAGAAACACTTGAATGATGTACTTGGACTTGACAAGACAAGACCATGGAGCAAATCCATGGGGAGAGAGAGAGTGATGTGGCCGAATAGGGAGAAGGGGAGAGTGAGGTGTATGTGCATTAAACCTAGACACATGGTTGTACTTTGACACTATTTCACCAAGTGGCACTTAGTTGGCATACTATTGCATGACAAGACTAGACAATAGGAACAAATTTATGGGGGAGAGAGAGAGTAATGGCCGGCCAAGTGGAGTGAGGGGGGAAGCTCCATTTTGCCTATAAATAGCATCCATTCCATGCCTTTCAACTCACACCTTCACCATTCAACTTCTCTCTCTAGAAAGCTTAGTGTTCTTGCTTGTTCTTGCCTTGTTCTTGAGTGTTCTTGAAGTTCTTCCCTTGTTCTTCAAGAAACTCATTCTAAGCCGCCACTAAACCACCACTCCACCACCCTTCGATCCATAAGAGTTTAGTAGTTTAGTCAAGATTTAGTTTCGAGAGAAACCTTTCTCTTTCGAAGCTACCGGAAGCCCACCGTAAGCCGTTACTCCGACGAAATTCCCGTAGCCACCCTACCGCCAAGAAGAACGGTAGAGTTCTTGAACCTACTTATCCTAACTATAATTGTATGCATGTCAAATTGAATGTAGTATAATCATCCATAATCCTAAATATATGTTAGACACTACTTCTTGTCGTAGTTTTAACCTAGCTAAGTCGTTATAATGAAAGCATGATAATGATAGTTTATTTTCTTAAAACGTTGGATGCATGATAGTTAGTGAACTTAATATTGCCATTGGATGATTAAGCATGATTAGAATCAACTTAAGATATAACTTCGTGTAAAAGTAATCGCATGTTGATCTTTTAACTTAACTATAAGCTTATATTCCATTGCTTGTGATATTATAACAAAGCATATGGTGGATTACCACCCCGTCCGCACATGTGGCGTTATGCTTTAAGTAATGGTTATGGATCTACTATGTACTTGCTTGTATTACTTGTGGTAAAGTAACAAAGCATATGGTGGATTACCACCCCAAGGGCGTCCGCACATGTGGCGTTATGCTTTAAGTAATGATTATGGACATGCTATGTACTTGCTTGGATTATACTTACCTTAAGTATACAACCATGAGTTAAACGGTTAAGGTATCAAAGCTAGATAGTAGAACTTGTTTACTAAAGTACTAAAGAAGAATGAGCATGCCAAATAATGAATTTCTAGGTCAATAAACATATGTTGTTTTCCCACAAAGGAAGAGAGAACGGATTTTTGTAATATATTATTGTCTGAGGGTGATTATGAACATGTATGTATATTTGTTGCATTACTTGTTGCTGATAAAACATAAGTGGCTTTAAGTAATAATTTGAGTACGATTAGGTAATATAGAGTTGGATGATCTTGCTAGTTTAGTTTCAAGATTACTTTAAAGTGATTCGTCCCGCCACGGAGTCTATGCATGATTACGAGACACGAAAACCGGAAAATAGAAACATGACACTTAAGGAATGGTTGATATGGATAAAAAGGATTTTTGAGACTACATAATGGCCGGACTTGGTAGCCTTATGTGAGTTGTGAAAACCCGCAAGGTGGCCGGACTTGGTAGCCCTTTGTGTGGACTTGCGAAAACTGCAATGAGGCGGACTTGGTAGCCCATTGTGTAGATTGCTAATGGAGCCGGACGTGGTAGCTTCATTGGCAATTGGGCTTGGTTATCCGCGAGAGGAGCCAATGCGAGATTTTGTAACGTGGGCCGGACTTGGTAGCCCGTTGAATGACAAATGATTTTCTTAAAAAGAAATGGTGACACAATACGATGAGTCGCGTAGGAGAAACCAAGAAAGACATGACACCAACGCAAGCAGGATAGTGAATGCGGATGTATCATGGTTAATTATGTTGTTAAATGAGTATATGTGATTATTGATATGACTATTTGTTGTAAGTTATGGGTTAACCGGTTGGATTATTCTATTGAGCTTTGTAGCTCACGGTGTTACCTTTGTGGTGACCCCGACATATTATGCTGGTGGCGATTAATGTGTCAGACTTTATAGATGAGCAGCATGAACAGTACACTTTGGAGGCCTTCGGAGCCGAGGAGCTTGCAAGGATGGAAGAAGAGGCGGAGCAGTAGTTAACCTTAGTTTATCCCCTCCTTTGTTGAATAAAAGTACTCTTGGGAGAATTATGATGTAATAATGAGCTAGACTCTCTTTTACGATTCAATAAAAATGTATATTTAACGTACCCAAAATTCGGGCGTTACAACTTGGTATCAGAGCTTTAGGTTCAAAACCTCGGCCATGGGTAGAATGGGTAGCCTTTAAGATTTAAGATAAGCTTGACCGTTGCACAAACGTGACTTGAGTTTAAGTTTACCGTCCCAAATTGGGTGGAATTCTGACAAAACAATCTTCGGATTGAAGCAAGGTGTGGAAATTGGCAGTACCACCAAGCTGGGAATTCCCGAACAATTGGATGATGACTTAAATCAAGAATCGAATGTGGAACATAGAAATGTCGATGTTTCTTTAACATTAGTAAAACTTGACTTAAAACACTACTAATTGAGGTTTAAAACTTTCCTTTGTAGATGGATCACCTAACCAACCTGATAGTTGGAGCTCACCAACTCGAGGTCACCCTAGAAACTATGACCATCCGACTGATGGAGAAGCCTGACTATATTATCATGATACTCGCAGAAATCCGTGACTTCAAAAAAGTACAGCATCATACCCCTACCCCTGTGGAAGATGACCCTTGGTTTCTTGTAATGTTCCCAATCCTGTGTGCCTTCCGTGTATTCTTTGGAGCCCTCCCCCGATGGAAAACTTTACATATGGTGAAGAAGAAACTAGAGACAAGAAGGTTGCTCATGAGGTGACTAAGGAAGGAGAAGCTAGTGAGAGAAAGGATGAGCCCGAGGAGGACGAAGTTCTAGCCTAGCCCTAAAGCCAAGAATACTATCTAAGAGTCCCTAAATAAACCTGGCAATAGTTGTAATCCTTTGGATGTAGAATCTTTTAAACTAGGATCACTGTTGTTAGGCCTTTTGATGTAAAATAGGAAAAATGTAAGACTCTTGATGTATTAATCTTAAGACTACTATAAGCCGCCTATGATGTACTTGTTTTCCCTAAGTAATGGAATTATGTGTTTCTTTTATATGTACATGTGTCCTTACAAGACTACCCTTTCACACCGATAAGTCTAACACATAATTTTCTTATTATTGTAGATATGGCTAACTGTACCTCTGCTACACCATTCACCTTTGCGGACCTGCTTACGTACAAAGCTCTGCTTGCACCCGAGAGTTACATCCCTATACCCCACTTGGGTATATTTGACCCTGCCGCTGGCGAGCACACCTTCGAGGTTCTCGTGTCACCTTTAGCTGAGACCATGGACTTGGAGACCTTACATTTATCACTTAGTGACGTTGTTGAGGATGCCCGACAACGAGGGGAGTATTGGCTCGAGAAGTGGGAGAAGGAATGGAAGGAGGAGTTACGAGTATATTTTGGACTTATCCCACGTAGAGTCGTAATTTCAGAATAAAGTCCCGAAGGTTGTAGTCACAATTGTGTGAATACAAACTTAGACCATGTATTAAGAGCATGTAAGATCATTCCATTTGTATTAGGAGAAATCGTGTCATAGTAGAATTCTATGCTTATGATTGTATCTCTCTTTTATCTATAAAAAGCTTGTTTCCTTCAAAGGAGTACTGCCGCATACTATTCTTTAATGACACCCTTATTACAAAGGACAATTATTTTAGTGACACAGGTTGCAAAATAATCTGTTGCTTGTTACGGGTACTGTGGCACACTATCATAGACATTTTTTTTCTTTTATCGATGATTCGATGAGAAGCTATTTGTGATAAATATTTTTCCACACCTCCTAAGAAACGAGAACGGAACCTAACACCTAGAGCCGGGCCTACCCATCCGGCGCGGCCAAAACCGCACCCTCCAACCTCCAATTATCAAAATTTCAAACTCCCAATTATCAACCTTCAACCTCCAAATTCAAATTTCAAAACTCAATCATTTCCCTCCTCCACTCACCCTCACCCGGCCTATATGTACCCCACCACCACCTCCCATTTCCTTATCCTTTTCTCTTCATCTCTCTTACCATCTCATTCCCCAACCCGAACCATGGCCACCCGACGACGAGGATTTCCGGAAGACGCCGCGTTCCGAGAAATCGAGCGAACCGAGCTCACCCTAACAACCCAAGCGCTGCGGTTGCAACCCTTCATCTTCCTCCTGTTCTGTGTCGTGCTGACAATGGGCATGCCACGATGGTTCGGTAGGAACAACCGCCTCCGCACCTTCCGGTGCTGTGTTCTCGCTGTGACCATCGCACTCGAGGTGTTCGTTAGGGAATACGAACGTCGTTTGATCCAAGCCTTCAATGATAGGTGGTAGAACGAGGCACGTCAATGGCACCATAGCCATTATTATCTGCTTTTCCTTACTTTTTCGTGTACCTAATGATGCCTGTAGGCATGTAGTATGTTGATCTTATGTCATCTTAAGAAATTTTATTTTGCTCGTCTACCACAATCTGTCTGGTTCATTGCGTGCTAACTTCATAACAAAACCCCTAAGTTCGAGTAACACCACCATTTCGGAAGAGTGCAGTTGTTAGTCTAAAGTGAGTAGCGAGTGCGGACTAGAAATAGCCAACCTACGCCTAACCTGTGACTTAAGAGTGACTTGCTTCTTTTAAGGGGGATAGACGATGATTCCAAGACCGATATAGTAATTAAGCCTAACCCGTAGTCACGTGCGAATTTCGAGGACGAAATTATTTTAAGGGGGATAGGTTGTAACGACCACGATTTTTGGTAAATAAAAATTTCGTTAAAAATTTGAATTTTATTTTAATACTTGGATTTCATTTTTAACACCCAAAAATCGGTCGTTATTGGCTTATGAAAATTTTGATAAATTTTTAAATTTTATTTTAATTGCTTGGATTGCTTTAAAATTTCCTTTTAAATTCTAATAATCCGTCATAATTAGATTTGAAACTTGGAAAATTGAATTATTTTACTCCGGACAATTTAGTCCTTCTCCCATGACTAGTATACTTGCAAACGTACTCGTATATTTTACCTAATAAGTAAATAATATCTTTAAATTATATTTCTCGGCTGGAAATCCTACTTAGCAAGCATAGTTAGCTTTTAACCGATTAGTTAGCAAACCCTAACTACCTTTGGCTTAGTGATGCATCGATGCCGGAGTGGTTAGTAGAAAAATTTTGGTCTTTGCCTTGACCGTCGGCTTGACCGCCTTGCTTTGGCTTGGCAGCTAGGTCGCCTAGGCATCGGGTCATCGTTAGACTGCCGCCAGCATCGGGCCTCGCCTGCCTCGCCTGGTGTCGGCTCATTGTCGCCGCTTTGCCTTTGGCGTCTGTCGCGCCTGGCTCAGCGTCGGCTCATTGTCGCGCTGCTGCCTTGGCGTCGGCTCATTGTCGCGCCTGCCTCGCCTCAGTGCCTCGCCTCGCCTCGGCGTCGGCTCATTGTCGCGCCTGCCTCGGCGTCGGCTCATTGTCGCGCCTGCCTCGGCGTCGGCTCATTGTCGCGCCTGCCTCGCCGTCGGGTCGTTGTCGGGTCTGCCTCGCCTAGGCGTCGGGACAACTGTCCGGGTTGCTCGCCTGGTTGCCATCGGGTTCGCTTGGCGTCGGGTCGCGCTTGCTTTTGCTTTGGCGTTCTTTGGTGCCTTGCTCGCCTTGCCTTGGCTACGCTTTGGCCACCGGCAGCACGCTTGCTATCGGGTCGCCTTGGCCAGCTTTGGCCATCGGGCTGCCTTTTGCCACCGCTGGCCATCGCTATTACGGGTCGCTTTGCAGCACAGCTGGGTTGCTCGGCCACCGCTGGCAGCTATTATCGGGCTGCCTTTGGCCTTTGTTGTTGGCCACCGCCGCCACCGCTTTGCCATCAGGCTACCTTGGCCATGCTCACGCCTTGCCTTGGCGTTTGGCACCGTTGGGCTTTAATGTTCCGTTATTTGGCGATTTTCTACTAGATAAAAATCTCGCTGTTTATTCGTAAATATTTTGAATTTTCTTTTAATCGCTTATAATCCGTTATAATTAGATTCATTAAGGTCAAAACCTATTCTTCTTCACAACGGTCAGCAAGACATTTTCGTTAGACAAGAACATTGGCATATTGTTTTCCCTAATCACTAAGGTTAATCCCCTAATCACTCGACTTGTTTAATTATCCTACTTAGCAAGTTCCAGTGATCCTAATTAGGTCATTTGGAAACCCTAACTAAAACCTTGACCAAAGTCAACCTTGAATCTTTATCCATTGGACGATAAAGGCTAGGGTAATCTTTATCCATGGGACAATAGATACTAGGGTAATCTTTATCCATTGGACAATAGATACTAGGGTAGTCTTTATCCATTGGTTATTACATGCTAGGAAGACCTTTGACCATTGGACAATAGTTGTTAGGGAGAAGACCAAGTTTGACTAGTAGTTGAAATAGTCTAGTCAAAAGCAAATAGTGTACTCCATGATGACTTTCCTTGGACCATTGGTTAATAACCGCTAGGGAAAACTTTACCCATTGGATAATAGATGTTAGGATTTGCCAAATAGGATGACAAGACAAGTCATGTACTTCCTCATCATTACTTCTTTCACCCATTGGTTAATAACCGCTAGGGAAATGTTAGACCCTTGGACAATAACCATTAGGGAAATTATTATCCCTTGGATAATAGCATTGTCCAATATTCCCATGGGATTCTTAGTGAAAGATATGATAGTACCTTCTCCTACAAAAAGAATAATCATTAACCATGTGTGCATTTAAGTAGACTTGTCCTTATCCTCCTTGTCTACCACAAATGTACACATATATATATAGATATATATATATATATATATATATATATACATATAAGTACTTTGACCAAGATAGAGAATCGGCTAGGGAGAGAGAAGAGGGGGGCCGAATGTGAGGAGAGAGAGAGTGAGGTGTGTGTATGTACCTTTGGCCACTTGTCCAAGCCACCTAATAGCCTTAAGCCTATTTGTTACATGCCAACCCATGCCTAGTCAAACCTAGCCAATGATTCTAGTCTTTCTTCCAAGTAGACCCATTCTAGGACAAGACTACACCATGACCACCTCATCATTGTTTGGACCCTCATCATTACCTAGATACACTTGGTTGGAGTACTATAGCATGACAAGACTAGTCATGTGTACTTTGCCATACAAAGAGAATAATCATAAGCCATGTGTACATTTAAGTAGTTTGTCCTTACCTTCCTTGTTCTTTCCATAAATATACATATAGATATACACATATATATATAAATATATATATATATACATACATGATCATACTTTGACCAAGAGAGAGAGAGGGCCGAATGGAGAGGGAGAGGGAGAGTGAGTGCAAGTGTATTGTACTTGGACATGTGCATTGTACTTTGACACTATTTGACCTAGATACACTTGAATGATGTACTTTGGATTGACAAGACAAGACCATGGAGCAAATCCATGGGAAGAGAGAGAGGGAGATGGCCGAATGAGAGGGAGAGGAAAGGTGAAGTGTATTTGTGTTGTACTTTGACATGTGGGTATCCTTGAACACTATTTGACCTAGAAACACTTGAATGATGTACTTGGACTTGACAAGACAAGACCATGGAGCAAATCCATGGGGAGAGAGAGAGTGATGTGGCCGAATAGGGAGAAGGGGAGAGTGAGGTGTATGTGCATTAAACCTAGACACATGGTTGTACTTTGACACTATTTCACCAAGTGGCACTTAGTTGGCATACTATTGCATGACAAGACTAGACAATAGGAACAAATTTATGGGGGAGAGAGAGAGAGTAATGGCCGGCCAAGTGGAGTGAGGGGGGAAGCTCCATTTTGCCTATAAATAGCATCCATTCCATGCCTTTCAACTCACACCTTCACCATTCAACTTCTCTCTCTAGAAAGCTTAGTGTTCTTGCTTGTTCTTGCCTTGTTCTTGAGTGTTCTTGAAGTTCTTCCCTTGTTCTTCAAGAAACTCATTCTAAGCCGCCACTAAACCACCACTCCACCACCCTTCGATCCATAAGAGTTTAGTAGTTTAGTCAAGATTTAGTTTCGAGAGAAACCTTTCTCTTTCGAAGCTACCGGAAGCCCACCGTAAGCCGTTACTCCGACGAAATTCCCGTAGCCACCCTACCGCCAAGAAGAACGGTAGAGTTCTTCGAACCTACTTATCCTAACTATAATTGTATGCATGTCGAATTGAATGTAGTATAATCATCCATAATCCTAAATATATGTTAGACACTACTTCTTGTCTTAGTTTTAACCTAGCTAAGTCGTTATAATGAAAGCATGATAATGATAGTTTATTTTCTTAAAACGTTGGATGCATGATAGTTAGTGAACTTAATATTGCCATTGGATGATTAAGCATGATTAGAATCAACTTAAGATATAACTTCGTGTAAAAGTAATCGCATGTTGATCTTTTAACTTAACTATAAGCTTATATTCCATTGCTTGTGATATTATAACAAAGCATATGGTGGATTACCACCCCAAGGGCGTCCGCACATGTGGCGTTATGCTTTAAGTAATGGTTATGGATCTACTATGTACTTGCTTGTATTACTTGTGGTAAAGTAACAAAGCATATGGTGGATTACCACCCCAAGGGCGTCCGCACATGTGGCGTTATGCTTTAAGTAATGATTATGGACATGCTATGTACTTGCTTGGATTATACTTACCTTAAGTATACAACCATGAGTTAAACGGTTAAGGTATCAAAGCTAGATAGTAGAACTTGTTTACTAAAGTACTAAAGAAGAATGAGCATGCCAAATAATGAATTTCTAGGTCAATAAACATATGTTGTTTTCCCACAAAGGAAGAGAGAACGGATTTTTGTAATATATTATTGTCTGAGGGTGATTATGAACATGTATGTATATTTGTTGCATTACTTGTTGCTGATAAAACATAAGTGGCTTTAAGTAATAATTTGAGTACGATTAGGTAATATAGAGTTGGATGATCTTGCTAGTTTAGTTTCAAGATTACTTTAAAGTGATTCGTCCCGCCGCGGAGTCTATGCATGATTACGAGACACGAAAACCGGAAAATAGAAACATGACACTTAAGGAATGGTTGATATGGATAAAAAGGATTTTTGAGACTACATAATGGCCGGACTTGGTAGCCTTATGTGAGTTGTGAAAACCGCAAGGTGGCCGGACTTGGTAGCCCTTTGTGTGGACTTGCGAAAACCGCAATGAGGCGGACTTGGTAGCCCATTGTGTAGATTGCTAATGGAGCCGGACGTGGTAGCTTCATTGACAATTGGGCTTGGTTATCCGCGGAGAGGAGCCAATGCGAGATTTTGTAACGTGGCCGGACTTGGTAGCCCGTTGAATGACAAATGATTTTCTTAAAATGAAATGGTGACACAATACGATGAGTCGCGTAGGAGAAACCAAGAAAGACATGACACCAACGCAAGCAGGATAGTGAATGCAGATGTATCATGGTTAATTATGTTGTTAAATGAGTATATGTGATTATTGATATGACTATTTGTTGTAAGTTATGGGTTAGCGGGTTGGATTATTCTATTGAGCTTTTGTAGCTCACGGTGTTACCTTTGTGGTGACCCTGACATATTATACTGGGGGCGACGCTGGTATAATGTGTCAGACTTTATAGATGAGCAGCATGAACAGTACACTTTGGAGGCCTTCGGAGCCGAGGAGCTTGCAAGGATGGAAGAAGAGGCGGAGCAGTAGTTAACCTTAGTTTATCCCCTCCTTTGTTGAATAAAAGTACTCTTGGGAGAATTATGATGTAATAATGAGCTAGACTCTCTTTTACTATTCAATAAAAATGTATATTTAACGTACCCAAAATTCGGGGCGTTACATTTACGGTGTGGAGCCAGTTGAGATAATGGGCTTGGAGCCGCTGAGTTACTTGGTAGTGATGAACTCAGAGCTGCTGATAATGAATATGGGCTTGGAGCCGCTGAGTAGTGGGCTTGGAACTGTTGAGTTTGTTTGATAATGAGTATGAGGGCGTAGAGTCGCTAAGATGATAGATGCTGGTATAGAGCTGCTGACAAGGTGCTGAGTAGGTAGATACGGGCATGGAGCCTGCTGAGTTGTGGATACAAGCATGGAGCCTACCAAAGTAGCTAGCATAGAGCTGCCGAGGTGACTATGATAGTTGTTGAATAGTTGTGATTGGTGACTATAGGCTTGGAGCCGTTAAGGTGGTGAACATGGGCGTAGAGTTGCCGAGCTGAGTATTTGTTGGGTGAAGGCGAGCTTAGAGCTGCTGAAGTAGGTGTTAAGCTGCTAAGGTTGTGAGCATAGAGCTACTAGGTGAACGGGCATAGAGCCGCTGAACGACTGCGGGCATAAAGCCGCTGAGTGACTTGATAGGGTAGTGAGTATAGGCGTAGAGCCGCTTAATGGGAGTTTGAAGCAGTGGTATTGCTGAGATAGTGAGCGTAGAGCTACTGATAGCGAGCGTAGGGCTGCTGGATGGTTTGGGCACGCAATGCTGCTGAACTATCGATGAGGGCGAGCACTGAACTGCTAGGTTATTAGGTAGCTTGATGGTGGTGAATATGCATAGAGCTGCTTAAGTGGCTTGAGCATGGAGCTTGGTTAGTGTTATTGAGATAGTGAGCTGTTCAGCGATCATGATGGAGATGGTAGTTTTGAGAGCTCGGGGCTGACAGTCCTCGATGGTCAAGTGACTGGTAATTGCCGTGATAGAGAGAGACAATGCTGATGGTGTTTGAACATGCCCCCAAGGATAGTTGCATTTTGCTCGGGAATGCCCCCAAGGCAAGATTCCGCATGCTCGGGATTGTCCCCAAGGCAAGATTCCACATGCTTGGGATTGTCCCCAAGGCTAGTTCTTGACCATATTCCATTTTGATTCTGTTGACTTGTTGACCCAAAGTGCCATAAGGTTTGTTAAATGCTTCGGCTATTAATGTCGTCAGAGATTTCCATCACCTCGACTGATGGGGTGATTCACACATACGCTCTAGGAGATTTCTATTGCCTCCTTTAGTAAATTCAACTTGTTTTGGGAGATTTCCATCGCCTCCATTAACGGGATGCCTTCTGGAGGCTGAACACTTTCTGGAAGCTGGCCATACAAATGCTTTCTGGAAGCAACATAAACACCTTCTGAAGGGTTTTAGCAATACGATGCCCTTTTCGAAGGATTTTAGCGACATAGATGCCTTCTGAAGGGCTGAAGTATGCACTAGGTTATTGCAAGCTTTATACAGGTGCTTTTTCTTATTGGCTGTTCACTCAATGTTTTAAGTGGAAGCCACACGATTGTTTTGCTGGCCTGTTGTTTGAACGACTTGGGCACAAGGCTACTGACTATGAGTATAGAGTTGCTGGTAGTGATAGTGAACTTAGAGTTGTTGAGATGGCTTGAGTATAGGCATGGGGCCACTAAAAAGGTGAACATGGTCATATGGCCAATGAGTTTGTCGGCGTGGAGCCGCCGAGATAGTGAATATGGAGCTTGAAGCATGGTGCTGCCGATAGTAAGCACAGGGCTGCTGAGATAATGAGCACGGGGAGCTGCTGAATGGAGCTACTGGGAGGAGTGGACCTGCTGAGAGGAGCCGTGGAGATTGGACCTGCTGAGCGCAAGGCTGCCTGAGCATAGAATTGCTCGGAGTTTATGAAACCCAACAAGGTTGTGAATATGACAAGGCATGTGCATGGTGCTACTAAAGAGCAAATGTGAGGCTTTTGAGTTATGAAGGCAGAGCTGCTGACATGGAGATGAAAGTGCGAAGGAAGGAGCTATGGAGATGTGAAGTGCGAAGCAAGGAGCTATGGAGATGTGAAGTGCGAAGCCACTTTAATACTGTTGACATGGTGCTAATTGTAAAGTTTGCTCAGGACTAGTTACGAGGTTATCTTGCAGCTTCTTTGACTTGGCTCAGCCGGTCATAGACACAAAGCTTGATGTGGTTGGTCCTGATAACTTCAAGGATCGAAATCCGAGAGAACCCTGCCATTAACGTTTAAACTGTTTAGAAAACAGCAGTGGATAGGAAAATAACATGCAACAGGCTTGGAGTCGACCACGGGCCGAAGTCCTTTTATGCTGACTTCTAGGGGCAGGACCATCGCATTTGAAGAACCCTAGTTCAAGAGCTTGAACGATTTTGGGTGACATAGATTGCAATGCAACACATAGGCATGTTAATTTAAGTATTTAAAAAGAAACGCAAGCCCCCTATTTAAGCCATGAATGCTTGACCCTAGCTCAATCATGTATGATGACAATGATCTAATTGCCCCTAGCATAGAAACATGCGATGTGAATAACAATGAATGTGAGTGTAATGTTTCTGTTCGGCCGAGGTCTTGGCATGCCCTTGACAGTGTTGTGTGATAGCATTCCACAAAAGAGTTGAGGTGTTCCCCCAGGATATGACGCTTCTCAGGCTAAGTTTTCTTTAAGTGTGTTGACAGGGAGGTAGACTTTGTAGTGCACCCTTTTGTTGCCCTTTATTCCTTGTACAGAGATGATGGCCATGATGCCTTGATGAAGCTGCCTTGCTTGAGCGTAAGAAACACCTCATATTTGGAGTTAGCTTGAGCAAATAAGGCAACTACTTCCATTAAGCAGTCATAATGGCATTAATGGAAAAGTTAGGGTGACAATGATATGCATGTGAATTCGCAATGCATTCTGGACATCTCAACTTTTGCATATTTGATCAAATGCTTCCCCTTGCCCTAGGGAGACTGATAATGACTTATTGCTTATACCAGCTAGGTGTTTTGAAAGACTGCAATGCCCTAGCGGCACCACTGAAAACATTGTTTGGTCAATGGACCATATTGTTGCACTCTTCAGGAAATGAGAGGCCCATGTTAATTTCTCAGAAATTTTCAAAAAGTGACTGAGCTTGTATTTGCTCTGTGAAGAATGCTTAGGATAAAACCATCTTTGAAAGCTTTTCCTTGAGGATTTCAAGGTCGTATCATTCCATCCACGTTCCACACTCACGTCATTCAATCATCAAAGGACATAGAACTATTTTGCAAACCTATGCCCCTAGTCAATTAGGTGAGTTTGTTGCTTCGAGCTTGATTTGGTTGACTTGAGTTGGATTGATAAGTGCCTACTGAGACCCATATAAGAGGTTGGATACTTTTGAGAGAAGCGCATAAAGGGGAACATAGCCATGTCCCTTGTCTCACATAACTCTCCATGTTGTGCGATTTGCCAAGATAATGCAAATTCCAGGATTCTTGCCCTTCATGTTAAGTCCCACATTGGTGATACCCTTAGTGTCTAGGACCTTGCTACTAAGTCGTGTTCCTCAATCCAAGAGGACTTTGTTATGGACCATAATGTAGGCATGGGGTTTTGGCTGTTGAAAGAAGCGGTTGTAAAGGCTCAAACCTAATTTCTACTTACGCTTGGGTTTAAAAAGCTAGCAGCCATCTTCAACATTTTTATCAACTCTTGTTGTCTCTTGCTTCACTTTGTGTGAAAGAGTTGTTTTCTTCAAGAATGTCCTTTGTATGTATTGGAAGAAATGTTTCCTTCAAAATGCCCCTTGTATGACGGGGTGCTCGTTCTTTCATTGATTTTTCTTTCATCTCTCCTTGTATTTTTTTGTGTTTGCCCCAGTGTAGGGGATGACTGCCTAGCAGGCTTTTCAAAGAAATTATCCAGAAGCTCGATGTGGCTAGCAAGGGATAAGTGTTTGGGATAGAGAAATGAATGCCTTTCTTCATCTTGAAACACACGACAAAGTGGCAAGGATCCTAACCAAGAAATTAGGGGCTTCGAGGTTTAACCAAGTGGATTGAGGACAATCCTTTGAGACACATAGTAGATGCATGGAGACATGGCCGATTTTTCACTTTGGTCGTGCTCTAACTTTTGCCTAGACCGCCCTTACGGGTTTTCAATCTAGCGAGCTGATCATTTTTTTTTCTCTCTTTTCTTCTTTCTCCTTTTTTCTACTCTTCATCTTCAACAGCATGTTTTGCTTACAAGTGATCTCTGTGAGGATGCAGAGATGTGTCAACTCTTTCTTAGCTCAACAGAAATGACGTGGGTCATAGCTTTGAAAAACTCATTTTGCACTTTTGACAATTCAAGTGATTATGGTGTGTTCCAAAAGATGCCATAAGATTACTTTGAAACTCTTGTGGATTGTTTTTAATGTTTGATGTTATCAAGAGCATTCTATGGCAGCAAACTAGCACGGGAGGGAACATTTTCAAAATTGTGGCCGACCAAAAGGTGCCTACGCATCCCAACAGAGAATCAGGCCATTCGTAGTTCAATGCAAAGGAGACTTGATTTACTTCATGCTGAGTGTGACAATTGGCCAGAAACCATGATAAGCAAAATGACATTTAATTCAACAATCAAATTTTCCAGAGAAGCAAAATATAGGCCAAAATGGCGGCGAAAGCTGGCGAGGCAGGATTTTTATGAAAAGATATATTGTTTTAAAATCTAAGCCAAGATGTGGCGGACATGGCTGTCGTAGCTCAATACCCGGTTGGATTAAAACTTCAATTTTCTCGTCAACTAGCACCCCCAAATCTAGGAGAAGTAGAAACCTAATCATGCTCAAGTCGAGATGTCCAAAAATAAATGGTTTACGTAATGAACACACTTATTGCCCTTAATATGCAGATGTTCAACATGTGATCATGCAATGTGTCTGTAAGAAGAAATGAGGGTAATGCACTCCCCTTTTGGTTTAGTCCCTCGCATGGTTAGAGAAAGGCAAACAAAATGATAATATATAGCACCATAGCTATTTGCATAGATTATGGATGAGTCATGTAACAACTCCGATTTTCAGTAAATAAAAATCTCGCTGTTTAATCGAAAATCGTATTTAAAATTTCCTTTTAAATACCTATAATCTGTCCTTATTAGGTTTGATATTCGTAAATTGAATTTCCATCACCGATAGACTTAGACGATCTCTAAGGACAAGGGTTTCCCTAAGATCGCTAGAATATTCGCTACGAGACCTAGTTTCTGGCTAGAAACCCTAATCGGTTAGTAGAACTGGCTTCCAACTAGTTAGTTAGCCTAACCTAACTAGAACTAACTTAGTTACGTCCTCCTAATGTTCTAGGACCACTGGACGATAGAAAACCATCATGAGATTCCAAAAAGTAATTACTTTTGACTTGTAATCGTTACTTTTGGATTATTACCTTTATGACAAGATTCCTTTTCTTTATCCATTAAATAATACCCAAACCTTTTTAAAAGCCTACTTTCTAGTCTACCTATATATATATATATATATATATATATACATATATGTATGTATGCTAGGAGGAGAGAGAGAGAGAGAGAGAGGAGACAGAAAGCCGAGAGAGGAGAGAGAGAGTGAGGCAGAGAGAGAAAGAGAGAAAGGAAGTGAGTGTGTGTGCTAGTGTTTTGGCCACTCCAACAAGCTACTTCCTTGTCTTTTGCAACCCAAGTACAACCATCATGACCCTTATCTTGTGCTATCCAAAGCAAGATCTCTCCTAGACTAAACAACTCGTAAAACCCCTTATGATAACCTAGGGTTTAGCCATAAATGGAAAAGACAATCCTTGGCATGCTTGGATTGACATATGAAGGAGAAAGTTCATGCTTTCAAAGCAAGACTTGACAACACAATGAGGGAGGGAGAGAGAGGAATTTCGGCCAAGGGAGAGGGAGGGGGGTCGATTGGGAGAGAGAGAGAGGGTGTGGTGTGTGTGCATGTGGCTTCGCTACTTGTACAAGCTACCTTAATAGCCCTAACCCTAATGCTTCTTTACAACCAAGCCTAACCTTCCAAAAGGACTACCTAGCCTAAGATTTTGTGCTTTCTTGCAAGCAAAGCAACCCTAGGACAAGACTTGACTAGAAACCCTTCATGATTAACCTAGTTTATTAGCCTTAAGCCGAAAAAGATTAGAACAAGACAAGTCATGGAAGACTTGGCATGATATGACTAGACATAGCATGTTTAAAAAGCATGAAATCACAAGTCATGGAAAACTTGGCATACTAGCCTAAGCAAACCTATTCTAGGACAAGACAAGTCCATAAACCCTTCAGGATAACCTAGTTTTAGCTTGAAGTATGATTGACATTTGAGTGACAAGTCAAGGCATGCTTGAAAAGCATGAGATGACTAGACATGGAGCTAATTAATGAGAGAAAAGGGAGAGAGAGGGGGCCGGCCATGCGGGAGAGGGAGAGCCCAAAAGTTTGCCTATAAATAGCAAGCCATTCCTTCATTTCAACTCACACCTCCATTCTCCAACTTTTCTCCCTAAGAAAGTCTAGTATTCTTACTTGTTTTTGCTTGTTCTTGAAAGTTCTTCACTTGTTCTTCCATAAAGTCATCTCTAAACACCTTTTAGATCCATAAAGCCTAGTAGTTTTAGGTCGAGACTTAGTTTTGAGAGAAACCTTTCTCTTTCGAAGCTACCGGAAGCTTACCGTAGGAAGTCACTCCGCCCAATCACCGACGTACCTTCCGTAGTCACCCTACCGCCAAGAAGAACAGTAGAGTTCTTCGAACCTACTTACTCTAAGTATAGTTGCATATATGTTGGTATGATCTTGTTTTACGTAGCTTACTTTGATCTTATGAATGTTTGAAAGCATGATTTTGAGGATGGTTGATTGCATGACTTTGAAATCTTTCTAACTTGATTTCCTCATCAATAAACATGTGTTGTTTTGAAGAAAAAGGATATACGGTTTTGTTGCTTTTAAAGGAAGTATTCGTATTTTGACCTTTTCGATGATTGGAAGTTTGATTGTATGTTGTTGCCTTATGAACAAGCATGTTGGAATAGAGTTGGATGATCTTGCATGATTCACACGAAAAGTCCTACCGCGGAGTCTATGCATGATACGAGACACGTGAAATTGAAAAGTAGAAACATGACACCTAGGCTGTGGGTGATATGGATAAAAAGGATTTTGAGACAACATAATGACCATTTTGAGGGTGCATTATGTGTGTGTGTGTGTGTGTGTATGTGTGCCAATGGGAACCCGGCGCGACGGAACCATTGTGAGGATACTCGAGAACCCGGCACGGCAGAACCGAGGTTGGGTGTGTATAGCTTGGTTATCCGTGGAGAGGAGCCAATGCTAATGTGTGCCAATGGGAACCTGGCGTGGCGGAACCATTGTGAGTATACTCGGGAACCCGGCGCAGCGGAACCGAGGTTGGGTGTGTTAAAATGTGATTTTCAAAAGGTTGTTTTGGAAAAAGAAAACGAGACACGTTATACGATGAGTCGCGTAGGAGAAACACGTGAAACATGACACCAACGTTAGTTAGGAAATGCGCATGTGTGATTGTTGTGTGTTCTTCTTAAAGCATGTTAAGTTTGGAAAATCATATCTATGCTATCTTTGTCTTGTATGTTAAGGGTTAGTGGGTTTTGGGTTACTTTATTGAGCTTTCAAGCTCACGGTGTTACCTTTGGTGACCCTGACATATTATATCGGTGGCGACGCTGGTAAAATGTGTCAGACCTTATAGATGAGCAAGAAGAGCTGTACAACTTGGAGGCATATGGAGCTGAAGAGCTTGCTAGGATGGAAGAAGAGAAGGAGTTGTAGATAACCTTAGATGTCCTTCCTTTTGTGTAATATAAGTACCCTCTGAGGGCTTGTGATGTAATAATGAGCCAGACTCTATCCCTTTTATTCAATAAAAGATTTAGTTTACGAACCCGATTTTGGGGGCGTTACAGCTTGGTATCAAAGCTTTAGGTTCAAAACCTCGGCCTTGGGTAGAATGGGTAGCCTATAAGATAAGTTTGACCATTGCACAAACGAGAATTGAGTTTAAGTTTACCGTCCCAAATTGGGTGGAATTTTGACAAAACAATATTCGAATTGAAGCAAGGTGTGGAAATTGGCAGTACCATCGAGCTGGGAATTCTCGAACAATTGGATGATGACTTAAATCAAGAATCGAATGTGGAGCCTAGAAATTTCAATGTGTCCTTAGCACTAGCAAACCTTGTCTTAAAACGTTACTGATTGAGGTTTAAAACTTTTCCTTGTAGATGAATCACATAGTCAACCGAGTAGCTGGAGCTCACCAACTCAAGATCACCATAGAGTCTATGACTACCCAACTGATGGGGAAGTCTGACTATATTTTCATGATACTCGCTGAAATCCGCGATTTCAAAAGAGGACAACTCCATACCACTACTCCCGTGGAGGATGACCCTTGGTTTCCTGTGATGTTTCCCACCCTATGTGCCTTTTATGGATTCTTCGGAGCCCTACCCCCAATGGAAGACTTCATGTATGGTGAAGAAGAAACCGAAGATGAGAAGGTTGCCAATGAGGTGACTAAGGAGGGAGAAGCTGGTGGAAGTGAGGACGAACCCGAGGAAGATGAAGTCCTATCAACCCTATAAGGCCAAGGATGCTACTTAGGCTTACTTAAATAAACCTAGCAATAGTTGTAATCCCTTGGGATTAGGCTTGTTAAATTAGGATCTCTGTTGCTTAGGCTTTTGATGTGAAATAGGAAGTAGTAGGACTTTTGGGTGTTCATATAAGCGTAAGGCTAGTATACGCCATCTATGATGTACTTGTAATGAAAATTATGTGTTTCTTTCCTAAACATGATCACTGTTTATGTGTACACTTACTTTTATGACGTGACCGCCTTACACTGCTAAGTCTAACATATAAACTCTTTTGTTAGATGTCAACCCACGCCGAAAAGGATGCCCACCTTTCACCCCGCGAAACCAAGCCAACTACCGATCACTGCTAGCACCCGAGTACACCGAACCAACACTCCCACATGTAGATGACATGGAACTTTATGAAGTCCCAATCACTTGGGAGGAACCTCTACCCGTTGCAATTCCTGAGAACCTTCCACCTACCCAAGACCCTGCACCACCTATCGAGACCTTCGAAGAACCATTTAGCTTTTCTACCTTTGGTTTGGAGACTGACCCAGAACTTGAAGCAACGATGCTAGGATTCTCTCAATACTACCCAAAACCATTGGAAAAACCACCCGTCCTGACTTGGGAGGAAATACTTAAGCAAGAGCGAGAGTATTTTCAGAAAGCTGAAATCGAAGCCGAGAAGAACTACAAGAAGTGGCTGAGAGAGATGTTCGGAGTAGTCCTTCCCTAGATTGTAGTAGCAATGTAGAATAAGCCGATTGGTCGATAAGATCATGAGGTAGTAGTGCGTAGTATTATTCCAGTTGTACTAGGAAACCTTGTCTTAAGTTCTGATCTGCCTTTTGTAGTAGAACTCTATGCTTAGGATTGTATCTCTCTTTTATCTATGCTTTGAATAAAAGAGTACTATTGCGTACTACTTGATATTTTGCTTTAAGTAGTTGAAACGCTGTTAACGTGAAACACTAGTTTAACATAGACTAAAACCTCCCCCTTTCGATTTCAAACTCGTAGATGGTGAACCGACGAAGTGGATTAGGTCACGAAACTGGAGAGTCCTCTAACCCTAACCCCGACCTGACCCAAATCATGCAAGCGATCATAGCTGCTTTGAATGCCAACCGCCAAAACCAAAACCGCGATAATGAACCAATGACCCGAACCCGAGCGATGAACGAGTTCTGCAAACGCCGACCCCCAACTTTCAATGGAGACCCTAACCCTACTGTAGCCGAAGCATGGCTGAAAGAAACCAAGGTGATCCTGGACACCTTGGAGATCACCCGGAATGGGGATCGCGTGGCCCTTGCCATGTACCAACTCAAGGGTGAAGCCCATTATTGGTGGGAGTTGATGGAAGCAACTCAAAACGTAGCGACCATGACATTTGGCGAATTTGAAACCCTGTTCCTTGACAAATACTTTCCCACACCCATTCGCCTAGCCAAGGAGCAAGAGTTCATGAACCTTAAGCAAGGGACCATGACTGTTACCCAGTACGCGGCAAAGTTCGAGAAGCTGTCTCGCTACGCCCCGAACGCTATAGCAACTGAGGATAAGAAAGCAAGAAGATTCGAGTGGTGACTGATGACTGCTCGAAGGGCCGTCGTGGCACAAGAGTTTCCCACCTATTCCGGCGTCGTCAAGTGTGCGCTTCGATTGGACAGTGAGGAGGCGGACTTCAAAACCCGTTGGAGGAAGGCAACCGGCAACACTGGCGGACCAACCCGAACCCAACACCCCAACACTAACCGTGGACCTTACCTCACCAGAAACCCTGTCCCACCCCAGAACAACCGACCCTGGAGAACTGCTACATCTGGACCTGGCAGACCACAAAGAGGTGGTCAAGACAAAGCCACTGTGCAGTGCTTCAACTGCCAGGCCATGGGTCACTATAAGCGTGATTGCCCCCAACCCCTAAGGGTGTGGAGTGGAAGCTTTGAGAGCCAGAGAGCTCAACCATCCGGGCAGGCTAGCTTCGTGAAGCCGAACCCTAGAGGCCCATCTCAGCAGCAGAATGGGCACAATAAAGGAAAGCAGCCCGTGGGAAACCAACAGAACACGGGAGGGCGTATCTTTGCACTGCAAACTGAGGAGCAGGAGCTAGATCCCTTGGTGATCCAAGGTACGCTGCTGTTCTTTAGTACCAGCGTGCAAGCATTGTTTGATTCTGGAGCATCGCATTCATTTATATCCTCCGCCTGCGTAACTGCGTTAGCACTAGAAACAGAACCCCTTAGTACGAGTACGAAGGTAGCGTCGCCTTTGGGGGGGAGTATAACTGTTAGTCTAGTTTGTAGAGGGTGCGAGTTAGAAGTAGCCAACCTGCGCCTGAGCTGCGATCTCAGAGTAATCGACATGGCGGATTTCGACGCAATCCTATGAATGGATTGGTTATCAGCACACTGAGCGGTCATAGACTGTCATCAGAAGACAGTAACAGCTTATACCCCAGAGGGGACTCGTTTCCGTTTTAAGGGGGATAGGCAGACCACGAGTTCTTTGACTAAGAGGTCAAGGTGGCAGAATCAACTATTTGGATGGCTAGCTAGTCTCCAAATGGAAGAAACAGACCGAATGGAACTGGGATTACCACACATCGTGTGCGAATACGCCAATGTATTTCCCGAGGAACTTCCTGGTTTAACACCTCAGGGAGAGATAGACTTCTCTATAGAACTCCAACCGAGAACCGCACCGATTTCTATGGCACCCTATAGAATGGCCCCTGCGGAGCTAAAAGAGCTCAAGACCCAATTGAAGGAACTACTGGATAAAGGGTATATTAGGCCTAGTACGTCACCATGGGGAGCGCCTGCACTGTTCGTGAAGAAGAAGGAAGGAACCCTTTGACTCTGCATCAACTATCGGAAGCTAAATCAAGTCACGATCAAGAACCGGTACCCTTTGCCTAGGATCGATGACCTTTTTGATCAATTGAGAGGAGCAACCTGCTTCTCGAAAATCAATCTTCGGTTTGGTTATCACCAACTAAGGATCCAGGACGAAGACATCACCAAGATAGCCTTCCGTACCAGATATGGACACTACGAGTTTGTAGTGATGCCATTTGGGCTGACGAATGCTCCAGCAGTATTCATGTGTCTCATGAACAAGGTTTTCCAACCCTACTTGGATAAGTTTGTAGTGGTGTTCATTGATGACATCTTGATATACTCCACCAGCAAGGAGGAGCACGAGGGACACCTACGGATAGCACTACAAGTACTTTAAGATAACCAACTGTACGCCAAAGCAAGTAAATGCGAGTTTTGGCTGGAAGTGGTTAAGTTCTTGGGGCACATAGTATCCAAGGATGGAATAGCTGTAGACGAGGACAAAGTTGAGGCAGTGCTGAAATGGAAACAGCCAACCTCTGTGTTTGAAATCAGAAGTTTTCTAGGATTGGCTGGGTATTACCGAAGGTTTATACCTTATTTCTCTACCCTCGCCAAGCCGATGACGAAGCTGACGCAGAAAGGAGTGAAGCTGGATTGGAACGAAGCTTGTGAGAAGTCCTTTCAGGAGCTGAAGAAGAGACTGACCAGTGCGCCGATACTTATCATTCCCGAGAGGGGTGTAGACTATACGGTCTATTGCTATGCATCAAGAGATGGTTTAGGATGCGTGCTGGTGCAGAACGGGAAAGTTATAGCTTACGGATCCCGATAACTTCGACCTCACGAGAAGAATTAGCCCACCCACGACTTAGAATTGGCCGCAGTGGTATTCGCTCTCAAGTCCTGGCATTACTATCTGTGGGGAGAACAATTTGAAGTTTTTACCGACCATAAGAGCCTCAAGTATCTTTTCACTCAGAAGGAGTTGAACTTAAGGCAGCGTCGATGGATGGAATACTTGGAGGAATACAAGTTTACGCTCCAGTATCACCCGGGCAAAGCTAATGTAGTAGCTGACGCTCTGAGTCGAAAGGATAGGACTCAGAAGGCCAAGAATGCCGTTAAGGAATGGGAGATGGTGGATACTCTTAATGAGTTCAACCTACGACCATCATCGGAGAATGGGAATGCGCGTCTGTATGCCCTAGTAGCTGAACCGGCACTCCACCGGGAGATTTTACTAGCTCAGACCTCCGAGCAAGATTGCGAATTCATCCGAGTTCGAATTCGAGAAGGAAAAGCGTTACCGGGATGGACAATCGAGGAGGACAATAGTCTGAGATTCAAGGGAAAGGTATTCGTACCTAATATCAGAGCTCTCAGAGAAGCTGTACTCCGAGAAGCACACCATTTGAACTTCGCAGTCCACCCTAGCGGTACGAAGATGTACCATGACTTACGAAGGACGTATTGGTGGGAAGGAACGAAGAAAGATGTGGCCCGATTCGTATCAACCTGCCTTGTGTGCCAGCAAGTCAAGGCAGAACATCAGAAACCTGGAGGAGACCTTCAACCCTTACCAATTCCTACTTGGAAGTGGGAACACATCTCGATGGATTTCGTGACTGGCTTACCAAGATCTGCCAAGTCCAACACCGCTATTTGGGTGATCGTGGACCGACTCACCAAATTTGCACACTTCCTGCCTGTCAAGATGACAGAGAACGTGGAACAATTGAGCCTGTTGTACATCAGAGAGATCGTACGACTGCACGGAGTACCTATCTCGATCGTGTCTGACAGAGACCCACGTTTCGTATCACATTTCTAGAAGGGATTGCAGAAGGCTTTGGGAACAGATGTAAGACTTAGTACCGCCTTCCACCCCCAGACAGACGGACAAACGGAGAGGACAATCCAGACATTGGAAGACATGCTAAGAGCCTGTGCCTTAGATTTCTCTGGGAACTGGGAACAACACCTACCTCTGGTGGAGTTCGCTTACAATAACAGTTACCAAGCGAGTATCGAGATGGCACCATACGAAGCCCTATACGGACGACCCTGTCGATCTCCCGTCTGCTGGACAGATGCTGGAGAAACGGGATTGATTGGACCTGACCTAGTACGAGATACTACCGAGAAGGTTAAGGTTATCAGGCAAAGGATCCTGACCACTCAAAGCCGACAGAAGAGTTATGCAGACAAAAGGAATCGACCTCTAAGTTTCAAAGTGGGAGATCACGTGTTCTTGAAGATTCGACCCAAGAAGGAAGTTATTAGGTTTGGGAAGAAAGGAAAGTTATCCCCACGCTATATTGGACCTTTCGACATCATAGAGAAAATCGGGAAAGTGGCATATCGCTTAGCCCTACCACCGAAACTCGATAGAGTGCATAACGTGTTTCACGTTTTGATGCTTCGCAAGTATCTCGCATTGTCAACCCATGTTCTCAATTGGGAGGACATCACCATCGAAGAGGATGCTACGTACGAGGAGGAACCAATTGAGATCCAAGACCGGAGTGAGAAGATCATCCGAAATAAAACCATCAAGCTAGTTTGAGTTTTGTGGAAACATCGCAGAGCCGGAGAAACCACTTGGGAGAGAGAAGAAACCATGAGAGCAAACTATCCTCATCTATTCGAATCCGAGCGTACACCTAATTTCAAGGATAAAATTGTTTAAGGGGGATAGGTTGTAACAACTCCGATTTTCAGTAAATAAAAATCTCGTTGTTTAATCGAAAATCATATTTAAAATTTCCTTTTAAATACCTATAATCCGTCCTTATTAGGTTTGATATTCGTAAATTGAATTTCCATCGCCGATAGACTTAGACGATCTCTAAGGACTAGGGTTTCTCTAAGAACGCTAGAATATTCGCTACGAGACCAAGTTTCCGGCTAGAAACCCTAATCGGTTAGTAGAACTGGCTTCCAACTAGTTAGTTAGCCTAACCTAACTAGAACTAACTTAGTTACGTCCTCCTAATGTTCTAAGACCATTGGGCGATAGAAAACCACCATGAGATTCCAAAAAGTAATTACTTTTGACTTGTAATCGTTACTTTTGGATTATTACCTTTACGACAAGATTCCTTTTCTTTATCCATTGGTTAATACCCAAACCTTTCTAAAAGCCTACTTTCTAGTCTACCTATATATATATATATATATATATATATATATGTATGCTAGGAGGAGAGAGAAAGCCGAGAGAGGAGAGAGAGTGTGAGGCTGAGAGAGAAAAAGGGAGTGAGTGTGTGTGCTAGTGTTTTGCCCACTCCAACAAGCTACTTCCTTGTCTTTTGCAACCCAAGTACAACCATCATGACCCTTATCTTGTGCTATCCAAAGCAAGATCTCTCCCAGACTAGACAACTCGTAAAACCCCTTATGTTAACCTAGGATTTAGCCATAAATGGAAAAGACAATCCTTGGCATGCTTGCATTGACATATGAAGGATCAAGTGCATACTTTCAAAGCATGACTTGACAACACAATGAGGGAGGGAGAGAGAGAGAGAGGAATTTCGGCCAAAGGAGAGGGAGGAGGGCCGGTTGGGAGAGAGAGAGAGGGTGTGGTGTGTGTGCATGTGGCTTGGCTACTTGTACAAGCTACCTTAATAGCCCTAAGCCTAATACTTCTTTACAACCAAGCCTAACCTTCCAAAAGGGCTAACTAGCCTAAGATTTTGTGCTTACTTGCAAGCAAAGCAACTCTAGGACAAAACTTGACTAGAAACCCTTCATGATTAACCTAGTTTATTAGCCTTAAGCCTAAAAAGATTAGGACAAGACAAGTCATGGAAGACTTGGCATGATATGACTAGACATAGCATGCTTAAAAAGCATGAAATCACAAGTCATGGAAGACTTGGCATGCTAGCCTTAAGCAAACCTATTCTAGGACAAGACAAGTCCATGAACCCTTCATGATAACCTAGTTTTAGCTTGAAGTAGGATTGACATTTGAGTGACAAGTCAAGGCATACTTGAAAAGCATGAGATGACTAGACATGGAGCTAATTAATGAGAGCAGAGGGAGAGAGAGGGGGCCGGCCATGAGGGAGAGGGAGAGCCCAAAAGTTTTCCTATAAATAGCAGGCCATTCCTTCATTTCAACTCACACCTCCATTCTCCAACTTTTCTCCCTAAGAAAGTCTAGTATTCTTACTTGTTTTTGCTTGTTCTTGAAAGTTCTTCACTTGTTCTTCCATAAACTCAGCTCTAAACACCTTTTAGATCCATAAAGCCAAGTAGTTTTAGGTCGAGACTTAGTTTTGAGAGAAACCTTTCCCTTTCGAAGCTATCGGAAGCTTACCATAGGAAGTCACTCCACCCAATCACCGACGTACCTGCCGTAGTCACCCTACCGCCAAGAAGAACAGTAGAGTTCTTCGAACCTACTTACTCTAAGTATAGTTGCATATATGTTGGTATGATCTTGTTTTACGTAGCTTACTTTGATCTTATGAATGTTTGAAAGCATGATCTTGAGGATGGTTGATTGCATGACTTTGAAATCTTTCTAACTTGATTTCCTCGTCAATAAACATGTGTTGTTTTGAAGAAAAAGGATATACGGTTTTGTTGCTTTTAAAGGAAGTATTTGTATTTTGACCTTTTCGATGATTGGAAGTTTGATTGTATGTTTGACCCTTATGAACAAGCATGTTAGAATAGAGTTGGATGACCTTGCATGATTCACACGAAAAGTCCTACCGCGGAGTCTATGCATGATACGAGATACATGAAATTGGAAAGTAGAAACATGACACCTAGGGTGTGGTTGATATGGATAAAAAGGATTTTGAGACAACATAATGACCATTTTGAGGGTGCATTATATGTGTGTGTGTGTATGTGTGCCAATGGGAACCCGGCGCGGCGGAACAATTGTGAGGATAATCGGGAACCCGACGCGGCGGAACCGAGGTTGGGTGTGTATAGCTTGGTTCTCCGTGGAGAGGAGCCAATGCTAATGTGTGCCAATGGGACCCCGGCGCGGCGGAACCATTCTGAGGATACTCGGGAACCCGGCGCAGCGGAACCGAGGTTGGGTGTGTTAAAATGTGATTTTCAAAAGGTTGTTTTGGAAAAAGAAAACGAGACACGTTATACGATGAGTCGCGTAGGAGAAACACGTGAAACATGACACCAACGTTAGTTAGGAAATGCGCATGTGTGATTGTTGTGTGTTCTTCTTAAAGCATGTTAAGTTTGGAAAATCATATCTATGCTATCTTTGACTTGTATGTTAAGGGTTAGTGGGTTTTGGGTTACTTTATTGAGCTTTCAAGCTCACGGTGTTACCTTTGGTGACCCTGACATATTATATCGGTGGCGACGCTGGTATAATGTGTCAGACCTTATACATGAGCAAGAAGAGCTGTACAACTTGGAGGCATATGGAGCTGAAGAGCTTACTAGGATGGAAGAAGAGAAGGAGTTGTAGATAACCTTAGATGTCCTTCCTTTTGTGTAATATAAGTACCCTCTGAGGGCTTGTGATGTAATAATGAACCAGACTCTAACCCTTTTGTTCAATAAAAGGTTTAATTAACAAACCCGATTTTGGGGGCGTTACAAGTCATGTAGGGCAATTCTTTTTGTACACAAGAGTTTATCGGATACCATAGATAGCTAGCAATTTTTGATATGGATGATTCTTAAGACTCGTTGTTTACAAATACTGCATATCACTTAAGATCTTACTTTCAAGCCAATCCACATTATGAGGCAGATCGAAAAAGCTGAGCAGATGACCACAACAGAGAGTAGATTCGGAGTCCATCGCTGTGCTAGTGGCTATTTGAATGTTCCACTTTTTGGTTTTAAGAAAAACTTGTTGTTTGAGGATTTGATCATCATTAGCCATTTTCACTTAAGAAAAGTTTCGAAAACTCCTTTCAATTCTTGGTTAGGGAAGATTCTTTCACTCCAAACATTGCCAGTGTGATTCTACCATCTTCAATTTATTCTTTTAGTAAGTGTTTATCAAAACTTATTTTTACCAAAGCTCATCGGAGTTGATCTATCAGAAACTCATTCAACAAGTTTTTTTCTTTTTCTCTTTCTCAAAACATGATTGAGGTAATTGGGATCCACATGATTACCTGCCAGCACATTGACAAACTCCTAAATCCTACCGGCTCGTTGCGGTAAGCATGCTCAAAATTTTAAATTTTGAAAGATGGGTTGCTAGGCCGATATAGAAATAGGAATCAAAGTCCTACACTTGTCATGCTGAATCATCCATGGAGAAATAAGTATTTCAAATTCTATCCATAATATCCTTGACTTTGCATACAATCATCCATAACCTGCTCTACTACCTTATACTCTCTCTTTCCTTTAGCTTCGCAAAGCAAAGATTACTAGAGCAACCCCTAGTTCAATTGGCGACGAGGCGGCCAGTGTTTGATTTCGTTCTAGAAATCCATGCTTCGCGGTACTTTAAGTAAAGCGGGAGTGTTAAGTAAGCAATGATGCTTTCAACTTACCAAAAACATACCTTGCAGGCAATACTATGCCTCAGTGCTTAGGGATAAAGACTTAGAGTTAGGTCTCTTAGTTCATGCCCCAACCCTTCTGCACAAAAAGCGATATTACAACAACATATACAGGGTGTGAGGAAGAACTTCTAAAAAAGATGCAAATAGATTCCTAACTTGTAGGATCCTGTTTTATTTTGATAAGTTCTATGGCTCTCTAACACATGCAAGGTTTGGGTAGTCTCACGGGTGCTCCGTTGTCAAAGGGCACCAGTCCTTTCACCAGCCCATCATAGGCGGCGATTGGGTGATTCCCTTTTTGGTATACCACTAGGTACAAGTGACTGTGGAGTTTGCTGGAACCCCTAACATAGCCCGTGACATGCCGGGATATTAGGTGAACTCAATGAGGTTGCCCGCTCGATGCATATGATACAAGAATTAGATAAAGCAAATATTAATCCTATGTCGAACATTCTAGTTATGGCTCTCAAGTCCCCAGCAGAGTCGCCAAAAACTGTAGACACCTCCCAAACGGGGCATCGCCATACAGATTGATCATTGTTTGCTTGCTTTCCACTTCATAAACCACGATCGTGGATATTCCCATGGCTAGGAGCATCGCCACACGATAACGGTTATCATCAAAATGGAGTCGCCTCCTAGTTTATAAAAACTAGGAAAAGAGATAGAGATTCCAGGTACGGGAGCCAAAGGTACAATAAGGGGAAGGTGTTAGGCACCCCTCTTTGCCCAGTCATGAAACTGGCCCATAATCATTCGACATATGATTAGCATTTGCTTTATTTAATTCTAAACACATAATCTGATTATTTAACCTTTAGCAGTTGATAAGGTGAGCCAAAACAGTAATGAAAACATGCATCAAAATAGAAAACAAACTGTCCCAGAGAATGGATCCCTCGACCGGTGAATGGATGTCACGGTTGAGGAATCCTTCTAGATTGATGTACCGGTCGAAGGATCGAAGACCTAGCCCATGTTCTTCCTCACACCATACTTAAACGAATAACAGGAAATCAAAATACTATGATTAAAGTACAAAAACGTAAAAAAAGTTCAAACCATAGGCCCCTGGGCCTCACCACCTTGATCCCTCAGTTGCTTGATTGTTTCGGATTGATTGTGATTGATTGATTTGCTTCCTGGAAACCCTAGGGTTAGGGTTTGAACTTTGGGGTTCGATCGTCAGATTGGTGGCTGCCTTCGAGAGGTTGGGGCTTTTGCAGAGGGGATTTGAGAGTGTATTTTTGTAGAATTTCATGGCTGATGGGGGTGTATTGTTGTGTTAATTTCAGAACTTGAAGGCTCCTTTATATAGGCATAGGGATGACTCACTCCGTCCAATCAAAATGCACGATTGAAGTTGCGATTGCAATGCAATACAAACTCCTCGTGGTGATCTCTGAACGTAGCCCGAATGCATAATGTTCCAGAGTCTGGAAAATAGATGATCTGGCGGCCGAGCAAAGGATCTGGCGGCCGAGGAAATGATGTTGCGGCCGAAGGATAGATCTTGCAGCCGTGGGACTGATCTCTCAGGGAGATTTTCAAGCAACAGGTTGCTCGGGTGATGAAATGATGTTGAGGCCGTGAGATCAATGTTACGACCGACAGATGGATTTTCCTAGGATACTGTATTTCTGTCTGAAAAGCTATTTGGCTCTGGATTGGGTCCTCTAAGTAGCTCAAAGTTCTTACCATAAGTCCATGGGTTTCCAAGAAGGCAATTAGTAATCATCGTATCCATTTCATCATCGGGATGGTCCCCAAGGTGGGACTTGAAATAATCGTTAGGCCAAATTGGGGTGCCTACAGTATTGCATCTCTAATCTTATCAATCATTGACTGTTACCTTTGTGCTTTGCAGCCATAAATCTCAACCAGGGTCACGACATCATTACCCTATAAGTCCACGTAGCAGATATCAATCGTGCACTTGCTTTCATCGGGCAAGGAACATACCTCATGAGCCGAGCAAGAGCAGCCCAAGTGCTCCTTAGCTACAAGGCTTCGTACGGCGGGTTTATTGATCGGCGTACCCGTGCAGCTGAAAACCCAGCACTCCTCGGTCCTTCCAACCCACACCCTGTGCAAGAAGAAAAAAGGCGCGCTCAAACGCCCCCCATCCCAGACGAGCCAATTCCCTTGGCCGAAGAAGTATCAACTTCTTCTTCCACTACGCCAAATTTTTGCATTAACGGCATTAAAAAACTGCCGGTAATAGTCCAAAAACCGCCGGTAAAAGTATAATACCGCCGGTAAAAGTAAATTACCGCCGGTAAAAGTTCCGTCGGCAAAACAATTGTCGGAAATACAAAAACGGCGGTAAATTACCGCCGGTAAAAGTTTCGGACTATTAACGGCGGTTTTACTACCACCGGTAAAAGTTTCGGAAAAAATAATGACATTGCCAAGATTCGATCCCGCGACCCGTTGATTAATACCCGAGCACTTACCCGCTGAGCTACCTAAAATTACGTGTTTTATTAGAAGAATAAAAATATTTATATTATATAAAGATTATTACCGGCGGTTTTGATTACCGCCATTAATAGGAAGTTTTACCGGCGGTTTTACATTACCGCCGGTAATAGTTAGTTTTACCGGCGGTTTTACTCATGCCGTTAATAAACGGCGTTTATAGTTACCTTTTGCGGCGGTTTGTTATTACCGCCGGTAATAGCACCCTTTACCGACGGTTTTATTACCGCCGGTAAAAAAACCGCCGGCAAAGGCAATTTTTGGCGTAGTGTTCCAGTGGTTACACCCCCTCTCCTCCAAATTCTCGTGCCATGAATCAGCCAATTAATCTCAGCGACCTTCTCACCATTGCTGGAGCCGGCCGCGAGAGAGGCCGCGGCACTATTTGGGGCTGCAGTCGTTCTCAAAGTACTATGCCATCTCACGGCCGTCATGGTTCTACCCAACTAGACACCCCTTCTGGCTTCTCTCCCTACGAAATCGAGTCTAATCACCGGGACAAACGTCAACGTCCGAACTCGGATCCAGAACTGAACTCATCAACTCAGAATCCAACAACTACATCCCTTGTTTGGGCCCCCAAATTCTCTCATGGGAACCAGCTGGTGAGTGTTAGGGATAGCGCGAAGTCCGAAGGAACTGCCATGGCACTGTCCCAGGCGTTCATGCTACCTGCGAATATGCAAAAAGAGGTGGCCAGCTCCCCAGACAACCTCCTCGGGTCGTTTATAGTTCACAGCGCCAAGGTATACTTTCTTGCAGTTTCGTCGTATAATTCAAATACCCATTTACCCCTGTCACTAGTGCCACTAATTCCCCACGGTTTGCCAGGTGATGCAGAAGATGGTTGCCATGGCCCAGAAGCTGGGCCAGTCCGAGCCTCAACGCGCTGAGCTGGCCAGTGAGAATGCCAAACTACAGAATATGATCATTCGGCTCGAGAGAGAGAGAAACCAAGCCCGCAGAACTACGGACGAGTTGAGAGGCAAGCTGGAAGGTGCTGAGGATAGCTTGAACCAGACTCTTGTGGAGCTGGAGACGAGCAAGAACGAGGCCAAGGATGCGTACCAACAGGGGTACAATGCAGGGATCAATGTAGCTACTGAAAGCTACAAATCTCAAATTCCAGCTATTCAGGACCAGGTCTCGGGTACTGCTTGGACAGCATGCCTCACTAAGATCGATGCTCCTGAATCTAGCCCCCTCTGGACCAACAGGGACTTGCCAATCTCTCAAATTGCTGCTGAGGATCAGGAGGTAGAGGAAGAGGAAGACACCCTAGAGGGAGAGCTTAATGCTCAGGTCTCCGAGCAACCTGGTGTCGTTGCCGTCCAGACTGAAGAAATGACCAACCCTGGCCAAAAGGAAGCCAGTGGTGGTCAACCCGAAGAAAATGCTACAACGCAGAACGTTACTGCACCAACCTCGCCTCCTGTCATCCAAGACCTCACGATCCAAGAGTAAGTCGAATCTCAACCTTGAACAATTGAACTTCAGATCAATCTGCTGGCCCTACGTGGCTATTAGACATTGCCCTGCGCGACACCGGTACTTTTATACATTTTAATACCGGTATTTGGCCCTTCGTGGTGTCTGTTTTGGTTTGGTGACCCTGTTTGGCCTAATCACAGGTAACTTTGGCCCTTCATGGTCGTTTTGACTTTGCTGGTGGCCGTCTCGTGGCCTGGATTTCATGTGTCGAGTGCTAAGTTTCTTCATACTTAGTCGATCTCACGGATTTGTTAAATGTTTTGTATTTAACCTTTTGATTGCTCTTGCAAATGTGCCCATGCTCGGGCAGCCATCCGAGCACTACTTGTACTTTAGACAATTCTACATGTCCTCATATGCTTTCAAGTATTTCGTACCCAGGGGTAGTTTCATCCTATAAGTATCCCATACTTAGTTTGGTGCCACTGTATGACGTTGTGGCAATGGCATGCATTAATCGTGCGTATGCCAAATGCTTCATGCTTGGACTAGTTCCCAAGTGTATCCATACTTAAGTTACCCAAATGTATTCACATTTGGCCGAAGTGTGCATGTATTCGTATGCACTCCAAGTGCTTCGTACTTGGGCAAAATAGCCGTATATTCTCGTATACCTCCCAAGGTTTCACGTTCACGTACCTCGAAAAGTTCTAAGTTTATGCATATTTACGTATGCTTCCCATGTTTCCTCGTACTTGGAAATAATCCTAAGTGTATTCATACTTAGATTATACTTGTAAGTTTCTCGTACTTATTTAATTGCCCAAATGTGTTCATATTTGGCCATAATATGCATGTTATCGTATGCATCCCAAAATGCCTGAGTCTATTCGCACTCAGATTATGTTGCATGTTCAAGTATGCATGCCAGGTTTATTCATACCCGTATAATTGACCAAGTATATTCGTACTTGCAAAGTTTTGAATTAGTTGGAATTCTACGCAACTACCATACACCTCTGCTCCCTAATACGAAATGAGGAATAAGAGCGAAGCCTGACTTCGTATTTAAGCATAAAAGAAAAGTTGCGAAAAACAGCGTTGTTTTATCAAAACCCGAGAATTTTATTCATAATTCAAGAACTCAAGGGGGCGTTACGCGTACCCCTTGCAACTAACAAAAAGCAAACACAAGGGAATTTTATTCGTAATTCCCACATAGTCACGATGTGCATCCTAGAACAGAAAATAAATTGAAGTCTTTCACACAAAGAACTTCCTCAAGTTGTGGGCATTCTAAGGCCGTGGCACTGGGTTCCCGTCCAAGTTTGCCAAACGATAAGCCCCAATGCCCACAATCTCAGTAACTCAATACGGGCCTTCCCAAGTGGCTCCCAGCTTACCCTCGTTGGCCACCTTGGTATTGCCGAGCACCATACGAAGCACAAGGTCTCCAACACCAAACTCTCGTGGGTAGACATTCTTGTTATAGCCTTTCATCAGCTGCTCCTGATATGAGGCCAAGTGCACCAGAGCCCTCTCTCTCCATTCCTCGGCCAAGTCCAGTTCAATCTCCAGGGCTCTGTCATTGCCTCCACTTTCAACCAGAGTGGTCCTGTTGGTCAGCAAACCAACTTCCAATGGAATAACAGCCTCTGTTCCATATGCCAATGAATAGGGGGTCTCTCCCGTAGACCTCCTAGGAGTTGTTCGGTACGCCCACAGGACCAACGGTAATTCGTCGGGCCACTTCCCCTTGGCTTTGTCCAACCTCTTCTTGATCCGGTCAAGTATGGCTTTATTGGATGCTTGAGCCTGCCCATTACTCTGTGGGTAGGCTGGGGTCGAGTAATTGTTCCTTATCCCATACTGGGCGCAAAAAGCTTTGAACTTTTTCTGAAATTGGGACCCATTATCCGTAATCAGTGAATAAGGGACCCCAAACCTCGTAATGATATTTTTCCACACGAACCTCTCTATCATGGGTTCAGTGATTTTTGCTAATGGCTCTGCCTCAATGCACTTGGTGAAATAGTCTGTTGCCACCAACAGAAATTTCCTATTGCCCGTTGCCTTGTGGAGTGGACCCACGATGTCCATTCCCCGTTGTGCGAAAGGCCAAGGACTTGTCAGTGGAACCAGATCCTCGGCTGGTGTTCGGATCATTGGTGAGAATTTCTGACACTTCTCACAAATTTTAACATACACCTTTGCATCCTCCTGCATGCGCGGCCACCAGTACCCCTGGCTTATTGCTTGGAGGGCGATGGACCTGCCCCTAGCGTGCCTTTCACATGTGTAACGCCCCCATTTTTTGGGTACATTAAATAAACATTTTATTGATAAAACCAAATGGAGTCTGGCTCATTATTACAACAAAACACCCACAAGAGTTCAATATTTATACAAATGAGGGTTCTAAGGTTCCTAACTACAGCTCTGCCTACTCCTCCATCCTAACCAGCTCCTCAGCTCCATAAGCCTCCAAGGTGTACAGCTCACCCTGATCATCTACAAAGTCTGACACATTATACCAGCGTCGCCACCAATATAATATGTCAGGGTCACCAAAGGTAACACCATGAGCTTCAAAAGCTCAGCAGAGTAATCCCATACCCGCTAACCCATAAATTACCAATATCAGAGTAAAAGAGCAGCATACCAACTCTGGCACAATGTGGGCAGCGTGCCCCGGAGAAAAGGGATTCCGTTCCCTTTCTCTCCCGGAAAAGATTTCGTTCCCTTCCGAAGCGGCCCGAAAATCGAGGGAGCGCGAGCAGCGTGGCCGGCAAGCGCTCGCAAAATACAGAGAGTCGCCACTTGAGTTTGAAGGTCCGACACTCAAGGAACCGTATTTCAAAGCACCTGCTGCGCTGTTTGATTGAAAAAGTTAAGGAACCAGTCCGTCATAACCATATCTGGGTTCGGGAGCCAGGTTACGAGAGGAGAAGGGTTTTATGGCACCTCTCTCGCCCAATCCGGAGATCAGTCTCTACTTGAGCATTTTGAAAACGTTTGGGATTCTTTTCTTCTTTAATCAATTTTAAGCCAATTAGGGCAGGGGAGCAGATAATCGGGGATTAAAACTGTAACAATTTGCAGGATGTGATAAACAACATGTTTGCTCTATTGAAACAATTAGTATAGGATGAAAACAGACTGCTGTGGGAATTAAACAGAATGGAAAGCCCCTGTCTCGGAGTGTTGCACGCAGAATGAAATCAGCATGCACTGAACAAGTCACTGCATGCTGACCCAACCTGCGCATGACACTACGGGACTAGCGCGCGGCAGTAAGCCTAAGCCCACAGCTCTTATTCTTAACCCTTCTGGGCTCTGGAAGGACCAGTGCACACCCAGGACAAACCAAGCAGTTATATGAACTGTAAGTAAGCAGTTATAAGCAGTTTAAAGGCTGAAAAGCCCTATAAATTAACAAAACACCCCATAAACAGTGTGGGGACAAAATAATAGCCTAAAACCAAGTTAGACATGCAAGGCCACCATCGGTCGGGACAAACGATCGCATGAGGGTTCCAAACCGTGACGGACGCTCGCGCTGATGGTCATGCGCTCAAGGCAGTTTGCGCTGGGCGCGCTTAGTCAACACTCCATTTGACCATCGCGCGAGGGTTTAGGAGCATCGCGCGAGGGTTTGTGCCAGACCTCCAGTGTGTGATTTTGTTCAAATTGGGTTCTGGGATGGGTCCAGAATGATCCCAGGGGTGCTCCAACAGAACAAAACTAAATATTGAAGTGCAAAGCTAGCATTTTTAAGCTAAAGAAAGCTATAAATTGGTTTTTTGCATGCTTAACAGTGAGATTTATGAAAGTAAAGCATAAAACAGTGGGACACCATTCCCCACGCAGTCCATCGCGCGCTGGCACAAAGTGTCGCGCGCGTATCCGGGACCATCGCGCGATGGTTCCTACCATGACGGTTTTTGAAACCTTGCCAGCTTTAAGGCCAGGACTGGTATTGATTACCCTGCCAGCCCCCCTCAGGGATCAGAACATAGAGCAACCAAGGTAAGCTATACCTTTGGCTTGAGTTTGAAAGAGTGCTTGAACTTTGAGTTTTGAGATTGAGGTTGATTGAGGATTGAAGAGCAAGGTGGTAGTGCTTGATTGAGGTATGAATGGATGAAGAACAAGTATGTTAGGATGTAGCCCTTTTGTATTTGATTTTGTAACCTTTTTTTTTTGTAACCAAAAATTGTAACCCTTTGAAAGAGAACAAATGGGGGTATTTATAGGGCAAGAGGGGGTTCTGGTTGATGCCAGGAGAAGAACACAGCCAGCCACGAGGCCTGGCTGAGACTGCCTTGGTGGCCAAGTTTCTACCTCTGGAAAAGTAGGTGGGGACAGAACCATCGCGCGATGGTTCCAAACTGTCGCGCGAGGGTGCGCCCTGGCGCGCGATGGTTCTAGTCTGTCGCGCGACGGTGCGCCCGGGCGCGAGACAGTTGCGCCCTGGCGCACGCCAGCAGGGTTTTTGGCTTTTGGAGGGTGGCTTAGGCTAGGTTAGTTCCAAGGGTTTTTCAAACACTCAAAGCTCAAACACTCGACATTCCCAAGGTGTTCTTGATGCGTTTCATCATCGGGGAATCAGAAACCGTAAGTAAACTAATCTGGAAGCCCAGATTGGGGTGTCTACAGTAGCCCCTCTTTGACGGCACTTGGAGCACCATTGACTTGGTACAAGTAACGTCAAAGAATTCTAGACACCCCTCAAGGCAATCCAGAGCAAAGCATACTAGCAAAGTAGACAAGCATACTTACAGAACCTGATCGGTTGAACGGGCGGTCCATTGTCGGGGATGGAAGTAGAAGTGGACGATTGCGTCACCGCTTGTTGATCAAATTTGATGTGACAGTCAGCCGCCGCAGATTGGGACTGACAGCCGTTGTTGCGGGGATCAAGCTATCCTCGACACAAAGTATTCCAACAAACACGGGTAGGTCGTGTCGCAAGTTGAATTCCATCTGTTGGGAATCGAGCCAATCTCCTTATCAAAGACCATCCGAGACAGAGCAATAAGCTTGCGGAAGATGCACTGCGGCTAGAATGAGGGTGATGTCGTTCGGGATAGGCCAAGACGGACTCTCCTGGGGAACAATCAGTTGCGAATAAACGAACCATTGGACGATATTCTGATCGTCGTCGTGGATTGAACGGAATAGGCACGATATGGCTGATCGTCGTGGATGGATGGAAATAGACGACATGGCTGATCGTCGGCGATGACATGGCTGATCATCGGCGATGACATGGCTGATCATCGTGGATTGATTGAAATAGACGACATGGCTGATCGTCGGCGATGACATGGTTGATCATCGTTGATTCTTTGAAAGAGACGACATGGCTGATCGTCGGCGATGACATGGCTGATCATCGTTGATTCTTTGAAAGTGACGACATGGCTGATCGTCGGTGATGACATGGCTGATCATCGTGGACTGATTGAAAGTGACGACATGGCTGATCGTCGGCGATGACATGGCTGATCATCGTTGATGCTTTGAAAGAGACGACATGGCTGATCGTCGGCGATGACATGGCTGATCATCGTTGATTCTTTGAAAGAGACGACATGGCTGATCATTGGCGATGACATGGCTGATCATCGTGGATTCTTTGAAAGAGACGACATGGCTGATCGTCGGCGATGGCATGGCTGATCATCGTGGATTCTTTGAAAGAGACGACACGGCTGATCGCCGGCAATGACATTGCTGATCATCGTTGATTCTTTGAAAGAGACGACATGGCTGATCGTCGGCGATGACATGGCTGATCATCGTTGATGGATTGATCTGGCAGACCATTCTTCAAGATGAATGTGCCGTCGTGGATTGAACAGGACCGACTGTCGTTGATGGGAACGGGCAGATCATACTTCAGGATGAACGAGCCATTGAGAATTTGGACAGGACCGGCTGTCGTTGATTGAGATGGGCAGATCAGTGTGCAGAATGATCAAGCCGTTGAAAATTAGACAGGACCGGCTGTCGTTGATTGAGATGGGTAGTTCAGTGTGCAGAATGATCAAGCCGTTGAAAATTGGATAGGACCAACTGTCGTTGTGTTGATCCAAGTAGCACAAGCAGTGGTTATCCTTGATAATAGCATGGATAGAGGCAAGGCGGACTGCAGCTGGTGAGAAATTGGTGATAATCGCTGATTGGGCCTTAGGCCCGAATTTACCTGCGCATGCTAGTACAGGTCGCAGGCTTGACAGTTGCCATGGAAAACGAGGTACGGAAAGCAGGGTGTGACACTTCTCTCATAGCTATGCTATCCCAAAGAAACTGTTTCGGTTGCAGTTCCAAAAGTGACAAGGCAACAGGCATGATCCTTAACATCCTGATTACTTGCCGCCTTCGATACTGGACAGGCGTGCCTTGACGCTTGATAGAATTTTCCTGCTTTCAACATTTGATATACAATATGCAATGATGTGTAAACAAATGCACAATTTGAAAATGCAAATGCAAGCTAAGGGCGGCTCCTAAGAGGACAACGACGCCTAAGGACTACCACTGAGTCTCATTATTGTACTGTCTGTTACTTCTGAGATGCGCACCCAAATAGATAGATGCTGAACAGGTTAGCATGCCCTAGTTGACATAGTAACGGCATTGGCCCTGCCCCCTTTCTTCGATGCTTGGGCAGATGAGCCCCAGAAATGCTTTGTTTGGCCTTGAGCCGAGATACCCTTACTGCTTATGAGATTTCCACAGCTTGTGGATTACAGGAGCTAGGGTAGCACATGTAAAAATTGCACTTTCTAGCCGCTAATATCTAATTTGCATTGACAAGTGACCTGAATTGACACACAGACATGCGCACATGTACAGACTCGCCTAACTCAAATGAAAAGGGAGAAAGAGCGCCAGGGTACAATGCAAACCCTTAGACACACAGAACACAATGAAATTTTGGGCATTAAGCGGCCAAAACTCACAACATTCCTTAGACAGGTGAAACTGACACTTACGAAAGTGCAAAAGGTACAAAGACCTGTACAAACAAAATTGAGAAAAGCATCTCAACATGACAATTGATTGAAAAACTGGAAAAATGTCGCAAAGATGGACATAAGACGCATATGATGACTCATATAGGCCCGGACTGAAACCGACACCCCCGTGCAGTCACATTAACTCCATATGACTTGCATGGTATGACAAGACTTGGCAAAAGCCCCTAGAACAACATTCGAGGGCAGTAGCAGGCTACCGCTGGAGTTGAAAAAGCACGCACGCGAGGCTGCAGCTGCTCATACCAGACCTCGCCGAACTTAGAATAAACTGTGAGCCATTAGGCTTTTAGCATTTTGTTCTGTTTTTGATGCTTTAAATATTTTTAAGGCTTTATGCTCAGCCCGTAATAGAAATAGCAGTTTGCAATAAAATTGAAAGACAAAGGTTTTCCCCCTTATGGCTCCTCCAATGCAGCCTGATCTTTGATCCTCTTCGACCTTTGATTTGTACCAAAACGTCAACCATGGATCCAATTGATAGATTTGTGACCGAGTCTCAATGAGAAACTGCCTACATATCCCAAGCTAGGGAATCAGGTCAAAACGTAGTTCAGGCTAAGGTTCACTCGTGTGTTTACCTCTCCTTTTGCGCTCTAACTTTTGCCTAGTACCGCCCATTCGGGTCTTCGATCTAGCGAGCTTTCAAATATTGCCTATTTACTTTTGCCTAGACCCTTCATAGGTTTTCTGCTAGCAGTGCTCTAACTTTTGCTTGAACCGCCCACCCTGGGTTTTCACCCAACGAGCTTCTCTCGTGGAAAAGTTGCTTTTGAATTGATCCAGGATGACCAAGGTATTGAATTTGTTGCCGTCGAGGTCGACGATCTTTGACCACAGCCCCAAATAGAATGACTTTGATAATGCAAGGTCCAGCGCACTTCGGTTGGAAATGCCTCGCACCGGGCCATGTTTATACTTTCTCATTTGTACTTGACGAAACGTCACTAGTGCTGTTTTTAAACATAATGAGAGGCCCAAATCCTTCCGAGCTTCTACTTTCTGGCTTGGCACTTGATAGCAGAGGGATTTGATACTTCTTTATCTCAGGATCAACGCGAGGCGTGACTTGATGAGACCACGCCAAGACGTCAACGCCTGTCTGACCAGGCGCAATGCTCCTCTGGGAACAGCTTTGAACCAATTGAACCATTGGGAGGTTATCCTTGTCTTTCAAGTTTGTTAAAATTACTTCTTCTTTTAATAGGCTGAGCATGCCTTTCGTCTTTCCTTTTGGCGAGGGAACACATTTCCTTGGAAATGATCCCATCGAAATCTATCCCTTCGTCGTCAGGGTCGACACAGTTTATATAAAAGCCAGCGAAGTACTTAGAAGCAAGATAAAGCATATCATAAAAACCCACGGGGTTTGCCAAGTACAGCAGACTCAAGACTTGAAATGAAAGCTATGACGTGGAGGGCCAAGAAGCACGAACTCCGACTCAGAGCTAGACTTTAGACAAACGCAAAAGACTATGTCAGACTCAGACAAGACGCCAATGCAAACTAGACGCAGTTTTGAAAATGCAACTGTTAAGAAGCTACCCATAGCTTCCACAAAAAGAGGTAGGATCCAGCAGGTGTCAGGCCCAAGCAACAGCACTTCGGCTTCCTCAGCTCCTTCGACCAAACCTACTCAATGCTCCTTTGATCAATGGACCTCAGCCAGTCGGTCTTCTCATTTGTAAGCACCTCATCACTGTCAACCCAGATGTCAGCAGTGAAAACCTCATTCGCACAAATAGCGGCCAGCAGGCTGTCCTCAGGCTCGGACGGGATGGATGTAGCCGGCTTGGAGTTCGGGTTGATTTGAGTAGAGTTGATAATTATCTTATCAACCAGAGGGTCAGACCCGTGTTGAGGCAAGGGGTTGGAAATAATGTTGGGCTTTGGTGGAACTTGAACCGTGCCATCATCAATAAGATCTTGAATCTCATGTCGAAGACGATAGCACTTGTCAGTGTGATGGCCAGGCATTTGGTGGAAGGCACAGAAGAAGTTAGGATTGTAACCAGCAGGTAAGACTTTGGGTGGGGAAGTTGGGGTCAAAGGTTTGAGATGCCCAAACTTGACAAGTTTCTCCATCACCGTGGATAAAGATGCCTCAAAGGCAGAGAAACTCCGGGGTTGGGTTCGAGCTCGGAAGCTTTGAGTGTTTTGAACCTGATTCACATCGGTTGTTGATGGAGGTGGGGTTATGATGATGCCATAATCGATGAGATCTTGAACGGCATGTCGAAGCCGGAAACAGGCATTGGTAGAATGGCCAGGCATTTGATGGTAGGTGCAATAGAGGTTATATTTGAAGTTGACAGAGGGATTCTTGGGTAATGAAGTTGGATTGAGAGGTTTGATGGAACCAGCATCAAGGAGCTTCTCATAAACCGAAGCCAAAGGTGCAGCGAAGCATGTGAAAGTCCTCGGTTGGTTCTGGCGACCGGATTGAGAATTCAAAGCGGGACCCCTGTTTGCCTTGCAGTTGCAACACATGTCCTCATCAATAGGATGCATTCTTTTGCCTTCAGGGTAGAAATCACTACGAAGCGTGTCTTCCCCTTCGGCAATGGTTGTGAATAAGGACCCAACATCCTCCTTTGGGTAGGTCCTGGCCTCATGGAACTCAGCCAGGTCTTTGAACATGTCTCCTGAGCACAGCTTGATTCCGACCGTTGGAGGGTGGTAAGCTTGAGAAGGTTCTTTGATTAGCCCCATATCTGACTGCTGGGCTGTGGAGGTAAAGAGGCCAACGAGTCTCTGGACCATAATCATTTGTTTGTCCATCTTGTGACCCAATTCCTCTACAGCTTTCTTGAGCTCAGCCAGCTCCATTTGTGCTGCCATTCTGGATTGATGAATGAGGAAGGTGATATGATCTTGGAAGCGAAGGTGTAACAGCCCCAACAGACTCTCCCAAGTAGGTTTGGCTCTTCTTTTCAGTACTCTCTTGCTCGGTGCAAAGGCTTTGAACTAGACAATAAAGTAAGTGAAAGCTCAGTGGCGTTCCTGTAGCAATTAGAATGCAATGCACACGTTGTTGTCGGTGTCAACCTTAGACTCTAGGACTGGAGACAAGTCTGTCTCATGATGTTCGGACACTGCCAAAATCCTCAGATTTCTTTTCGAGGGTGTATCCTTTGAATAGATCAAGCTGATCCTAAGAGATGTCAAAACAGACTAAGTCTTCGACTAGTCCCTTTTGAAGATTCGACTTTGAACTTGGAACAACTCGGTATTGATGGCGTGACACCTTTACCGGGGTGGCTTCAGCGACAACGCGCGTTAGCCGGGCGGTGTACGTGCTTAGCACGATAACCAAAATGACATCAATATCACGACATCAACACTTTGTGGTTCCTTATTTTTGGTTGAATCCTCAACCAGGCATGAGCCAAGGATTTAATAAGGTTTGATTTCCCAAAGTCTCGCTGATCTAGGGACTTGAAAAATTAACAACATGCACCATCGAGATGCACGACTCTTCATCGGGTCTAGCAGCTCCTAATAAGCAAAAACTCGAAAGCGAGAGACAACCTAGAAGCCGCCCTAAACATGCTACTACGCAAAACAACATTTATGTGTGTACAGTTCCAGAGACGAGTTTGCCTCATGAATTTCAGACGTTGCCGGAATCCTCAGAATTCTTTTCGGCGATGTGTCCCCATGTAGATCGACAGATCCTAAAAGATGTCAAAATAAACTAAATTTTCGTCTAGTCCCTTTTGAAGATTTAACTTTGAATTAGAAACAACTCAGCATTGATGACATGGCACCTTAACCTTGAACAACGTGGTGTATAGTGACAACGCACTTCAACCTGGGTGGCGCCAGTGACACGGCATCAATACTTTGTTGTTCCTTATTGTCGGTTGAATCCTTAATCGGGCATGAGTCAAGGATTTAGTAAATTTTGATTTCTCAAAGTCTCGCAGATCTAAGGACTTTGCGATTGATAACGAACATTCGACAGAATGAATGATTCCTCATCGGGTCCAACAACGTCTTAGTCAGCGCAAGACAAACTCGAAAGAAAGAATCGCCTTAAGCATGCTCCTATGCAAAACGACATGTATGTACAGTGCATGCGATAGGGAAAGCAGTAACACATAGACAGCATATGGGGTTAGATGCAAATAGATCTTACCCTGTAGGTACCTGTCTTAGTTTGAAAAGTTCTAATGCTTTGTATATGCAAAGGCCGGTTTTGGTTCGTAACGGGTTCCTCAGACTAGGGCCACAGATATACCTCCCGTTGCCCGCGATTCGCAGAGCAACAGTCAAACGGTAGCATGACCCATCATCGTCGAAGGTTGTTGGTCATTCGGGGTCCCCCGGCTCCGGTAAACCGTGCCGGATTGCCAAAACGATCCAACGAGGCTTATCCCATATCGATGCAAATGAGATGCTAGAAATTGATTAAGAAGAAGAAGAATCACAAAATCGCAAAATGCCTTTTCAAGTTCGGCTCACTTCATTTAGTCCATCTTTAGAGGAAACTACGCAAGTGAACAATCGAAAAAGTCCCAGATTACATTGGCCGGACACGAGGTCCTGTTAACTCACCATTCCAACCTTCGGCAGCGCGAAGCTCACCGTTTTGACAGACTTTTTAGAAATTGTTCACAAGTGTATTAAACTCTAAGTACAGATTAATATTAGTTCGATCATCCCCAGCAGAGTCGCCACTGTGGGCAGCGTGCCCCGGAGAAAAGGGATTCCGTTCCCTTTCTCTCCCGGAAAAGATTTCGTTCCCTTCCGAAGCGGCCCGAAAATCGAGGGAGCACGAGCAGCGTGGCCGGCAAGCGCTCGCAAAATACAGAGAGTCGCCACTTGAGTTTGAAGGTCCGACACTCAAGGAACCGTATTTCAAAGCACCTGTTGCGCTGTTTGATTGAAAAAGTTAAGGAACCAGTCCGTCATAACCATATCTGGGTTCGGGAGCCAGGTTATGAGAGGGGAAGGGTTTTATGGCACCTCTCTCGCCCAATCCGGAGATCGGTCTCTACTTGAGCATTTTGAAAGCGTTTGGGATTCTTTTTCTTCTTTAATCAATTTTAAGCCAATTAGGGCGGGGGAGCAGATAATCGGGGATTAAAACTGTAACAATTTGCATGATGTGATAAACAGCATGTTTGCTCTATTGAAACAGTTAGTATAGGATGAAAACAGACTGCTGTGGGAATTAAACAGACTGGAAAGCCTCTGTCTCGGAGTGTTGCACGCAGAATGAAATCAGTATGCACTGAACAAGTCACTGCATGTTGACCCAACCTGCGCACGACACTACGGGACTAGCGCGCGACAGTAAGCCTAAGCCCACAGCTCTTATTCTCATCCCTTCTGGGCTCTGGAAGGACCAGTGCACACCCAGGACAAACCAAGCAGTTATATGAACTGTAAGTAAGCAGTTATAAGCAGTTTAAAGGCTGAAAAGCCCTATAAATTGACAAAACACCCCATAAACAGTGTGGGGACAAAATAATAGCCTAAAACCAAGTTAGACATGCAAGGCCAGCCACTGGTCGGGGACAAACAGTCGCGCGAGGGTTCCAAACCGTCGCGCGACGGTTGCGCCCTGGCGCGCGACGGTTGCGCCTGGGCGCGCTGGTCAACACTCCATTTGACCATCGCACGAGGGTTTAGGAGCATTGCGCGAGGGTTTGTGCCAGACCTCCAGTGTGTGATTTTGTTCAAATTGGGTTCTGGGATGGGTCCAGAATGATCCCAGGGGTGCTCCAACAGAACAGAACTAAATATTGAAGTGCAAAGCTAGCATTTTTAAGCTAAAGAAAGCTATAAATTGGTTTTTTGCATGCTTAACAGTGAGATATATGAAAGTAAAGCATAAAACAGTAGGACACAATTCCCCACGCAGTCCATCGCGCGCTGGCACAAAGTGTCGCGCGCGTATCTGGGACCATCGCGCGATGGTTCCTACCATGACGGTTTTTGAAACCTTGCTAGCTTTAGGGCCAGGACTGGTATTGATTACCAGCCTTGACCCTGCCAGCCCCCCTCAGGGATCAGAACAGAGAGCAACCAAGGTAAGCTATACCTTTGGCTTGAGTTTGAAAGAGTGCTTGAACTTTGAGTTTTGAGATTGAGGTTGATTGAGGATTGAAGAGCAAGGTGGTAGTGCTTGATTGAGGTATGAATGGATGAAGAACAAGTATGTTAGGATGTAGCCCTTTTGTATTTGATTTTGTAACCTTTTTTTTTTTTTAACCAAAAATTGTAACCCTTTGAAAGAGAACAAATGGGGGTATTTATAGGGCAAGAGGGGGTTCTAGTTGATGCCAGGAGAAGAACACAGCCAGCCACGAGGCCTGGCTGAGACTGCATTGGTGGCCAAGGGTGGGGACAGAACCATCGCGCGATGGTTCCAAACTGTCGCGCGAGGGTGCACCCTGGCGCGCGATGGTTCTAGTCTGTCGCGCGACGGTGCGCCCGGGCGCGAGACAGTTGCGCCCTGGCGCACGCCAGCAGGGTTTTGGCTTTTGGAGGGTGGCTTAGGCTAGGTTAGTTCCAAGGGTTTTTCAAACACTCAAAGCTCAAACACTCGACATTCCCGAGGTGCTCTTGATGCGTTTCATCATCGGGGAATCAGAAACCGTAAGTAAACTAATCTGGAAGCCCAGATTGGGGTGTCTACACACAAGCAGCGGAATAACACATACATATTTAACAAGGCATTAACAATGACACATCCACATACACTATTCTATCATTGGTGTCGGTGATATCAGAGTTTCTCCTACGCGACTCGTCGTAGACCATGTCACCATATTCATCAACGTTTCCGAAATCATTTTCACTTCCAAATCAACATTTTGAAAATCACATTTAACACACCCAACCTCGGTTCCGCCGTTCCGGTCTCCTGAGTATCCTCACAATGGTTCCGCTGCACCGGGTTCCCATTGGCACACAAAACCTTGCGTTGGCTCCTCTCTGCAGATAACTAAGCCACATTACCAATGAGGCTACCACGTCCGGCCACATTGGCAATCTTCACGATGAGCTACCACGTCCGGCCACATCATGGTTTTCACAACATTTAAATCACCTCCAATGAGACTACCCCGTCCGGTCCCATTGGCAACACACACCACACAATGGGCTACCAAGTCCGGCCACATTGCGGTTTCTAACATCTCTCTACACAATGGACTACCACGTCTGGCCACATTGTGATTTCAAAACGTTTTCTCCTTTTCAATAACCACACCCTAGGTGTCATGTTTCTATTTTCTCGATTTCTGTGTCTCGTTTTCATGCATAGACTCCGCGGTAGGACTTCTCATAAGAAATTTTCAAACTAAACTAGAAAGATCGTCTAACTCTATATTATCATGCTCATTCCTCATTTAATCACAACCACAAGTGATGCAAGCAACATGCACACATGCTCATAACCGTTTTAAAGATCAAATATGAATACTTCTAATCAAGTTCATACTACCACAATCCGTTCTTTCTTCCTTTGTGGGAAATTCAAAACAACATATGTTTATTGGAGTAAAAGTCATTTATTCAACATGTTCATATCTCCATTAGCAAAATAAGTCTACTAACTATCATGCTTTCCAAACGTACGAGCGATATACTAACTTCATATACACTTAGGGAAAGTAGATAGGGAAAATCTACCTTGATCTGAAACTAGTCGGGGCCGAATAAGCTAGTTGGAAAATTCTACGGGTGGTGAACCCCACAAATCTGGACCAAACTTTGGATGGCAGTAACTCGGTCAATATTTGGCCGAATATGATCGTTCTTGGGTTTAAATCAAAGCTCTAGAAGTGATCTACAACTTTTGTGAAGGAAATTGATCCTAGAAACTAATTTAGGTGGGAGAAAAATAGTGATAAAGGAAGCGACAGTGTGCTGTCTGGAACTGAAAATCCGAGATTTTTATTGAACTTCGGATGTCAATATCTTGGTCATTTCTTGACCAATTAGGATGGTTCTTGGGTCTAACTCGAAGTACTCTACAACTTTCCCGAAGGGAGTTGGTTCTAAAAACTGACTTAAGCAGGAGAAAAATGAGGATTTGTGAAGGGCAGTAGGCTGTCTGGAAAAACAGAAATGGTTTCTAGAGAGAAGTGAGAGCAAGGAGTGAAGGTGTGAGTTGAATGGTGAGTGTGGGGTGCTATTTATATAGCAAAGCTTGGGCTCCCTCCCACCTCCTCTTGGCCGGCCATATCTCTCTCTCTCTTCCCCATGGATTTTACTCCATGACTTGTCATTTAATGTTTGAAAGCATGCCATGACTTGTCTTGTCCAATCTTTTAGGCTTTAAGGCTAACAACCTAGGTTATCATGAAGGGTTATGGGCTTGTCTTGTCCTAGAAAGGGCTTGCTTGAAACAAAGAATAAAATCATTGGCTAGGTTGTACTTTGGAAGAATAGAAATGGGTTGTAAAGTGAGGTTTAGGCTTAAGGGCTATTAGGTAGCTTATGTAAGTATCCAACATATGCACACACTCCACCTCTCCTTCTCACTCTCGGCCTCCCCCTCTCCCTCTCCTTGGCCGAATCTCTCTCTCTCCTTCTCTCATTATTTTGTCACATCATGCTTGAAAGCATGCCAAGACTTGTCAAATCCAAGTTTAGGCTTTGGCTATTTTAGGCAAGTAGGATCTTAGGTAAATCAAGGAAATTATGGTCTAGGATAGAAAGTCTTATAAGTCTAGGCTAGGGTTTGATTAGGCTAGAGTATAGCCTTTGATGTTTAGTCATTCTTAGGTCTAGGTTTGTAGTCAAATCTTAGGGTAATCAAAAGCTAGTTTGGAAGAAATCTAATACGATTAGGGCTAGGATTCTATGCTTGAGAAAGACTAGAATGAGTTGTCAAGTCAATTGGCCTTAAGGCTAGAATAGGGCTAAAGAGGTAGCTTCTGCAAGTGTACAAACCTCAAAGCACACACATGCACTTTTCTCTTTCTCTCTTCTCTCTCTCTCGGCCTCCCTCTCTCTCTCTCCATTCGGCCATCTCTCTCTCTCTCTCCTCTCTCTCTCTCTTGTACCAAGTATACTTATACATATGTATATAAATACATAAAGAAAGTATGTATATAAATACAAAAAGAAAGTCTAGGAAGAATCAAGTACCAAGGGTTTTCAAGTGACTTGTCAATGGCTAATACTTTCCTCGAAAGCATACTTGTGCTTGGAGAATCTAGTAAAGCAACATAAATAGGGTTAGGGTTATATAATCTAGGGTTGCATGCATGCAAGGCTAAGGTTGCTTCTTTTGGAAGAAAAAAGATGAGCTTTGGTTTTGACAAAACTAGACAAGTAAGTCAAATAATTACTTTCTAGGGTTCAAGGGTCCAATAGGGGTTCACAAGGTTCATAAGGTTTACTTTTGGTTAGGGAAATGTAACTAAGCCAAATGTTAGTTAAGGTTTGCTAACTAATCGGTTAAAACTAACTATACTTGCCATATAGGATTTCCAGCCAAAAAATATAATTTAAAGATATTATTTACTTATTAGGAAAAATATACGAGTACGCTTACAAATATACTAGTCATGGGAGAAGGACTAGATTGCTCGGAGTAAAAAGGATTCAATTTTACAAGTTTCAAATCTAATTATGACGGATTATTAGAATTTAAAAGAAATTTTTAAAAGCAAATCCAAGTAATTAAAATAAAATTCAAATATTTAATGAAATTTTTATTTACCAAAAATCAAGGTTGTTACAACATGTTCCCTCATGGATTTCGTGAAGGAACTTCTGCACCATCTCGGGGTGTACACAAAGTAAATATGGACCAGTGAAGGATTTTCTGTATAATTTCCCTTCAGGATATAGCCAAAAATGCCCAGACTTCGTTTTTATTTTGTGAGCCTCCTTTTTGTCAGTGGGGAGTGTTCCATCTCATAGGAACTTTACTATTGGGTCCATCCAACTTGGTCCTTGGTTCACATCCAAGACCAACTCCACGCTCTTCCCAATGCTCGGCTAAGCAAGATAGTCTACTGCCACTTTCCTCTCGAACTCAGTTGGCACAACTGCGGCCAACCATGCTAGGGAATCTGCATGGGCGTTCTGCTCAGAATTTATTTGCTCAATGTACACCTTCTCAAAGGTGTCAAGCAGATCCGTGGCAGCCTCCACGTAGGCTGCCATCTTTTTATTCCGGGTCTCGTACTCTCCGGATAACTGTTATGAATCACAGAATACTCGTATTCTTCATACTTTCAGGGTCTTTGCACTTCTTAACCCTGCCAGGAGTGCCTCGTACTCTGCCACATTGTTTGAAGCACTGAAACCCAGCCGAAGGGACAACTCTATCATTACTCCCTCAGGGGGGGAAGAGCACAATTCCAATTCCTGATCTGGTGTTGCATGCAGAGCCATCCACAAACAGCTTCCATTCCAAGGGATCCTGCTCGGCAGGCGCCTTGCCTTTCCTGACTGTTAGCTCAATTGGCTGCTCCTTTCTCATAGGAGGCAGGGGAGCTACTGCAGGAGAGAACTCTGCCACAAAGTCCGCCAGAACTTGCCCTTTTATTGCGGTGTGCGATTGATAGTCGATGTCATACTAACTCAACTCAACCGACCAAGTTGAAATTCGTCCCGAGAAATCTGCCCTTCGTAGGAAAGATTTCAGTGGAAACTCAGTGTAAACCACAATTTTATGACTCTGGAAATAATGGGGTAGCTTCCTTGCCGCTGTCCTTAATGTCAGGACCGATTTTTCGAGGCGTAGATATCTTGTCTCTGCGTCTAACAACGTCTTGCTCTCGTAGTAAACAGGGATTTGTTCGGATCCCCTGTCTCTTAATAACACTGCACTGACAGCATGTTCAGAAACTGCTAAGTACAAAGTTAAGGACTCACCCGGTTTAGGAGTAGATAAGAGTGGGGCTGTTGCCAAGTATTTCTTCAAGTCTTGGAACGCCTGTTCACATTCTGCTCCCCATTCATATCCCTCTCTCTTTTTCAACAATTGAAAGAAGAGCCTACACTTATCACTGGACTGACTGATAAATCGGTTAAGGGCTGTAGCCATTCAAGTCAGTCGTTGGACCTCCTTCGTGGTCCTTGGACTTTGAAGCTTCTGTAAGGCTATTATCTGATCAGGGTTTGCTTTGATCCCTTGTATGGTCACGAGGTGTCCCAAGAACTTCCCCAAACTTACTCCGAATGCACATTTCGAGGCATTGAGCTTCAACTTGTACTCCCTTAATATCTCAAAGGCCTCCTTCAAATCGGCTATGTGGTCTTGTTTCTCCTTGCTCTTGACCACCATGTCGTCTATGTATACCTCTATGGTCTTACCGAGCAACTTTTTTAGCATGATCGTTGCTAATCTCTGGTACGTTGCTCCAGCATTCCTCAAACCAAAAGGCATGACGTTGTAACAATACAACCCTCTTGGAGTGATAAAGGATGTCTTCTCTTGATCGGGCCCATACATAGCGATCTGGTGATACCCCCGATATGCATCGAGGAAACTCATTCGCCCATACCCAGCTATTGCATCCACCAATTGATCTATTCTGGGGAGGGGGAAACTGTCCTTCAGACATGCCTTATTCAAATCCGTGAAGTCAAGGCACACTCGCCACTTCCCGATCTTCTTTTTTACCACCACAGTGTTGGATAGCCATTCTAGGTAATACACTTCTCGTATAGCTTTTGCTTCCAACAAACGGTCGACCTCCTCAATCACAGTGTCTGTGTGCTGTGCGGCCGATCGTCATTTCTTTTGCATTACCAACTTATGTTGGGGATCCACATTCAGGTGGTGGCAAATCACGTTTGCTTCCACTCCAGGCATCTCTTCGGGGACCCATGCAAACACATCAACGTGTTCCTTTAGGAATCCCACCAACTCTTCTCCTTCTTGCTTGCTTACATTTTCCCCGATCAGGAAATAGCTTTCTAGATCACTCTCGTTGATCTGGATTTTCTTCAAACCTTCCACCACTTTCTCGGTGGGGTCCCCTCCGACGTCCTCGATGGTCGGATAGTCTGGAACCGCGATTGCTTGAACTAACTGTGCTTTTGGTGCCTTCTTGATTATTGAAATCAATCACTGCTGGGCAACCTTTTGGCTTCCCCTGATCTTCTCAATACCATTGGATCCTAGGAACTCCACCATCTGATGGTAAGTGGAGGAAACCGCCCTCATTTTATGCAACCAAGTCCTTCCTATGATTGCGTTAAAGGAAGACGGTACATGCACCACCAGGAAATCAGTTCATAAGACCATCATTTCTGCCCGAATAGGTAGGGTGATTTTGCCTAGGGGCCAGACTGCTCCTGCACTGAACCCGACTAAAGGAGCTATTGACTGTACCAAGTCCGCCTGTGTTAGTCCCAACCTTTTAAACGCGTCAAAGTATAGCACCTCCGTGCAGCTCCCAGAATCCACAGGGATTCTCTCCATGTCATATTCTTCGACACGTAGGGCTATGACCAAAGCATCATTGTGTGGTATCTGGACCCCTCCCAGGTCCTCATCCGTGAAGACTACGCCTTCGTTGCATTCCTCGGTCTCACGTCCTCGTTTCTTTCCCAACTGCATCACGTGCTGGTTGTGCTTTATTTGCCTTTGGAGCAACCTCACCTCATTTCTCATATGGATTACGCCTCTTGGATTTTGTTTGAAATCCAACTCCATTGCTTTCTCTGCACCCTTGTGCTCTTCTTGAATGAATTCTTTCAAATAACCTCTCGAAACCAAGTCATCGAGGTGTTGTTTGAACGTCTCGCAATCCTCCGTCATGTGACCCCAATCTTTGTGATAACTGCAATGCTGACTCGTAGCTCTTCTTGCATCCTTGTCACCTTCCGGTCTTGGGGGCCACTTAAAATATGGTCGGTTCTTTATTCGGTAAAGAATCTGATAGATTGGTTCTTTCTACACCGTTGTTACTGAGAAGAAAGATTTGGGGTCCGGGGCGTGTTTTTCCTTGCTCGGCTTCTTCTTAGCCTGTCCATACTCCCTTCTTTCTCTGCAGGTCTTGGGTTGTGGCTTATCTGCCTTCTTTGTAGTGCCCTTGGCTTGCTCGGCAACCAACTTGCCATCTTCCCGCAGTATGTCATCCTCGTTTCTTGCATGCTGCTCTATTCGTTCCATTAGTTTTGCTAGTGTGTCCACTGGATTCATGTTTAGGGACTTCTTTAGTTCCCCCCGAAGAGGCAACCCTATTTTGAACGTGGCTATGGCGTACTCCTCATTGCAACTTTCTATCTCGTTGAAAGTTTCCCAATACTTCTTGGCATAATCCCTGATCGGCTCATTCTCTCCCTGCTTCATAACTGAGACACTCTCAAAAGTTTTAGGTGGCTTCCTGCTCGTTAGGAACCGAGCAGTGAATTCCTCAGCCAGTTGCCTCCATCCTCGTATGGTGTTCGGCCCTAGCTTATGGAACCAAGACAAGGCTACCTTTCCCAAACTCGATGGGAACATCTTACACATGATTGCATCATCACTGTCATGCATGAACATCGCCTGCTGGTAATGTTGTATGTGCGCCACTTGGTCAGCATTCGTCTCGTACAAGATGAACATCCCGTGTTTCACCCTGCTCGACAACTTTGCCTCTGCAATCTCTTTGCAAAAGGAGAGGTTGCTATGTTGCCAAGGGCCTTCTGTGCTGCCTCTCGTGCAGACATGGTCCCTTCTTCTTGTTCCTTCGTGCTTTTGGGAGCATTCCTCTCCCAATTGGAATCAGGTCGCTCGTACATGTCCCTGTGGTGCTTCCTGGTCCCTCCTTCCTTAGGGGTGGGACTCTTGCTCCTGCTCCTTCTTTTTCGTGAAGAAGCCCTCTTTCGTCTTGGAGTGGGGACTCCTGCTCTTGCTCCTCCTTCCTCGTGAAGGAGAGCCTTTTTATACTCCACCACTGCCAGCCTGTCTCCTCTGGATTTTCTACGTGAAAGTCCAGAATCTTCCGGATGTTCATGTATCCGTTGCAGTTGTTGAATCTCGTATTCTCATCTGTTAATCAGAAGTGTATATTCCTAAATCTCTTGCCTCTTCTTATCCAGGATATCCTCATTGTTGTGCACATTTCTCGAATGTGCAACAGACTCTCTTCCACGGTGGGACTTGCTCCTTCTCTTGGATTCCGTGGCCGTCCTTCCGTCTCTATTATTGGAGTCGCCATGGACAGCCAAGGGGCGGTCCTTGCTCGTGGTCCTTTTTGCATGCCCGCCACCGGGCTTTCTCGAAGGACCCGGTGGGGACTTATCACCTCTCCCTCCAAGCTGATTGTTTGGATCATGCGGCATTTTCGGATCCACTTCCACCATGGTCGCTTTTTCAAAGGGATCTCTTTCGTTTCCCATAGACGGTGCCACTTGTAAGTGCAGAAAAACGAAAGGAGCTTTGAACAGCACAAGAACGTAATGGCTACTTCATGCCTCTCGCCTTATCTGCAAAACAGACAAAGGGTGGGTGCACCTTTGCCTCTCGTGGCAAAGGCCCTCCGATGCCTAAGTTAGTGTCACGTACTAATAGAAAACCCTAATTATCAGTAGGTAAACAACTCGAATGCTGAGTATTGCGTAATGCATATTTACCTCTAGGTTTACCTCATATTTATAGCTTCACGGATGCTTGCTGTCCAAGTATCCTCATTGCCCTAGGTTTCCTATCTCGTATAGGAAACCCAAAATATGTTGGATTCTCGTTCCCTTATTCATTCATCACCTCAGACCATTTAGGACTCTTTCCCATAGCTGGCCGAACATCCCATTCCCGTTGTGTATTTTCTCCAGATCTTATTTCATCAAGATCCTATTTCCTTACTAGATGTCTCCGCTTTGGAAGCTTCCAAAGCGTTCCCCACAGCTGAGGCTACTTCCCAGAATACTGCTCCTGTTCGGCCCTCTCGTTGCCGAACAGATTTCTCGGACCAATGACTTCACATGCCACTGTCTTTTCACCAAACTCCTAGTCCAATAACTACTCGTGTTTATTGGATCAAGCCGTTGTTTGGATAGCTTGAACCAAGGACATCCCATGCCTTTGGTCCATATATCCGTTCATCGTCTTGCTCGGCGACTATCATTATATAGTAGTTTCACGTACCACGTGTACGAGCCATCAATTTGCTTGTTCAGGAATACCTCCCTACACTATATGCTTGGAGTCATCTCAAAGGCTAGATTTCATATGCTCGGGATTGCCCCCAAAGCTAAATTCAGCTACATTTCACTTGCTAGGGAAAATCCCCAAGGCTAGATTGCATGCAGTTGGTAACCCTTGCAAGGCTTTGATTGATACTTGATCTTTCTCAAGCATGGGAATGCTCCCAAGGCTAGTTTTCTCATGCTCGGAATGATTGTGAGGCTAGACTGAGTGCTTTTGGTAGACATTTGACAACCTATGCAAGGCTTCTGACGCTGGTGCTCGATATCATGCACGCTTAGGGATGCTCCCAAGGCTGGATTTGATTATAAATTCTATTGGCCGCGGGCCCAGAATACCATGAATGCTTTGTTAGTGCCTGGATTCAAGTCGATTGCCTTTGAAAGGGGAGATTTTGCAGAAGGATGCAGCAGCTGAGAGGTTGATTTATCGGGCGCGAGAACGCCAGGAGTCAGAGAATCGATCCACGTGCTTGGGGTGCCCCTAAGGCTAGTTTCCACATGCTTGGGATGCCTCCCAAGGCCAATTTGACCATAATCCCATGTTGACTTTGTCGACATGTTGACCCAAAATGCCATAAGGCCCGTTAAATGCTTTTGGGTGAAACCTGTCGACCATTATTTCTTTTAGAGATTTTCATTGCCTTTTTCAACTTGGTGCCATGGGAAGTTCCATCGCCTCGCCTGATGGGATGATCCACTCCTACGCTCTAGGAGATTTCCATCGCCTCCATTAACGGGGTGCCTTTCGGAGGCTGAACGCTTTCTGGAAGTTGGCTTAGACAAACACTTTCCGAAAACTAGCAACATAAATGCCTTCTGGAGGGCTTTAGCAACACGGATGCCATTTTTGGGGGATTTTAGCCACATAGATGCCTTCTAAAGGGCTGAAGTGTGCACTAGGTTATTGCAAGCTTTATATAGGTGCTTTTTCTTGTTGGTTGTTCACTCAATGTGTAACGCCCCGAATTTTGGGTACGTTAATTATACATTTTTATTGAATAGTAAAAGAGAGTCTAGCTCATTATTACATCATAATTCTCCCAAGAGTACTTTTATTCAACAAAGGAGGGGATAAACTAAGGTTAACTACTGCTCCGCCTCTTCCTTCCTGCAAGCCTCTGGCCCGAAGGCCTCCAAAGTGTACTGCTCATGCTGCTCATCTATAAAATCTGACATTATACCAAATGGTCGCTCTCAAAGATAATATGTCGTGGTCACCACAAAGGTAACACGCGTGAGCTACAAAGCTCAATAGAATAATCCAACCCGCTAACCCATAACTTACAACAAATAGTCATATCAATAATCACATATACTCATTAACCATGATACATCCGCATTCACTATCTCGCTTACGCCATGTCTTTCTTTGGTTTCTCCACGCCGACCATCGATTGTGTCACCATTTCATTTTAAGAAAATCATTTGTCATTCAACTGGCTACCAAGTCCGCCACAAGCATAAAGTCTAGCATTGGCTCTTCCTCCGCTGGATAACCAAGCTCCAATTGTCAATGAAGCTACCACGTCCCGGCTCCAATGGCAATCTACACAATGGGCTACCAAGTCCGCCTCATTGCGGTTTTCGCAACACAAAGGGCTACCAAGTCCGCCACCTTGCGGGTTCTCAACTCACATAAGGCTACCAAGTCCGCCATTATGTAGTCTCAAAATCCTTTTATCCATATCAACCATTCCTTAAGTGTCATGTTTCTATTTTTCCGGTTGGGTCTCGTAATCATGCATAGACTGCGCGGAACTAATCACTTTAAAGTAATCTTGAAACTAAACTAGCAAGATCATCCAACTCTATATTACCTAATCGTACTCAAATTATTACTTAAAGCCACTTATGTTTTATCAGCAACAAGTAATGCAACAAATATACATACATGTTCATAATCACCCTCAGACAATAATATATTACAAAAATCTGTTCTTTCTTCCTTTGTGGGAAAACAACATATGTTTATTGACCTAGAAATTCATTATTTGGCATGCTCATTCTTCTTTAGTACTTTAGTAAACAAGTTCTACTAACTAGCTTTGATACCTTAACCGTTTAACTCATGGTTGTATACTTAAAGTAAGTATAATCCAAGCAAGTACATAGCATGTCCATAATCATTACTTAAAGCATAACGCCACATGTGCGGACGCCCTTGGGGTGGTAATCCACCATATGCTTTGTTACTTTACCACAAGAAATACAAGCAAGTACAAATGAGATCCATAATCATTACTTTAAGCATAACGCCACATGCGCGGACTGTGGTGGTAATCCACCATATGCTTTGTTATAATATCACAAGCAATGGAATATAATCTTATAGTTAAGTTAAAAGATCAACATGCGATTACTTCTACACGAAGTTATATCTTAAGTTGATTCTAATCATGCTTAATCATCCAATGGCAATATTAAGTTCACTAACTATCATGCATCCAACGTTTTAAGAAAATAAACTATCATTATCATGCTTTCATTATAACGACTTAGCTAGGTTAAAACTACGACAAGAAGTAGTGTCTAACATATATTTAGGATTATGGATGATTATACTACATTCAATTTGACATGCATACAATTATAGTTAGGATAAGTAGGTTTGAAGAACTCTACCGTTCTTCTTGGCGGTAGGGTGGCTACGGAAATTTCGTCGGAGTAACGGCTTACTTGGACTTCCTGAGCTTGAAGAGAAGGGTTTCTCAACCAAGTCTTGACTATACTACTAAACTCTTATGGATCGAAGGGTGGTGGAGTGGTGGTTTAGTGGCGGCTTAGGATGAGTTTCTTGAAGAACAAGGGAAGAACTTCAAGAACACTCAAGACCAAGGCAAGAACAAGCAAGAACACTAAGCTTTCTAGAGAGAGAAGTTGAATGGTGAAGGTGTGAGTTGAAAGGCATGGAATGGATGTTATTTATAGGCAAAATGGAGCTCCCCCCTCACTCCACTTGGCCGGCCATCCCTCTCTCTCTCTTCCCCATAAATTTGCTCCATGGACTAGTCTTATCAAGCAATAGTATGCCAACTAAGTGCCACTTGGTGAAATAGTGTCAAAGTACAACCATGTGTCTAGGTTTAATGCACATACACCTCACTCTCCCCTTCTCTCTCATTCGGCCACATCACTCTCTCTCTCCCCATGGATTTGCTCCATGGTCTTGTCTTGTCAAGCCCAAGTACAACACAAGTGTAACTTGGTCAAATAGTATCAAAGTACAATGCACATGTCCAAGTACAACACACATGCACTCACTTTCCCTCTCCCCTCATTCGGCCCTCTCTCTCTCTCTTGGTCAAAGTACTATCATGTATATATATATATATATATATGTGTATATCTATATGTACATTTATGGAAAGAACAAGGAAGGTAAGGACAAAACTACTTAAATGTACACATGGCTTATGATTATTCTCTTTGCATGATAAAGTACACATGACTAGTCTTGTCATGCTATAGCACTCCAACCAAGTGTATCTAGGTCAAATAGTGTCAAAGTACAACACACATGTCAAAATACAACTCACATACACTCACTCTTCCTCTCTCCCAACCGGCCTCTCTCTCTCCTTTCCCATGGATTTATTCCATGGACTTGTCAAATCAATTCCATAATCATGGCAAGCAACCTAAGTCTAGTCACATCAAGTCCTTTCTCTTTCAAATCAAATCTAGGTAATGATAAGGGTCCAAACAATGATGGAGGTGGTCATGGTGTAGTCTTATCCTAGAATGGGTCTACTTGGAAGAAAGACTAGAATCATTGGCTAGGTTTTGACTAGAAATGGGTTGGCATGTAACAAATAGGCTTAAGGCTATTAGGTGGCTTGGACAAGTGGCCAAAGGTACATACACACACCTCACTCTCTCTCTCCTCACATTCGGCCCCCCTCTTCTCTCTCCCTAGCCGATTCTCTATCTTGGTCAAAGTACTTGTATATATATATATATATCTATATATATATATATATGTGTGTACATTTGTGGTAGACAAGGAGGATAAGGACAAGGCTACTATCATATCTTTCACCAAGAATCCCATGGGAATATTGGACAATGCTATTATCCAAGGGATAATAATTTCCCTAATGGCTATTGTCCAAGGGTCTAACATTTCCCTAGCGGTTATTAACCAATGGGCGAAAGAAGTAATGATGAGGAAGTACATGACTTGTCTTGTCATCTTATTTGGCAAATCCTAATATCTATTATCCAATGGGTAAAGTTTTCCCTAGCGGTTATTAACCAATGGTCCAAGGAAAGTCATCATGGAGTATACTATTTGCTTTTGACTAGACTATTCCAACTACTAGTCAAACTTGGTCTTCTCCCTAACAACTATTGTCCAATGGTCAAAAGATCTTTCTAGCATGTAATAACCAATGGGTAAAGACTACCCTAGTATCTATTGTCCAATGGATAAAGATTACCTAGTAATCTAGCATCTATTGTCCAATGGATAAAGATTACCCTCGCACTATCTTCCAATGGATAAAGATTACCCTAAGTATCTATTGTCCAATGGATAAAGATTACCCTTAGCCTTTATCGTCCAATGGATAAAGACAAGAAGGTTCAAATGGTCCCGAGGGTTAGGGCAACCTAACTAGACTAAATGGGCATTAGTCGTTTCTAACTAATCTAAGCAGTTACTAATGATACTTAATTCTAGGCTTTCATTGCTCAGTGGTATTTTGGTTTTTATTTAGTAGGAAATTGCCTAGTAACGGAATATTAAAGCCCGATGGAGCCAAACGCCAAGGCAAGGCGTGAGCATGGCTATACAAGGCAAACCTGGGTGGCGGTAAAATGCCAAAATAAATGCGCTTCAAACAAAGGGCCAAGGCAAAAAAGAGTTTCAAGGGCCAAGGCACCTCAAAGAGGCCTGCAAGGGCTAAGGCTACCAAAGAATGCCAAGGCAAAGCGAGGCGTGACCCGATGCCAAGGCAGAACTTAATGGCAGCCAAGCCAGAGCAGCAAGGCCAGAGCAACGCTAAGGCAAAAGCGAGGCGCGACCCGATGCCAAGGCAGCCCAATGGCGCTAAGGCAGCGCGCACCCAAAGAATGCCAAGGCAAAGCGAGGCGCGATCCGATGCTGGCAGTAACTCAATGGCACCAAGGCAGTAGCAACTCGACAAAGGACCGACGCTGGCTGAGGCAGACAATAATTCCCGACGTCTGGCGAGGCAAAGCGACAATGACCCGACGCCTCGGCGAGGCATACCCGACAAATGACCGACGCCAAGGCAGAGCAACCCGACAATGACCCGACGCCTGGCGAGGCAGGCCCGACAGTGAGCCGACGCTAAGGCAAGGCAGGCGCGACAGTGAGCCGACACCGAGGCGAGGCAAGCCCGACAGTGATGAGGAGGCAGGTGGCAGCGCCGATGACCAGCCGACGCCAAGGCAAGGCAAACGCGACAGCGAGCCCCGATGCCTAGGCACCCTAGCCAAGCCAAAGCAAGGCGGTCGAGGCTACACAAGGCAAAGACCAAAATTTTTCTACTAACCACTCCGCATCGATGCATCACTAAGCCAAACGGAGAGTTGTGGTTTGGCTAACTAATCCGTTAAAAGCTAACTATGCTTGCAAAGTAGGATTCTAGCTGAGAAATATAATTTAAAGATATTATTTACTTAATAGGAAAAATATACGAGTACGCTTACAAGTATACTAGTCATGGGAGAAGGACTAAATTGTCCGGAGTAAAATGATTCAATTTTTACAAGTTTCAAATCTAATTATGACGGATTATTAGAATTTAAAAGGAAATTTTAAAGCAATCCAAGCAATTAAAATAAAATTTAAAAATTTATCAAAATTTTCATAAGCCAATAACGACCGATTTTTGGGTGTTAAAAATGAAATCCAAGTATTAAAATAAAATTCAAATTTTTAACGAAATTTTTATTTACCAAAAATCAGGGTCGTTACAACCTATCCCCCTTAAAATAATTTCGTCCTCGAAATTCGCACGTGACTACGGGTTAGGCTTAATTACTATATCGGTCTTGGAATCATCGTCTATCCCCCTTAAAAGAAGCAAGTCACTCTTAAGTCACAGGTTAGGCGTAGGTTGGCTATTTCTAGTTCGCACTCGCTACTTACTTTAGACTAACAACTGCACTCTCCCGAAATGGTGGTGTTACTCGAACTTAGGGGTTTTGTTATGAAGTTAGCACGCAATGAACCAGACAGATTGTGGTAGACGAGCAAAATAAAATTTCTTAAGATAACATAAGATCAATACACTACATGCCTAACAGGCATCATTAGGTACACGAAAAAGTAAGGAAAGCAGATAATAATGGCTAGGGCGCCATTGACGTGCCTCGCTCTACCACCTATCATTGAAGGCTTGAATCAAACAACGTTATATTCCCTTACGAACACCTCGAGTGCGATGGTCACAGCGAGAACGCAGCACTAGAAATGGTGAGGCGGTTGTTCCTACCGAACCATCGTGGCATGCCCATTGTCACGCATACGTATCAGAGGAAGATGAAGCGGTTGCAACCGCAGCGCTGTTGTTAGGTGGTTCGCCGATTTAACGCCGCGCCTTCCTGGAAATCCTCGCCGCCGGATGGCCATGGTTTGCCTGGGGGAATGAGATGGTAAGAGAGATGAAGAGAGAAGGATAAGGAAATGGGAGGTGGTGGAGGGGTACATATAGGCCGGGTGAGGGGGATTGGAGGAGGGAAATGATTGAGTTTTGAAATTTGAATTTGGAGGTTGAAGGTTGATAATTGGGAGTTTGAAATTTTGATAATTGGAGGTTGGAGGGTGCGGTTTTGGCCGCGCCGGATGGGTAGGCCCGGCTCTAGGTGTTAGGATCCGTTCTCGTTTCTTAGGAGGTGTGGGAAAATATTTATCACAATTAGCTTCTCATCGAATCAAAATAGATCGATAAAAGAAAAAAATGTCTATGGTAGTGTGCCACAGTACCCGTAACAAGCAACAGATTATTTTGCAACCTGCGTCACAAAAATAATTGTCCTTTGTAATAAGGGTGTCATTAAAGAATAGTATGCGGCAGTACTCCTTTGAAGGAAACAAGCTTTTTATAAAAGAGAGATACAATCATAAGCATAGAATTCCACTATGACACGATTTCTCCTAATACAAATGGAATGATCTTACATGCTCTTAATACATGGTCTAAGTTTGTATTCACACAACTGCGACTACAACCTTCGGGACTTTATTCTGAATTTACGACTCTACTACTGCGGTGGGATAAGTCCAAAATATACTCGTAACTCCTCCTTCCATTCCTTCTCCCTCTTCTCGAGCCAATACTCCCCTCGTTGTCGGGCATCCTCAACAACGTCACTAAGTGATAAATGTAAGGTCTCCAAGTCCATGGTCTCAGCTAAAGGTGACACGGGAATAATCTCGGAGGTGTGCTCACCAGTGGCAGGGTCACGTATGACCAGATGGGGTATGAGGATACGACTCTCAGGTGCAAGTAGGGCTTTGTACACAAGCAGGTCCGCAAAGGTGAATGGTGTAGCAGAGGTACAGTTAGCCATATCTATAATAATAAGAAAATTATGTGTTAGACTTATCGGTGTGAAAGGGTAGTCTTGTAAGGACACATGTACATATAAAAGAAACACATAATTCCATTACTTAGGGAAAACAAGTACATCATAGGCGGCTTATAGTAGTCTTAAAATTAATACATCAAGAGTCTTACATTTTTCCTATTTTACATCAAAAGGCCTAACAACAGTGATCCTAGTTTAAAAGATTCTACATCCAAAGGATTACAACTATTGCCAGGTTTATTTAGGGACTCTTAGATAGTATTCTTGGCTTCAGGGCTAGGCTAGAACTTCGTCCTCCTCGGGCTCATCCTTTCTCTCACTAGCTTCTCCTTCCTTAGTCACCTCATGAGCAACCTTCTTGTCTCTAGTTTCTTCTTCACCATATGTAAAGTTTTCCATCGGGGGGAGGGCTCCAAAGAATACACGGAAGGCACACAGGATTGGGAACATTACAGGAAACCAAGGGTCATCTTCCACAGGGGTAGGGGTATGATGCTGTACTTTTTTGAAATCACGGATTTCTGCGAGTATCATGATAATATAGTCAGGCTTCTCCATCAGTCGGATGGTCATAGTTTCTAGGGTGACCTCGAGTTGGTGAGCTCCAATTATCAAGTTGGTTAGGTGATCCATCTACAAAGGAAAGTTTTAAACCTCAATTAGTAACTTTTAAGGCAAGTTTTACTAATGTTAAAGAAACATCGACATTTCTATGTTCCACATTCGATTCTTGATTTAAGTCATCATCCAATTGTTCGAGAATTCCCAGCTCGGTGGTACTGCCAATTTCCACACCTTGCTTCAATCCGAAGATTGTTTTGTCAGAATTCCACCCAATTTGGGACGGTAAACTTAAACTCAAGTCTCGTTTGTGCAACGGTCAAGCTTATCTTAACACTAATCTTAAAGGCTACCCATTCTACCCATGGCCGAGGTTTTGAACCTAAAGCTCGATACCAAGTTGTAATGCCCTAATTTTGGGTACGTTAATTATACATTTTTATTGAATAGTAAAAGAGAGTCTAGCCTCATTATTACATCATAATTTCCCAAGAGTACTTTTTATTCAACAAAGGAGGGGATAAACTAAGGTTAACTATTGCTCCGCCTCTTCTTCCCTTGCAAGCTCCTCGGCTCCAAGGCCTCCAAAGTGTACTGCTCATGCTGCTCATCTATAAAGTTTGACACATTATACCGGCCGCCGCTTCAAAGATAATATGTCGTGGTCACCACAAAGGTAACACCGTGAGCTACAAAGCTCAATAGAATAATCCAACCCGGCCAACCCATAACTTACAACAAATAGTCATATCAATAATCACATATACTCATTAACTATGATACATCCGCATTCACTATCCTGCTTATGTTGGTGTCATGTCTTTCTTGGTTTCTCCTACGCCACTCATCGTAGAGTGTCACCATTTCATTTTAAGAAAATCATTTGTCATTCAACGGCCTAAGTCCGGCCACGTTACAAAGTCTAGCATTGGCTCCTCCGCTGATAACCAAGCCCAATTGTCAATGAAGCTACCACGTCCGCTCCAATGGCAATCTACACAATGGGCTACCAAGTCCGGCCTCATCGTGTTTTCGCAAGTCCACACAAGGGGCTACCAAGTCCGGCACCGGTTTTCACAACTCACATAAGGCTACCAAGTCCGCCATTATGTAGTCTCAAAAATCCTTTTTATCCATATCAACCATTCCTAAGTGTCATGTTTCTATTTTTCCGCCTGTCTCGTAATCATGCATAGACTCACGGAACTAATCACTTTAAAGTAATCTTGAAACTAAACTAGCAAGATCATCCAACTCTATATTACCTAATCGTACTCAAATTATTACTTAAAGCCACTTATGTTTTATCAGCAACAAGAAGTAATGCAACAAATATACATACATGTTCATAATCACCCTCAGACAATAATATATTACAAAAATCCGTTCTCTCTTCCTTTGTGGGAAAACAACATATGTTTATTGACCTAGAAATTCATTATTTGGCATGCTCATTCTTCTTTAGTACTTTAGTAAACAAGTTCTACTAACTAGCTTTGATACCTTAACCGTTTAACTCATGGTTGTATACTTAAAGTAAGTATAATCCAAGCAAGTACATAGCATGTCCATAATCATTACTTAAAGCATAACGCCACATGTGCGGACGCCCTTGGGGTGGTAATCCACCATATGCTTTGTTACTTTACCACAAGTAATACAAGCAAGTACATAGTAGATCTATAATCATTACTTAAAGCATAACGCCACATGTGCGGACGCCCTTGGGGTGGTAATCCACCATATGCTTTGTTATAATATCACAAGCAATGGAATATAAGCTTATAGTTAAGTTAAAAGATCAACATGCGATTACTTTTACACGAAGTTATATCTTAAGTTGATTCTAATCATGCTTAATCATCCAATGGCAATATTAAGTTCACTAACTATCATGCATCCAACGTTTTAAGAAAATAAACTATCATTATCATGCTTTCATTATAACGACTTAGCTAGGTTAAAACTACGACAAGAAGTAGTGTCTAACATATATTTAGGATTATGGATGATTATACTACATTCAATTTGACATGCATACAATTATAGTTAGGATAAGTAGGTTTGAAGAACTCTACCGTTCTTCTTGGCGGTAGGGTGGCTACGGAAATTTCATTTAGTAACGGCTTACTATGGGACTTCCCAGAGCTTCGAAGAGAAGCGGTTTCTCTAAACTAAGTCTCGACTATACTACTAAACTCTTATGGATCGAAGTGTGGTGGAGTGGTGGTTTAGTGGCGGCTTAGGATGAGTTTCTTGAAGAACAAGAGAAGAACTTCAAGAACACTCAAGAACAAAGCAAGAACAAGCAAGAACAATAAGCTTTCTATAGAGAGAAGTTGAATGGTGAAGGTGTTAGATGAAAGGCATGGAATGGATGATATTTATAGGTAAAATGGAGCTCCCCTCACTCCACTTGGCCGTCCCTCTCTCTCTCTTCCCCATAAATTTGCTCCATGGACTAGTCTTATCAAGCAATAGTATGCCAACTAAGTGCCACTTGGTGAAATAGTGTCAAGTACAACCATGTGTCTAGTTTTAATGCACATACCCCTCACTCTCCCCTTCTCTCTCATTCGGCCACATCACTCTCTCTCTCCCCATGGATTTGCTCCATGGTCTTGTCTTGTCAAGCCCAAGTACAACACAAGTGTAACTTGGTCAAATAGTATCAAAGTACAATGCACATGTCCAAGTACAACACACATGCACTCACTTTCCCTCTCCCCTCATTCGGCCCTCTCTCTCTCTCTTGGTCAAAGTACTATCATGTATATATATATATATATATATATATGTGTATATCTATATGTACATTTATGGAAAGAACAAGGAAGGTAAGGACAAAACTACTTAAATGTACACATGGCTTATGATTATTCTCTTTGCATGATAAAGTACACATGACTAGTCTTGTCATGCTATAGCACTCCAACCAAGTGTATCTAGGTCAAATAGTGTCAAAGTACAACACACATGTCAAAATACAACTCACATACACTCACTCTTCCTCTCTCCCAACCGGCCTCTCTCTCCTTTCCCATGGATTTATTCCATGGACTTGTCAAATCAATTCCATAATCATGGCAAGCAACCTAAGTCTAGTCACATCAAGTCCTTTCTCTTTCAAATCAAATCTAGGTAATGATAAGGGTCCAAACAATGATGGAGGTGGTCATGGTGTAGTCTTATCCTAGAATGGGTCTACTTGGAAGAAAGACTAGAATCATTGGCTAGGTTTTGACTAGAAATGGGTTGGCATGTAACAAATAGGCTTAAGGCTATTAGGTGGCTTGGACAAGTGGCCAAAGGTACATACACACACCTCACTCTCTCTCTCCTCACATTCGGCCCCCCTCTTCTCTCTCCCTAGCCGATTCTCTATCTTGGTCAAAGTACTTGTATATATATATATATATATCTATATATATATATATATGTGTGTACATTTGTGGTAGACAAGGAGGATAAGGACAAGGCTACTATCATATCTTTCACCAAGAATCCCATGGGAATATTGGACAATGCTATTATCCAAGGGATAATAATTTCCCTAATGGCTATTGTCCAAGGGTCTAACATTTCCCTAGCGGTTATTAACCAATGGGCGAAAGAAGTAATGATGAGGAAGTACATGACTTGTCTTGTCATCTTATTTGGCAAATCCTAATATCTATTATCCAATGGGTAAAGTTTTCCCTAGCGGTTATTAACCAATGGTCCAAGGAAAGTCATCATGGAGTATACTATTTGCTTTTGACTAGACTATTCCAACTACTAGTCAAACTTGGTCTTCTCCCTAACAACTATTGTCCAATGGTCAAAAGATCTTTCTAGCATGTAATAACCAATGGGTAAAGACTACCCTAGTATCTATTGTCCAATGGATAAAGATTACCCTAGTATCTATTGTCCAATGGATAAAGATTACCCTAGCCTTTATCGTCCAATGGATAAAGATTACCCTAGTATCTATTGTCCAATGGATAAAGATTACCCTAGCCTTTATCATTCAAATGGATAAAGACAAGAAGGGTAAAATGGTCCATCGAGGGTGCAACCTAACTAGACTAAATGGGCATTAGGCTATTCTAACTATTCTAACTAATTAATGATACTTAATCTAGGCTTTGCTCGAGTGGTATTTTTGGTTTTTATTTAGTAGGAAATTGCCTAGTAACGGAATATTAAAGCCCGACGGAGCCAAACGCCAAGGCAAGGCGGAGCATGGCCAAGGCGTACTGCAAAGCTGCGGTGGCACAAATAAAATGGTGTACAACAAAGGCTGGCACTAAGAGTTTCGTTAAAGGGCCAAGGCGCCAAAGAGCTCTGCTGTAGCGTCAAGGCACTTCGAAGAATGCCAAGGCAAAAGCGAGGCGTGACCCGATGCCAAGGCAGAACTCAATGGCAGCCAAGGCAGAGTAAGGTAGCCCAAGGAACGCCAAGGCAAAAGCGAGGCGCGACCGATGCCAAGGCAGTAGGCCCAATGGCGCCTAAGGCAGAGCAAGGCACCTTCAAAGAATGCCAAAAGCGAGGCGCGATCCGATGCCAAGGCGTAACCCAATGGCGGCCTAAGGCGCAGTAACTGACAGCTGACCCGACGCTTTCAGGCGAGGCAGACCCGATAATTCGACGGACGTCTGGCGAGGCAGCGCGATAACGATTCGACGCCTGGCGAGGCATACCCGACAATGAATTCGACGCTGGCGAGGCGTGACTGACAATGACCCGACGCTCAAGGCAGGCAGCGCGACAATGAGCCGACGCCAAGGCAAGGCAGCGCGACAGAGTGAGCCGACACCGAGGCGAGGCAGCGCGACAAATGAGCCGACGCCGAGGCAGGCAGCGCGATAACAGCCGACGCCAAGGCAAGGCAGCGCGACAGCGATGCCTAGGCACCCCAGCCAAGCCAAAGCAAGGCGCAAGCCGACGGCCAAGGCAAAGACCAAAATTTTTCTACTAACCAATCCGGCATCGATGCATCACTAAGCCAAACTGTAGTTAGGGTTTGCTAACTAATCGGTTAAAAGCTAATTATGCTTGCTAAGTAGGATTTCCAGCCGAGAAATATAATTTAAAGATATTATTTACTTAATAGGGAAAATATACGAGTACGTTTACAAGTATACTAGTCATGGGAGAAGGACTAAATTGTCCGGAGTAAAATGATTCAATTTTTACAAGTTTCAAATCTAATTATGACGGATTATTAGAATTTAAAAGGAAATTTTAAAGCAATCCAAGCAATTAAAATAAAATTTAAAAATTTATCAAAATTTTCATAAGCCAATAACGACCGATTTTTGGGTGTTAAAAATGAAATCCAAGTATTAAAATAAAATTCAAATTTTTAACGAAATTTTTATTTACCAAAAATCAGGGTCGTTACACAATGTATTAAGTGGAAGCTGCAGGATTGTTTCGCTGGCTTGGAAGTGGCGAGGCTGCTTAGCTTCAAGATGTGAGCTCGGGGCAGCTAAAGTAAGCACTGCACTGTTGAGATGGAACCTGCTGAGTGTGAGGCTATGCATACGGCGAGGCCTAAGTGTAGAGTTGCTCAGAGTTCTTGAAAAGCTAGATAAGGCCACAAATATGACAAGGCATGTGTATGGTGCTATTGAAGAGCAAGTGTAAGGCTTCTGATTTTATGAAGGCAGAGCTGCTGAAATGGAAATGAAAGCGCGAAGCAGAGAGCTATGGAGATGTGAAGTGCGAAGCAAGGAGCTATGGAGATGTGAAGTGCGAAGCCACTTTAATAATGTTGACATGGTGCCAATTGTAGAGTTTGCTCAGGACTAGTTATGAGGCTATCTTTCAGCCTCTTTGACTTGGCTTTGTCGATCATAGATACCAAGCTTGGTATGGTCGGTTCAAGGACCGAAATCCAGGAGAATCCTGCGACCCACATTTGAATAGTTTAGAAAATAGCAATGGATAGAAAAATAACATGCAACAAGCTTGGAATCGACCACGGGTCAAAGTCCTTTTATGCTGACTGCTAGGGGCAGGACCACCTCACTTAAAGAACCCTAGTTCAAGAGCTTGAACGATTTTGGGTGACATGGTTTGCAACGTGACATATATGCGTATTGAACTGAACATTTAGGAAGAAATAGAAGCCCCCTGTTTAGGCAATGGATGCTTGACCCTAGCTTAACTGTACATGATGACGATGATCTAATTGCCCCTAGCATAGAAACATGCGATGTAAATAACAATGAATGTGAGTGCAATGTTTCTGTTCGGCAGAGATCTTGGCATGCCTTTGACAGTGTTGTGTGACAGCATTCCACAAAAGAGTTGAGGTGTTCCCCCAGGATATGACACTTCTCAGGCTGAGCTTTCTTCAAGCATGTTGGCAGGGAGGTAGACTTTACAGTGCATCCCTTTTGTTGCCCTTTATTCCTTGTATAGAGATGATGGCCATGATGCCTTGATGAACCTGCCTTGCTTAAGCATAAGAGCACCTCATGCTTGGGGTTAGCTTGTGCAACCAAGACAACTACTTTTGCTAAGCAAACATAAGGATGTACACATGGAATACTAGGGTCAAAAGATCAATGCAAAAGACAGGGTGATAATGATATGCACGTGAACCCGTAATGCATTCTGGACATCTCAATTTTCGTTTATTTGATCAAATGCTTCCCCTTGCCCTAGCGAGATTGATAATGACTTGTTGTTTATACTAGCCAGGTGTTTTGAAAGACCGTAATGCCCTAGTGGCACCACTGAAAACATTGTTTGGTTAAGGGACCATACTGCTGCACTCTTCATGAAATGAGAGACCCATGTTATTTCCTCAGAAATTTGCAAAAAGTGATTGCGCTTGTATTTGCTGTGTTAAGAATACTTAGGATAAAACCATCTTTGAAAGTTTTTCCTCGAGGATTTCAAGGTCATATCATTCCATCCATGTTCCACGCTCACGTCATTTGATCATCAAAGGACATAGAACTACTTTGCAAACCCATGCCCCTAGTCAATTAGGTGAGTTTGTTGCTTCGAGTTTGATTTGGTTGACTTGAGTTGGATTGATAAGCGCCTGCTGAGACCCACATAAGAGGTTGGATACTTCTAAGAGAAATGCATAAAGGGGAACATAGCCATGCCCCTTGTCTCACGTAACTCTCCATGTTGTGTGATTTGCCAAGATGATGCAAATTTCAGGATTCTTGCCCTTCGTGTTATCCCACACTGGTGATGCCCCTAGTGTTTAGGACCTTGCTACTAAGTCGTGTTCCCCAATCTGAGAGGACTTTGTTATGGACCATAATGTAGGCTTAGGGTTTTGGCTTGAGAAAGAAGCGGATGTAAAGGCTCAAACCTAATTTCTACTCACGCTTGGGTTTTAAAACCTAGCAGCCATCTTCAACATCTTTATCAACTCTTGTTGTCTCTTGCCTCACTTTGTGTGAAAGAGTTGGTTTCTTTAAAAATGTCATTTGTATGTATTGGAAGAAATGTTTTCTTCAAGATGCCCCTTGTATGATAGGGTGCTCATTTTTTCATTGATATTTCTTTCATCTCTCCTTGTATTTTTTTTGTATTTGCCCCAGTGTAGGGGATGGCTGCCTAGCAGGCTTTTCAAAGGAATTATCCAGAGGCTTAACGTGGCTAGCAAAGGATAAGTGTTTGGGATAGAGAAATGAATGTCTTTCTTCATCTTGAAACACACGACAAAGTGTCAAGGATCCTTACCAAGAAATTAAGGGCTTCGATGTTTAACCAAGTGAATTTTCTAAGATTAAGGACAATCCTTTGAGACATACAGTAGATGCATGGAGACATGGCTACTTTGTTCGTGCTCTAACTTTTGCCTAGACCGCCCTTTCGGGTTTCTTTTCTTCATTTTTCCTCTCTTCAACTTCAACAACATGTTTTGCTTACAAGTGATCTCTGTGAGGGTGCAGAGATGTGTCAACTCCTTCTTAGCTCAACATAAATGACGCGGGCCATAGCTTTGAAAAACTTGTTTTGCGCTTTTAACAATTCAAGTGATTATGATGTGTTCCAAAAGATGCCATAAGATTACTTTGAAATTCTTGCAGATTGTTTTCAACGTTTGATGTTATCATGAGCATTCTATGGTAGCAAACTAGCACAGGAGAGAAATTTTCAAAATTGTGGCCGACCAAAAGGTGCCTACGTATCCCAACCAAGAATCAGGCCATTCGTAGTTCATATCAAACGAGACTATACATTTCATGCTGAGTGCGACAATTGGCCAGAAACCATGATGAGCAAACTGATATCAATTTTTCAAGAAAAGCAAAACATGGGCCAAAATGGCGATGAAAGTTAGCTAGGTACGAAAAGATTGTTATAAAATCTAAGCCAAGACGTGATGGACATGGCTTCCATAACTCAAAACTTGGTTGAATTAGAACTTCAATATTTTCGTCAGCCATTACCATCACATCTGAGATCAAACTCCAAATCTAAGAGAAAGAGAAACCTAATCATGCTCAAGTTGAGATGTCCAAAACTAATTGTCCATGCAGCGCATTTTCTAATATGCAAACTGCCCTTAGTGGTGGTGCAACCAAATGACATGCGATGAACAAAGAAAGGGAACGAGGGGGATGGACTCCTCTTTTGGTTTGGCCCCTGCGTAGTTAGAAAGAGGCAAGCGAAACGATATGTATACATATAGCACCACAGCTACTTACACAGATTATGGATGAGTCATGCATTGCAATTCGTTTGTGTGCATGATTTTATCGGATACTATAGATAGCCAACCATTTTTGATATGGATGATTCTTAAGACTCGTTGCTGCCACCTAAGATCCCATTTCCAAGTCAATCCATATTATGAGACAAACCGAAAAGGTTGAGCATATGACTATAACAGAAAGTAGACTCGGAGTCCATCTCTATGCTAGCGGCTATTTGAATGTTTCAGAAAAACTTGTCATTTGAGGATTAGACTAGGCATTGCAAAAAGTTTTGAAAGTTCTTTCAATTCTTGGTTAGGGAAGATTCTTTCTCAAAACGTGATTGAGGTAATTGAAATCTACTTGATTATTTGCTAGCACATTGACAAATTTCTAAATCTTACCAGCTCGTTGCGGTAAGAATGCTCAAAATTTTGAATTTTGAAAGACGGTGTGGGCTACCACAGCCCCGGGTGGATCGGGGCGGCCCGAAAGGAAACGCCACGCCTTTTAGAATCGATTTGAAAAAGTTTGAAGAGTCGCCACCTGGATTTGTGGTTCGCCACCCGAGAAACCGTTCTGATTGAAAATGATTTGATTTGAATTGAAAACCAGATTTTTGAAAAAGGGTTCGGAAGCCACGTTACGAGGGGGGAAGGGTTTTACGGCACCCCCCTCGTCCGATTCGAAATCGGTCTCTACTAAACGTTTGTGGGATTTTCAAAAGGGATTTTGTTTCATCAGGCAGCTAGCATTTTATTTACAGATACATCAGGTACAGAGGAGTGCATGCATGTGCGTATATACGGTGAGTGATGAGGAATGGCAATGAAATGCAAAGATGTTAGAAGCTGGGAGACCCTGTCACTGATTCACTCCCTAGCGCTCGGAAGCACTCCCGAGCGCTTGGGAGTACCGTATACTCAACCTGCACATCTTGTTAGTACAATAGGATAAAATAGAATACACTACTGGAAATATAAACTGGAATAACATTAAATACACTATGGGCTTGACAGATGACCCAAAAGACTGAGGATAGGTCACATTCTTCTGGGCCACACAACCTTGCCTTTCTGGAAAGCGGTTTAACAGTTGCGAGGGACAAAGAGACACATGCATGGCCATGCAAGGGCAGTAGGTGGATCAAACTGGAAAAAAAAATGGACCAAGCTTGCATGCTAACACTCTCGAGCGCTTGGGAGTAAACTCGAGCGCTCGAGAGTGTTCCACACCCCAGGACTGATATCAACCAACTAATCCATTAAATGCAGTATGCTGGTACACTGGATCTTACATTTCCAAGTATGAAAAGGATTTTTCTTTTAATATCCGGACCAAAACTCTTTTACATGCCTTAAATGCAAATGATTTTTTTTTCTTTCTAAAAACAGCAGATCACTTGTACCTACACACCCTAAAAAGTGTTTAAAAAAAAGTTTTAAAACACACCCTACCCATGCATGTCCATTTTAACACTCAAAAGAAGGGAAGTAGAACTGAAGTCACTCTCGAGCGCTTGGGAGCGTTTCCAATAGGCTGGACACATAAAACATATCTGCACCCCTTTGCTCTTGCTTTTACACCAAGGTCTCTCAGCCCATACTCAGTATTAAAGACTGAGAGGGCTGAGGACCTCCCTCAGAAAGGAGAAACAGCCCTGTATTTGTTGGTTTTTGACATTAAGGTAGAAAGCTTCTACCTTTGGTTGAGGAGTTTGCCTCTTGGAAGACTTTGAGGGATGAAAGAGGAAGAGAGACCAGGAAGATCAGGGCTTTAGGGTACTCTGAACTCTTTGCATGTCTTTGATGCCTTGAGTTTTTTTTGGTAGCTTTGCCTTTGAAAATCAAACTTTTTGAAAGAGAATGGTCTGGTTTTGAACAGTCAAAGGGGGTTCTAGAGAGAGGAAGTTCGTGGTCCTCTTTGAGCTGAAGGTGAGGCCTATATATAGGCAAAATAACACATGGTCTTATTTGGAAAATTGGAATCTTTGAAAATCCTCAGGCCTGACTCTTCCCCTCTGACTGAGGTTGAGTGTGGTCTGAGGTTTGAACCAGCTCAAAGAAGTTGCAATGATGAGTTGCATGGGTAGTGGGAAAGCTTGCCATCCATTGGGCAGCATAGAAGTCTCAAGCGCTCGGGAGCACTCTCGAGCACTTGGGACTTTACTCTCCAGCGCTCGAGAGTTTGTCAGATCCCATATTTTTTAAAAAATGGTTTAGAGCGCTTGGGACTGTACCTGAGCGCTTGAGACTGGTTTAAACATTTAATTTTCCCTTTTAAAGTCTTCCAAGGAGCATGGTCCTGATTAGTCTAGGGCTCGTTTTAATCCAAATTCATCATCGGGGAGCCTCCGGGCCACAAATTAAGGAAATTCGAAATGTCCAAATTGGGGTGTCTACAGACGGGTTGCTAGGCCGATTTGGAAATAGGAACCAAAGTCCTACACTTGTCATGCTGAATCATCCATGGAGAAATAAGTATTGCAAGTTCTATCCATAATATTCTTGACTTTGCATACAATCATCTATAATCTGCTCTACTACTTTACACTATCTCTTTCCTTTAGCCTCGCAAGGCAAAGATTGCTAAAACAATCCCTAGTTCAATTGGTGACGAGGCGGCCAGTGTTTGATTTCATTCTAGAAATCCATGCTTTGCGGGGCTTTAAGTAAAGCGGGAGTGTTTAAGTAAGCAATGATGCTTTCAACTTGCCAAAAACATACCTTGCAGGCAATGGCATGCCTCAGTGCTTAGCTATAAAGACTTAGAGTTAGGGCTCTTAGTTCATGCCCCAACCCTTCTGCACAGAAAGCAATATTAAAACAACATATACAAGGTGTGAGGAAGAACTTCTAAAAAAAATGCAACTAGATTCCTAACCTACAGGATCCTGTCTTATTTTGATAAGTTCTATCACTACAACAAAAAACACTATTAATAGCATGCAAAAAACGTTATAGTAGGTAATAGATAGCGTTCCAGAGAACGCCTTATTAGCCCATGCAATTCAAAGTCTTAACTTTCTATAGCGTTCATTGCATGCTGTTAAAAACTTTCTATAGCGTTCATGACCCGCTATTAAAAAACTTTCTATAGCGTCCATTGCCTGCTATTGTATTTTGTACCTTTGATAGCATTTTTTGCCTGTTATCTTATTTCTTTTTATAGCATGCAATGAATGCTATTAAAGGTAAACAATAGCATTTTCTGAACGATATCTTAGCCAATTTTAGCTTCTTCTTTTTTTAAATACTACAAATGCCAATATACTAGCATTTTCATACAGAAAATCTACATTCCATTCGACACCAAAGTACATCTAAACACGATACAATTTCAATGTAAGATAAATAATTCAACCAAAGATTCATTACAATAGCTTGAAGAATAATTTTCCAGCACAAACTACATTTAAGAGTCAGACTAATTACACTCATAAAAAACACACTAATGTAATCTCTCTTTTCAGAAATGTAATCCTGAACTAGGCAGCCATCTCATTCAAGTACCCCAATTCTTCGCCCAAGGAGATGTTCTTTATTTGAAGCTTATTTTTTTGCTAAGTTTATACCCTTTTGCTCCCAACGGCGAACACATACCTCTAAATATAGAACTATTCAAAGTAAGGCAATAGATATAGTAAAAATTAAACGAGAAAAATAACTTTAAAGCAACATAATGTTTGCAGTAAGAAAAAGAAGAATATGATGGATAATTGTCAGCAAGAACCAAGAACAATCTCAGAAACAACCAAACCATCACAAATTGGCGAATGACATATACCAATCCGTGCGCGATTGTTGAACATAACTATTCATGTGAGAAAACTATGTCAGGCAATTAAATAAGGGAACGTAACAAAACCACAAGAGGATTACTACCGTGGGCCATTCTGGATGATATCGACATCAGACCTGACTATATTCTTAATGCATCTAGTAAGCAGTCCGTCACATTCCAGAGAAAGAACCACCAAAATGTCATCTGCAGTAATCTTGTCGAGAAAATCCAACAGGTGCCTCTGCAAGGTCAGAAAAGAACCAAGTGACAGTGTGCACTCTCTAATAGAAGCTGATCATTCTATGGGTCATATCCTGATACAGTTGGATTTCTCAGACTGACTCTTGTGCCAATCTCCTTCAGCATATAATGGTTTTTGATATATATCTAACACAACAGTTATCACATCATAGTGTTCAGAAAGTAGATAGAACAACCAGGTATATCAGCGTGCATATCCAAATACATCTATCATATGCAGCTTCGATAATATAATGTAAACGTGGAAAATATCAACAGATGTGTAACACAAATTGTCTAAATGCATGGTGATTAGGATTCTGAACGGTAAGATCCATACATAAATGACAAGAGAGTCCAAATGCTATGGATAAGTATATCTAAAGTTACATGCTATCTTTCTGTTGGGCTATCAATTAGTGTCAATGGCACATGTGAATTTGCATGATTTCCACATGGTTCCTGCAAAAAAAAAAAAAACAGTGTTGATATCCTGTGTGGTTTGTATACCCAGGGTTTGCCCATCCAAGGTTGTTTGATGGTTTCTTAAATGACCTTAAGTTACAAAAACTAAAGCCCGGCCCCAAAAACTAAAGCTCCATGTCTGCTTTCGCTGGTTTGCCTCAATCCAAACTTTTAACAGAAAGAGCATCCAGCTTAGACACCTCTGAATATACTGATGGACTTTATTGTGCTGCGCATTTTAACTTCATCAACCCCCAAATTCAGTATGCTACTTCAAAGACAATTTAAAACAAGACCTGAAAAATATTCGTTCCTTTCATCATCCACATCGTCACAGAAGGTATGGTGAAGAAGGTATTGTGAATTAATAGGTTGGAAATCTACGTCAAGACTGTGATGGCATCTCCAGTTCTCGCGTTAATCCTGAATCCCAACTTTTTTGGGAAGTAATTTCTTGTAGAAACCACACCAAAAAATAACACAAGGGGATGGCCTTGAACCCCAAACAAACAGACATCACAAACCAGCAACAGTACTGCGATCAAAAAACCAAAACAACACAAAACAAAACCAAAGCACAATCAGTCCTAACAAGAGACTAAACTTCTTTTCTTATAAGTAATTTTACTAACAAAAAGGCATAAAGGGAATGCCACCCGTATTTACAAGAGAGGCCACAAGACAAAAAGGCCCTATACATTCTCCTACGGTAGGAAAAGTTCAAACCAATTTAAAAATTGAGGCAATAGAAGGAGACTTAAAAGAGCACACCTTCCTAACTCTGGCCAGTCAGTAGAGTTTTCTACATTTTTCCAGGCACTTAAACAAGCCCTGACATCCACTCTAGTACTCCTCAGCGCAACATCCCTATCCTCACTTTTGGCTTGGTAAATCCTAGCATTTTTTTCCCCCCAAGTGTGGTAAATAGATACAAAAAAGACCAATTTTATTAAAGAGTTCAAAACAGAGTCATGGTTGCCCCTCTGGATCACCCATTGCAGCACCTGGCCAAAAACCATAGGCCTCCTTATTACCCCATATTGCTCTAACAGGCTTTGCCACCCCATCCAGAAAAAGGGAATGCAATTAAAGAGCACGTAATAGTTATTATGGATGTTTCCCCATTTGGCAAGCCTATCTTTTGTTCCAAGTCTTCCATGATGGCCATCCATTGGATCACATCTTCTAACCAAATCCTTTTCCCTGCCATGCAACAGAGAATTGCCAGGAAGGAGCAAACATAGCTTCTGCACTTCTTCTAATTCCCCTTTACCCTGAGCCATTCTACCATTCTACCAATATCCCTCTCCACTCCCTTTCTCAATATTTTATCAACTTGAGTTTTGCTCATTTTCTTTTCCCCACTCAAGGAAGACTCTTTTCTTTCCTCAAAATTATCAAGACTTGCCTCAGGCCTTATAATTTAACACTCTTAGCTTGAATGAAACTTTTACTCATATCGATGATTAAATCTTTAATCTTGGTTTGCCTTGCCAATCAGAGGGCTTGATATCAAATGAAGCCTTTTGCTTAAATTTCTTCTCAAAGTAAAATTCGAGTAAAGTGCAGCTCTTATATATTACTTTTCAAGCTAATTAAATGACTAGGGATCCAAATGAACCAAGCTATTCATTAGTAGCTCGAGGCTAAGCTCATTAGAGGTCAAGCTCGGGTTAGTTGTAACTCTGGTCGTTAGTACAGGGTCAATTACTAACCAAACCAAGCTTGAACACATCGCTACTAAACAAGCCGAGCTCGATCTTGATTATTTTGGCTTGACTCGAGCTTGAGCTAGACTAGTTTTGAACGAGCCAAGCATGAACACTTCAAACCTCCTCTCGGCTCATTTGCAGCCCTAACATTATTGCCAGTAACTATGAGAACATACAATTATCAAACAGCCAACCGACTAATAAAACAGTTTCAATCCTTTGAAAACCAAAAGAAGCTAATAAAATGGACTCAATACCTGATAAAGACCAACCAATTCTAGGCTTGCCAGTGGCCTTATAATTTATGAAGCTTAATGAAGCTTTAAAACTATGTTCAAACTTGGCTTCTTTACGCGACCAACCGATCTCAACCGTGCTTCAATCGAGTCGATTGCAAACCAATCTTGAGTAGCTAAACATCAGAAGTTAGTAGTTTGTTGGACCTAGGTTCAAAAGTTTAACGAGCTTCAAAAAGATGGTTAAAGGTTTGTTTGGGTAACACACCGAATGCAAATGAGTTTTTTAACAAGCGAACACAAGACAATCAGCTAATAGAACAACTATTCCATCTAACCAAAAAAAAAAGAGAGTAATAATAGAATAGTTACAATCCACTGAAAACTTAAGTAATTTAGTATAACATCAGAAGTCAAACGAGTGGAGCAATAGTTTTTTTGAAAGCTTAACGAGCTTCGAGACAAAAGGATGTTAAATCTTGATTTGTTTGTGCAACACACCAACCGAAAATGAGCTTTTTAACAAACGAACACATGCTAATCAGCTAATAGAACAGTTACAATCCATTGAAAACACAAATAAGCTAGTAAAACAGGAAAAAGAGTTTCACTGCAACAGTTTCACTAGGTTACCCCAGACGTGAGAATGGGGTAACCTGGTGAAACACATAGGAGAGGAGAGAATGAATCAACACAAAAGCCCAAAAATCGAAAATCACAAACCCCAAATCACAGAGCAAAAAAAACCCTAGTCTCTAACAAACAGTGCAGAATCACAAACCCCCAAAATCCACCCCTGAAATTGCTTAACCGTAAATATATGTCTTTCAAAATCGCAGTGGCTGGGTCTGTGCATCTTCAAAAACTTCCCACTCTACAACTAGTTTTGTGGCTGGGTTTGCTTAATCGTACATGATCGAAAGCTTCTCACTCTAAATTCGAATTGGCTGAGTGTGTAGTTGATGGGAGATCGTATCGATGGTGAGAGAGAGAGAGAGTGAGAGTGAGAGGAACAAACCCTTTTAGATCAGATTATTAGAAAAAGAGGAGAAGGACCAAACCTTTGGGTGGAACACAAAATGAAATGGGTTATCGACTCTTCAACCCAAAAGAAAACGGCGATGCCCCTTCTCTCTAAGAAATTGATGTAGATTTTCCGGTGCCGACAGCGTGGAGGGAGGAGGCAGTAGCGATTGTGACACCGGAAGGGATCATTTTCGTGAGTTTTTTCAAGGATGTGATTGATAAGCTCAGGGCACCATTCCCAAATCGATCAATTTTGAGGACAGAGTTCAGCTCCAAAGCCGAAGCTCTTTTACTACGCCATGCGTGTTGCAGTTGAAATCTAAGTTCAGAGAGAGAGAGTGTGTGTTAGGGCTTGAAATTGAAACGAGGAGGAGAGGAAGAAGGGATTTCCCACACAATCCCCAAATAAAGTAAATGCTGTAGGCTGTAGTTTTTTAGTTTTTTTAAACACAGAAGCTGCACGCTGTAGTTGTGCTAATGAAACGCTATCAAAAACCTTCCGCTGTTCTACAATACTGTGAACGCTGTCTTTTTCTCAAGATGCAGCTCTATCATAGCATTTGGGAAAGAACGCTATCATATTATGCTATAAAATGCCTTTTTTGTTGTAGTGTATGGCTTTCTAACAGATGAAAGGCTTGGGTAGTCTCAAGGGTGCTCCGTTGTTAAAGGGCACCAGTCCTTTTGCCATCCCATCATAGGCGGCAATCGGGTGATGTCCTTTTTGATATATCACTAGGTACAAGTGACTGTGGAGTTTGCTGGAACCCCTAACATAGCCCGTGACATGCCGGGATATCAGGTGAACTCAACAAGGTTTGCCTGCTCGATGCATATGATAAATGAATTAAATGAAGGATGTATTAGTCTTATGTTGAACTTTCTGGTTATGGCTCTCAATTCCCCAGCAGAGTCGCCAAAAAACTATAGACACCTCCCTGGAGCGGGGCATCGCCATACAGATTGATCGTTGTTTGCTCGTTTGGTTGCTTGCTTCATAAACCAAGATCGTGGATATTCCCATGGCTAGGAACATCGCCACACGATAGTGGTCATCATCAAAACAGAGTCGCCACCTAGTTTATTGAAACTAGGAAAATATATAGAGATTCTGGGTACGGGAGCCAAGTACAGTAAGGGGAAGGTGTTAGGCACCCTTCTCTACCCAGCCGTGAGACTGGCCCATAGTTGTTCAACATAAGATATATACATGCTTTATTTAATTTTAACACGTAGCCTGTTTTTAGCCTTTAAACAGTTAAGGGTGAGCCAAGATTGTAATTGAAGCATTCATCAGAAAGCAGAAAGCAAAGCAAACTGTCCCAGGGAAATGGATCCTGCAGCCGGTGAATTGATGTCACGACCGAGGGATCCTCCTGGCTTGATGTAACGGCCGAGGGATTGAAGCCCTGGTCGGTGTTCTTCCTCACGCCAGACTGAAAAGTTAGTAGATAATCAAACGCTACGATTAAACATGAAAACAGTAAATAAATTGAACCGGAGGCCCCTGGGCCTCACCACCTTGATCCCTCAGTAGCTTGATTGCTTCGGATTGAATGAGATTAACTGATTGCTTTTTGGGAACCCTAGGGTTAGGGTTTGAACTTTGGGGTTTGATCGTCGGATTGATGGCTGCCTTCGGAAGGTTAGGGCTTTTGAAGAGAGGGGTTGAGAGTGTATATTGACAGAGTTTCGTGGTTTGGGAGAGTGATTCCATAGGTAAATCTGGTCTCTTATTTTCGGAACCCAAAGGCCCCTTATATAGGCAATTGGTGACTCACTCCAACCAATCGAAATGCACGACGGGAATCGAAATTATAATGCATCTCAAACTCCTCATGGCTATCCCGGGCGTAGCTCGAACGCATCGGGAGGTATCGTAGTTGGATCAAACGATTGACAGAACGTTCCAGAATCTGGAAAATAGACGATCTGGCGGCCGAGCAATGGATTTGGCAGCCGAGGAATAGATGTTGCGGCCGTAGGATAGCTCTAGTGGCTGAGTGATCGATCTCTCAGGGAGATTTTCATGCAATAGGTTGCTCCGGTGAAGAATTGATGTTGAGGCCATGAGATCAACGTTACAGCCGACAGATGGATTTTCCTGGGATACTGTATTTATGTCTGAAAGGTTATTTGGCTCTGGATTGGGTTCTCTAAGTGGCGAAAAGTTCTTACCGAAAGGCCTAAGATTCACAAGAAGTCAATCAGCAATCACTGTATCCATTTCATCATCGGGATGGTCCCCAAGGTGGGACTTGAAATAATCATTAGACCAAATTGGGGTGTCTACAGCCCCTAATTTTGGGAACGTTAAATAGTCAATTTTATTGAATTTCTAAATAGAGTTCGGCTCGTTATTACATCATGATTTCCGTAATTACACATAGGGACGGGAAACTAAGATTCCTATCCACTGCTCCGCCTGCTCCTCTATCCTAGCCAGCTCTTCGGCTCCGAAAGCCTCCAAGGTGTAGTCTTCACCTTGCTCATCTATAAGGTTTGACACATTATACCGGCGTCGCCCCCAGTATAATATGTTAGGGTTACAACAGTAATACCGTGAGCTATAAAGGCTCAGCAGAATAAATCCATACCCCTTAACCCATAATTTACAAACAGTAGTTTATAAATCCAACGGTTTCCAAATAGCACAAGCATGTTCAACAAGGCAATTAACAATGACACATCCACATTCACTATTCTAACGTTGGTGTCTGTAATATCTGCGTTTCCCCAACGCGACTCATCATAGACCGTGTCTCATTTTCACTTTTCATTTACCAAATCAACATTTCGAAAAGAATTTTTAACACACCCAACCTCGGTTCCGCAGTTCCGGTCTCCCGAGTATCCTCACAATGGTTCCACCGTCTCGGGTTCCCATTGGCACACAAAACTTTGCATTGGCTCCTCTCCGCAACCAAGCTACACACCCAACCTCAGTTCTGCAGTTCCGATCTCCTGAGTATATCTTCACAATGGTTCTGCCATCCTGAATTCCCATTGGCACACATACACACACCTCACAATGGGCTACTATGTCCGGCCTCATTGTGGATTCAAAACATTTTCCTTTTCAAAACACGTCTTTTCATTATCAACACCCTAGGTGTCATGTTTCTAACTTCCTTGATTCTTGTGTCTTGTTTTCGTGCATTGACTCCGCGACAGGACTTTCCACATAGGTAAACATAAATCATTCATTGTTATCTTGAAATTAAACTGGCAAGAACATCCAATTCTATGTCACCTAATCATACTCAAAATCACAACTTAAAGCATAACGCCACATGTACGGACGGCTTTGGAGTGGAAACCACTTATTCTTTATCACACATCAAGACAAATAATCCTAGTAATCACGTATACATGCTCATAACCATCTCAAGATCAAAATACGAATACTTTTAATCATTCTATAAATTTTATCCTTAAAAATCCGTTCTTTCTTCTTTTTCGGAAAGTTCAAAACAACATATGTTTTTTCCGGAAAATAAAGTTGAGTTATTCAACATGATCATACTTCTTTTCAAAATTTTAGTAAAACAAGTTTGCTAGTTATTTGCTTTCATGTGTTTCAAACATACAAATAATAGACTTTTTTTTTTATACTTAGAGATAGCATATACGGGACTCTACCATTCTTCTTGGTGGTGGGTACAGCTAGGGAAAAAATAAGTATGTCGGCTATTGAACGGAATGACCTCCTACGGTAAGCTTACGGTAGCTTCGAAAGAGAAATGTTTCTCTCGAAACTACTTCTTGACTAAACTACTAAACTTTTTGGATCGAGAGGGTGGTCGGGTGGTGGTGTAGTGGCAGCTTAGGTTGACGATTTCATTGCTTAAAAAAAAAACTGAAGAACAACAAGAACACAAAGCAAGAATGCAAGAGTAGGAGAGTGAATTGGTGTGGAAAAATGAAGTGTGAAGGGTCCTATTTATAGGAGGGCATGAAGGCCCCCAAAATAGCCGAATCTCCCTCTCCCATGCTTTCATTTATTTTTTCCTTGTTTTGTCGACTTGATTGATTGGGTGGTGAAGTTTGAGGACAACCATTTGTGCAAGTAATAGGCTAAAAAGGGGTTAGACCTTGCTTTTCCTAACTATGGTCTCATCATTTTCTAGCACTAGAAGTACTATTCTAGGAAATAACATTGGTTGACTTAACTAGATAGCTCATGGATTGTGTAACTTGCACTAAGAAAGTGTAAGCCATCATTTCTCTCTCCCGCACTCCCCCATGCCATCTCTCCCTCTCCGCCATTCTCGGCTCTCTCTCTCTCTCTCTCTCTCTCTCTCTCTCTACATGTATGTATATAATATTTGGTCTAGAAGAAAACAAGGAACAAGGCATGGGTGGGAGTTGACTAGACCAAATTTAAGTAACTTACAAAATCATCGATGTACTTTTGGAAAGAAATAAAAGTTGGTCTTTGAGAAGTCAAGTGATGTATCAAGTTGCTTGTTTTACATATCAACAGAAGGTACTAGTAATTGATTAGTAAAAATCCCTTCTCTCTCTCCATTTGGCCGAACATCACTCCTCCCCTTTCTTTTCTTTTCTTTTTTTTTTCTAGTCTAACCCTAGGCTTGCATGAACGTAAATCTAGTAAGAAAAATGATGAGAGATATGGCAAAATCTTGAAAAGACTATACTTGGAAGTGAAATGATTATATATACTAGTCATGTACTTAGTTAGGGCTCAGCTAGATATAATTAGATTTGAAATGGTCATTAGATTATCCAACTTGTTGGTTGGAATTTAACTGGACTTGTCAAGTAGGATTTCTAGCCAAGAAATATAATTTTCAGATTTTATTTCACTTACTAGGAAAATATACAAGTGTTTCTACAAGCGTACTTGTCTTTAGAAAATGACTAGATTGTCCAGTGCGAAGAGATTTAATTTTATAAGTCTCAAATCTAATTATGACGGATTATTAAAGTTTAAAAAGGAATTTTAAAAGCAATACAAGAATTAATATGAGAATATCAATTATTTAAATGAAATTTTTATTTACTAAAATCGGAGTTGTTACACAGGAAGTATAAAGGTACAAATTTTGTATATATTTTGTAACAGCGTGTATTTATCAATTTTGGATCCAAAAAAAGATCTCATCTGCTCATTTTGTTTGAAATATTTTATTTAGGATTCTTGCAAAAACTCAGCTAAATTGGATATAGTAGTAGTAGCTTTTACGATACATCCAACTTTGTCCCAAAAATCAACTCATACCCTCTTGATAAGTGCCAAAATCTACATATTTTGGCCCTCCAAATTACATTTATTAGTCATTTATTTTTGCTACTTTATAATTATTTTGTTCTTTTGTCTGTTTATAGGTTGTTCGAACTCGGTTTCCTTTAATTTGGGTAAAAAGAAGAATTTATAGAAGTTCTGGGTCAAAATGCAAAGTCCTTCAAAATTGAATGGATAATGTCTTATAATGTGAAGTTCAATGGCCTTTATGTGATTATTACATTGAAAACCTACTCCTATATAAGTCGGTGAAAGTATCGACTTCGAGTGAGCTTTGGCCGAGGAAAAGAATTGGACGTGAGGATTTTTTTTTTAATCCAAAACTCATTTCATTAAAAGCCAAAATAGGTTAGATACAGCGAATCCATCCTAGAACAGAAAAAGCAAACCTACAACATACCATCACCGAAGAAATAACAGTAAGTACAAGTGTTCCAAGAGCAACGACAAAAAATCGCAAAACTAGTGATTAGACCTGTGCACGACTCACCGCCACAAAGGGTTGGGACACGAGGAGCCAGCCATCTAACCACTAACAATATAAGCCAATGGAAATAGAGGTAATAAACAAACAAGAAGGAAAATCACGGCCACCGTGGATGGACTCCACGAAGCATGCCGGCCATTTCCAGCCGAGAGGAACCACCCGACACCGACAATAGAGGCACTGACTGGATTTCGAACCGAAGTAGTGGAGAAAATATCTCCGGTAAGCCTACGCTGGCATGACAGGCCCCGGGCGTGGAGATCAGAGTAAGGATCCTGGGCCAAATCTCCGATCACCGGTCACACAACGCTAATGGCCATGAAAACTCCCTTGTCGATCACCCCCTCTGCTAACGATGAAAACATGGCCTAGGGCCATGCCTTGGAGCCTTATTCTGTCACCACCAACACCCGCAAACCTGTTGCAGCACCACCTCTTAGCTGGACCAAAATCCGATCACCACACAGCGCCACTCCAGATAAGCAAAAACCAGTAGCAAACAACACACCAACCATTATTTACCCACCACCACTCCCACCGGATCTGGGGGAAACCCATACTGGTAACAAATTCGGACGGGGGAGACCCGCCGGAGGACCTCCAATCAAAGCCAGAGAAGCAGAAAACAAAAACAAAACCCCCACCGCTCCAAACCCCTTTATTCAGGCCAAAAACCCCTGACCATCACCACCACCAACCGCCTAACATCATTGCTCCTCACTGAACTAGATCAAAAGATAGACAGGAGAGGCCAAGCCTCACACCATGCATCCCGACTGAGGGCGAAAGGAAGTCACACCGGACCAGAGGGAGAGAGGGAAGAAAATCGAGTGAGAGGGTAGAGCGAGGGGAGGAGAAGGAGGGGGAAAGAGAGAGGGGGATAGGCGGCAGAGGCAGGGCCTCCCCCACGAAACCCTAGCGGCCTAAAAGTTTTCTAAAGAGAGAGAGAGAGAGAGCACAAATTGAGCCCCAGGATTAGGGGTTCAATGACTACGAGGCTCAACTTGGGGGATTGCGAAACTCAACATGAGAATTGGTTTCGAACTTAGAACGACGGCATTGAATGGACGAAGTTGTTGGTTAATCATGGATATTAAAATTAGCGCCTTCTGATTCTCTCTGAGCCATCAGAAACTAATCCTCTTCCTTAGGGTGTACTATGTTTTTATGTTGATTTTGGATTTCGATTACCGAAATGATGATTGTATAACGTTGAGACTTCTTGTTATGATTCAAACTTATTTTTTCAATCTAGTTATATGTGTTTGTTTTCTATGATTGCAAATACATAGTTATGCAATGGTATTCTTGTGCATGAAATTGAGAATTGCAATAATCTATGCCTAGAGAATATGAGTCATGCCTAGATTAATTAGTTTTAGAGTCGAAGATGACATTCGTGCCAACCGAAGATAGGTTATGCCCGATTCTCAATTACATTGATCCTCTTGGCGATCTCGCTAGGGCTTGTAGCTTTTAGCGAATCATTATCGTTCGGTAATTGGTTTCCTAAAATTAATATAATTACTTAGTTACGAAGTTGGGGTGGATTCGAAACCCTAAGATTTTTTTCCATAGTTGAATTCAACGTCTCTCTTGTTTTTAATAATTTAGATAATTTTAGTTAATCAAACTCCAATCATTTTTTTAAATTAAATTAGGAATTGATGTTCAAGATACAATAACTCAGCCTCTTAATCCTTGTGGTATGATACCTGGACTTAACCATTGTTCTATCCGAATTGAGGTTTTCGCTCAGTTTTAATAATTATTTTTGGTGTGAAAAACGACCTAACACCCTTCTATGTCAAATACGAGGAAACGGTTAGATGCCCTTATTGCTAGTGATTTGTCGTTGTTTGGTGTAATGAATGTGCAAATTGGTTGGCTTGGAAATGCAGTCAAGGTTCCCTTTCCCTGATAACCCTTTGTAACCAAACCAATGAGCTCTGTAATTTGCTCAAGTTGGACTTCTGATAAATCTTCTGCCTTCCAAACAAAAACAATACTCTTTAACTCTCAAAACATATTGCCAAGAAGAACAGAAAAATTAATTGTAATCTAACATCTTATCTACTTTCGTAAATTAGATTTCATTAGGGATTAATCTCAATTTGAGATTTTTCTATTTTTCTTTATACATGATACGAATTGCACTCACATCTTGCAATGCCGGCCCTGAGATAAAGTCAGACATGCAGCTGCTTTAGGCCCCAAAATTGAAATACTAAAAATTAGAACCCCATTTCCATAAAAGACAAGAATATATATGTATATATATATATATATGTGTGTGTGTGTGTGTGTGTATGTGTGTGTGTGTATAAAATACAGTCTGTTTCACATAAGGAGGTCCTCATTTTAGTTAAAATACGGACCCCCCCATTTGTCCCCTTTTCCGATTGAATTTTGATGATCCGAGCCGCTCAATGTGATCAGAATGTGATTTTAAGGGTATCCGCGAGAAATCGATAAAAAAATTGTTAGAATTTGGGGCCGGACCGGGACCAAATCGGGTCGCCCATGTGGGCATGACCCGGTGACCCATTAATTAGAGAGTCCTATCTCATCTTGGAGATAAGATAGGAGAAGTTGAAGTAATTCTAATCTCTTAGGATTAGAAGACTTCTAAAGCATCTAGGATGCTCTCTCTCTATTTATTTCCTGTAGGATGTTCATAAAGAGATACACAATAATATACATCAGAGGTATACAAAAAAGAGATATAGAGTCTGGGAAACTCTAGATCTCTCTGGTCGATAGTTCTCTCTCTCTCCCATTAAAGAGCAATCCGAGCTTTTGCGCTGTGGAATTGAAGGTGATACTCGATCCTCGTAGTATCACTCCATCGCAAGAGTGTCGCTGTTTTGGTACGTGATCGAGAGTTCGTAATCCATCCACATCAAGGTTCGGTTCGGTTAAAGTTTGCAAGGTAACCCGAACCACCCGCTTCCACACTATGGTTATACTTATTTCTAACATTGGTATCAGAGCCTTAGTTGGATGTTTTCGTGCTCTTTCGTACTTGAATAGCCATAAGTATCATGTTTTAGGCGTACGTGTTGATTGATTTTCGTGTATGCTGGATATGGTTCCGAAAAACATGATTTTTCAAAAGTTCTCGGAATTGCTTCAAATTTTACCAAAACGTAGTCCATAACATGTAGATCATATCTGGATAGTTTCGTGTGTATCGGATAAACCGTTTGTGAGAAAAATCAAACCCTAGTTGGTTTTTTCGAAACTTTGACTGGACAGTGTTTTTTCTGTGTTTTGATTTAACATGCGGGACTTGTATCATTGTGTAGCTCTTGTTTCTAGCTTTTCATCGGCTTATTATAAGGTTGATTTGGAGTTACGGATCAAAAGTTATGGCAAACCCTAGTTTGGGCATGTTTTGGAGAAGATGAAGTGCAGTTTCTGCACTCTCTCACTCTCAGCCGAGAGAGAGTGAGATTCACCCCTCACTGTGCCAACGTCGTATGGGAAAACCGAGAGTATTGCTGAACTTGAAATTGAATTTCCTACGTTTCTGTGTATTTATTTTATTTTTCTAAAATGAATTTATTTTTCAAAATTTTAAATACAAGAAAAATGAAATTTTTGACTCGGTTTATTAGAGTGGGGAAGCGTGCCTCCTCCATTGGGAACTAAATTTTTTGTGGCATATTCTGCTACTGTTGCCCAATTTTTGGTGTATAAGGTGTAATATTCCAATGAGCATGGTTTTTTATTCAGTATATTCTGTTTGTTGTTTATTCAGGAAAATTAGAATAAAATTCTGGAAAATTATGAATTTTTATGATTTAACCTCCTGGAATCAGAACCAATTTATAGGAGTGGTTGGTGTAATTTTTCAGTGTATTTTGATTTTTTATTCTGTATTTTCTATCAGCTGATAATTGGGGAAAATTAAAATAAAAATCTAAAAAAATTATAAATTTTTTTATTCAACCTCATGGATTCAGTCCCTATTTATTGGTGTAGGTTGTGTATTTTTCCAGTACATGTTGATATTATTTGGCATTTTCTACCTGTTATTTATTCTTGGAGAATTAGAATAAATCCTGAAAATTGACAATAATTGCATGTGAGCAACTAGAAATGTACAAAATATTGTAAACAACATGTTTAATATTTTGGACGATTTTACATGTTGTATGTGGCATGTTTGGATAATTTTTGGCATTGTTCAATGTTTAAATTATTCATTTTGATAGCATGAAAAATACTTTTTAATGCATAAATTGTGTTATGCACTATAATAAATTTGTTTCATGGTTTTGATATGCCATATCGAGTGGGAGGTTGTTCGGTAGAGAAAATATTTATTCATGTTTTTCCCGAAACTGAAATTTTGCGCATGAATTAGATTAAATTGTAATAATAAAATACTTAGAGGCGCATGAGATGATTATAAGCTTTTCGAGTTTTCGCTCTTGCGACATGTATGATATTATTATTTTCTAATTTAGATTCTTGCTGCAAAATAATTCTATGTTGTGTTGTTATTAATAATCCCATGCGCATTTCTTTGATAAAGTTGAAATGGAAGCTAAGAAAGTTGTAGCTGATTTGACCCAGGTTGAGAAATTGAAAAGCAACAACTATAATATTTGGCGCTATGAGATCCAATTTCTCCTCAATGAGCTAGATGTCTTGGAGACCCTCAACCATGAGATGGTTGAGCCAAAGCATAGTGACTCACCACAATATCTTTGTGATCTTGAGGCCTTTGAAAAATGGTTCAAGAAAGATCAATGTGCGCGACTTACTATGGTACGCAGCATGCATAACGATTTAATATGTGAGTTTGAGTACTATGAGACTGCTCATAAGCTATGGGAAGCTATCAAACAGAAATATGATATCAACTTTTTGACTAAGATGGTCTCGAACTTGAAATGTGATGATGAACATAAATCAGGGTTCATGAAGGCTAAGCGCCAAGAGGCAGCTGAGCCAGACGGTTCATGCATCATAGTTGAGACTATCCCTCGTAGGTCTGGGTACCAACGAAGGAAGGCTAAATGCACCCTTAAGAAAGGAGCTGCTATAGGCCGTAACTCTATTGGCGCTGGTTCTTTTAAGCGCAATAGAGGCAAGAAGAAGAGTGGTAACAAAAACAAGGCCAGAAATGCGTGCTTTTACTGTGACAAGTTAGGACACTTTGCTCGTGAGTGCACTGAGCCTAAGAAGGTACTCCATATTTTTTGTTTCTCGTATTGACTGTTTTGGAACATGTGAAGGTTTAGTTGCTTATTCTCCTCATTCGTGGGTTGTAGACTCAGGAGCAACCAACCAATTAGCGAGGAAACAAGATAGGTTCGTGGAGTATCGCTGAGTTCCAGTTGGAAGCCAAATAATTTTCATGGGAAACAAGTCTAGTGTGTTAGTGCTGGGCGTTGGCAAGCTGGACATGCGACATGGGCTCACTTTGTTTCTTCATGAAGTACTTTATGCTCTAGGAATTTGATGAAACTTGTTATTAGCCACTAGCATGATGGGTCTAGGTTTTTATTTCTGTTTGAGAGTAGCTTAGTGATGATTGATTTGGGTACAATTTGTTATGGTTTTGGATGGTTTGATGATACTAGATGTTATTTATTTTAATAATAATGCTAGTGATTCTATTTGCTTTGTTACATCTTATGTTGATGTTGATTCTGTTAAATGGCATTCTAGATTAGGTCACATTGGGCAAGAGGGGGACTTGTTAGTCAACCTACCCATTTGTGACCATTGCCCAACAAGAAAAGCAATTAGAAAATCATTCAGAAAACCATAAGGGCATTTGTTCCATTACCAGCTTATCCATTCAGACATTTGTGGCTCAATGTAAGGTCAATAAATAATTCCTTGTACTTTGCAACAAAACAGTGTAGTGGAGAAAAAGAATCATATGTTGCTAGATATGGTTAAGTCGATGATGGCGCGGCCTTAATCTTCCAAGTTTATATTGAGGAGATGCATTATTAAATTACGGCCTACATCCATAACCGTGTGTCTACCAGATTTGTACCTTCCATCCTATATGAGCAATGGACCGGCGAAAACCGAATGAGGGTAATTTTGCGGCCATGAGAATTGGCTACTAAAACACGCAGTACTTCTCCTAAGTGTGGGAAATTAAGTATTAGAGGTGAGTAATGCATCTTTATGCATTACAGTGATCAATCTAAGGGCTATGTGTTTGTTGGTAAGCAACCTGATGGAAGTGTGACTGAAATTGAGTCACGAGATGTGGATTCCTCGAGGAGGATTTTTATTAACAGATGAGAGGTTAGTAGAGATGTAGAACTCTATGAAATGGAGAATCCAATGAGAGCCGCACCAAATTGTCCAGTTGAGAATGGGGAAGAAATTCGCCTACCTCCTGGGGATAGTGGGAGCGACTTGTTTAATCATGGATTAGATCTAATGGATATTGATTCTCAAGATCCTCTTACGCATAAAGGCAAACATTGTATAATCCTTTGTCATTTGTTTGAGATGGAGGGGGAGTTTGTCATGTTTGCTCCTGGAGATGAAGGAGAGCCCAAAACAGTGGGAGGAATTCCTTTATTGCCTACTAGTAGGAATGGATAGCTACAATGTAAAATGAAATGGAGTTGATGAAGATAAACCTTGTCTGGGACTTGGTTGATCTTCCGCTTAGGCGTAAGATCATTGGGAACAAATGGCTTCTTAAGATCAAACGCAAAGTAGATGATTCCATACTAAGCAATAAGACTCGTCTAGTAGCGAAGGGTTAAACACCCCAATTGACTTATTCTAGCCTTGGAACTATTTGAGGTGGACGTTAAGGCAGGCTAGGAGCGCAGAGTTTGCAAGCTCCAACGGTCCATCTATTGCCTAAAATAATCATTCAGGCAGTGGTACCTGAGATTTCATCGAGCCATTTGGGTTTACAATGATCAATGAAGGCCATTGCATGCATATGATGAGACGGTCCAAAAATAGTTTCTTGATATTGTCATTCTATGTTGATGACATTTTGGTTGGCTGGAATGACTAGGAGATGATTGTCGCCACATAGTTGTGGTTATCCTTCACTTATGAGATGAAGGAATGGGCAAAGCAAGCTATGTGCTCAGAGTTGAGATCTTAAGGGATCCTTCTAGGAAGATTCTTTCTTTAAGAATGTTTTTAGAACGATTCTGGAGTGAAAGCTACAAACTCATAGACACTTCTATTGAAGGCGAGACTTATACGTAACATGGAACCCAAAACTCCTAAAGAATTGGAACTGATGGCCCACGTACCCTATTCAAGTACCGTTGGCAGCTTATAAGTAGTTATTGGTCCAATCTTGGTCGTGATCGTTGGCAAGTAGTCGCGAGATATTAGGATATCTCTGATGGACTTCTAATTATATGCTTTGCTTTGAAAGTGTGAATCTATGCCTTGTTGGGTCAAAGATATTGTTGTGCAAAAAGAAAGTGATTGTAAAACACATAGCTACGAGTCGCATAGTTGTATGCCCTTTGTTTAAGCCCATTGCTAAGGGGGCTTTTGAGACTTATGATAAGGCTTTAGGACTGCGTAGATAATGATAGATGTGTTTTATTTACTAATTTCATTAATCACTTCTTTCAAATTTTTGGGATATTTATGCCATTTGTGCACTTAATATTAGTTTATTATTGTTGCAATTTGGACAATTGTTTATTGAACAACACATACAGAATTTAAAGATTGATGTCAGCAGGTTAGATTGGCTCACTCACATGAGCAATCGCCTTCAGCGCTTGAGAAAGCGAGCGAAGATGAGACAGATGGATAGTAAGATATATAGGTTGGACCTGTGATATAGTCTGATAAGTAGAATCAGACATACCCACCATGTGTCGCCTTGGTTGGAACTAAGATAAGGTCTATTAGCTAGAGACCAATTTCAGATAGTTTCCCCTATCTTGAGATTAACCTGTCTTTGTTAGCCAGATGTGAGGACTCATATAGTGACATGATGGCTTGCTATCTGAGAACTCAGGTTGGGCGCAAGGTAGCGACTAGACTAAGGTCTGTACGGTGTTTGGGAGTATGGCGTCGCTTTTTGGAAAAGTAACTCCATTGTAGCATGTATTCATACTACATGTGTTTGGCGATCATTCATTTTAGAGGTGAGAGAATGGATCCTTGTTTCCTCACTGTGTGAGTCTAAGCAGTCATTTAGATAAGGTGACTGCATATATATTAAATGTGCTCTTTGATTTTTGGCTATGTCATGTAGTAGAGACTTTGTGTTGCTACTCTAGCTTGACTACCTAAGACCACGAAATGTCAGGGTCCCATGGAGCATGTCTGGGAAAGCAGCAAGGTTAAAATGAAGTGGCATGAGGGCGAAAAGAGGATCATTTAGTAGTACACCTTTGCAATATATTCATTGTCGACAACTCAAGTCGCTCTATTGGGAAGCGGATCGGGTGTGAATATATAGTGCATGATGTTGGGGGGTCAAGCATGCTTTTAGAAAGGACTAAAGATGCTTGGTCCGGTGTAACTAAATGGATTCAGGGTACATGAGACACTCTTATGGGTTGATGTCTCTATGCTGGCTCTTAAAGAGTTTCTAGTGTAGAGCTCCCACTTGCAGGTGCTCCAGCGATCGCACAGTTCATTAGCGCGTATGAGTTTGCTTCTTAATTGGGTAGATGGAAGAGAGATAGATACAACTTGTCATGGCCGTGCATGGACGAGTGGGAGATGTTGGAATTTGGGGCCGGTCCGGGACCAAATCGGGTCGCCCATGTGGGCATGACCCGGTGACCCATTAATTAGAGAGTCCTATCTCATCTTGGAGATAAGATAGGAGAAGTTGAAGTAATTCTAATCACTTAGGATTAGAAGACTTCTAAAGCATTTAGGATGCACTCTCTCTATTTATTTCCTGCAGGATGTTCATAAAGAGATACACAATAATATACATCAGAGGTATACAAAAAAGAGATACAGAGTTCTGGGAAACTCTCTCTCTCATCGATAGTTCTCTCTCTCTCTCCCATTAAAGAGCAATCCGAGCTTTTGCGCCGTGGAATTGAGGGTGATACTTGATCCTCGTAGTATCACTCCATCGCAGGAATTTGTCACTGTTTTGGTACGTGATCGAGAGTTCGTAATCCATCCACATCAAGGTCCAGTTTGGTTAAAGTTCGCAAGGTAACCCGAACCACCCGCTTCCGCACTATGGTTATACTTATTTCTAACAAAAATGATCGGGAATGGCTTGATTTGAGCAGTTGATTTGAACAGTTATTATTTGAACCGTTCAATTTCCGTAAGCACTCATCTCCCCCCTTAAATCCCCTAGGATCAAGTAGATCTAGGTTTAATGAATGTCAAAAAATTAAAAAAAAAATCTAGTGTTAATAAAACATAACTTTTGCACCACTTGTATTAAAAATTTGTTATGCTTCAGTGTTGTAGATGGTAGATGTTCAAGTCTTTTTGCTCACCATAAAAGTTTTGATAAGTTCTTTTTTATTTTGTTTCGTTCATTTATTAATCATATTTTTAATATCAAATTCACAAATAAATCACTGTTAATAATAATAATAGATAAACCCAAATAATTTTACTTTTACTCAAGCCAAGTTCAAGGGGATACTCAATTCCTAATAATTTTCGAAGCATGTTTCAATAGCGTATATCAATCACTGCAGAGTGAGATGCCCAGAGAACAACGAACCAAAAGAATATTATTTCACTTTATTGGCTGGAGTTTATACTGAACACTCGGTTAGTTACAGTTCCAACTCACACTCCAATAGAAGAAGTGAAAAATGGTAGGAATGAGAACTCTCATTCAACAGCCATGTTTTCAGCCTCCTACCTTAGTGAATCAAACAGCAGAGTCGATAATGCTCCCCAAAGCTTGGGGTAATAACCTGACAGTGGGAACAAGAAATATACTATGACATTGCATGAGTTGCTTAGAAACTAAACATCATAATCCATGTGATTTATACATTTGTGATATGACAAAGTTAGCGGTCCCTGATCGTGGTCTCGGCGCAATACAGTTGTGGTTTCCAACTCTTATGGAGAGGAAGTCGATACCCTTGTCATGGGATGGGTTGGGTTGGGTTGGGGTTGGGGTTGGGGAGGATAAGTACATATTCTTCTAACATGTGACAACAAAAATCATGGCCTTCGCTTCTAACTCTCAACCAGCAATCTAGAAAAACAGCATAGGCTTGAGAAAGACTACATTGTTGGGCACAAAGGAATGTATACATAACTTATTTTGTCAAAAAAAGGAAGGCATCACAGGATTGCGCATCATCCAACTCCAATGAGGATAGTACAAATACTCGACTATTTCTTCAACTAGTTATGTTGCAGGCCGAATGTAATTGTTCGCGTTTGTGTGGACCGAGCCCGTCCTAAGCCATGCTCAAACCTGGGGCTCGGCTCCACGCCAGTGACTTTCCGACAACACCACACTTGCCCTAGGCTCGGTGAAACTAACACCCATGCTCGGCCACCTTTCCGACAAGAAGCCCCCGACGCCATGGTTTCCTCGAGAATCATGTGTTGGGCTCGGCCAAGCGTGTGCTCGGCCACCTACAGTGACGCGTGCCTCCTCACGTGCTAAAACAGTTACGCTAAAAGATAATTATGGGCTCACATGAAGGGTGCCAGCTCACGCCTAAACAGTTATTAGATTCGTTCAGTGACGTTGTAATGATGTCACACGGCTCGTGCAAGGCACAAGCCCATACTTGGAGAGCAAGTCAAGGAAGCCCTATAAATATCAAGTGATGGCAACCCTAGAAGGTACATGCTTCTACACACTACACTAGTCTCTCACCTTTTCTCTCCACCTATACTTATCCTCTCGCCGGAGGGCCTTGCCGGGGGAACCCCGACCTGGTCTTAGTCATGCATTCGTTTTGCAAACTAGGCTGAGAGGCTAGGCGATTCATGAACCAACGGAGGAACGACTAAGATCGAAGATCACGGGCCACACAATTGGTGAACCTGACGTGAATCGCTTCTGATTCAAACAGCTCACACTTCCTTCCAAACTACATTCCTCCCTTCAAAACAACCAAAAATTCAACCACTATGGGCAGAAATCTGACGAACATCACCATTTCGGGGGCCAAAGACGCCAGTGAAAATATCGTCCTGCAACCCCCGGAACGACACATGTCCATCTCCATCCCCGTAAGCTCTGGGCTATCACCAGCCACAGAGGATGTAACGGCGGCCTACATCCGTCTATTGCAACGTCGTGACGATGAACGAGATAACGGACTGGCTGCGCTAAGGGCGGAGGTGGCTCAAATGGAGCAACACATGCAGCAAACTGCAACCCCCGCTGCCTCCAGATCTGATGGAGGAGGGAGGCATCGAAGGCAAACACCACCCCCACCACCTCCACCACCACCTCAAGAGCGACCTCACGAGACAGGTGTGGACACCCCAATTTGGACATTTCGAATTTCCTTAATTTGTGGCCCGGAGGCTCCCCGATGATGAATTTGGATTAAAACGAGCCCTAGACTAATCAGGACCATGCTCCTTGGAAGACTTTAAAAGGGAAAATTAAATGTTTAAGTCAATCTCAAGCGCTCAGGTACAGTCCCAAGCGCTCCAAACCATTTTTTAAAAAATATGGGATCTGACAAACTCTCGAGCGCTCGAGAGTGAAGTCCCAAGCGCTCGAGAGTGCTCCTGAGCGCTTGAGACTTCTGTGCTGCCCAATGGATGGCAAGCTTTCCCACTACCCATGCAACTCATCATTGCAACTTCTTTGAGCTGGTTCAAACCTCAGACCACACTCAACCTCAGTCAGAGGGGAAGAGTCAGGCCTGAGGATTTTCAAAGATTCCAATTTTCCAAATAAGACCATGTGTTATTTTGCCTATATATAGGCCTCACCTTCAGCTCAAAGAGGACCACGAACTTCCTCTCTCTAGAACCCCCTTTGACTGTTCAAAACCAGACCATTCTCTTTCAAAAAGTTTGATTTTCAAAGGCAAAGCTACCAAAAAAAACTCAAGGCATCAAAGACATGCAAGGAGTTCAGAGTACCCTAAAGCCCTGATCTTCCTGGTCTCTCTCCCTCTTTCATCCCTCAAAGTTGTAAGTGCAGAAAACGAAAAAGGCCTTCGAACAGTACAGAACTGTAACGGCTACTTCTCACACCGCCGGAGTTAAACCTGTAAAACAAACAAAAGGTGAGCGCACCTCTGCCTTCTCGTGGCAAAGGCCCTCCGATGCCAAAGTTAGTATCTCGTCCTAGTCAAAACCCTAATTCTCAGTAGGTAGTAATCAGATAACCAGGAATTGCGTACCTTTACCTCTAGGCTTTACCTCCTATATATAGACCCATGTCTGCTTGCTGTCCAAGCCATCTTGCTGCCCTAAGTTCCCTTTCTCGTAAAGGGGAACCAGAACATCAGGGATTCTCATTCCCATAACTGCATATTTCCTTTTAGACCACTTAGGAACTCTTTCCAAAGCTGTCCGTTCATCCCATTCTCGTTGGGTGTCCCCTCCAGGTTTCCTTACTGGGCACTTGCCATATCTGGAACCTTCTGAAGCGCCTCCTGGCACCACCTCCAGATTGCTGCCCTGTTCGGCCTTCTCGTTGCCGAACAGATCCTTTGGTCCAATGATTTCTCATATTATTGGACCCTCTATCATGACCAGCCCAACGACTACCCTTGCTCTTTGGACTACACCCCTGCCGGGTATTTGGACCTAGGACCTTCGTGCCCCCAGCCATCGCCGTTTCACCGCATCGCACGGCGGATATTCTGACTATATTGATTCTCGGCCCCACGTACCACGTGTTCGGCCACTCTTTGTACTGTTCGGGATTACCTCCCTACAATGGCTCCCCAGCTTTACTCGTTATTTTCTCTTCAATATGACGAGCAAAGCTCCAAAACTCCGAGCAAGGTTCTCGTCCTTTGCTCCTGCACCCATGTTTCTTGTACTTGGTGCAAACTCATCATTAGCCCAACCCAAACGTCTCGTCGTTTGGCCTGGACAGGCTTTTCCAGCTAATACCTTTACATGCGGCATGCTCTGTGCCGCCCATATTAAATGCGAGCAGACATTTCGGGGAACGGAGCGCCCAAACGGCGTCTGGGTGACGTTTCTCATATGTCACCCCCTTTTGCTGGGGTATACTTGGATTTTCGTCCCTAATTTCAAACCCACTTCTTCTCTAAGTTCCCTCTGCAGACAACACGCCCAAGCGTTCCCGCCATTGAAGCACCGTTCACACCTCGGGGTCTTATTTTTCTCCGTTTCTAGGGTTCTACTTGTTCGTAAGTTTTTATTCCCCCCTTCTCTATTCTGTCTTCGTCGTCGATTTAGGATTGCTACAGTTTCTTTTTAGGGTTTTTTCGTACCTTACTCGTTCCTCAGAAAACTCGTACCCACAGTCTCGTTATGGGTCGATTCCGTAGGCACTGCGACACCGCCCAACGGATGACTGAGTTTAGATCTCGTTATGAGATTCCAGATAACGTGGCCACTTCGTTGGCCGCGGAAAACGCCATTCGTGAGTGTTTCGACAATGACACTCTGCACATTCCAGTAGTCGCCGTCGTCGAGGGCGGCGTTAGGTTTCCCTTGGCACCGCTACTCCGCCAGGTTCTGGCCCATTATAGATTATCCCCCATGCAGGTGTCTGCTAATTTCTTTAGGGTTGTCATGGGCATCAATGCCCTGAATCAAATGCTAGGTACGTCCCTAGGCCTTCATGATATACACCACCTATACAGCATTTCCAGAACTAAGGACGCCTTAACCTACTACCTCAAGAGTAGGGATTCCAGAAAAAGGTTGGTGCTCGAACTGCCTGACTCTGCCAGAGGGGACGACGACGACTTCCTCATCGTCACAGGGAACTTCGAGCCCAGGGACGAGGACGGCAGAGTCATCGGCTTTCACGCACCCCACAGATTTGGCACACCACGTTAGTTTCTTTTCTCGTAGAACTCTTTTGCCGAGCAATTTCTCGTACTGCTCCTTTCATTCACTTGTTTTCCTGACTGCCAATTTTCCTCGTATTTGCAGCCACAAACGTCAACCAAGGGCACGCCATCATCACCCCGAAGTCCACGTCACCGACATCAACAGTGCACTTGCCTTCACGGGCAAGGCTCGTGTTTGGCTGGCCGAGCAAGGGCGGCACAAATTCTTCTGAGCTACCGGGCATCATACGGCGGATTCATCGACCGGCGAATCCGAGCGGCCAGACAATCCCATTATCCCCGATGCTCAACAACCCGAGCAACTAGAGAAGAGGCGTTCTCGGACCCCTCCTGCCCAACGAACCAATCCAACTCGCCGAAGAAGCCTCAACCTCCTCTAGCGGTTACTCTCCGTCTCCCCTCCTCACGAGATGCAAGAACCGATCGACCTCAAGGCCTCCTTAATATCCTGTGGTGGTCGTGGACGGGCGCGGCACATCTCGTGGCGCGGACGCCTCAGAGCCCGGCGCCTTCTCATGGTTGTCGTGGCCCAGCTCAAACTGACGCCCCTCCAGGCTTCTCCCCCGAGGAAATTGAGGCCAGCCACAGGGACAAGCGTCCACGGTTGGAAGCCTCCTCTGTTGGACAGCCCAACTCCCAGCCTGCAGCACCTCCAACACCTCTCTGGACTCCACAGCTCACTCATGGCGGCCGGCCAGTCACGGTCCGTGACAGCGTGGAGTCTGAGGGTACAGCCCTTGCATTGTCCCACCGTTTCTTGATCCCGTCAAGTATGGTTCTGTTGGACGCCTCTGCCTGCCCATTGCTCTGAGGGTAGGCTGGCGTGGAATAGTAGTTCCTTATTCCATATTGGGCACAAAAAGCCTTGAACTTTTTCTGGAACTGTGACCCATTATCAGTGATCAGGGAATAAGGAACTCCAAATCGAGTGATGATGTTCTTCCACACGAACTTCTCTATCATGGGTTCTGTGATTTTTGCCAATGGTTCTGCTTCAATCCACTTGGTAAAATAGTCCGTTGCTACCAACAGGAACTTCCTGTTCCCAGCAGCCTTGTGGAGTGGACCCACGATGTCCATTCCCCAACTGCGCAAACGGCCAAGGACTTGTCAAGGGCACCGGATCTCGGCTAGTGTTCGGATCATTGGTGAGAACTTCTGACACTTCTCAGATTTTCACATACACCTTCGCATCTTCTTGCATGTGTGGCCACCAATAACCCTGTGTGATTGCACGGTGAGCGATGGATCTCCCACCTGCATGACTCCCACACGTTCCCTCATGTATCTCGTGGAGAAATTTCTGCACCATCTCGGGATGCACACAAAGCAGGTACGGTCCAGTGAAGGACTTCCTGTACAACTTCCCCTTTGGTGATAGCCAAAATCTTGCAGATTTCGTCTTTATCTTGTGGGCCTCTTTTTTGTCTGTGGGGAGTATCCCATCTCGTAGGAACTCCACTATTGGATCCATCCAACTTGGTCCTTGGTTCAGGCCCAGGACCAATTCCACACTTCTCCCAATACTCGGCTCAGCAAGATAGTCCACTGCCACCTTCCTCTTGAACTCTGTTGGCACAGCCGCTGCCAACCAAGCCAGTGAGTCAGCGTGGGCGTTCCGCCCAGAGCTTATCTGCTCGATGTGTACCTTCTCGAAGGTATCAAGCAAATCCTTGGTGCCTTCACGTAGGCTGCCATCTTCTCATTCCGGCCCTCATACTTCGGGTAGTGATTCACCACGAGTTGTGAATCACAGAATACTCAATTCTCTTAACTTCAAGGCCTTTGCGCTCCGTAACCCGGCTAGGAGTGCCTCAGACTCCGCCACGTTGTTTGACGCGGTGAAACCTAGGCGTAACGACAACTCGATCATAACTCCTTCAGGAGGGAAGAGTACCACTCCAATTCCAGATCCGGTATTGCATGCGGACCCATCAACAAAAAGCTTCCATTCCAAAGGGTCCTGCTCGGCGGATGCCTTTTTCTTCTCGGCTGATTGCTCAACCAACTGCTCCTTTCTCGTAGGAGGCAGTGGAGCAACTGTGGGAGAAAACTCTGCCACGAAATCTGCCAAAACTTGCCCTTTAACTGCCGTGCGCGGCTGATAGTCAATATCATACTGGCTCAATTCTACTGACCAGGTCGATATTCGTCCCGAGAAATCGGCCTTTCGGAGCAACGACTTCAACGGGAACTCTGTGTAAACCACCACTTTGTGACTTTGGAAGTAATGGGGCAACTTCCTAGCCGCCCTCCTGCGCCAGGACCAACTTCTCAAGTGGCAGATACCTCGTTTATGCATCCAATAGCGTCTTGCTCACGTAATAGACGGATTTGCTCGGATCCCTTGTTCCTTAGTAAGACCGCACTTACGGCATGTTCTGGATACCGCTAAGTACAAGGTCAAGATCTCACCAGGCTCGGGAGTGGACAGAAGTGGGGCGGCTTGCCAAGTACTTCTTCAAGTCTTGGAATGCTTGCTCACATTACGCTCCCCATTCGTAACCTTCTCTTTTTCTTAACAATGAAAGAAAGGCCTGCATTTGTCACTCGACCGGCTTGATGAACCTGTTAAGAGCTGCCGCCATCCCCGTTAACCGCTGGACCTCCTTCGTGGTTCTTGGGCTCTGCAGCTTCTGCAGAGCTGTGATTTGATCAGGATTCGCCTCTATCCCTCTAATGGTCACTAAGTGGCCCAGGAACTTCCCAGAACTTACTCCAAAGGCACATTTCGAGGCGTTGAGCTTCAGCTTATACTCTCTCAGTATCTCAAAGGCTTCTTTCAGATCAGCTATGTGGTCCCGTTTCTTCTTGCTTTTAACCACCATGTCGTCTATGTACACCTCCATGGTCTTGCCGAGCAGATTCTTTAGCATAATCGTTGCTAATCTCTGATAAGTTGCTCCAGCGTTCCTCAGACCAAAGGGCATGACACTGTAACAGTACAGCCCCCGTGGTGTGATAAAGGACGTCTTCTCCTGATCGGGGCCATGCATAGCTATCTGGTGATATCCTCGATAAGCGTCGAGAAAACTCATACGCCCATACCCAGCTGTTGCATCCACCAGTTGATCTATCCTGGGCAGGGGAAAACTGTCTTTTGGACAGGCCTTGTTTAGATCTGTGAAGTCGACGCAAACTCGCCACTTTCCATTCTTCTTTTTCACCACCACCGTGTTAGACAACCACTCCGGGTAATACACTTCTCGGATCGCCTTTGCCTCGAGCAAGCGGTCCACCTCTTCGATGACAGCGTCCACATGCTGTACGGCTGATCTCCTTTTCTTCTGCATCACCGGTTTGTGTCATGGATCCACATTCAAGTGGTGGCAAATCACGTTTGCATCTACCCCAGGCATCTCTTCTGGCACCCAAGCAAACACATCAACGTATTCTTTAAGGAACTTCACCAATTCTTCCTCCTCTTTTGTGCACAGGTTCTCCCCAATCAGGAAATACCTTTCAGGATCATTCTCGTTGATCTGGATTTTGTTCAATCCTTCCACCACCTTCTCGGCTGGATTCCCTCCGACATCCTCGATGGTCGGCTGGTTGTTAACTTCGACGGTTTGCACTAGCTGCGCCTTGGGTGCCTTCTTGATTATGGAAACCAAGCACTGTTGGGCCGTCTTCTGGTTCCCCCTTATTCTCTCGATCCCATTGGATCCTGGAAATTTCACCATCTGATGGTAGGTGGAGGAAATCGCCCTCATCTTATGCAGCCACGTCCTTCCTATAATCGCGTTATAGGAAGGCGGCACATCCACCACCAAAAATCGGTTTTGAGCACCACTGTGTTCTTGCCCGAACAGGAAGGGTTACCTTACCCAATGGCCAAACTGCTCCTGCACTAAACCCGACCAACGGGGTTACTGACTGTACCAAGTCCGCCTGTGTCAATCCCAGCTTTTTGAATGCGTCGTAGTAAAGCACCTCGGTGCAACTTCCTGAATCCACCAGGATCCTCTCCATGTCATATTCCCCAATTCGTAGGGTTATGACAAGAGCGTCGTTGTGCGGCACCTGGACTCCTCCCAGGTCCTCATCCGTGAAGACTATGCCTTCGTTGCACCCTTCCGCTTCACGTGCTGGTCGTGTTTCACCTGCCTCTGGAGTAATCTCACCTCATTTCTCGTATAAGGTGTGGCCAACCCATGTATCATATGGATTACGCCCCTTGGATTTTGCTCGTAGTCCAGTTCCATCGCTTTCTCGGCGCCCTTGTGCTCCTCTTGGATAAATTCTTTCAGGTACCCACGGGAGACCAGGTCATCAAGATGCTGTTTAAACATCTCGCAATCCTCTGTCATGTGACCCCAGTCTTTGTGGTAACTGCAGTGCTGACTCGTAGCCCTTCTTGCATCTTTGTCACCCTCCAGCCGTGGGGGCCATTTAAAGTATGGGCGGTTCTTTATTCGATAAAGAACCCGATAAATAGGTTCTTTCCAAACCGTTGTCACCAAGAAGAACGACTTCGGATCAGGGACGTGTTTTTCTCGGTACGACTCTCTCTTAGTCTGCCCGTGCTCCTTTCTTTCTTTGTAAGTCTTGGGTTCGGGTTTATCCGCCTTCTTTGCGGGTCCCTTGACTTGCTCGGCACTTAGCTTGCCGTCTTCCCGTAGTATGTCATCCTCGTTCCTGGCGTGCTGCTCAATCCGCTCCATCAGCTTTGCCAGCGTACTTACTGGACTCATGTTTAGGGACTTTCGCAGCTCTCCCCGAACAGGTAGCCCAGTTTTGAACGTTGCTATTGCATACTCTTCACTGCAACTTTCAATCTCGTTGAAAGTCTCCCTGTAACGCCCCGAATTTTGGGTACGTTAAATATACATTTTTATTGAATAGTAAAAGAGAGTCTAGCTCATTATTACATCATAATTCTCCCAAGAGTACTTTTATTCAACAAAGGAGGGGATAAACTAAGGTTAACTACTGCTCCGCCTCTTCTTCCATCCTTGCAAGCTCCTCGGCTCCGAAGGCCTCCAAAGTGTACTGTTCATGCTGCTCATCTATAAAGTCTGACACATTATACCAGCGTCGCCCCCAGTATAATATGTCAGGGTCACCACAAAGGTAACACCGTGAGCTACAAAAGCTCAATAGAATAATCCAACCCGCTAACCCATAACTTACAACAAATAGTCATATCAATAATCACATATACTCATTTAACAACATAATTAACCATGATACATCCGCATTCACTATCCTGCTTGCGTTGGTGTCATGTCTTTCTTGGTTTCTCCTACGCGACTCATCGTATTGTGTCACCATTTCATTTTAAGAAAATCATTTGTCATTCAACGGGCTACCAAGTCCGGCCACGTTACAAAATCTCGCATTGGCTCCTCTCCGCGGATAACCAAGCCCAATTGTCAATGAAGCTACCACGTCCGGCTCCAATGGCAATCTACACAATGGGCTACCAAGTCCGGCCTCATTGCGGTTTCCGCAAGTCCACACAAGGGGCTACCAAGTCCGGCCACCTTGCGGGTTTTCACAACTCACATAAGGCTACCAAGTCCGGCCATTATGTAGTCTCAAAAATCCTTTTTATCCATATCAACCATTCCTTAAGTGTCATGTTTCTATTTTCCGGTTTTCGTGTCTCGTAATCATGCATAGACTCCGCGGCGGGACGAATCACTTTAAAGTAATCTTGAGACTAAACTAGCAAGATCATCCAACTCTATATTACCTAATCGTACTCAAATTATTACTTAAAGCCACTTATGTTTTATCAGCAACAAGTAATGCAACAAATATACATACATGTTCATAATCACCCTCAGACAATAATATATTACAAAAATCCGTTCTCTCTTCCTTTGTGGGAAAACAACATATGTTTATTGACCTAGAAATTCATTATTTGGCATGCTCATTCTTCTTTAGTACTTTAGTAAACAAGTTCTACTATCTAGCTTTGATACCTTAACCGTTTAACTCAAGGTTGTATACTTAAGGTAAGTATAATCCAAGCAAGTACATAGCATGTCCATAATCATTACTTAAAGCATAACGCCACATGTGCGGACGCCCTTGGGGTGGTAATCCACCATATGCTTTGTTACTTTACCACAAGTAATACAAGCAAGTACATAGTAGATCCATAATCATTACTTAAAGCATAACGCCACATGTGCGGACGCCCTTGGGGTGGTAATCCACCATATGCTTTGTTACTTTACCACAAGTAATACAAGCAAGTACATAGTAGATCCATAACCATTACTTAAAGCATAACGCCACATGTGCGGACATTGGGGTGGTAATCCACCATATGCTTTGTTACTTTACCACAAGTAATACAAGCAAGTACATAGTAGATCCATAACCATCACTTAAAGCATAACGCCACATGTGCGGACGCCTGGGGTGGTAATCCACCATATGCTTTGTTATAATATCACAAGCAATGGAATATAAGCTTATAGTTAAGTTAAAAGATCAACATGCGATTACTTTTACACGAAGTTATATCTTAAGTTGATTCTAATCATGCTTAATCATCCAATGGCAATATTAAGTTCACTAACTATCATGCATCCAACGTTTTAAGAAAATAAACTATCATTATCATGCTTTCATTATAACGACTTAGCTAGGTTAAAACTACGACAAGAAGTAGTGTCTAACATATATTTAGGATTATGGATGATTATACTACATTCAATTTGACATGCATACAATTATAGTTAGGATAAGTAGGTTCGAAGAACTCTACCGTTCTTCTTGGCGGTAGGGTGGCTACGGGAATTTCGTCGGAGTAACGGCTTACGGTGGACTTCCGGTAGCTTCGAAAGAGAAGGGTTTCTCTCGAAACTAAGTCTTGACTATACTACTAAACTCTTATGGATCGAAGGGTGGTGGAGTGGTGGTTTAGTGGCGGCTTAGGATGAGTTTCTTGAAGAACAAGGGAAGAACTTCAAGAACAAAGCAAGAACAAGCAAGAACACTAAGCTTTCTAGAGAGAGAAGTTGAATGGTGAAGGTGTGAGTTGAAAGGCATGGAATGGATGCTATTTATAGGCAAAATGGAGCTTTCCCCCTCACTCCACTTGGCCGGCCCTCCCTCTCTCTCTCTTCCCCATAAATTTGCTCCATGGACTAGTCTTATCAAGCAATAGTATGCCAACTTAGTGCCACTTGGTGAAATAGTGTCAAAGTACAACCATGTGTCTAAATTCAACCAACATACACCTCACTCTCCCTCTCTCCCTATTCGGCTCTCTCTCTCTCTCCTCTCCCATGGATTTGTTCCATGGTCTTGTCTTGTCAAGCCAAAGTACAACACAAGTGCAACTTGGTCCAATAGTATCAAAGTACAATGCACATGACCAAGTACAACACACATGCACTAACTCTCCCTCTCCCTCTCCATTCGGCCTTCTCTCCCTCTCTCTTGGTCAAAGTACCTCTTATGTACATATACATATGTATATCTATATGCACATTTATGGAAAGAACAAGGAAGGTAAGGACAAGACCACTTAAATGCACACATGGCTTATGATTATTCTTTTTGTAGGATGAAGTACACATGACTAGTCTTGTCATCCTATTTGGCAATCCTAACATCTATTGTCCAATGGATAAAGATTACCCTAGCATGTAATAACCAATGGTCCAAGGAAAGTCATTATGAAGTACAATGTTTGCTTTTGACTAGACTATTCCAACTACTAGTCAAACTTGGTCTTCTTCCTAACAACTATTGTCCAATGGTCAAAGGTCTTCCTAGCATGTAATAACCAATGGATAAAGATTACCCTAGCATCTATTGTCCAATGGATAAAGATTACCCTAGTATCTATTGTCCAATGGATAAAGATTACCCTAGCTTTTATCGTCCAATGGATAAAGACAAAAGGGTAAAATGGTCCATCTAGGGTTAGGACCACCTAATTAGGTTAAATGGTCATTAGGTTATTCTAACTAATTGGTTAAAGACTAACGATACTTAATCTAGGCTTTTATTGCTCGAGTGGTATTTTGGGTTTATTAGTAGGAAATCGCCTACTAACGGAATATTAAAGCCGGCGGTGCCAAACGCCAAGGCAAGGCGTGGCGTGGCCAAAGCGACCTGGGGCAAAGCGGTGGCGGCGGTGTCCTAACATCTTCAACCGGAATCTGCAGATTCACGGTGGCCAGCGGTGGCCAAGGCGTAGCCAAGGCAAGGCAGCCCAGCAACGCCAAGGCAAAAGCAAGGCGCGGCCCGATGCCAAGGCAGAACCCGATGGCAGCCAGGGCAGAGCAAGACAGCCCAGCTAACTATGCTTGCTAAGTAGGATTTCCAGCCGAGAAATATAATTCTTAGGATTTTACCACAATCACCAAGTAATTATACAAGGGTCTTAATAGGCAGGCTCGTCTTTAGAAAATGATCTTATCGACCGTGGTGATAGAATCTAATTATGACTGATTATTAGAATTAAAAAGGGAAGTATTAATACGGTAAAGAATTTCTTAGATAACAACGAAATTTTTATTCAGTAAAAATCCGAGTTGTTACAACCTATCCCCCTTAAACAATTTCGTCCTCGAAATTTGGCAAATGCTCAGATCCGAACAAGTGCGGGTAGTTGGCCTTCATGGTTTCCTCTCTCTCCCAGGTGGTCTCTCCAGTTCCACGGTTTTTCCACAAGACTCGCACTAATCTGATTGTCTTGTTCCGGATCGTCTTCTCACTTCGGTCTTGTATCTCTATCGGTTCTTCTTCATACGTCGCGTCTTCCTCGATGGTGATGTCTTCCCAGTTGAGAACATGTGTGGGCAATGCAAGATACTTGCGTAGCATTGAAACGTGAAACACGTTATGCACTCTGTCTAACTGCGGCGGCAGTGCTAAAGGATACGCAACCTTCCCGATTTTCTCCACAATGTCAAAAGGTCCGATGTAGCGTGGGGATAGTTTTCCCTTCTTCCCAAATCTGATAACTCCTTTCTTTGGTCTGATCTTCAGAATATGTGGTCTCCTACTGCAAAGGTTAACGGTCGGCTCCTTTTATCTGCATAACTCTTCTGTCGGCTTTGCGCAGTTTGGATCCTTTGCCTGATGAGCTTGACCTTTTCTGTGGTATCCCGTACTATGTAAGGTCCAATCAATCCAGTTTCCCCAACATCTGTCCAACAAACGGGAGATCGGCAGGGTCGACCGTATAGAGCTTCGTAGGGTGCCATCCCAATACTTGCTTGATAGCTATTGTTGTAGGCAAATTCTACCAATGGCAGGTGCTGCTCCCAATTTCCAGAAAAATCCAAAGCACAGGCTCTTAGCATGTCTTCCAGCGTCTGTATTGTCCGCTCAGTTTGTCCATCCGTTTGCGGGTGAAAGGCCGTACTAAGCCTTACGTCAGTCCCTATTGCCTTCTGTAATCCTTTCCAAAAGTGTGACACGAAACGTGGGTCTCTGTCAGATACTATCGAGACAGGTACTCCATGCAGCGTACAATCTCTCGAATATACAACAAACTTAGCTGTTCCACATTCTGGGTCATCTTGACAGGCAAGAAAATGCACAATTTTGGTGAGTCGGTCCACGATCACCCAGATAGCGGTGTTAGACTTAGCAGATCTTGGTAGTCCGGTCACATAATCCATAGAGATGTGCTCCCACTTCCATGTCGGAATCGGTAAAGGTTGAAGATCTCCTCCAGGTCGCTGATGTTCAGCTTTGACTTGTTGACATACCAGGCACGTAGATACAAATTGAGCTACGTCCTTCTTCATTCCTTCCCACCAGTATGTCCTTCGCAAGTCATGATACATCTTTGTACCACCAGGGTGTACTGCGAAGTTCGAATGGTGAGCCTCTCGGAGCACTGCTTCTCGCAGGGTTCCAATATTAGGCACAAACACCTTCCCCTTGAACTTCAGGCTGTTGTCCTTCTCGATCGTCCATCCAGGTAATGCCCTTCCCTCTCGGATTCGATACCGTATGAATTCGCAGTCTTGCTCGGAGGTTTGGGCGAGCAAGATTTCTCTGTGAAGTGCTGGTTCTGCAACGAGAGCATACAAACGTGCGTTCCCATCCTTTGAGGATGGTCGTAGGTTGAACTCGTTGAGAGTGTCCACCATCTCCCATTCCTTGATGGCGGTCTTGACCTTCTGTGCTCTGTCCTTCCGACTAAGAGCGTCAGCCACCACATTGGCCTTACCGGGGTGGTACTGAAGGGTAAACTTGTAATCCTCGAGATATTCCATCCAGCGGCGCTGTCTCAGATTCAACTCTTTCTGAGTGAAAAGATACTTGAGGCTTTTATGGTCGGTAAAGACTTCGAATTGTTCTCCCCACAGATAGTAACGCCAGGTTTTAAGGGCAAATACTACAGCAGCCAATTCCAAGTCATGGGTAGGGTAGTTCTTCTCATGCGGTCGGAGTTGTCGGGATCCGTAAGCTACAACTTTTCCATTCTGCATCAGTACGCACCCTAGACCGTCTCTTGACGCATCGCAGTAAACTGTATAATCTACACCCCGCTCAGGGATGATGAGTATCGGTGCACTGGTCAGCCTTTTCTTCAATTCCTGAAAGGATCTCTCACAACCCTCATTCCAATCCAGTTTTACTCCTTTCTGAGTCAGCCTCGTCATTGGTTTAGCAAGTGTTGAGAAGTCGGGTATGAATCTTCGGTAATACCCAGCCAATCCTAGAAAACTTCGGATTTCGAATACGGAGGTTGGCTGTTTCCAGTTCAACACGGCCTCCACCTTGCCTTCATCCACCGCGATTCCGTCCTTAGATACTACATGTCCCAAAAACTTAACCACCTCCAGCCAAAATTCGCATTTACTTGCCTTGGCGTAGAGTTGGTTATCTCGGAGTACTTGTAGTACAATTCGCAGATGTTCTTCGTGCTCCTCCCTATTAGCAGAGTATATCAAGATGTCATCAATGAACACCACTACAAATCTGTCCAAGTAGGGTTGGAAAACTTTGTTCATGAGACACATGAATACCGCCGGAGCGTTGGTCAGTCCGAACGGCATCACCACAAACTCGTAGTGTCCGTATCTGGTACGAAAGGCTGTCTTGTCAATATCCTCGTCTTGGATTCTCAATTGATGGTAACCTGATCTGAGATCGATCTTAGAGAAACAAGTAGCTCCTCTTAGTTGGTCAAACAGGTCATCGATCCTGGGCAAGGGGTATCGGTTCTTAATTGTGACCTGATTCAGCTTCCTATAGTCGATACATAAACGAAGCGTTCCTTCTTTCTTCTTCACGAACAATGCAGGCGCTCCCCATGGTGACGTACTTGGCCTGATATACCCTTTCTCCAATAGTTCTTGCAATTGGGTCTTGAGTTCCTTTAACTCTGCTGGGGCCATACGGTACGGTGCCGTCGAGATTGGGGCTGTTCCTGGTTGGAGCTCTATAGAGAAGTCTATCTCTCTTTGAGGAGGTAAGCCAGGAAGTTCCTCGGGAAACACATCGGCGTATTCGCAAACGATGTGGGGTAATCCCAGTTCCTTCCTATCGGTTTCTTCCATTTGGAGACTAGCTAGCCATCCCAGTAGTTGAGTCGGCCACCTAGATCTTTTCGTCGTCGAACTTGTTGTCTGTCTATCCCCCTTAAAACGGAAACGAGTTCCCTCCTAGGGTGTAAGCTGTCACTGTCTTCTGATGACAGTCTATGACTGCTCTGTGCGCAGATAACCAATCCATTCCTAGGATTATATCGAAATCCGCCATTTCGATCACCCGAAGGTCGCAAGTTAGTCGCAAGTTGGCTACTTCTAGCTCGCACCCTCTACTCACTAGACTAACAGTTATACTTCCCCCCAATGGTGATGCTACCCTCGTACTCAAGCTTAGGGGTTCTGTTTCTAGTGCTAAAGTAGTTACGCAGGCAGTAGATATGAATGAATGCGATGCACCAGAGTCAAACAAGGCTAGCACGCAGGTACTATATAATAGTAGCGTACCTTGGATCACAGAGGGATCCGGCTCCTGTTCCTCAGTCTGTAGTGCAAAGATCCGCCCTCCAGTGTTTTGTTGAGTGTTCATGGGCTGCTTCCCTTTGTTCAGCCCATTTGGTTGCGAGATTGGCCCTCCATGGTTCTGCTTTCCAAATCCAGCCTGCCCATTTGGTAGCGTCTTTTGGTTTCCGAAGTTCCCATTCCTCTCCCTCTGAGGTTGCGGGCATTGGCGACTGTAGTGGCCCATCTTCTGACAGTTGTAGCACTTTATTGCCGACAGATCTCGAGTGCCCCTCTGTGGTTGGTCGCGTCCTGGGGTAGCAGAATTTTCCACGCTTGGTTGTCTTGGGTCGGGGTAAAGGTCTTAGCGGGGTAGGGTCCTCGATTGTTATTGGATGCTTGGGTACGGATTGGTCCCCCGGTATTGCCCGTTGCCTTCCTCCAGCGGTTCTTGAAGTCTGCTTCTTCACTCTCCAACCGAAGAGCACACTGAACGATGCCGGAATAGGTGGGAAAGGCTTGCGCTACCACGACCCTTCGAGCAGTTGTCAGTCCCCACTCGAATCTTCTCGCTTTCTTATCCACAGTTGCTACAGAGTTTGGGGAGAAGCGAGACAGCTCCTCAAACTTTGCCGCATACTGAGTGACCGACATGGTTCCTTGCTTCAGGTTCATGAATTCTTGCTCCTTGGCCAGGCGAATGGGCGTGGGAAAGTACTTGTCAAGGAATAGGGTTTCAAACTCATCGAATGTCATGGTGGCTACGGTATGAGTTGTTTCCATCAACTCCCACCAATAACGGGCCTCTCCCTTTAGTTGGTACGTGGCCAAGGCCACGCGATCCCCATTCCGGGTGATCTCCAAGGTGTCCAGGATCACCTTGGTTTCCTTCAGCCAAGATTCGGCCACAGTGGGGTTAGGGTCTCCGCTGAAGGTTGGGGGTCGGCGTTTGCAGAACTCGTTCATCGCTCGGGTTCGGGTCATCGGTTCATCATTGCGGTTTTGGTTTCGGTGGTTGGCATTCAATGCAGTCACGAAAGCTTGCATGATTTGGGCTAGGCAAGGGTTATTGTTAGAGGTTTCTCCATTCTCAAATCCCAGTCCACTGCGTCGGTTCACCATCTACGAGTCGAAATTTTAAGGGAGGTTTAGTTACTAGAATTAGTACGCAATGAATAAGACAACTAGATTTTTGATTAACACATAACATTAGGTTACATGCCTAACGGCATCATCAGATACAAGAAAAAAAAAAGTAAAAGCGGGTAATAATGGCTATGGTGCCATTGCTATTCTTCGAGCCGCCATCGATCGGCGAATGCTTGGAGAGCACGGCGTTCGTATTCCTTTCCGAACGCCGCGAGTGCAACGGCCACCGCGGGAATCCAGTACCAGAAGGTAGTGAGGCGATCGTTCCTGTCGAACCACCGCGGTATGGCTATAGTAAGCACAGCCCAGAAGAGGATGAAGGTGAAGGGCAGTAACTGTATGGCTCGAATCATCGAGGTGAGCTCGATTCGCTCCATCTCTCGGAACTGGGCGTCCTCCGGAAATCCTCGTCGGTAGATCGCTGCCATGGCTCGGTTTGATTGGATAATGGTTTGGAGGGTTTAAGATGGTGAGAGAGAGATGAAGAGATGGAGAGATGGGGTGAAGAAAATGGGAAGAGGAGGGGGGTATTTATAGGGCCGGGAGAGGGGTATGGAGGAGGGAAAAATTAAATTTGAATTTTTGGGGGGAAGATTGAGGGTGACGGTTTGCCGAGTCCCCCCCCTTCTTGGGTTATGGCCGACACTTGGCGCTCTCATCAACTAAAATAAAATGTCTAATGGTAGTGTGCTACAGTATCCGTGTCGAGGAAAATTTTATAGATAAAAAGATTTCTACCATTTAGCAACTTGCGTCAACTAAAATAATTGTCCTTTGTAATAAGGGTTTCGTTTTTCCAAAGTAAACTATTGACTAGCACACAACAGTATTCTTTGTTTTAAGAAAATAAGCTTTTCATAGATAAGCAAAAGAACACAAGCATAGAGTTCTATTACAAAACAGAAGATAACCCTTTCCTACCACAAAACAAGTAAACATAAGATGGGGTTTCCTAATACCATTGTAGCGATCTCACACATGATCCTAACATGTTTATTAATACAATACTATTTCTTTCTAAGGCATATTGATTCCAAACTTCTCCCTCAGCCACATCTTGTGGTTCTTTTCGGCCTCGGTTTCATTCATCTGAAACAGCTCCTGCTCCTTTTTAAGTATTTCCTCCTGCGTTAGCACGGGTGGTGCCTCTAACAGTTCGGGGTAGCACGGGAAGAGTTTCATCATGACAGCCTCCCAATCTATGTTGGTCTCCATGTCAGACACCGGGAAGCTAAATGGCTGCTCGAAGTTCTGCACAGGTGGTGCAGGGGCTTGGGTAGGAGGTAGGTTCTCGGGGTTTTGAACTAGTAGGGGTACCTCCCAAATGATGGGGACTTCATAGAGTTCCATGTCATCCACATGTGGGAGTGTTGGTCCGGTGTACTCGGGTGATAGTAGTGATGGGTAGATGGCCCTAGTTTCCGGGGCGAAAGGTGGGCAACCTCTTTGTGGTACTCTTGACATCTATATAAATGGGAAAGTTCTATATTAGACTTAATGATACGAAGGGTAACAATAAGCATGCACATAAACAGTAATTTCACATAGGAAAGAAATACATATTTTCATTACTTAATCGGATTCAGTACCACATAAATGGCTAGAATTAGCCTAGGCTTACTACTACCTTGCGAGTTCAACTACTACCAACCTTCTTATTACAATTGCATCACAAGCTTCTTAATGAGCCTAAAAGGTGTTTGGGAATTGGGCCTTATATGGGCCTATGTCGGTCTCAACGGGTGGCGGAGGTATATCGCCGGTGTCAAAGGCTATGTCCATGATGTCGGGCGCAACCCTTAGCCATCCAGGCTCTTCTTCGTCATCAGATTCACTCTCTTCGTCAGATTCTTCATTCCCCCAGATCACCATTGGTTCTTCTTCCTCGGGATCTTCTTCGGGATCTTCTTCGGGATCCTCATTCGCGGGAGGTGCTATTGGGACCAGAACGGGAATGGCTTCAGCTTCGTTCCCTACAACTACAAGTTCCTCATGGAAAAGGGGGTGCTATTTGGACGAGGACAGGTATTGCTTCTTCGTTTCCCACCTCCTCCTCATCAAGGAGTGGCAAGGCACCATGCTCTTGATAGTAGTCATAAACGTAGGGAAAGGCGTAAGGGAAGTATGGGTCTCTTGCTAACATGTTGGTCATCGTCCTCAGGGTACCTCTAAGTTGGCGGGCTTCGGCTAGTAGGTTGTCTCGATAGTTACTCATCTACAAGGAAAAGTTTTAGCCTTGATTAGTAGTGTTTTAAGTCAAGTTTTACTAATGTTAAAGAAACATCGACATTTCTATGTTCCACATTCGATTCTTGATTTAAGTCATCATCCAATTGTTTGGGAATTCCCAGCTCGGTGGTACTGCCAATTTCCACACCTTGCTTCAATCCGAAGATTGTTTTGTCAGGAATTCCACCCAATTTGGGACGGTAAACTTAAACTCAAGTCTCGTTTGTGCAACGGTCACGCTTATCTTAACACTAATCTTAAAGGCTACCCATTCTACCCATGGCCGAGGTTTTGAACCTAAAGCTCGATACCAAGTTGTAACGCCCCGAATTTTGGGTACGTTAAATATACATTTTTATTGAATAGTAAAAGAGAGTCTAGCTCATTATTACATCATAATTCTCCCAAGAGTACTTTTATTCAACAAAGGAGGGGATAAACTAAGGTTAACTACTGCTCCGCCTCTTCTTCCATCCTTGCAAGCTCCTCGGCTCCGAAGGCCTCCAAAGTGTATTGTTCATGCTGCTCATCTATAAAGTCGACATATTATACCAGCGTCGCTCTCAAGATAATATGTCGTGGTCACCACAAAGGTAACACCGTGAGCTACAAAAGCTCAATAGAATAATCCAACCCGCTAACCCATAACTTACAACAAATAGTCATATCAATAATCACATATACTCATTTAACAACATAATTAACCATGATACATCTGCATTCACTATCCTGCTTGCGTTGGTGTCATGTCTTTCTTGGTTTCTCCTACGCGACTCATCGTATTGTGTCACCATTTCATTTTAAGAAAATCATTTGTCATTCAACGGGCTACCAAGTCCGGCCACGTTACAAAATCTCGCATTGGCTCCTCTCCGCGGATAACCAAGCCCAATTGTCAATGAAGCTACCACGTCCGGCTCCAATGGCAATCTACACAATGGGCTACCAAGTCCGGCCTCATTGCGGTTTTCGCAAGTCCACACAAGGGCTACCAAGTCCGGCCACCTTGCGGGTTTTCACAACTCACATAAGGCTACCAAGTCCGGCCATTATGTAGTCTCAAAATCCTTTTATCCATATCAACCATTCCTTAAGTGTCATGTTTCTATTTTCCGGTTTTCGTGTCTCGTAATCATGCATAGACTCCGCGGCGGGACGAATCACTTTAAAGTAATCTTGAGACTAAACTAGCAAGATCATCCAACTCTATATTACCTAATCGTACTCAAATTATTACTTAAAGCCACTTATGTTTTATCAGCAACAAGTAATGCAACAAATATACATACATGTTCATAATCACCCTCAGACAATAATATATTACAAAAATCCGTTCTCTCTTCCTTTGTGGGAAAACAACATATGTTTATTGACCTAGAAATTCATTATTTGGCATGCTCATTCTTCTTTAGTACTTTAGTAAACAAGTTCTACTATCTAGCTTTGATACCTTAACCGTTTAACTCAAGGTTGTATACTTAAGGTAAGTATAATCCAAGCAAGTACATAGCATGTCCATAATCATTACTTAAAGCATAACGCCACATGTGCGGACGCCCTTGGGGTGGTAATCCACCATATGCTTTGTTACTTTACCACAAGTAATACAAGCAAGTATATAGTAGATCCATAATCATTACTTAAAGCATAACGCCACATGTGCGGACGCCCTTGGGGTGGTAATCCACCATATGCTTTGTTACTTTACCACAAGTAATACAAGCAAGTACATAGTAGATCCATAACCATTACTTAAAGCATAACGCCACATGTGCGGACGCCCTTGGGGTGGTAATCCACCATATGCTTTGTTACTTTACCACAAGTAATACAAGCAAGTACATAGTAGATCCATAACCATCACTTAAAGCATAACGCCACATGTGCGGACGCCCTTGGGGTGGTAATCCACCATATGCTTTGTTATAATATCACAAGCAATGGAATATAAGCTTATAGTTAAGTTAAAAGATCAACATGCGATTACTTTTACACGAAGTTATATCTTAAGTTGATTCTAATCATGCTTAATCATCCAATGGCAATATTAAGTTCACTAACTATCATGCATCCAACGTTTTAAGAAAATAAACTATCATTATCATGCTTTCATTATAACGACTTAGCTAGGTTAAAACTACGACAAGAAGTAGTGTCTAACATATATTTAGGATTATGGATGATTATACTACATTCAATTTGACATGCATACAATTATAGTTAGGATAAGTAGGTTCGAAGAACTCTACCGTTCTTCTTGGCGGTAGGGTGGCTACGGGAATTTCGTCGGAGTAACGGCTTACGGTGGACTTCCGGTAGCTTCGAAAGAGAAGGGTTTCTCTCGAAACTAAGTCTTGACTATACTACTAAACTCTTATGGATCGAAGGGTGGTGGAGTGGTGGTTTAGTGGCGGCTTAGGATGAGTTTCTTGAAGAACAAGGGAAGAACTTCAAGAACAAAGCAAGAACAAGCAAGAACACTAAGCTTTCTAGAGAGAGAAGTTGAATGGTGAAGGTGTGAGTTGAAAGGCATGGAATGGATGCTATTTATAGGCAAAATGGAGCTTTCCCCCTCACTCCACTTGGCCGGCCCTCCCTCTCTCTCTTCCCCATAAATTTGCTCCATGGACTAGTCTTATCAAGCAATAGTATGCCAACTTAGTGCCACTTGGTGAAATAGTGTCAAAGTACAACCATGTGTCTAAATTCAACCAACATACACCTCACTCTCCCTCTCTCCCTATTCGGCTCTCTCTCTCTCTCTCCTCTCCCATGGATTTGTTCCATGGTCTTGTCTTGTCAAGCCAAAGTACAACACAAGTGCAACTTGGTCCAATAGTATCAAAGTACAATGCACATGACCAAGTACAACACACATGCACTAACTCTCCCTCTCCCTCTCCATTCGGCCTTCTCTCCCTCTCTCTTGGTCAAAGTACCTCTTATGTACATATACATATGTATATCTATATGCACATTTATGGAAAGAACAAGGAAGGTAAGGACAAGACCACTTAAATGCACACATGGCTTATGATTATTCTTTTTGTAGGATGAAGTACACATGACTAGTCTTGTCATCCTATTTGGCAATCCTAACATCTATTGTCCAATGGATAAAGATTACCCTAGCATGTAATAACCAATGGTCCAAGGAAAGTCATTATGAAGTACAATGTTTGCTTTTGACTAGACTATTCCAACTACTAGTCAAACTTGGTCTTCTTCCTAACAACTATTGTCCAATGGTCAAAGGTCTTCCTAGCATGTAATAACCAATGGATAAAGATTACCCTAGCATCTATTGTCCAATGGATAAAGATTACCCTAGTATCTATTGTCCAATGGATAAAGATTACCCTAGCTTTTATCGTCCAATGGATAAAGACAAAAAGGGTAAAATGGTCCATCTAGGGTTAGGACCACCTAATTAGGTTAAATGGTCATTAGGTTATTCTAACTAATTGGTTAAAGACTAACGATACTTAATCTAGGCTTTTATTGCTCGAGTGGTATTTTGGGTTTATTAGTAGGAAATCGCCTACTAACGGAATATTAAAGCCCGGCGGTGCCAAACGCCAAGGCAAGGCGTGAGCGTGGCCAAGGCAGCCTGGGGGCAAAGCGGTGGCGAAGCGGTGTCCACAACAGCCCGGTGGTCAAACAGTGGCTAAGGCAGCCTGGTAGCCAAGCAGTGGCCAAGCGGTGGCCAAGGCAAGGCCAGAGCAAGCGACCGAACGCCAAGGCAAAAGCAAAGCGCGACCCGATGCCAAGGCGAGAACCGATGGCGGCGATCGGTTAAAAACTAACTATGCTTGCTAAGTAGGATTTCCCGAGAAATATAATTCTTAGGATTTTACCACAATCACCAAGTAATTATACAAGGGTCTTAATAGGCAGGCTCGTCTTTAGAAAATGATCTTATCGACCGTGGTGATAGAATCTAATTATGACTGATTATTAGAATTAAAAAGGGAAGTATTAATACGGTAAAGAATTTCTTAGATAACAACGAAATTTTTATTCAGTAAAAATCCGAGTTGTTACACTCCCAATACTTCTTGGCGTAATCCCTGATTGGCTCATTCTCTCCTTGCTTCATAGCCGAGAGACTCTCAAAAGTTTTGGGTGGTTTCCTGCTCGTCAAGAACCGAGCAGTGAACTCCTCGGCCAACTGTCTCCACCCTCGTATGGTGTTCGGCCCCAACTTATGGAACCATGATAGGGCCACTTTTCCCAAACTAGATGGGAACATCTTGCACATGATTGCGTCATCACCGTCGTGCATAAACATCGCCTGCTGGTAATGTTGTATGTGCGCCACCGGGTCTGCATTGGTCTCGTACAGGATAAACGTCCCGTGCTTAACCCTGCTCGGCAACCTTGCCTCCTGCAATCTCTTTGCAAAATGGGAAGTTGCTATGTTGCTAAGGGCTCTCCGTGCCGCTTCTCGTGCAGACATGGTCCCCTCCGCCGATACCTTCGCGGCCCTGGCATTATTTCTTTCCCAGTCGGAATCAGGTCTCTCGTACCTGTCCCTGTGGTGCTTCCTCCCACCTCCTTCCTCGGGGGAGGAGCTCCTGCTCCTGCTTCTCCTTTTTCGTGAAGAAGCCCTCGGTCGTCTCGGAGTGAGGCTCCTGCTTCTTCTTCTTCGTGAAGAAGCTCTCTTGTACTCCACTATGTCCAACCTTTCTTTTCTGGACTTCCTTCGTGAAAGCCCAGAATCCTCTGGATGTTCTCGTATCCTCTGCAACTGTTGAATCTCGTACTCTCGCCTTTTAATCAAGCGAGCGTACTCTTCTATTTCCTGTCTCTTTTTGTCGAGGATATCCTCCCGGCTATGCACGCTTTTCAACGTGCCACCGACTCCCTGTCACGGCGGGACTTACTCCTTCGTGGATTCCGTTGCCGTCCGTCCGTCCTTTTTTCTGGAATCACTGCCAGGGGGCGGTCCTTACTGTGGTCCTCCCGCTCGCCCGCCATCGGGCTTTCTTGGAAGATCCGGCGGGGACTTGTCACCTCCCCACCCAGCAGATTAGGGTCAACTAGGGTCTTTGGATCTTCCTCCACCATGGTCGCTTTTGAAGGGACCTCTTTCGCTTCCACAGGCAGCGCCAATTGTAAGTGCGAAAGCGAAAAAGGCCTTCGAACAGTACAGAACAGTAACGGCTACTTCTCACACCGCCAGAGTTAACCTATAAAACAAACAAAAGGTGGCGCACCTCTGCCTTCTCGTGGCAAAGGCCCTCCGATGCCAAAGTTAGTATCTCGTCCTAGTCAAAACCCTAATTCTCAGTACGTAGTAATCAGATAACCAGGAATTGCGTACCTTTACCTCTAGGCTTTACCTCCTATATATAGACCCATGTCTGCTCTGTCCAAGCCATCTTGTTGCCCTAAGTTCCCTTTCTCGTAAAGGGAACCCAGAACATCAGGGATTCTCATTCCCATAACTGCATATTTCCTTTTAGACCACTTAGGAACTCTTTCCAAAGCTGTCCGTTCATCCCATTCTCGTTGGGTGTCCCCTCCAGGTTTCCTTAGGGCACTTGCCATATCTGGAACCTTCTAAAGCGCCTCCTGGCACCACCTCCAGATTCGCCTGCTCGGCCTTCGTTGCGAGCAGATCCTCTGGTCCAATGATTTCTCATATTATTGGACCCTCTATCCGACCAGCCCAACGACTACCCTTGCTCTTTGGACTACACCTGCTCGGGTATTTCGGACCTAGGACCTTCGTGCCCCCACTTTGTGCCGTTCACCGTACTGCACGGCGGATATTCTGACTATATTGATTCTCGGCCCCACGTACCACGTGTTCGGCCACTCTTTGTACTGTTCGGGATTACCTCCCTACAAAAGTCTTCCAAGAGGCAAACTCCTCAACCAAAGGTAGAAGCTTTCTACCTTAATGTCAAAAACCAACAAAAACAGGGTTGTTTCTCGCTTTACGAGGAGGTCCTCAGCCTCTCGATCTTTAATCTTGAGTGTGAATTTGAAGACCTTGGTGTAAAAGCAAGAGCAAAGGGGTGCAGATATGTTTTATGTGTCAAAATCAGTTTCAAGCGCTCCCAAGCGCTCGGGACTACTCCCAAGCGCTCGAGAGTGACTTCAGTTCTGCTTCCCTTCTTTTGAGTGTTAAAATGGACATGCATGGGTAGGGTGTGTTTTAAAACTTTTTTTCAAACACTTTTTAGGGTGTGTAGGTACAAGTGATCTGCTGTTTTTAGAAAAAAAAAAAAAATCATTTGCATTTAAGGCATGTAAAAGAGTTTTGGTCTGGATATAAAAAGAAAAATCCTTTTCATACTTGGAAATGTAAGATCCAGTGTACTAGCATACTGCATTTAATGGATTAGTTGGTTGATATCAGTCCTGGGGTGTGGAACACTCCCGAGCGCTCGAGTTTACTCCCAAGCGCTCGAGAGTGTTTGCATGCAAGCTTGGTCCATTTTTTTTTTCTAGTTTGATCCACCTACTGCCCTTGCATGGCCATGCATGTGTCTCTTTGTCCCTCGCAACTGTTAAACCGCTTTCCAGAAAGGCAAGGTTGTGTGGCCCAGAAGAATGAGACCTATCCTCAGTCTTTTGGGTCATCTGTCAAGCCCATAGTGTATTTAATGTTATTCCAGTTTATATTTGCAGTAGTGTATTCTATTGTATCCTGTTGTACTAACAAGATGTGCAGGTTGAGTATACGGTACTCCCAAGCGCTCGGGAGTGCTTCCGAGCGCTCGGGAGTGAATCAGTGACAGGGTCTCCTAGCTTCTAACATCTTTGCATTCCATTATCATTCCTCATCACTCACCGTATATACGCACATGCATGCACTCCTCTGTACCTAATGTATCTGTAAATAAAATGCTAGCTGCCTGATGAAACAAAATCCCTTTTGAAAATCTCACAAACGTTTAGTAGAGACCGATTTTGAATCGGACAAGGGGGTGCCGTAAAACCCTTCCCCCCTCGTAACGTGGCTTCCGAACCCTTTTTCGAATCTCTGGTTTTCAATTCAAATCAAATCATTTTCAATCAGAACGGTTTCTCGGTTGGCGAACCACAATTCTGGGTGGCGACTCTTCAAACTTTTTCAAATCGATTCTAAAAGGCGTGGCGTTTCCTTTTGGGCCGCCCTGATCCACCCGGGGCTGTGGTAGCCCACAGTGGCGACTCCGCTGGGGATGTTTAATTGATACTTGAGAAAAAGTTGGTTTGTTGACAAAACGGCCCGCTTTTCTTGAACATCAATTAAACTTGTGAGCCAAGCTTGAAAAACGTTTGCGGGATTTTAAAAGTTATGTTGTTTCATTGTCTATTTCCTGTGTATATATCCTGTTTAGCCCTGCCGTTGTGTTTCGGCAATCCTACCCGGCTTGCCGGTGATAGGGAATCCCAGAATGCTCAGCAACCCTCGACCGTGATGAGTCATCCCTACCATTTGTACCGTTGCTAGGTGTACGCTCAATAACGGGAGGTATACTTTGACTCTAGTCCGGGGAACCCTCTCCAAGCCAAAACCCGGCCTTTGTACATGTTTAGCAAGCCGTAGAGCCTTCCAAACTAGGACAGGAGCCTACAGGGTAGGATTACGTGCTATAAACTGTTTACGTGCTGCATTGCATCTTGCATTGTCATGCTGTCAGCCACGATTCTCAAGACTCGCTCGCGCGATCTTCGGAAGGTTGCCAAGACCCAATGAAGAGTCACACACCCTAATGCGTGTTGCTGGATCACAGGAGTCCTCGAACTCGAACCTAGAGGAAACTAAAATTTTGCTAAGTCCTTGACTAGTGTTTAATCGAGATTTAACCAAAGGAAAGGAATAATGGGGGGGCAGACTGTTGTGATATCAACATCATACAGGCTAAAAGCAAGTGTACCGCTTACGCCGCCTCGGTTATCATATCACATTGTCCACCCCCAGTTATTCCAAACCAATGGTCGAGTTGCTGATAGAATATTAGCCAAATACTTAGCTTATTTTAGCATCTTTTGGGAATCAGCGGTTCCTAAGTGAGGATGCACCCCAAAAATCTGAGGATCAAGGCAACCTCCCGTAAATCAATCCTTTTAAAAAAAAAAATATTAAGAATCAGTGACGATGGCGACGGTGCACTCATTTTCTAAAAATCATGCACGAGTCTCATAAAAGTAGGGACAGGAACCGCGTCTGAGCACAGGTTTTTGCTTTGCTGTCAGTTCTAAGCAATTGGGCCGAAGAAGAAGAGCACCATACCCTCCTGGACCAGACCCTTGGGACAAAGATTGGAACGGCTCCAACTACAAGCAGACTCCGTCAGTGCATCAGATTTGGGGGTCGGAATGGATATGTTGATCGGAAACCTAAACCCGAGCCCTAACCCAAATCCAAACCCAAGCGGAGGCAACCCGAACCTGAATGCTGGCAATCCCAACCTCAACCCAAATGTCAACCCAAACGGAGGCAACCCGAACCCAAACCCGAACGGAGGCGAGCCGAATCCAAACCCCAACACCATTCCAAACCCTCACCCGAACCCGAGAAACTTGTACGGAGAAATGGGACAGATCAGAGAAGATATCCAACGCCTGGGCGAACGCACTGACAACCAAATTGACCAACTCATGATGATGATCACTGGGGTTGCACGACGCCTTCCACCGCAAAACCCGAATCCTAACCCAAATCCAATTCCTATCCCAAACCCAAACCTAATCCCAATTCCTAACCAGAATCCGACTCCAAATCCAAACCCAGTTCCCAATTTAAACTTCAACCCTAACCCAAATCCGAACCCAAACATGGAGCAGCTGCTCTTTGATTTAGAAACCCCACAAAACCCCAAGATGGCGACAGTATTGGCGAAGCTTACCCAGCTAGAGGAGTCCGTTGCAAGAAATGAGAAGATAGCGTCAACTGGCTTTGACATCAATAAGCTTTGCCTGTTTCCTAACGCAAAGCTCCCGAACAAATTCAGGCCAATCGACTTCGCTAAGTTTGACAGAACAGGAGATCCAAAGGCACACCTGACGGGATACATTGGGGCACTTTCCATGTGGGGAGTCGAAAAGGATGCTATGGCACAGATGTTTTTGCAGACTTTGGTGGGTCATGCTCTGCACTGGTTCGCTTCACTGGATGAAAGAAAGAAGCATTCTTGGGAGGATATATGCGCGGCTTTTGTGGCGCAATACGATTACAACATTCAGTTGGAGGTGACCACCCGTGAATTGGAGTCGACAAAGATGGAAGCAAAAGAGGCCTTCGCTGATTTTGTGAAGAGATGGAGGGCTAAGGCGGCACAGATGAAAGATAGACCAAGCGACAGAGACCAAATCTGGATGATTGTCCGTAACCTTCAACCCACTCTTGCGAGGCATATGGTTATGGCCCAAGCATGCTCAGACTTTAAAACATTCTTCGATACAGGCTTAGCCGTCGAAGAAGCAGTTCAATTGGGGATCCTAGACAAGCCTGAGCCTGCTCCCAAGCCCAAGAAGGTTTACTCCGGGAACAACAACGCCCTGTTTGGCAACTCGAACTACACCAACCTTCCCAACACTTCCACAAACGCAACCCAAGCCGAGCCAGTGAACCAAATAGCCACCCAAACCACTCAACCGCGTACCCAGCCCCGCACTTTTGCTCAGTTCTCAGCACCACTCTCTACCGTGCTCGAGAAATTGGTCGAAAGCGGCACCTTCAAGCCACTTACCCCTACTCCCTTACCTCAAAAACTCCCTGCTTCCCACAACCCTAATGCCTACTGTGCCTATCATCAGAACGTAGGCCACCCTACCGACAACTGCTTCCGCCTTCGCCACGCTATCCAAGATCCCATAGACAACAAAACCCTCCCCATGCCTCCACAAAAACCAAACACCATCTCAAACCCACTCCCAAAGCACTCCAATGCCCGCACCAACCTTATTTCCATAAGCCAACCTTTTAACCCCAGCCTTTACATCATTCCTGCCACCCAACCCAAGCCGACCGTCGAGCTGCCAGTTGAGGATACAGTCTGTGCGCTTGAGACCGTGGAATGGGACTTTCAAAGAAGGTGGGAAGACCTGGTGCAAGATTTCTTGGCAGTGGAAGACAGGGCTCTTATCACTGGAGTATGGCCCGTGGCACTTAACCCCAGCCAAGTTGAAGAACTGGAACATGGAGAATGGAGGCAAAATTGGGAGGAGATGATGGCTGATCCGTTGGATGGATATTCTCTATTTGCGCTGTTCATGGAGCTCGAACTTGTTGAAGAGAAAGATGAATGGGAATGGGAGCCGAAGCCTAATGGGTGGCACTGGATGGATGATTCTGACCCCCTAGATGAGACGTCGTTGGCATACCTTTTTCAAGAAGAGGAAGTGATGGAAGAAATGGATCTGATGAACCCCCGTATGTTCTCAGGACTCAACGCCAGGACCATTGTCAACCTCACTCGAAACACCGATGCTCTGGAACGTGCCATGGACTATCTTTTCCTCCCACAGGAATACATTATTGAGGAGTTCTTTTCCAAACCTGTAGTCGAAATCCCTGATGAACCCAACATCTGTGTACTGGATCCAGAAGACCTGTGGGGGAAGTCTGAATTGGTGAATGTGTGGATTGACGGTGAAGAGCTGACTGTCAATAAGGCCATGTTGGATGAAGGATCTCTGCAGATTGGTGATAGCAACAAGGACAATGTCGACAACAATGTCAACTTCTGGAATTCTCTGGAGGAGGACAGCATCTGGCATGCCCTGGAAATGGAAACTCTCAATGACACTCTGGAGAAAACCCAGCTGGATAAGGGAAAACATAAGGCCGATACCGATCTCTCCGACTTTTGGGAGGACTCTTGGTGGGATTCCATCCCCGAGACAATTGGGAACCTTACCAAGAGTGGAAGAGTCTACCAACCTACCAACCTCCAATAGGGTAGCTCATCCCGAGCCCCTCCGCCGCAGCAGAACGCCCATGTCAACCCCACAAATCTAAACACCCCCACCCCTCAAGCTCCACAAAACAACCCTCCTAACTCTACAAAACCAAACCCACCTTCTCAACCCAAACTGTCCATTGACCTCAACTCACTCCATGAATCTGACCCTAAAGCCTCCGCTGATCCTATTATTCGTCAGCTCCAGGAAACCCCTGCTCGCATGTCCATGTGGGGTGTGTTAGCTGCCTCCCGCGAGCACCGCCGTAGGCTCGTGAACACCCTTTCCAGGTTCGAGGTCCCCTCTGATATTGCCCCGGAAGCTCTCATTGCCCTTATAACCCCGAACCTCACCCAGGATACCTTGTCCTTCACCGAGAAAGACCTGCCGCCCGAGGGAACTGATCATAACAAACCCCTCCACATCACCATGAAGTGCTTGGGAAAGTGGATCCCGGCAATTCTTGTTGATAACGGCTCCCCCATTAACGTGTGCCCTCTCCGCACTGCCTATTGTCTCGGCCTCAAAAATAAGGATTTTACACCATCAACTCTGGGAGTCCGGGCCTATGACAATACCCGTCGTGATGTCTTGGGGACAATCAACTTGGAACTCGCGACTGGCAAGTTCAAAACCACCGTCGAATTCTGTGTGCTGGAAATACCTGCATCTTTCAATCTCCTATTGGGAAGGCCTTGGCTTCATCGCCCGGATGTCATGGGAGTGCCGTCAATATTGCACCAGAAACTCATCTTGGGTTTGGAATCTGGAACCCTCATCATTCATGGAGACTCAGGTATCCGTCCGCACTCCGAGGACAATTCCCCGTTGCTAGAGATTATGCATGGGGAGGAAGACATTGCCATGGGAGGCTTTGCGGTTATGACCTCGAAGGTGTGTGCCATCTGGGCCGAGGACGGCTTCTTGGTCCGTCGTGATGTCTTGGGGACAATCAACTTGGAACTCGCGACTGGCAAGTTCAAAACCACCGTCGAATTCTGTGTGCTGGAAATACCTGCATCTTTCAATCTCCTATTGAGAAGGCCTTAGCTTCATCGCCCGGATGTCATGGGAGTGCCCTCAACATTGCACCAGAAACTCATCTTGGGTTTGGAATCTGGAACCCTCATCATTCATGGTGACTCAGGTATCCGTCCGCACTCCGAGGACAAGTCCCCGTTCCTAGAGATTATGCATGGGGAGGAAGACATTGCCATGGGAGGCTTTGCGGTTATGACCTCGAAGGTGTGTACCATCCGGGCCGAGGACGGCTTCTTGGTGAGCTCTGCAGCGCTGAAAATTATGAAAAGCATGAAATATCTGCCGGGTATGGGTTTGGGACTTTATGCTCAAGGTGTCCCCGAATTTCCTGACTTCCCTAGAAGTAACGACCATTTCGGTCTAGGATATGAGGCCAAGAAGAGTGATCCAGCAAAGAAGTGGCGCAATCGTGCCCGAGCCCGTGCAATCGAGACGAAGTTGAAGGAAAAAGAGCCGCTGTACCAAGGAGAGCCTAAGCCCTTTGTGGACCTTGAAACGAAAAAGAAGTATCTCGGCTTCGAGATCTTTGCCAATGATACTTGGGAGAGTGATGAAGAGGTTGCAAAGGTAGAGGAGTTATCTGAGGCATTTGAGTAGCTGGAGGCTTTTGGTTTGGCCAGTCTCCAACTCCTGTTTGAGGGCGAGGATCTGGAGGGTATGGTCGAAGATGCCGCTGTGCTTGTGCTTGGAGATGGAGAGGAAATTGAAGACCCTTCCAAACTCATTGTGGAGGCTGTAGGCATTTATGATAATTGCACTTTTGTACCACATGTAACTCGCACTCACAGCACCCGCACTGAGTCTCAGTCTGAGTCCGAGTCCGACACTGACTCGTCGTCTAGCACCGAGTCGGAGTTTGTGCCCATTGGCCCTCCACATCGCAGTTTCTACTTTGAATTCGAGTCAACCGTTGTATTCCCCCCGTCTGTTGAGCTGGTTAATGAAATGAATGACGTTTTCGCTTACTTGCCGATTTTTGAAATAAATTGTTTAGATCCCGACAATGAAGGAATAGATCTCGATGGGGACATCCCCAAGGAGATCCGCTCCCTCATCGATCGCGAGAATGAAAGGCATGCTCAGCCTTTAAAAGAAGAAGTAATTTCCATAAACTTGGGTGATGAGGAGAGCCCTCGATTGGTTCAGGTCGGTTCCGGACTATCCCCCAACGAGCTTCAATAGCTTACAGATTTGCTAAAAGAATTCAAAGAAGTTTTTGCTTGGTCCCATGCGGACATGCTCGGAATCGACCCGGAGATAGTCGAGCACAGGATCCCTCTTTACCCTGACGCAAAGCCCGTTAAGCAAAAACTGAGAAAAATGCGGCCCGATTGGGTGTTAAAAATAAAAGAAGAACTCACGAAGCAAATCGACGCCGGTTTTCTAATCGTAACAGAATACCCCACTTGGGTAGCCAACATCGTTCCTGTCCCCAAAAAAGACGAAAAAATCAGAGTGTGTGTCGATTTCAGAGATTTGAACAAAGCGAGCCCTAAGGACGATTTTCCATTGCCGCATATAGACGTGCTTGTTGATAACACTGCAGGACACGCCCTACTATCCTTCATGGACGGCTTTTCGGGATACAATCAGATTCTCCTAGCTCCGGAAGACAGGGAAAAGACCACGTTCATCACTGAGTGGGGGACATATTGCTATCGGGTTATGCGTTTTGGGTTGAAAAATGCCGGTCTTACGTATCAAAGGGGTGCCACCACACTGTTGCATGACATGATTCACAAGGAGGTTGAGGTATACGTCGATGACATGATAGTGAAAGGAAAGGAAAGGAAGGACCATCTCCCAGCACTGAGAAAGTTCTTTGAGAGAATTCAGAAGTACAAGATGCATCTTAATCCGCAAAAGTGCACTTTCGGGGTCACTGCTGGCAAAATGCTCGGGTTCATGATCACAACCAGGGGGATCGAGGTGGATCCTTCTAAGATTAAGGCCATTCTTGAGATGAAGCCACCTCAATTCGAGAAGGAGGTCTGGTGTTTCTTAGGAAAGATTCAGTTTATCAGTCGATTCATCGCCAGTGACTCGACACAGTGAACCGTTGTTTAAATGCCTCAAGAAGGATGTGAAATTCGAGTGGAATGACAAGTGTCAAAAGGCTTTTGAAGCAGTGCGAACCTATCTTCAGAATCCACCGATCCTGATGCCACCCATTCCGGGAAAACCTTTGATCCTGTACTTGTCTGTCACGCCCTTATCCATGGGGTGCATGCTAGCATAAGAGGGAGAAGATGGGGTTGAAAGAGCGATCTACTACTTGAGCAAGAAAATGGTGGGAAGCGAAGAGCGATACACTTCATTGGAAAAGACATGCTGGGCGCTGGTTTGGGCCACAAAGAAATTGAGACACTACATGCTGTCTTACTCGGTGATATTGATTTCTCGGATGGACCCCCTCAAATATCTATTCGAGAAGCCAGCACTTACCGGTAAATTAGCACGTTGGTTGCTCTTATTGGCCGAATTCGAAATCAAGTACGTCACCCGCAAGTCAGTGAAAGGAAGAGAAGTGGCAGAGTTTTTGGCAGATCGCCCGATTGAGGGGCTAGAACACACAGAATTTCAATTTCTCGACGAAGACGTGATGACTGCTGTCGACGAAACATGGACATTGTACTTCGACGGAGCTGCTAACCAGAAGGGTTTTAGAATTGGCATACTGCTAGTCTCGCCTGAAGGGTCACATATTCCCCTTGCTTTCAAGCTGAACTTCGAAGTCACGAATAACGAGGCAGAATACGAAGCGTGCATTGTGGGAATGGAAGCTGCACTAGAAATCGAAGTCAAGGTGCTGGAAGTCGTAGGGGATTCCAACTTGGTTGTATCACAAGCAAACGGGGAATGGAAGGTCAAAGATGAGAAAATGAAGCCGTATCATCAGCAGCTCGACGAGCTTATCCCGAATTTTCAAAAGGTGACTTTCACGCACGTCCCGAGGATGAAGAATCGCTTCGCCGATGCACTTGCTACCTTAGCATCCATGTTGGAACTCCCGATTGGGGTGAAATTGAGGCCTGTCATGATTGAGCAAAGAGGCAAGCACGTGTACGACTACGTCATAAACATCGACGAACCTGATGATGGACTCCCTTGGTTTCACTATATTTGGAACCTCGTCAAAAAGGGAGAATTCCCTGCAGATTCTACCAAGAAGGATCGGATTGCTCTGCAACGGCTTGCGTCTCAATACATCATCTGCGGTGGAAAATTGCATCGGCGATCTCCTTGCGGGGTGCATAAGTTGTGTATTCATGGCGACGACACGAGAGCTGTAATGGAAGAGGTGCATGAAGGAGTCTGTGGGCCGCACATGAATGGGATGATGCTGGCTAAGAAAGTTTTGAGGTTGGGCTACTATTGGTCGACTATGGAGACAGATTGCATCGAGTATGTGCGCCGGTGTCATAAGTGCCAGAGTCATGCTAATCTCATCCATGTCCCGCCCTCGGAGTTACATTCAATGGCGACGCCATGGCCATTCTCCGCCTGGGGCATTGATGTCATCGGAAGGATCACGCCCGCAGCTTCTAACGGTCACATGTTTATCTTGGTAGCGGTTGATTATTTCACCAAGTGGGTCGAAGTAGCCTCATACAAGACTCTCACGGCAGTTCAAGTAGCTCACTTCATCAGGTAAAACATCATTTATCGGTATGGAGTCCCTCAGGCCTTCGTATCTGATAATGGTGTTCACTTCAAAGGGAAAGTCCTTGGGCTCTTTGATGAATTCAAGATTCAAGTACATCGCTCAACCACTTATCGACCGCAAACGAATGGGGCAGTTGAAGCAGCAAACAAGACCATCAAGAGCATTCTCGAAAGGACCGTTGAATCGGCTAGGAATTGGCATGAACAGCTACCACTAGCTTTGTGGGGATACCGGACATCTATCCGCACACCGACAGGGGCAACACCCTATTCTTTGGTGTACAGTATGGAAGCCGTTCTCCCCGTCGAGCTAGAAGTTCCATCACTCAGAGTCATAGCTGAATAAGGGATAAACGAAGCTGAATGGATCAACGGGAGGTTTGAAGAACTCATGCTATTTGATGAAAGGAGATTGCGGGCTTTGTACCATATTCAGGGTTATCAGCAGAGAATCACCCGAGCATTCAACAAGAAAGTAAAGTCGAGGGACCTGCAAGAGGGTGATATGGTAGTCAAGGAAATTCGCGCGCCAGTTTTTGACCCGCGAGGGAAGTTCCGACCAAAGTGGGCAGGGCCGTACATCAAGTCAATCCTTTCCGGAGGAGCAGCATCAATCATCGACCTCGACGGCACCGAATTCTCGAATCTTGTCAATTTGGATCAACTCAAGCGATATTACCCATGAGAGAGCTCGCTGGGTCGAAAACCGCAAGGGCGGGCGATCCCAGGCGAAAATTAGAGCAAGCCTGCTAGGTCGAAAACTCGCAAGGGCGGCCTAGGCAAAAGGTAAGGCAAAAAGTCGAAAAGAGCTCGCTAGACCGAAAATCCGAAAGGGCGGTTCTAGGCAAAATTTAGAGCATAAAAAGGAGAGTGTTAATAACCGAGCGAACCCTAGCCCGAACTACGTATGGGCTTGATTCCCTTTCTTAAGGGATACGTAGGCAATCTCATTCTGAGGTTCGGTCCTAAATTTCAAAATCAAAATCCAAATTGACGAGTCAAAATGCTTTCTTTCAAGGTGCATGCGATTAATGAACCGAAAGGGGGAAACCCTTAATCAGTCGATTTTATTCAGATCACTTCTTTATTACAAGCTGAGCATGAAAATAGAAAACACACAACTAAAACGTTTTTTATTCCAAAAAAAAAACGGCAAAGTAAGCAATCATCCCGTCCTCGCTTCCACATCTCTCCTTAGCCACTTGCGGTACCTTCCGGTCGAAGCAATTGAGAAGAGTGGGTCATTCGGCTCAGTCCTACGAGCCTCCCATGTTCGAACATAACCCCGAAGGCCCGGAATGGTGAAGGGAGGGAGACGAAGCACTTCAGATCCTTGCGGCGGCACTCCTTGATTAAGCGCAAGCTGACGGAGGATGCGGAAGGGTGAGTAGAAGGTGAACCCAGCCAAGCCAGCTACGAGCACATGCATCGAGCCCATATTGTTAGTGCTCATAGCGGGAAGTCTCAGCCAATGGCACCGCAAAGCGATGTCATCTTCCTCTGCAGATGCAAGGAAATCAGCCCAGTCATCTTCACTGCTGTACATCACCTGGAAGGGACGGTTCCATCCGCTCGCTCGATACCACCAGTCATTCACTGGCGGTGTCAGCAAATTCAACTTGTCACAAAGCCACATCTATCCAAAAAAGAGAGAAAACAAGTAAGGAGCCAGATAAAGCCTAAACCGAGCGTCGAGGTAAAATGAATGTGGGAAATAGAAAAAGGAGAGCTGAGTGAGGTCCCTAACCTGCAGCAACAGCGGGCTACCACCAAAAACTCTTGTGCGACCCGCATGGACGGCATCTAACCCCATCAAGGTTTCAGCTAGGACCAAAGGCGCAACGTCTTTGCGAGCCTCGATCTGAGCAGCAACTCCCACCAATAGAGAACTGGGCTGACCAACAGACGGAACCAGCAGGAAGGCCGTCAGGAGGCAAATGCAGCAGGCTGTCATCCGGCGACCTTGATACTCGAAATCCGTTAAGTCTCCATGTGGACTGAATCTCTCGTACAGCTACACGATGTTGATGGCGTTACCCCAGGTCAAAAACTTAGCAACGTTCCCACTGACACCCAGCTTGACTTTTAGGATGTTCTTCATACTCTCCCTAAGCATTGGGACGATTGGCTCGGCGGAATCATGACTTCCCAGATAGGCATGGAATTCCTCGACGGTGGGGCATAACTCTTGAGAACCGAAGCGAAAGACATGCACTTCAGGATCCCAAAAGCGTGCCGCCGCGTGCAGCAAGACAGGATGGATCGCAATCTCACGAAGGTATTTCAAGGCATGAAGACGATGCCCTCGGAAGTTCAGCCAGTCGATGCCCTCGAGGCTGTCCAACCAAGGGCGAAGCAAGGCTTGGTTCAACAAAGCCATGAGAAGTAGGACTTTTGAGAGATGGATGATGGAATGGAGTGTGAGAGACTTACCAAAGCGAGTCTGGTATTTATAGAGGCCTAGGGAGACAACACCACTTCCCCACCAGCCTTGAAACTCAGCATGTTCCACATTTTCAAAATATTTTCAAGATTCAAGCTTTGGAATGCTTGAAAAAGCATTGGAAAGGCACTTGGCTCGCTTTGGGAAGCCACTGACCCTAGGGAAGCAGCACAAGGTGAATTACAAGGCGTATGGGGAAGGTGCATGCAGAAGAAAACAACTTGCTAATGCTGGGAAATCATATTGGAAGAGAACACAGACCTGCAGATCACAACAGTCCCGAGCACTCAGGAGTGAATTCCCAAGCACTCGACAATACTCCCGAGCGCTCGAGAGTTCTGCAAATTTTTACAGCAAGTTTCCTTCCCTGGTTTTTGGTCCCGAGATAACACCTCAAGCTTGGATCATCCAGTTTAACAAGTTTCAACCTACTCTTAAGGGAATACAGCGCGTCCAGTTATCCGTTTGTCTGGGTATTCATGAATATTCCTCGAAAAAACTCAAAACCCCATTGATTTCCTTCCCGTCAATGTGTCAAAAATTCGTGTCGAGAGTATTTATTCAAGTCCAATGGCATGCGCGAGTCTTAATGTGTGCTAGTGACTGAGTGAAGAGATCAAACGCGCGCCGAAGCTTACGAAATCAATTTTCGCCTTCAAACGCCCCCATTTCATTATTCATGGCGGCGTTGGAAGCATGAACTTGGATCAAATACTCTCATGTCCCATTTTCGTGTCCGATCTCGATCAAGTTTATTATTCTCCTTAATGATCACAAATTCCGCATTAAGGGCATTTCTGTCATTTCAAATCAAATTCCATGAGTCGAGTCGATTGTGTCAAGTTTTATTCCGTTTTAAGAGTATCAGTTGAAATTCGCGTGCTCTTTGCTTTCTTTCAAAGCTAGACGGACATATTTCATAAAATACAATTCTTGAAGGAAGTGCGAACGGATGCAAATGGAGAAAAGTGCAATCTTCATAAATAAATACGGCGTCTACAATGAGTAAGGAAGGAAGCACATAAGCTGGGGCAAACACACGCCCAATCCTATCTACCGGGGCACGCAGGCCTAAACAAAAACCAAGGCACGCAGGCCTGGAAGCTACAACGGCATCGGCACGCAGGCCCATGCAAAAGAAAGACTAGTGAGGCAAAAACCTAAAGCTCAACTTAGGTGGATCCTCTTCTCCTGGTGTCCCTCGGACTCAGAGCTCTCAATGTCGTCCCCGTCGTCATCGTCATCGTCGTCGGAAGGGCCTGAGGCGGTACTCGAGTCCGTAGACCCTAAAACTCGTGACTCGAACGACTCCTCTGTATCCTCCTCTGACTCCTCGAGAGCGGGTCTCCGCCGAGACGCTGCTCTAGGAACTACCTCGAACTGCCCAGCCCCTGCTCTCTGTCTACCCCGGCCTCTTGTGCTGGCAGAAGTTGGCAGGCTCGTGGTGTCCTGCGGCTGTGTCCTAGCCGAGCGTCATGGTTGCACCTGCATACCATGAACATTCATTCATTTCATACATGTTTTAAATCCAATAAAATGTATATGCATGCATTTTCGTACCTGAGAAGCAACAGGTGGAGCGGACTCAGGAACAGGGCTGGTCTGGAGGGTCCTCCCCTTAGCACAGTCCTTCAGCAACTGCCGCATCCCCACCATCAGCATGATGGCTTGCTCTGCCCATTCTCGTGGCACCTGCACAAGGATCCAAAAGCCAAGACACTGAATGCATGAAAGAGAAACGTTTGAAGCATGGAAAGTAGCAAACTTGTGTTATACCTGTGCGGGAAGCTACATCCGCGGCTGCGGAAGGCGTGGAATGTCTAGCATCGCCCGTGCTCCAGAAGGGTCCCTCACCCCTATCGACCAGTCCAGCGTCGGTAACCCAGCTGGTGCAGAAGTCGCAGCTGCCTTTGGAACCTGTGAGCTGCCCTCACCTCGACCCGGAAGCCTAGCACCTCGCCCGCCAACAGGAGGTCTGGCCCCTTGCCCCCTACCGCGTGAAGAACAACCACCTCGGCCCTGTCCTCCAGCCTCACCTCCAGGCTCACCTCCCGCCTCACCTCCAGTCTCACCCCTGGCCCGCCTGGCCTCAGCCTCAGCTATCCGCCTCTCCAGCTCTCTCTCTACACCCAAGCTGGTGGCCAAGTATCTGTCCTTGTATGTCGCGTAGTCCAACGTGCGCCGCAGGTATCTCTCCAAATTAGTATCTGGCACCGTGAACTGCTCCAGCTCAGCCCGAGTGTAAGTCTCAGTCGGCTGCACTCGTGGAGGTAGTGGCCCCGGCATGATGAACTCTGGAGAACCGAGTGACTGCCGTGTCACCCGATCCCCCAGGTACCACTGCCAGCCCAGCGGGCACTCCAGCAGGACCCTGCTCCTCGTCACCTCCCGGCTCCTCGGAAGGAAGTCAGCCTCCACCCTGGCCCATCGGTCCCAATGAACCTGCGTTCAGTTGTTGTACATTAATGGCCAAATTTCATAAAGGAAAACACAAGCAAGAAAGGAAAAGAAAGGTCGACATTCGTACCGTAACCCCAGTGATGTTATCCAGCCAGCGCCGGAAAGTCATCACCTGTCCTCGTCGCTCCTTCGCTCTCCTGTACTCTGTACTCCATGCAAGTGCACACGGAAGCAAGTTCGAATTTGTGCAAGTATTCTCGGGCGGGAACATGCCCAAGACCTCATAAGCCCAAAGCTGCAAATCATGAAGATCAATTCTATTCAAATCAAGCTCAATTCAACGAATCAGTCGGTCAATCAATCAAAACAATTCAAAGCAGTAACATTGAATCATACCTCAATCACTCGCCAATAACCGCCAATGGTGTCCCCCACTCCGCATGAGGCAGCTCCTAGAAAGCAGTACAGTGTGCACAGAGCAGCACCGCCCCAGTCATATCGGCCCGCCTGCCTCAGGTCCACCAAGCCCGCCAAGTAGCTCAAGTGAACCCGGGATCGCCTGAGCGGGAACAAAGAAGCCCCGAACAGGTATAGCAAGTAAGCCCTAGCCATCTGGGCCACCTCAGCATCGTCTGCCGGCTCGTGATCCCAATACACTGTAAACTGCCCATACTCTGCTACTCCTCCGCTGTGGCGCGGAACCCGTCCGAGAAACCACCTCAGAGCTGCATCATCCAGGTCTATGCTCGGGTCGAAAGGAATCGGCTCACCTCCAACCCGGAGCCCCGTAATAGCTACGAAGTCGAGTGGAGTCACCGTTATCTCCCCGAAGCGAAGGTGGAACGTGTTGGTGGTGTCCCACCACCGCTCCGCCAGTGCCGTCATGACTGCCCGGTCGACCCTCACCGCCGTCAACAGCTGAATGAATGGCCCAAAGCCGGCCTCCTCCACTAGCTCCCGCACTCTCCGGGGCAATGCCTTGAAGCGCTTCAATGAGTGGCCTGAACCTCCGTGGCCGTAGATATCCTTGGTACGTTGTTTCAACAGAGCATAGAAATAGCATCAGTGAGCAACGCAATGATTCAGGAAAGCAAGTCTAATGCAGGAAAAGTAAAACATTAAAATCATATCGTGGTCCAACTGGAAGAGATGTGTGAAGCTCGATCTCGGAGAAGCAACTCCTCAGGATAGTCATCCCGGGCTGGAACATAGCCGGTCATCCCTGTCGGCTCGAAGAAGTGCGACCGTGGAGTGTAAGTCCCCGACTCAAACCCAAGACGTGCTCGGGCCAGGTAGGCCTTCGCCTCAGCGGCTGCAGTAACTCGCTCCTCGATCACCACCTCTGCCTCCAGTTCCTCCCCCATCTCTGACTCCGCTCCGAGTCCTCCAACACCTGACACCCCAACGCCGCTCAGCAGAGCTCCGAGCAGGAAAGCTGAGGTCTGATCCTCCGTGGTCCGCGCATCCCTCAGCACCTCTCTCATCCCGGCATCGAGACCAAGGGCATCCAGTATATCCTGTGGCCTTGCGCTGTCCAAGAAATCTCCCTCCGTAAACGGGACTGGATGCGAAGCACCAATCCCACTGTCCCCGACCCTCGGCTCACCAGTCGTTGCCCTCAGTACCGGCGTTGCGATGACACGCCCGGCTATCACCACCTTGTCCCCAGCCCGCTCTGCCGCCACTAGCAGATCCTCTACTTTAGGAGTATGAGGAGTGCCCGTGGCACCTCCCCCACTACTCGTGCCAGCTCCCCGCACAACCTCACTCCCACTCGCATCTCCTACCACCGCTGAACCCCCACCGCTGCCCTCTACTGCCACTAAAGCCTCTCCAACCCTCCCCTTAGCTGGTGTCGTAGCAGCTCCGCTGCTGCCTTCCTCCATCGCCGCCACAGCCGCTGCCTCCTCGCGACTGGGCAGCCCCACCGCACCTCCACCCGTGTCATCCCTCACTGCCAGAGCTTCACTGGCCTCCTCCATCCTCGCCACGCCCTCGCTCCTGGCCCTGTTGGCCTCCTCCGTCGCCACCACAGTCTCCACCACCGCCGCCTCACGGCTGGGCACCTGCTCACCACCTCCGCTAGCCATTCTCTCGATTTCTTCCCCCCAAGCCTTGTTCTTCCCCTTGATTCGTACCTCCTGGCACATAATCGTCCACTAGAAGATCGTGGAGATCTCGAGATCTCGAGCTTGGTCCATTTCAAGAGAAAGAGGTCGACCGAGAAGAGAGAGAGACCAGTCGAGTGAGTGAGAGAGAGTTTGCCTGAGAGAGAAAGCTAGTGCGATCGAGTTTCAGAGGTGTACGGCTGCTCTGGTTCTCAAGCGCTCGAGAATGGGTTTTGAACCCTTGATCAGTCGAAGAAGATGAAAAGGACAGTGGCCCCCAGCAGTGGTCTCGAGCGCTCGAGACCACTCCCGAGCGCTTGGGAGTGGTTCTGAGTGCTCAGCTCTGTCCTCGGCCCCCGCACCAATCCTCCGTCGTCCCGTGCATTTTCTCGCTCCCAAGACTTGCTTAGCTTCTTTTTCTTTTTCTTTACAAAATCAATCTCAGTCCTGACTTCTACGGCATCGAACGAGACTTTGGAATGCGAGCCTCCGTCGGTGATGTGTTCTTAACCTCACACTTCACAAATTGGTGTTTCACTTGGTAGTCGATCGAAATTTGGCTATTTATACTAATTTCAACATGTTTGCAGGTATTTCTACCCTCGCTCTGTCCGCCAAACAGAGCAACAGGTGGCCCCATTGCATGTTTATTACAATCGTGTCGATCCTTTCTCATGCATGCATCACACGTGCTTGCATTTTCTGTCTGCCAAACAGAGCAACAGGTGGACCCTTCATGCATTTATCTTACCAAACTCGTGTCGATCCTTTCTCATGCACGCATCACACGTGCTTGCATTTTCCGTTCGCCAAACAGAGTAACAGGTGGACCCCTTTGCATATTTACCTTGTCAAGGTCTTGTCAATCTTTCTCGTGCATACATCACATATGCTTGCATTTGCCCCAAAGAACTACGCTGGTCTGATCCCTGCAGGGAAGGGTACGTAGGCAGTCTGAAAGGACGCGACCACATGCATCAAACACTTTTACTTGCACTTGTGTTTGAAATTAAGGGTTTGATGTGGCTCGAATTGGGCTGCCTCAATCTTTGAATGTCACTCGCATCCAGACATGATGCCGAGTGCCATCCAAAGAGGGGCAACTGTAGACACCCCAATTTGGACATTTCGAATTTCCTTAATTTGTGGCCCGAAGGCTCCCCGATGATGAATTTGGATTAAAACGAGCCCTAGACTAATCAGGACCATGCTCCTTGGAAGACTTTAAAAGGGAAAATTAAATGTTTAAATCAGTCTCAAACACTCAGGTACAGTCCCAAGCGCTCCAAACCATTTTTTAAAAAATATGGGATCTGACAAACTCTCGAGCGCTCGAGTGTGAAGTCCCAAGCGCTCGAGAGTGCTCCCGAGCGCTTGAGACTTCTATGCTGCCCAATGGATGGCAAGCTTTCCCACTACCCATGCAACTCATCATTGCAACTTCTTTGAGTCGGCTGAAGCTCAGTCCACACTCAACCTCAGTCAGAAACCCTCAGGCCTGAGGATTTTCAAAGATTCCAATTTTCCAAATAAGACCATGTGTTATTTTGCCTATATATAGGCCTCACCTTCAGCTCAAAGAGGACCACGAACTTCCTCTCTCTAGAACCCCCTTTGACTGTTCAAAACCAGACCATTCTCTTTCAAAAAGTTTGATTTTCAAAGGCAAAGCTACCAAAAAAAACTCAAGGCATCAAAGACATGCAAGGAGTTCAGAGTACCCTAAAGCCCTGATCTTCCTGGTCTCTCTTCCTCTTTCATCCCTCAAAGTCTTCCAAGAGGCAAACTCCTCAACCAAAGGTAGAAGCTTTCTACCTTAATGTCAAAAACCAACAAAAACAGGGCTGTTTCTCCTTTCTGAGGGAGGTCCCTCAGCCCTCTCAGTCTTTAATACTGAGTATGGGCTGAGAGACCTTGGTGTAAAAGCAAGAGCAAAGGGGTGCAGATATGTTTTATGTGTCCAGCCTACTGGAAACGCTCCCAAGCGCTCGGGACTACTCCCAAGCGCTCGAGAGTGACTTCAGTTCTGCTTCCCTTCTTTTGAGTGTTAAAATGGACATGCATGGGTAGGGTGTGTTTTAAAACTCTTTTTTTAAACACTTTTTAGGGTGTGTAGGTACAAGTGATCTGCTATTTTCAGAAAAAAAATAAAATAAAATAAATCATTTGCATTTAAGGCATGTAAAAGAGTTTTGGTCGGGATATAAAAAGAAAAATCCTTTTCATACTTGGAAATGTAAGATCCAGTGTACCAGCATACTGCATTTAATGGATTAGTTGGTTGATATCAGTCCTGGGGTGTGGAACACTCCCGAGCGCTCGAGTTTACTCCCAAGCACTCGAGAGTGTTTGCATGCAAGCTTGGTCCATTTTTTTTCCAGTTTGATCCACCTACTGCCCTTGCATGGCCATGCATGTGTCTCTTTGTCCCTCGCAACTTTTAAACCGCTTTCCAGAAAGGCAAGGTTGTGTGGCCCAGAAGAATGAGACCTATCCTCAGTCTTTTGGGTCATCTGTCAAGCCCATAGTGTATTTAATGTTATTCCAGTTTATATTTGCAGTAGTTTATTCTATTGTATCCTGTTGTACTAACAAGATGTGCAGGTTGAGTATACGGTACTCCCAAGCGCTCGGGAGTGCTTCCGAGCGCTCGGGAGTGAATCAGTGACAGAGTCTCCCAGCTTCTAACATCTTTGCATTTCATTACCATTCCTCATCACTCACCGTATATACGCACATGCATGCACTCCTCTGTACCTGATGTATCTGTAAATAAAATGCTAGCAGCCTGATGAAACAAAATCCCTTTTGAAAATCCCACAAACGTTTAGTAGAGACCGATTTCGAATCGGATGAGGGGGGTGCCGTAAAACCCTTCCCCCCTCGTAACGTGGCTTCCGAACCCTTTTTCGAATCTCTGGTTTTCAATTCAAATCAAATCATTTTCAATCAGAATGGTTTCTCGGGTGGCGAACCACAAATCCGGGTGGCGACTCTTCAAACTTTTTCAAATCGATTCTAAAAGGCGTGGCGTTTCCTTTCGGGCCGCCCCGATCCACCTGGGGCTGTGGTAGCCCACAACAGGCCAACGCGGCTCCGTGAAAGACCGCCTTGGCTTCACCCCAGCGCCTGGCGATGCTAGGGAAATAATTCTCTACAAGTAACCTACCACATCTGGAACACATCGTTCTAGAAGTCATCACGAGCGTACCAGAACAAGGGATACCGAGTCATTCATGAGCACGTACTCGACTGGTCGCGCGGAATTCTCTCGCACGACGGTTTCGCACCATAGCCGAGATTTTGTACAAACCAGACGCCATGTCTCTGAACGTCTCAGGGACATCCCGCCTGAGAATTATGATGTTGAGCACCGTGGACGGCAGAGCCGGAAAGGGGTAAGGACCGAAGGCGCGAATGACGATAACAAAACCTGTCGTGACAGAGAAAAGTCCATCGACGGCCCACACCGAACAACTGCCGACTTAAGAGACAAGCTGAGACACAGAGACGACGAGAAGACTTCAGCAGAGGAGCCCAAAGGGAGGGACTCCAAATGGACGAAAACAGATGAGCACGGCAAACCGCCGCGCCCCAGATTTGAAAGACAGCTGAAGGACCTCGGCGTCTCACCCTTCACCTCCCACATCATCAACATGCCACCTGAGTCCATCTTCCACCTACCCAAATTCACAAAGTTTGACCTAGCCACCTGTGAGGCTTACACTCACCTGATCCACTTCCGCCAGACCAACGAACTTTGCACCCAAAAAGATGAAGTCAAATGCAAGGCGTTCCCATCTAGCCTCGGCTCCCTTGGACTCCAGTGGTTCAACAAGTTGCCCGCTTGATCCATACGGAACCTGGCCGACCTTGAACGCACCTTCAACACCCGCTTCATCACAAGCAACAAAACCGCCAAAGAGCCTGAATCCTTGTCTCAGATGAGAAAACTCCCATCCGAAACTCTCAGACAATACGCCGAGCGCTACTGGCAATTGTTCAATGAAATCCCTGGGATCGATGAATACTGGGCCGCACACACCTTTAAAAATGGCTTGGAAACTGCAGCAAGATCCTTGACGAACTCGCCATCCGCCCATCGCACGGCATGGGTGAGTTGATGCGCGTTGTAGAACGGTTCTATGCTCTTGAAGAATTCTATACGCATCGGACAGCATAAGGCATGCCGAGCTCCACCACCACCTTCCCCTCCACCACCCCACGGCTGCCTGCACCAATCATCTCCCAACAACCTCAGCCTAAGAAACACATCAACAACATCAAAGAAGGAAAGAAGCGTCAGCCGAAGGTGCACGACTACGTTGCCGAGACAACATACTTCAAGGAGCCCATTTGGTCTTTCTGGAAAGAGATCATGAGGCAACCATGGTTTGAATGGCCAACCAGCAAGCTCGGCACGGACACCGGACAGCCAAATCAAAACCCAAGGAAGAAATGCTCTTACCACAATGAGCTTGGCCATTACACTACAGCCTGCGCTCCATACAAGGCTCTCCTGGAGAAACTCGCCTCTCAAGGCCATCTCGATCAATACATCGACTGAACCAAGACACTCGCCCGACAACCAACAGGCAATCCCAACCTAACGAACAGCGGCCATCGATACACGTTATCCACGGTCCAGTAACAAAGGAGTTCAAAGGCACACTCCGTGCCGACCTTGGTCGTGCATCCACATCAAAGCAGGTACTCTCCGTCGGGTGCGGGTCCAAGCGTCAACGCTCACAAGATGTGCCAAAGTGGACAATCTCATTTATCGAACGCGACCTAGAACATGTGCAAACTCCACACTCCGACGCCCTCGTTGTCACCATTTAGATCGGTGTTCACGACGTCAAGCAAGTCCTCATTGATCAAGGAAGCTCGGCCGAGGTCATGTATTACGACCTGTTCAAGAAACTTGATCTCCCAGAATCCGCCTTACAACTAGCCGACATGCCCCTCATCGGTTTCAACGGAGCACCTGTTTGGCCATTAGGCAAAATCTTTCTTCGCGTCGTCGTCAATTCAAAGACTCTGTCTGTCGAGTTTATCGTCGTTAACGCACTGAGCCCGTACAACGCTATCCTCGACCGAACTTGGCTCCATGGAATACAGGTAACTGCCTCCACCTACCACCAGGTCGTTCGCTTCATCGGCACCAATGGAAGGCAAGAAAATCTGCATGGAGATCAGGTGGCATCCAAAAATTGCTACGTCTCAGCCGTCCACAACTCCACCAAAGCCAAGCAGGTACAGTAGGTGGAAGTCCCAGACATGGCCGTCATTGATGATGTCGGCCAAAAGGCTGAAGACAAAGCGGAAGAAGACTTGGTCAAAATGCCCATCAACGAGGATGGCTCACGTTTCTTCTAACTTGGCTCGTCCCTCAGCGACGCCGAGCGTGAAGAGATGTTTCAATTCCTCAAAGACAGCATAGAAGTCTTTGCATGGACCCTCAATGAGATGCCGGGGGTCGACCCCAACTTCATCTGCCACTCTCTCAACATCAGGAAGGATTCAAAACCGGTAGTACAGAAGGCTCGACGCTTGGCACCTGAACACGCCGATGCTGTCATAGAAGAGGTTAACTGACTATTGGAAGCAAATGCCATCCAGGAAGTACAGTACCCAACTTGGCTTTCCAATACTGTGGTTGTCAAGAAGAATGGCAAATGGCGAGTGTGCGTCGATTACACCAACCTCAACAACGCGTGTCCAAAGGATTGGTTCCCACTCCCAAAGATAGATCAGTTGGTCGACGCCATCGCAGGCCACGCACAGCTAAGTTTCCTTAATGCCTACCGCGACTACCACCAAATAGCCATGGACCCAAAAGACATGGAGAAAACGGCCTTCATCACACCACATGGCATTTTTCTGCTACTGCGTCATGCCTTTTGGGCTCAAGAACTCAAGAGCCACCTTCAACTGCGCGATCTTCAAGACGCTTCATGCACAGATAAGCCACATCTTGGAAGCTTACATCGACGACCTCGTCGTTAAAAGTCAGAAGGAGCACAACCACCTCACTGAACTCGCAGAAGTAATCGAAATTCTCAAACTACACAAACTCCGCCTGAACCCAGAAAAATGTGCATTCGGCGTAAGTGCGGGGAAATTTCTTAGCCATCTGGTGACTAGGCGAGGGATCGAAGCCGACCCTAACCAAATCAAGGCAATGGCAGACTTACGGCCACCACGCACAATCAGGGAAGTACAGAAGCTCACCTGCATGGCAGCTGCCCTCAATCGCTTCATTAGCAAGTCATTCAACAAGTGCCATGCCTTCTTTCACGCCCTGAAGGGAAAGAGCTGGCGAAGCTTTGATTGGACGCCCGATTGCGATGCAGCGCTAGCCGAACTCAAAGATTATCTAAGCTCGGCACAGCTAATGGAAAAGCCCAAGGAGTTCGAGACTCTCTATTTGTACATAGCCGTCTCTGCCCACGCGGTCAGCTCAGCATTAGTCCGACAAAATGGAGCCAAAGACATGCCCATATACTTCACCAACAAAACTCTCCTCCCAGCGCAAACGCGCAACCTCCCACTAGAGAAGTTGGCTCTCGCCCTGGTCTCAGCAGCACGGAAGCTACTACCCTACTTCCAATCCCACACAATCACCATTCTGACAGAGTATCCTCTGAAAGCCCTCTTTCGATAAGCTGACCTCTCTAACCGTGTCTCCAAGTGGGCCGTCGAGCTCGCAAATTTTGACATCTGTTTTGAGCCTCAGACAGCACACAAAAGGACAGGTTCTCGCCGACATCATAGCTGAACTAACCCCCAACGATAGAGCAAAGTTCAACAAACCTCCCCCACTACAAGCTGTCGCCGAACCCACAGAAAGCATGAAACCTTGGCTACTCTTTCAGGGAGACTTGGCGACTTCAAGTCGATGGTGCTTCAAACAGCAACGGCGCGGGTGTGGGAGTTGTCTTAGTTTCCCCTTGTGGGACACTTCGTGAAAGTTCTATCAGCATAGACGTCCCTGCCACCAACAACGAAGTAGAATACGAAGCCCTCCTTGCTGGCCTGCGTTCGGCTATCGCAATGAAAGTCGATGAGCTGGCTATTTATTGTGATTCCCATTAAATTGTCAACTAGGTGTTGGGAGACTACGAAGTTAGGGACCCCAGGATGACGAGTACCAGGCATCAACGGCCGAACTCATCAAGCAGTTCAAGAATTTCAAGATTGAACAAATCAACCACGAACACAACGCGCACGTAGACGCCCTCGCTTGTCTTGCCTCAACCTCCAAAACCTCCGAGTTCCGCACCATCAACTTTGGCAGCATCGACCACCCAAGCTTGGACACCACTCCAGAAGTACTGAACATCGAACTTGGCCCAAGTTGGATGGACGAGATCGTTGAGTTCCTCAGAAATGACACTTTACTCGACGACAGGAAGGAAGCTTACCGAAGTCGTTCACAAGTGCCGACCATGTCAATTGTTTTCACCAATCCCGAAGCTACCAGCCCAGAACCTTTCTCCAATCACAAGTCCTTGGCCATTTGCCCAATAGGGGCTTGATATCATTGGAAAACTTCCACCAGCTCCGGGAGGTTTCAAATTCCTAATCACAGCCACGAATTACTTCTCGAAATGGGTGGAAGCTAAGCTTCTCGTCACAATGACCGAAGCCGACGTCCAAAGATTTGTCTGGAGAAACATCATTACCCAGTTCGGTGTACTGTACGCCATTGTCTCTGACAATGGCACTCAGTTTGTTAGCAACAACCTCTCCAGCCTCCTTGAAGAATTTGGAATACGCTGCTTCAACTCCACTCCAGCATACCCACAAGGAAATGGCCAAGGCGAGGCCACAAACAAGACCGTCTACGCTGGGATAAAACGTCGGCTCAACTCCAAGCGTAGCAAATGGGCAGAAGAGCTACCTAAGGTTTTATGGGCCTATCGTTCTACACCACGACGCTCCACCGGCCAGACCCCCTTCTCCATGGCTTTCGGCATGGAGGCCGTCATTCCATTGGAATCCAAGTTCCCTACCCTCAGAACGGAGACCTTCAACCCAACAACAAATGACGAAGCTGTGGAACAAGAATTGGTCCTCGCCGAGGAGAAGCGTGACGATGCTCGGCTTAATCTAGCCGACTACCAACAGCAAGTTGCCAAAGGGTACAATCGAAGCGTATGAACCAAGAAATTCAAGCCAAATGATCTCGTTTAGCAGAAGGTGGTGCAAGCAAGCAAGAAAACAAAGTTTATGCCCAACTGGGAAGGGCCTTTTCGTGTCGTCAAAGTTGCTGGTGAAGGTGCCTACATCCTTGAGGATATGAATGGGAAAGTGCTTACCAACCCATGGAATGCCCAGAATCTTAAAAGAGCGTACATGTGAACCACCTTCTTATTTACCTTATGTTCGGCTACCTGCGAACACCAGCCAACCTTCGTGTTGCAAAATTTTTAAGTTATGATTAGCTTGGGCCCAATTATCTATTATCTATAATTTCAAAGAATGGCTTCAGCCACGAGTTTTTTGTTTCTTTCTTGTACTCCAAAGTTTCTTAATAGCAAGACAACTTTGTTATTCGGCAATTGATTTCTCCAGAACTTATCATGTTGTCTTATTTCAATCTCACTTGCACAATAACTCACCCTCGGTGAATTTGCCAAACATAAACGATGACTTCGGTCAACCCTCAAACGGCTCCTAAAGCCTTTAGCTTCGGCCACTATCACCGCCCAAAGAAGCAAACAATGGACATATGTCCACCGAGCCTAAAACACACATCACTGATGGAACTTAGGCTTCGGTTCGGCTTGGCAAGACACCATGGTTGGCCACCGAATGGTTACACTCGCACTTTGGCAAGCAAACCACCCACAAACAATCAAACTATCTAAGTCCCCTTCGCTTAGCGTGGGGCTAGCACTTTTGTCGAACCCAACCACGGGCAAGGGGGCACCTACCACTATCATAGTCACTCAAGATTCAACCAGAGGAGATCTCGGTGACCTTTCTACTCTGCTTCACCACTTTGGTCAAGCCTCGGCAATCATCACACCACAGTTATCCATTTCCACAATCCTCTACTTAGCCGAACCCAGACCAAAGTGGGGGCTACGGATACCTACCATCCAAACAAGCAAGATTATCAAATTTTCCTAAGGCATGAAAACAGTCAACCAAGTTCGGCAAAATAGATACGTTAACAACTGAAAACAGACCATCATTCATTCAGAAGAAAAACACAAAGTGTTAGTGAAAATCCTAGCAGGGAGGTCCGGCGTGGTAAATCGTTCAGTGTCGACCACCCACCAACTATTACACCTGGCACGGTAAACCCCATGCTTGGGGCCATCCAGTCCAGAAAAAGTTCAAACAAAAATTAAAGAAAAGCCAAGTGATTGCCTACTCAAACTTGAGCAGCGTCTTCAGCGGCAACTTCGGCAGCAACATGAGTATCTTCCTCCTCATTTTTTCCGACATCCACGTTCTCCAGCTGGACGTCCTTGGCAACATTTCCTTCACCATCCACACCAGTCTTTTTTCCAATAGAACCATCACCACCATCGGCATCGGCTTCAGTCAGGTCCTCAACATCCTCCTCGCTCTCGGGAAATTCCTCTGGAGGGAGGGGTGCACACTCTTCCTCGGTGTAAGGAAGGACGAGTTCAAGAGTTGTAGGTCTAGGAATTGACTTTGTCAAGTTCAGGTCAGCTTCAAGTTGAAGAACACCACATGCCACCTTCATGCCATCTTTGTATCCAATGTGGCAGGCAATTGGAACCCTTACCTTCACCTCGTTGTTGACCATTGACCGAGCATCCCTAACATACTCAGCACCAGCGCGGTCATATCCAACCTGATATGCCTTATCATCGACCTCCTTCATTTTTCTCTTCTCCCTCCTCAAAACTTAACCGATCTCACGCTCAGCCTTCTTCAGCTTGTCGGCCATCTCCTTTTTCTCCTTCTCTAGCTCAGCAATTTGAGCCTTCACCATTTTTAGGCTTCCCTTGTAACTCCTTGTTTTCTCACGCTCGGCCTTAAGGTCCTCATAAAATTGAGCCCGTTCGGCCTTCACAAGCTCGACTTTGTTGGATGCTCGGAGAATCGCTTGACCAGCCTGTATGAAAGCAGGAACATGAGCTCATAAAACATCCTCAGTGGGGAAAATTGGGAAAAAGGCTGGGTTCGAACAGATACCTCTGCGAGATAAGCACTAGCATGCACCAGGCTCGGCTGGAGTTCTTCTGGAACCTTGTTCATATCATTTGGCAGTGCCAAGCCTTGAAGCATAGTCGGGCCCAGCCCTAGGTCCAGCTTAACGCTATCATTGATCGTAACGACTCTGCCCTCGGACATTGCAAACGAAGGCGAAAACTCCTGCACGATCGCTTGGCTAGCCGAGCCTCCAAATCTATTCATAGCTTTCGAGCCACCAGTAGTTGATGACTCGGTTTGATCCTTCCCCCTTGGGATCGGCGTCGGTGGCCTGGTCGAGAAGAAGTCTTGAGTGATTTTTTGCTTTTGGCAGCAGGTTCGGCTGCATCAGCGTCCTTCTGCCGAGCCGCGGCGCCATCCCTGATGTTCATCCTCATGACGTTTCTCCTCCCCATTTCCTCTCCGAAGTTGGGAACGAAGGTTCATGAAGGAATATTTATACCTGGGAGATCGGTCGACTGGTCCCCTTGAAACCAAAAATCTGCTGTTTTCCTGAAGCTGGGGAATTTTACCCTCGACTGTTTGCTCTTCTTGTTGGGGTTCGGCTACCCCCCTTTTCCTGCCTGTTGATCAGAGGCCTTCGCTTTACCTCCGGCCTTCATGTTCAGCTCCTTCTCCTTCTCTCTCCTCTTTAGTTTCCCCTTGTATGAGGAAGTATAATTTAACAGCGTTGGCGCGTCCCGACAGATTTGAGCAAGCAAATCTTCAATGTTCTTCTCCACCACCAATGATTGCTGCCTCTTTGTTATTGCTCGGTGATCTGTAAGGGAAAATATGATACAGTCATTGCTAGCCCAATAAACGGGAAAAATGTGTTCGACAGGATTTGAAAAAGTGTAACAACCTCGAAAGTCTTTTATCTTCGGCACGTGATGTAGCCGGGTTGTCTGATCACCAAACTCATAGTTACCACTTACTTCAACGTAAAAACTAGCCCACTTGTCGGTGTCGGGCAACCCGTCAATGAGGGGCTCATTTCTACTACGCGTCGAAAGGTACCTACGCTTGGCCACGCCGTGCCTGGACATTATGTACGTATGAAAAAGGTCGGCGACTGTAAACACTAGGTTATGAAGCTCCTTCAGCTTGATCACAGCCATCACTATCCTATAACTATTGATGGTAAAGAAATGAGGCACTAGACCGAACCGAGCAAACAGCTCCCTCAGAAATGGATGAAAAGGGAACCGGAGTCTGACCTCGCAAATGGCCATAAGGGGAACGGTGATATGCTCGGGGCAGTGCTCCGGCTTGTCCCTAATACGGTTACTAGCAACCCGACTAATAACAACATCGTCAGGGATGTTGTATGTTCGGCAGAAGTCCTCGTATTCGTTAGGCTGCCCACTAAAGAAGTGGGCATAAGGACAAACTTGACCTCTCTCGTAGAGGTCGGCAATCTCTCTGTCCTCAGACAGAACATCGCTGGGTATGGATTGCGAGGTAGTTGCCTCGGCCTGAACATTGAATCTGGATTCAGCCTTGAGACCCAGTTCGGGCTAGGCGTCGGAATGGGTAAAGGGAGTGAAAGAGATCTCGGGCTTGGTATTGAAACTTCCGCCATACTCGAAGTCGCGCTCGGCGTTGGAATCACTAGAGCTTGACATGTTCGAAGCAATTGAAGATGCCTGATGTCGGCTTCACGCCTCTCCAGGTATTCTCAGATGAATAACTCTCCGGAATCTTCCCCCGAGCTTTTAGAGTCGGAAGAAATCACTATGACCGGGTGAGCCAGACCTAACAAACAAAGAGAAAATAAAGATGAGAAACCTCGTCGTCAGCCTAGAGGCAAATCTTTGTTCATTTATCATGTATTTGAGTTGTTTTCTCTCTAGATTTTGTACCCAAGCTCGGGGGTAGCTTATTTTTGGAAGATTGAGCTTATTCCTCTCGGTAGACCTAGGGTTTTGCTCAAAACCCCTCTAGGTAGGGACTTCTCTCTTTCTTTACATGTTTTGTGGTGGATTTGCGTGGTATTAGTGTTTGAAATTTATATATGGCGCGGTGGAACACTTTGTAGCTTGAGGAGTGCTTATGCTTATGAATGTTATACTATCGTCTTGATTGTTATGATCCATGAGTTATTTATGACGTGTTTGATAGTGTTGATAATGTGGTTGTCGATGTGAAGTTGAATGTGGAGATTATTGTGACGCTAGGGGTGGAAACACAAAGAAACGCAAGGGGTGAGTTTATTGTGACGCAAGGGGTGAAAACACAAGTCGCAAGGGGTGGAAGTTTGTTGGGAGAAGTGTGTGTGTGTATGTTTCTGTATGAGAATGCTTGATGTTAGCACATTGTATTGGCATGAGTTATTTTAGGTTTGCCATTTTGCTTGATTCATCATATCCATGCTATTCATCTCATTGCATGTAGATTTTGTAGAGAATTTTCTACTAGGCTAGTGTAGCTCAACAAAATCCTTCTTTTCAGATTCAAATGCCGAGCAGTAGGCCGCATGTTATGGTGTGCTTGGACACGAAGATTATTTTTTGGAAGCTAATTTGACTTAGTTACTCACCCATCTTTAGAATAGACTTACTTTTGATCGAAGATGGCCTTGTAACTAATTTTACTCTTGAATTATCTTTTGGTTAAAGTTTGTAATATTCGAAACTCATTCGTACTTGTACTTAAGCTTATTTGGTGGCCGGTGTGCCAATGTTGAATTTATGAAACTTAGGGACTTCGTTTGTAATTAAACAGGTATGAAAGTTCATTTTGGGGTATTAATAGCGTATGTGAGGATTATTTATCGAAATGGTTTATTTATATATGTTGAAAATCGAGGGCGTGACAATTTGTTGTGAACTTTGTTCGCTTTTCGTTTGAAATGTATTGTTTGATCAGATCACTATATGACCATCACATCCTTTTCCCTAGGTGACAATGTGATCAGATCATTGCAGGACCAGTACATCTCTTTCTCTCGCTCTCTCCCCTATCAGCACATGCTTTTCTCTCACTCTCCTCTATCGCTAAGCGCATTCAGGCACAGGCATGTATTAGTGTATATATAAAAGCGAGACCCTCAAAAGCAGCAAAAATTAACTAAGGCCCTGTTCCAGATTACATTCTTAAAAAATAAATATTTATTTTACATTTTCAAATTCAAAAATAATGTGCGGATAAAAAAAAACTCAAAAATAATGTAAATAAAAAATAATTTTTTAATTTTTGTGCTCTGTATAAAAGATCTCAATGAGATTTGTCAAATAAGATTTATATTGGTAAAAAAATTATTTATATAAACACATAATTTTTGAGTTTAAAATTACCTTCAGAAAAATAATAAGTAGTTATTCCCCTCGGAAACGGAGCCTAAAACCCTTCCCCTTCCCGCTGTTTTCTAATTCTACCCAATCTCTCTCTCTCTCTCAAAATCTCTCTTTTATCTTCTCTCTCTACCATGTCCAAATCCATCAATTTAGATATGCACACACAGAGCCATGTATACGAGTAGCATCACGAAGGAGAAACCCTAGTTCCAATCTCCATTTCTGTGAACATTAGGTCTTTCCACAAATTTTGATTCGGTACGCCGATAGATGCATTGAATTTGGAGAGAGAGAGAGATGGAGGGAATACAGAATCCGCCATCGAGGACTGTGGACGAGGTCTTCAGCGATTTCAAAGGCAGAAGGGCTGGCTTGATCAAGGCTCTCACCATTGGTTCGTTATCAATTTTCCACCTTTCTCTATGTGTTATATGGATACATGGGCATGTGTGTGTATGTATATATATAGAGTCCTTTTCACATAAAAAAAACTACTCAAATCAAGCTCTTCTTGGTATTTTTTATGCCAATTTTTCACGGATATGTTCTGAACACATTGAGCGGCTCGGATCATCGAAATTCGATCGGAAAAGGGGAGTCTGCATTTTGAGAGGTCCTCATTTGAAACTTTTCCTATACATATATATGTATATATGTGTGAATGGACATGTGTTCCTTCTGTATGTATTCCTATGCATGCTACCAGCTGCTTGGGTTGGATATGAATTTGCACATGCTATTTGAGTGGGCCCCTTTCATCCCATTTCATCGCAAACTAAAAAATTGAAATAGCCCATTAGGCCACAATCCAATATGACATACTATGACAGTCCCAAAAAAAGACTGCGTGGAAAAGACAAAATTGCATGGCTACACATGACAGACCTAAATGCAGTTGCACGTGAGGGGTTGTTAAAGAATAGTTCCATGTTCTTTGTGTATGGGATAGTAGATCACTTAATCATGAGGATCTCTTCATTCCTTGCCAATTGGTTTTGAGTTGGGTAGAAAGTTTCACATGGATTGGTGTTCACAACGAAAGGTTGTACCCTTTGTAATGTTGATTATAATATATATCACATTTCTTTTGTCCAATCATACTGATCGGTAGTTTTGATATGCAGAAGTAGAGAAGTTTTCTCAGCAGTGCGATCCTGGTGAGTGCCTCTGTTTTCCCTATTTTCCTGCACATGTATATGTATGTCGATCTTCGAATTTGGATACTGATTATAGCCATCACTTGTCTGCACTCTTATGGGCTTGGACTAGTCCGAGTACATGTAGTCCTCATCCTGCATATACCATGTTATTACGAGGCCTAAGCCATAGTTTAAAGGGAAGTGAGAAATGCGGTATTTGATAGATAAAATCTAGTCCTTGTGACCCTCTCCAGCTTATAATTATGTCATTTTGGAGGCTTAATTGATGGAAAATGGCCGCACCCGATAAAATGCTATAAAAGACATGGAGTGGATGGTTCTAAGGCTCAAGCCTTAATTTGGCATATGCTGGATGATGTGGGGCCTACTTGGGATATTTACTAGAACATTAAAGGCTATGACTTTTCATGCGCCTTGTGTCTTTTCATTTAGAGAAGTTTGACCACACATTTAATGCATTCAACCATTATGTAACACATTCATAATATCCATCCATCTAGGGAATAGGAACATATCTGCATTCACACATTCATTCTACCTAGACGTATTGGGAATAGGGGTAGTTATTTGCATTCAACTGTTATGGAGTCTATATAAGTCATGTAACCTCAAGAGCTTGAATTATGATTGAATGAATGAAAAATTGGCTTCAAGCTTTTATGATTGTGTGATGCAATCCCATTCTTTGGTGTGATGCTAAAGAGGCTTTAGGTGTGATGGCTTTGGTAACCTAGGGGTGAGGCCTAGATCTATCCTTCCCTAACTCTTCTCTCCTTACAAAATACTGTTCACGTCACGTCTACTGTTCACAGCCCCATAATAGCCATTTTTCTTGTGTTTGATCATACCTTGACCTATTCCAAATCAGTCCTACATCATTAATAGAGAAGGTCGAACCATTTGTTGTTCGTTTTCAATGCGGAGAAGGTGTATGTGTTTTGGCCTAAGTAATCAAGAGTACTTGGATCTCTCTCTTGCACATTTACAACTTAATTACTAGGTCTAAGCCGTAGATTTAAGGATGAACTCAAGTTCTTATGACTGTCCTAGCTGATAATTGTGTTATTTTGGAGGTCCAAGAGAGTCTGTCCATTTGTTGCTTAGTACAATACTTTTGAAGCACTTTTAGCATAAAACAAGGTCAAGCTTGAATCGTGATAGTGGCTTCTTATTGGTTCTCAGAGTTATCACATGTTACTCAGTTAGTGTTCAGTGAAGTCCATGATTTACATTCCGGATGTCTTATCTTTTTTTTAAATGCCACTTGTTACTCTCCTTAACTATTTAACACTTACAGTTGCTGTCGGATTCCTCATTTTCTGCGTGTTAGTAGTGATCCTTAAAGTACAGAACTTGGCCTATGTTTGGTACTGGTTGTTGTTAACTACGACACTTGACAGTGTGTTATTGCTACCAAAAAAGAAAATATTTTTAGAAGTTGAAAACCTTTTGTGGTTTTGTACGTATGAAATGGAACCCAATGCATGGCTGCCCCTAGTGGCTTTGGCTAGGCATAATTTGGACAGAGTGCTGACTGTACTTTTTTTTTTTTTTTGATCAACGTGCTGACTGTACTTGAAGGATTATGTATTATGACAAATATCATCATGTTCTAGTTTATCTTGATCATGTGAATGCATCAAGTTTATTAATTGTGCATCAGTTGGCATACTTGTCTGTACGTTCTAGCCTTTGATAAATGCAGTAGGGTTTCTATGTTTTTCACCATTGGCTGATGCCTGGAAGTAATGGTTCTTTGGCTGGTTTAAGCTTGTTGAATATTGTGTCATGAAGCTTGTGATGAGTAAGCTGAGAGTAGAGCAAGGATGAGGGAAAAGTGATCAATATTGCATTTCTTGTGGCCTAGGTTGGAAGGCCACCTGTGTACTTGAGAGGAATGGTTGTTTTTAGCACCATCTGTAATTGTCTTTTAAGTGCTGTTTTCAACCGTAGCTGATTTATCTCATACTAGTCTACAACTTCAGGAAGTATAAATCTCAAATTTTTTTTTTTTTGTTTCACATTGTTGAATTGTTGTTTAGCTTATCTTAATCTCCTTCCAATGTTTTGCCTCCTGATCCCAGCTGCACTTTCCTGTGCTCTCTCCTCCGAAATTTCGTGATTGTATTCCCTGACGCAGCAGTAGTTTGATGATCTGCATTGTTGAAGTTAATGTAAATGTTTGGTTTCTGATCCTATTGTGCCATCCAGTGAGTGATGTCGTAATACATCGTTCTTTTATCCTGTAGCTTCTTATCATTTGAGTTGTTACTTTTTTACTAGAATTACCCCATACTATGAAGTCTGGTTGTGCTCTCTAGAAGAACTAATAATGCTTTCCTCAAAGTTTGAGTTCTTACACTTGCTAGCTAGAACTGGATTGTCAAAGACCTGATTCCATTTCCTAATTCCTTCTGTCTCTCTCCTGAGGGATCTAATCAGATCTTGTTCCCTCACTTCTTTGATGATAGTGGTCGAATGGCCATTATGTTCCCATATATGGTTGAGCTTAATTTTCACCTTTCAGGCTCTCTGGCTCATTATCGACCTTGCTTTTGCCTCATTCCCTCTGAAAATGCCTATGCCTATGAAAGGCAAGCGCGGATGTATCAAGCTTGTTGAGCGTGGGTCTTTCATACCTATCATTAGTGAAATCCAGAAAGGGCGAGAATCTGCTCCTCTAGTGTCCAGTCAAAACGCGATCCCTCATTCCCATCTTAAGTTATGGACCCACTCTCGTTTGGAGTTTTTCATTTGCTCTAGTTACTCAATTACTATATAAAATGTGACTTCCGTTCTTGGTTGTGCTTAGTGTTTGGCATACCTTAAAATGATGCTAATATAATTCAAGCTGATTTGTTCAACGTGCACACATTTTTCCTTTTTAGATTTTGAATAAAGATTCTTTTTGCTGGATTAAGTTTTCATTACTCAAGGCAGATATGCTAGTCAATGCTTCCAATTTCTTGATACGGATCAAAAGTTCCTTTAACACTAACATTTCTACCAAAGACACCCTTGCACATAGAAAAAATGGCAAGACAAATTCGTACGAAATTCCAAAGAAAGAAGACAGAATAGTGTTGATAGATACAAAAATTATAATATTCTATACTTCTGGGCTAGTAATTCTGAATGTTGATAAGGAACATAAACTTTCCTTTCCACCTTAGTTTTCTATGAATTACCTATTTGTTACAATTTACTCAGTTTTTATTTTTGCGTCATTGAAAGGCGAGAGATTTACTGATCGCTCAACATTGAATTATCTGTTAAGAGAAAATGTTGGTTGGAAAGAATGCATCTTTTAAAGGTAATGATAGAGATACAGAGACATAGAGTTCGTCGTGTATTCTTATTTATGAATGATGATGTTTGCAGAGAAGGATAATTTGTGTTTATATGGACTTCCAAATGAGACATGGGAAGTCAACTTGCCTGTCGAAGAGGTGCCTCCTGAGCTTCCTGAGCCAGCACTAGGAATAAACTTTGCCAGGGATGGAATGCAAGAGAAAGACTGGTTATCCCTTGTTGCAGTTCACTGTGATTCGTGGTTGATTGGAGTTGCCTTCTATTTTGGTGCACGCTTTGGGTTTGGCAAGAGTGAAAGGTAATACTTTTTCGCAGCTGCGCATTAATATCATGCCTGGATGTCAGATTTCCTTATGTTGGGAGATGTTTGACTAGTGATTCCTGTCGTCATTAATGGAATATTCAACTCTAATAAATCATCATTATCATAGAGTATGCTCTTTAGTGGATTATTCACGTACTCACGTTATGCAGTTCAATTTCCAGAACAACTTCGCTTGCCTAGTGCTTCTGGTTCATTTCCCGGTTTTCTGTTCTCAAGCATCGCATTTTTATGCATCTAAGTTGCTTCAACTTATCATCTCCCTCCACTCTCTTCATTTAAACGAAATACACTGGCTATATCGACTACATAGACCTTTTCTGTTATGCATATTGTCTAGTGTGTACATTTTCGATTTCCCAGAATCACCAGTCAGGCCTATATGGAGATCAAGTTACCTACTTACCTCCAAACGTACATTGATCATATATTGAACCTACATTCTTTATTTGGCAGAACTCATAGTTTTCATTTACATGCATGTTGGTCCTGTATTTTACCAAAATCACATGCAACAACTGACTTTCTCTAAGTAGTTGTTTGGCTGGGCAGGCTCTAAATGCTGCGCTTATCCTTTGATCAGTGTTTTCTGTTTATTCGAGGAATTCGCGGAATGCCACTTTGCTCTTGTTGTTGGTTAATAAAATTTAAGTTACCCCCAAAAAAAAAAAAAAAACTTTCTCAGTCTTAAAAACATAAGCCACAGCTGCTCTAATGGTCACACCTTTACCTTCCCTGGTGTTTTGAGTTGGTGGGTTGGGAGTGTTAGGAGAATCCATGGTTCTCTATCCTAGGCATGGACTCTCTCTTTAACTCTAATTGCCTTGTGGAAGGACTTGCCTTCACCAAATTTTGTTTCATTCTATTTTCAATTGGATTTCAGCATTTACTGCTTTTACTGTTGTCGGCTTGTTGCTGATGGGTTTTGCAGAAAATTAAGGACGAGGAATGAGATGGGTATTTACCAGTGTTCTAAATGGTGCTCGGCGGTAGTAGGGCGGTGACCTACCTCCAAGCGCCTAGGCTGCCTAGGTGCCGCCTAGGAGTTTGGCTTTTTTTTCTTTTTTTGGGTATTTTTTTGATAATTTTTTTATACTTTAGTGTATATTATGGTATTAATATAAACTAAAAGGACTTCTTGTGTAATTTACCGTAGCTGCACACATATATCTACTGCTATATACAGTACTGTATAACATTTCCAGATCCAATCGAGACCCACGCTCCAGATCCGATCGAGACCCATGCTGATCGTCGCCTTGGAGTTCGCCTGCTTCACGCCGATCGTCGTTGCCGGCCATCGTCGCCGGTCGCCAGCCAGTATGTCACTCTCGTCTCGTCTCTCTCTCGTGTCTCTCTCTCTCTCTCGTCTCTGTCTTTGTCTTTCTGCTCTCTCTCTCTCTCTCCCCTAGCCGCCAAGCTCCGCCTAGCCGCCTGGGCGGCCGCCAAGCTCTGCCAAAGGCCTGCCTAGCCTCCCTGGCCACCGAACAAAACGCCAAGGGGGTAGTCGTGGCGCTGACCCTCCGCCTAGCGCCTAGGCGGCGCCTAGGCCGCCATTTAGAACACTGGTATTTACCTTTTAATTTGTTATCTGAGTGCCTATTTTGACCTTACGAATTCTTTCTGGTATTTTCATCATTTTATCTTCTGCCAGTATAACAGTTCCTGTTCATATTTTATTGGAAGATGCGTAGTCTGGAAAGTTTGATCGGTTGTGTTGGCTGGATGGGAGGACCATTTGTTTCCTTGGTCCAAAAGATGAAAGATAGTGAAGTTCTGAAGCTTGCTACACAACATTGGCTTTCTATAGTTGCACAGAAAATGGGGATCATGCTGCCTTGTTTTATGAATCGGAAATTCTGTACAAAATAGTGTATAGTTAATTCCTTGGGCTTTTCCATTACATATTCTTGCACGCATGGAAGTATATTCTAAAAATTGGCTGATCCTGGTACAATAGGTTTGTTTAATGATGTAGTAGCTGTAGTAAAATATCTGAACCCTATATATGCTTTTACATGGTGTTTAATTTATAGCTTAGCAAGGGGGTATTTTACTTCATCTCTATCTCTTGTTTTGGGGTGTCATTCTTTCTAGAACATCGACGCTTTGTGGGCAATTTTCTTCCTTTTCAGTGTTAGTTTTCTACGGTGGTGACTCGTGGTGGTGGTGGAGGAGTTTGGTTTGGAACCATGGGATCGAATAGATGTACTCTTTTTTCCTTGATAAGCTGTTGATACATGGCCATAGATGGAATCTGCAACCCCTCTCTTCAACATCACCCATTGGACCAAAACTTTAACTCTCCTTCCCATCCCTACGTACACACTTAAACATTTTGCCAATTTATTGCATTCCTTCTGAGCACACATCCAAGACCAACTGTATGCGACAAATGAGCTTCCAAAGTTGACAACCTCCCCAACCACACCTGTATTTTGCCAGCACCTGCTTTCTCGACCACCTCTCCCTCTCACAAGCAAACCTCCACTATTGCCTTATTGAAGATCTCAACCTCGGGATGCCCAAACCTCCCTATCTAATAGGAGTGCAAACAGTGTCCCAATCAGTTAGATGGTACTTGAATTCCTCCCCTAGCCCTCCCCATATTATGTTTGGCTGCATTCGGTCTTTCTTTCTTGGCCACCTACCCTGAAGTGGCAAACAGGGACACGAAATAAGTAGGCAGACTTGACAAGGTGCTTTTTAAGTGAAGGCGGACCTCCCATCCTTCAAGAAATATTTCCTTTTCCATCAGGTCAGTCTTTTTCAAAATATATATTTCCGTAACTCCCACACTGCCTTGGCCTTAAAATGGTCCCATGGGAGCTTTAAGTAAATAGTAGGGAATGATCCAACTCTATAACCTGACACTGAAGCAAGATCATAGATATTGTCAACCTCCCCAACAACAATCATCTCTGACTTTCACCCATGAACTCTTTAACTTTATCTTAGCCGCAACTCTAGCACTTCTTCAGTTGGCGTGTTTTGGCTATTATGTAGCCTTAGTATTTAGTAATATTGCAGCTGTTGGGATTCAATTAGAGCCACTGTAGCATAGGGTTTAATGGCTTGACAATTTGAGCTTCTTTAAGCGAAAGATATGTGTGGCAGAAAGCGTTGCTGTTCTAGTGTGATGCTAGTATTGGAATATTAATTATTTTCTTGAGTAAAGCATTTGCATGGCTCGTTCCATACTGCGTTGCGCACAGGGGTTGGGCTCGTTTATCATTAAAATGGTCATGTACTCCATTTGTTTGATTGAATTTTCAAGGACCATATGTTGTTTTCTACATAGTTCATCTATTTTATGCGGTGCTTCTTTTGATCTCTGCCGTTGTCTGTTTGAACTGCGTTTTTTTAACAGCATTTATCTGCTATTTTTGGTGATCGTATGCCTGTAACTGTTGCATGACTAGGACATCATTATGGCTTTTATTACAAGAGCACTTTAGAAACAATTCCTGTGTGTATTGGCAACCTTGATGGGTGTGTGTTACATGGCCTCTAATGCATATACCTGAATCCCTTTGCATTATGCCTTCCTTCTTTGGGCAGTTACTCAGGTCGGTATCCGTGTGATGCAGGTTTTTGGAGTTTTTGAAGGTTCTTCAACAGGCTTCTTTTTTTTTTTTTTTGTCCTGGGGAATTATCATATGGAACCCTCTACTTTGACCAAGAATCACTATGACCCCTTCAACTTCAAAGTCCGACACTTATACCCCGTCTCAATACTAGAGTGCAAATGGCTGCACCAATATAGAAACAAAAAAGCCTAAAGTATGAACAAAGAGGTGGTCTTCCAAAATTGTTAAAACAAAAGTTTTCCCCTCGCTCCCCTATTTGACCAGCCATTTTTTCTCAGTTACCTTCTCTCTCTCTCTCTCTCTCTCTCTCGCTCAAAATGTACTATATAAGCCTTCTTCCACCATACTATATTAGCCTTCATCATTGACGACCCACTGCCACCACTAGTTGTTGCTACAGCCGTTGCATTCATTTCCACTTGCCAAATCACTCTACTGCTCCTCTCTTTTCTTTTTCTTTTTTTACATTTTCCTGTTGCTTTGTACATTTCTAATACCAGATCCACCTTCACTGCTACTTTTCTAGGTTCTTATATTCGTGAGAAAATCGCTTTACCCCATGATCGAAAATGGTACATTTAGCTGATCTCATTTTAAAACGATGAGATTGGGAATTATGCACTCACTCTTCCCATTAATCGCAATAAGTTTCAGAATATTTTACCTTTCGTGTGTAAATAATTGAGGAAGGACGGCTTCCTTACTTTTGAGTTGCCTCTGATCTTTGTTTGAATGTTAATTTACAGGAAGAGGCTTTTCCAGATGATAAATGATGTCCCAACAGTATATGAAGTGGTGACAGCAAATGCTAAGCAGCCAAAAGACCAATCTGGTGCTCAGAACAATGGTAGCAAAGCAAATCAAGTGTGAAGATGGTAAGAAAGTGCAACCGTGCATTTTACAAGTACTTTTATTCTGCATGTTTTGCTGCCTCAACATGTAAAATTCTCCTTTTTCCCTTTGGTTGTCTGTTTTGCATTGAACAGTCTCAGCCTAAAGGAGTTATAATGATGACTCCGCCTAAACAAGAGAATGGAAATGGGGAGGAGGAAGTAGAAGAGGATGAACAGGGAGCGACGTGCGGTGCTTGTGGGGATAACTATGCCAATGACTAGTTTTGGATTTGCTGTGATGTATGCGAGAGATGGTTCCATGGCAAATGCATTAAGATTACGCCCGCAAAAGCTGAACATATCAAGCAGTACAAGTGCCCTAGTTGCAGTAACAAGAGAGCTAGAGTTTGACAATATGAATTGAGCAAAAGATCTAAAGTTTAGAACATATCCTCACCATTTTAAAGCGAAACAAGGTAAGACAAGGGTTCATTTTGGATTGTTAGTGAACTGGAATACTTTTGGGATTCAGATGTTTGCTACTTGTTTACCTTTACTTGTTTATCGAACTTTTTTTTAGTAAATTGTTGTTTTTAGAGTTACTGTCGAGAATATTTGCGAGGTTGGTACTCTTGTTCAGAGAATTTTTTCTGGGTCAAGATTCGATATGCGTTTTCATCTTTGTTTCTACATTTTGCTTGGTTAGTACTTTTTATGGTGTGTACTAGGATGCTGCAGCTGTTTGTTTCTTATTTTTAAATGATAGAAAGCATATTAATATGTCGCACTTCATGATGAAATTCGGACCTGTTTTGGGTTGAATACCCCAAGATGTCTGTTCACAGCTTTATGCCTTCACTATTTTATGGTTGCGTCATTGTATCTGTTCTCCCTCGTTAAAAAAACACATTGAAATTTGGTGTGAATTGTGGACGAAGACATTCTTGTTAAATTCGGTAAATCTCAGTGTCGTGATTTTCCGATTAAAGAAGGCAATAAGGGAAGTTGTTTAATTTGCATCCCTTTTCCTTTCTATTTGACCAAGCATTAGTACTATAAGTGACTGACCATCGATTTCTTCTGGTAATTGCAAGGAAGTGTTATATGCTTTATCAAAAAAATAAATAAATCATGAACTCCTGTTCTCAATATTACAACATTTTGTGATAACTGTAAGTAATTTTCGGTGGTTATTTTTTTTAATACTCCGTACAACCTAAGAGCAATGAAAGAAATTAGTATCGATTCCAGGGATTCATTGTGCTCTCGTCACAAAGATAATAGCATCATTGTAGTTTTGCACAGCTTTGTCAAGGCTCCTATATAGTATTCCATCTGTCCCTTATTTAGAGTCCAGCATTCCATTTTGGGCTGTCCCTTAATAAGTATCCATTCTGTAAAGTTAGTGGGTAAAAGTTGGTGCATTGTCTATTTTGTCCCTAAAAGTAGATTCCATTTTGAAAAGTAAGTGAGTAAAAGTGTAATGATAATGAGTAAATAGGGAAAGTGGAGGAAAAAGTTGATGTGAAATGTATAATGATGATGTCTTTTTAATAAGTTGGAGTTACGAAACAGGGCACTTAAAAAGGGACGGAGGAAGTAGTATTGTCAAATAAAGCCATGCATACTTGAGCCTAAAAAGATTAACAAAGTGCAACGGAATTTCATAGGAGGTGCAACATTATTCCATTGAAGGGGCAAAATCCACGAGGCACCTCTCACCACCACTGCCACCCCCACCTCCTGTTGACCTCTACCTTTTTGTGTACCTCTCACCACCACTGCCACCTCCACCTATCTTTTTGTGTGTGTGTGTGTATGTATGTATATATATATATATATACACACACATACATATAGGGGCCGGTTCTTGAGACAATGCATTTGACAATACTTTTGACAATATATTTTTTGAAATCCCGCATGGGACCTTCAAACAAATGATCGGAGCCGCTCAATGTATTTAAAACATGTTTTTAAGGGGTTCCACAAGAAATTAACGCATTTTGATGTCGGTCAGGGATTGATCGGCTCATTTAGTTGATTCCTATCAAATTTGATAGGATAAAATTGAATGAGCCGATCAAGCCCTTGCCGATATCGAAATGAGTTGATTTTTTACTGGAACCCTTAAAAACATGTTTTAAACAAATTGAACGACTCTGATTATTCGCGTGGGGCTCCAACAAATGTATTGTCAAATGTATTGTCTTTAGAACCGGCCTCACACTCAGGATCCTATGAGGGATCTCTTATGGCCTTACCTTAAAGGACTCTCCTTTGCTGATCGAATTGCGACGATTCGAGCCGCTCAATGTGTTCAGAACGTGATTTTAAGGGTACCCGCGAGAAATCGCCCAAAACAATAACCGAGAAGGGCTTGATCCGAACAATTTTACATAAATGCATTTATAATGTTTTTATGAGAAACTGCTCGGATCAAATGGGCGGGAGAGAGAAAACTGAAAATCTACCTCATACACCCACACACACATAGGGAGAGAGATACCTTGATGTGGCATCGATTCCGGTGGCCATCAATTGGGCGGGAGTTGGAGGTTTTGGCGGCGTCCTCGTATTTGCAATTGGAGCCGAAGAGGACCCAGCCGCTGAGCTTCTCCCTAACTTTCCTCTCCAAATCTTCTCCTCTTGCAGCTGATCGGCCATCATCTGCTTTGAGACACCTGACAAGAAATGGGAAATGGGAAGAAGATGTGAACAAATGAATTAGAAGAGACAAAGAACCTGGATTCCAGGCAGGATTCCTGTGTGTATGGTAACGGGAAGAGGCAATTTTACCTGAAAGCCCCCAAGCCCAACACCACGTGGCAAAACAGTGTAGAAAAATTGGGTTGCAGACGGAAAACATTGAAAGTCCAAAAACTCGTTAAAGTAATTCGAAAATAACCTAAATAGTGTTTATGGCCCACCCCTTTTGAGCGCAAAATTATTGAAACAACCAAAACCCCAAAGAAGTAAATTCAGCCAGCTAGTTTTCAAACTCGGGGGCATTATCGTCCGGAGATGGCCAAAGTGTAAGCCATATTTCAGAACTATGTTCCTTTATAGGCCCCTTGTGGGTATGTGTGTGTGTGTGTGTGTGTGTGTATATATATATATATATATATGTGTGTGTGTTCCGGAGACATCTAAAATAACACCCCAAAGTTTTCGATGAAATTTTGATGAACCGAACCGTTCAATGTGTTTAAAACATGTTTTAAGGGTACCTGCTAGAAATCAGCTCAAAATGTGACTGAGAAGTGTTCTATCCAAATAGTTTTTTTATAAAACAATATAAAAAACTGTTTATGAAAAACATGTTTTAAAAACTGTTTGGATCAAGTACTTTCTGGTCATATTTTGAAAGAGGGAGAGAGAAAGAAAGATAGATTTACGAAAAACTGTTTGGATCAAGCACTTTCTGGTCATATTTTTAGTTGATTTCTCGCGGGTACATTTAAAAACATTGAATGGTTTGGATCATAAAAATTTGATCAGGAACTATGAGATCGAGATTTGAGGTATTTTTTTAGATTTTTTTTAGGTGTCCCTAATGTCACCACCAAAATGAGAAGTGACCGGCCATGAACCATAAGACCCAAACTCGTAGAACATGTAGCTTAAAAACAAGTTTAATTAAATACCAAAGCAATAAACTACTAAACAGCCAACCAATTTTTTTTTATTAAGAACTACTCCAACCAATTAAGTTTAACAAAAAGAATGGGGCAGAACATCCCTGTAGACACCTCCCGAAGTGGGGCATCACCATATAGATTGATCGTTACTGTTTGTTTGGTTGTTCGCTTCGTAAACCAAAATCGTGGATAGTTCCACGACTAGGAATATCGCTACACAATGGTGGTTATCATTAAAACAGAGTCGCCACCTAGTTTATAAAACTAGGAAAAACTGATAGAGATTCTGGGTACGGGAGTCAAAAGTACAATAAAGGGAAGGTGTTAGGCACCCCTCCTTGCTCAGTCATGAGATTGGCCCATAGTTGTTCGCCATAAGATTAACACATGCTTTATTTGATTTTAAACAAGTAGTCTGTTTAATTAGCCTTTACGCAGTTAATGGTGAGCTGAGACGATAATAGAACGCATGCATCAGAAAAGCATAAAAAAACAGTTGTCCCAGAGAATGGATCTCTCAGTTGGTGAATTAATATCACGACCGAGGGATCCTTCTGATTTTATGTGTCGGCCGGGGGATTGATTCCCCAACCAATGTTCTTCCTCACACCAGACTATACAGTTAACATATAATAAAAAAGGTTACGATTAATTTATGAAAAACTGTAAATAAACCAGACCACAGGCCCCTAAGCCTCACGACTTTGACCCCTCAGTGGCTTGATTGCTTCGGATTGAGGATAATTGACTGATATGCTTCTCGAAATCCTAGGGTTAGGGTTTGAATTTCGGGGTTTGATCGTTGGATCGCAACTACCTTCGAAAGGTTAGGGCTTTTGTAAAGGGGATATGAGAGATTGTATTTGCAGAGTTTCATGGTTAGAGAGGGTGACTCACTCCAACCAATCACAATGCACGATCAAAATTGGAATTGTAGGGTGATTCTAACTCCTCATGGTAATCTCCTTACATAGCCCGAAAGCATCGGGATTTGGCTGCTAGGGTTTTGTGAACGGATCAAACGTAGGACAGAACATTCCAAAATCTAGAAAATAGATGATCTAGTGGCCGGTTAAAGGATCTGGCGGCCGAGTAATTGATGTTGCGACCGAGGGGTAGATCGACCTGGCGGCCGAGTAATCGCTCTCTCAGGGAGATTTTCACGGGTGAAAGAATGATACCGAGGCCGTGAGATCAATGTTATGGCCGACAGTTGGATTTTCCTAGGATACTGTATTTTTGTCTGAAAGGCTATTTGGTTCTGGATTGGGTCCTCTAAGTAGCTAAAAGTTCTCACCATAAGTCCTAATGTTCACGAGAAGTCAATCAGCAATCACTGTATCCATATCATCATCGGGATGGTCCCCATGGTGGGACTTGAAATAATCGTTAGGCTAAATTGGAGTGTCTACAATCCCATGAACCAACCATTATCCAGTGATCCAACAAAAATAAAAAGAATTCATTATCTGACAAATGTTTCGAATGCGGAAGTGATTATTAAAATAAAACTAAGATGAGACACCCTAAGGAGGTCAACAAAAGAAATTTTCAAGATGCCGCCAGAGTCCTTACCTAAACTCCCCAATGTGCCTGAAAAAAATAGTTGGATAAAAATCCGTCAGCTGACGAGCTTAGTGAATGATAAAGCATGTATATTAACAAAAGTTGAAAGCAAGGATTAAATAATTTACCATTAACCATAATTTGGCATACGAGGTGTACAATAGAATAACAAATTAAATCAATGAGGTATTGAACCAATAATCATTCTTGGTGGTGATCACAACATAATATCATCAACAATGGAAAACCACAATCAAACAATACCATGGCCAAAATAAATATCTCAAGATTGGATCCAATATCGAACTTAGAGTCACCAAGGTTGACAACCTAGTGACTCTAAACACATTGAACTGATTTCTCGTGGGTACCCTAAAACACGTTTTAAACACATTGAACGGTTCGGATCATCAAAAATTGGTCGGGAACTTTGGAGTGTTCTTTTAGATGTTTTTTTAGATTTTCCCCGAACCGCCTCGTGTGTGTGTGTGTGTGTGTGTGTGTGTGTGTATATATATATAAGTTTCAAATAAGGACCTCTTAAAATGCAGACTCCCCTTTTCCGATCAAATTTCGATGATCTGAGCCGCTCAATATGTTGGACCTCTTAAAATGTAGACTCCCCTTTCCCGATCGAATTTCAATGATCCGAGCCACTCAATGTGTTCAGGACGTGATTTTAAGAGTACACGCAAGAAATTGGCAAAAAAATGATAGCGAATGGCTTGATTGGAGTAGCTTTTTATTGAATCGTTCAATAAAAAGTTGTTCGGATGAAACCCTTGTCGGTTTTTTTTTCCTAATTTCTCATGGATACCCTTAAGATCATGTTCTGATCACATTAAGTGGTTCAGATCATCGAAATTTGATCGGGAAATTGGAGAAATTGGGAGATCTGCATTTTAACTAAAATAAAGTGGTCCTCATTTGAAACGGACTGTATGTATGTATGTATGTATGTATGTGTGTGTGTGTGAATATTAATAAATAAAAATAAAAAATTCCCATTCAAATCCGATCTAGAATTCAAAAGTACATCAGGGTTTGCCCCGATCGGATCGGGTACGGGGCGGAGGCGGATCAGGTCAATTCCAAATGCTATCCCTACCTCCCTGCTCACTGGTTCTTTATGACATGAGTACTTGTTTTTGTGATTTTCAATGTAATCTTACCATTATGCCCTTTGTCTTCATCTACCTCCTCACTAGTTCTTTATCCTTTTCTTAATTACAAACCCAGTACTCTATTCATTCCTCATTCTATTTCCCAATCCAATTCCTCATTTCGCTTGTCGCATCCAATTTCTCCTACCTTTATTACAATTACCTAGAAAAATAGTTAAGGGGTGCCAAGAAAATAAGGGAGGGCAATCGATCTAAGACAATTTAGGATTGCTTCGCATACATTCTCGGACACGAACCAAGAGGCGAGAATATACACCGATTGTGCAGATCCAAATCAAGAACAGTACCACCATATCCATCACCTAATTATACCTAGATCTATATGTACAATATTTAACACATCAAAAGAGGGATGATATGCAAGATATCAACTTTTGAGAGAGAGAGAGAGAGAGAAACTAGGTTGTGCCATACCATTGTTGAAAAAAGGAAAATTCTAAAATCATCTCAATGGGCTGACAATAACAAATGCGTGAATATGTATTAAAATGTAGAGACTCGCATTTAATTTTAATAATTTTGATGGTTAATAATGGTATAGATTGTGATATAATGTGTAAGGATGAAAATAATGTGAAAGTGTGTTTTGGAGCTAAATGTGCAAGTGTTAGAGCATGTACACCAATGGAAATGTAAAATTGCTGCTGAATAGTGTACTTTTTTCATTTTACCTACTCACATCTTTCTCAACACCACACCAATCCTATCTATTTTAACTAACACCAATTAAAATATACATTTCTCACTCTTTTTCCATTATCTTTATCATCTTTTTTTATTTCCCCAACTGGCAGAAGGACAAGAGGGTGGGAGGGAGGAGAGAGAAGAAAATAATATTTTACTCCTTACCTGGTGAATAGTCGTTCGGTAGAAATAACTCACAACTGTAGACAAATGGACTTTGCCTTGTTGTTTACCTATGCTGGTGCAGATGGAATTTTATCACTTTGATTAGGTAAAATGACTTTTTCTCTTGTTTACCTCTACCGGTACACTTGCTCTTAGGAAGTTGAGGTGCTAAGTGTTAAGTGTGTGTGTGTGTATATATATATATATCGGAGTGGTTCCGAGGACCCCTATAAAAATCCCCCCAAGTTCCCGATCGAATTTTGATGATCCGAGCCACTCAATGTAATTAGAACGTGATTTTAAGGGTACCCACGAGAAATCGGCAAAAAAAATGACCGGGAAGGGTTTCATCCGAACAGTTTTTTATTGAACTTTATTGAGCAGTTCAATAAAAAATTGCTCAAATCAAGCTCTTCCTAAGTTTTTTTTTTTTTTTGGCCAATTTCTCGCGAGCTACCTTAAAATCACATTATGAACATATATGTACGTATATATACTATGTACATATATGTATATATATGTATATGTACGTAGATACATATACGTAGTATATATATATATATATATATATATATATATATATATAGTGTGTTAATGTAGAGAATACATTTTTCCCTAACACACACACACCCTTCTTTCGTCTCTCTGCTCTCTCTCCCGACTCCCTTTTCTCATTCTCCACAAAACCACACCCCATGAACCCGAAACCCACAAGGATCCACCTCCATTCCGCCTCTCAATCACAACCGTGAGCTTGTATTTCGTGGGTTTTGATCAGAGGGGTACTCGGTTGATTCAAGCCTTTGGAGCTATGGATTGCTCGTTGGGTCTTGTGTTTGAGCTTCCAATCGTTGAGGTATGGATCTCTTGCTTATTCTATGTGTTTATGAGTTAATTTTGTACCTTATTCGTACCTTATATCATTGGTTTTGTTGTTGTGTTTGCCTTTGAAAAATCTACAAAATCGTTCCTTAAAACTGCTGGGTATTGATACTGTAGCAAGCTGAACATAGCTATTCGCATCCACCATGAGCAAATTAAGACGAACCTAGTGGTTGCCATGTCTAGACTGGGGCTCGGCCCCTCACCGAGGCCCGTCTATCATCCCCGTTGAATTCACCATGCGCCCATCGACGGATAGCATATATCGGGCTCGGCCTCCCGCAGAGATGGTCGACGAACGGGTTCCACTTATCTGTTAACGCACCAGGCTCGGCCACCTCTAGAGAGGTGGCTCATGAACAAATTCTACTCGTCTGTTCCCCCATCAGGCTCGGCCAAGTGTGATGCTCGGCCACCCATGAGGCTCGGCAACGGTTGGGGCTCGGCTGTCTGTTGAGTCATGTGTCTTCCCACGCGTTTAAATGGTTACACCAAAAGATAATCATGAGCGCACATGGAGGGTGCTAGCTCACACCGAAACGGTTACCAAATCCACCCAATGATGTCATAATGGCGTCATTTGGCTCGTACAAGGCACATTTTCTTACTTGGGGAGCAAGTCAAGGAGGGTCTATAAATATCAAGTGACGGCAACCCTAAGAGGTACATGCTTACACACCCAACACTAGTCTCTCATCTTTTCCTTCTTCGTATACTTACCCTCTCGCCGAGGACCTTGCCGGGCAAACACCTTCCAGGTCTTAGCCGTGCGTTCATTGTGCAGGCTAGGTTGAGAGGCTAGGCGATTCCTGAACCAACAGAGGGAAGACTCAGATCGAAGATCACGGGCCACACAATTGGTGAACCCGACGTGAATCACTTCTGATTCAAACGGCTCACACTTCCTTCAAAACAACCTTCCTCCTCCCCTAAACAACCACAAAATCCACCACCTTGGGTGGAGATCTGACTGACGTTACCGTTTCGGGGGCTAAGGACGCTAGTGGAAACATCATCCTACAACCTCCGGAAAGGCACATGTCCATCTCCATCCCCACAAGCTCTGGGCTATCACCAGCCACGGACGAGGTAACTGCGGCCTACATCTGCCTGTTACAGTGTCACGACGACGAACGAGACAATGAACTGGCGGCCCTAAGGGCGGAGGTGGCTCAAATGAAGCAACACATGTAGCAAACCGTAAACCCCGCTATTTCCAAATCTGATGGAGGCGAAAGGCAACGAAGGCAAACACCACCTCCACCACCACCACAAGAGCGTCCGGACGAGACAGGCCAACGCGGCTCCGTGAAAGACCGCCTTAGCTTCACCCCAGCACCTGGCGATGCTAGGGAAATAATCCTCTACAAGCAACCTACCACATCTGGGACACATCGCTCAAGAAGCCATCATGAGCATACCAGAACAAGGGATACCGAGTCATTTACGAGCACGTACTCGACTGGTTTCGCGGAATTCTCTCATACGATGGTTTCGCACCGTAGCCGAGATTCTATATAGACCAGACGCCATGTCTCTAAGCGTCTCGGGGAGCTTGAGAATTCGGATGTTGAGCACCGTGCATGACGGAACTGGAAAGGCGTACGGACCGAAGGCCCGAATGACGACAACAAGACCCATCGTGACAGAGAGAAATCCATCGACGGCCCGCGCCGAATAGCAACTGACTTAAGAGACAAGCTCAGACACAAAGACGATGAGAAGACTTCAGCAAAGGAGCCCAAAAGAAGGGACTCCAAGCGAACGAAAGCAGATGAGCATAACAAACCACCGTGCCCAGGATTTGAAAGACAACTGAAAGACCTCAGCATCTCACCCTTCACCTCCCACATCATCAAGACGCCACCCGAATCCACCTTCCACCTACCCAAATTCACGAAGTTTGACCCAGCCACCTGTGAGGCTTACACTCACTTGATCCACTTTCGCCAGACCATCGAACTCTGCACCCTAAAAAATGAAATCAAAAGCAAGGTGTTCCCGTCCAGCCTCGACTCCCTTGGATTCCAATGGTTCAACAAATTGCCCGCTGGATCCATACGGAACTTGGCCGACCTCGAACACGCCTTCAACACCCGCTTCATCACAAGCAATAAAATCGCCAAAGAGCCTGAGTCCTTGTCTCAGATGAGGAAACTCCCGTCCGAAACTCTCAGACAATACACCGAGCGCTACTGGAAGCTGTTCAATGAAATCCCTGGGATCGACGAGTACTGGTGTCACGTCCTCCATTTTCCCGTAAATTATAAGAGATTTTCATAAATAAAACCTCATAATAACGCATACAATGCTCAAAAGTTTTCCATATCTCCATACTCATACTCCAAGTCCAAAGAGTCCAAAATATTACATCTTCGGCACAACGACCCCAAATCAGAATAAAACATCAATTGTCAAGAGAGTTTAGAGTTTACAAAATACCCCGTGGTCAAAGAATTATCAATGAAGTTACTAATACATCTTCAAAAGAAATTTACAAAGATGCCTAAGTAACTCTACAAAGGTTAGCTCTCAAAAGAGGTGTCCAATGTCCGAGCACTCCAGCCATGCTCGCTACTGACCAGAGTTAGTACCTAAAATGAAATAAGGCTTGAGCTACACTAGCCCAGTAGAAATTCTACACAAACAATGTATGCAAGAGAAATGCAAGAATGATGATACAATGTGAACAAAAGGTAGCCTAAGCAATGGACAATAGCTATGGTTTGACAATCCAACGAGCTTGATATGGGACTTAGAATACCCCTAAACCTTTAACCATTTCCACTTCTCATGTGTCCAAACCGTGTTGCATCATGTGCCATGAGCCGAAGCTGCTGCCGGTCCAATTAAGGGATCCCGATACCCCCTGCCAGGCACCATACCCAACAGTAGGTCCTGAAAGTAGCCAGTGTGAGTTTTTGCTCCTGCCAGGCCAATTAAGGGATCCCGATACCCCCTGCCAGGCACCCACCCGTCGAAGGGTCCTAAATGTTCATCGTTGTGTCAACAAGGATTCTCGCGTCTCATAATCTCATAACGTGTCGTTTCAATTTCAACGAGCTCATGCAATAGTCAATGTCCAACTTTGTTGAATGAGGGCAATGGAATGCCAAGAATACACAACGAACTCAACAAATATGATCAACAATGATATGGGATGATTTGGTGATGTTTGGAACAAGTTAGAAATGTTCAGGGGTCAAAACAATGGAGTTCAGAACAAAACAACAAAAACTGTCACTAAGCTCACTGTATCGATACGGGCAAAATCCGTATCGATATGGGTGAGCTTCGAGGCAGAATAGAGAGTATTGTATCGATACGGATTAAGGACCGTATCGATACAGATGGCTTTCGAGCAGATTTTCTGCAAATTTCAGGGATCTCAACCACAACAACAACTATGACAACCGTAAACATGATTCAAGGCAAGGAAAACACTTCTAATACATATATTGAGAGGTAGAATCCCTACCTCGAGGTCGGAGCACAAAACCCAAGAAGATACGAGCCCTAGCTTTCCAGAAACCTTGATCCAACTGGAAAACACCACACCGAGCTCACACGGATGGGATACGGACCACAATACGCGTAGAGGTTGAAGGATTGAAGGTTGTTTTGGTGGGTTTTTAAGTGATTTTTGGTGAGAGAGCAAGTGAGAGAGAGAGAGAGACGTTGGGGAGAGGGAGAGGGCAGTGAGGAAAGGGTGGGGGGTTATGTGTGATATTCTCACACCCTCCCTTATATACACACAAATTCACAAATCACACGTAACACCCTTTCACAACTATTTCTATCACTTTGGCCTCAAATCACATAAACACAATTATTCCACTTCCCTTCCAATAATTATGCATTTATAAAAATATTAACATTAAAACTAAATGAATTAATTACGAGTCTCCACATTCTACCCTCCTTAAAGAAATTTCGTCCTCGAAATTTTTCATGCCAAGACTAGCCACAAACACATCACATATGCATGTAACACGAATAATCATCCATATTATGCGACAAGTCAATTATCATGATACTTAAATCTTAAACACTCACATTGGTTCATTCCGGAAATAGATGCGGATACTTTCCTTTAACTTCGTCCTCCCTTTCCCATGTCGATTCCTCGCTACCCTGACTTCTCCACAAGACTCGTACCAACGGTATCGTTTTACCCCTCAAAACCTAATCACACGAATCTAGGATATGAATCGGTTCTTCCCCATAAGACGCATCGGCCTCCAATTCAAGTTCTGACCATTCCAGCACGTGCGACGGATCCAGTTCTAACTTTCTCAACATAGACACATGGAACACATCATGTACACCCGCTAATTTCGGTGGCAAAGCCAAGCAATACGCAACCTCCCCAATTTTCTCGATAATGTCAAGCGGTCCGATATAACGCGGCGATAGCTTCCCCTTCTTCCCAAAACGCGATAAACCCCTACGAGGCGTTACCTTAAGGAATACATGATCCCCTTCTTCAAATGACAACGGGCGACGATGATGATCGACATAATTCTTTTGCCTACTTTGCACCGTCAATAATCTTTGGCGAACCTTAACTTGTTCGGTCGTTTCTCTTGAGCTTCATTAAGGTGTTGATGAATAGCTTTCATACTCTCAGAGGTTTCCTTAATCATGTTCGGCCCCACTAACGTAGCTTCTCCCAATGCAGTCCAGTACACAGGTGATCTACACGATCTCCCATATAATGCCTCATACGGTGCCATTTCGATACTTGATTGATAGCTATTGTTGTACGCGAATTCAACTAACGGCAAATGGTCCTCCCAACTACCCCAGAAATCCATCACACAAGCGCGAAGCATATCTTCTAAAATCTGAATCATTCTCTCGGATTGTCCATCGGTTTGAGGATGATAGGCAGTACTAAACAAAAGAAATGTGCCCAAAGCGGCTTGCAAGCTCTGCCAAAAACGCGCAGTAAACCTCGGATCTCGATTGGACTCAATGGATACGGGAATCCCATGAAGGCAGATAATCTCCCGAATATGCAAACGACTAAGCGCATCCACAGAATCGGTAACATGAATAGGCAAGAAATGAGTGGTTTTAGTCAAATGATCCACGATTACCCAAATAGCGTCATGTCCCTTCGACGATCTCGGCAAACCCGTAACGAAATCCATGGTCACGTTCTCCCATTTCCACTCGGCCACAGGCAATGGTTGTAACTCTCCCGCGGGTCGTTGATGTTCGGCTTTCACTTGTTGACACGTAAGACACTTGGACACGAAAGTTACAACGTCCGTCTTCATTCCGGACCACCAAAATTGCCTATGTAGGTCATGGTACATTTTCGTCCCTCCCGGATGAACGGCCAAAGGAGAATGATGAAACTCTCGCAAAATCTCCTCCCCGACACGAAACGGGTATGAACAACTTCCCTTGATAGCGCAAGCTTTTATCGGCATGCATCATCCACCCCTCGTGAGCATTTCCACTAAGAAATCTAGCACGAAGTTCCTCCGCTTCTTCATCGTGTTATTGAGCTTTAATCACTCGAGTGGATAAGGTCGATTGCACCGTCAAATTACATAACATTACCCCTTCCCGAACCTCCTTGAAACACAAAGCCCAAAAGCCCAAATCGTTCATCATTTTACACTCATAGATAGCTAAACTTGCAAGGTGTGTCGGCTTTCTACTCAACGCATCCGCCACAACGTCCGCTTTCCTCGGTTGGTATTGCAACTCGAAGTCGTAATCCTCCAAATGCTCCATCCAACGACGTGGTCTAAGGTTAAGCTCTTTTTGAGAAAACAAGTATTTCAAACTCTTGTGGTCGGAAAGGACTTCAAATTTCTCACCGTACAAATAATGGCGCCAACTCTTCAAAGCGAAGGCGACGGCCGCAAGCTCCAAATCGTGTGTAGGGTAATTTCACTCGTGAGTTTTCAATTGCCGCGATCCATACGCTACCACTCGCCCTGCTTGCATCAGAACACACCCCAATCCTTCCTTAGACGCATCACAATACACAGAGTAACCAACTCCACGCTCGGGCACGATCAAAACTAGTGCAGTAGTCAACCTCTTCTTCAATTCCTTGAAAGCAGTCTCACACGAGTCACTCCAGACAAAACGAGTCCCCTTACCTGTTAATCTAGTCATCGGTGCCGCTAAATGAGAGAAATCGAGAACGAAAAGACGGTAGTATCCAGCCAACCCCAAAAAGCTTCAAATCTCAAACACATTCTTCGGTCGCTGCCTGGTCATAATGGACTCTATCTTTCCCGGATCAACGGACCCGCCACCCTTTAAAACCACGTGACCCAAAAATTTGACTTCGGATAACCAAAACTCACACTTACTAAGTTTGGCGTACAATTGGTGCTCTCTCAAGAGTTCAAGAACAATGGTGAGATGAGATTGGTGTTCTTCCTCTGTAGGCAAATAGATAAGGATATCATCCACAAAGACAACAACAAAACGATCAAGATAGGCGCGGAAAATACGATTCATCAGATCCATGAAAGTAGCTAGGGCATTTGTCAATCCGAAGGGCATAACAACGAACTCATAATGGCCATATCGAGTATGAAACGCAGTTTTAGGAATATCATCCTTTCGAACTCTCAACTGATGATAACCGGACCTTAAGTCAATTTTGGAGAAACAAGTCGCTCCCCGAAGTTGATCAAACAAATCATCGATTCTAGGCATAGGGTATTTGTTCTTAATGGTGACTCGGTTTAGCTTATGGTAATTGATACACAAACGGAGCGAACCATCCTTCTGTACAAAAAGAGCCAGTGCTCCCCATGGTGACGTACTCGGACGAATGAACCCTAAGCTTTCTAATTCTTGCAACTGGGTTTTCAACTCTCTCAATTCGGCGGGCGCAAAACGATACGGAGGTACGGAGATAGGAGCGGTACTAGGAAGTAAATCAATGGTGAACTCAATCTCTCTCTCGGGAGGCAAACCAGGTAACTCTTCCGGGAACACATCTGGAAATCACGAACCACTAACGGTAACTCCCTACGCACGGAGACATCCTCATCTAACATCAAACTCGCCAATAGGGAATAAACTGATTCGCGCTCTCGAGGCCCACACAGATACGGTTCCAACGGTTCTCGACGCTCCCCAAAGAATTCAAAACAAGGACCCTCGGGTGGACAAATACGAACCCGACGCTTGAAACAATCGATAGTAGCATGAAAGGTAGATAACCAATCCATCCCCAGAATGAGATCAAACCCCGACATTCCCAAAGAGATGAAGTCGAAAACAAAGCGATGGTCACGAATAATCAATTCACAATTTCGACAAATACGATTAAGAGGTGTTCTACCTCCTAGAGGTGTCTCAACAAACAAAGGAGGACTAATAATTTTCGTTTCCAATTCCAAGGCACACACAAACGATGCAGAAATGAATGCAATGCAATGCTCCAGAATCAAAAAGTACTTTAACAAAGGAGTTGAACAAGAGAAATGTACCACTCACAATAGACGTTTCCGGAGCTTGAGAAGTGGTAGATGGAATAGCAGAACTGATATTGAAAACTCGCCCCTAGGTACCCTGACCCTGCACGAAACCTCCCTTCTGACCAGAACTCTGAATAGGCGTGGAGGAACTCGCCCCCTTGTCAACCCTGGAACTCTGAGCTGAGGTAGTCTGATGGAAGTGAGGCTCCTGCTGCCTCTGAGTGCCCCTAAACTGTTGACCCACATTATGCCCCATTCCCGGCTGCTGCACGGAACCCTACTCACTGCGCACTCCCGAACCCTGGGGACAAATCCTTGCGAGATGATCTGTCTTCCCACAAACATAACAAGCCTTCTCGAGGTGTGGACACTGAGCTCAAACGTGTCCAAGTTGATTACACTTATAGCACATGGCCGGAGGTCTAAACATGGCACCCCGAGTCCCCGAAGAAGGAGGCATCTTAAAGTTAGATTGATTAGAAGGTTGTTGAGACGGTTCGCTCTGCCTCTTCCGTCCCTGACTCCCGTAACCCTGACTCCCGAAACTACCAGAAGAAGAACTTAAACTTCCCATCGATTGCCTTGGCTCCCAAACCCTTGCGTTTCGTTGAGCTTCCTTCATAACTTCAATGTTCCTCGCACATTCCACAACTTCTAAAAATTTCATCTTACGCTAGACTACCACTAATCTCCTCACAGTGCTATGCAATCCCTTCTCAAACCGTCGACACTTCCTTTCCTCCGTCGCCACCAACTCCGGAGCGAAACGAGACAAAGATTGAAACTTCTGCACGTATTTCGAGACAGTCATATTACCCTGCTCTAGCTTCTCAAATTGATCCCTCAGATTTTCACGTGAAATTTCTAGAAAATACTGATCCTCAAAGAGCGCCTCGAACTCAGCCCATGTCAAATTCTCAACATCCGGCTCATCCACTTAAGCCGCGGTCCTTGCCACTCTCCTCGCATCCTTCCTACTTTCCAACACAGATTCCCACCACTCGCCGACTTCCCTGACTAGCTGAACGGCCACAATACCTACTCTGATGTTGTCCTTGGTGATGTTGAGAGCTCTAAAGAGTTTACGGATTTGAGCTAGCCAATGGTCGGCTACCAAAGGGTCACTTCTAGTCCCATCGAACACTGGTGGATTCCTATGACTAAACTCTCGCATTGCCACCATGGCTCAATCCTCGACATTCTCTCTAGGAGCTTGGTTCAAAAGGTTTGCAGCTGTAAGTGCTGCGATAAGATCCCTAGCGAATTAAGTCTGATTAGGAGGTACACCAGCACCTTGACGGATCCCAGCCCCCGGATTCCCACCAAGATTCTCCCCATGCTGACTGACCTCGTCCTCAGGAGGTACCCCACGACCACGGCCTTGACCACCCCGGTTTCCAACCCCACCTCGTCTAACGCGCGTCCTCGGAGGCATCTTACTACAATGATATAAGAAGGAAAGACTACTAACGACAACAATATAGCTATGAGGTCAAAGCCCCAACTTCCCAACACAGGTCAAAAAGAACTCTACACCACTCTATGATAACAAAAATGCAATGCCACGTAGTTACATGAATGTTAGTCACACAAGCACGCACAAATTATGCTAGAGGGCGTGACATTTTGAACCCATGAGGCAAAACGCCTCCCCACAGTCTCTAGGTGTTCTAAACCTACGCTCTGATACTAAGTTGTCACGTCCTCCATTTTCACGTAAATTATAAGAGATTTTCATAAATAAAACCTTACAATAACGGATACGATACCCAAAAGCTTTCCATATCTCCATACTCATACTCCAAGTCCAAAGAGTCCAAAATATTACATCTTCGGCACAACGGCCCCAAATCAGAATAAACATCAATTGTCAAGAGAGTTTAGACTTTACAAAATACCCCGTGGTCAAAGAATTATCAATTAAGTTACTAATACATCTTCAAAAGAAATTTACAAAGATGCCTAAGTAACTCTACAAAGGTTAGCTCTCAAAAGAGGTGTCCAATGTCCGAGCACTCCAGCCATGCTTGCTACTGATCAGAGTTAGTACCTTAAATGAAATAAGGCTTGAGCTACACCAGCCCAGTAGAAATTCTACGCAAACAATGTATGCAAGAGAAACGTAAGAATGATGATACAATGTGAAACAAAGGTAGCCCAAGCAATAGACAATAGCTATGGTTTGACAATCCAACGAGCTTGATATGGGACTTAGAATACCCCTCAACCTTTAACCATTTCCACTTCTCATGTGTCCAAACCGTGTCGCGTCATGTGTCATGAGCCGAAGCTCCTGCCGGTCCAATTAAGGGATCCCAATACCCCCTGCCAGGCACTATACCCAACGGTAGGTCCTGAAAGTAACCAATGGAGCTTTTCTCCTGCCGGACCAATTAAGGGATTCCGATACCCGCTGCCAGGCACCCACCCGTCGAAGGGTCCTGAATGTTCATCGTTGTGTCAACAAGGATTCTCGCATCTCATAATCTCATAACGTGTCGTTTCAATTTCAACAAGCTCATGCAATAGTCAACGTCCAACTTTGTTGAGTGAGGGAAATGGAATGCCAAGAATACACAACGAACTCAACAAATATGATCAACAATGATATGGGATGATTTGGTGATGTTTGGAACAAGTTAGAAATGATCAGGGATCAAAACAATGGAGTTCGGAACAAAACAGCAAAAACTGTCACTAAGCTCACTGTATCGATACGGGCAAAATCCGTATCGATACGGGTGAGCTTCGAGGCAGAACAAAGAGAATTGTATCGATACGGATTAAGGGCCGTATCGATATAGATGGCTTTTGAGCAGATTTTCTGCAGATTTTAGGGATCTCAACCACAACAACAACTATGACAACCATAAACATGATTCAAGGCAAGGAAAATACTTCTAATACATATATTGAGAGGTAGAATCCCTACCTCGAGGTAAGAGCACAAAACCCAAGAAGATACGAGCCCTAGCTTTCCAAAAACCTTGATCCAACCGGAAAACACCACACCGAGCTCACACAGATGGGATACGGACCACAATATGTGTAGAGGTTGAAGGATTGAAGGTTGTTTTGGTGGGTTTTTAAGTGATTTTTGGTGAGAGAGCAAGAGAGAGAGATAGCCGTTAGGGAGAAGGAGAGGGAGAGGGCGGTGAGGAGAGGGTGGGGGGTTATGTGTGATATTCTCACAGCCTCCCTTATATACACACAAATTCACAAATCACACGTAACACCCTTTCACAAATAATTCTATCACTTTGGCCTCGAATCACATAAACACAATTATTCCACTTTCCCTTCCAATAATTATGCATTTATAAAAATATTAACATTAAAACTAAATGAATTAATTACGGGTCTCCACAACTAGGCTGCACGCACCTTCAAAAACGGCTTGGAAGCTGGCATCAAAATTCTTGACGAACTCGCCATCCGCCCACCCCACGACATGGGCGAGTTGATGCGTGTTGTTGAACAATTTTGTGCTATTGAAGAATTCTATGCGGATCGAGCAGCTCAAGGAATCCCGAGCTCCCCCACCACCTTCCCCCCGACTGCTCCACAGCTGCCAGCACCAATAATCACTCAACAGCCGCAGCCGAAGAAACACGTCAACAACATCAAAGAAGGAAAAAAGCGCTAGTCGAAGGTACATGACTACGTGGCCGAAACCACACACTTCAAAGAGCCCATCTGGTCTTTCTGAAAAGAGATCATGAGGCAACCATGGTTCGAGTGGCTGACGGGCAAGCTAGACACAGACACCGGACAGCCAGATCAAAATCCAAGGAAGAAGTGCTCCTACCACAACGAACTCGGCCATTACACGACCGCTTGCACTCCATACAAGGCTCTCCTGTAGAAATTTGCCTCTCAAGGACATCTCGATCAGTACATTGATCGAACAAAACCACTTGTCCGGCAACCGGCGGGCAACCCCAACCCCAACGAACAGCGGCCGTTGATACATGTTATCCATGGGCCAGTAACAAAGGAGTTCAAAGGCACACTCTGTGCTGAGCTCGATCGCGCTTCCACATCAAAACAGGTACTCTCCGTCGGGTGCGGATCCAAGCGTCAACGCTCGCAAGATGTGCCCAAGTGGACAATCACATTTACCGAACGCGACTTGGAACATGTGCAAACTCCACACTCCAACGCTCTCGTTGTCACCATCCAGATCGCTGTTCATGACGTCAAGCGAGTCCTCATCGACCAAGGTAGCTCGGCTGACGTCATGCATTACGTCCTGTTTAAGAAACTTGATCTCCCAGAATCCGTATTACAACCCGCCGAAGTGCCCCTCATCGGTTTCAACGGAGCACCTGTTTGGCCACTCGGCAAAATCTTTCTTCCCGTCGTCATCGGCTCAAAGACTTTGTCCGTCAAATTCATCGTCGTCAACGCGCTGAGCCCGTACAACGCCATCCTTGGCCGAACCTAGCTCCACGGAATGCAAACCATTGCCTCAACCTACCACCAGGTCGTTCGCTTCATCGGCGCCGATGGGAGGCAAGAAGATCTACGAGGAGATCAGGTAGCTTCCAAGAAATACTACGTTTCAGCCGTCCACAGCTCCTCCAAAGTGAAGCAAGTACAATGGGTTGAAGTCCCAGACATGGTCGTCATCAAGGACGTCGACCAGAAGGCTGAAGACAAAGCAGAAAAAGACTTAGTTAAAATGCCCACCAATGAGGATGGTTCACGCTTCTTCTTACTCGGCTCCTCCCTTAGCGAAGCTGAGCAAGAAGAAATGTTCCAATTCCTCAAAAACAATATGGAAGTCTTTGCCTGGACCCCCAATGAAATGCTAGGGGTTGATCGAATTCATCTGCCATTCTCTCAACATCAAAAAGGATTCAAAACCGGTGGTACAGAAGGCTCGACGCTCAGCACCAAAACACACCAATGCTGTCATCGAAGAGGTCAACCGCCTGTTGGAAGCCAACACCATCCAGGAAGTGCAATACCCAACTTGGCATTCCAACACTGTGGTTGACAAGAAGAAGAACAGCAAATGGCGAGTTTGCATCGACTACACCAATCTTAACGACGCCTGTCTGAAGGATTGGTTCCCACTTCCAAAGATAGACCAGTTGGTCGACGCAACTGCAGGCCATGCTCGGCTGAGTTTCTGTAGACACCTGTGGGCTACCACAGCCCCGGGTGGAATCGGGGCGGCCCGAAAAGAAACGCCTCGCCTTTTAGAATCGATTTGAAAAATTTGAAGAGTCGCCACCCGGATTTGTGGTTTGCCACCTGAGAAACCGTTTTGTCTGAAAATGCTTGATTTGAATTTGAAAGCCAGAGATTGCTTTGGGTTCGGAAGCCATGTTACGAGGGGGGAAGGGTTTTACGGCACTTCCTCCCGACGCAAAGTCGGTCTCTACTAAACGTTTGTGGGATTTTTGAAAAAGATTTTGTTGCATTAAGCAAATAGCAGGTAACCGCAGTTATAACAGGCAAAAAGTGCATGCATGTGCAACTGTACAGTGGATGGATGAAACTGTAAATGAATGAGATGCATGTTAGCAGAAACTGTGGATCTGTCATTGATCTCACTCTCGACTTGGGAGTTCTAATACCCAACCTACAAGCTTTGTTAGTCCAAACAGTAAACGATGCTAATAACAATAAACAGAAATGATTTCAAACATATCAAAAGCTCAGCAGAGGGCTATGATAGACTGAGGTGGGGGTTCAATCTCTTAAGCCATGCTTCCTTGCCACTACACAGTTAAATGTGTATTATTTACACTATGAAAAATCTTATGCATGCAAAGTCACAAGAAGTTTATATGCATATAACAAAGTTTAGACTAGTTTTAAAATTGACAGCATAACGGCTTAACCAAATGCAATAACATAATTTATTTAAGACTAAGAATCAAAATTTATGTTCTGATCTCAAAAGTAAAATGTTCAATTAAGTTTTAAAAATTCAGAGAAAATCAGTTTATAACATGAAATTTCACAAAAATGATCACAAACCACTCAAAATAGGAAAAATTGCTACCGTTTAATAAAAGGAGTATAACTCACTCATTTTTAATCTAATCAAAGCAATATTAGTCTCCAAAGTTAACTAATCCATAGATGTAACTCTAGAAAAGAAAATATAGAGACTCACTTTACAAAACAAAAGCATAAATCTCAAAACAAAATGGGTATTTCCAGATTCGTCGTACACTGGACAGCTTGCAGAAAACAAATCATAACTAATTCATTTTAAATCCGATAAAGTTGATTCCAGCGGCCAAATCTTTCCAACAAAAAGATCTACAACTTACATGAAGGAACCCAAAAATAATTCGTGGTTTAAAAAGGCCAAAGATGGCAAAAACTGAAGCTCAGAAAATCTGTCCTAAAAATTACAACATGTCTTAGCATCCCTTTTGACTTGCATGCTAGCCAAATCAACTAAGATTCAACAAAATGAACTCACAACTAGTATGAGGAACTAGTATGAGCTCTTTGATCCCCCTCAGAAGTGAAAAAAAGCATTGAATAACTTGGAAAAAAACCAAGTTTATACCTTTTTCTTGTTGCTTGGACTATTCTTCTTGGACTGTGCTTCTTGGACAGATTTGGATGCTTGAAAATGCTTAGAAAACAGTAGGAAAATGGAGTTCTAGATGGACTAGAAGTTGGAGGCTTTTGAAGTACTTGAAAGTTGTTTAAAGCTTGTCTTTTGAAAACTCAAAACTTGAGAAATGTTTGAGAGAGGATTGGAGACTGAGATTTGCAGCAAAAAGGGGGGAGAGAGGGACTGATTTTCGTGGCCTTGCATGTAGAATGAAGGGGGTATATATAGGGGAGTAGAAAATCATGGTTTTGCTTTGAAAATCAAATAAAAATGAAAAGAAAATGTTTTGGGGAGAGGAAAAGGCATCATGAGATGCTCTGCTGGCTCAGGCATGCTTGCATACTTAGGTAAGACCAAGTTTGAACGTTGAATGAACTGAAAAAGCCTGAAAAGCCATGGTCAAAGCCAAGCTCAACATGCACTGGTCTGTCAGCACTCCCAAGCGCTCTAGAGTGGTCCCGAGCGCTCTAGAGTGGCTGTCCCGAGCGCTTGGGAGTGTTCCCGAGCGCTCTAGAGTGGCAACCCAACTTCAGAAGGGCGCCACGGACACTCCCGAACTCGGTTTTGGGTGTTTTTCGAAGCGTTGGAAAGCTCGTTGAGTCCTCTTTCTAACCCAATTGGTTTCATTCAAAGTTATTTTATATGCCAAAAAGTGTGCCCATTTTGCCCTCAGGGTGTCGGAAAAAGAAGAGTTTTGGTTTTTAAAAAGTCCAAGAAGTATTGTCCAAGTTCGTCCAAGGCCTGTTTTGATTCATTTTCATCATCGGGGAGCCTCGAGGGCATAAATTAAGGATAATTAATAGGTCCAAATTGGGGTGTCTACAACACCGTATTTTGGACTTTCCAGAATAGTTGTTTACGGTTTTTGATTCCCCGATGACGAATATGGTTAAGAACATCCCGAGATTGTTGGAGTGTTTGAGCTTTGAGCATTCCGAACCTTATCCAAACCCATTCGAACCCCTTTTCAAACCCTTCTAGACAGAATCAAACGGCCTCAGTAAAACCCTACTTGCATGCGCTGGTAATGTGTTGGCGTGCGCTGATAAATTGCCACGTGTCAGTCATCGGCCAATGGGCCAATTGTCACTGGCGCACGCCGGCGTCATCTATAGGCGTACGCCAGTCCAATCCAGTCAATCCATCCCTGTTCACCCACGTGCTCGATACTTTTGTGCCACCCCGACGTAGTCTATAGTTCCCTGATGATTTCGGGCGGGCAGGCTGTCCCCCCCTTTCTCCTGCACCACCTTTCAACTAGTCCCATGCATTTAATGCATGGGAGGCTCCCTCTCTAACCAAACAACTCCTTAACCCAACTGATCCCAGCCCCTTCAGTTCTTCTCTTGCTTATAAATACCCCCCTTGCATTCATTTGCAAGGGGTTACACTCATTAATACTCTCCCAAGTTCCATCTCTCTCTCTAGTTCCCCTTGTTCTTTCTTTCATCCATTGAAGGGAAAAAGGCAGGGAATATCAGTCATACATACCACATTACCACATTCATCCATTACTACTCCCCAAGCTCAAGCTCTAACATCACATCAAACTAAATCCAAGGAATACCATCTTTGTTTCTGTAATCTATTCTGACCCCTGAGGGGCGCTGGCAGGGTCAAGGCTGGTAATCAATACCAGTCCTGGCCCTAAAGCTGGCAAAGGTTCAATGATCGTGTGAGGGGGGTATGTGGCGCGCGCTAGTCATCATATGCCGTACGCCAGTTATGGCTGCGTGACAAGACTGGTGTGGGGATCACAGATCACCCTTTTCCTGCTTATCTTTATTCTGATCACCTTATTGCATGTTAAAAACCAGTTTACTGCTTTCTATATTTTAGAACTGTGTAGTTGTTTATCTGTTATAACTGCTCAGAAAGGCCTCTGGGATCCTTCTGGTCATGTTCCAGAACCCAGATGATGCAAAGCCAAGCATTAGAAAGGTGGCCTAACTGGCGCGCGATCTTCTAGGACTAGCGTGTGCCATGTATGCCAAGAATCCAATGGCTGGCCCTTGCATGATAACTTAGTCCTGGCCTCTGCTTGATCCCCACACTGTTTATGGGGTTTTCTTTTCATTTATTTCCATTCGATCCATATCTACTGCCTGTAACTGTATATTACTGTGATACGGACTGCGTGGTTTGTCCTGGGTGTGCACTGGTCCATTCCAGAGCCTAGAGGGTCGAGCACAAAAGCCGTGAGTTTGGATATACCGGCGCAGACCAGTATAGGTGTGGCACACGCAGGCCATCTCTGCATGCAGTGGCATGGCCAATGCATGCAGGCTTGATCCTGTGTGTGTTACCCCCGATCTGCACGTTCCAGTTTGCTCAAAACGTGCACAGGAGCTTGTTCTCAACCTATTATACTTGCTTAGATCAAACATTCATCACATTTTGTCATCAATGTAAACTTGTTACAGTATTAATCCCCCTTTAACTATTCCCCCGCCCTAACTGGCTAAAACAATGATCAACGAGAGAAAAACGCAAACGTTTTACAAAATGCCTGAGTAGAGACCGATCTCCGAATTGGGCGAGAGGGGTGCCATAAAATCCTTCCCCTCTCGTAACCTCCCGAACCTCAGATATCGAAGGTGACGACGGTCCAGTCTACAAACCTTTTTCAAATCAAACAAATGTGGCAAAACGTTTTCAAAACCGGTTCCTTGGTTGTTTTTCGCAAAACCCGAATGGCGACTCTCATAATTCAACGTTTCGTCGCGCTTTCCAAAACAAAAAGGGCTCAACCCTAATTTTATGAACAAAAATAGAATTTTCAGGGGCGTGTGCCCACAGTGGCAACTCTGCTGGGGATCATTGGATTAATTAACATTTGCAGATTAATACATGAACAAACAATCTTTTAAAAGTCTGTCAAAATAGTACGCTCCGCGCTGTAGACACCTCCCAAACGGAGCACCTCCATACAGATTGATCATTGCTTGTTTGCTTTCCACTTCATACACCAGGATCGCGGATGTTCCCATGGCTAGGAACATCGCCACACGATAACGGTTATCATCAAAATAGAGTCGCCACCTAGTTTATAAAAACTAGGAAAAGAGATAGAGATTTCGAGTACGGGAGCCAAAAGTACAATAAGGGGAAGATGTTAGGCACCCCTCTTTGCCTAGTCGTGAAACTGGCCCATAATTGTTCGACATATGATTAGCATTTGCTTTATTTAATTTTAAACACATAATCTGATTATTTAACCTTTAGCAATTAATAAGGTGAGCCAAAACAGTAATGAAAACATGCATCAAAATAGAAAACAAACTGTCTCAGAGAATGGATCCCTCGGCCGGTGAATGGATGTCACGGCCGAGGAATCCTTCTGGATTGATGTACCGGCCAAAGGATCGAAGACCCAGCTGATGTTCATCCTCACACCAAACTTAAACGATTAACAGAAAATCAAAATACTATGATTAAAGTACAAAAACGTAAAAGAGATCAAACCATAGGCTCTTGGGCCTCACCACTTTGATCCCTCAGTTGCTTGATTGCTTCGGATTGAGGGTGATTGACTGATTTGCTTCTCGAAACCTTAGAGTTAGGGTTTGTACTTCGGGGGTTTGATCGTCAGACTGCGGCTGCCTACAGGAGTTTAGGGCTTTTGTAGTGAGGATATGAGAGATGATTTCTGTAGAGTTTGGAGGTATGAGAAGGAGGAATTGAATGTATTTCATGTGTGTATTTTCGGAGTCCAAAGGCCCCTTTATATAGGCAATTGGTGACTTACTCCGTCCAATCAAAACGCATGATTGCAATTGCAATTGCAATGCAATGCAAACTCTTTGTTGTGATCTCTGAACGTGGCCCGAACGCATCGGAGAGGTAGTGTAGTTGGATCAAACAATCGACAGAACGTTCCAGAGTCTGGAAAATAGATGATCTGGCAGCCGGGCAAAGGATCTAGCGGCCGAGGAAAGGATGTTACGGCCGAAGGATAGATCTTGCAGCCGTGGGATTGATCTCTCAGGGAGATTTTTAGGCAACAGGTTGCTCGGGTAGGGAAATGATGTTAAAGCCGTGAGATCAATGTTACGGCCGGCTATTTGGCTCTAGATTGGGTCCTCTAAGTGGCTCAAAGTTCTTACCAAAAGTCCTAAGGTTCTCAAGAAGTCAATTAGCAATCACTGTATCCATTTCATCATTAGGATGGTCCCCAAGGTGGGACCTGAAATAATCGTTAGGCCAAATTGGGGTGTCTACAGATGCCCCTCTTTGACTGAGCTCAGATAGATTGCGAGACATGTTTGAGTAAGAGTCAAAGCTGTAAAAGCAACTCAATTTGGTCCAACCACTATTCCAAGGGTTTTCGAAAAAGGTTTTTGCTATGGTCGGGCAGGGAGGCTGCCTACGTATTCCACAGGGGAAATTCAGACCAAAGGTAGTTCGGGGGCAATAAAGAAAATAAAAGGTTTGGAGGGTTAGAAACAGAAGACGTACCTCCGGGTTTTAAAAGCCGTAGTGTGACGTACCTAGGCTGAGCCAAGATTTTTGGCGGAAAATAGTTGAAGAAGCGCAGGGCTGCCAAGGGAATTTTTTGTGGAGAGTGTCCTTAGTATTTTGGGGTAGATCAATACACGGCAGGTACATTTGCTTTTCTTGATCATCCTTACTTTGACTGAGGGGAACTCGGTAGAATAGCCTATCCCTGCGAATGAGCTTGATGGAATTGATGTAATTTTGGTGGAATCCAAACCATCTGTTGGGGATGATTCGGACGCCGGTTTTGAGATATAGGGGCGCGAGGCCGGTAACTGGAGCACAGAGCATTGAGATGAGGGAACCGAGGCGCGGAGCCGGTTTGAGGAGCTTGATTGAACCGAGGCATAGAGCCGGTTGCGTTCTGATGGTCTGTTCACGGAGCTTTCACATCATAAGTTTTGACATAGAGCCAAAGGATTGAGGCGCCGGGCCGATCAATAAAACCGAGGCGTTGAGCCGGTTGATTGCAGGGTTGACCTGTTTCATGAATGAGAGAGATATGCAATACATGTATATGATGATGCTGGCGGTTAGATGTGAGTAGATATGGTAATGCAACTGATGCAGACTCGATGTGATGCAATTGATGCTAATGTGCACGGGCCCGTGCGTGTGTGTTTGATATAAACGTCAAGTATAGAACTTGAGAACAGATGTTATCTTGCTGTATATTACGGCATCGAGCCGGTTGAGATAGTGTAGAGCTGCTGAGATTAGGGCTGTTGAGTATTCCATCTTCCATCTTTCACAGGGTTTGATTTGTTCCTCATGCTTGGGATGCTTCTAAGGCTGGTTTCCGCATGCTCGGGATTGTCCCCAAGGCTAGTTCTGAGTATGCTCGGGATTGTCCCCAAGGCAAGTTTTGAGTGTGCTCGGGATTGTCCCCAAGGCTAGTTTCCACATGCTCGGGATGTTTCCAAGGCTAGTTCTTGACCTTATTCCACTTTGACTCCATCGACTTGTTGACCCAAAATGCCACAAGGTTTGTTAAATGCTTTGGCTATTAATGTCGTCAGAGATTTCCATCGCCTCCTTCAACTTGGTGCCATGGGAAGTTCCATCGCCTTGACCGATGGGGTGATCCACACATACGCTCTAGGAGATTTCCATCGCCTCCTTTGGCAAACTCAACTTGTTTTGGGAGATTTCCACTGCCTTTGTTTGATGAGGTGATCCTTATGCACGCCTAGGAGATTTCCTTTGTCTCCTTGCTAGGTAGATTTCCATTGCCTCTACTAACAGGGTGCCTTCCGGAGGCTCAACGCTTTCTGGAAGCTGGCTATACACATACTTTTGGGAGGCTGAACACATATGCCTTCGGGAGGACTTTAGCAATACAAATGCTTTTCTGAAGGGTTGAAGTGTGCACTAGGTTATTGCAAGCTTTATACAGGTGCTTTTTTTTTTTCTTGTTGGCTGTTCACTCAATGTATTAAGTGGAAGCCGTAGGATTCTTTCGCTGGCCTGGAAGTGGCGAGGCTACTTAGCTTCAAGATGTGAGCTCGGGATAGCTAAAGTAAGCACTGCACTGTTGAGATGGAACCTGCTGAGCGTGAGGCTATGCATATGGCGAGGCCTGAGTGTAGAGTTGCTCGGAGTTCTTGAAAAGCTAGATAAGGCCACAAATACGACAAGGCACGTGTATGGTGCTACTGAATAGCAAGTGTGAGGCTTCTGATTTTATGAAGGCAGAGCTGCTAAGATGGAGATGAAAGCCTGAAGCAAGGAGCTATGGAGATGTGAAGTGCGAAGCGACTTTAATGCCGTTGGCATGGTGCCATTTGTAGAGTTTGCTCTGGACTAGTTACGAGGCTATCTTTCAGCTTCTTTGACTTGGATTTGTCGGTCATAGATAAAAAGCTTGGTATGGTCGGTTCAAGGGCCGAAATCCAAGAGAATCCTGTAGACACCCCAATTGGGCCTAACGATTATTTCAGGTCCCACCTTGGGGACCATCCCGATGATGAAATGGATACGATTATTGCTGATTGCCTTCTTGAGAACTTTAGGACTTTCGGTAAGAACTTTGAGCCACTTAGAGGACCCAATTCAGAGCCATATAGCCTTTCAGACAGAAATAAAGAATCCTAGGAGAATCTATCTGCCGGCCGTAACATTGATCTCACGGCCTTAACATCTTTTTCTCACCCGAGCAACCTGTTGCACAAAAATCTCCCTGAGAGATCCATCCCACGGCCGCAAGGTTGATCCTTCGGCCGCTCAATCCATACCTCGGTCGCCAGATCCTTTGCTCGGCCGCCAGATCACCCTTTTTCCAGACTCTGGAACATTCTGTCGATTGTTTGATCCAACTACACTACCTCGCCGATGCGTTCAGGCCACGTTCAGGGATCACGACGAAGAGTTGGAATTACATTGCAATTGCAATCGTGTGTTTTGATTGGACGAAGTGTGTCATCCCTTTGCCTATATAAACACCACCATACACAACGAAATTAATCAGATCTACACCTTCTCAAGCCACGATACTCTGCTAAAATACTCTCTTAAACCCTCTCTACAAAAGCCCTAACCACCCGAAGGCAGCCACCAATCCGGCGATCAAACCCCGAAGTCTCAAACCCTAACCCTAGGGTTTCTCAAAGAAGCAATCAATCAATCCCGATCAGATCCGAAGCAATCACGCTATTGAGGGATCAAGGTGGTGAGGCCCAGGGGCCTGTGGTTTGATTTATTTATCATTTTTATGCTTAATCGTAGTGTTTTGGTAATCCGTTAACTTTTTTGTCTGGTGTGAGGAAGAACACCAGCCAGGGCTTCAATCCCTCGGCCGGTACATAAAATCAGCCTGATTACTCGGTGTCGAGATCCATTCACCGGCCGAGTAATCAATCTGTTGGCACAGTTTTGCTTTATTTCCTGCTTTCCAATCCTTGATTTACTTATCGTCTCGGTTCACCTTATTTATTGTTTAAAGGCATAAAAACAGATTACGTGTTTGAATTAGATAAAGCATGTATATGTCTTATGTTGAATGATTATGGGCTAGCCTCACGGCTAGGCAGAAAGGGGTGCCTAACACCTTCCCCTTTCTGTACCTTTGGCTTCCGTATCCACAATCTCTATCTGTTTTCCTAGTTTTAATAAACTGGGTGGCGACTCTGTTTTGATGATAACCACTATCATGTGGCGATGTTCCTAGCCATGGGAATGTCCATGATCTTGGTTTATGAAGCAAGAAACCAAACGAGCAAAACAAACGATATCCAAACTGTATGGCAATGCCCCGTTCGGGAGGTGTCTACAGTTTTCTGGCGACTCTGCTTCGGACATGAGAGCCATAACCAAAAAGTTCGACATAAGACTAATACATGCCTTATTTAATTCATTTATCATATGCATCGAGCAGGCAAGGCTCGTTGAGTTCACCTAATACCCCGGCATGACACGGGCTATGTTAGGGGTTCCAGCAAACTCCACAGTCACTTGTACCTATTGGTATATCAAAAAGGAAATCACCCAATCACCGCTTATAATGGGCTGGCGAAAGGACTGGTGCCCTTTGACAACGGAGCACCCTGAGACTACCTAAACCTTACATGTGTTAGAAAGCCATAGAACCTATCAAACTAAGACAGGAACCTACAAGTTAAGGAAATTCCCTGCATTTTGTTTCCCAATTCTTTCTCACACCCTGTATCATTCATTGTTGTAACAATCTCTTTCTGTGCAGAAGGGTTGGGATTTTCAGCCCGAATCCTAACCCTCTACAACCAAATACTGACATGCAAGTATTTTTACTTTTAAAGCATGCACGATAGGTAGATCAAAGAAGCAACTTCAGCCAGTTTTATACTCTTACAACACCCGAAGCTCCGTCAAACAGAGGTCTTTATAGCCATCTCGCCTGTCATCGCCATCTATCAAAACACCTTCACCGCAACGGTCCCAGTCACTTCCTGTGACCTCGCGGTTATCTTCTCAGCAAATCCAATCTTTTACTTGATCCCAAGCTTTACCAAGCAACCCCCCTGCTTCTGTCCCAAGGATGGTAGACAATGACACTACCATCGCCGAGCTCCGAGCCCGAATTGCCTATTTGGTGGCCGAAAAAGCAGCAAGGGATGCTGAAGACAAGAAAGATGAGGAAGAAGCAGAAAACCCCCCGTGAAGTGGTATTGGTAGGAAATTCAGAGTTAACCAAGCAGGTTAAGGAGATTAAGCATGTTTTGGCCCGTTCACAAGGAAATCAAATTCTGGATTTTGAAGGACTTTGCCTCTTTCCAGACTCTTAATTGCCCGAGAAGTTCAAAATGCCAAACATCGAGAAGTTTAATGGAACTGGCAACCCTACCAGCCATGTCCGCCATGTCATTAACACCCTGAAGCCGATAGGCTTGAACGATGTGCTCATCGCTCAACTATTCCAAAGAACTCCCACTGGAAGTGCTCTCGACTGGTTCCTCACTTTGGAGTTTGAACACTATCACACTTGGCATGAAATCGGCAATGCTTTCATTAAGCAATATGCATACAATGTCCAAGTTGAGCTGACTACTCGAGATTTGGAGATGACCAAGCAAGAGTCAAACGAGGACTTTGTTACTTTCGTGGCTAGATGGAGGGAAAAGGCTGCCAAGATGAAGAACCGCCCCTCTGAAGAAGATCAAGTGAGGATAGTTGTCAAGAATCTGCAATCCAAGTATCTCAAGCATATCTACACCCAGGCCATCACTGATTTCAAGCACTTGCATACTACTGGGTTGCAGATTGAAGAAGGGCTCAAACTGGGACTCATTGGGAAAGAAGAAACTCCTCCACCCAAAAAAATCTTCTCAACTCCTACATCTAATGCCTCCGTCAACACTCTTAACTCAGCCTTACCACAAGACCCTTTCCAAACTAGCCCATCCCAAAGCTCAAACCGGCCTCGCCGTTACTTTAACCCCCTCTACATGACCCCATCTCAAGCCTTAGTAATTCTAAGCCGTCAAGGGCATCTCAAACCCCTGAATAACCCACCTCCTCAGCCACCTTATGGTCCAAGCTATGACGCCAATAAACAATGCACTTACCACCAGCACCCTGGGCGTGAGACAGACAGACCGCTGTATGCGTCTTTATCATGACATCCAAGATCTCATCGACAATCAAACCATAAAGCCACCCAAACCCAATGTACAAACCAATCCACTCCCTACCCACAATGCTGAACCACCGCCTCAAAGCATCAATCTTATAAACCTCTCCAGTAACTCCACATATAATCCTCCCCAGTACATCACCCAAACCCAACCATCCCTCACCATTCCCGAAGATGATTTTCCTTATATCTATGCAATTGACGATGGAGATTGGTGGTTGGAAATGGACCAAGCTTTGCCAAGTGATTGGGAAGTTGGGAGGATCGAACCTGCTGATCCTTGGGGTGTTCAAGAAGAAGAGATAGGTCATCTCACCAGAAGTGGAAGAGTATACAAACCTCCCAAACTAAGTGGAGAGGGCTCAGCCTCAACACGAGTAATGGAAGAAGAAGAAGAGGACAGTCAAAGGATCGAACCTAAGGAAGATAGAGTGCTAAGACAATTGAAGAAAATCCAAGCCGACATCTCCATTTGGGGATTGCTTATGTCGTCCTATGAACATCGCAATTCCTTCTTCAAAACCTTGGGGAAAGCTAAAGTTCCCATTGACATCACCCCTGAAAATTTGGTAAGCTTCATAACAACGTCCAAAGCCCTGAAGCCAACAATAGCCTTCACTGACAAGGGCCTACCTCCGGAGGGCCTTGCACACAACAAGCCTCTCTATATTTCTCTCAAGTGCCTCACTAAATGGATCCCATTAGTCCTGGTGGATAACGGGTCCGCTTTGAATGTGTGCCCTCAAAGGACTCTCGACAAGCTAGGAGTCAATACTGCTGATATACGCCCTTCTAGCCAAGGTGTAAGGGGATATGATAATTCAAAGAGGAGAGTGGTTGGGTGTGTTACCCTACCACTAGAAGTGGAGAAGATTAAGAGAGATGTGGAATTCCACGTGATGGACATACCAGCCACCTTCAACCTCTTGCTAGGAAGGCCATGGCTACATGACACTGGGGCAGTACCTTCCACTTTACATCAAAAAGTCAAGTTTGCAGCAGATGGAAAGGTCATCACCATCCTAGGGGATTCATCAATCGGAACCCATTTCGACACAACTGTACAAGAGGTAGGAACCGAAGAAACTTTCCTTACTGGATTCAGCCTTAAAGAAGCAACTGCTGTGCAAGCTCTGATGGCCGAAAGAAGCTTCTAAATAAGCGGCCCTGCCATACGGATGATGAAGAAGCATAACTACTGTCCTGGGTTGGGTTTAGGCAAAAGGTCACAAGGCATCCCACAAATGATTCATCCTCCGCATAATCAATACGCCTTTGGTCTTGGCTACACCCCGACAGAAGCCGAAATAGAGAAGAAAAGAAACATGGAAAAAGCTAAGGCAAGAGGAAGTAGGATCAAAGAAGAGAAACTCATGGTCCCAAAAACACTCAACGGTTGGTTTGTAAGAGAAGGAGAAGACTTCCCATTTTGTGGTTTCGCAGAAACATGGGAAGATGAAACTACCAAGCAAAGGTATCCTGGAATGCAAATTTTTTTTGATCAAGAATGGACTGACAGTGATATGGAAGAAGAACCAACAAATTCTCCTCCGGTTACTCCCAAAGATTGGATTGAGGTGCTGGCTGAGTTTGACCTAAAGATTCTGTTTGGCAAAGAAGAGGGTGAAGAAGAGTATGAAACTGCGAAAGGCAAAGAAGCAACTCCTGAGATGCTACAGTAATTGCATGGCATGGCAAAAACATTACTTTTATTTCCTGAGTCAAGCTAGGACATGTTTTAGGCCCCTGTTTGGGCATTTTCTATAACTAAACTCCCATTTTATCTTTATGCTTTATGCTTAATGAATGATTCAATTCTTCGAAATGCGATAACTATACACTGCAATCTCTTTGCCAAGAAAAGAGGATGGTAAGAATCAAATTCTTTGTGTTGCTAACAAAAAGAAAGAAGGGACGAACCCTGATTACTTAGAACTAGGTTTTTGTCAAAACTTAGGAAGATGACGCTATCTCCGTGAGAACACTTAGAGTTAGCTTACCTATTATGAAGGTACAAACACAAAAAGGAGATTCAGAAGGGCATCTCCATCAAATTCCTTTCCAAAGTGAGGCTCATCAAATACAGAAAGTCATTTGTGAGAAAAAAATGCTCGTTGGGTGACCAAACAACCCAAACAAAAATAAGAGCAAAGCCTGCTAGGGCAAGAAAATGTAAAAATGCAGCCTAGGCAAAAGTTAAGGCATTCAAAAGCTCGCTAGGGACTCAACCTCCATCAGGTAACCTTGGCAAAATCAAGGGCATGTGAGAAGAAAAACCAAGAGTGGAAACCCAACCTCAAAGGTGGTAATCTTGGAACTACGTAAAAGGCCTGATTCCCTGATTGGGATACGTAGGCAATCTCACATTGAGATACGGCCCAAAAATATTTGGAAAGAAGGAAAAACATCCACGGGTTTGTACTCAATGATAAGTATAGCTAACCCTGCGTATTGAGCTCACAAAAGATGAGTTAGTCATTTTTCAAGGGATTGGCAAAGACAAAAAGTCACGAGAATCATTGCTTGTCCTCTCTGACTCAAAAGTCATCAACATAAGGGACGAGATATCCCAAAATCCCATAGCATGGCAAAGAGATTGTGGGGGTAGCAAAAGCAAATCAAAGATATGAATTTGGTTTAAGCACAAAAGGAAAAGAAATGCCACTTGGCTAAAGGCAAAAAGTCCAGCTTCTTTAGGAATTAAGAAGTAGCGGCCGAAGAATGTAATCCTCGGCCGAGTAATCCATTCCTCGGCCCATGTTTCAATCTGCTTTCAAACCATAACATACAAATTTGAAGTATCTCGGGATGAAATACAATATTTGTCCAAAACATGCTGAAGTTGCTTCATAAAAATACGATATCATTATCTGTCTTGGGACTTACAAATACAGGTACGAAGCAAAAAAAAGAAAAGCTACTGCCCACGACCCCTCTTGGGTGCATGACGTGAAGAAGAAGGACAAAACCGCTCAGGAACTTGAACACTAATCCTCTGTCCTTCATCAGCATCGCCAACTCCGGCACCAGCCCCAGCACCCCCATCAGCATCTCTAGCTCCAGCACCCACTCTAGCACCTCCATCACCAGCCCTAGTGCTCCCACCCTCACTGACTCTAGCACTCTGGGTAACTGACACCGTTAGTACCTGCTCTGCTTCAAGCTGCAAAGAACAGAATACGGACATTCAGGTTCACACAGAATACGGGTTGGAAAGAGAAAAAAATCAAAGGATATATACCGCAACTATCCGGCTCCGCTGCCGTCGAACCAAGGTCTCTGCACTCTGAAATGCATGCAGCCACTCCTGAACAACATCAGTAGGCACCTGTGGAAGAAATAGTCATATATATGGCAAAACATGGAAGCTATAGAGACCAAAGTAAAAGCCCACAATGGTCACCTGTGAAACCCCGGCAGGAAGTACATACAACTGAGAAGCACACGGTGTCAGCGGCAGACGCTCCTCTTCTCCATTAGCATTGTGGAAAGAGACAAAACTGGGAGCCCGTGGCCAGACAGGAGCAGCGACAGCAGCAGCAGTAGCAGTAGCAGTAGCAGTAGCAAGCTGGCCCAGCAGAGCCAAGCAAAAGGCTGAATAATCCCCCGCCTGGAGAAAACCCATAGTCGACTGCCTCTTAGGAGCAAGAAGTAAACCCTCACCCGTCAAGAGATGAGTCGACCTCATGCCAGCTGGAGGAGGAAGAGGAACAAGCTGCAACGCCTCTAAGCGTGGGAAGTACTGACTCGCCACCCTCTCCTCGAGATACCAAGCTCTCGAGAAAGGCCCCTCCAAGAGGAAGTGCTGGCTGTCTAAAGCCCGAGCAGAGGTCAACTCTAAAGGAGCATCGTCGAGTAAGGTCCCCCAGGGATCAAAACGCACCTGTCATGGGTAAGATGATATCAATACAACAAAATGGGGGAATTATACAAAGTCAAGAGAAGTAGGGGGTATCCTACCTGGTCCACTGTCAAACGATCCAAGACTCGCCTCCAGGCTAATAGGTCCATAGCAGGCGACCGCGTCTTCCGAACCCCTTTCAACCAACGGGCCACCCGTGGAACGAATCTAGTCTCTCCATGCCTAGTCGAGGAGGGAATTGCAACAAATGCTCAAAAGCCCAAAGCTGCAAACAGAGACCAAAGATCAACACAAGTTACAAAATTGAAGCGATAAAGAAATAACAAGAAAGCTGGAACAAATACCTCGAGAACACGATGGTGCCCACCCAGTGAGAGGCTGACGCCTCGAGAACAAGCACTCAGGTGCCCATACAACGTAGCCAGAGCAGGAGTCCCCCAATCGAACTCTGCTATAGTCTCCAAATTGACCAAAGCGGCCAAAAACTGGACATGCACCGAGTTCTCCTTATTGCAAAACAGAGTCTGCCCGAGGGGGTAAAGGAGGAAAGCTCGTACTAGCTGGGAAAGAGATACCTCTGTCTAAATTCCCGCACGATCAAACTGCTCCCGAAGCCAGGAATAGGTGATGTGACCACTCTCGGACACGGTAGGGGTCTTCCCCAAAAGGTAGTCAAAAGCATCCTTACGCTCATGGATCCGTGGATCAATGGGAAGAGGGTCACCACCAACTCTCAGGCCAGTCAACAAAGCAAAATCACCTGGAGTAATCGTCATCTCTCCAGCCTCCGGGAAATGGAAGGTGTTGGTAGTATCCCACCACCGCTCCACTAGCGCCATGGTCAGTCCCAATTCAGCTTTTGGAAGATGGAAGCCCAGTATCAACTGCTCAAAACCAGCCAAAGCAACTGCGTCCTTCGCATCCTGAGGAAGCCTCTCATACCACTCATATACCTGGGGACCGCTTCCCCACATGCGCAGTTTTTCATTTACCTGTAAATTACAAGAAAAGATCAACAAATAACAAAAACGCCTAAACAGGGGGCGAACATTAAAAGTTCAATTTCAAATTTCAAACATCAGACATGGCTTCATAAATCCTAATACAAACAAAATTATTTGCAGGGAAAAATTTACCTTCCGGTTGGTAAAACCGAAGTGCTGCTCTGGCCGGTGCAGAACCTCAGCCGAAACATCGCTGAGAGGAGGACGGTATCGTAACGAACTGCCACCCCCGATAATGTGAACAAAAGGGGCATACGTGGCAGCATCAAACGGCGGCAAAGCACTGCCACCCACATCAGAAGCAGTCTCGAACTCGGCATTGGAGGGATTCGGTTGCGAAGAACCCCCTCCAACTGTCGGCGTACGCCGACTTGAGTGAAGCACGCGGGTACTCGAGACCCCGCCCAGAACCGTGGCCTTGACGGCCGGTGCTTTGCCTATATCCCTCGGAACAGCGGTAGAAGATGAAGGAGCACCGGTGGTGGTGTCAACCGGAGGAGAAGGCGACGAGGAAGCCATGACAGCCAAGGAAAATGGCAGTCGGAACCGTGGTGGTCGGAAAAACGACGGCGGCGGGAGGACGGCGGTGACTGGAGAAAAAAGGGCGGAGGAAATCGCTCGGATAGGAAGAGAGAAGAGGAAGAGAAAGATCGAGTAAAGCCGTGAGATCAAATGAACTTAACTTAAATCGATTTTCTGACTTTTGGCTTTCTCACGGCCGAAACATCGATATCTCAGCCGCCAAATCCATTACTCGGCCGAAGGATCAATCTCTTGGCCCCTTAATCGATTCCCCTCAGCAGCAGTGGACCTTGCCCAGTGCACCAACTCAAGCTATTATGAAGTTTTGGGTCCATGACCAACAAAACCAATGATCAAATCAGCCTTGGGGGCATACCCAAGCACAAGGAAGCTCTCCCCTCACCAAACACAAAAAATTCACAGCTGCTAGTCACTTGATCACCTGGGATTGTCAAAATCCAAGCTCCGGCCCCACTATCACTTGCAATACCAATAGCTCAAAACTCGCTATCTAGCCATTCAGCAGCCCTGAGCTTATCAAGCATCATATCTGTTAGCCATTCCACAGGCTCCATCCCCCATATTCGACCCTTTCAGCGGCTCCACGCCCGTACCAATCATCTCAGTGGCTCCGTGCCCATGTCTATCAAACTTAACAGGCTTAATGCCTATTATCTCAACGGCTCTAAGCCCGTGTTCATTAACCAACTCGCAGCTCCATGTTCATCATTACTTCAATAGGTTCCACGACGTAACAAATATCTCAGCAATGCCGTGCTTTTTGCACCATCATCAACTCAGCAGCTCCCCGCTCAAGCTCACTATCTATTCAGTAGCCCTATGTCTGCCTCCATCAATGGCTCCATGCCAAATACTATCAAACAAATTCAGCGGCTCCACGCCCGTACCAATTATCTCCCAGCTCCAAGCTCGCAATCACTCAGTGGCTTCGTACCTATGTCTATCAACTCAACAGGCTCCACGCCAATCATCTCAGCGGCTCCGAGCCCATATTTATCATTTCAGCAGCTTTAAGGCTCCACGCCTATCACTTTAGCGGCTCCAAGCCCACTACCTTAAACTGGCTCTATGCCGTAAACAGCTATCTCAATAGGCTCTACGCCGCTCCAATCAAGACAATTCTCAAGCTCTACGCTTGAATGCTGAAAATCCAACATTTTGAATGCTCGAAGCTCTTCGAATACCCAACCACTGTGTACTGGATGCTCAAGTTCTACACGTAAATGCTCAAGCTCTATGCTTGGATGCCCAACCACTACTACTAGATGCTCAAAACCTGTACTTTGAATGCTCGGATTCTGCCGTCCGAATGCTCGAGCTCTACGCTCTGAATGCTCAAGTCCAGAACTTGATAGAAGCTCCATGCTTAAATCAAACACACATGCACGGGCCCGTGCACATTTGCATCAATTGCATCACCATTATCACATCGAGTCTGCATCACCATACCTAACCAATATCATCACATACATATTCTGCACATCTCTCTCATTCATGAAATAGGTCAATCCTGCAATCAACCGGCTCCGCGCCTCAGTTTTTATTTGATCGGTCCAGAACCTCGATCCTTTGGCTCCACGCCAAAATTTATGAAGGCAAAGCTCCTTGAACTATCAACCGGCCCTGAGCCTCAGTTCCATCAAAGCTCCAACATCTCAGGCTCTCGCCTTAAGATTAAACACCAGCTCGGCGCTTCGGTTTTATCTCTCCAGGCTCTCGCCTTGTGATCAAAGCCAGCTCCGTGCTTCGGTTTCCTCAAAAAGCTCTACCGGCTCCGTGCCTCGGTTCCTTCATCCTAATGCTCCGTGCATAAGTTACTGGCCCTGCGCCTCCCAATATGTCAAGAATTGGCATCCAACTCATCTCTATACTAAGGACGCTCTCCGCAAAAGCATCCCCGGCAGCCCCGCGCTCCTTCAACTACTTTCCGCCAAAATCCTGGCTTAGCCTAGGTACGTCGCACTATGGCTTTTAAAGCCCAAAGGTACGTCTTCTATCTCTAACCCTCCAAACTTTTTCTTTTCTTATTGCCCCGAACTACGGTTGGTCTGAATTTCCCATGTGGAATAGGTAGGCAGCCTCCCGGCCCGACCAAAACAAAAACCTTTTTTCAAAAACCCTTGGAATAGTGGTTGGACCAAATTGAGTTGCTTTTACAGCTTTGACTTTTACTCAAACACGTCTTGCGATCCGTCTGAGCTCAGTCAAAGAGGGGCATTTGTAGACACCCCAATTTGGCCTAACGATTATTTCAGGTCCCACCTTGGGGACCATCCTGATGATGAAATGGATACGATTATTGCTGATTGCCTTCTTGAGAACATTAGGACTTTCGGTAAGAACTTTGAGCCACTTAGAGGACCCAATTCAGAGCCATATAGCTTTTCAGATAGAAATACAGAATCCTAGGAGAATCTATCTGCCAGCCGTAACATTGATCTCACGGCCTTAACATCTTTTTCTCACCCGAGCAACCTGTTGCACAAAAATCTCCCTGAGTGATCCATCCCACGGCCGCAAGGTCGATCCTTCAGCCGCTCAATCCATACCTCGGTCGCCAGATTCTTTGCTCGACCGCCAGATCACCCTTTTCCAGACTCTGGAACGTTCTGTCGATTGTTTGATCCAACTACACTACCTCGCCGATGCGTTCGGGCCACGTTCAGGGATCACGACGAAGAGTTGGAATTACATTGCAATTGCAATCGTGTGTTTTGATTGGACGAAGTGTGTCATCCCTTTGCCGATATAAACACCACCATACACAACAAAATTAATCAGATCTACACCCTCTCAAGCCACGATACTCTGCTAAAATACTCTCTCAAACCCTATCTGCAAAAGCCTTAACCACCCAAAGGCAGCCACTAATCCAGCGATCAAACCCCGAAGTCTCAAACCCTAACCCTAGGGTTTCTCAAAACAGCAATCAGTCAATCCCGATCAGATCCGAAGCAATCAAGCTACTGAGTGATCAAGGTGGTGAGGCCCAGGGGCCTCTGGTTCGATTTATTTATCATTTTTATGCTTAATTGTAGTGTTTTGGTAATCTGTTAACTTTTCTGTCTGGTGTGAGGAAGAACACCAGCCGGGGCTTCAATCCCTCAACCGGTACATAAAATCAGCCTGATTACTCGGCCGTGAGATCTATTCACCGGCCAAGTAATCAATCTGCTGGCACAGTTTTGGTTTATTTCCTACTCTCCGATGCATGATTTACTTACCGTCTCGGCTCACCTTATTTACTGTTTAAAGGCATAAAAACAGATTACGTGTTTGAATTAGAAAAAGCATCTATATGTCTTACGTTGAATGATTATGGGCTAGCCTCACGGCTAGGCAGAAAGGGGTGCCTAACGCTTTCCCCTTTCTGTACCTTTGGCTTCCATATCCAGAATCTCTATCTGTTTTCCTAGTTTTAATAAACTGGGTGGCGACTCTATTTTGATGATAACCACTATCATGTGGCGATGTTCCTAGCCATGAGAATGTCCATGATCTTGGTTTATGAAGCAAGAAACCAAACGAGCAAAACAAACGATATCCAAACTGTATAGCGATGCCTCGCTCGGGAGGTGTCTACAAATCCTGCAATCCACATTTGAATAGTTTAGAAAATAGCAATGGATAAGAAAATAACATGCAACAGGCTTGGAGTCGACCACGGGCTGAAATCTTTTTATGCTGACTGCTAGGGGTAGGACCACCACACTTAAAGAACCCTAGTTCAAAAGCTTGAACGATTGCGGGTGACGTAGTTTGCAACATGACATATATGTATATTAATTTGAGTATTTAGAAAGAAATAAAAGACCCCTGTTTTAGGCAATGGATGCTTGATTCTAGCTTAACTGTGCGTGACAATGACAACCTAATTGCCCCTAGCACATAGATATGCAATATATGTGACAATGAATATGAATGCAATGCTTCTCTTGCTGCTTGACAGAGGTCTTTGGCATGCTCTCGACTGTGCCATATGACAGTCCCTCATGAAAAGGGTTAAAGCATTGGTACTTCTTCCAGAACTAAGCTCTTCGAAGGAATATCTCTTCATTGCCCCTTGCTTCCTACCTGCAAACTTGTTAGCAAACCATGCATATCAACTAAGGGCGAGACAGTTTCACACTTGCTACCCCTGATGATGGTCACGATGATCATGCTTAAGTACGCTTGCTAAGGATCGATGAATTTTGTTTGGAAACATTTTGCTGGTAACAGCAATACTCTTGCTTGAAATAAGAACTCCTCATGTTTGGAGTTAGTGATATGCAACTAAGGTGACTACTTCCTCTAGCCATTGTTTTTAGGGTCAAGAGATAAGTGCATATGACAGGTTGATGATGACATGCAATGCATTTTTGGACATCTTAACTTTCACGTATTCCAGCCAATGCTTTTCTTTGATCTAGGGAAACCGACAATGACTTTAAACTAGTCAAATGACTATGACAAAACAAACTACAATGCTCTAGCGACACTGCTGAAAATATTGTTTGGCCCAGGGCCCATCTTGCTACACCCCTCATGAAATGAGAAACTCAGATTATCTCCTCGAAAGTTTGTAAAAGCAATCGTGCTTATATTACTGGGTCAAGAATGTTTAGGATAAAATTAACTTTGAAAACTTTTCCTCAAGGATTTCAAAATCATACCATTCCATCAATCATGCTCCATATTCATAGCACTCAATTTGCCATGAGCCATAGCTTCACAAACCCATGCCCCAATCATTTTAGGTCAGTTTTTTGAGTCGATCGTCATGAGTTGAATTGTTGAGTGGCTATCCTCACGGGAGGTTGGATACTTCTGAGAGGAGAGTAGAGGAGGGCATAGTCGTGCCCCTCATCCCATGTGATTCTTCATGATGTGTACCTTGCCAAAGTGATACATACTACAAGATGTTTGCTTATCATGTCACTTTTTGTTTTTTACACTGGTTATGCCCCTAGTGCCTAGGACCCTGCTGCTAAGTTGTGTTTCTCAATCTGAGAGGACTTGGTTATGGACCATAATATAGGCTTGGGGGTTTTGGCTTAAGAAAAGAAATGGATGTAAAGGCTCAAACCTAACTTCTACTCACGCTTGGGTTTTAAAAGCTAGCAGCCATCTTCAACATTCTTATCAACTCTTGTTGTTTCTTGCCTCACTTTGTGCCTCACTTTGTGTGAAAGAGTTATTTTCTTCAAAAATGTCCTTTATATGTATTGGAAGAAATGTTTCCTTCAGAATGCCCCTTGTATGACGGGGAGCTCATTTCTTTCATTTGATTTTTCTTTCATCTCTCCTTATATTTTTTTCTGTTTGCCCCAGTGTAGGGGATGGCTATCTAGCAAGCTTTTCAAAGAAATTATCCAGAGGTTCAACGTGGCTAGCAAGGGATAAGTGTTTGGGATAGAGAAATGAATGCCTCTCTTCATCTTGAATCATACGACAAAGTGGCAGGAATCCTAGCCAAGAGATTAAGAGCTTTGATGCTCAACCAAGTGGATTTTCTAAGTTTGAGGACAATCCTTTGTGACACATAACAGATTGTATGAAAACATGGCCGATTTTTCACTTCTCTTCTCTTTGTTCATGCTCTAATTTTTGCCTAGACCGCCCTTGCAGGTTTTCAATCTAGCGAGCTCATTTTTCTTCTCCTCTCTTTTTTTTTTCTCTTCATCTTTAATAACATGATTTGCTCACAAGTGATCTCTGTGAGAGTGCATAAATGTTTCACCTCCTTAGCTCGGCAGAAATGACGTGGGTCATAGTTTTGAAAACTCATTTTTGCATTTGACAGCTCGAGTGATTTATGATGTGTTTCAAAAAGATATCATGAGATCACCTTGAAATCCCTAATGACTGTTTTCAACATTTAACGTTATCATGAGCATTCTATAGCGGCAACTTAGCACAAGAGAAAACATTCTCAAAATTGTGCCCGACCATAAGGTGCCTACGTATCTCAAAAAGAGAATCAGGCCATTCGTAGTTCAAGTTTGAAGAGACTCTCATTTTAGGTCCACATTTCATGCTAGGTGGAATAAGCGGACTTACGACCAAAATAAACTCAAGACATAGAGCTTTTAAAAAGGAAACAAATATGGACCAAAATAGTAGCCAAAAATAGCTAGATAAGACTCCTCAAAAGATTGACTCTTAGCCTAAGACGTGACAGGCATGGATGCTGCTGCTGCCCAGTGATTAAACTCAGCTGGATCAATTTTCTTTTAATCGATGAGGTCTTGGATCGCATTCTTGAGAGCCCCACATCCTCTGATAGAGTGACCATTTACTTGGTGGTACTTGCAATACCCTTCGCCTTTTTGTATAAAGTTTGGAACTGCAACGGCTTCAATACCCCTTTTGCTTCCAAGATACAGAACACCTTTCCCAAGTTCACTACAAGAGGAACAAAGTTTCTCTTTTGCCTACGGTCGAGATGAGATCCCACCAGTTTATCATTACTGTTGCTTATGTTCATCTTACAGCTATTTTTCTCTTTGGGAGGTTTCTGGTTTACATCGACGATATCGAGAAGAAGTTGCTTCTCATGTTGCTGCTGCACATCATCCACCACCATTTCAATTTGGTTATCCTTAATGGGATAAGTTTCTTTCTGAGCTGCCCTTTTCATCCATCTAGTAGGGGGAGGTGGAGGTGGAGCTTGTGGAAGACTTCTTTGCAAACTGTGAACAATGGTGGCTAGGGCAGCCACTGATTCAGCCAATACATTAACTTTAGCGACCAGAGCTTCAATCTTCTCGTCAGCCATTGCTATCACGTTTGTAGGGAGGTAATCCCGAACAGGTACAAAGAGTGGCCCGAACACGTGGTACGTGGGGCCCAGAATAAATGTAGACGGAGTACCCGCCGTGCAGTACAGTGAACGGCAGTGAGGACCAGGGACACGAGGGGTCCCAGGTCCAAGATACCTGATCAGGGGTATGGTCCAAAGAGCAAGGGTAGTTGTTGGACCAGTCGCATGCTAAGGGGACCAATGGTTTGAGACATCATTGGTCCAGATAGGCTGTTTGGCAACGAGGGCGAACAGAGGCGGCAATTTGGAGGAGGTGCCAGAAGGCGCTCTAAAGGGGTCCAGAAATGGTAATTCCCAGTAAGGAAACGAGATCTGGAGGAGATACCCAACGAGAATGGGGTGAACGGCCAGCTTTGGAAAGAGTTCCTAAAAGGTCTAAAAGGAAATATGCAGTTAAGGGAATGAGAATCCCTGATATTCTGGGTTCCCTTTATGAGAAAGGAAACTTAGGGCAGCAAGATGGCTTGGACAGCAAGTAGACATGGGTCTATAAATATGAGGTAAACCTAGAGGTAAAGGTATGCAATTCCTGGCTATTGGCCTATTACTTACTGAGAATTAAGGTTTCACTAGTACGAGATACTAACTTTGGCATCGGAGGGCCTTTGCCACGAGACGGCAAAGGTGCGCTCACCTTTTGTTTGTTTTATAGGCCCAATTCCAGCGGTGTGCTAGGGTTCCGGCGTAGCGATTTGGTGTGGTTCAAAGGCTCTTTCGTTTTCCTGCACTTACAATTGGCGCCGTCTGTGGGAAACGAAAGAGATCCCTTTGAAAAAACGACCATGGCGGAAGAAGATCCAAAGACTCCACTTGATGCAAACAATCAGCTGGGTGGGGGAGGTGACAAATCCCCATCAGATCCTCCGAGGAAGCCCGACGGTGGGCGTGCGGGGAGGACCACGAGCAAGGAACGCCCCCTGGCAATCCATGGCGACTCCAGAAACAAGGACAGACGGACGGCCACAGGATCCACGAGAAGGAATAAGTCCCGCCATGGGAGGGAGTCAGTGGCACGTTCGAAAAGCGTGCACAGCAGGGAAGACATCCTGGACAAAAAGAGACAGGAAATAGAGGAATACGTTCGTCTGATTAAAAGACGAGAATATGAGATTCAACAGCTGCAGCGGATACGAGAACATCCGGAGGATTCTGGGCTTTCACGAAGGAAGTCCAGAAAAGAAAGGTTGGATATGGTGGAGTACAAGAGAGCTTCTTCACGAAAAAGAAGAAGCAGGAGCCTCACTCCGAAATGACAAAAGGCTTCTTCACGAAAAAGGAGAAGCAGGAGTAGGAGCTCCTCCCCCGAGGAAGGAGGGAGCAAGAAGCACCACAGGGACAGGTATGAGAGACCTGATTCTGATTGGGAAAAGAATAATGCAAAGGGATCAGAAGAGGGGACCATGTCTGCACGAGAAGCAGCGCGGAGAGCCCTTAGCAACATAGCAACTTCTCCTTTTGCAAAGAGATTGCAGGAGGCAAAGTTGCCGAGCAGGGTTAAACACGGGACGTTTATCCTGTACGAAACGAATGCAGACCCGGTGGCACACATACAGCATTACCAGCAGGCGATGTTTATGCACGATGGTGATGACGCGATCATGTGCAAGATGTTCCCATCTAGTCTGGGAAAGGTGGCCCTGTCATGGTTCCATAAGTTAGGGCCGAACACCATACGAGGATGGAAATAGTTGGCCGAGGAATTCACTGCTCGGTTCCTGACGAGCAGGAAACCACCCAAAACTTTTGAGAGTCTCTCAGTTATGAAGCAAGGAGAGAATGAGCCGATTAGGGACTACGCCAAGAAGTATTGGGAGACTTTCAACGAGATTGAAAGTTGCAGTGAGGAGTATGCAATAGCAACGTTCAAGACTGGGTTGCCTGTTCGGGGGGAGCTACGAAAGTCCCTAAACATGAGTCCAGTGAGCACGCTGGCAAAGCTGATGGAACGTATTGAGCAGCATGCCAGGAATGAGGATGACATACTACGGGAAGACGGCAAGTTGAGTGCCGAGCAAGCCAAGGGTCCCGCGAAGAAGGCGGATAAACCCGAGCCCAGGACTTACAAAGAGAGGAAGGAGCACGGACAGACTAAGAAAGAGTTGTACCGGGAGAAGCATGCCCCTGACCCAGAGTCGTTTTTCTCAGTAACGACGGTATGGAAAGAACCGATTTATCGGGTTCTTTATCGAATAAAGAACCGCCCATACTTTAAGTGGCCTCCACGGCTGGAGGGTGATAAGGATGCGAGAAGGGCTACGAGTCAGCATTGCAGTTACCACAAGGACTGGGGTCACATGACGGAGGACTGCGAGATGTTCAAGCAGCACCTTGATGACCTGGTCTCACGAGGGTATTTGAAGGAATTCATTCAAGAGGAGCACAAGGGTGCCGAGAGGGCAATGGAGCTAGATTACGAGCAGAATCCAAGGAGCGTGATCCATATGATACATGGATTAGCCACACCTTATACGAGAAATGAGGTGAGGTTGCTCCAAAGGCAGGTAAAACACGACCAGCACGTGATGCGGTTGGGAAAGAAACGAGGACGTGAAGCGGAAGGATGCAACGAGGGCATAACCTTCACGGACGAGGACCTAGGGGGGAGTCCAGGTGCCACGCTCTTGTGATAACCCTACGAATTGGGGAATATGACATGGAGAGGATCCTGGTGGATTCAGGAAGCTACACTGAGGTGCTTTATTACGACGCGTTCAAGAAGCTGGGATTGGCACAAGCAGACTTGGTATAGTCAGGAAGTCGGGTTCAGTGCAGGGGCAGTCTGGCCATTGGGCAAGGTGACCCTACCTGTTCGGGCAGGAACAGTGGTGCTGAGAACCGACTTTTTAGTGGTGGACGTGCCATCTTCCTATAACGCGATTATAGGGAGGACTTGGTTGCATAAGATGAGGGCGGTTTCCTCCACCTACCATCAGATGGTAAAATTTCCAGGATCCACTGGAATCGAGAAAATAAGGGGGAACCAAAAGACAGCCCAACGGTGCTTGGTTTCCATAATCAAGAAAGCACCCAAGACACAGTTGGTGCAAACCGTCGAGGTTACTAATCGGCCGACCATCGAGGATGTCGGAGGGAATCCAGCCGAGAAGGTGGTGGAAGGATTGAAGAAAATCCAGATCAACGAGAATGATCCTGAAAGGTATTTCCTGATTGGGGAAAACCTGTGCAAAGAAGAGGAGGAAGAGTTGGTGAAATTTCTCAAAGAGCACGTTGATGTGTTTGCTTGGGTGCCTGAGAAGATGCCTGGGGTGGATGCAAACGTGATTTGCCACCACCTGAATGTGGACCCACAGCACAAACCTGTAACGACCCTGATTTTTGGTCAATAAAAAATTTCGCTAAAAATTTGAATTTTATTTTAAATACTTGGATTTCATTTTTAAACATCCAAAAATCGGTCGTTATTGACTTATAAAATTTTGTTATTATATTTGAAAATTCTTTATTTATTTTAGCGATTAATAATCCGTCGTAATTAGGTTTAATGACTTCGGAGATTGGTATTCATCGCCCGGGCATTTAGGTCATTTTCTAAAGGCGAGTATGCCTATTAAGACCTGGGTATAGTAACTTGGTAATTGTAGTAAAATCCTAGAATTATATTTCTCGACTGGAAGTCCTACATGGCAACCGATTAGTTGGCAACCGATTAGTTAGCAACCCTAACTACCGTTTGGCTTAGTTACTTTTTCCTAACCTAGAGCGTTGCATCGATGCCAAAGTGGTTAATTTTTAGTCTTTGCCTTGACCGTTGACTTGACTGCCTTGCTTTCGCCTTGGCGTCGGGCCTGCCTTGCCTTGGCGTTGGCTCGCTGTTGGGCCTTCCTTGCCTTGGCGTCGGCTCGCTGATGGGCCTACCTTGCCTTGGCGTTGGCTCGCTGTTGGGCCTTCCTTGCCTTGGCGTCGGCTCGCTGATGGGCCTGCCTCGCCTAAGGTCGGCTCATTGTTAGCTGCCTTGCCTTGGCTGCCATCGGGTTCTGCCTTGGCATCGGGTCGCGCATCGGTTCTGCCTTGGCGTTGCTAGGCTGCCTTGGCTGCCATTGGGTTCTGCCTTGGCATCGGGTCGCGCATCGCTTCTGCCTTGGCGTTGCCGGGCCACCTTGGCCACCGCTTGGCCACTGCTTGACTAACGGGCCGCCTTGGCCACCGCTTTGCTAGCAGGCTGCCTTGGCCACTGTTTGGCCACCGGGCTGCTTTGGCCACCGCTTTGCTACCAGGCTGCCTTGGCCACGCTCACGCATTGCCTTGGCGTTTGGCACCGTCGGGCTTTAATATTCCGTTATTAGGCGATTTCCTACTAAATAAAACCAAAATACCACTCGAGCAATGAAAGCCTAGATTAAGTGTCGTTAGTCTTTAACCAATTAGTTAGAATAGCCTAATGCCCATTTAGCCTAATCACTTCTCCCTAACCCTAGATGGACCATTTTACCCTTTTTGTCTTTATACATTGGACGATGAAAGCTAGAGTAATAATTATCCGTTGGACAATAGCATTAGGGTTTCCTTTACCCATTGGTCAATAGGTAAACCTTGGTTAATATTCCTAAGTACGAGATTAGATTAGTTTAGTGCTTAATTGCAAAGTATTATACTTTTTGGTATTAACTGTTGGATAATAACCGTTAGGAGATTCTTTACCCATTTGGCGATAGACTAGAATCCTAGCCATCATTACCCATTGGTTATTAACCGCTAGGGAAACTATTATCCATTGGATAATAGCTTTACTTGCCAACCAAGATTGGGTTGAATAAAATAATAGATTTGCCATGTGTGTTAAATCCATTAAAGTATAATATGTATATTAGGTTATTAATTTAGTACCTAGTACTTTGAAAGTAGTAGGATAGTTAATTAGATATTGGAATGTGACATATCTAGTCTAGATATTGTTGTACTTGGCTTGAATATATAATTATGTGTACTTGTATATAATAATTGTAAAGGGCCATGTGCTTGTTTCCTTATTTTAATAAGAAAATCTTACTTGAAAGAATATATTTATTTTATTGCATTATCCTTTGGTCCATAAAAGTTAGGGATTTTATTAACCATTGGATAATAGGGTCAATCTTTCAAAAGTACTAGATTTATTATTTTTGAAGTACTAGATTTACTCATAAAAGATTTTATGGCTAAAATATATATTGTACATGTACCTAGTCTTAAAATATTAGATTTTCTAAGTACTTCTTATCTAGTATTTTAATAAAAGAACATGTGACCATTTGAATTATTTATTTAGGAAATCTTGTAAAGTACTTTAATTCTTTTATCCATTGGATAACAAATGTTAGGAGATTTATTAACCAATGGACAATAGCTTAGTTTTGCCAAAAGTACAAGGTTTATTATTTAATTTCCCATGGGATTCTCTTATTATTATATAAAAAGACTAGATTTTCCATGTGTGATATTTGATTAAACTATAATTGGTACACTAGGTTAAATATTATAAGTACTTGTACTTTGAAAGTATAACTTAGTTTATTAGATTTGATAAAATCTAGTATAGATTATGTAGTACTTCCATATATATATATATATATATATGTACTTGTATATGTATATATATATATATATTATAATGAAAGTACACATGTGTGTGTTTGTATATTTTATTTGGAAAATCTAGATTACTTATAAAAACCTAGATTTTGTAGTACCCATATCTACATTATTATATATGTTTGCTTTCTAGTATGTATATATATATATATATATATAGTACATGAGAGAGAGAGGGAGAGAGAGGCCGAGAGAGAGAGATTGAGAGAGAGAGAGATTCGGATGGAGAGGGAGGGAGAGAGTGTGATGTGTGTGCAAGTTGATTGACCTAGCTTAGCTCATCTTGTCCTTCTTTGATATGCTTTCAAAGTGAAAGCATGGCCAAGGACAATCAAATCTAGTCCTTCTTGTACAAACCCTAATTTTATACTTGAATCAAATCCCATTTGCTTGCCTAGTCTTCCATAATCCAATCCAAAGGACACATCCTAGCCTTGCATGCCTAGTTTTTAGGTTGTTTCTTGCAAGGAAGCAAGATTGCTTGGAATAAAAAAATGAGAGATAGGAGAGAGAGAGAGAGTTCGGCCATGAGAGGAGAGAGGAGAGGCTTGCCTATAAATACCAAGCCATTTGGTGCTTTCAACTCACACCTCCAAGCATGGCTCTCACTTCTCTCTAAAAATCTCTAAGAAACCAGTTTCTGGACAGCCTACTGTCCTCCGAAAAACTCCATTTTTTCTCCAGGCGAAAGTCATTTCTAGGAATAACGTCCTCCACGAAAGTCGTAGAACACTTCGAGAGCTTCAGTTTAGACCCAAGAACCACCCCAAACGGTCAAGAAATGACCAAGATATTGCCATCCGAAGTTCAGTGAAATTCTCGGATTTCCAGTCCAGACAGCTTACTGTCGATCTCTTTATCACCATTTTTCTCTGGGCGAAAGTCGTTTTTAGGAACAACGTCCTTCACGAAAGTCGTAGAGAACTTCGAGATTCTCGTTTTAGACTCAAGAACGCTCCTATTCGGCCAAGTATTGACCGAGTTACTGCCATCCAAAGTTTGGTCCAGATTGTGAGCATTCGACGCCCGTAGCACTTTCCAACTAGCTTATTCGGCCCCGACTAGTTTCGGATCAAGGTAGAGTATCCTTACTCTCTACCCCTAAGTATAGATAAGATGTGTGTTGAGCTTTTCAAACTATTTCTTTAAGGAAATAAAGTTAGTTGAATGATTTAGCTTGTAGAGCTTTCTTGTTAAAAGTACGTAGTTTACTTTGATCTTGTGGCTACTTGATTGCTTGATCGCCTAATTGCTATGTGTTTGTATGAACTCGTCAATAAACATATGTTGTCTTGAAAAGAGGATTAAACGTTTTCGCTTAAAGATAAAGTGTTGTTTCAAAACCAAGTATTTGTATTTTGACCTTTCAAAGGACATAAGCTTGATGGCATGTTGAATGCTTTACTTGCGGAATGAACAAGCATGACTAAATAGAGTTGGATGATCTTGCTAGTTTAGTTTCAAGATTTCTTTGAATGAGTAGTACTTGTTGCGAAGTCCCGCCGCGGAGTCTATGCATGATTACGAGACACGAAAATCCAAAAAGTAGAAACATGTCACCTAGGGTGTGGATAAAGGAAATAATTGGACTTGGTAAAAAGGATTTTTTTTGAAACTACATAATGGCTGGACTTGGTAGCCTTATGTGAGTTGTGAAAACCCGCAAGGTGGCCGGACTTGGTAGCCCTTTGTGTGGACTTGCGAAAACCACAATGAGGCCGGACTTGGTAGCCCATTGTGTAGATTGCTAACGGAGCCGGACGTGGTAGCTTCATTGGTAATTGGGCTTGGTTATCCACGGAGAGGAGCCAATGCAAGAGTTGATGTGATAACGTGGCCGGACTTGGTAGCCATTGGGGCCAATAAGCCGGACTTGGTAGCTTATTGGTTATGTGCGTTCACAATGTGCCGGACTTAGTAGCCATTGTGGCCAATAAGCCAGACTTGGTAGCTCATTGGTGTGTGCGTGTGATTTTTGGAAATGATGTTGAAAGATGAGACACAAAACGATGAGTCACGTAGGAGAATCACACGGAAACATGACACCAACGATAGATAGCGAATGCGGATGTGTCATTATTGTTGTTATTGTTATATTAATGCATGTGCTGTTATGACTCTTTATGATATATGCATGACTTGCTATTTGTAAATTAAGGGTTAGTGGGTTTTGGATTATTCTATTGAGCTTTCAAGCTCATGGTGTTGCTTTATGTGACCCTGACATATTATACTGGTGGCGACGCTGGTATAATGTGTCAGACTTGTTAGATGAACAAGGGGAGCTGTATACCTTGGAGGCCTTTGGAGCTGAGGAACTTGCTAGGATGGAAGAAGAGAAGGAGCTGTAGATAACCTTAGATATCCATCCCTTTTTTTGTAATATAAGAACCCTTTGGGAGTTTATGATGTAATAAAGAGCCAGACTCTCTTTTGTTGTTCAATAAAAAGTTATTTAACGTACCCAAAATTCGGGGCCTTACAAAACCGGTGATGCAGAAGAAAAGAAGGTCTGTCGTACAGCATGTGGACGCTGTTATCGAGGAGGTCGACCGTTTGCTCGAAGCAAAGGCGATCCGAGAGGTATACTAGCCCGAATGGTTGTCTAACACAGTGGTGGTAAAAAAGAAGAGTGGGAAATGGCGGGTATGAGTCGATTTCACGGATCTAAACAAGGCTTGTCCGAAAGACAGTTTTCCCCTACCCAGGATAGATCAGTTGGTGGATGCAACAGCTGGGTATGGGCGTATGAGTTTTCTCGACGCTTATCGAGGATATCACCAGATAGCTATGTACGGCCCCGATCAGGAGAAGACGTCCTTTATCACACCACGGGGGTTGTACTGTTACAATGTTATGCCCTTTGGTCTAAGGAATGCTGGAGCAACTTACCAGAGACTAGCAACGATTATGCTAAAGAAGCTGCTCGGCAAGACCATGGAGGTGTACATAGACGATATGGTGGTGAAAAGCAAGGAGAAACGAGACCACATCGCTGATCTGAAAGAAGCTTTTGAGATACTGAGAGAGTATAAGCTGCAGCTCAACGCCTCGAAATGTGCATTTGGGGTAAGTTCTGGGAAGTTCCTGGGTCACTTAGTGACCATATGAGGGATAGAGGCGAATCCCGATCAAATAACAGCTTTGCAGAAGCTGCAGAGTCCGAGGACCACGAAGGAGGTCCAGCGGTTAACAGGGATGGCGGCAGCCCTTAACAGGTTCATAAGTCGTTATAAAAGAGACAAGTGTAGACCTTTCTTTCAGTTGTTAAAAAAGAGAGAAGGTTACGAATGGGGAGCAGAGTGTGAGCAAGCGTTCCAAGACCTGAAGAAGTACTTGGCCCACTTCGCCTTTACTCTCGAGCCTGGCGAGGTCCTCGACCGCAGACTTAGCAAAGATCCGAACATGCGTAAGTGCGGTCTTACTGAGGAACAAGAGATCCAAGCAAATCCTGTCTATTACGTGAGCAAGACGCTATTGGATGCGGTGACGTGGGTATCTGCCGCCTGAGAAGTTGGTCCTGGCACCGAGGACGGGCCACTAGGAAGTTGCCCCACTACTTCCAAAGTCACAAAGTGGTTGTTTACACGGAGTTCCCGTTGAAGTCATTGCTTCGAAAGGCCTATTTCTCGGGACGAATATCAACTTGGTCGATGGAATTGAGCCAGTATGATATCGATTATCAGCCACGCACGGCAGTCAATGGGCAAGTTTTGGCAGATTTCCTGGCAGAGTTCTCTCCCACAGTGGCTCCACGGCCTCCTACGAGAAAGGAGCAGTTGGACGAGCCGTCAGCCGAGAAGCGAGGGGCATCCGCTGAGCAAGACCCATTGGAATGGAAGCTTTTTGTAGATGGATGCGCATGCAACACCGGATCTGGAATTGGAGTGGTGCTTTTCCCTTCTGAAGGAGTTATGATCGAATTGTCCCTGCGCCTGGGTTTCAGTGCGTCGAATAACGTGGCGGAGTACGAGGCACTCCTGGCCGGGTTACGGAGCGCAAGAACCTTGAAACTAAAAAGAATTCGAGTATTCTGCGATTCGCAACTCGTGGTGAATCAGCTGTCTGGGGAATACGAGGCCCGGAGTGAAAAGATGGCAGCCTACGCGGAGGCAGCCAAGGATTTGCTTGATACCTTTGAGAAGATACACATCGAGCAGATAAGCTCTGGACAGAACGTCCACGCCGACTCACTGGCTTGGTTGGCAGCGGCTGTGCCAACAGAGTTTAAGAGGAAGGTAGCAGTGGACTATCTTGCTGAGCCGAGCATTGGGAGAAGTGTGGAATTGGTCCTGGACGTGAGCCAAGGACCAAGTTGGATGGATCCAATAGTGGAGTTCCTACGAGATGGGACACTCCCCACAGATAAAAAAGAAGCTCACAAGATAAAGACGAAATCTGCAAGATTTTGGCTATCACCAGAAGGGAAGTTGTACAAAAAGTCTTTCACTGGACCATACCTGCTTTGCGTGCAACCTGAGATGGTGCAAAAATTTCTCCATGAAATACATGAGGGAACATGTGGGAGTCACGCAGGTGGGAGATCCATTGCTCACCGTGCAATCACCCAGGGTTACTGGTGGCCGCACATGCAAGAAGATGCAAAGGTGTACGTGAAAATCTGTGAGAAGTGTCAGAAGTTCTCACCTATGATCCGAACACCAGCCGAAGATCTGGTGCCCTTGACGAGTCCTTGGCCGTTCGCGCAGTGGGGGATGGACATCGTGGGTCCCCTCCACAAGGCTACTGGGAACATGAAATTTCTGTTGGTAGCAACGGACTACTTTACCAAGTGGATTGAAGCAGAACCACTGGCAAAAATCACAGAACCTATGATAGAAAGGTTCGTGTGGAAGAGCATCATCACTCGATTTGGGGTTCCTTATTCCTTGATCACTGATAATGGGTCCCAGTTCCAGAAAAAATTCAAGGCTTTTTCGCCCAATATGGAATAAGGAACTACTATTCCACACCGGCCTACCCTCAAAGCAATGGGCAGGCAGAGGCGTCCAACAAGGCTATATACTTGACGGGATCAAGAAAAGGTTGGACAAAGCAAAAGGCAAGTGGCCTGACGAATTGTCATTGGTCCTGTGGGCACACCGAACAACTCCTAGAAGGTCTACGGGAGAGACCCCCTATTCGCTAGCATATGGAACAGAGGCTGTGATTCCATTGGAGGTTGGTTTGCCGACCAACAGAACCACACTGGTGGAGAGTGGGGGCAATGACAGAGCCCTGGAAATTGATCTGGACCTCACCGAGGAGAGGAGAGAACAAGCTCTGGTGCACCTGGCTTCGTACTAGGAGCAATTGATGAAAAGTTACAACAAGCATGTCCACCCACGAGAGTTTGGTGTTGGAGACCTTGTGCTACGAAAGGTGCTCGGCAACACCAAGGTGGCCAACGAGGGCAAGTTGGGGGCCAATTGGGAGGGCCCGTATCGAGTAACAGAGGTTGTGGGCATTGGGGCATATCGATTGGCAGACCTGGACGGGAACCCAGTACCAAGCCTTGGAATGTTCACAACTTGAGGAAGTTCTACGTGTGAAGAATTTCGATTTCGTTTCTATTCTGTTTTAAATGCACATCGTGATTGTGTGGGAATTACGAATAAAATTCCCTTGTGTTACTAGTTGCAAGGGGTACGGGTAACGCCCCCTTGAGTTTTGCGAATTATGAATAAATTCCCAAATTTTGGTAACAAACGCTATTTTTTACGAGTTTTTTGTTTATCATGCTTTAAATACGAAGTCAAGCTATGTCCTTAGTCCTTACTTCGTATTGGGGAGCAGAGGTGTAGGGTAACTAAATGGAATTTCGAATCTTTCAAAATTTTACCAAGTACGAATATACTTGTCTGTCTGCTAGGGTACGAATACACCCAGAATTGAGCCAAGTACGAGTATACTTGTCTGTTTGCTCGGGTACGAATACACCCAATATTGAGCCAAGTACGAATATACTTGTCTGTCTGCTCGGGTACGAATACACCCAGAATTGAGCCAAGTACGAATATACTTGTCTGTCTGCTCGGGTACGAATACACCCAGAATTGAGCCAAGTACGAATATACTTGTCTGTCTGCTCGGGTACGAATACACCCAGAATTGAGCCAAGTACGAATATACTTGTCTGTTTGCTCGGGTACGAATACACCCAGAATGCATACGAGGATATGCACACTGCTCTCAGATTCGAATATGTCTGGGATTATTTCAGGTACAAATAAGATTTGATTACTTGTACGGGTGCATCCCCACATGAGCTTGTAAGTTAACCTGGGTATGAATAAACGCAAAATTACTAAATCCAAATACGAGCACATTTGGGTAACCCAAGTACGAATATACTAGGGGAAGTTTCCAAGAATAAAACATATGGGCTGCATACGTAAACATGCAGTAATATCTAGAGTTCGAAAAAGCTTGAGGGTTGCTCGAGTTCAAACAGACCCTGAATACAAACAACTATACGTGTTGCAAGCTGCTAAAGCAACTGAGCGTTACTCTGAGGTACGAGAAACCTGCAACAGAGTAAGTGAATACAGCGTAATCATCAGCAGGCACAATAATGTATAGAAATGTATCAGTGCCACGAAGGGCAAAACCAATGGCCACGCAGGACCAGTCAAAACTGTGCAAGAGTTCCAGTTGTTACCACTACAAAGAGTCCCACTTACTCTTCGTTCGTCAGGTCTTGGATGACAGGCGGGGAGGCTGGAGTAGTGGTGGAGGCTGGAGCAGCAGCAGAGGCCGAATCAGTAGAGTTTTCCACAGCAGCGCTTGGCTCAGATGGACCACCATCGGCTTCCTTTTGGCCGAGGCTGGTCACTTCTCCAGTCTGTTCGACGCTAGCACTCTGCTGTTCGGGGATGTTGGCGTTGAGCTCCCTATCCAGACTGTCTTCTTCCTCTATAACTTCTTCCTGTTCACCAGCAACCACCTGGGTCTAGGAAGGTCGATCTCGGTCCAGAGAGGAGAAGATTCTGCTGTACCAATCTTTTTAAGGCAGGCCAACCAGCCAGCCTCGAAGACTTGGTCCTGGATCCCGGGCATCTGGTCCGTGTAGCTCTCAGTGGCCACACGGATTCCCTCATTGTAGCCCTGCTGATAGGCTGCCTTGGCCTCATTTTTTCTCACCTCTAGCTCCATCAAGGTCTGGTTCAGGCTGTCCTCTGCACCCTCTAGCTTACCCCTAAGCTCGTCCGCAAGCTCGCAGGCCTGATTTCTCTCTCTCTCCAGCCTGACAATGGTGTTTTGAAGCTTGGCGTTCTCACTGGCAAGCTTTGCACGCTGGGGCTCGGAGTGTCCCAGTTTCTGGGCCATCGCCACCATTTTTTGCACTGCCTGGGGTTATCTCTAAGTTAGACGGATGACGGGAAGAACTATTGAGTATCATTAATCCGTAAACACGAGTGTTAGGGGCTTACCTTGGCGCTATGGCTCATGAACGAGCCGAGGAGATTGTCTGGGGAGCAAGCCACTTCTTTTTGCATATCCCCAGGTAGCAGGAAAGCCTGGGATAGTGCAAGGGCTGTCGCTTCAGAATCGACGCTGTCACGAACGGTGACTGGCTGGCCGCCGTGCGTAAGCTGAGGGGCCCAGATGGGAGTTGGAGGAGCTGTGAGTTGAGGAGGCTGCTCGACAGAAGAGGTTTCCAACCGTTGACGTTTGCCACGGTGGCTGGCTTCAATCTCCTCGGGGGAGAAGCCAGGAGGAGCGTCTGTTTGAGCCGGTCCTCGGCGGCCAAGAGACGGCGCCGGGCTTTGAGACCTTCCGCGGCCACGAGCAGAGCCGCAACCTCTTCCACGGCCAATGGTGAGAAGGTTGCTAAGATTTATCGGTTGATCCATTTCTCGAGGTGGGGGAGATGGAGAGTATCCGCTGGAAGATGTCGAGGCCTCTTCGGCGAGTGGGATGGGCTCGTTGGGCAGAGGAGGGGTCCGAGAACGCCTCTCTCCTCGTTGCTCGGGCTGTTGAGCTGGAGGATCAGGGATGATGGGATTGTCTGCTGCTCGGATTCTTCGGTCGATGAATCCGCCGTATGATGCACGGTAACTGAGAAGGATCTGCGCAGCTCTTGCTCGGCCAGCCAAGCACGTGCCTTGCCCGTTGAATGCAAGAGCACGGTTGATATCAGTAACGTGAACCTGGGGGGTGATGATGGCGTGCCCCTGGTTGACGTTTGTGGCTGCAAATCCGAGAAAAATTTGCAGTCAGTAAAGCAGAAACAGGAAATGCAATACGAAATATTGCACGGCAAAGAAGTTCTACGAGAAAAAGGACTAACGTGGAGTGCCAAATCTGTGGGGTGCGTGAAAGCCGACGACTCTACCGTCCTCGTCTCTGGGCTCGAAGTTTCCCGTGACGATGAGGAAGTCGTCGTCGTCCCCGCGAGCAGAGTCAGGCAATTCAAGCACCAGCCTTTTCCTGGAATCCCTACTCTTGAGATAGTAGGTCAAAGCATCTTTGGTTCGAGAGATGCTGTACAGATGGTGAATATCATGTAAACCTAGGGACGTGCCTAGCATTTGGTTCAGGGCATTGATGCCCATGACGACCCTGAAAAAATTGGCGGACACTTGCATAGGGGATAGTCTGTAATGTGCTAAAACCTGGCGGAGAAGCGGAGAAGCGATGCCAGGGGAAACCTGACGCCGCCCTCAACGACGGCGACGATAGGGATGTGCAAGGTATCGTTGTCAAAACACTCATGAATGGCATTTTCTGCGGCCAACGAAGTGGCCACATTGTCTGGTATCTCATAGCGAGACCTGAACTCGGCCATCCTTTGGGGTGTGTCACAGTGCCTACGAAACCTACCCATACTGTGAACTGTGGGTGCTGGTTTTCGAAAAAAGAGATGGGTACGAAGAAACCCTAAGGAGACTGTAGTAGTCCTAAATTGATGACCAAGACAGAGTAGAAAGGGGGAATGATGACTTACAAGGATTGGAGATTCTAGATGCAGAAGAGATGAACCACGAGATGGTGAATAGTGCTTCAAATGGTGGACTGCTCAAGCGTTCTTTCTGCAGAGGGAAGTTGGAGAGAGAAAGTGGGTTTGAAATCAGGAATGAAAACCCAAGTATGCCCCAGTGAAGGGGGTGACGTATGAGAAATGTCACCCCAGACGCCGTTTGGGCGTTCCGCTCCCCGAAACGTCTGCTCGCATTGAATGTGGGCAGTACAGGGCGCGCCACATGTAAAGGTGATAGCTGGAAAAGCCTGTCCAGACCAAACGACGAGACGTTTGGGTTGGACTAATGATGAGTTTGCACCAAGTACGAGAAACATGGGTGCAGGAGCAAAGGAAGAGAACCTTGCTCGGTATTCAGAAGCTTTGCTCGTCATATTAAGAGAAAATAACGAGTAAAGCTGGGGAGCCATTGTAGGGAGGTTGTAATGCCCCGAATTTTGGGTACGTTAAATAAACATTTTTTATTGAATAAACTTAAAGAGAGTCTAGCTCATTATTACAACATAATTCTCACAGGAGTACTTTTATTCAACAAAGGAGGGGATAAACTAAGGTTAACTACTGCTCCGCCTCTTCTTCCATCCTTGCAAGCTCCTCGGCTCCGAAGGCCTCCAAAGTGTACTGTTCATGCTGCTCATCTATAAAGTCTGACACATTATACCAGCGTCGCCCCCAGTATAATATGTCAGGGTCACCACAAAGGTAACACCGTGAGCTACAAAAGCTCAATAGAATAATCCAACCCGCTAACCCATAACTTACAACAAATAGTCATATAAATAATCACATATACTCATTTAACAACATAATTAACCATGATACATCCGCATTCACTATCCTGCTTGCGTTGGTGTCATGTCTTTCTTGGTTTCTCCTACGCGACTCATCGTATTGTGTCACCATTTCATTTTAAGAAAATCATTTGTCATTCAACGGGCTACCAAGTCCGGCCACGTTATCAAATCTCGCATTGGCTCCTCTCCGCGGATAACCAAGCCCAATTGTCAATGAAGCTACCACGTCCGGCTCCAATGGCAATCTACACAATGGGCTACCAAGTCCGGCCTCATTGCGGTTTTCGCAAGTCCACACAAGGGGCTACCAAGTCCGCCACCTTGCGGGTTTTCACAACTCACATAAGGCTACCAAGTCCGGCCATTATGTAGTCTCAAAAATCCTTTTTATCCATATCAACCATTCCTTAAGTGTCATGTTTCTATTTTCCGGTTTTCGTGGCTCGTAATCATGCATAGACTCCGCGGCGGGACGAATCACTTTAAAGTAATCTTGAAACTAAACTAGCAAGATCATCCAACTCTATATTACCTAATCGTACTTACTCAAATTATTACTTAAAGCCACTTATGTTTTATCAGCAACAAGTAATGCAACAAATATACATACATGTTCATAATCACCCTCAGACAATAATATATTACAAAAATCCGTTCTCTCTTCCTTTGTGGGAAAACAACATATGTTTATTGACCTAGAAATTCATTATTTGGCATGCTCATTCTTCTTTAGTACTTTAGTAAACAAGTTCTACTATCTAGCTTTGATACCTTAACCGTTTAACTCATGGTTGTATACTTAAGGTAAGTATAATCCAAGCAAGTACATAGCATGTCCATAATCATTACTTAAAGCATAACGCCACATGTGCGGACGCCCTTGGGTGGTAATCAACCATATGCTTTGTTACTTTACCACAATTAATACAAGCAAGTACATAGTAGATCCATAATCATTACTTAAAGCATAACGCCACATGTGCGGACGCCCTTGGGGTGGTAATCCACCATATGCTTTGTTACTTTACCACAAGTAATACAAGCAAGTACATAGTAGATCCAAAATCATTACTTAAAGCATAACGCCACATGTGCGAACGCCCTTGGGGTGGTAATCCACCATATGCTTTGTTATAATATCACAAGCACTGGAATATAAGCTTATAGTTAAGTTAAAAGATCAACATGCGATTACTTTTACACGAAGTTATATCTTAAGTTGATTCAAATCATGCTTAATCATCCAATGGCAATATTAAGTTCACTAACTATCATGCATCCAACGTTTTAAGAAAATAAACTATCATTATCATGCTTTCATTATCACGACTTAGCTAGGTTAAAACTACGACAAGAAGTAGTGTCTAACATATATTTAGGATTATGGATGATTATACTACATTCAATTCGACATGCATACAATTATAGTTAGGATAAGTAGGTTCGAAGAACTCTACCATTCTTCTTGGCGGTAGGGTGGCTACGGGAATTTCGTCGGAGTAACGGCTTACGGTGGACTTCCGGTAGCTTCGAAAGAGAAAGGTTTCTCTCGAAACTAAATCTTGACTATACTACTAAACTCTTATGGATCGAAGGGTGGTGGAGTGGTGGTTTAGTGGCGGCTTAGGATGAGCTTCTTGAAGGACAAGGGAAGAACTTCAAGAACACTCAAGAACAAAGCAAGAACAAGCAAGAACACTAAGCTTTCTAGAGAGAGAAGTTGAATGGTGAAGGTGTGAGTTGAAAGGCATGGAATGGATGCTATTTATAGGCAAAATGGAGCTTCCCCCTCACTCCACTTGGCCGGCCATTACTCTCTCTCTCCCCATAAATTTGCTCCATGGACTAGTCTTATCAAGCAATAGTATGCCAACTTAGTGCCACTTGGTGAAATAGTGTCAAAGTACAACCATGTGTCTAAATTCAACCAACATACACCTCACTCTCCCTCTCTCCCTCTCTCTCTCTCTCTCTCTCTCTCTCCCATGGATTTGTTCCATGGTCTTGTCTTGTCAAGCCAAAGTACAACACAAGTGCAACTTGGTCCAATAGTATCAAAGTACAATGCACATGACCAAGTACAACACACATGCACTCACTCTCCCTCTCCCTCTCCATTCGGCCCTCTCTCTCTCTTGGTCAAAGTATGATCATGTATGTATATATATATATATATGTGTATATCTATATGTATATTTATGGAAAGAACAAGGAAGGTAAGGACAAACTACTTAAATGTACACATGGCTTATGATTATTCTCTTTGTATGGCAAAGTACACATGACTAGTCTTGTCATGCTATAGTACTCCAACCAAGTGTATCTAGGTAATGATGAGGGTCCAAACAATGATGAGGTGGTCATGGTGTAGTCTTGTCCTAGAATGGGTCTACTTGGAAGAAAGACTAGAATCATTGGCTAGGTTTGACTAGGCATGGGTTGGCATGTAACAAATAGGCTTAAGGCTATTAGGTGGCTTGGACAAGTGGCCAAAGGTACATACACACACCTCACTCTCTCTCTCCTCACATTCGGCCCCCCTCTTCTCTCTCCCCAGCCGATTCTCCATCTTGGTCCAAGTACTTATATGTATATATATATATATATATATATATATATATCTATATATATATGTGTACATTTGTGGTAGACAAGGAGGATAAGGACAAGGCTACTTAAATGCACACATGGTTAATGATTATTCTTTTTGTAGGAGAAGGTACTATCATATCTTTCACCAAGAATCCCATGGGAATATTGGACAATGCTATTATCCAAGGGATAATAATTTCCCCTAATGGTTATTGTCCAAGGGTCTAACATTTCCCTAGCGGTTATTAACCAATGGTCCAAGGAAAGTCATCATGGAGTACACTATTTGCTTTTGACTATACTATTCCAACTACTAGTCAAACTTGGTCTTCTCCCTAACAACTATTGTCCAATGGTCAAAAGATCTTTCTAGCATGTAATAACCAATGGGTAAAGACTAGTCATCATGAAGTACACTATTTGCTTTTGACTAGACTCTTCCAACTACTAGTCAAACTTGGTCTTCTCCCTAACAACTATTGTCCAATGGTCAAAGGTCTTCCTAGCATGTAATAACCAATGGATAAGGACTACCCTAGTATCTATTGTCCAATGGATAAAGATTACCCTAGTATCTATTGTCCAATGGATAAGGATTACTCTAGTATCTATTGTCCAATGGATAAAGATTACCCTAGCATTTATCTTCCAATGGATAAAGATCCAAGGTTGACTTTGGTCAAGGTTTTAGTTAGGGTTTCCAAATGACCTAATTAGGATCAACTGGGACTTGCTAAGTAGGATAATTAAACAAGTCGAGTAATTAGGGGATTAACCTTAGTGATTAGGGAAAACAATATGCCAATGTTCTTGTTTAACGAGTCTTGCTGACCGTTGTGAAGAAGAATAGGTTTTGACCTTAATGAATCTAATTATAACGGATTATAAGCGATTAAAAGAAAATTCAAAATATTTACGAATAAACAATGAGGTTTTTATTTAGTAGACAATCGCCTAATAACGGAACATTAAAGCCCAAAGGTGCCAAACGCCAAGGCAAGGCGTGAGCATGGCCAAGGTAGCTCGATAGGCCGTCGGCAAGCTGGTGGCCGAGCAACCAAGGCCAAACAAAGGGCCAAGGCAATCGTAGCTCAAGGTTGGCTGGTGGCACAAGCGCCTAGTTGGCCAAACAAAGGGCTAAGGCACCGACAGCTGCAAAGGCTGTCGGCTAAGGCGCCTTCACAAACAAGGCCAAGGCACTGACAGCTGCTAGGTTGGCTGTGGCAAGGCACCTACACAAACAAAGGCCAAGGCGCCGATAGCAGTTAAAGGGCTGGCGTGGCAAGGCACCGTGGCCAAACAAATGCTGGTCAAGGCAGCCCTGCATCCAAGCATAAAGGCAGCTCAAAGAACGCTAAGGCAAAAGCGAGGCGCGACCCGATGCCAAGGCGTAACCCAATGGCAGCCAAGGCAGAGCAAGGTAGCCCAACAACGCCAAGGCAAAAGCGAGGCGTGACCCGATGCCAAGGCGTAACCCGATGGCGGCACCAGGGCGAGAACCCAAGAAGGTCCCGACGCCAGCGAGGTGCACTCCGACAACACCGACGCCTGGCGAGGCAAAGCGACAATGACCCGACGCCTGGCGAGGCAGCTGACAGTGAGCCGACGCTAAGGCAAGGCAGCGCGACAATGAGCCGACGCCGAGGCGAGGCAGCCCGACAGTGAGCCGACGCTAAGGCAAGGCAGCGCGACAATGAGCCGACGCCGAGGCGAGGCAGCGCGACAGCCGACGCCGAGGCGAGGCAGCCTGACAGAGGCCCGATGCTTAGGCACCTAGCCAAGCCAAAGCAAGGCGGTCAGGCCAACGGTCAAGGCAAAGACCAAAATTTTCCTACTAACCACTCCGCATCGATGCATCACTAAGCCAAACGGTAGTTAGGGTTTGCTAACTAATCGGTTAAAAGCTAACTATGCTTGCTAAGTAGGATTTCCAACTAAGAAATATAATTTAAAGATATTATTTACTTACTAGGAAAAATATACGAGCACGTTTGCAAGTATACTAGTCATGGGAGAAGGACTAAATTGTCCTGAGTAAAATAATTCAATTTTCCAAGTTTCAAATCTAATTATGACGGATTATTAGAATTTAAAAGAAAATTTTAAAGCAATCCAAGCAATTAAAATAAAATTTAAATATTTATCAAAATTTTCATAAGTCAATAACGACCATTTTTGGATGTTAAAAATGAAATCCAAGTATAAAAATAAAATTCAAATTTTTTTTTTTTTTAACGAATCTTTTTTATTGACCAAAATCAGGGTCGTTACAACCTATCCCCCTTAAAATAATTTCGTCCTCGAAATTTGCACGTGACTACGGGTTAGGCTTAATTACTATACCGGTCTCGGAATCATCGTCTATCCCCCTTAAAATAAGCAAGTCATTCTTAAGTCGCAGGTTAGGCGTAGGTTGGCTATTTCTAGTCCGCACTCACTACTCACTTTAGACTAACAACTGCACTCTCCCGAAATGGTGGTGTTACTCGAACTTAGGAGTTTTGTTATGAAGTTAGCACGCAATGAACCAGACAGATTGTGGTAGACGAGCAAAATAAAATTTCTTAAGATAACATAAGATCAACATACTACATGCCTACAGGCATCATTAGGTACACGAAAAAGTAAGGAAAAGCAGATAATAATGGCTAGGGCGCCATTGACGTGCCTCGTTCTACCACCTATCATTGAAGGCTTGGATCAAACGACGTTCGTATTCCCTAACGAACACCTCGAGTGCGATGGTCACAGCGAGAACGCAGCACCAGAAGGTGCGGAGGCGGTTGTTCCTACCGAACCATCGTGGCATGCCCATTGTCAGCACGACACAGAACAGGAGGAAAATGAAGGGTTGCAACCGCAGCGCTTGGGTTGTTAGGGTGAGCTCGGTTCGCTCGATTTCTCGGAACGCGGCGTCTTCCGGAAATCCTCGTCGTCGGGTGGCCATGGTTTGGTTTGGGGGAATGAGATGGTAAGAGAGATGAAGAGAAAAGGATAAGGAAATGGGAGGTGGTGGTGGGGTACATATAGGCCGGGTGAGGGTGAGTGGAGGAGGGAAATGATTGAGTTTTGAAATTTGAATTTGGAGGTTGAAGTTGATAATTGGGAGTTTGAAATTTTGATAATTGGAGGTTGGAGGGTGCGGTTTTGGCCGCGCCGGATGGGTAGGCCCGGCTCTAGGTGTTAGGATCCGTTCTCGTTTCTTAGGAGGTGTGGGAAAATATTTATCACAATTAGCTTCTCATCGGATCAAAATAGATCGATAAAAGAAAAAATGTCTATGGTAGTGTGCCACGTTACCCGTAACAAGCAACAGATTATTTTGCAACCTGCGTCACTAAAATAATTGTCCTTTGTAATAAGGGTGTCATTAAAGAATAGTATGCGGCAGTACTCCTTTGAAGGAAACAAGCTTTTTATAGATAAAAGAGAGATACAATCATAAGCATAGAATTCCACTATGACACGATTTCTCCTAATACAAATGGAATGATCTTACATGCTCTTAATACATGGTCTAAGTTTGTATTCACACAACTGCGACTACAACCTTCGGGACTTTATCTAAAATTACGACTCTACTACTGCGGTGGGATAAGTCCAAAATATACTCGTAACTCCTCCTTCCATTCCTTCTCCCTCTTCTCGAGCCAATACTCCCCTCGTTGTCGGGCATCCTCAACAACATCACTAAGTGATAAATGTGAGGTCTCCAAGTCCATGGTCTCAGCTAAAGGTGACACGAGAATAATCTCGGAGGTGTGCTCGCCAGTGGCAGGGTCAAATATACCCAAGTGGGGTATAGGGATGTAACTCTCGGGTGCAAGCAGAGCTTTGTACGTAAGCAGGTCCGCAAAGGTGAATGGTGTAGCAGAGGTACAGTTAGCCATATCTACAATAATAAGAAAATTATGTGTTAGACTTATCGGTGTGAAAGGGTAGTCTTGTAAAGACACATGCACAAATGCATACAAGAAACACATAATTCCATTACTTAGGGAAAACAAGTACATCATAGGCGGCTTATAGTAGTCTTAAGATTAATACATCAAGAGTCTTATATTTTTCCTATTTTACATCAAAAGGCCTAACAACAGTGATCCTAGCTTAAAAGATCCTACATCCAAAGGATTACAACTATTGCCAGGTTTATTTAGGGACTCTTAGATAGTATTCTTGGCTTCAGGGCTAGGCTAGAGCTTCGTCCTCCTCGGGCTCATCCTTTCTCTCACTAGCTTCTCCTTCCTTAGTCACCTCATGAGCAACCTTCTTGTCTCTGGTTTCTTCTTCACCATATGTAAAGTTTTCCATCGGGGGGAGGGCTCCAAAGAATACACGGAAGGCACACAGGATTGGGAACATTACAGGAAACCAAGGGTCATCTTCCACAGGGGTAGGGGTATGATGCTGTATTTTTTTGAAATCACGGATTTCTGCGAGTATCATGATAATATAGTCAGGCTTCTCCATCAGTCGGATGGTCATAGTTTCTAGGGTGACCTCGAGTTGGTGAGCTCCAACTATCAGGTTGGTTAGGTGATCCATCTACAAAGGAAAATTTTAAACCTCAATTAGTAATGTTTTAAGCCAAGTTTTACTAATGTTAAAGAAACATCGACATTTCTATGTTCCACATTCGATTCTTGATTTAAGTCATCATCCAATTGTTCGGGAATTCCCAGCTCGGTGGTACTGCCAATTTCCACACCTTGCTTCAATCCGAAGATTGTTTTGTCAGAATTCCACCCAATTTGGGACGGTAAACTTAAACTCAAGTCTCGTTTGTGCAACGGTCACGCTTATCTTAACACTAATCTTAAAGGCTACCCATTCTACCCATGGCCGAGGTTTTGAACCTAGAGCTCTGATACCATGTTGTAACTTTTGGGTACGTTAAATAAACATTTTTTAGTGAATAAGCTTAAAGAGAGTCTAGCTCATTATTACAACATAATTCTCACAAGAGTACTTTTATTCAACAAAGGAGGGGATAAACTAAGGTTAACTACTGCTCCGCCTCTTCTTCCATCCTTGCAAGCTCCTCGGCTCCGAAGGCCTCCAAAGTGTAATGTTCATGCTGCTCATCTATAAAGTCTGACACATTATACCAGCGTCGCCCCCCAGTATAATATGTCAGGGTCACCACAAAGGTAACACCGTGAGCTACAAAAGCTCAATAGAATAATCCAACCCGCTAACCCATAACTTACAACAAATAGTCATATAAATAATCACATATACTCATTTAACAACATAATTAACCATGATACATCCGCATTCACTATCCTGCTTGCGTTGGTGTCATGTCTTTCTTGGTTTCTCCTACGCGACTCATCGTATTGTGTCACCATTTCATTTTAAGAAAATCATTTGTCATTCAACGGGCTACTAAGTCCGGCCACGTTACAAAATCTCGCATTGGCTCCTCTCCGCGGATAACCAAGCCCAATTGTCAATGAAGCTACCACGTCCGGCTCAATGGCAATCTACACAATGGGCTACCAAGTCCGGCCTCATTGCGGTTTTCGCAAGTCCACACAAGGGCTACCAAGTCCGGCCACCTTGCGGGTTTTCACAACTCACATAAGGCTACCAAGTCCGGCCATTATGTAGTCTCAAAAATCCTTTTATCCATATCAACCATTCCTTAAGTGTCATGTTTCTATTTTTCGGTTTTCGTGGCTCGTAATCATGCATAGACTCCAGCGGGACGAATCACTTTAAAGTAATCTTGAAACTAAACTAGCAAGATCATCCAACTCTATATTACCTAATCGTACTCAAATTATTACTTAAAGCCACTTATGTTTTATCAACAACAAGTAATGCAAACAAATATACATACATGTTCATAATCACCCTCAGACAATAATATATTATAAAAATCCGTTCTCTCTTCCTTTGTGGGAAAACAACATATGTTTATTGACCTAGAAATTCATTATTTGGCATGCTCATTCTTCTTTAGTACTTTAGTAAACAAGTTCTACTATCTAGCTTTGATACCTTAACCGTTTAACTCATGGTTGTATACTTAAGGTAAGTATAATCCAAGCAAGTACATAGCATGTCCATAATCATTACTTAAAGCATAACGCCACATGTGCGGACGCCTGGGTGGTAATCCACCATATGCTTTGTTACTTTACCACAAGTAATACAAGCAAGTACATAGTAGATCCATAATCATTACTTAAAGCATAACGCCACATGTGCGGACGCCCTTGGGGTGGTAATCCACCATATGCTTTGTTACTTTACCACAAGTAATACAAGCAAGTACATAGTAGATCCAAAATCATTACTTAAAGCATAACGCCACATGTGCGGACGCCCTTGGGGTGGTAATCCACCATATGCTTTGTTATAATATCACAAGCACTGGAATATAAGCTTATAGTTAAGTTAAAAGATCAACATGCGATTACTTTTACACGAAGTTATATCTTAAGTTGATTCAAATCATGCTTAATCATCCAATGGCAATATTAAGTTCACTAACTATCATGCATCCAACGTTTTAAGAAAATAAACTATCATTATCATGCTTTCATTATCACGACTTAGCTAGGTTAAAACTACGACAAGAAGTAGTGTCTAACATATATTTAGGATTATGGATGATTATACTACATTCAATTCGACATGCATACAATTATAGTTAGGATAAGTAGGTTCGAAGAACTCTACCGTTCTTCTTGGCGGTAGGGTGGCTACGGGAATTTCGTCGGAGTAACGGCTTACGTGGGCTTCCGGTAGCTTCGAAAGAGAAAGGTTTCTCTCGAAACTAAATCTTGACTATACTACTAAACTCTTATGGATCGAAGGGTGGTGGAGTGGTGGTTTAGTGGCGGCTTAGGATGAGCTTCTTGAAGGACAAGGGAAGAACTTCAAGAACACTCAAGAACAAAGCAAGAACAAGCAAGAACACTAAGCTTTCTAGAGAGAAGTTGAATGGTGAAGGTGTGAGTTGAAAGGCATGGAATGGATGCTATTTATAGGCAAAATGGAGCTTCCCCCTCACTCCACTTGGCCGGCCATTACTCTCTCTCTCCCCCATAAATTTGCTCCATGGACTAGTCTTATCAAGCAATAGTATGCCAACTTAGTGCCACTTGGTGAAATAGTGTCAAAGTACAACCATGTGTCTAAATTCAACCAACATACACCTCACTCTCCCTCTCTCCCTATTCGGCTCTCTCTCTCTCTCCTCTCCCATGGATTTGTTCCATGGTCTTGTCTTGTCAAGCCAAAGTACAACACAAGTGCAACTTGGTCCAATAGTATCAAAGTACAATGCACATGACCAAGTACAACACACATGCACTCACTCTCCCTCTCCCTCTCCATTCGGCCCTCTCTCTCTCTCTTGGTCAAAGTATGATCATGTATGTATATATATATATATGTGTATATCTATATGTATATTTATGGAAAGAACAAGGAAGGTAAGGACAAACTACTTAAATGTACACATGGCTTATGATTATTCTCTTTGTATGGCAAAGTACACATGACTAGTCTTGTCATGCTATAGTACTCCAACCAAGTGTATCTAGGTAATGATGAGGGTCCAAACAATGATGAGGTGGTCATGGTGTAGTCTTGTCCTAGAATGGGTCTACTTGGAAGAAAGACTAGAATCATTGGCTAGGTTTGACTAGGCATGGGTTGGCATGTAACAAATAGGCTTAAGGCTATTAGGTGGCTTGGACAAGTGGCCAAAGGTACATACACACACCTCACTCTCTCTCTCCTCACATTCGGCCCCCCTCTTCTCTCTCCCCAGCCGATTCTCCATCTTGGTCCAAGTACTTATATGTATATATATATATATATATATCTATATATATATGTGTACATTTGTGGTAGACAAGGAGGATAAGGACAAGGCTACTTAAATGCACACATGGTTAATGATTATTCTTTTTGTAGGAGAAGGTACTATCATATCTTTCACCAAGAATCCCATGGGAATATTGGACAATGCTATTATCCAAGGGATAATAATTTCTCTAATGGTTATCGTCCAATGGGTAAAGTTTTTCCTAGCGGTTATTAACCAATGGTCCAAGGAAAGTCATCATGGAGTACACTATTTGCTTTTGACTATACTATTCCAACTACTAGTCAAACTTGGTCTTCTCCCTAACAACTATTGTCCAATGGTCAAAAGATCTTTCTAGCATGTAATAACCAATGGGTAAAGACTAGTCATCATGAAGTACACTATTTGCTTTTGACTAGACTCTTCCAACTACTAGTCAAACTTGGTCTTCTCCTAACAACTATTGTCCAATGGTCAAAGGTCTTCCTAGCATGTAATAACCAATGGATAAGGACTACCCTAGTATCTATTGTCCAATGGATAAAGATTACCCTAGTATCTATTGTCCAATGGATAAGGATTACTCTAGTATCTATTGTCCAATGGATAAAGATTACCCTAGCATTTATCTTCCAATGGATAAAGATCCAAGGTTGACTTTGGTCAAGGTTTTAGTTAGGGTTTCCAAATGACCTAATTAGGATCAACTGGGACTTGCTAAGTAGGATAATTAAACAAGTCGAGTAATTAGGGGATTAACCTTAGTGATTAGGGAAAACAATATGCCAATGTTCTTGTCTAACGAAAATGGTCTTGCTGACCGTTGTGAAGAAGAATAGGTTTTGACCTTAATGAATCTAATTATAACGGATTATAAGCGATTAAAAGAAAATTCAAAATATTTACGAATAAACAGCCGAGGTTTTTATTTAGTAGACAATCGCCTAATAACGGAACATTAAAGCCCAACGGTGCCAAACGCCAAGGCAAGGCGTGAGCATGGCCAAGGTAGCCTGATAGCCAAGCGGTGGCCAAGCGGTGGCCAGAGCAACCGCTTGGTAAAGGCCAAGGCAGAGCTGCCATAGGCTGCGATGCGGCGGTGGCCAAACAAGGCTGATGGCAACGATAGCCGATAGCGGCTGTAGCGGCTGGCCAAAGTGGCCAAACAAATGGCCAAGGCACGATAGCTGCTTGTAGCGGTGGCAAAGCCAAAGCTGGCCAAACAAAGGCAAGGACCCGATAGCTGGCAAAGGCTGGCGGTGGCCAAAGGCACTGGTGGCCAACAAAGTGGTCAAAGCGACCGGTACAGCGAAGCAAAGCGGCCAAAGAACGCCAAGGCAAAAGCGGCGCGACCCGATGCCAAGGCGAGGCAGGCAGCCAAGGCAGAGCAAGGTAGCCCAACAACGCCAAGGCAAAAGCGGCGTGACCCGATGCAAGCAAGGCAGTAACCCGATGGCGCGAGCGAAACAACGGCGATGTCCCGACGCCTAGGCGAGCCAGGCCCGACAATGACCGACGCTGGCGAGGCGAGCGACAATGACCGACGCCTGGCGAAAGCCAGACCGACAATGAGCCGACGCCAAGGCAAAGACAGGCGCGACAATGAGCCGACGCCGAGGCGAGGCAGCCCGACAATGAGCCGACGCCAAGGCAAGGCAGCGCGACAGCGAGCCGACGCTGAAGCGAGGCAGCGACAATGAGCCGACGCCGAGGCGAGGCGAGGCCCTGACAGAGGCCCGATGCCTAGGCGACCTAGCCAAGCCAAAGCAAGCAGTCAAGGTCAACGGTCAAGGCAAAGACAAAATTTTCCTACTAACCACTCCGGCATCGATGCATCACTAAGCCAAAGCGGTAGTTAGGGTTTGCTAACTAATCGGTTAAAAGCTAACTATGCTTGCTAAGTAGGATTTCAAGTAGAAATATAATTTAAAGATATTATTTACTTATTAGGGAAAATATACGAGTACGTTTGCAAGTATACTAGTCATGGGAGAAGGACTAAATTGTCCGGAGTAAAATAATTCAATTTTCCAAGTTTCAAATCTAATTATGACGGATTATTAGAAATAAAAGAAAATTTTAAAGCAATCCAAGCAATTAAAATAAAATTTAAATATTTATCAAAATTTTCATAAGTCAATAACGACCGATTTTTGGATGTTAAAAATGAAATCCAAGTATAAAAATAAAATTCAAATTTTTTTTTTTTTTTTAACGAATCTTTTTTATTGACCAAAAATCAGGGTCGTTACAGAGGTAATCCCCAACAGGTACAAAGAGTGGCCCGAACACATGGTACGTGGGGCCCAGAATAAATGTAGACGGAGTACCCGCCGTGCAGTACGGTGAACGGCAGTGAGGACCAGGGACACGAGGGGTCCCAGGTCCAAGATACTCGATCAGGGGTATGGTCCAAAGAGCAAGGGTAGTTGTTGGACCAGTCGCATGCTAAGGGGACCAATGGTTTGAGACATCATTGGTCCAGATAGGCTGTTCGGCAACGAGAGGGCCGAACAGGAGCAGCAATTTGGAGGAGGTGCCAGAAGGCGCTCTAAAGGGGTCCAGAAATGGTAATTCCCAAAAGGAAACGAGATCTGGAGGAGATACCCAACGAGAATGGGGTGAACGGCCAGCTTTGGAAAGAGTTCCTAAAAGGTCTAAAAGGAAATATGCAGTTAAGGGAATGAGAATCCCTGATATTCTGGGTTCCCTTTATGAGAAAGGAAACTTAGGGCAGCAAGATGGCTTGGACAGCAAGTAGACATGGGTCTATAAATATGAGGTAAACCTAGAGGTAAAGGTACGCAATTCCTGGCTATTGGCTTATTACTTACTGAGAATTAAGGTTTCACTAGTACGAGATACTAACTTTTGCATCGGATGGCCTTTGCCACGAGACGGCAAAGGTGCACTCACCTTTTGTTTGTTTTATAGGCCCAATTCGGCGGTGTGCTAGGGTTCCGGTGTAGAGAGAAAAGTAGCCGTTACAGTTTGGTGTTGTTCGAAGGCCTGTTTCGTTTTCCTGCACTTACAACGTCTAATACCAAACCCAAAATTTAGGAAAAGCAAGAACTTAGCTACGCTCAAGTTGAGATGTCCAAAATCAAGTGTCTATGCAATGCACACATCAAACACACTTATTGCCTTTAAAATGCAAATCTAGCATGATGTGGGGCTTAACCAAATGATAATAGATGTTGACACGTGATCATGCAATGTGCTATAAGAAGAAATGAGGGTGATGGACTCCTCTTTTGGTTTAGTCCCCTACATGGTTAGAGAAAAGCAAACAAAATGATAAACAAAGCAGCATAGCTACTTTCACAGATTATGGATGAGTCATGTACAACAATTCGTTTCTATGCATGAGTTTATCGGATACCATAGATAGCCAGCAATATTTGATATGGATGATTCTTAAGACTCGTTGTTTGCCACTTAAGATCCTACTTCCAAGCCAATCCACATTATGAGGTAGATTGAAAAAGCTGAGCAGATGACCACAACGGAGAGTAGACTTGGAGTCCATCGCTGTGCTAGCGGCTATTTGGATGTTTCACTTTTTGGTTTTAAGAAAAGCTTGTTGTCTGAGGATTTGATCATCATTAGCCATTTTCACTTAAGAAAAGTTTTGAAAAGCTCAGGTTATTCTTTCAGCAAGTGTTTATCAAAATTTATTTTTACCAAAGCACATTAGAGTTGATCTATCAAAAACTCATTCAACAAGTTTTTTCCTTTTCTCTTTCTCAAAACATGATTGAGGTAATTGGGATCCACATGATTACCTGCCAGCACATTGACAAACTCCTAAATCTTACCGGCTTGTTGCGGTAGGCATGCTCAAAATTTTGAATTTTGAAAGATGGGTTGCTAGGCCGATTTGAAATAGGAATCAAAGTCCTTCATTTGTCATGCTGAATAATCCATGGAGAAATAATTATTGCAAGTTCTATCCATAATATCCTTTACTTTGCATACAATCATCCATAACCTGCTCTACTACCTTACACTCCCTCTTTCCTTTAGCCTTGCAAGGCAAAGATTGCTAGAGCAACCCCTAGTTCAATTGCCGATGGAGCGGCCAGTGTTTGATTTTGTTCTAGAAATCCATGCTTTGCGGTGCTTTAAGTAAAGCAGAAGTGTTAAGTAAGCAATGATGCTTTCAACTTACCAAAAACATACCTTGCAGGCAATGCCATGCCTTAGTGCTTAGCTATAAAAACTTAGAGTTAGGGCTCTTAGTTCATGCCCCAACCCTTCTGCACAGAAAGCGATATTACAACAACATACATAGGGTGTGAGGAAGAACTTCTAAAAAAGATGCAAGTAGATTCCTAACCTGCAGGATCCTGTCTTATTTTGATAAGTTCTATGGCTTTCTAACACATGAGAGGTTTGGGTAGTCTCAAGGGTGCTCCGTTGTCAAAGGGCACCAATCCTTTCCCTAGCCCATCATAGGCGGTGATCGGGTGATTCCCTTTTTGATATACCACTAGGTACAAGTGACTGTGGAGTTTGCTGGAACCCCTAACATAGCCCGTGACATGCCGAGGTATTAGGTGAACTCAACGAGGTTGCCCACTCGATGCATATGATAAATGAATTAAATAAAGCATGTGTTAGTCTTATGTCGAACTTTCTGGTTATGGTTCTCGAATCCCCAATAGAGTCGCCCAAAATTGTAGACACCTCCCAAAAGGGGGAATCTCCATACAGATTGATCATTGCTTGTTTGCTTTGAACTTCATAAACCAGGATCGTGGATATTCCCATGGCTAGGAACATCGCCACACGATAACGGTTATCATCAAAATAGAGTCGCCACCTAGTTTATAAAAACTAGGAAAAGAGATAGAGATTTCGGGTACGGGAACCAAAAGTACAATAAAGGGAAGGTGTTAGGCACCCCTCTTTGCCCAGTCGTGAAACTGGCCCATAATTGTTCGACATATGATTAGCATTTTCTTTATTTAATTCTAAACACATAATCTGATTATTTAACCTTTAGCAATTGATAAGGTGAGCCAAAATAGTAATGAAAATATGCATCAAAATAGAAAACAAACTGTCCCAGAAAATGGATCCCCCGGCCGGTGAATGGATGTCACGGCCGAGGAATCCTTCTGGATTGATGTACCAGCCGAAGGATCGAAGACCCAGCCGATGTTCTTCCTCACACCAGACTTAAACGATTAACAGAAATCAAAATACTATGATTAAAGTACAAAAACGTAAAAGAGATCAAACCATAGGCCCCTGGGCCTCACCACCTTGATCCCGCAGTTGCTTGATTGCTTCGGATTAAGGGTGATTAACTGATTTGCTTCTTGAAACCCTAGAGTTAGGGTTTGTACTTCGGGGGTTTGATCGTCGGACTGCGGCTGCCTACAGGAGTTTAGGGCTTTTGTAAAGAGGATATGAGAGATGATTTTTGTAGAGTTTGGAGGTATGAGAAGGAGGAATTGAATGTATTTCGTGTGTGTATTTTCGGAGTCCAAAGGCCCCTTTATATAGGCAATTGGTGACTCACTCCATCCAATCAAAACGCACGATTGCAATTGCAATGCAATGCAAACTCTTCGTTGTGATCTCTGAACGTGGCCCGAACGCGTCGGAGAGGTAGTGTAGTTGGATCAAACAATCGACAGAACGTTCCAGAATCAGGAAAATAGATGATCTGGCGACCGGGCAAAGGATCTGGCGGCCGAGGAAAAGATGTTGCGACCGAAGGATGGATCTTGCAACCGTGGGATTAATCTCTCAGGGAGATTTTTAGGCAACAGGTTGCTCGGGTAGGGAAATGATGTTAAGGCCGTGAGATCAATGTTACGGCCAGCAGATGGAATCTCCTGGGATTCTGTACTTCTGTCTGAAAGGCTATTTGGCTCTGGATTTGTAACGACCCTGATTTTTGTTAAATAAAAATTTCGTTAAATATTTGAATTTTATTTTTATTACTTGATTTGCTTCTAAAATTTCTTTTTAAATCTTAATAATCCGTCATAATTAGATTTGAAACTTGTAAAATTGAATCATTTTTACTCCGGCAATCTAGTCCTTCTCCCATGACTAGTATACTTGTAAACGTACTCGTATATTTTTCCTAGTAAGTAAATAATATCTTTGAATTATATTTCTTGGCTATAAATCCTACTTGGCAAGTAGAATTAGATTCTAACTAAGTGGTGAACCAAACCAATTGAATTCCAAGTCTAGTTAGGTTGCCCTAACCCTAGATGGACCATTTGAACCTTTTTATCTTTATCCATTGGACGATAAGTGCTAGGGAAATTTCCACCCATTAGATAAGAATTGTTAGGTAAATGGTTAACCATTGGATAATAGAAGAAAGAATACCTAAGTTTGAATCGCCTAGTCAAAAGCAATCATTACACCCCATGATGTGACATAACAAGGCCATATCTCCCATCTTTATTCTTTATCCTTTGGTCAATGAATGTTAGGGGAGTTATTATCCCATGGTCAATAAGAGTTATTCTTGGCAATGAAAGCTTAAGAATCTTTGGGCCATAGGAACCCATCATTTTACCTCCAAAAGAAGACAAACTGGCCTTGTCATGCATGCACACCTATTGCAATCATGACTATACCTAGGAGCACTTTCTAGGAAATCTTTAGCCATTGAATAATACCCTTACCCTTGAAAGCATTACTTTTCCTAGTCTACCTATATATAGTTATATATATATATAGATATATATATATATATATGTATATATATATATATATACTTATATACTTTGGTCCAAGTAGGAGAGAGAGAGAGAGAGAAAGAGAGAGAGAGCCGTGGGAGAGAGAGAGAGAGTAAGGCCGAGAGGGAGAGAAGAGGAGAGAGAGTGAGTGTGTGCTTGTGTTTGACAACTCAACCAAGTCATCTTCCTTACTTTTGCAACCAAAGTACAACCATTATGATTCTTTCTTGTGCTTTCACAAGCAAGACCTTTCTAGGATTAGACAACCCATAGAATCCCTCATTATAACCTAGGACTTGGCCTGAAAAAAAGGAAATGACAACCCTTGGTATGATTAAAGTACATTGATTGACCCTTGAAGAAGAATGATTGCATGCTTTCAAGCATGATGTGACAAAACATGAAAGAAGGAGAGAGAGAGAGAAATTCGGCCAAGGAGGGGAGAGGGAGCCAAAATTTTGAGAGGGAGGGAGAGTGTGCTTGTGTGTTGTACACTCCAACAAAGTGCATTTTAGCCTTAAGCCTATTTACCATTTGCCAACCCATTTTCTAGCCAACTTTAAACACAACCTAGCCAACGATGTTATGCTTTCCCACAAGCAAGCCTATCCTAGACAAGACTAAGCCAAAACCCTTCATGATAACCTAGTTCATTAGCCTTAAGCCTTAGAAGATTAGGCAAAGACAAGTCATGGAAGCATGGCATGCTTTCAAGCATGATTTGACAAGACCATGGAACAAATCCATGGGGGAGAGAGAGAGAGATATGGCCGGCTATGAGGGGGAGAGAGAAGGCCAAGTTTTTGCTATAAATAGCACCCAATACTTGCCATTCAACTCACACCTTCACCCCTTATTCCAACTTCTCTCTAGAAACCATTTCTGTTTTTCTAGTCAGCTTACTGCCCTTCGTAAATCCCCATTTTTCTCCTGCTTAAGGTAGTTTTTAGAACTAACTCCTTTCGAGAAAGTTGTAGAACACTTCGAGATCTTCAAGTTAGACCCAAGAACCACCCTAATCGGTCAAGAAATGACCAAGATATTGACATCCGAAATTCAGTAAAAATCTCGAATTTCCAGTTCCAGACAGCTTACTGTCACTTCCTTTATCACCATTTTTCTCCTACTTAAAGTTGTTTCTAGGATCAACTTCCTTCACAAAAGTTGTAGAGCACTTCTAGAGCTTTGATTTCAACCCAAGAACGATCATATTCGGCCAAATATTGACCAAGTTACTGCCATCCAAAGTTTGGTCCAGATTGTGAGCTTCAACACCCGTAGAATTTTCCAACTAGCTTATTCGGCCCCGACTAGTTTCGGATCAAGGTAGATTATCCTTACACTCTAATCCTAAGTATAGATATTATATGATCATGTAGATTAATCTTAACCGTTAACTCCAAGATATATTGTATGATGTTCGTATTGTCTGAGATGCATGAAGTTGAATGTCCTTATTCTCTAGTCCTAAGTATACGTAGAATATCTCTACTTACTTCTCTAAGTATATATAAAGTTAGTATATTGCTCGTACGATTGGAATGCATGATGGTTAGTAAACTTAATTTGCTAATGATAGTATGAGCATGTGAAACAAACGACTTTTACTCCAATAAACATATGTTGTTTTGAATTTCTGACAAAAGAGGAAAGAACGGATTTTTGAAATATAAACTTGATTTGGAAGTATTCGAATTATTTTCTTGAGGATGGTTATGAGCATGTATGTATGTGATTGCATTACTTGTGGTATACGAAGTTTGTTACTTACTTAAAATGTTTGACCTGCATGATTGTTAGTAAACCTAAGTTGCTTTTAGTGGTATTAACATGTTGAATAAATGACTTTTAATCCTATAAACATATGTTGTCTTTTTAAACTTCCCACAAATAAAGAAAGAACAGTTTTCGATAAGTACTAACTTGAGTAGAAGTATTCGTATTTTGATCTCTGAATTGATTATGAGCTTTAATACATGTTTTGCTTGCAGTACTGTGGTTGTGTGAAAGCATAAGGATGGTGATGAGTTTGTTTATAAGATTGCTTGCATTACTTGTGATTGTTTGGTAAAGCATAAATGATTTCCACTCCAAAGGCGTCCGTACATGTGGCATTATGCTTTATGTGATTATTTGAGCATGATAAGTATATAGAGTTGGATGATCTTGTTAGTTAGATTACAATGAATGATTTATGTATATTTATGTGAAAAGTCCTACCGCGGAGCCTAAGCATGAGAACGAGACACGAAAATCGAGCAAGTAGAAACATGACACCTAGGGTGCGTTAAAGACAAGGTGTGTTTTGAAAACGTAATGTGGCCGGACTTGCCCATTGTGGGAATGTGTGTTGCAAATGATGAAATATTTTTGAAACTACATAATGACCAAGTGTGAAAATCATTATGTGGTGTGTGTGTGTGCCAATGGGAACCCGGGACGGCGGAACCATTGTGATGATACTCGGGAGACCGGAACAGCAGAACCGAGGTTGGGTGTGTGGCTTGGTTATCCGCGGAGAAGAGCCAATGCTAATGTGTGCCAATGGCAACCCGGGACGGCAGAACCATTGTGAGGATACTCGGGAGACCAGAACGGCGGAACCGAGGTTGGGTGTGTGGCTTGGTTATCCGCGGAGAGGAGCCAATGCTAATGTGTGCCAACGGGAACCCGGTGCGGTGGAACCATTGTGAGGATACTCGGGAACCCGGAACAGCAGAACCGAGGTTGGGTGTGTTAAATGTGATTTTCAAAATGTTGATTTGGAAATGAAAAGTGAAATAGTGACATGATCTACGAAACGCTGCGTAGGAGAAACTCTGATGACACGGACACTTATGCTAGATGAGAAATGACTGTGCATGTGTTATTGTACATCTCTAAATGTGAAGTTATTGAATGCACATGTGTTAGTTTGGTTACTATCATGCCTAGCTATGTGTAAGTTAAGGGTTAGTGGGTATAGGTTTATTCTGCTGAGCTCTTGTAGCTCATGGTGTTACTTTTGGTGACCCTGACCTATTATACTGGTGGCGACGCTGGTATAATGTGTCAGACTTTGTAGATAATCAAGGAGAGCTGTTCACCTTGAAGGCCTTTGGAGCTGAGGAGTTGGCTAGGATGGATGAGCAGGCGGAGCTGTAGATAGGAACCTTAGTTTCCCTTTCCTTATGTAAATAATGAACCCTTGTGGGGGTTATGATGTAATGATGAGCCAGACTCCATTTAATTTTATCAATAAAATGTTTATTTAATGTACCCAAAAATCTGGGTCATTACAGGATTGGGTCCTTTAAGTGCCTCAAAGTTCTTACCGAAAGTCCTATGGTTCTCAAAAAGTCAATCAGCAATCACTGTATCCATTTCATCATTAGGATGGTCCCCAAGGTGGGACCTGAAATAATCGTTAGGCCAAATTGGGGTGTCTACACGCGCTGCTGAAGAATGGAATGGTAACGTAACAGGATTCTACATCTGACCAATCCGAACTGGGGCTTTTACTATTGTTCGCTTATGTAGTTTTCTCCAAGTGTCAATTAATAAAAGTGAGCCAAGCTTGAATAAGGCATTTTCAAAAGCATTGCGTTTCTCTCTCACTCAATCATTCTTTGGCGTTCTCCATTTGCATCGATGTTGGTCAACCCCGTTGAGGTGTTTTGGGTACCCGGCACAATTTATTGGAGCCCGGGGTCCTCGAACGCCCAACAACCTTGGACGATGATGAGACGTATTACCGCTCGACCATTGCCCTGCTATACGCATTGCAGTGGGAGGTATACCGCGGCTCTAGTCAGAGGAACCCCGTTAAACCAAAACCGGCCTCTACATGTGTACAAAGCACTAGAACCTTTCAAACTAAGATAGGAACCTGCAGGGTAGGATTACTTGCATCTAACCCCCATAAACTGTCTATGTGTTACTGCTTTCCTTATCGCATGCTTGTACATACATTCATACCGTTTTGCGTAGGAGCATACTAGGGCGGCTTTTAGGTTGTCTCTCTTTCGAGCTCGTCTTATGTCTATTAGGACGCTGTTTGGCCCGATGAAGAGTCGTGCATCTCGATGGTGCACGTTGTCAATTTTCAAAGTCTTTGGATCAGCGAGACTTTGGGAAATCAAGACTTTCTAAGTCCTTGGCTAGACTCGATTGAGTTTTCAAATAGAAAACTAGGAACAACGGAGAGAATGCCGTGATGCTTACACCACTCAGGTTAAGTGCTAAACACTAACACCGATCAGGCTAAGTGGAGTGTTGCCACAACGCCGCCCCGGTTCCGGTATCACGTCATCTACACCGAGTTGTTCCGACCTCCAAAGTTGAAACTGCAAGAACGGAATAGTCAAAGACTTAGACTATTTTGACACCCCTTAGTGTTAGTCGATTCAATCAAGGATACACCGTCGAAAAGAATTCTGAAGATCTTGGCAGCGTCTGAACATCATGAGACGGGTTTGTCTTCTAAAGTCTAGGAGGACACCGATGACGATGACATGCGCATTGCATTTCCTTAAAACTCTTTCAAAAGCTTGCTGTAGGAATGCCTCTGAGTTCTCATTTACTTTGCTGTCAAAAGCTCTAGGCCATCACCTTCCTCGATCATCAATCCAAAATGGCGACACAAACAGAGCTAGCTGAGCTGAAGAGGGCTGTACAAGAATTGAACCAGAAAATGGACAAGCAAATGGTTCTGGTCCAGGGACTGGTTGACCTTTTTACCTCTGTCATTTCAAAGCCGGATCTGGGGCTAGTCAAAGAACCTCTTCAAGCCCGCCACACTCCTGTAGTCAGAAACAAGTTGTGCTCGAAAGACATGTTCAAAGACCTAGTCGAATTTCATGAAGCCAGAGCTCGCCCAAAGGAGATTGCTGGTTCCTTGTTCAAAGCCAGTGCCGAAAAGGAGGATATATGCAACAAAGAAATCATCCCCAGTGCCAAAAGAGTGCATTCCCTTGACAGCACAATGCTATATAGCGGTGGAGTGAGTAAAAGTTCTGCCAACCCTCAATCCAATCGCTGGAACCCACCAAGGGCCTTCTCTTGCTTCTCCACACCTTTGTCCACGGTTTATGAGAAGCTCCTTGAGGCTGGCTTCCTCTAGCCGCTCCTTCCGACTCCCCCACCTTGAGCGCTCCCGGCGTCTCATAATCCAAATGCCTATTGTGCTTTCCATCAAATGCCTGGCCATCCCACCGATGCTTGTTACCGCCTTCGACATGCCATTCAGAATCTCATTGATAAAGGCACTATTCCACCCCCACTCCCGTCCAAGCCTCATGTCATATCCAATTTCATGCCTCAACACGGTTCCCACCCCAGGTGTTAGCCAGATATCCATCAGTCCACTCAAATCAACCCAAGCTCCACCATATTCAATCCTAGCCACGATATCGTCCCTCGAAACCAACCCAAACCAACTGTGTCTATCCTGTCTGAATCCGAGGTTAGCATTGTAACGACCCTGATTTTTGGTCAATAAAAATTTCGTTAAAAATTTGAATTTTATTTTAAGACTTGGATTTCATTTTTAACACCCAAAAATCGGTCGTTATTGGCTTATGAAAATTTTGATAAATTTTTAAATTTTATTTTAATTGCTTGGATTGCTTTAAAACTTCCTTTTAAATTCTAATAATCCGTCATAATTAGATTTGAAACTTGTAAAAATTGAATCATTTTACTCCGGACAATTTAGTCCTTCTCCCTTGACTAGTATACTTGTAAACGTACTCATCTCATTTTTATTCGAAAATCTTTAAATTATATTTCTTGACTTGAAATCCTACTTAGCAAGCATAGTTAGCTTTTAACCGATTAGTTAGCAAACCCTAACTACCGTTTGGCTTAGTGATGCATCGATGCCGGAGTGGTTAGTAGAAAAATTTTGGTCTTTGCCTTGACCGTCGACCGACCGCCTTGCTTTGGCTTGGCTGGGTGCCTGAGCATCGGGCCTCTGTCGGCGCTTTGCCTTGCGCATGGCGTCGGCTGTTTATCGCGCTTTGCCTTGCCTTAGCGTCGGCTCATTGTCGCGCTTTGCCTTGCCTTAGCGTCGTCGGCTCATTGTCGCGCTGCCTCGCCGGCGTCGGGTCGGTATCGGGATCTGCCTCGCTGGCGTCGAGGTCAACTGTCGGGTTGCTCTGCCACACAGGCTTGCCATCGGGTTCGCCTTGGCGTCGGGTCGCGCTTGCTTTTGCCTTGGCGTTCCTGGGCTGCCTTGCTCTGCTTAGGCGCCATTGGGTTCGCCTTGGTATCGGGTCACGCCGCTTTTGCCTTGGCATTTGATGCCTTGACCAGCTGCTGGCGGCAGCTTAGCCAGCTTTGGTTGCTTGCTCGGCCACCGCTGGCAGCTGGCTATCGCCGCTTGGCCTTTGTTTGGCCATGGGTCGCTTGGCCACCGCCAGCTACTTGCCACGGTCGCTTGGCCTTGTTTGGCTTGGCCATGCTTGGCCACCGCTGCTTTAGCTATCGGGTCGCCAGCCTTTGTTTGGCCATCGCCTTTGCCAGCAGCTCTACCGGGCGCTTGCGCCAGCCTGGGTTGCTCGCCACCGCAGCCCGCAGCTATCGGCTTGGCCACCGCAGCTACCTTGTTTGTACCGCCGCCACCGCTTTGCCATCAGGCTACCTTGGCCATGCTCACGCCTTGCCTTGGCGTTTGGCACCGTTGGGCTTTAATGTTCCGTTATTAGGCGACTTTCTACTAAATAAAAATCTCGCTGTTTATTCATAAATATTTTGAATTTTCTTTTAATCGCTTATAATCCGTTATAATTAGATTCATTAAGGTCAAAACCTATTCTTCTTCACAACGGTCAGCAAGAACATTTTCAAGAACATTGGCATATTGTTTTCCATAATCACTAAGGTTAATCCCCTAATTACTCGACTTGTTTAATTATCCCACTTAGCAAGTCCCAGTTGATCCTAACTAGGTCATTTGGAAACCCTAACTAAAACCTTGACCAAAGTCAACCTTGGGTCTTTACCCATTGGACGATAAAGGCTAGGGTAATCTTTATCCATTGGACAATAGATGCTAGGGTAATCTTTATCCATTGGTTATTACATGCTAGGAAGACCTTTGACCATTGGACAATAGTTGTTAGGGAGAAGACCAAGTTTGACTAGTAGTTGGAATAGTCTAGTCAAAAGCAAATAGTGTACTTCATGATGACTAGTCTTTACCCATTGGTTATTACATGCTAGGAAGACCTTTGACCATTGGACAATAGTTGTTAGGGAGAAGACCAAGTTTGACTAGTAGTTGGAATAGTCTAGTCAAAAGCAAATAGTGTACTCCATGATGACCTTCCTTGGACCATTGGTTAATAACCGCTAGGGAAAACTTTACCCATTGGATAATAGATGTTAGGATTTGCCAAATAGGATGACAAGACAAGTCATGTACTTCCTCATCATTACTTCTTTCGCCCATTGGTTAATAACCGCTAGGGAAATGTTAGACCCTTGGACAATAGCCATTAGGGAAATTATTATCCCTTGGATAATAGCATTGTCCAATATTCCCATGGGATTCTTGGTGAAAGATATGATAGTAGCCTTGTCCTTATCCTCCTTGTCTACCACAAATGTACACATATATATATATATATAGATATATATATATATATATACAAGTACTTTGACCAAGATAGAGAATCGGCTGGGGAGAGAGAAGAGGGGGGCCGAATGTGAGGAGAGAGAGAGTGAGGTGGGTGTATGTACCTTTGGCCACTTGTCCAAGCCACTTAATAGCCTTAAGCCTATTTGTTACATGCCAACCCATGCCTAGTCAAACCTAGCCAATGATTCTAGTCTTTCTTCCAAGTAGACCCATTCTAGGACAAGACTACACCATGACCACCTCATCATTGTTTGGACCCTCATCATTACCTAGATACACTTGGTTGGAGTACTATAGCATGACAAGACTAGTCATGTGTACTTTGCCATACAAAGAGAATAATCATAAGCCATGTGTACATTTAAGTAGTTTGTCCTTACCTTCCTTGTTCTTTCCATAAATATACATATAGTTATACACACATATATATATATATATATATATATATACATACATGATCATACTTTGACCAAGAGAGAGAGAGAGAGGGCCGAATGGAGAGGGAGAGGGAGAGTGAGTGCATGTGTGTTGTACTTGGACATGTGCATTGTACTTGACACTATTTGACCTAGATACACTTGAATGATGTACTTTGGCTTGACAAGACAAGACCATGGAACAAATCCATGGGGAAGAGAGAGAGAGACATGGCCGAATGAAGGGAGAGGGAAAGGTGAAGTGTATGTGTGTTGTACCATGGCAAGTTGTAGTACTTTGATACTATTTGACCAAGTTGCACTTGTGTTGTACTTTGGCTTGACAAGACTAGACTATGAGACAAATCCATGGGAGAGGAGAGTGAGAGAGAGGCCGAATAGGGAGAGAGGGAGAGTGAGGTGTATGTTGGTTGAATTTAGACACATGGTTGTACTTTGACACTATTTCACCAAGTGGCACTAAGTTGGCATACTATTGCTTGATAAGACTAGTCCATGGAGCAAATTTATGGGGAAGAGAGAGAGAGGGAGGGCCGGCCAAGTGGAGTGAGGGGGGAAGCTCCATTTTGCCTATAAATAGCATCCATTCCATGCCTTTCAACTCACACCTTCACCATTCAACTTCTCTCTCTAGAAATCTTAGTGTTCTTGCTTGTTCTTGCCTTGTTCTTGAGTGTTCTTGAAGTTCTTCCCTTGTTCTTCAAGAAACTCATCCTAAGCCGCCACTAAACTACCACTCCACCACCCTTCGATCCATAAGAGTTTAGTAGTATAGTCAAGATTTAGTTTCGAGAGAAACCTTTCTCTTTCGAAGCTACCGGAAGCCCACCGTAAGCCGTTACTCCGACGAAATTCCCGTAGCCACCCTACCGCCAAGAAGAACGGTAGAGTTCTTCGAACCTACTTATCCTAACTATAATTGTATGCATGTCAAATTGAATGTAGTATAATCATCCATAATCCTAAATATATGTTAGACACTACTTCTTGTCGTAGTTTTAACCTAGCTAAGTCGTGATAATGAAAGCATGATAATGATAGTTTATTTTCTTAAAACGTTGGATGCATGATAATTAGTGAACTTAATATTGCCATTGGATGATTAAGCATGATTAGAATCAACTTAAGATATAACTTCGTGTAAAAGTAATCGCATGTTGATCTTTTAACTTAACTATAAGCTTATATTCCATTGCTTGTGATATTATAACAAAGCATATGGTGGATTACCACCCCAAGGGCGTCCGCACATGTGGCGTTATGCTTTAAGTAATGATTATGGATCTACTATGTACTTGCTTGTATTACTTGTGGTAAAGTAACAAAGCATATGGTGGATTACCACCCCAAGGGCGTCCGCACATGTGGCGTTATGCTTTAAGTAATGATTATGGATCTACTATGTACTTGCTTGTATTACTTGTGGTAAAGTAACAAAGCATATGGTGGATTACCACCCCAAGGGCGTCCGTACATGTGGCGTTATGCTTTAAGTAATGATTATGGACATGCTATGTACTTGCTTGGATTATACTTACCTTAAGTATACAACCATGAGTTAAACGGTTAAGGTAACAAAGCTAGTTAGTAAAACTTGTTTACTAAAGTACTAAAGAAGAATGAGCATGCCAAATAATGAATTTCTACGTCAATAAACATATGTTGTTTTCCCACAAAGGAAGAAAGAAGGGATTTTTGTAATATATTATTATCTTGAGGATGATTATGAACATGTATGTATATTTGTTGCATTACTTGTTGCTGATAAAACATAAGTGGCTTTAAGTAATAATTTGAGTACGATTAGGTAATATAGAGTTGGATGATCTTGCTAGTTTAGTTTCAAGATTACTTTAAAGTGATTCGTCCCGCCGCGGAGTCTATGCATGATTACGAGCCACGAAAACCGAAAAATAGAAACATGACACTTAAGGAATGGTTGATATGGATAAAAAGGATTTTTGAGACTACATAATGGCCGGACTTGGTAGCCTTATGTGAGTTGTGAAAACCCGCAAGGTGGCCGGACTTGGTAGCCCCTTGTGTGGACTTGCGAAAACCGCAATGAGGCCGGACTTGGTAGCCCATTGTGTAGATTGCCATTGGAGCCGGACGTGGTAGCTTCATTGACAATTGGGCTTGGTTATCCGCGGAGAGGAGCCAATGCGAGATTTTGTAACGTGGCCGGACTTGGTAGCCCGTTGAATGACAAATGATTTTCTTAAAATGAATTGGTGACACAATACGATGAGTCGCGTAGGAGAAACCAAGAAAGACATGACACCAACGCAAGCAGGATAGTGAATGCGGATGTATCATGGTTAATTATGTTGTTAAATGAGTATATGTGATTATTGATATGACTATTTGTTGTAAGTTATGGGTTAGCGGGTTGGATTATTCTATTGAGCTTTTGTAGCTCACGATGTTACCTTTGTGGTGACCCTGACATATTATACTGGGGGCGACGCTGGTATAATGTGTCAGACTTTATAGATGAGCAGCATGAACAGTACACTTTGGAGGCCTTCGGAGCCGAGGAGCTTGCAAGGATGGAAGAAGAGGCGGAGCAATAGTTAACCTTAGTTTATCCTCCTTTGTTGAATAAAAGTACTCTTGGGAGAATTATGATGTAATAATGAGCTAGACTCTCTTTTACTATTCAATAAAAATGTATAATTAACGTACCCAAAATTCGGGGCGTTACAACTTGGTATCGAGCTTTAGGTTCAAAACCTCGGCCATGGGTAGAATGGGTAGCCTTTAAGATTAGTGTTAAGATAAGCGTGACCGTTGCACAAACGAGACTTGAGTTTAAGTTTACCGTCCCAAATTGGGTGGAATTCTGACAAAACAATCTTCGGATTGAAGCAAGGTGTGGAAATTGGCAGTACCACCGAGCTGGGAATTCCCGAACAATTGGATGATGACTTAAATCAAGAATCGAATGTGGAACATAGAAGTGTCGATGTTTCTTTAACATTAGTAAAACTTGACTTAAAACACTACTAATTGAGGTTTAAAACTTTCCTTTGTAGATGGATCACCTAACCAACCTGATAGTTGGAGCTCACCAACTCGAGGTCACCCTAGAAACGATGACCATCCGACTGATGGAGAAGCCTGACTATATTATCATGATACTCGCGGAAATCCGTGACTTCAAAAAAGTACAGCATCATACCCCTACCCCTGTGGAAGATGACCCTTGGTTTCCTGTAATGTTCCCAATCTTGTGTGCCTTCCGTGTATTCTTTGGAGCCCTCCCCCCGATGGAAAACTTTACATATGGTGAAGAAGAAACTAGAGACAAGAAGGTTGCTCATGAGGTGACTAAGGAAGGAGAAGCTAGTGAGAGAAAGGATGAGCCCGAGGAGGACGAAGTTCTAGCCTAGCCCTGAAGCCAAGAATACTATCTAAGAGTCCCTAAATAAACCTGGCAATAGTTGTAATCCTTTAGATGTAGAATCTTTTAAACTAGGATCACTGTTGTTAGGCCTTTTGATGTAAAATAGGAAAAAATGTAAGACTCGTGATGTATTAATCTTAAGACTACTATAAGCCGCCTATGATGTACTTGTTTTCCCTAAGTAATGGAATTATGTGTTTCTTTTATATGTACATGTGTCCTTACAAGACTACCCTTTCACACCGATAAGTCTAACACATAATTTTCTTATTATTGTAGATATGGCTAACTGTACCTCTGCTACACCATTCACCTTTGCGGACCTGCTTACGTACAAAGCTCTGCTTGCACCCGAGAGTTACATCCCTATACCCCACTTGGGTATATTTGACCCTGCCACTGGCGAGCACACCTCCGAGATTATTCTCGTGTCACCTTTAGCTGAGACCATGGACTTGGAGACCCTACATTTATCACTTAGTGACGTTGTTGAGGATGCCCGACAACGAGGGGAGTATTGGCTCGAGAAGAGGGAAAAGGAATGGAAGGAGGAGTTACGAGTATATTTTGGACTTATCCCACCGCAGTAGTAGAGTCGTAAATTCAGAATAAAGTCCCGAAGGTTGTAGTCACAGTTGTGTGAATACAAACTTAGACCATGTATTAAGAGCATGTAAGATCATTCCATTTGTATTAGGAGAAATCGTGTCATAGTGGAATTCTATGCTTATGATTGTATCTCTCTTTTATCTATAAAAAGCTTGTTTCCTTCAAAGGAGTACTGCCGCATACTATTCTTTAATGACACCCTTATTACAAAGGACAATTATTTTTGTGACGCAGGTTGCAAAATAATCTGTTGCTTGTTACGGGTACTGTGGCACACTACCATAGACATTTTTTTTTTCTTTTATCGATCTATTTTGATTCGATGAGAAGCTAATTGTGATAAATATTTTCCCACACCTCCTAAGAAACGAGAACGGATCCTAACACCTAGAGCCGGGCCTACCCATCCGGCGCGGCCAAAACCGCACCCTCCAACCTCCAATTATCAAAATTTCAAACTCCCAATTATCAACTTCAACCTCCAAATTCAAATTTCAAAACTCAATCATTTCCCTCCTCCACTCACCCTCACCCGGCCTATATGTACCCCACCACCACCTCCCATTTCCTTATCCTTTTCTCTTCATCTCTCTTACCATCTCATTCCCCCAAACCAAACCATGGCCACCCGACGACGAGGATTTCCGGAAGACGCCGCGTTCCGAGAAATCGAGCGAACCGAGCTCACCCTAACAACCCAAGCGCTGCGGTTGCAACCCTTCATCTTCCTCCTGTTCTGTGTCGTGCTGACAATGGGCATGCCACGATGGTTCGGTAGGAACAACCGCCTCCGCACCTTCTGGTGCTGCGTTCTCGCTGTGACCATCGCACTCGAGGTGTTCGTTAGGGAATACGAACGTCGTTTGATCCAAGCCTTCAATGATAGGTGGTAGAACGAGGCACGTCAATGGCGCCCTAGCCATTATTATCTGCTTTTCCTTACTTTTTCGTGTACCTAATGATGCCTGTAGGCATGTAGTATGTTGATCTTATGTTATCTTAAGAAGTTTTATTTGCTTATCTACCATAATCTGTCTTGTTCATTGCGTGCTAACTTCATAACAAAACCCCTAAGTTCGAGTAACACCACCATTTCGGGAGATAGTCTAAAGTAAGTAGCGAATGCGAACTAGAAATAGCCAACCTACGCCTAACCTGTGACTTAAGAGTGACTTGCTTCTTTTAAGGGGGATAGACGACGATTCCAAGCGACTAAGCCTAATCCGTAGTCACGCACCAATTTCGAGGACGAAATTATTTTAAGGGGGATAGGTTGTAACGACCCTGATTTTTGGTCAATAAAAATTTCGTTAAAAATTTGAATTTTATTTTAAGACTTGGATTTCATTTTTAACACCCAAAAATCGGTCGTTATTGGCTTATGAAAATTTTGATAAATTTTTAAATTTTATTTTAATTGCTTGGATTGCTTTAAAACTTCCTTTTAAATTCTAATAATCCGTCATAATTAGATTTGAAACTTGTAAAAATTGAATCATTTTACTCCGGACAATTTAGTCCTTCTCCCTTGACTAGTATACTTGTAAACGTACTCGTATATTTTCCCTATTAAGTAAATAATATCTTTAAATTATATTTCTCGGCTGGAAATCCTACTTAGCAAGCATAGTTAGCTTTTAACCGATTAGTTAGCAAACCCTAACTACCGTTTGGCTTAGTGATGCATCGATGCCGGAGTGGTTAGTAGAAAAATTTTGGTCTTTGCCTTGACCGTCGGCTTGACCGCCTTGCTTTGGCTTGGCTAGGGTGCCTAGGCATCGGGCCTCTGTCGCGCCTGCCTTGCCTTGGCGTCGGCTCGCTGTCGCGCCTGCCTTGCCTTGGCGTCGGCTCGCTGTCGCGCCTGCCTTGCCTTGGCGTCGGCTCGCTGTCGCGCTTTGCCTCGCCAGGCGTCGAATCATTGTCGGTCGCCTCGCCTAGGCGTCGGGTCACTGTCGGGTTGCTCTGCCCTGGCTGCCATCGGGTTCTGCCTTGGCGTCGGGTCGCGCCTTGCTTTTGCCTTGGCGTTGCTGGGCTGCCTTGCTCTGCCTTGGCTGCCATTGGGTTCTGCCTTGGTATCGGGTCACGCCTCGCTTTTGCCTTGGCATTTCGTGCCTTGACCATCGCTTGGCGCCGGTGCCGCTTTTGCCATCGCAGCATTGGGTTGCTCTGGCCACCGGCAGCATCGCAGCTGTCGTGCCTTGGCCTTTGTTTGGCCAGGGTCGCCTTGGCCACCGCTGGCTAGCTCTGGGCTGCCAGCCTTTGTTTGGCCATGGTGCTGCGCCACCGCTAGCTATTATCGCCTTAGCCTTTGTTTTGGCCATCGCCTTAGCCATCAGCTGGTGCCTTGGCCAGCCAGCTGGTTGCTCTGCCACCGGCAGCCAGCAGCTATCGAGTGCCTTGGCCACCGCCACACCGGAGTTTTTACCGCCGCCACCGCTTTGCCATCAGGCTACCTTGGCCATGCTCACGCCTTGCCTTGGCGTTTGGCACCGTTGGGCTTTAATGTTCCGTTATTAGGCGACTTTCTACTAAATAAAAATCTCGCTGTTTATTCATAAATATTTTGAATTTTCTTTTAATCGCTTATAATCCGTTATAATTAGATTCATTAAGGTCAAAACCTATTCTTCTTCACAACGGTCAGCAAGAACATTTTCAAGAACATTGGCATATTGTTTTCCATAATCACTAAGGTTAATCCCCTAATTACTCGACTTGTTTAATTATCCCACTTAGCAAGTCCCAGTTGATCCTAACTAGGTCATTTGGAAACCCTAACTAAAACCTTGACCAAAGTCAACCTTGGGTCTTTACCCATTGGACGATAAAGGCTAGGGTAATCTTTATCCATTGGACAATAGATGCTAGGGTAATCTTTATCCATTGGTTATTACATGCTAGGAAGACCTTTGACCATTGGACAATAGTTGTTAGGAGAAGACCAAGTTTGACTAGTAGTTGGAATAGTCTAGTCAAAAGCAAATAGTGTACTTCATGATGACTAGTCTTTACCCATTGGTTATTACATGCTAGGAAGACCTTTGACCATTGGACAATAGTTGTTAGGAGAAGACCAAGTTTGACTAGTAGTTGGAATAGTCTAGTCAAAAGCAAATAGTGTACTCCATGATGACCTTCCTTGGACCATTGGTTAATAACCGCTAGGGAAAACTTTACCCATTGGATAATAGATGTTAGGATTTGCCAAATAGGATGACAAGACAAGTCATGTACTTCCTCATCATTACTTCTTTCGCCCATTGGTTAATAACCGCTAGGGAAATGTTAGACCCTTGGACAATAGCCATTAGGGAAATTATTATCCCTTGGATAATAGCATTGTCCAATATTCCCATGGGATTCTTGGTGAAAGATATGATAGTAGCCTTGTCCTTATCCTCCTTGTCTACCACAAATGTACACACATATATATATATATATAGATATATATATATATATATACAAGTACTTTGACCAAGATAGAGAATCGGCTGGGGAGAGAGAAGAGGGGGGCCGAATGTGAGGAGAGAGAGAGTGAGGTGGGTGTATGTACCTTTGGCCACTTGTCCAAGCCACTTAATAGCCTTAAGCCTATTTGTTACATGCCAACCCATGCCTAGTCAAACCTAGCCAATGATTCTAGTCTTTCTTCCAAGTAGACCCATTCTAGGACAAGACTACACCATGACCACCTCATCATTGTTTGGACCCTCATCATTACCTAGATACACTTGGTTGGAGTACTATAGCATGACAAGACTAGTCATGTGTACTTTGCCATACAAAGAGAATAATCATAAGCCATGTGTACATTTAAGTAGTTTGTCCTTACCTTCCTTGTTCTTTCCATAAATATACATATAGTTATACACATATATATATATATATATATATATATATATACATACATGATCATACTTTGACCAAGAGAGAGAGAGAGGGCCGAATGGAGAGGGAGAGGGAGAGTGAGTGCATGTGTGTTGTACTTGGACATGTGCATTGTACTTGACACTATTTGACCTAGATACACTTGAATGATGTACTTTGGCTTGACAAGACAAGACCATGGAACAAATCCATGGGGAAGAGAGAGAGACATGGCCGAATGAAGGGAGAGGGAAAGGTGAAGTGTATGTGTGTTGTACCATGGCAAGTTGTAGTACTTTGATACTATTTGACCAAGTTGCACTTGTGTTGTACTTTGGCTTGACAAGACTAGACTATGAGACAAATCCATGGGAGAGGAGAGTGAGAGAGAGGCCGAATAGGGAGAGAGGGAGAGTGAGGTGTATGTTGGTTGAATTTAGACACATGGTTGTACTTTGACACTATTTCACCAAGTGGCACTAAGTTGGCATACTATTGCTTGATAAGACTAGTCCATGGAGCAAATTTATGGGGAAGAGAGAGAGGGAGGGCCGGCCAAGTGGAGTGAGGGGGAAGCTCCATTTTGCCTATAAATAGCATCCATTCCATGCCTTTCAACTCACACCTTCACCATTCAACTTCTCTCTAGAAAGCTTAGTGTTCTTGCTTGTTCTTGCCTTGTTCTTGAGTGTTCTTGAAGTTCTTCCCTTGTTCTTCAAGAAACTCATCCTAAGCCGCCACTAAACTACCACTCCACCACCCTTCGATCCATAAGAGTTTAGTAGTATAGTCAAGATTTAGTTTCGAGAGAAACCTTTCTCTTTCGAAGCTACCGGAAGCCCACCGTAAGCCGTTACTCCGACGAAATTCCCGTAGCCACCCTACCGCCAAGAAGAACGGTAGAGTTCTTCGAACCTACTTATCCTAACTATAATTGTATGCATGTCAAATTGAATGTAGTATAATCATCCATAATCCTAAATATATGTTAGACACTACTTCTTGTCGTAGTTTTAACCTAGCTAAGTCGTGATAATGAAAGCATGATAATGATAGTTTATTTTCTTAAAACGTTGGATGCATGATAATTAGTGAACTTAATATTGCCATTGGATGATTAAGCATGATTAGAATCAACTTAAGATATAACTTCGTGTAAAAGTAATCGCATGTTGATCTTTTAACTTAACTATAAGCTTATATTCCAGTGCTTGTGATATTATAACAAAGCATATGGTGGATTACCACCCATGGCGTCCGCACATGTGGCGTTATGCTTTAAGTAATGATTATGGATCTACTATGTACTTGCTTGTATTACTTGTGGTAAAGTAACAAAGCATATGGTGGATTACCACCCCAAGGGCGTCCGCACATGTGGCGTTATGCTTTAAGTAATGATTATGGATCTACTATGTACTTGCTTGTATTACTTGTGGTAAAGTAACAAAGCATATGGTGGATTACCACCCCAAAGGCGTCCGCACATGTGGCGTTATGCTTTAAGTAATGATTATGGACATGCTATGTACTTGCTTGGATTATACTTACCTTAAGTATACAACCATGAGTTAAACGGTTAAGGTAACAAAGCTAGTTAGTAAAACTTGTTTACTAAAGTACTAAAGAAGAATGAGCATGCCAAATAATGAATTTCTACGTCAATAAACATATGTTGTTTTCCCACAAAGGAAGAAAGAAGGGATTTTTGTAATATATTATTGTCTGAGGGTGATTATGAACATGTATGTATATTTGTTGCATTACTTGTTGCTGATAAAACATAAGTGGCTTTAAGTAATAATTTGAGTACGATTAGGTAATATAGAGTTGGATGATCTTGCTAGTTTAGTTTCAAGATTACTTTAAAGTGATTCGTTCCGCCGCGGAGTCTATGCATGATTACGAGACACGAAAACCGAAAAATAGAAACATGACACTTAAGGAATGGTTGATATGGATAAAAAGGATTTTTGAGACTACATAATGGCCGGACTTGGTAGCCTTATGTGAGTTGTGAAAACCCGCAAGGTGGCCGGACTTGGTAGCCCCTTGTGTGGACTTGCGAAAACCGCAATGAGGCCGGACTTGGTAGCCCATTGTGTAGATTGCCATTGGAGTGGACGTGGTAGCTTCATTGACAATTGGGCTTGGTTATCCGCGGAGAGGAGCCAATGCGAGATTTTGTAACGTGGCCGGACTTGGTAGCCCGTTGAATGACAAATGATTTTCTTAAAATGAAATGGTGACACAATACGATGAGTCGCGTAGGAGAAACCAAGAAAGACATGACACCAACGCAAGCAGGATAGTGAATGCGGATGTATCATGGTTAATTATGTTGTTAAATGAGTATATGTGATTATTGATATGACTATTTGTTGTAAGTTATGGGTTAAGCGGGTTGGATTATTCTATTGAGCTTTTGTAGCTCACGGTGTTACCTTTGTGGTGACCACGACATATTATCTTTAGAGCGTATTTGGTACAATGTGTCGGACTTTATAGATGAGCGGCATGAGCAAGACACTTTGGAGGCCTTCGAGCCGAGGAGCTTGCAAGGATGGAAGAAGAGGCGGAGCAGTAGTTAACCTTAGTTTATCCCCTCCTTTGTTGAATAAAAGTACTCTTGGGAGAATTATGATGTAATAATGAGCTAGACTCTCTTTTACTATTCAATAAAAATGTATAATTAACGTACCCAAAATTCGGGGCGTTACAAGCATGATGGCCATGGGTTGCGGAATAGAAGATAAGACTGAATGCTGGAAAGCACTGGTTGAGGACCAGGATCTATCATGCGAATGAGTAGACTGACAGGCTGAGGACCTTCATTCAAGGGCATTTGGAAGTTGTTATTCTCCCAAGTGGGTTTGGTCAAAGTGGCTGAGGAAGCCCAAGTGCTGTTGCTTGGGCTTGACATCCTCTAGATCCCACCTCTTTCTGAGGAAACCAAGGGTAACTATAAAAATTGCATTTTCAAGTCGTGTCTATTTTGCATTGACACTTTGAGTATGAGTCTGTCACGGTGTTTGTCGAGTCGTCTTAGTTTAGCTCTGAGTCGGAGTTCGAGTCTCTTGGCCCTCCACATCGTAGCTTCTATTCTCAATTTGAGTCTTCTGTGCTTGGCAACCCCCGAGGTTTCTTTTTATGATATGCTTTGTCCTGCTTCTAAGTACTTTGCTAGTTTTTGAATAAATTGTGTCGACCCTGACGACGAAGGGATAGATTTCGATGGGATTATTCCCAAGGAAATGTGTTCCCTCGCCGGAAGGAAAGACCAAAGGCATGCTCAACCTATTAAAAGAAGAAGTAGTTTCAATAAACTTGAAAGATGGGGTAGACCCCCACATGGTTCAAATTGGTTCAACGCTGTCCCCAGAGGAGCATTGCGCCCAGTCAGACAGGCTCGAAGTATTCATCGACATTCCATCAAGCGCACATCTAGCGCACAACGGGTGCACATCGACGTTCCATCGGGCTCGAAGACTTCGTCGACATTCCTCAGAAGGCTTCAGGCCTTGCACTATGTTCAAAACGGCAACAATGGCATTCCATCAAGCGCATATTAGAAAGGTGCCAAAGTGGCCTGGAGTGAGGCATTTCCAACTGAAGATCATCATTGGGACTCCGCGTTATCAAAGCCATATTATCTGGGGCTGCAACCAAAGATCATCGCCCTCGATAGCAACAACATTCAATACCTTGGTCAACCTGGATCAATTCAGAAGCTACTTTTCCTAGAGAGAAGCTCGTTGGGCTGCAAAACCACAAGGGTGGGCAGTTCCAAGCAAAAGTTAGAGCAGCCTGCGAGACCGAAAACCTAAGGAGGCGGTCTAGGCAAAAATAAATTGGCAAAAGTCGAAAGCTCGCCAGGCCGAAAACCTAAAAAGGCGGTTCTAGGCAGAAATTTAGAGCATAAAAGGAGAGGTAAAACACATGAGTGAACCTTGGCCTGAACTACGTTTTGACCTGATTCCCCAGAATGGGATACGTAGGCAGTCTCTCTCTTCAAGACTCGGTCACAATCGATTCAACTGGATCATAGGTTTGCGGTTTTGATACGTTGCGATGATCGCCTAAAAGGGATATGACCCCTCCTTGCAGTTCGGTACAATCTATCATTTGATCTAAGGCTTCGGTGCATCGCCATGGTCGAGAGGAAGTCAAGCTTGATCAGAATCAGAAGAGGGAAAACTCTTCATCTTTCAATCTTATTTCAAACTACTACTTCAATTTCAAAGCTTTGCAAAAGCCTTTAAAAAAAAAAAAGCATAAAAAACAGAACAAAATGCTTGCGAGGTCCAATGGACCCACAGTTTATTCTAAGTCCAGCGAAGGCTAAATTGAGCAGTTGCGACAGCTTTTTAGTCTCATGTGCTAGTTTGAGGTTCACGCGCACTTAGTCAAAAGTGATGCGCGTCGTTCTCAAACTGTGTACATTTCTTCAATTCCTACAGCCGACAACAGTGGGCAGCCAGTGCCTAGCGAAGATCTTGGCCTCTCGGGGCACATTTCAAGTTCAAAGCACCTCGAATGTTGTTCATGGGGCTTTTGCCAAAGTTTTGTCATACCGTACAGCTCATATGGACCTAATGTGACTGCACGGGGGTGTCGGTTTCAGACCGGGCCTATACGAGTCTTTATTTGCGTCTTATGTCCGTTTTTGTGGCAGTTTTCTAGTTTTTCAATCCATTGTCATTTCGGGATACTTTTCTCGGTTTCGTCAATTCGTATAGGTCATTGTACATTTGTTTGACCTTACACAAGTGTCAGTTTAACCTAGAGAAAATTACCTCTAAGTATAGAAAAGTGACACTTAATTCCCATTAAGGAGACATGAAATACTTAATTACCACTAAGTCCACTTTTACAAAAATACATTTACCATTAATAGAAATGTCACCCTAGGGTTTTAGGGTATGCTAGGGTTTTATGGTACCCTAATGGGTACCATAGTACCCTTGGGTACCCTAAAATCTTAGGGTACCCTAGGATTTTAGGATTTTAGGGTACCCTAGAGTTTTAGGGTACCTTAAGATTTTAGATTTTAGGATACCCTAGGGTTTAAGGTACCCTAGAGTTTAGGTTTAGGTGATTTCATAGAGCCATAGGGTTTAGGCACTTTCATAGGAGTTTTAGGGTGCACTTTCCTATTATAGGGTTTTAGCGATTTAGGCACTTTTATTGGGTACCCTAGAGTTTTAGGCACTTTTATAGGGTACCCTGAGGTTTAGGCACTTTCATAGGGTGCCCTAAGAGTTAAGCACTTTCAGTATTGGGGGTTTTAGGCACTTTCATAGGGTTTTAGTGTTTCGTTAATTAGAGAAAACTTGGTGGGAATTACTTTCTATTTTCTGGACCTAGAGGTAAATTGCCCTTTAACCTATCTAGGGGATATTTGAGTTTTGGTTCATTAATGTCCAAAATTTCATTATGTTTCGCATATCTGAGAGTCCGCGTCATATCCTGGGGCTCTTTCTCCCTTCTCATTCGAGCTGGTCGAGTTTGTACGTGCGCGCATGTCAGTCTGTCAATTCAGGTCACTTGTCAATGCAAATTGGATATTAGCGGTTAGTTTTTGCATTCCCTCAAACACTTGCAAAAGGGAATCAATAAACTGGAAAATGCAATTTTTATATGGCTGCCGTAGCATCTGTAATCCACAAGCAGTGAAAGCTTGTGAACAGTGAGGGCATGTCGGTTCAAGGCCAAGCAAAGCTTATCTATGGGGCTCATCCGCGCAAGCATCGTTGAAAGGGCAAGCAGACCCAATACCGCTACTACATGTCAACTGGGGCACGCCGGCCCGCTCAACGTCAATCTATTTGGGTGCGCATCTCAAAAGCAAAAGACAGTACAGTAATAAAATTAAGTGGTAGCTCTCAATCGACAAACTCGTTCTGGTCGTCGTTTGTGTCGCCTTTTCCCTAGGAGCCGCCCTTAGCTTGTGTCTGCAGTTTCAATTTGACATTCAATTTAATATATATCATTGCATATCGTATATCAAATGTTGAAAGCAGGAAAAGTCTATCAAGTGCCAGAGCACGCCTATCTAGTATCAAAAGCAGCGAGTCAGCAGGGCTTTGGGTTCCATACCTGCGGTTTAGTCACAATTGGAACTGGAACCAGAGCCGTTTCATTGGGGGATAATGCAAATGTGGGGGAATGCCGCCACTTTTCTTATCTCGTTCTCCATGGCAACCATCAAGCGCATGACCTCTTTGATCCACTCTGTTGGCACCAGGAATAAGCTTTGGAGATCAGAATATCAACAAATTCAACGATGGTCTGTATCGTCTTCAATGATGATCCATCATCCAAATCACTGATCATCCGCTTGTTCTGGTCTATTCATTCTACCTCAATGGCCCGCTCGTCCCATTCCAAGCAATCTCTAACGACGGTTTGCCCATCTCGAATGGCTGCCTCTACTTTAGTTCAGCTTTCAGCGCATCTTTCAGCAGTCTTATTGCTTTGTCTCAGATGGTCCTTGATAAGGAGATTGTCTCTGATTCCCAACAGATGGAATTTAACCTACCTGACGCGACTTACCCGTGATTGTTGGAACTATTCACAACGACAGCCAGCCTTGTCCAACCCTCAACGACGACCAGTCTTGACCAGGTACGACGACGATCAGCCATGTCATCACCGACGATCAGTCATGTCATCCATTTCAACAATGATCAGCCATGTCATCGCCGATGATCAGTCATGTCGTCCTTTTCAACAATGATCAGCCATGTCATCACCGACGATCAGTCATGTTGTCCATTTTAACGATGATCAGCCATGCCATCACCGACGATTAGTCATGTTGTCCATCTCAATCAATCAACGATGATCAGCCATGTAATCACCGACGATCAGTCATGTCATCCATTTCAACGATGATCAGCCATGTCATCGCTGACGATCAGTCATGCCATCCTTTTCAATGATGATCAGCCATGTCATCGCCGACGATTAGTCATGTCGTCCTTTTCAACGATGATCAGCCATGTCATCGGCGACGATCAGTCATGTCGTACTTTTCAACGATGATCAGCCATGTCATCACTAACGATCAGTCATGTCATCCATTTCAACGATGATCAGCCATGTCATCACCGACTATCAGCCATGTCGTCCATCTCAATCAATCAACGATGATCAGCCATGTCATCACCGACGATTAGTCATGTAGTCCTTTTCAATGACGATCAGCCACGTCATCACCGACGATCAGCCATATCGTCCATTTCAACAATGATCAGTCATGTCATCACCTTGATCAACGGCGATCAGAATATCGTCAGCATTCACCCCGTCAACGACGATCAGAATATCGTCTGATCGATCCACAACGACGGTCTACCCGTCCATTCAGTCTACAACACCGTCTGCCTATCCTGGTCCACATTGGTCTAAAAGTAGCGCATCGTCCAACAGTCTTATTGCTTTGTCTCAAATGGTCCTTCATAAAGAGATTGGCTCTGATTCCCGACAGATGGAATTTAACCTACCTGACGCGACCGACCCGTGATTTGTTGGAACTCTTTGTGCCAAAGAAGGTTTGGTCCCAAACAGCGTTCATCGTTCCATTTCCCCAAGCAGTTCAAATCAACGACGGTTCGCCCGTCCAATTCCAAATCAACAACGGTCTGTCCGTATAATTCCAAATCAACGACGGCTAGCCCGTCCGATCTCAAATCAATGATGGCCAGCCCGTCCAATTCCAAATCAACGACGGTCTGTCCGTGCAATTCAAAATTAACGACGGTTCGCCCGTCCAATTCCAAATCAACAACGGTCTGTCCGTGTAATTCCAAGTCAACGACGGTCTGTCCGCCCAATTCCAAATCAGCGACGGTTTGCTTGTCCAACTTCAAACCAACAACGGTCTGTCCGTCTAATTCAACCATTAGCGCCTCTTCCAGTGATCTTACTGCTTTGTCTCGGATGGTCCCTGATAAGGAGATTGGCTCTGGTTCCCAACAGATGGAATTTAACCTACCTGACGCGATCTACCTGTGATTGTTGGATTTTCTTTGGGCCGAAGAAGGTTTGATCCCCAGCGGCAATGATTTATCCTCAGCTGATTATTCCCTAGGAGAGTCCACCTCACCATTCAATGATGGTCCACCCATCCCCGTTTCTCAACAGAGTTTAAATTCTCTTTCAACGATCTTGAGATGGTCCGCCCGTCTTCGATCTCTCAATGGACGGTATTTTTAAATACATGTATGCATTTTTCTATTTCTTCTGGATAGCCATGAGAGGGTGTCTAGAAAACCTTTGACGTTACTTGTACCAAAATAATGGTGCTCCACGTGCCGTCAAATGGGGGCTACTGTAAACACCCTATTTTGGACTTTCCAGAATAGTTGTTTACGGTTTTTGATTCCCCGATGATGAATATGGTCGAGAACATCCCGAGATTGTTGGAGTGTTTGAGCTTTGAGCATTCAGAACCTCATCCAAACCCTTTCGAACCCCTTTTCAAACCCTTCTAGCCAGAACCAAACGACCTCAGTAAAACCCTATTTGCATGCGCTGGTAATGTGCTGGCGTGCGCTGATAAATTGCCACGTGTCAACCATCGTCCAGTGGGCCAGCTGTCACTGGCGCACGCCAGTCATCTATAGGCGTACGCCAGTCCAATCCAGTCAATCCATCCCTATTCACCCACGTGCTCGAGACTTTTGTGCCACCCCGACGTAGTCTACAGTTCCCTGATGATTTCGGGCGGGCAGGCTGTCCACCCCTCTCTCCTACACCACCTTTCAACTAGTCCCATGCATTTAATGCATGGGAGGCTCCCTCTCTAACCAAACAACTCCTTAACCCAACTGATCCCAGCCCCTTCAGTTCTTCTCTTGCCTATAAATACCCCCTTGCATTCATTTGCAAGGAGTTACACTCATTAATACTCTCCCAAGTTCCATCTCTCTCTCTCTAGTTCCCCTTGTTCTTTCTTTCATCCATTGAAGGGAAAAGGCAGGGGAATACCAGTCATACATACCACATTACCACATTCATCCATTACTACTCCCCAAGCTCAAGCTCTAACATCACATCAAACTCAATCCAAAGGTATACTACCTTTGTTTCTATAATCTGTTCTGACCCCTGAGGGGCGCTGGCAGGGTCAAAGCTGGTAATCAATACCAGTCCTGGCCTAAAGCGGGCAAAGGTTCAATGATTGTGTGAGGGGGGTATGTGGCGCGTGCTAGTCATCATATGCCGTACGCTAGTTATGGCTGCGTGACAAGACTGGTGTGGGGATCACAGATCACCCATTTCCTGCTTTATCTTTATTCTGATCACCTTATTGCATGTTAAAAACCAGTTTACTGCTTTCTATATTTTAGAACTGTTGTGGGCTACCACAGCCCCGGGTGGATTCGGGGCGGCCCGAAAAGAAACGCCACGCCTTTTAGAATCGATTCGAAAAATTCTGGATTTTTGAAAGATTTTGAAGAGTCGCCACCCGGATTTATGGTTCGCCACCTGAGAAACCGTTTTGATTGAAAATGATTGATTTGAATTGAAAACCAGAGATTTGAAATGGGTTCGGAAGCCACGTTACGAGGGGGGAAGGGTTTTACAGCACCCCCCTCGCCCGACGCAATGTCGGTCTCTACTAAACGTTTGCGGGATTTTTCGAAGGGATTTTGTTTCATTAAACCAACTAGCAAGTATCCACAGTTATGACACGTAAGGAGTCCATGCATGTGCATGTGTACAGTGGATGATCGAAAAGTGGTAAAGAAGTGCAAAATGACAGAAACTAGAAAATCCTGTCACTGATCTCACTCTCGAGCGCTCGGGAGCACTCCCGAGCGCTTGGAAGTGTTGCTGTCCAGCCTGCAAGCTTTTGTTAGCACAAACAGAGAATAATACTAGAGACTGTAAACTGAAGTAATTTCTGAACACATGGTAAGCTCAGCAAAGGGCTTGATAGAATAAAAATGAACTTCAACCTCCTAAGCCATGCATCCTTGCTTTTACAAAATCGAATCTGTATTCTTTAAAGAGCAAATGGAAACATCCTTGCATATGGCATATCAGAAACATGGCAGGATAGGGGAAACAATAAATTGCAGTGACATGCAAACACTCCCGAGCGCCCAAGAAAGGTCTCAAGCGCTTGGCAGTGGGTTGCATGTCAGCCAACTTGCTTTTAAATATGAAGTGGTCTTATACTTGCATGCATTCGCTTCAATCTTGACCCCTTGAGAATAAAAACCCCCCTTTAATCTTGGAAAACATTATTGTTACTCGAACCTTAGTAAGAGACGTTTTTGATTTGAGAAAAAGGATTTCTTGCGCATGCATGCAATAATAAGACAATCTCGAATAAGAATGTACTTCACCGCTGCCCACTATCCACCAAAACACAACAAACATGGACTGGAGGCAGTCTCGAGCGCTTGGGACTACTCTCGAGCGCTCGGGAGTGGCTCCAGTAAGCTTCAAAAATGAATTTTTATGGTACCTTTGCTTCTTGTTGCTAAACTAAAATCAAGGGAACTCAAAACCAGTATGAGGAACTGGTATGAGCTCCTTGATCCCCCTCAGAAGTGGAAAAACATTGAATAACTTGGAAAAACCAAGTTTATACCTTTTCTTGGCTTGAACTTGACTTCTTGGACTGACTTGTTTGCTTGAAAATGGGTTGAAAACAGTAGGAAAATTGAGTAGATGAACTAGAGATTTAAGGCTCTTGAAGCACTTGAAGATTGTTTGAAAATTTCCTTTGAAAACACAAGTTTTGGAGAATATTTGAGAGAGGTTTAGAGACTGGTTTTTGGCAGCAGAATGGGGAGAGAGAGAGACTAATTTCGTGGACTTTTGCATGTGGAATGGAGAGGTATATATAGGGGAGCCAAAATTAGGATTTTAGCTTGAAAATCAAATGAAAATGAAAAGAAAAAATGTTTTGGGGAGGGCAAAAGGCATCATGAGATGCGCTGCTGGCTCAGGCAGGCCTGAGATATGCAGGTTTGAACGTTGAACGAGTTGAAAAGCTTGAAAAGCCATGGTCAAAGCCAAGCTCAACATGCATTGGTCTGTCAGCACTCCCGAGCACTCTAGAGTGGTCCCGAGCGCTCTAGAGTGGTTGTCCCGAGCGCTTGGGAGTGTTCCCGAGCGCTCTAGAGTGGCAGCCCAACTTCAGAAGGGCGCCACGGACACTCCCAAACTCGGTTTTGGGTGTTTTTCGAAGCGTTGGAAAGCTCGTTGAGTCCTCTTTCTAACCCAATTGGTTTCATTCAAAGTTATTTTATATGCCAAAAAGTGTGCCAATTTTACCCTCAGGGTGTCGGGGAAAAGGAACGTTTTGATTTTGAAAAAGTCCAAGAAGCATCGTCCAAGTTTTTCCAAGGCCTGTTTTGATTCATTTTCATCATCGGGGAGCCTCGAGGGCACGAATTAAGGATAATTAATAGGTCCAAATTGGGGTGTCTACAACTGTGTAGTTGTTTATCTGTTATAACTGCTCAGAAAGGCCTCTGGGATCCTTCTGGTCATGTTTCAAAACCCAGATGATGCAAAGCCAAGCATTGGAAAGGTGGCCTAACTGGCACGCGATCCTTTGGGACTGGCGTGCGCCATGTATGCCAAGAATCCAATGGCTGGCCCTTGCATGATAGCTTAGTCCTGGCCTCTGCTTGATCCCCACACTGTTTATGGGGTTTTCGGTTCATTTACTTCCATTCGATCCATATCTACTGCCTGTAACTGTATATTATTGTGATACGAACTGCGTGGTTTATCCTGGGTGTGCACGGGCCCATTCCAGAGCCCAGAGGGTCGAGCACAAGAGCTGTGAGTTTGGGTATACCGGCGCGTGCCAGTATAGGTGTGGCGCACTCAGGCCATCTCTACATGCAATGGCATGGCCAATGCATGCAGGCTTGATCCTCTGTGTGTTACCCCCAATCTGCACATTCCAGTTTGCTCAAAATGCTCACAGGAGCTTGTTCTCAATCTATTATACTTGCTTAGATCAAACATTCATCACATTTTGTCATCAATGAAAAACTTGTTACAGTATTAATCCCCCTTTAACTGTTCCCCCGCCCTTACTGGCTAAAACAATGATCAATGAGAGAAAAACGCAAACATTTTACAAAATGCCTGAGTAGAGACCGATCTCCAGATTGGGCGAGAGGGGTGCCATAAAACCCTTCCCCTCTCGTAACCTGGCTCCCAAACCTCATATATCGAAGGTGACGACGGTCCAGTCTATAAGTTTTTTTCAAATCAAACAAACGTGGCAAAAACGTTTTCAAAACCGGTTCCTTGGGTGTTTTCCGCAAAACCCGAGTGGCAACTCTCATAATTCAGCGTTTCGTCACGCTTTCCAAAACAAAAAGGGCGCAACCCGAATTTTATGAACAAAAATAGAATTTTCAGGGGCATGTGCCCACAGTTTCCTAGACGCCTGCCGAGGTTATCACCAGATAGCCATGGACCCCGAAGACATGGAGAAAACAACCTTCATCACACCACATGGCATTTTCTGCTACCGCATCATGCCTTTTGGACTCAAAAATTCGGGTGCCAACTTCAACCGAGCAATCTTCAAGATGCTCCATGCACAGATAGGCCACATCTTGGAAGCCTACATCGACGACCTCGTCGTCAAAAGTCAGAAGGAGCACAACCATCTAACAGAACTTGCCGAAGTGTTCGACATTCTCAAACTCTATAAACTCCGCCTGAACCTGGAAAAATGTGCGTTCGGCGTAAGTGCAGGAAAATTTCTCAGCCATTTGGTCACTAGGCGCGGCATCGAAGCTGACCCCACCCAAATCAAGGCAGTGGCAGACTTATGGCCACCACGCACAATCAGAGAAATTCAGAAGCTCACTGGCATGGCAGCTGCCCTCGATCGCTTCATCAGCAAGTCATCCGACAAGTGCCACGCCTTCTTTCACGCCCTGAAGGGAAAAAGCCGGCGCAGCTTTGATTGGACGACAGGCTGCGATGCAGCACTAGCCGAACTTAAAGAATACCTAAGCTCGGCACTGCTAATGGTGAAACATAAGGAGTTTGAGACTCTCTATTTGTATCTTGTCGTCTCCGCCCACGCGGTCAGCTCAGCATTGGTTCGGCGAGTCGGAGCAGACGACATGCCCATCTACTTCACCAGCAGAACACTCCTCCCAGCGCAAACGAGCTATCTCCCTCTAGATAAATTAGCTCTCGCTCTGGTCTCAGCAGCAAGCTAGCTACTACCCTACTTCCAATCCCACACAATCACTGTTTTGATGAAATACCCTCTCAAAGCCCTTTTTCAGAAGCCCGACCTCTCCAATCGTGTTTCCAAGTGGGCCGTCGAACTTGCAAATTTTGACATCCGCTTCGAGCTTCAAACAGCACTCAAAGGACAAGTTCTCACCGACTTCATAGCAAAACTGACTCCCGACGATACAACAGAGTTCAACAAACCTCCCACTCCACAACCAGTCTCCGAACCCACAGTAAGCTCGACACCTAGGCTCCTCTTTCAAGGAGACACTTGGCGACTTCAAGTCGATGGTGCCTCTAATAGCAACGGCGTGCGTGAGGGTGTTGTCTTGGTTTCCCCTTATGGGACACTTCATGAGAACTCTATCAGCATCAACTTCCCTGCCACCAATAATGAAGCATAATACGAAGCCCTTCTTGCTGGCCTACGCTCCGCTATTGCAATGAAAGTTGATGAGTTGGCTATTTACTGTGATTCCCAACTAATTGTCAACCAGGTGTTGGGGGACTACGAAGCCAGGGACCCAAGGATGATGAAATACCAAGCAACAACAGCCGAGCTCATCAAGCAGTTCAAAACTTTCAAGATTGAACAAATCAACCGCGAACACAATGCGCATGCAGACGCACTTGCTGGTCTTGCATCGGCTTCCACAGCCTCCGAGTTCAGAACCATCAACTTTGGCAGCATTGACCATCCAAGCTTTAATAGCACTCCAGAAGTATTGAACGTTGAACTCGGCCACAGTTGGATGGACGAGATTGTTGCGTTCCTCAGAAATGACACTTTACCTTATGACAAGAAGAAAGCTTACCGCATTAGGAACAAGGCCGCCTACTACTGGCTCTCCAACAGCGGCTAGCTTTACAGAAAATCTATCTCTGGACTGTACCTCCTCGTTGTCCACCCCACCCAAGTACCCTTGATTCTCAATGAACTCCACTTAGGCAGTTGCAGCTACCACTCTGGAGGTCGTTCACTCTGCCAACGCACATTAAGTCAGGGATACTTCTAGAAGAACATGAAGAAAGACTGTGAAGAAGTCGTCCGCAAGTGCCGACCATGTCAACTGTTTTCACCAATCCTGAAGCTACCAGCCCAGAATCTTTCCCCAATCACAAGTCCTTGGCCATTTGCCCAATGGGGGCTCGATATCGTCGGGAAACTTCCAACGGCTCCTGAAGGCTTCAAGTTTCTGATCACAGCAACAGACTACTTCTCAAAATGGGTAGAAGCCGAACCTCTTGTCACTACGACCGAGGCCGATGTCCGATGATTCGAGAAACATCATTACCCGGTTCAGCGTACCATATGCCATCGTCTTTGACAACAGTACCCAATTTGTTGGCAATGGCCTCTCCAGTCTCTTGGAGGAATTCGGAATACGCTTCTTCAACTCTACTCCATCATACCCCCAAGGAAATGGGCAAGTCGAGGCCACAAACAAGAACGTCTGTGCCGGGATCAATCGTCGGTTGAACTCCAAGTGCGGCAAATGGGCAAAGGAACTACCCAAAGTTCTATGGGCCTATCGTTCTACACCACGACGCTCTACTGGCCAGACTCCCTTCTCCATGGCTTTCGGCATGGAGGCCGTCATCCCGCTGGAATCCAAGTTCCCTACCCTCAGAACGGAAACCTTCGACCCAAAAACAAACGACGAAGCTATGGAACAAGAGCTGATACTTGCCGAAGAGAAGCGTGATGACACTCGACTCAAACTAGTCGAATACCAACAACAGGTGGCCAAGGGATACAATCGAAGTGTGCAAACCAAGAAATTCAAGCCGGACGATTTAGTTTGGCGAAGGGTGGTGCAAGGAAGCAAGAAAACAAAATTCATGCCCAATTGGGAAGGGCCTTTCCGCATTGTCAAAATTGCTGGTGAAGGTGCCTACGTCCTTGAAGACATGAATGGGATAGTGCTTACCAACCCATGGAATGCACAGAATCTGAAAAGAGCATACATGTGAACAACTCTTTTATTTCTTCTATGCTCGGCTACTTACTATCCTTGGATAACCTTTGAGTTACCATATCTTTAAGTTTTTGTCTGGCTTCGGCCCCTTATCTATGTTCTTTATTTCAAAGAAATGGCTTCGGGTCGTAGTTTTCTTCTACTTTGTCATGTACTCCAAAAAATTTCTCAATGAAAAGACGAGTTTGGCAATTGAATTCTTTAAAACTTCAAGTACTGTCCTATTTTACACCCTATTCACATAATCACTCTCGGCAAATCTGCCAAACACAAACGATGACTTCAGTCACACCTATAAATGGCTCTTAAGCCTTTTAGCTTCGGCCACTATCACCGCCCAAAGAAACAAGCAAAGGACATATGGTCCGCCGAGCCTAAAACACACATCACTTATGGAACTTAGGCTTCAATTCGGCTTGGCAAGACACCATGGTCAGCCACCGAAAGGTTACACTCGCACTTTGGCAAGCAAACCACCCATAAACGATCAAACCCTCAAAGTCCTCCTTACCTTGGTCAGGAGCTGGCACTTTGACCGAGCCCCAACCATTGGGAAGGAGGCACCTAGCACAATTACTATCAATCAAGACTTATCAACGATATTTGATCAATAACCGACCACAGAGGCAAGTCTGGCGACCTATCAACTCTACCACTCTACTTTGGTCAAGGCTCGGCCGTTACAACACCACATAACCGAACCCAGACCAAAGTGGGGGCTACGGATATCCACCATCCATACAAGGAAGACTATCAAATTTTCCTAAGGCATGAAAACATTCAACCAAGTTCGGCAAAACAAATACGTTGCAAACAGGAATTAGACATTCATTCATTCAAAAGAAAAAACACAAGTGCTGCAGAAAAACCAAATAGGAAGGTGCGGCGTAGTAAACCGTTCGTTGCCGACCCCCCATTAACTATTACACCTAGATCGGTAAACTCCTCCAAGCTCGGAGCTGTCCAGCCCAACCAAGAGTTTAAAAATATTTCAAACAGAATAACGAAAAGACAAAAAACCACTCTAAACTGGAGTGGTGTCCACTGCAATAACATCTGCAGTAACATCTGCAGCAACATCTGAAGAGACATCAACAGCAACTTCAGCCTCGGCCTCGGCATTCTTACCAACATTCATGGGTTCCTACTCGGCGTCCTTGGATACCCTCTCACCACCCTCACCATTCTTCTTCCCACCAGAGTTATCTCCACCTTCGGTGTCAGCGTTAGTTAAGTCGTCGATATCCTCTTCGCTCTCGGGAAATTCCTCTGGAAAGAGGGGTGCGCACTCCTCATCCGTGTACGGCAAAACAAGCTCGGGAGTCACTGGTGCTGGGATTGACTTCGTTAAATTCATATCCGCCTCCAGCTGAAGCACCCCACAAGCAGCCTTCACACCGTCCTTGTATTCGGTTCCGTATGCAATTGCCACCCTCACCTTCACCTCATCATTGACCATCGACCGAGCATCCCTAATAAACTCTGGGCCTACACGGTCAAATCCAGCTTGATACGCCTTCTCATCTACCTCCTTCATTTTCCTCTTCTCCCTCCTCAACACCCTTCCAACCTCACACTCGGCCTTCTTCAACTTATCAGCCATCTCTTCTTTCTCCTTCTCCAACTTGTCAATCTGAGTCTGCGCCAATTTTAGGCTTCCCTTATAGCTCCTCACTTTCTCAGCCGTTAAATCCTCATTATAGATAGCCCGTTCGGCCGCAACAAGCTCGGCTTTGTTAGATGCGCGGAGGATTGCCTGACTAGCCTACATGACAGAAGAAACATAAGCACAGAATCATCCTTAAAATCAAAAAGTTGGAAAAAGGTTGGGTTCGGACGGATACCTAGACAAGATAACCACTAGCATGAACCAAGCTCGGCTGGAGTTCCTCTGGGACCTTCCTCATGTCGTTCGGCAATGCCAAGCCTTGAAGCATAGTGGGGGCCAGCCCGGGCTCCAGCTTAACGCTGTCATTTACAAAAACCACTCTGCCCTCAGACATTGCGAATGAAGGCGCAAACTCCTGCACTATCGCTCAGCCAGCCGAGCCTCCAGACTTATCCGTAGCCTTCGAGCCACCAACAGTTGACGAATCAGTTTTGTCCTTCTCCTTTGTGATCGGCATCAGCGGCCTAGCCGGAAAGAAATCTTGAGTGACCTTCTACTTCTTTGAGGCACGCTCAGTCATATCAACATCCTTTTGCCGAACGGCAGCCCCGTCCCTGATGTTAACTCGATGACCTTCCGTCTCCCCATCTCTCCTGTAAACTCGGGTACGAAGGTTTGAAGAGGAACGTTTATATCTGGAAGCTCGAATGACTGGCTCTCTTGGAACCAGAATTCTGCTGGCTTCCTAAAAGTTGGGTATTTTACCCTCGGCCCCTTTACCTTCTTGCTCAGCTTCAGCTGCTTGCTTTTCTCCACAACTTGCTCAATAACCTTTTTGCCTCTGGCTTTTGTGCTCAGCACACCCTCCTTCTCCCTCCTTCTCAACTTCCCCTTGTAAGAGGGAGTGTAACCTAACAAAGTAGGCGCGTCTCGGCAAATTTGGGCTCTCAGGACGTCAACATTCCTCTCAACAACCAATGATTGCTTTCTTTTCGTGATCGCTCGATGATTTGCAAAGAAATGCGAAAGACAAGTCAACGATAAACTACAAAGCAAGGGAAACCGAGCCCGGCAGCCGAAAAGAAAGAACATCAAGCAACCTCGGAAGTCTTTTATCTTCGGTACGATGTGTAACCTCATTTTCTGGTCACCAAACTCGTAATTACCACTCACTTCGACGTAGAAGTTAGCCCATTTGTCAGTGTCGGGCAACCCATCTATCAACGTCTCCTTATTGCTACGTGTCAATAGGTATCTCCGCTCGGTCCGGTCGTGCCTGGACATTAGGTAGGTATGAAAGAGGTCGGCGACCGTAAACTCGAGGTTATGGAGCTCTTTCAGCTTGATCATAGCCATCACTATCCTATAGCTGTGGATGGCAAAGTAGTGGGGGACCAAGCCGAACCGAGCCAGCAATTCCCTTAGACACGGGTGAAGTGGGAAACGGAGCCCAACTTCACAGATGGCCATTAGGGGAATCGTGATATGCTCGGGGTGGTGCTCTCTCTTGTCCTTTATACGATTGCTCGTTACCTGACTAATGACAACATCATCAGGGATGTTGTACTCTCGGTAGAAATCCTCATACTCATTGGGTTGGCCGCTAAAGTAATGGGCGTAAGGACAAACTTGACCTCTCTCATAGAGGTCGGCAATCTCTCTATCCTCGGGCGGGGCTTCACTGGGCATAGATCGCGAGGTAGTCGCTTCAGCTTGAGGATAGAACCTGGACTCGGCCTCGGGGCCCAGTTCAGGCTCGGTGTTGGAATGAGTTGAAGGAGTGAAGGATATCTCAAGCTCGGTATTGAATCTGTCGCCATACTCATAGTCAAGTTCGGCATTTGAGTCACTGGAGCCTAACATGTTTGAAGCAATTGGGGAAGCTTGGCGTCGGCTCCTTCTCCTTTCCGAGTACTCTCGGATAAATAGATCTCTGGAGTCGTCCCTCGAGCTTTTAGAGTCGGAAGAAATGACTATAATTGGGTGAGCCAGACCTAACAAAACAAGGGGAAAAAAATGAGAAACCTCGTTGTCGGCCAAAAGGCAAGGGTCTCACTGACGCTCGGCTACCCTACTGGCCAACCATGCTTAAGACTCAAGCTCGGGAAGAACGAATGACTCGAACCACGGGGATCGGCCAACTCCAGCGTCGGCCAAGCCCCCCAGCATCAAGGCTGGGGCTCGAAAGAACAGATTGAAGATTAACAGACTGTTCATCCCCAGCTTTTCACTATTCACGCAAAACAAGAAGAATCCTAGAAATCCAGATAAACGAAGGAGAAAGTGCACAAAAACTGCAAAAACGTAAAGAGGAGTTAAAAACGAACTCATACCTGAGATTTTTTCAAAGATCTAATGTTGAATCCGCTGGAAATTGAGACCAGAAGATGAACGGACGTAGAACGAAGCTCTGGCGATGGAGGTCTAGAGAGAGAAAGGGTTTGTGGCTTCTCTCTCTCCCCACGCCGCTCCTTATATAGTGGTAGGGTTAGAAATTATCGAGTTTCCCGCCCGTTCTGACACCGCCGAACCTGTAGCCAATCGACATTTGACACATGGCATTGATAGGACAACTTGGCAGAACCTACCCACGCTCCTAGACTCCTTTCAAGCCAGCCGTGCCCAAGTGGAGGGCAACACTTGGCACCCTCTCATTAGCGTTCGGCTCTGGTGGTTGCTGCTACTTTAAGGATAACGATTGATAAGGCTCGGCCAATTCTCATCTATGATTCGTGCTCGGTAGGATATGGGTTCGGCCAAGATTCAACATCGATCTCCACCACTCAACATCAATCTCCACCACGCGCTCGGCATCGGCAGAAATCGAGGAGCTATTGTAGCAAGCCGAACATAGCTATTCGCATCCACCATGGGCAAATTATGCTGAACCCAGTGGTTGTCGTGTCTAGACTGGGGCTCGGCCCCTCGCCGAGGCCCGTCTATCATTCGTATTTAATTCACCATGCGCCCATTGGCAGATAGCATATATCGGGCTCAGCCACCCGCAGAGATGGTCAACGAACGGGTTCCACTTATCTGTCAATTCACCAAGCTCGGCCACCTCCAGAGAGGTGGTGGCTCATGAACAGATTCTACTCGCCTGTTCCCCCATCAGGCTCGGCCACCTCCAGAGAGGTGGCTCATGAACAGATTCTACTCGCCTGTCCCCCATCAGGCTCGGCCAAGTGTGATGCTCGGCCACCCATGAGGCTCGGCAACGGTTGGGGCTCGGCTATCTGCTGAGTCACGTGTCCTCCCACACGTTTAAATGGTTATACCAAAAGATAATCATGAGCGCACATGGAGGGTGCCAGCTCACACCGAAACGGTTACCAAATCCACCTGATGATGTCATAACGGTGTTACTTGGCTTGTGCAAGGCACATGTTCGTACTTGAGGAGCAAGTTAAGGAGGCTCTATAAATATCAAGTGACGGCAACCCTAAGAGGTACATTCTTACACACCCAACACTAGTCTCTCATCTTTTCCTTCTGCGTATACTTATCCTCTCGTCGGAGGACCTTACCGGGCAAACACCGGCTAGGTCTTAGCCATGCGTTCATTGTGTAGGCTAGGTTGAGAGGCTAGGCGATTCCTGAACCAACGGAGGGAAGACTCAGATCGAAGATCACGGGCCACACAGATACAACATTTTTGGAGGTATCGATACCAACATACATCTAGAAAAATAGGCTTGAGGGTATCAATACCTCACTTTTCTGAGGTATCGATACTAAGGGCTTTAGGGACAGATTTGCTCATGCTGATCCCACTTCGGTTGTTTTGATCCTCGATTACTTCTGACTCTTCTTGGACATCTCCAGACCACTTTCTAACATGGTTATTTGCTTCATCAGAACTCGTTGATCATTCTCATTCCTTTGATACTCGTTAAACGTAATCTTAGTGCCGTTGTAAACAGAATAAGTACCGTAAAATTGTTTATGAATATTGTAGGCTATTTGGAACATTGTGGTGCACATAATTGGTTGATGTGGGCCTGTTTAATGGTCCAAAGGATAACACATTATAACTCGTGCCCTCATGATTCGTTGATTCTATTTTTCTCAAATTCCTTAGGCGCTCGTTATATGAGATTCAAGTACTGAAATTAGTGGATAGTGTGTCGTAAAGTTACCAATGGGTTCGGTACGTTATGTAGGATGGTGTGACATACTTAGAGGGATGGCTTGAACTTGCTAAATAGTCAATGCTATGATATGGTTAATAGTTTGGAACACATTGATATGTGAATAACTATCATTAACAAGAATTGACACTCGGTGATGAGATGCCCAGATTTGATACTCCGGGTATCACCAATCGGTGAGATGACCAGATGTGAAAAATGAACGGGTATCACCAATCAGTGAGATGACCGGTAGGGATGGCGAAGTGAACCGAACCGATGGGTACCCGAACCGTGACAGAAAATTTTCTCTGAACCATAACCGAAAAATTCCCCGTGGGTATAGGTATGGTTGAGGCCTTGGATAACCGAACGGGCATCGGTTCGGATATGGTTTAGCTGATCCCTGAACCGAAACCATACAATAACGAAATTACCCCTTCACACACACACACACACACACACACACATATATATATATATATATAGGAGTTAAAAGAGACTAGAGGTCGAAGTGCATACGTCCAAAAATTTAGGGACCAAATTTTTGCACGTGTTAAGGTCTAAGGACCTGGAGTGTGATAACTCTTTATTTATATTTATAACAGCAGCTGGCACTCACTTGAACTTCACACCGTCATACCTCAAATGAGTCAAACCCACCCCCTCCTCTCCACTGGTCTCACCCTTCACGATCCTGTCGTCGTCATCGTCGTCGTCGTCTATCTCCCAATCACAAGTACTCCTCTCTTTGTTACTCCCTTTTTCTTCTCTCAGCTCTGTATACTAATCTATTAGAACAATTTGATTGTAGCACTCTCTCTCTCTCTTTCTCACTCATCGATCAGAATCCACCCCAAAAACTTGAATCGAACAAATCTTTTCAGATTTGCCCATACTCTTGTCTCTTGAAAATTAAAGCCATTACTTTTTTTTTCTCCTTTTTTTGATTAAAAAAAAAACGAGTTTGGTTCAGGTATCCAATCAGTTCTGGGATTACTTGTCACGCCCTTGATTTTTAACATAAATATAAAAGATTTTTCATAAATAAATCCTCACAATATTCCATACGATACCCAAAAGATTACTGTATTCCCATTCCCATAATAATACTTCCAAGTCCGTAAGATTTACAAATATTACATCACCGGCTCAACGGCCCAAATTAACACAAGTATCAAATGTCATGAGAATTTAGAGTTACAAATACTTCGTAGTCAAAAGAATTATAACTTAAGTTACAAATACAACTTTCAAAAGAAATTTACAAAAAGGAATGAGTAACTCTTTTGGTTAGCTTTCAAATGGGCATGTTCACACTCCAAGCATTCCAATCATGCAAGCTACCATTCCAGGTTAGCACCTGAAAATGATATAAGGCTTGAGCTACACTAGCCCAGTAGAAAAGTCTACGCAAACTCTATATGCACATGAGTAGTATGGAGAAACAAATGATAGAAACCAAATGACAACATAGATAAGCACAACTATGATGACCAAGTATCAAACTATCACCAATCCATTTTCTCGTGTGGTACCACATTTTTTTCTTATTTCCCCTACGTTCGTGTTGAACCCTTTATCAAGAAACTTTTCCTTTTGATATCAAACAATTTAGGGAAAATTCAAGACCATTGTAGGCTGAGCTCCGTTGATTCGGGCCGAATACCAGAGTTCGTTGATTTGTGCCCAAATATCGGAAACCATTGATTTGCTCAAGAATAGCTGGAGGATCTTTTATCAAAAAATCATTTTTCCTTTTAAACAATCCGATTTAGAAAAAGCCAATCTTTCTTTCTTTTTCTCATGATTTCATATTTCTTCAATCAAAGTTTTCACATGTATTGCACTTACCACGGGACATATCACATATAAGTGATACCCATTTATCTACTCCGGGACACATCACATATAAGTGATGCCCATTTATCTACTCCGGGACACATCACATATAAGTGATGCCCTTTTATATGCTTAGTAGCGTTACTCCTTTTTTAACCTCACTGAGTGTCCATAGCGGAATCAACAATGTCCATGCGTTAGTGTCAAGTTCTCATTAACATCTTATGATGAGTTCTCGTGGTGTCCGTTTGTTATTCACATTTACTCCATGTTCCCATTTCACAAACATCAAATCATTTAATTGAATCCAAAAGCTATTTAATCAATCACATGGCCTTACGAGACCAACGATCTACCATATCGTATGTAAGTACATATACGACATCTCCATACCTCTAAGTACATCCCCACACCCACACATACTATATATCAACCCACGACTAGACTCTGCGATGCTCGGTCTTCTAGTTTCTGTACTTGGAGTCCGTAAAACGTGTGCTAAAAGAATCTAAAGGATTCTACGAGTTGAGAGAAAACGAATTGCATATTATTCATCGGATCACTAGACATGTTCATGTGTATCATTCCTATTTCAACGTGCCATATCTTACACTTCACATTTCTTAACTCAAAGAGTTCATTCAAGTCCATTAGAGTCGATGAGAAGCTTCAAAATGTGATTTGGAAGATGTAGAAAAAGCAGCTCACAGACACTATAGCAGCTCAATCACCTACCGGTAGGTGAATGAGTCCTACCGTTAGAAGAAGAGAATTCTACACTTGACCTACCGGTAGGTGAAAGTTCCTACCGGTAGAAACTGGAAACAGAAAGACTAACATTTTGCAGGAAACAATTTTGCACTTGGCCTACCGATAGGTGAAAAATTCCTACCGGTAAGACTAACATTTTGCAGGAAACGATTTTGCACTTGGCCTATCGGTAGGTGGGTGAATACGTTGAGCTGCTTTTGAGCTGCTGATGTACATTAGAGCTGGTTATAATAGAAGAATTTCTCACTTGTCCTACCGGTAGGTGAAAAGTTCTTATCGGTAGGGAGAGTGCCTTTTAGGCGATTTTGATAGGAATTTTAGATTTCAATCCAATCTCAATAACAACCAACACAAGCTCAAATAAGGCACAAGAACACTAAAATAACATATAAAGAGAGGTAGAATTCCCTACCTCGAGTCAAAAAGCAAAACCCAAGCGTTTTGAACAAGCTCTAGCTTCCGGAACCTCAAAATCAATCGAATACTCCTCTCCGAAATAAACCCAACTGAATACTAGCTCAAGATCACATACGAAGGGTGGAATGAAGGTCAATCTTCTTGGGTTTTGAGGTTGGAGATGAAATTTGAAAGTGGGAGCGAGAGAAATGGAGAGAGCCGAGAGAGGGAGAGGGAACGAGAGAGAGAAAGAGAATGAAGTGAGGGGAAATTATTCCCCTGCCTCACACACCACACACTTATATACACACGCTTCACACACTTAGCCATAGCACCCAAAACTTCCAATTCTTTCACTTTAAACCCCTAATTTCACATAAACACATTTTTCACATTATAATGTATCTTTTTCTCATTCATAAATATTAAAACTAGGGAATTTAAATACGGGTCTCTACACAAACCCTGCATGGTTCGGTTATAGTTTCTTCTTGGTCTCCCCGTTCGGGTATCGGGGCAGATATTCGGGGATCGGGTACGAAATTCTCCATATCCGCCTCGAATGCCCTGATTTCCATCCCAAATGACCGAAAATGAAAATGAATGGGTATCACCAATCAATGTGATGGCTAGAAAACGCGCGAATTCCAGCTAACCAAGGAGTGACGATGCAAGGATTAATGTACTCAAGCAGTAAAATTTTCGTATCATTGGACGAGTGACGGTTGAGCACTTGTTATTCCTTTAATTTGCTTGATTCGAGTTCATTATTGCTTCTAGCTTGACATGTGAGCTGTTAGGAATACCTTTATGATGTCTTAACCCCTTTGGCCCTAATATGCCTGCTCGTTATGATAAACCCATGTTCCTCGTGATAATTCACTCATTTTCATATATCTTGAGTGTAGAATTCTCTACTGGGCTAGTGTAGCTCACTCTATCATTATTTCAGGCACACCTTAGGGGCATTGATACTGTGTGCTTGGAGTGCATGTTGATCATTCTTTTTGAAAAATAACAAAGGGGAATTACTTGACATCTTAGTAAAACTCTTTTGAAAATGTAGTTGTAATTTCGATTATTATTATCATTTTGACTATGGAAGATTGTAGGCTCTTAACCCTCTCTTTTAGTACTAGTACTACACCAATTTGGGGCCTTTGAGCTGGAGATGTAATCTTTGAACGTAACTTGTGATTATGATAAAGAAATGTCTTTTGGGGTAATATTTGTATTATTGTAACGATTTCATTTATCAAAAGCTATTATTATTTATATTCAAAATTGATGGTGTGACAAAAAAGTACACATGAATACGTATTTTTCTTGTTTTCTTACGTGCTTATTGTTAGTCCACAGAGCTAATAATAGAAAGACCGTTGAAAAAAATATAGTAGAATGAGAGATGAATCTCTCCACCAATTAGGCTCAATGATTGAAGTTGTGGTTGGTTGTTCATGTAACAACTCTGATTTTTACTAAATAAAAATCTCATTGTTTGTTCGAAAATCTTTTACTTATTTTGGATGGCTTTATAAATTACTTTTAAATTTGAACCTTGGCTTATAAAATTAGTTTTTATCACGTTGGGCAACATAGTCATTTTCTAAAGACAAGTGTGCTTATAAACGCACTAATATAATTTCCTATTAAGTTTTCTTGACTAGAAATCCTACTTGGCAAGTCTAGTTAGCTTCTAACGAATTAGTTGGAGAAACCTGACTACCGTTTCACTTAGTTACTTTCTCCTAAGCCTGGATGAGCCTTTTAAACCTTCTTGAACCTTATGAACCCTCCAAACCCTAATGGAACCGTTTGGACCTTTAACCTTTACCCATTGGACGATAAAAGTTAGGGAAACTTTTATCCATTGGACAGTAGACTTTCCATCCAAGATATCTTGCTAGATTTGTTAAAAGTACACATATATAGTTATATATAGGCTTATATACACATGCCTAAAGGACATATGGTATTATATACGTATATATTACCTCACCCTTTTAACCATTGGTCAATAACCGCTAATAAACTAGTCACTTACTTACTTAGATCTAATAAACTAGTACTTATTGACTAGTTTATTACCCATTGGATAATAGTTTAGTCTTACCAACAAGTACTAGGATCTAATAAACTAGTCACTTACTTAGATCTCCTTGTCCTTGTATGCTTAAACAATAGGTATAAAGTATTACCCTAGATCTTCTAAGTACAAGTATATAAATATAAGTACTTAGTACCTTGTGTTATTAAATATATGTACTAGGTACCTACATATAGTATTATAATAGAAACATGTGCTTATTAGAATAGTTTATTAGAAAATCCTTTTACTTGAAAATCTCATTAGATTGCATAGTACCTAGGTGTACCTATATTATATATACATAGATGTACTTATATATATCTATATATATATATATATATATATATATATATATATATATATATATATATATATATATATATATATATATATATATATATATATATATATATATATATATAGAGAAAGAGAGAGAAAGAGTGGGAGAGATTGAGGTGTACTTGTCTTGATCTTCCATGATCTTCTTACATCTTTCCAATCCATGGTTGTATACTTCTCCAAGCAAAATCCTTGTACCATAGTCCTTGTATATGTATTTAACCACTAAATCCTTGTACAATCCCTCTTTTCTTTCATCAATCTTTCCATAATCAAATCCAAAGTACCAAATCTAGCCTTGCATGCCTAAGAACTAGGTAGAAGTTGTACAAGCAACCCATGGCCTAACCTATCAAGCTTGACATGAGAAAAAAATCAAAGATATATAGAGAGAGAGAGAGAATTCGTATGGGAGAGAGAGAGGGAGGAGCCTTGGCCAATAAATAGCAAGTCATTCCAAGCTTAAACTCACACCTTCACTTCTTGCTCCAACTTCTCTCTAGAATTTCTAAGCTTTCCAAGTTCCAAAGTTCAAGTTCCTTGAGTTTTCTTGAAGTTCTTGAGAGCTACCACCAAACCACTTTCAAAACCACCCTTAGGTCTCCAAAGTAGCTTAGTTTAGTTAGCAAAGTTGTTTCTAGGATGAGAAAGTCCATTCTTCTTGCTTTCGAAGCAATCCGGAGCCGTTACTCCGCCGATTCGCAAAATTGACGACCGATTCTCAAAAACCGACCTACTGCCAAGAAGAACGGTAGACTATTCCTAACCACTTCCTCTAAGTATAAATTTAGCGATGTGTAGAACTTTCCTATACTTTTTAACTCCAAATATAACGTATGATTGTAAGTATTCGTATTTTGATCTTTAAGATAGTTATGAACTTGTTTACAATGTTGCTTGCATTACTTGTGGTTGTATGTGAAAGCATAAGTGATTATCACTCCAAAGGCGTCCGTACATGTGGCGTTATGCTTTAAATGATTAGTTGAGCATGATAAGTAATATAGAGTTGGATGATCTTGCTAGTTTAGTTTCAAGATTTCAATGAATGATTTATGTTTACCTACATGGAAAAGGTCTTACCGCGGAGTCTATGCATGAAAACGAAACATGAAAACCAAGGAAACTAGAAACATGACACTTATGGTGTGTTAAAGACAATGTGTGTTTTGAAATCGCAATGTGGCCGGACTTGCCCATTGTGGAGATGTGTGTTGCAAATGACAAAATATTTTTGAAACTACATAATGGCCGAACGTGGTAGCCATTATGTGGTGTGTGTGTGTGTGCCAATGGGAACCCGGTGTGGCGGAACCATTGTGAGGATACTCGGGAGACCGAAACGGCGAAACCGAGGTTGGGTGTGTGGCTTGGTTATCCGCGGAGAGGAGCCAATGCAATGTGTGCCAATGGGAACCCGGTGTGGCGGAACCATTGTGAGGATACTCAGGAGACCGGAACGGTGGTACCGAGGTTGGGTGTGTTAAAAACAAATTTTTGAAACAATGTGTTGATATTTGAAAAGGTGAAAAAGTGACACAGTCTACGATGAGTCGCGTAGGAGAGACTCAAAAATCATGGACACCAACGATAGATAAATAGTGAATGTGGATGTGTAATCATTAACTGTTGTGTTAAGAATGCATGTTCTATTTGGAAATCGTTAACTATATCATCTTTTGCTTGTAAGTTACGGGTTAGCGGGTTTGGATTATTCTATTGAGCTTTTGTAGCTCACGGTGTTGCCTTTGGTGACCCTGACATATTATGCTGGTGGCGACGCTGGTATAATGTGTCAGACCTTATAGATGAACAGGGTGAGCTGTACACCCTGGAGGCTTTCGGAGCCGAGGTGCTGGCTAGGATGGAGGAGCAGTCGGAGCTATAGTTAGGAACCTTAGTTTCCTTTTCCTTGTGTAAATATTGAACTCTATGGGAGATGTGATGTAATAATTAGTCAGACTCTACTTATTTGATTAATAAAAATGTTTATTTAACGTACCTAAAATTCGGGGCGTCATAGTTCAACTTCACTGTTTTTGATTGGGTTCTAGCTATTTTGTTGCTACTTGCTAGAACACAACGAGGACAATTGATACCAAAAAAGGGAAAAAATGAACAAGAATAAACTGGAATTAGGCTCCATTTGTTTCTATGTAAAATGTTTTACAATATAAAAATTTTTCTTGCAAAATATTTTTTCAGAGAATAAACTTCAAACAATTATTTTTCGGTGCTTGGTTGACACTTGAAAATATTTTCAGAAATCAGCAAAATAGTGTAGAGAGAGATGAGAGTTTAAATGGTGGAGGGATTTGAGAATATTGGAATTGAACGTAGGTCAGGACTAACGATCGAGGAAACTGAGCAGTGAGAATTGAAATAAAAGGCAACAGGTTTATTTCAGAAAATAACTTATGGAAGATTTAGTGTAAGTGCAGGAAAACGAAAGGGGCTTTGAACAGTACGAGATCGTAATGGCTACTTGAGACTCCTCACTGGAACCCTAGCACATCGTCGGAAGTAAACCTGGAAAACAGACAAGGGGTGAGCGCACCTTTGCCTCTCGTGGCAAAGGCCCTCCGATGTTAGTATCACGTACTTAGCAGGAAACCCTAATTATCAGTAGGTAATGAATGTATTACAATAGATTGCGTACCTTTACCTTTAGGTTTACCTCGTATTTATAGAGTCATGGATGCTTGCTGCCCAAGTATCCTTGTTGCCCTAGGTTTCCTATCTCGTATAGGAAACCCATAATATCTTGGATTCTCATTCCCTTATTCATTTATCACCTCAGACCATTTAGGACTCCTTTCCATAGTTGGCTGAACATCCCATTCCCGTTGGGTATCTTTTCAGATCTTATTTTATCGAGATCCTATTTCCTTACAGAATATCACCATTTCTGGAACCTTCTGGATCGTTCCTTGTACTTGAAGCTGTTTCCCCCAGAATGCTGCTCCTGTTCGGCCTTCTCATTACCGAGCAGTCTATCTGGACCAGTGACTTCACATGTCACTGTCCTTTTACCAGACACCTGGTCCAACAACTCCTCATGCTCTTTGGACCATGCCCCTATTCGGGTTTCTTAGACCAAAGTCTTCTCATGTTACTGCTCCTTATCGCCGTTCACCGTATTGCACAGCGGCTGCTCCTATTACATTTGTTCCCCGGCCCCATGTACCACGTGTTCATGCCTCTTTTGCTCCTGTTTGGGATTACCTCCCTACAATGGCTCCCCAGCTTTACTCGTTATTTTCTCTTAATATGACGAGTAAAGCTCTGAACACTGAGCAAAGTCATTTTGCTCCTGCACTCTGTTTCTCGTAACTGGTGTAACTCTCATCATTAGTCCAGGCCAAATGTCTCGTCGTTTGGTTTGGACAGGCTTTTTCTGCCCCTACTCTGCCACGCGGCATACGTTGTACTAAACAGCATCTTGGGGACGTTTCGCACACGCCACCCAATCATTTTAGGGTATATTTGGGTTTTCGTCCCATTTTGAACCCCCATCTTTTCCCTGAACCTCCTCTGCAGAAAGAAAGCCCAAGCATTCCCGCCATTGAAGTCCTGCTCACCACCTCAAGGCCCCCCTTCTTTTCTGCTTTTAGGGTTTTCGTCCGCTAATTCATAAGTCATCATTCCTCTTTCACTCCATTTCTTCCTTAGATTTTAGGGTTTCCCCTGTCGACCTAGGGTTTCTTCGTTCCCTACTTCCCCCTGGACGTCCCACACTTTAAATCATTGGTATGTTTCGTAGGCACTGCAACACCCCTCAAGCAATGGCCAATTTCAGATCTCGTTATGAGATTCCTGACAATGTGGCCACTGCACTGGCCCCTGAGGACGCCATTCATGAGTGCTTTGACAATGACACTCTTCACATCCCATTCGTCGCCGTCGTGGAAGGCGGCGTTAGGTTTCCCCTGGCGCCACTACTCCGCCAAGTTCTGGCTTTTTATAGGTTATCTCCGATGCAAGTATCTGCAAATTTTTTCCGCGTCGTGATGGGTATAAACACCCTAAACCAGATGCTAGGCACATCTCTAGGCCTGCATGACATTCACCACCTGTACAGTATTTCTCGAACAAAAGACGCCTTGACCTACTATTTGAAGAGTAGGGATTCCAGAAAAAGGCTCGTGCTTGAACCACCTGACTCCGCTCGCGGAGACGACGACGACTTCCTCATCGTCACTGGGAACTTCGAGCCCAGAAACGAGGACGGCCAAGTGATAGGATTTCATGCCCTACACAGATTTGGCACTCCACGTTAGTTCTTTTTTTCTTTGCCAAGCAGTATTTCGTATTGCACTACGTTTTGTTCGTTTTAGTGATTGTTAACTTTCTCGTGTTTTTGCAGCCACAAACGTCAACAAGGGGCACGCCATCATCACCCCTCAAGTTCACATTAGTGACATCAATCGGCCGTTGGGCTTCACGGGGAAGGTACTCCTCTTGTTGGCCGAGCAAGAGCAGCTCAGATCCTCCTAAGCTACAGAGCGTCGTACGGGGGTTTCATTGATCGGCGAATCCGAGCTACCGACAATCCAATAATCCCCGGTCCTCCTCTCCTGCATCCAGAGCAAGAAGAAGGAAGGCGGTCTCAAACCTCGCCCCAACCTGACGAACCAATTCCTTTAGCTGAAGAAGCGTCGACCTCCACTTCCAGCGGTTACACTCCTTCTCCTCCAGATAACCGAATCATGAACCAGCCGATCAATCTTGGAAGCTTGCTGACCATCCCTGGCCATGGTCGGGGTCGTGGCTGTGGATCCTCCCAAAATCGAGATGGGACTCAGACCCTTGTTCCAACACGCGGGCACCATGCTGCGGCTCAAGCTGATACGCCCCCTGGGTTTTCTCATCAAGAAATCGAGGAGGGCCACCATGACAAGCGTCAGTGGCTGGAAACGCTTGAAAGCCCTCCTCCTCAAGCTTCCTCTACGTCATCTCCCATCTGGGCCCCTCAGCTCACCCATGGTGGCCGCCCTGTCACGACCAGAGACAGCGTGGAGTCTGAGGGGATTGCCCTCGCATTGTCCCAAGCATTCATGCTCCCTGGGGACATGCAAAAAGAGATTGCCAGCTCCTCGGATAACCTTCTTGGCTCATTCATGAGCCACAGTGCTAAGTTATTATTCCTGTCTTGCTCTGTACACTCATCATGTAGCATGATTGTTTCTGAAAGTAATGTCTCTTGTTGACATGTCAGGCGATGCAGAAGATGGTCGCCATGGCCCAGAAGCTAGGCCACTCTGAGCCTCAACGTGCCAAGCTCACCAGCGAGAACGCCCAGCTTCAAAGCTCCATTATCAGGCTTGAAAGAGAGCGGAACCAAGCCCGCAGAGCGGCAGAAGAGCTAAAGGGCAAGCTAGAAGGTGCTAAGGACAGCCTGAACCAGACGCTTTCAGAGCTGGAAGTTAGCAAAAATGAGGCCAGGACAGCGTACCAGCAAGGGTACAATGATGGAATCAATGTGGCCACCGAAAGCTACAAGTCCCAAATGCCCGCCATGCAAGATCAAATCTGGGACACGGCGTGGGTCACCTGCCTCACCAAGATCGAAGCTCCTGAGTCCTGCCCCCTCTGGACCAACAGAGATCTTCCCAGCTCCCAGGTCGTCGTCGAAGAACAGGAAGATGAGGGAGAAGAAGACAACGTGGAGAGAGAGCCTGATTGCAAGTCGCGGAGCAAACGGGGAATGACACCACCGCAGCTGAAGATGGTACCAACCCTGGCCACAAGGAAGCCGGTGGCAGTGTTCCTGAATCAACCTCGGTGGTGGGAGACACGACTGCTCCAGTCTCTCCTCCAACTGCTCCTACCTCCCCTGTCATCCAAGACCTAACAATTGAAGAGCTAGTTGAATCTCACCTCCCTGTGACTATGACAGTTGAATTTTTGCATCGATTTTGCTGGGCCTGCGTGGCATTAATACATTTCTATATACTCTAATTCTGGTGGTTTGGCCCTTCGTGGCACTGTTTTGGTTTGGTGGCCTTGTTTGGCCTGGATAATTAGTCTACTCGGCCCTCCGTGGCTTTTATCTCTGCAAGTGTTTCTGTACTTAGCAGAATCCCAAGTATCTCGTTTTTCAGGGACAAAATTACTTCCAAGTATTTCGTACTCCAGAACGATGCTAGATGCATTTGTAGTCTATCAAACAATGCTTATACTCATATGTGTTCCAGGTATGCTCGTACCCGAGCAAACTGTCAAGTATATTCATACTTGGATATCGTTGCATGTTCACGTATGCAACCCGAGTGTTTCATACTCGGAAATTTTCCTCAGTATATTCGTACTTAGGTTACCCAAATGTGCTCGTATTTGGCCATAGTAATCCTGAGTTTGTTCGTACTCTGATTATGTTGCATGTTCACGTATGCATGCCAGGTTTATTCGTACCCGTATAAGTAACCAAGTTTATTCGTACTTGCTAAGTTTTGAATTGCTCAAAATTCTACACAAACGAATTCTGCTCAAACATTACACCTCTGCTCCCCAATACAAAGGGAGGCAAAAGAATGAGGCCTGTCTTCGGATTTAAAAAGGTAGGATGAAAAATTTTGCAAAAACAAATATTCCATCAAAGTCTAGGAATTTTATTCATAATTCAAAACCCAAGGGGGCGTTTTGCGTCCCCCTTGCTACTACGAAAATTTAAAAGACAAAGGAACTGTATTCATAATTCCCACACAATCACGATGTGCATCCTAAAACAGAATAAAAAATGAAATCAAAGTTCTTTACACATAGAACTTCCTCAAGTTGTGGACATTCCAGGGCCTTGGCACCGGGTTCCCGTCCAAATCTGCCAATCGATAAACCCCAATGCCCACAACCTCTGTAACTCGATATGGGCCCTCCCAATCGGCCCCAAACTTGCCCTTGTTGGCCACCTTGATGTTGCCGAGCACCTTTCGTAGCACAAGGTCACCGACACCAAATTCTCGTGGGTGGACATTCTTGTTATAGCTTTTCATCAGCTGCTCCTGGTACGAGGCCAAGTGCACCAGAGCCCGTTCTCTCCTCTCCTCGGCGAGGTCCAGCTCGATTTCTAGGGCTCTGTCATTGCCCCCACTCTCGACCAATGTGGTTCTGTTGGTCGGCAAACCAACCTCCAGTGGACTCAGCGCCTCTGTTCCATATGCTAGTGAGTAGGGGGTCTCTCCCATAGACCTCCTAGGAGTTGTTCGGTGCACCCACAGGACCAGTGGCAATTCGTCGGGCCACTTTCCTTTCGATTTGTCCAACCTTTTCTTGATCTCATCAAGTATAGTCTTGTTGGACGCCTCTGCCTGCCCATTGCTCTGAGGGTAGGCTGGGGTTGAATAGTAGTTTCTTATTCCATACTGAGCACAAAAAGCCTTGAACTTTTTCTGGAACTGCGACCCATTATCTGTGATCAAAGAATAAGGGACCCCCAATGGAGTGATGATGCTTTTCCACACGAACCTTTCTATCATAGGTTCTGTGATCTTTGCCAGCGGTTCTGCTTCTATCCATTTGGTAAAGTAGTCCGTTGCTACCAACAGAAACTTCCTGTTCCTAGTTGCCTTGTGGAGTGGACCCACGATGTCCATTCCCCATTGCGCAAATGGCCAAGGGCTTGTCAGGGGCACCAGATCCTTGGCTGGTGTTCGGATCATGGGCGAGAACTTCTGGCACTTCTCACAAATTTTCACGTACACCTTTGCATCTTCTTGCATGTGCGGCCACCAGTAACCCTGGGTAATTGCACGGTGAGCAATGGATCTGCCCCCGGCATGACTTCTGTAGACACCCCAATCTGGATCTCCTGATCGTTTTACGGTTTCTTGTTTCCCCGATGATGAATTAGGTCGAAACAGACTTGAGTTTGCAATGGTTTGAACTTGGAGTGCTCGGAACCCTTCTTGAACCTTTTTGGAACCTCAAAACCCCAGGTCAACACCCTAAACTAAGGTTTGACCGTCGCGCATGTCTTTGGAACCCTTGCTCGAGGGTTGTATTGCCAGGTGTGGGTCAAAGTCAAACTATTGACTGTTGACCCTCGCGCAACTGTTTGAATACTCGCGCGCCTGTTTGCAACCCTCGCGCAATGGTCCTTGCCTGTCCCCATCACCTTTTTCCAGCTGAATTTTGTGATCATCAGGGGGTCTATGGGGCTGTAGAACCCCGTTTTCCTCCAGAACAGCTGTTGGTGACTGCATGGTTGGCATCTCCCAATGTAACCACCCCCCACCTTGTTGGCCAACTTCTCCACCAAGCTTGGCTGGCCAGCCTTGTTGGCTGGTGTTGAGGCCAAGTCCTTCACCAGCCATTGGCCTCCCTTTGGCCTATAAGTACCCCCTCATGCTTCCAAAGCTAAGGGCTACAAGATATCAAGCAAAAAAAAGGATTACAAACCCCAACCACACTTGTTATTCTCTCACTCTTGTGCTCTACATACACTCATTTTCCAAGCTACACCATCTTGTTCAAACCATTTCAAAAACAACTGAAGCAAAGGTATAAACATTTATCTGCCTTCTGTTTTGATCCTTGAGGGGGGCTGGCAAGGCCAAGGCTGGTAATCAATACCAGTCCTGGCCCTAAAGTTAGCAAAGTTACAAGAAGCAGTGACCAAGGAACCCTCGCGCGATGGTTCTCCAGGCTCGTGCGACACCTTGTGTCAGTGTGAGAATGAACCACGTAGGGAAGGGTATCCTGGTCTTTAAGTTTTGTGTATTGTTTGTAACTGTTTTGAAGCATGTTTAGGTTTTAGATCACTGTGCTGCATGCTAAAAGCTATAGCTTAGCTTAGTTTGCTAGCTTATTTGATTTGGAATGCTCTTGGGTTGTTTCTGGGTATGTTTCAGAACCCCAAGCATGCAAAGCAATTCCTGGAAGTCCAGTCTGAACCCTCGCGCGACGGTTCTAGTGTCTCGCGCGATGGTTCTCCACTTTCCAGTAGCTGCCCTTGCATGGCAGCTTAGGCTTAAGTCTCTGTTTATTCACCTCCACTGTTTAGGGGTTGTATTACTAGTCTAATTCATTCTGTTTGTAATATTCTTTACATTCCAGTACATATAAAACTGCTTCGTTTGCCCCCTGGGTGAGCATTGGTCCTTCCAGAGCCCAGAAGGGGATAAAATTCAACCTGTGGTGGGGACAAACACTCGTGCGAGGGTTTAGGAATGTCGCGCAATGGTTCTTTGCGTGTACGTAGATCCATGCATGCAAAGTTGGCCATTGTGCATGGCATACTTATGCCTTGTGCAGTCTTGTTGTTCTGATCAGAGGGTTGGGTTTTATCCCATTTTCATAGTATTCCATCCATCCATGCTCAATACAAACACATCTTGCAAATCGTGTCACAGTTTTAATCCCCGATTAACTGTTCCCCGCCCTAATTGGCTAAAAATTGGTTAATTAAAAGAAGAATCACAAAAGTTTTCACAAAATGCCTAAGTAGAGACCGATCTCCGGATTGGGCGAGAAGGGTGCCTTAAAACCCTTCCCCTCTCGTAGCCTGGCTCTTGAACCCAGATATGGTTATGACGGACTAGTTCCTTCACATTTTCAAATCAAATAGCGGGCAGGTGCTTTGAAATACGGTTCCTTGGGTGTCGGACCTTCAAACCCGAGTGGCGACTCTGTATTTACGAGCGCCTGCTTCTCCGCTTGCGCTCCCTCAATTTTCGGGCCGCTTTGGCACAAAAGGAACGAAATCCTTTTTCCAAGGGCATGCTGCCCACAACTTCCACATGTTCCCTCATGAATCTCATGGAGGAACTTCTGCACCATCTCGGGATGCACACAAAGCAAATATGGTCCGGTGAAGGACTTTTTGTATAATTTCCCTTCTGGTGACAGCCAAAATCGTGCAAATTTTGTTTTAATCTTGTGAGCCTCCTTTTTATCAGTGGGGAGTGTCCCATCTCGTAGGAACTCCACTATCGGATGCATCCAACTTGGTCCTTGGTTCACGTCCAAGACCAATTCCACACTTCTTCCAATGCTCGGCTCAGCAAGATAGTCTACCGCCACCTTTCTTCCGAACTCGGTTGGCACAGCCGCTGCCAACCAAGCCAATGAGTTCGCATGGACGTTCTGCCCAGAGCTTATCTGCTCAATGTATACCTTCTCAAAAGTATCAAGCAAATCCTTGGCTGCCTCCACGTAGGCTGCCATCTTCTCATTTCGGGCCTCGTACTCCCCGGATAACTGATTCACCATGAGTTATGAATCGCAGAATACTCAAATTCTCTTTACTTTCAGGGTCTTTGTGCTTTGTAACCCTGCCAATAGTGCCTCGTATTCCGCCACATTGTTCGAAGCACTGAAACCCAGTCGAAGGGACAACACCATCATTGCTCCCTCAGGGGGGAAAAGCACAACCCCAATCCCTGATCCAGTATTGCATGCGGAACCATCGACGAACAGCTTCCATTCCAAAGGATCCTGCTCGGCAGGTGTCCTGCGCTCCTCGACTGATGGCTCGACCAACTGCTCCTTTCTCGTAGGAGGCAGTGGGGCCACTGTGGGCGAAAACTCTGCCACAAAGTCTGCCAAAACCTGCCCCTTTATTGCAGTGCGCGGCTGGTAATCAATATTGTATTGGCTCAACTCTACCGACCAAGTTGATATACGTTCAGAGAAATCGACCTTTCGTAGCAATGATTTCAACGAAAACTCTGTGTAAACCACAACTTTGTGACTTTGGAAGTAATGGGGCAATTTCCTAGCCGCTCTCCTCAGTGCCAGGACCAACTTTTCAAGGGGCAGATATCTTGTCTCTGGTTTGGGAGTGGATAAAAGTAGGGCTGCTGCCAAGTACTTCATCAGGTCTTGGAACGCCGGCTCACATTCCGCTCCCCATTTGTATCCTTCTCTTTTCTTCAGTAATTGAAAGAAGGGTTTACACTTGTCGCTAGACCGACTAATGAACCTGTTATGGGCCGCAGCCATTCCAGTCAACCGCTGGACTTCTTTCGTGGTCCTAGGACTTTGGAGCTTTTGCAAAGTCGTTATTTGGTCAGGATTCACCTCTATTCCTCTTATGGTCACGAGGTGACCCAGGAACTTCCCAGAACTTACTCCGAACGCACATTTCAAGGCATTGAGCTTTAACTTTTACTCCCTCAGTATCTCAAAGGCTTCCCTCAGATCAGGGATGTGGTCCTCTCCTTACTCTTAACCACCATGTCGTCTATGTATACCTCCATGGTTTTGCCGAGCAACTTGTTTAGCATAATCGTTACCAGTCTCTGGTAAGTTGCTCCAGCATTCCTCAGGCCAAAGGGCATGACATTGTAACAATACAGCCCTCTTGGTGTGATAAAAGATGTCTTTTCCTGATCGGGCCCGTACATGGCAATCTGGTGGTATCCTCGATAAGCGTCAAGAAAACTCATTCGTCCATACCCAGTTGTCACATCCACTAATTGATCTATCCTGGGGAGGGGGAAACTGTCTTTCAGACACGCCTTGTTTAGATCTGTGAAGTCGACGCAAACTCGCCACTTCCCATTCTTCTTTTTTACTACCACTATGTTAGACAGCCACTCTGGGTAGTACACTTCTCGTATTGCCTTTGCCTTGAGCAAATGGTCAACTTCCTCAATAACAGCTTCTACGTGTTGTACAGTGATCGTCTTTTCTTCTGCATCACGGGCTTATGTTTCGGATCTACGTTCAAGTGGTGGCAAATCACGTTTGCATCTACTCCAAGCATCTCTTCGGGTATCCATGCAACCACATCAACGTGCTCTTCGAGGAACCTTAACAACTCTTCCTCTTCTTTTTTGCACAAGTTTTCCCCAATCAGAAAATACCTTTTAGAATCACTTTCGTTGATCTGAATTTTCTTCAATCCTTCCACCACTTTCTCGGCGCGATTCCCTCCGACATCCTCGATGGTTGGCTGATTGAGAACCTCGACTGATTGCACCAACTGTGCTTTGGGTACCTTCTTGATTATGGAAATTAAGCACTGTTGGGCTGTCTTTTGGTTCCCTCTAATCCTCTCGATCCCATTGGATCCTGCGAATTTTACCATCTGATGGTAGGTGGAGGAAATTGCCCTCATTTTGTGTAACCAAGTTCTTCCTATAATCACGTTATAGGAAGATGGTACGTCCACCACTAAGAAGTCAGTTCACAGTGCCACTGTCCCTGCTCGAACAGGGAGAGTCACCCTACCCAATGGCCAGACTGCTCCTGCACTGAACCCGACCAACGGGGTATCTGACTGTACTGTAGACACCCCAATTTGGACGTATTAAATATCCTTAATTTGCGCCTTCGAGGCTCCCCGATGATGAAACGGAATCAAAACAAGCCTTGGACAAACTTGGACGATGCTTCTTGGACTTTTTCAAAACCAAAATCCTCTTTTTTACGACACCCTGAGGGTAAAATGGGCACACATTTCAGCATATAAAATACCTTTGAATGAAACCAATTGGGTTAGAAAGAGGACTCAATGAGCTTTCCAACGCTTCGAAAAACACCCAAATCCGGCTTCGGAAGTGTCCGTGGCGCCCTTCTGAAGTTGGGCAGCCACTCTAGAGCGCTCGGGAACACTCTAGAGTGCTCGGGAGTGCCACTCCCAAGCGCTTGGGAGTGCTGACAAGCCAATGCATGTTGAGCTTGGCCTTTGACCATGGCTTTTCAGGCTTTTCAGATCGTTCAACGTTCAAACCTGCATATCCCAGGCCTGCCTGAGCCAGCAAGAATCTCATCATGTCATTTTTCCCCCCAAAACCATTTTCCATTTGATTTTCCTTTATTTTTCAAGTTTCAAACTTATTGTCCCCTCACCTATATATACCCCATCATTCTACACCACCAAGGACGAAATTTCAGTCTCTCCCTCCCCCTTTTGCTGCCAAAAATCGGCCTCTAAACTTCTCTCTCAAGCTCTTTCAAAACAATCTCCATCTCTAAGAGAAATTACCAACTCTCAAGGAAAATCTCTTAGAGAAATGGAGGCCTAAATTCCCCCTCTTCAAACTATTTTCTAACCATTCTCAAGCACCAAAATCAGTCCAAGAAGCTAAGTTCAAGTCAAGCATAGGTATAAAATCTCATTTTATACTTAAAGTCTACTGTTTTTCTACTTTTGAGGGAGATCAGGGGCTCATACCAGTTCTTCATACTGGTTGTGAGTTCCTTTGATCTTAGTTTAACAACAAGAGCAAAGGGGCATAAAAGTGTTTTTTTTGTGTTAAGCTTACTGGAAGCACTCCCGAGCGCTCGGGACTACTCCCAAGCGCTCGAGAACGCCTCCAGTCCCATTTTCCTTCTTTTGGGCATTTAAGTGGACATGCAAGGGGAGTGAAACGTGTTTTCAAACAGATTAACTCTTTTGAGGTATGTTGGTGCAGGCGATCTTCCTTTTTCAAAGAAAAATAAAGAAGATTATTTTCATTAAAGAACATGCAGAAGAGTTTTGTTCAGAGCTTAAAAGGAGAAATTTTCATACTTCAAAAACATGAGATCCAGTGTACCAGCATACTTCAATGAGTGCATTAGTCGGTTGAAATCAGTTCTGGAGTGTAGATCACTCCCAAGCGCTTCAGATCGCTCCCAAGCGCTTGGGAGTGTCTGCATGCAACTTTAGTCTATCTTCCTTCCAGTTTGATCCTTCTACTGCCTCTGGATATCCATGCATACATCCCTTTTTTTCTCTTATAGTTGTTAAACCACTTTTTGGAAGGGCAAGGATGCACGGCTTGGAAGAATGGGGTCTGATCCTAGTCTACTAAGTCCTCCGTTGAGTCTGTAATATATTTAAGATTTTTCTAGTCGATGTTTTAGTATTGTATCCTGTTGTACTAACATGATCTGCAGGTTGAGTATGTGATAGTCCCAAGCGCTCGGGAGTGCTTCCGAGCGCTCGAGAGTGCTTCCGAGCGCTCGAGAGTGAGATCAATGACAGGGTTCCAGCTTCAGTTACTTTGCATTTATTTCCCATCTTTCATTATCCCTTGTACATATGCACATGCATGCACTCCTGTACTTGACATATTTCTGGATACTTGCTAAATGATTTAATGAAATAAAATCTTTTGAAAATTCCCAAAAATATTTAGAAGAGACCGATTTTAAATTGGGCAAGGGGGGTGCCGTAAAACCCTTCCCCCTTCGTAACGTGGCTTCCGAACCCTTTTCGAATCTCTGGTTTTCAATTCAAATCAATCATTTTTAGAATAAAACGGTTTCTCGGGTGGTGAACCATAAATCCGAGTGGTGACTCATCAAAATTTTTTGAATAAAAAACGTTGTGTTTTTTGGGCCGCCCCGATCCGCCCGGGGCTGTGGTAGCTCACAGTGGCGACTCTGCTGGGGACGTGTTTAATTGATACTTGAGAAAAGTTGGTGCGTTGACAAAACGACTTACTTTCTTTAAGCATCAATTAAACTTGAGAGCCAAGTTTGAAAAATGTTTGTGGGATTTTCAAATATTTTGTTTCATTGTCTATCTTTTGTATATATATCTTGTGCAGCCCCGCTGTTGTGTTTCGGCAATCCTACCCGGTTCGTCGGTGATAGGGAATCCCGGAATGCTCACCAATCCTCGACCATGATGAGTCATCCCTACTGTTTGTACCATTATTGGGTGTACGCTCAATAATGGAAGGTAGACTTTGACTCTAGTCCGGGGAACCCTCTTTAAACCAAAACCGGCCTTTATACATGTGTAGAAAGCAATAGAACCTTCCAAATTAGGACAGGACCTGCGAGGTAGAACTATGTGCTTTATCCTGCCTACATGTTACTGCTTTCTGCATCTCACCGTGCATCTTATCCATGCCATGCCATCATGCTGTCTGTTTCAAGTGTTGTGCTTCTTAGACTTGCTTGTGCGGTCTGTAGAAGGTTGCCGAGACCCGATGAAGAGTCGTGCACCCCAGTGTACGTTGTCTAAACTACATGAGTCCTTAGAACAATGAGACTTTGGGAAATCAAAACATACTAAGTCCTTGACTAATGCTTAATCGAAGATTCAACCGAGAATAAGGAATAGCAAGGAAACGATGTCGTGACGCCACGTCACTTACACCATTTCGGCTAATGGCGCTATGCCACTGACGCCACTTTGGTTATGGTATCATGTCATCTATACTGAGCTATTCCAAGCTCAAAATTGAAACTTCGAATGAGGACTAGTTGAATACTTAGTTCATTTTGACATCTCTTAGAATTTGTTGTTCTAAACAAAGGATACGCCTTAAAAGAAATTCTGAGGATCAAGGCAACCTTCAAAAGAACGTAATCTTATCCCGCTTGCACATCGCATCTTGTGCTGTCCATTTGCTTTCGTGTCGCGTATGGTACTCTTAGATTCGCTCGCGCGGCTTGTTAGGATTGCCTGGACCGATGAAAAGTCGTGCTTTTTAAAGGCACGCTGTTGGAATTAATTAGTCCTTGGAATGATGAGGTTTTGGGGATATCAAAATTCATTAAGTTTTCAATACATTTTTCAATCATGGATTCAATGAAAATCAACGAAACAATTAGGCTACAATGCCGTGATACCCACACCACTCATGTTATAGTGCGAAGCCATTTTCACCGCTTAGGCTAATGGCGCCATGCCACCTATGCCACCCTTGTTACGGTATCATGTCATTTACGCCAAACGTTTTTTTGAAACCAAAACAGAAATTTTGAGTAAAAAATGTTGAAGACTTAATTTGTCTTGATATCTCCCAAGTCTTATTTTTCCTAATCAAAGGATACACATTCAAAAGAATCTCTGAGGACTAAGGCAATCCTTCATAGGTTGTCATTTATTAGGTCTAGGAGACCATAAATCCGCGGAGTTTGAGATACCTCCGGTGTTCGCCGTGCCTGAACGGCTCCCTCTAATTCAGTGCATCCTCCAGCAGTCTTATTGCTCTGTCTTGGATGGTCTTAGATAAGGAGATTGGCTCTGATTCCCAACGTGTGGAATTTAACCTGCCTGATAGCGACCTACCCGTGACTGTTGGAACTATCTGTAAAGTTTGATCCCTTGAGTCGACGATGACAACTCGTGACTAACAACTCTTTCATTCATACACATTTTTTTTCAATAAATCACAACAGGGGCACATTCCGAGTTCGCTTCTTACTTTACTGTCAGCACTGGGCCATCCATCCTACAGCAAAACCATACCCTCATAGACTTAGAATTTGTGGGGAAGATATGGAACAACCGGTGGAAAATTTGAATGGCGAGCATCCTAATGGGGAACAACCAACATGGAATCTGAATGAGTTGGATCAAATCCGAACCTTTATTCAACAGATGGGTGAACGAACAAACAACCAGATTACCCAGTTGATGCTCATGATAACCGGAGTTGCCAGACGACTTCCGCCTCCACAAAACACAGAAACACCCCTCGAAAATAACCATGAACCACCCTCTGAACCAAACCCCCAAAGCCCAGAAATGGCCGCCATCAAAGCCAAATTAGCCCAACTTGAACTGTCCTTAGCCAGAAGCGAAAGAATCACCTCAATTGGCTTCGACATCGATGAACTCTGCCTCTTCCCAAATGCCAGACTACCCAAGAAATTCAAGCCAATCGACTTTGCTAAGTTCGACGGAACCGGTGATCCAAAAGCACACTTGACCAGTTACATTGGGGCACTTTCCATATGGGGCGTGGAGAAAGATGCCATGGCCCAAATGTTCGCTCAAACACTGATTGGGCATGCCATGCACTGGTTCACTGCCTCGGAAATAACAAAGAAGAAATCTTGGGAAGACATCTGTGAGGCTTTCGTGGCCCAGTTCGACTATAACATCCAACTTGAGGTCACCATCCGAGAGTTGGAATCCACAAAGATGGAACCGAAGGAGTCTTTTATGGATTTTGTCCGAAGATGGAGAGCAAAGATTGTTCAGATGAAGGAGAAACCCTCTGAGAAAGATCAAATTCGGATGATTGTCCGAAATCTCCAACCCGCGCTTGCCAAGCACATGATCCTAGCTCAAGCCTCTTCCGAATTTAAGACATTCTTCGAAGCAGGCCTGGTCGTCGAAGAAGCCATTCAGTTGGGCATCCTCGAAAATACTAACAACCCCAATGCCTTCTGCGCCTTCCACCAAATGCCCGGTCACGCTACCGATGACTGTCACCGTCTCCGTCACAAGATCCAAGACCTAATCAACGACGGAAGCATCCCAATGCCGGACCTCAGATCTGGAGTAGGATTTTGAGTGCAGTCAATCCATGAATGGAATTTCTCACGAGCCTGGGAAGTTTCTGAGTTTCTGAGTTTTAAGTCAACTCTTCGTCTTTCAATTTCGAGTCAGTTTGTATTTCAAGTCTTTCCTGCTTTTGTGTCTGTATGTTTTCAAATTCAAGTTTATAGTCAAAGACAAAAAATCAAAAAGAAAGACAGCTTCGTAGTTCCGAACTACGTTATGACCTGATTCCTTTGCAAGAAGGATACGTAGGCAGCCTCAGCCTAAGGCCCGGTCATGTCCATTCTAGTCGATCCTAAAATTCGGTCACAATCTTTAAAGTCGATCCTTCTTCGGTCCGTCTCATCTTTCGAAATCAATCTCAAGCTTCTTGTGTCGAATTGTGATAATCCCTTAACTTGGAATTGTTTTTCACCATCAATTGAGGAATTAGAACACGAGATATTTCGCCCACACAAAAAGAAGAATCTCATAGGACCACTCCCTGATGCCGTCAAGAAGCAACACCTTGGCCCGAGAAAAAGCTCGCTAGATCAAAACCTCAAAATATGATCTAGGCAAAAGTTAGAGCACGTAAATCTCTTAACTTGCATCTAGGATCTAGTTATCAAGTTGTGCAATTCAAAATGACGAAAGGCATTCTTTTCTTTTATCAAACGCTTGAAGATATATATCCATTGATAACCCCTTTGAGCCTAAATCAATTTCTTTGAAAGAACCCAGCTAAGCAGCTATCCCCCACACTGGGGTGAAATGAGGAGGACAAATGTGCCAAACACATGGTTATCATCGGCGCATCAGAATTCAAAGCGTGAAAGTGCCAAATACATGGGCACAATGAGATGCAAAATTTTGAAGAAAAATCAAAGAAAACTCAAAATCAACGAAAGTGCCAAACACATCGGCACAACAAAGTGCGAAGCAAATCAAGTGAAAGAAGGCGCCCATCAAGAGCAAAAAGGGCACAAAAATATTCAAGATGGCTGCTAACTCTCGAAACCCAAAGAAAATGAAAATTCTTGACCCTATTATCCTTTCTTTGTTAAGCCAAACCTTGGCCACGTTACAACCCAGAAAAAGTCCTTTCAGATTGGAAAACACAACTTGATAACAAAAATCCTAGACAATAGGGGAAAACAAGAAGGAGGGGCAAGGCATTTTGTGTATCCCGCAAACTCCAAGCTGAGGCATTTTCAAAATTCATGGATTGTCATAAGCAATCTGGGACATGGTTCGTGGTAAAAATTCTCGTGTTTTGACAAAACAAGATCAAAGAAAATCCTGAATGAGCATCACTTGATGGAGCTAAAACAATTTCATGGCCCCAATTGGGAAAATCATCGAAACTTGATTTTATCATGACAATTTCAAACGTCAATTGTGGGGCATGCTTGCCATTTTCCGAACCCTCAAATAATCAAGTTTCTCATCGAGTCAAATCAAACTCCTTGTCCAGTCAAGATCATCATGGAGAGTCAGTCCTCTAATAAATGGTCTTTCTTGTCTTTTGAGTCATCTAAGCCTTGTCCAAATTCACACAAGGTCATTTGTCTAGTCAAGTCATATTGATCTTAAGGTCCAAACTCGTGAGAGAAATTCCAATACATGGAAGAACCCGTGCTTGCACTCATGATAAAACTAGTTGCCGAAACTATCAGTGGAATCAAGGGAAAGAATCAGAAATAAGGTTCGTCACTCACTGGGGCACATCAGCCCAATGCCATCAATCATAGTAAGCATACAGCGAACATCAAGATGGGGGCTTGAATGCTCAAAACTCAAGCCCTGATCAAAGTCAAACTCAAACCAACTCCAGCTCAAGCCCTGGATCCAGCTCAAGCCCTGGATCCAAGCCTAATCGACTACTCACGTAACATGAAAAGACTATAAATCATGGTAGAATTGGTGTAGACACCCCAATTTGGACCTATTAATTATCCTTAATTTGTGGCCTTGAAGCTCTCCGATGACGAAACGGAATCAAAACAGGCCTTGGATGAACTTGGACAATGCTTCATAGACTTTTTCAAAACCAAAATCCTCTTTTTTCCGACACCCTGAGGGTAAAATTGGCACACATTTCAGCATATACAATAACTTTGAATGAAACCAATTGGGTTAGAAAGAGGACTTAATGAGCTTTCCAACGCTTCGAAAAACACTCAAAACCGAGTTCGGGAGTGTCCGTGGCACCCTTCTGAAGTTGGGCAGACACTCCCACGCGCTCGAGACCACTCTAGAGCGCTCGGGAGTGCCACTCCCAAGCGCTCAAGACCACTCTAGAGCGCTTGGGAGTGCTGACAGACCAATGCATGTTGAGCTTGGCCTTTGACCATGGCTTTTCAAGCTTTTCAACTCGTTCAACATTCAAACCTGCATACCCCAGGCCTGCCTGAGCCAGCAGAGCATCTCATGATGCCTTTTGCCCTCCCCAAAACATTTTTTCTTTTCATTTTCATTTGATTTTCAAGCTAAAATCCTATTTTCTTCACCCCTATATATCCCCCCTTCATTCTACACCACCAGGACCATGAAATTTCTCCCTCTCACTCCCCTGTTTTCAGAAACCCTTGTTCTTTACCACCCTCAAACATTTTTCAACTTCCACCTTCAAACAATTTTCAAAGAAAAATCCAAGAAAATCACAAAAACATTTTCACTCTTAGATACATTCTAAGACTCCATTTCTCACTACTTTTCAGCCCTCATTCAAGCATTCAAGTCAATCCAAGAAGTCTTGTTCAAGCACAAAAGGTATAAAGTTCCTCTTTATACTTGGAAAGTCCACTGTTTTTCTCCTTCTGAGGGAGATCAGGGACTCACACCAGTTCCTCATACTGGTTGTGAGGCACCTGATCTTGGTTTAAATACAAGAGCAAAGGGGCATGAAGGTGTTTTCTGTACTGGTTACTGTAGGGACTCCCGAGCGCTCGGGACTACTCCCAAGCGCTCGAGAGTGACTCCGGTTTTGTTTCCCTCTTCCAAGCATCTAAATGGACATGCATGGGTGGTGGAACGTGTTTGAGGCCTTTTAACCCCTTTTGAGGTGTGTTGGTACAGAAGATCTCCCTTTTTCAGAGAAAAAAAAAAGAAGATCATCTCCCTTTAAGGACATGCAAAAGAGTTTTACTCGAGATCTAAAAAGAAAAATTTTCATGTTTCAAAAGCATAAGATCTGATGTGCCAGCATGCTACATTGAGTATATTTGTTAGTTGAAATCAGTCCTGGGGTGTAAACTACTCCCGAGCGCTCGAGATCACTTTAGAGCGCTCGAGAGTGTTTGCATGTAAGCTTAGTCCATTTTTCTCCCAGTCTGATTCTCATACTACCTTTACATGTCCATGCATGTGTCCCTTTATCTCTTAGAACTATAAACTCATTTTTAAGGAGGCAAGGATGCATGGCTTGGAAGAATGGGGTCTGATCCCATTCCACTAAGTCCTCTGTTGAGCCTGTAACATGCTTAAGATTATTCATGTTTACATTTTTAGTATTGTATCTTGTTGTACTAACAAAGTTTGCAGGTTAAGCATGTAACACTTCCAAGCGCTCGAGAGTGAAATCAGTGACAGGGTTCCAACTTTCTGTTATTTTATATTTCCTTGTCATTTTGTCATCCACTGTATACATGCACATGCATGCACCCCTTTACTTGATATATCTGTCGATACAGGCTATATGCTTAATGAAACAAAATGTTTTCGAAAAATCCCACAAATGTTTAGTAGAGACCGATCTCGTATCGGGCGAGGGGGGTGCCGTAAAACCCTTCCCCCTTCGTAACATGGCTTCCGAACCCTTTTCAAATCTCTGGTTTTCAATTCAACCCATCATTTTCAAATCAAAACGGTTTCTCGGGTGGCAAACCACAAATCCGGGTGGCGACTCTTCAAATTTTTCAATTCAATTCAAAAATTGTATTTTCTTTACGGGCCCCTCCGATCCACCCGGGGCTGTGGTAGCCCACAGTGGCGACTCCGCTGGGGACGTGTTTAATTGATACTTGAGAAAAAGTTGGTATGTTGTCAAAACGGTCCGCTTTCCTTAAGCATCAATTAAACTTGTGAGCCAAACTTGAAAAATGTTTGTGGGATTTTCAAAATATTTTATTTAATTGTCTATCTTTTTGTACATATATTCTGTTCAACCTTGCTGTTGTGTTCTGGCAATCTTGCCCGGCTTGCCGGTGACAAGGAATCCCGGAATGCTCAGCAACCTCCGACTATGATAAGTCATACCTGCTGTTCGTACCATTGTTGGGTGTACGCTCAGCAATGGGAGGCATACCTTGACTCTAGTCCGGGGAACCCTCTTTAACCAAAACCGGCCATTATACATGTTTAGCAAGCCATAGAACCTTCCAAACTAGGACAGGGACGCACGGCGTAGGAATTATGTGCTATATCCTGCCTACATGTTACTGCTTTCTGCATCTCACCATGCATCTCATCCTGGTCATGCCATCATGCTGTCGATCTATTCAATTTCAAGTCCTGTGCTTCTTAGACTTGCTTGCGCGGTCTGTAGAAGGTTGCCGAGACCCGATGAAGAGTCGTGCACCCCGGTGTACGTTGTGTAAACTACATGAGTCCTTAGAACAACGAGACTTTGGGAAATCAAAACTTGCTAAGTCCTTAACTAATGCCTAATCGAAAATTCAATAGAGAATAAGGAATAACAGGAAACGACGCCGTGATGTCACTTTACTTACACCACTTTGGCTAATGGCACCATGTCACTGACACCACTTTGGTTGTGGTTTCACGTCGTCTATACTAGGCTATTCCAAGTTCAAAATCGAAACTTCGAATGAGGACTAGTTGAATACTTAGTTCTTTTTGACATCTCTTAGAACTTGTTGTTCAAAACAAAGGATACACCCTAAAAGAAATTCTGAGGAATGAGGCAACCTTCGAAAGACCGTAATCTTATCCCCCTTGCACATCTCACCTTGCATCTTGTGCCGTCTGTTTGCTTTTGGGTAGAACTCTTAGACTCGCTCGCGCGGCTTGTTTAGGATTGCCTGGACCGATGAAGAGTCGTGCTTTTTAAAGGCACGTTGTTGAAATTAATTAGTCCTTGGAATGTTGAGGTTTTGGGGATATCAAAATTCATTAAATCTTCAATACATTTTTCAATCATGGATTCAATGAAGATTAACGAAACAATTAGGCTACAATGTCGTGATACCCACACCACCCAGGTTATAGTGTGAAGTCACTTACACCGCTTAGGCTAATGGCACCATGCCACTGACGCCACTCCGATTACGGTATCATGTCATTTACGCCAAACGGTTTTTGAAACCAAAACGGAAATTTCTGGTGAAAAATGTTGAAGACTTAATTTGTCTTGATATCTCCCAAGTCTTGTTACTCCTAATCAAAGGATACACATTCAAAAGAATCTCTGAGGACTACGGCAATCCTTCATAGGTTGTCATTTCTTAGGTCTAGGAGATCATAAATCCGCGGAGTTTGAGATACCTCCGGTGTTCGCCTTGCCCGAACGGCTCCCTCTAATTCAGTGCATCTTCCAGCAGTCTTATTGCTCTGTCTCGGATGGTCTTAGATAAGGAGATTGGCTCTGATTCCCAACGTGAGGAATTTAACCTGCCTGACATTGACCTACCCGTGACTGTTGGAACTATCCGTAAAGTTTGATCCCTTGAGTCAACGATGACAACACGTGAATAACAATTCTTTTATTCATACACGTCTTTTTCAATAAATCACAACAGGGGCACATTCTGAGTTCGCTTCTTACTTTACTGTCAGCACTGGGCCATCCATCCAACAACAAAGCCATACCCTCATAAACCCAGAATTTGCGGGGAAGATATGGAACAAACGGTGGAAAATTTGAATGGGGAGTATTCGAACGGGGAACAGTCAACAGGGAATCTGAATGAGTTGGATCAAATCAGAACCTCTATCCGACAGATGGGTGAGCGAACAGAAAACCAGATTACCCAGTTGATGCTCATGATAACCGAGGTTGCCAGACAACTTCCACCTCCTCAAAATCCAGAAACACCCCTTGAAAATAACCATGAACCACCCCCTGAACCAAACCCCCAAAGCCCAGAAACGGCCGCCATCAAAGCCAAATTGGCCCAACTTGAGCAGTCCTTAGCCAGAAGCGAAAGAATAACCTCAATTGGTTTCGACATCGACGAACTCTGCCACTTCCCAAATGCCAGACTACCCAAGAAATTCAAGCCAATCGACTTTGCTAAGTTCGACGGAACTGGTGACCCGAAAGCACACCTGATCGGCTACATTGGGGCACTTTCCATGTGGGGTGTGGAGAAAGACGCCATGGCCCAAATGTTTGCTCAAACACTGGTTGGGCATGCCCTGCACTGGTTCACTGCCCTGGAAATGACGAAGAAGAGATCTTGGGAGGACATCTGTGAAGCTTTCGTGGCCCAGTTCGACTACAACAGCCAACTTGAGGTCACCATCCGAGAGTTGGAATCAACAAAGATGGAATTGGAGGAGTCTTTCATGAATTTTGTCCGAAGATGGAGAGCAAAGGCTGTTCAGATGAAGGACAAACCCTATGAGAAAGATCAAATTCGGATGAGTGTCCGAAATCTCCAGCCCGCACTTGCCAAGCACATGATCCTAGCTCAAGCCTCTTCCGACTTCAAGACGTTCTTCGAAACAGGCCTGGCAGTCGAAGAAGCCGTTCAGTTGGGCATCCTCGAAAATACTAACAACCCCAAGGCCTTCTGCGCCTTACACCAAATGCCCGGTCACGCTACCAATGACTGTCACCATCTAATTGATGACGAAAGCATCCCAATGCCGAACCTCAGGTCTGAAGGAGGATTTTGAGTGCAGTAAAGTCAATCCATGAATGGAATCTGTCACGAGTTGGGGAAGTTTCTGAGTTTCAAGTCGAGTCTTTTTCAAGCAGATTTCGAGTCAGTTTGTGCCTCAAGTCTTTCATGCTTTCGTGTCTGTATGCTTTCAAATTCAAGTTTGTAGTCAAAGAAGAAAAACCAAAAAGAGAGTCAGTTTCTGTAACGCCCCGAATTTTGGGTACGTTAAATAAATATTTTTATTGAATAAACTAAAGAGAGTCTAGCTCATTATTACAACATAATTCTCACAAGAGTACTTTTATTCAACAAAAGAGGGGATAAGCTAAGGTTAACTACTGCTCCGCCTCTTCTTCCATCCTCACAAGCTCCTCGGCTCCGAAGGCCTCCAAAGTGTACTGTTCATGCTGCTCATCTATAAAATCTGACACATTATACCAGCGTCGCCCCCAGTATAATATGTCAGGGGCACCACAAAGGTAACACCGTGAGCTACAGAAGCTCAATAGAATAATCCAACCCACTAATCCATAACTTATAACACGAAGGTACATAGGCAATTACACATGCTCATTCAACAACATAATTAACAATGACACATCCGCATTCATTATCTTGCCTACGTTGGTGTCATGCCTTTCTTTGTTTCTCCTACGCGACTCATCGTAAACCGTGTCACCATTTCCAAATCAACATTTTGAAAATCATTTCTCATTCTTTGTTACCAACGGGCTACCAAGTCCAGCCACGTTATCAAATCTTGCATTGGCTCCTCTCCGCGGATAACCAAGCCCAATTACCAATGAAGCTACCACGTCCGGCTCCATTAGCAATCTACACAATGGGCTACCAAGTCCGGCCTCATTGCGGTTTTCGCAAGTCTACACAAAGGGCTACCAAGTCCGGCCATTATGTAGTTTCAAAAGTATTTTACCAAGTTCAATTCTTTCCTTTATCCACACCCTAGGTGACATGTTTCTACATTCTCGATTTTTGTGTCTCGTAATCATGCATAGACTCCGCGGCGGAACAAATCTCTTTTAAGTAATCTAGCAAGATCATCCAATTCTATATTACCTAAACGTACTCAAATTATTCCTTAAAGCATAACGCCACATGTACGGACGCCCTTGGAGTGGAAAGCCACTTATGCTTTATCAACAACAAGTAGTGCAAGCAAATATACATACAGGCTCATAATCATCCTCAAGACAATAATATATTATCAAAAACCGTTCTTTCTTCCTTTGCGGAGTTTTCAAAACAACATATGTTTATTGACGAGTTCATACATGAACAAGCAACTATCATGAGATCAAGCAATTAAGTAGTCATAATATCAAGGTAAACTACGTAAAACAAATCATACTACACATATGGCTTCATGCTCATACAATTCAATATACTTAGAGGAAGTAGTTAGGGATTAACTACATTCAATTCAACATGCATACAATTATACTTAGGATAAGTAGGTTCGAAGAACTCTACCGTTCTTCTTGGCGGTAGGGTGGCTACGGGAATTTCGTCGGAGTAACGGCTTACGGTGGACTTCCGGTAGCTTTGAAAGAGAAAGGTTTCTCTCGAAACTAAGTCTTGACTATACTACTAAACTCTTATGGATCGAAGGGTGGTGGAGTGGTGGTTTAGTGGCGGCTTAGGATGAGTTTCTTGAAAAACAAGAGAAGAACTTCAAGAACACTCAAGAACAAAGCAAGAACAAGCAAGAACACTAAGCTTTCTAGAGAGAGAAGTTGAATGGTGAAGGTGTGAGTTGAAAGGCATGGAATGGATGCTATTTATAGGCAAAATGAAGCTCCCCCCTCACTCCACTTGGCCGGCCATATCTCTCTCTCTCTCCTATAGATTTGCTCCTATTGTCTAGTCTTCTCATGCAATAGTATGCCAACTAAGTGCCACTTGGTAAATAGTGTTCAAAGTACACCCACATGCCAAGGTTCAATGCACATACACCTCACTCTCCCCTTCTCTCTCATTCGGCCATATCTCTCTCTCTCTTCCATGGATTTGCTCCATTGTCTAGTCTTGTCAAGCCAAATCCCAACAACAAGTGCAACTTGGTCAAATAGTGTTCAAGTACTACAACTTGTCAAAGTATGACACACATACATCTTACCTTCCCTCTCCCTCTCATTCGGCCATCTCTCTCTCTCTTGGTCAAAGTACATCTATGTATATACATATATGCACATTTATGGAAAGAACTAGGAAGAAAAGGACAAGACCACTTAAATGCTCACATGGCTTATGATTATTCTTTTTGTAGGAGAAAGTACTATCATATCTTTCACCGAGAATCCCATGGGAATATTGGACAATGCTATTATCCAAGGGGTAATAATTTCCCTAATGGTTATTGTCCAAGGGTCTAACATTTCCCTGGCAGTTATTAACCAATGGGCGAAAGAAGTAATGATGAGGAAGCACATGACTTGTCTTGTCATCCTATTTGGCAAATCCTAACATCTATTATCCAATGGGTAAAGTTTTCCCTAGCAGTTATTAACCAATGGTCCAAGGAAAGTCATCATGGAGTACACTATTTGCTTTTGACTAGACTATTCCAACTACTAGTCAAACTTGGTCTTCTCCCTAACAACTATTGTCCAATGGTCAAAAGATCTTTCTAGCATGTAATAACCAATGGGTAAAGACTAGTCATCATGAAGTACACTATTTGCTTTTGACTAGACTATTCCAACTACTAGTCAAACTTGGTCTTCTCCCTAACAACTATTGTCCAATGGTCAAAGGTCTTCCTAGCATGTAATAACCAATGAATAAAGACTACCCTAGTATCTATTGTCCAATGGATAAAGATTAAAAGGAAAGGGTAAAATAGTCCTTCTAGGGTTAGGGAAAAGTAATTAGGCTAAATGGGCATTAGGCTAACGATACTTAATCTAGGCTTCCATTGCTCGAGTGGTATTTTGGTTTTATTTAGGAACTCGCCTAATAACGGAATATTAAAGCCCGACGGTGCCAAACGCCAAGGCAAGGCGTAAACGTGGCCAAGGCAGCCCGCTACTAGTGCGGTGGCCAAGGCAGTGGCCAAGCGGTGGCCAGGCAGTGCAGCCCAGCAACGCCAAGGCAAAAGCAAGGCGCGACCCGACGCCAAGGCAAGGCAGGCTCGTCAGCGAGCCGACGCCAAGGCAAGGCAGGCTCGTCAGCGACCCGATGCCTAGGCAGCCTAGCCAAGTCAAAGTAAGGCAGTCAAGCCAACGGTAGATAAGGTTTGTTAACTAATCGGTTAAAACTAACTATACTTGCTAAGTAGGATTTCCAGTCAAGAAATATAATTTAAAGATATTATTTACTTACAAGGAAAAATATACGGTTACGTTTACAAGTATATTAGTCATGGGAGAAGGACTAAATTGTCCGGAGTAAAATGAATTCAATTTTACAAGTTTCATATCTAATTATGATGGATTATCAGAATTAAAAAGAGAAGTATTAATACGATAAAGAATTTCCTATATAACAACGAAATTTTTATTTAGTAAAAATCCGAGTTGTTACAGTTTCGTAGTCCCGAACTACGTTATGACCTGATTCCTTCGTAAGAAGGATACGTAGGCAGCCTCATCCTGTGGTCCGGTCATGTTCATTCGAGTCGATCCTAAAATTTAGTCACAATCTTTCGAGTCAATCCGTTGTCGGTCTGTCCCGTCTTTTGAAATCAATCTCAAGCTTCTTGGGTCAAAATTGTGATGATAAACTCGCGTTTTGTGATAATCCCTTAACTTGGAATTGTTTCACCATCAATTGATGAATCAAAACACAAGATACTTTGCCCTTGCGAGAAGAAGAATTTCATGGGACCACTCCCTGGCACTGTCAAGAAGAAACACCTTGCCCCGAGAAAAAGCTCGCTAGATCAAAACCTCAAAATGTGATCTAGGCAAAAGTTAGAGCACACAAATCTCTTAACTTGCATCTAGGATCCAGTTGTCAAGTTGTGAAATTCAAAATGAAGAAAGGCATTCTTTTCTTTTATCAAACGCTTAAAGATATATATCCATTGATACCCCATTTGAGCCTAAATCAATTTCTTTGAAAGAACCTAGCCAAGCAGCTATCCCCCCACACTGGGGTGAAATGAGGAAGACGAAAGTGCCAAACACATGGTTATCATCGGCGCATCAGAATTCAAAGCGTGAAAGTGCCAAATGCATGGGCACAGTGAGATGCAAAACTTTGAAGAAAAAAATCAGAGAAAACTCAAAATCAACGAAAGTGCCAAACACATCAGCACAACAAAAGTGCAAAGCAGATCAAGTGAAAGAAGGGGCCCATCAAAAGCAAAAAGGGCGCAAAAAAAAAATATTCAATATGGCTGCTAGCTCTCGAAACCGAAAGAAAATGAAAATTTTGAGCCTATTTTCCTTCCTTTGTTAAGCCAAACCTTGGCCACGTTACAACCCGGATAAAGTCCTTTCAGATTGGAAAACACAACTTGATAACAAAAATCCTAGACAATAGGAGGAAACAAGAAGGAGGGGCAAGGCATTTTGTGAATCCTGTAAAATCCAAGCTGGGGCATCTTTCGAAATCCATGGGTTGCCATCAGCAATCTGGGGCATGGTTTGTAGAAAAAATCCTCGTGTTTTGGCAAGACAAGATCAAGAAAAATCCTGAATGAGCTTCACTTGATGGAGCTAAAACAATTTCAAAACCCAGAATGGGAAAATCACCAAAACTTGATTTTATCATGACAATTTCAAACGTCAATTGTGGGGCATGCTTGCCATTTTTTCGAACCCTCAAATAATCAAGTTTCTCGTCGAGTCAAATCAAACTCCTCGTCCAGTCAAGATCATCATGGAGATTCAGTCCTCTAATAAATGGTCTTTCTTGTCTTTTGAGTCATCTAAACCTTGTCCAAATTCACACAAGGTCAGCTGCCATAGATTTGGCACCGTCCTGAGGGACGCCTTTCAATCGTTCTCCCGCCATAGATTTGGCACCGTCCTGAGGGGCATCATTCAATCATCTTCCGCCATAGATTTGGCGTCGTCCTGAGGGACATCTTTCAATCATCCGCTGCCATAGATTTGGCATCGTCCTGAGGGACATCTTTCGATCAACTTCAGCCATAGATTTGGCGCCGTCCTGAGGGACGCCTTTCAATCGTTCTCCCGCCATAGATTTGGCATTGTCCTGAGGGACACCTTTCAATCGTCTTCCGCCATAGATTTGGCACCGTCCTGAGGGACATCTTTCAATCATTTTCTGCCATAGATTTGGCATTGTCCTGAGGGACACCTTTCAATCCTCTTCTGCCATAGATTTGGCATTGTCCTGAGGGACATTTTTCAATCATCTTCCGCCATAGATTTGGCACCGTCCTGAGGGACATCATTCAATCATCTTCCGCCATAGATTTGGCACTGTCCTGAGGGACATCTTTCAATCAACTTCTGCCATGGATTTGGCATCTTGTCGATTATTTGCTTGCTTGTTTTCACTCCTGCTACAGCATGCATGTTTGCATTTGCCCCAACGAACTACACTGGTCTGATCCCTGCAAACGGGGTACGTAGGCAGCTCGAAAGAGCGCGACCTCAAGTTTCGAATGCTTGTACATCTTTACTTGCATTTGATTTTGAATTAAGGGTTTAGTAAGGCTCGAATTGGGCTGTCTCAATCTTTGGGCGTCACTCGTATCCAGACATGATACCGAGCGCTGTCCAAAGAGGGGCAACTGTAGACACCCCAATTTGGACCTATTAATTATCCTTAATTTGTGGCATTGAAGCTCTCCGATGACGAAACGGAAGCAAAACAGGCCTTGGATGAACTTGGACGATGCTTCATAGACTTTTTCAAAACCAAAATCCTCTTTTTTCCGACACCCTAAGGGTAAAATTTGCACACATATCAGCATATAAAATAACTTTGAATGAAACCAATTGGGTTAGAAAGAGGACTTAATGAGCTTTCCAACGCTTCGAAAAACACCCAAAACCGAGTTCGGGAGTGTCCGTGGCACCCTTCTGAAGTTGGGCAGACACTCCCAAGCGCTTGAGACCACTCTAGAGCGCTTGGGAGTGTTGACAGACCAATGCATGTTGAGCTTGGCCTTTGACTATGGCTTTTCAAGCTTTTCAACTCGTTCAACATTCAAACCTGCATACCCCAGGCCTGCCTGAGCCAGCAGAGCATCTCATGATGCCTTTTGCCCTCCCCAAAACATTTTTTCTTTTCATTTTCATTTGATTTTCAAGCTAAAATCCTATTTTCTTCACCCCTATATATCCCCCCTTCATTCTACACCACCAGGACCACGAAATTTCTCCCTCTAACTCCCCTGTTTTCAGAAACCCTTGTTCTCTACCACCCTCAAACATTTTTCAACTTCCACCTTCAAACAATTTTCAAAGAAAAATTCAAGAAAATCACAAAAATATTTTCACTCTTAGATGCATTCTAAGACTCCATTTCTCACTACTTTTCAGCCCTCATTCAAGCATTCAAGTCAATCCAAGAAGTCTTGTTCAAGCACAAAAGGTATAAAGTTCCTCTTTATACTTGAAAAGTCCACTGTTTTTCTCCTTCTGAGGGAGATCAGGGACTCACACCAGTTCCTCATACTGGTTGTGAGGCACCTGATCTTGGTTTAAACACAAGAGCAAAGGGGCATGAAGGTGTTTTTTGTACAGGTTACTGTAGGGACTCCCGAGCGCTCGGGACTACTCCCAAGCGCTAGAGAGTGACTCCGGTCCTGTTTCCCTCCTCCAAGCATTTAAATGGACATGCATGGGTGGTGGAATGTGTTTGAGGCCTTTTAACCCCTTTTGAGGTGTGTTGGTACAGAAGATCTCCCTTTTTGGAAGAAAAAAAAAGAAGATCATCTCCCTTTAAGGACATGCAAAAGAGTTTTACTCGAGATCTAAAAAGATAAATTTTCATGTTTCAAAAGCATAAGATCTGATATGCCAGCATGCTACATTGAGTGTATTTGTTAGTTAAAATCAGTCCTGGGGTGTAAACTACTCCCGAGCACTCAAGATCACTTTAGAGCGCTCGAGAGTGTTTGCATGTAAGCTTAGTCCATTTTTCTCCCAGTCTGATTCTCATACTGCCTTTACATGTCCATGCATGTGTCCCTTTATCTCTTAGAACTATAAACTCATTTTTAAGGAGGCAAGGATGCATGGCTTGGAAGAATGGGGTCTGATCCCATTCCACTATGTCCTCTGTTGAGCTTGTAACATGCTTAAGATTATTCCTGTTTACATTTTTAGTATTGTATCTTGTAGTACTAACAAAGTTTGCAGGTTGAGCATGTAACACTTCCAAGCGCTCGGGAGTGAGGTCCCAAGCGCTCGACTCCACTTCTGAGCGCTCGAGAGTGAAATCAGTGACAGGGTTCCAACTTTCTGTTATTTTATATTTCCTTGTCATTTTGTCATCCACTGTATACATGCACATGCATGCACCCCTTTACTTGATATATCTGTCGATACAGGCTATATGCTTAATGAAACAAAATGTTTTCAAAAAATCCCACAAATGTTTAGTAGAGACTGATCTCGTATCGGGCGAGGGGGGTGCCGTAAAACCCTTCCCCCTTCGTAACATGGCTTCCGAACCCTTTTCAAATCTCTGGTTTTCAATTCAACCCATCATTTTCAAATCAAAACGGTTTCTCGGGTGGCAAACCACAAATCCGTGTGGCGACTCTTCAAATTTTTCAATTCGATTCGAAAATTGTATTTTCTTTACGGGCCGCTCCGATCCACCCGGGGCTGTGGTAGCCCACAACCAGCCCGCTGGCCAAAAATAGTAAAGCAGAAAGGGTACTCGGACATGTCCTTTGTTTTTTTCAAAAAATAAAAAATCATCGTTGTTGTCAGATGTCGAAACACGGGTCTCACTTTCTAGCCTCGACCTCTCATGGTCGCCTTCATCTATCATATTTGTCAACCCGATTGCTTGACGTGCTGCCATAGATTTGGCATCTTCCTCAAAGACATCTTTCAATCAACTTCTGCCATAGATTTGGCATTGTCCTCTGCGACATCATTCTATCATCTTCCGCCATAGATTTGGCACCGTCCTGAGGGACATCTTTCAATCAACTTCTGCCATATATTTGGCATTGTCCAAAGGGACATCATTCAATCATCTCCCGCCATAGATTTGGCATTGTCCTTTTGGATATCATTCAATCATTTTCTGCCATAGATTTGGCATTGTCCTCCGAGACACCTTTCAATCATTTTATGCCATAGATTTGGCGTTGTCCTGAGTGACATCTTTCAATCACCTTTCGCAATAGATTTGGTTTTCTTCCCTTCGAGACAAACTAGCTTGTCTCATTTGATGGCACCCCTCGCAGTGTATCTGCCTTTTTATCCTTTCGAGACAAACTAACTTGTCTCATTGGATGGCACCCCTCGTGGTGTATTCGATTTTTATCCTTTCGAGACAAATTAACTTGTCCCGTTGGATGGCACCCCTCGGGGTTTAATCGCATTTTATCCCTTCGAGACAAACTAACTTGCCTCGTTTGTATACTTGATGTTACATCTTTCGCCTCCAGAGCATGGCATCGATTACAATCCTTTTGCCACCCACTGAGACAGAGTAATCGGTGGGCGCTCCTCAATCAATCTATCTTGTTGATCATTTGCGTGCATGTCTGCATGTTAGCATTTGCCCCGAAAAACTACGCTGGTCTGATCCCTACAAATGGGGTACGTAGGCAGCTCGAAAGAGCACGACCTCATGTTTCGAATGCTTGTGCATCTTTACTCGTATTTGATTTTGAATTAAGGATTTAGTAGGGCTCAAATTGGGCTGTCTCAATCTTTGGAGGTAACACGCATCCAGACATGATGCCGAGCGCCATCCAAAGAGGGGCAACTGTAGACACCCCAATTTGGACCTATTAAATATCCTTAATTTGTGCCTTCGAGGCTCCCCGATGATGAAACGGAATCAAAACAGGCCTTGGACAAACTTAGACAATGCTTCTTGGACTTTTTCACAACCAAAATCCTCTTTTTTCCGACACCCTAAGGGTAAAATGGGCACACATTTCAGCATATAAAATACCTTTGAATGAAACCAATTGGGTTAGAAAGAGGACTCAATGAACTTTCCAACGCTTCGAAAAACACCCAAATCCAAGTTCGGAAGCGTCTGTGGCGCCCTTCTGAAGTTGGGCAGCCACTCTAGAGCGCACCGGAACACTCTAGAGCGCTCGGGAGTGCCACTCCCAAGCGCTTGGGAGTGCGGACAGGCCAATGCATGTTGAGCTTGGCCTTTGACCATGGCTTTTCAGGCTTTTCAGATTGTTCAACGTTCAAACCTGCATATCCCAGGCCTGCCTGAGCCAGCAAGAATCTTATCATGTCATTTTTCTCCCCAAAACCATTTTCCATTTGATTTTCCTTTCTTTTTCAAGTTTCAAACTCATTTTCCCCTCCCCTCATACCCCTTCATTCTACACCACCAAGGACGAAATTTCAGTCTCTCCCTCCCCCTTTTGCTGCCAAAAACCAACCTCTAAACTTCTCTCTCAAGCTCTTTCAAAACAATCTCCATCTCTAAGAAAAACTACCAACTCTCAAGGAAAATCTCTTAGAGAAATGGAGGCCTAAATTCTCCCTCTTCAAACTGTTTTCTAACCATTCTCAAGCACCAAAATCAGTCCAAAAAGCTAAGTTCAAGTCAAGCATAGCTATAAAATCTCATTTTATACTTAAAGTCTACTGTTTTTCTACTTCTGAGGGAGATCAGGGGCTCATACCAGTTCTTCATACTGGTTGTGAGTTCCTTTGATCTTAGTTTAACAACAAGAGCAAAGGGGCATAAAAGTGTTTTTTTTGTGTTAAGCTTAATGGAAGCACTCCCGAGCGCTCGGGACTACTCCCAAGCGCTTGAGAACGCCTCCAGTCTCATTTTCCTTCTTTTGGGCATTTAAGTGGACATGCAAGGGGAGTGAAACGTGTTTTCAAACAGATTAACTCTTTTAAGGTATGTTGGTGCAGGCGATCTTCCTTTTTCAGAGAAAAATAAAGAAGATTATTTTCATTTAAGAACATGCAGAAGAGTTTTGTTCAGAGCTTAAAAGGAGAAATTTTCATACTTCAAAAACATGAGATCCAGTGTACCAGCATACTTCAATGAGTGCATTAGTCGGTTGAAATCAGTTCTGGAGTGTAGATCACTCCCAAGCGCTCCAGATCGCTCCCAAGCGCTCCAGATCGCTCCCAAGCGCTCGGGAGTGTCTGCATGCAACTTCAGTCTATCTTCCTTCCAGTTTGATCCTTCTACTGCCTCTGGATATCCATGCATACATCCCTTTTTGTCTCTTATAGCTGTTAAACCACTTTTTGGAAGGGCAAGGATGCACGGCTTGGAAGAATGGGGTCTGATCCTAGTCTACTAAGTCCTCCGTTGAGTCTATAATATATTTAAGATTTTTCCAGTCGATGTTTTAGTATTGTATCCTATTGTACTAACATGATCTGCAGGTTGAGTATGTGATACTCCCAAGTGCTCGGGAGTGCTTCCGAGCGCTCGAGAGTGAGATCAATGACAGGGCTCCAGCTTCAGTTACTTTGTATTTATTTACCATCTTTCATTATCCCTTGTACATATGCACATGCATGCACTCCTATACTTGACATATTTCTGGATACTTGCTAAATGATTTAATGAAATAAAATCTTTTGAAAAATCCCAAAAATATTTAGTAGAAACCGATTTAAATCGGGCGAGGGAGGTGCCGTAAAACCCTTCCCCCCTCGTAACGTGGCTTCTGAACCCTTTTCGAATTTCTGGTTTTCAATTCAAATCAATCATTTTCAGAATAAAACGGTTTCTCGGGTGGCGAACCATAAATCCGGGTGGCAACTCATCAAAATTTTTCGAATAAAAAACGTTGCATTTTTTGAACCGCCCCGATCCGCCCGGGCTGTGGTAGCCCACATGTACCAAGTCTGCCTGTGTCAGTCCCAACTTTTTGAATGCGTCATAATAGAGCACCTCAGTGCAGCTTCCTGAATCTACCAGGATTCTCTCCATGTCATACTCCCCAATTCGGAGGGTTATGACCAAAGCGTCATTGTGCGGCACCTGGACTCCTCCCAGGTCTTCATCCGTGAAGACTATGCCTTCATTGCATCCTTCCGCCTCACGTCCTCGCTTCTTTCCTAACTGCATCACATGTTGGTCGTGCTTTACTTGCCTCTGGAGCAACCTCACCTCATTTCTCGTATAAGGTGCGGCCAATCCATGTATCATATGGATAACGCCCCTTGGATTCTGCTCGTAATCCAATTCCATTGCTTTCTTTGCACCCTTGTGCTCTTCTTGTATGAACTCCTTCAAATACCCGCGTGAGACCAAGTCATCAAGGTGTTGTTTCATCAAGGTGTTGTTTGAACATCTCACTATCTTCAGTTATGTGACCCCAATCTTTGTGATAACTGCAATGCTGACTCGTAGCTCTCTTTGCTTGAAGTATGGGCGATTCTTTATTTTATAAAGAATCAGATAGATTGGCTCTTTCCAGACGGTTGTCACCGAGAAGAAAGACTTGGGGTCCGGGGCATGTTTCTCCTTGTACTGCTCCTTCTTGGTCTGCCCATATTCCTTTCGTTCTCGGTAAGTCTTGGGTTCTGGCTTATCTGCTTTCTTTGCAGAGCCCTTGGCTTGCTCGGCAACCAACTTGCCATCTTCCCGCAGTATGTCATCCTCGTTCCTGGAATGCTGCTCTATCCGTTCCATCAGCTTTGCCAGTGTGCTTACTGGATTCATATTCAGGGACTTTCGTAGCTCTCCCCGAACAGGTAACCCAGTCTTGAACATCGCTATTGCATGCCCCTCACTGCAATTTTCTATCTCGTTGAAGGTCTCCCAATACTTCTTGGCATAATCCCTGATCGGCTCATTCTCTCCTTGTTACATAACTGAGAGACTCTCAAAAGTTTTGGGTGGTTTTTTACTCGTCAGGAACCGAGCAGTGAATTCCTCGGCCAACTGCCTCCATCGTCGTATGGTGTTCGGCCCCAACTTATGGAACCAAGACAAGGCCACCTTTCCCAAACTGGATGGGAACATCTTGCACATGATCGCGCCATTGCCATCATGCATAAACATCGCCTGCTGGTAATGATGTATGTGCGCCACTGGGTCAGCATTAGTCTCATACAGGATAAACGTCCCGTGTTTCACCCTGCTCGGCAACCTTGCCTCCTACAATCTCTTTGTAAAAGGAGAAGATGCTATGTTACTAAGGGCCCTCCGTGCTGCTTCTCGTGCAGACATGGTCCCCTCTTCTTGTCCCTTTGTAGTCATGGTGGCATTCCTTTCCCAATCGGAATCGAGTCTCTCGTACATGTCCCTGTGGTGCTTCTGGGTCCCTCCTTCCTCGGGGGTGGGAGTTTTGCTCCTGCTTCTCCTCTTTCGTGAAGAAGCCCTCAGTTGTTTTGGAGTGGGACTCTTGCCCCTTCTTTTTCGTGAAGAAGCCCTCATATACTCCACCACAGTCAGCCCTTCTCCTCTGAATTTTCTTCGTGAAAATCCAAAATCTTGTCGACATTCTCGTATCCGTTGCAGCTGCTGAATCTCGTACTCTCGTCTCCTAATCAGACGGGCGTATTCCTCTATTTCCTGTCTCTTCTTGTCCAGGATATCCTCATTGCTGTGCACACTTTTCGAATGTGCCACTGACTCTCTCCCACGATGGGACTTGCTCCTTCTCGTGAACTCCGTGGCCGTCCTTCCGTCTTTGTTTCTGAAGTCGCCACGAACAGCCAAAGGGCGGTCCTTGCTCGTGGTTCTTTTTGCATGCCCGCCATCGGGTTTTCTCGGAGGACCCGGTGGGGACTTATCACCTCCCCTAACCAGCTGATTGTTTGGATCAAGCGGCGTTTTTGAGTCTTCTTCCACCATGGTCGCTTTTTCAAAGGGATCTCTTTCGTTTCCCACATACGGCGCCAATTGTAAGTGCAGAAAAACGAAAGGGGCTTTGAACAGCACGAGATCGTAACGACTACTTGAGACTCCTCACCGGAACCCTAGCACATTGTCGGAAGTAAACCTTGAAAACAGACAAGGGGTGAGCGCACCTTTGCCTCTCGTGGCAAAGGCCCTCCGATGCCTAAGCTAGTATCACGTACTTGGCAGGAAACCCTAATTATCAGTAGGTAATGAATGTATTGCAATAGATTGCGTACCTTTACCTCTAGGTTTACCTCGTATTTATAGAGTCATGAATGCTTGCTGCCCAAGTATCCTTATTGCCCTATGTAAAGCCCCCAAAATCAAGTTCGTTAAATAAACATTTTATTTGATAAACAGGGTAGAGTCTGGCTCATTATTACATCATAACTCCTCAGAGAGTACTTATATTACACAAAAGGGAAGGACAGCTAAGGTTATCTATAGCTCTGTCTCCTCTTCCATCCTAGCAAGCTACTCGGCTCCAAACGCCTCCGAGGTATACAGCTCTCCTTGTTCATCTAAAAGGTCTAACACATTATACCAGCGTCGCCACCAGTATAATATGTCAGGGTCACATAAAGCAACACCGTGAGCTTGAATGCTCAATAGAGTAACCCAAAACCCACTAACCCTTAACTTACAAGTCAAAGATAATATAGTTACGATTTTCCAAACTTAACATGCTTAAGTAAGAACACATAACAATTACACATGCGCATTCACTATTTTATCTAGCGTAAGTGTCCGTGTCATCAGAGTTTCTCCTACGCAGCGTTTCGTAGACCGTGTCACCCTTTTTTACTTTTCATTTCAAAATCAATATTTCAAAAATCACATTTAACACACCCAACTTCGGTTCCGCCACTCCGGGTTCCCGAGTATACGCACAATGGTTCCGCCGCTCTGGGTTCCCATTGGCGCACATTTCAAAAATCAGTTTGAACACACACAACCTCGGTTCCGCCGCTCTGGGTTCCCGAGTATACGCACAATGGTCCCGCTGCTCCGGGTTCCCATTAGCACACAATTAGCATTGGCTCCTCTCCACGGATAACCAAGCCATACCTCACCATGGTTCCGCCGCTCCGAGTTCCCATGGGAGTACACACACTTCACAATGGTTTCGCCGCTCCGGATTCCCATTGGACACACACACACCCTCACAATTGTTTCGCTGCTCCGGGTTCCCATTGGACACACACACCCTCACAATGGTTCCGCTGCTCTGGGTTCCCATTGGACACACACACACTCACCACATAGTGATCTTCACTCATGGTCATTATATAGTTTCAAAAATATTTTATCCTTTGCAAACACATCTCCAAAATGGGCAAGTCCGGCCACATCGCGGTTTTCAAAACACACCTTGTCATTAATATACCCTAGATGTCATGTTTCAGTTTTCGTGTCTCGTATTCATCATAGACTCCGCGGTAGGACTTCTCATGTCATAAACCATTCATTGAAAGCTTAAAACTAAACTAACAAGATCATCCAACTCTGTCTTACTTAACACGTGCTCAAATAACCACAAGTAATGCAAGCAACATTCAAACATGCTTACGATCATCGAAAAGGTCAAAATACGAATACTTTATTTTAAAACAACACTTTATCTTTAAAACAAAAGCGTATATCCTTCTTTTTGAAAATTCAAAACAACATATGTTTATCATGGTAACTACGTTTTCCAAAAGTAAGCAACTATCATGAGATCATGCATTCAAGAATTTCTAAGATCAAGGTAAACTACGTAAGATAAGATCCTACTAAACATATAGCTTTCTATACTTAGGGAAGTAGATTAAGGCTTGTCTACATACAACTCAAACATGCACACAAAATATACTTAGGGGTAGAGAGTAAGGACACTCTATCTTGATCCGAAACTAGTCGGGGCCGAATAAGCTAGTTGGAAAATTCTACGGGCGGTGAAATGCGTAAATCTGGGCCAAACTTTGGATGGCAGTAACTCGGTCAATATTTGGCCGAGTAGGGTCGTTCTTGGGTCGAAATCGAAGCTCGAGAAGTGATCTACAACTTTCGTGAAGAAAGTTGATCCTAGAAACGGCTTTAGGTGGGAGAAAAATGATGATAAAGGGAGGGACAGTTTGCTGTCTGGAACTGGAAATCTGAGATTTTTACTGAACTTCGGATGTCAATATCTTGGTCATTTCTTGACCGATTGGGGTGATTCTTGAGTCTAACTTGAAGGTTTCGAAGTGCTCTACAATTTTCCCAAAGGAAGTTGGTTCTAAAAACTACTCTAAGCTAGAGAAAAATGAGGATTTACGAAGGGACAGTAGACTAACTGGAAATTGGAAGTGGTTTCTAGAGAGAAGTTGGAGCAATGCTTGAAGGTGTGAGTTCAAGGCTTGAATGGCTTGCTATTTATAGGCTAAGCTCTTCTCTCTCCTCTCCCTAGCCAGCCTCTCTCTCTCTCTCTCTACATCTCATTTGTTTATTTAACAAAATCAAGCTTTCTTGGAAGATCAAAGTCTAAAACTAGGTTGCATAGCTATGGATTTGTACTATGGATTTGATCTTGGAAGATTTTGAGTGAAAGAGGAAGGGTTTGTACCAGATTTGGTCATTTGTTTAACTAATTAGGACAATTATACAAGATTTGGCTAGGAAAGAATGCAATCCAAGGTGATATGCATATCCAAGTACAAAAAAAGATCAAAGATGGCCAAGGTACAACAAAATCTTTCTTCTTCTTTCTCTCTCTCTCTCTCTCCCTCTCGGGTTCTCTCTCTCTCTCTCTCTCTTGGTACATATATATATATATATATATATATATATACACACTTATATAATAGTACTATGGAAGAAGACATACATTATAATGTATATATGTACAATAGAAATCTAGTAATTAAGATTTCCCATTTAAAAATTCAATTACACATGTGTGTACTTTTACAATATAATATCTATATATATATATATATATATATATATATATATATATACATACAAGTACACATATATATGTATGTACTTCCTAATCTAAACTATATCTTCCAAATCTAACTTTCCTAATAAACTAATCATAATGTCATATACTTTCAAAGTACTAATGTACAAAATCTATTTTAATCATTTAACACATATGGGAAAATCTCCTATTTTATTAAATACTAGTACTTGGTTGGCAAGATGAGCTATTGTCCAATGGATAACGGTTCTCTTAGCGGTTATCAACCAATGGATAAAAGAGAATAAGGTACTATACTAGATTTCCTAATTAAACAATTCAAATGAACACATGTCTTTATTAAAATACTAGATAATAAGTACTTAGAAAATTCAATATTTTAAGACTTTGGTATATAAATTAATCATAAAATCTTTATGGACAAATCTAGGATTTCATAAAATAATAGATCTAGTACTTTGAAAAGTTTGACCCTATTATCCAATGGATAATAAATTCCCTAACTTTTATGGACCAAAGGATAATGCAATAAAGTAATATGAATAAATATACTTTTTCATGCATGTGAATATATAACTATATATATATGTACTTTAATAAATTTAGAAATGTACTTTAATGAATAAAGATCCAAATCCTTATGGTCCAATGGGTAAAGATTACCCTAACATCTATCGTCCAAAAGATAATAGCTAAAAGGTTCAAAAGGTCCAAAACGTTCATCTAGGGTTTACAAGCTCAAGGGGTTCAAAAGGTTCTAGTATCAAAGGTTCACCAAGGTTAAGAAGCAAACGGCGATTAGGGTAAACGATTGTTAATCTAACTAGTTGGATAAAAGCTAGCTAGGCTTGCTAGGTAGGATTTCCGGCCAAGATGTGAAATCTTAAGACTTAATACTAGAAACGACGAAAAAAATCGGCGGTTTAAACGACGATTAAAACCTAATTAAGATTTTCGAATATTAACAACGAAATTTTTATTAGTCAGTAACGACGGATTTATGGTTACGAAAATAAAAATCCAAGTAATAAAATAAAATTCAAATTTTTAACAAAATTTTTATTTACCAAAAATCAGGGTCGTTACACCCTAGGTTTCCTATCTCGTATAGGAAACCCATAATATCTTGGATTCTCGTTCCCATATTCATTCATCACCTCAGACCATTTAGGACTCTTTTCCATAGCTGGCCGAACATCCCATTCCCGTTGGGTATCTTCTCAGATCTTATTTTATCGAGATCCTATTTCCTTACAGAATATCACCATTTCTGGAACCTTTTGGATCGTTCCTTGTACTTGAAGCTGCTTCCCCCAGAATGCTGCTCCTGTTCGGCCTTCTCATTGCCGAACAGTCTATCTGGACCAGTGACTTCACATGTCACTGTCCTTTTACCAGACACCTGGTCCAACAACTCCTCATGCTCTTTGGACCATGCCCCTGTTTGGGTTTCTTGGACCAAGGTCTTCTCAAGTCACTGCTCCTTATCGCCGTTGTAACGCCCCGAAATTTTGGGTGCGTTAAATAACATTTTTATTGAATAAACTAAACAGAGTCTAGCTCATTATTACAACATAATTCTCACAAGAGTACTTTTATTCAACAAAAGAGGGGGTAATCTAAGGTTAACTACTGCTCCTTCTCTTCTTCCATCCTAGCGAGTTCCTCAGCTCCAAAAGCCTCCAAGGTATACAGCTCTCCTTGTTCATCTAGAAAGTCTGACACATTATACCAGCGTCGCCACCAGTATAATATGTCAGGGTCACATAAAGCAACACCGTGAGTTTGAAAGCTCAATAGAGTAATCCAAAGCCACTAACCCTTAACATACACGTCAAAGATAGTATACGATTTTCCAAACTTAACATGCTTTCAAATAAACTCATACAATTACACATGCGCATTCACTAACGAGCGTTGGTGTCATGTTTTCCGGGTTTCTCATACGCGACTCATCGTTTTGTGTCTCATCTTTTATCATCAATTCCGAAAACACGCACGCACACAATCATGGGTTACAAGTACCTTATGTCACACAACAATGAGCTACCAAGTCCGGCTCATTGCCACAAGGTTACCAACGCATGGCCACAATGGCTACTAAGTCCGGCACATTGCGTCACACACACACAACCATGAGCATCCAAGACCGGCACCTTGTGTCGCACAACAATGAGCTACCAAGTCCGGCTTATTGCCACAAGGCTACCAAATCTGACTCATGGCCATAATGGCTACCAAATCCGGCCATTATGCATTTCCAAAACACTTTTTATCCATATCAACCACATCTTAGGTGTCATATCTCTACTTTTCCAATTCCATGTGTCTCGTAACATGCATCGACTCCGCGGTGGGACTATTCACATAACTCATGCGATATCAAATAGCAAGATCATCCAACTCTATACTATCATGCTCGTTTAAAGGTCAAAATACAAATACTTTGTTTCAAAACAACACTTTATCTTTAAGACACATTTTCTTCGAGAGGTTCAATAAAGCAACACATGTTTATTGACGAGTTCATACAATCACGTAGCAATTAGGCGAGCAAGAAATCAAGTAACCACAAGATCAAAGTAAACTACGTACTTTTAACAAGAAAGTTCTACAAGCTAAATCATACTACTAACTTTATTTAAAGAAAATAGTTTGAGAATAATATCATGCCAACAACCATTCAAGCACTACATATACTTAGGAAGGGGGTAAGGACTAATCTACCGTTCTTCTTGGCGGTAGGGTAGCTACGGAAAGTTCGGCGGAGTAACGGCTTACGGTGGACCTCCGGTAGCTTCGAAGAGAAAGGTTTCTCTCGAAACTAAATCTTGACTAAACTACCAAACTTTTATGGATCGAAGGGTGGTGGAGTGTCGGTTTAGTTGCGGCTTATGATGATTTTCTTGAAGAACAAGAGAAGAACTTCAAGAACACTCAAGAACAAAGCAAGAACAAGCAAGAACACTAAGCTTTCTAGAGAGAGAAGTTGAATGGTGAAGGTGTGAGTTGAAAGGCAAGGAATGGATGCTATTTATAGGCAAAATGAAGCTCCCCCCTCACTCCACTTGGCCGCCCATATCTCTCTCTCTCCTATAGATTTGCTCCTATTGTCTAGTCTTGTCATGCAATAGTATGCCAACTAAGTGCCACTTGGTAAATAGTGTTCAAAGTACACCCACATGCCAAGGTTCAATGCACATACACCTCACTCTCCCCTTCTCTCTCATTCGACCATATCTCTCTCTCTCTCTCCCATGGATTTGCTCCATTGTCTAGTCTTGTCAAGCCAAATCCCAACAACAAGTGCAACTTGGTCAAATAGTGTTCAAGTACTACAACTTGTCAAAGTATGACACACATACATCTTACCTTCGCTCTCCCTCTCATTCGGCCATCTCTCTCTCTCTTGGTCCAAGTACATCTATGTATATACATATATGCACATTTATGGAAAGAACTAGGAAGAAAAGGACAAGACCACTTAAATGCTCACATGGCTTATGATTATTCTTTTTGTAGGAGAAAGTACTATCATATCTTTCACCAAGAATCCCATGGGAATATTGGACAATGCTATTATCCAAGGGATAATAATTTCCCTAATGGTTATTGTCCAAGGGTCTAACATTTTCCTAGCGGTTATTAACCAATGGGCGAAAGAAGTAATGATGAGGAAGCACATGACTTGTCTTGTCATCCTATTTGGCAAATCCTAACATCTATTATCCAATGGGTAAAGTTTTCCCTAGCGGTTATTAACCAATGGTCCAAGGAAAGTCATCATGGAGTACACTATTTGCTTTTGACTAGACTATTCCAACTACTAGTCAAACTTGGTCTTCTCCCTAACAACTATTGTCCAATGGTCAAAAGATCTTTCTAGCATGTAATAACCAATGGGTAAAGACTAGTCATCATGAAGTACACTATTTGCTTTTGACTAGACTATTCCAACTACTAGTCAAACTTGGTCTTCTCCCTAACAATTATTGTCCAATGGTCAAAGGTCTTCCTCGCATGTAATAACCAATCGATAAAGACTACCCTAGTATCTATTGTCCAATGGATAAAGATTAAAAGGAAAGGGTAAAATAGTCCTTCTAGGGTAATTAGGCTAAATGGGCATTAGGCTAACGATACTTAATCTAGGCTTCCATTGCTCGAGTGGTATTTTGGTTTTATTTAGGAACTCGCCTAATAACGGAATATTAAAGCCCGACGGTGCCAAACGCCAAGGCAAGGCGTGAACGTACAAGGCGCCGCTACTTAGGCGGCCAAGGCTATGGCTGCTAAAGGCTACAAGTGGTGGACAGGCTGCTGTGGTACAACAAAGGCCAAGGCACTGACAGCTGCCGGCGCCAAAGCGAGCTGCCAGAGCTGCAGGCCAAGGTGTAGCCAAGGCAAGGCCAGAGCAAGGCACCCCAAGCAACGCTAAGGCAAAAGCAAGGCGCGACCCGACGCTAAGGCAGAACCCGATGGCAACAGGCAGAGCAACCCGACAATGAGCCGACGCCAAGGCGAGGCAGCCCGACAGTGAGCCGACACTAAGGCAAGGCAGCGCGACAATGAGCCGACGCCGAGGCAGGCAAGCCCGACGCCAAGGCGAAAGCAAGGCGCCACACAGCAACCCGATGCCAAGGCAAGGCAGCTTGACGGCGACCGACGCTAAGGCACTTAGCTAAGCCAAAGCAAAGCGATCAAGTCAACGGTCAAGGCAAAGACCAAAATTTTTCTACTAACCACTCCGGCATCGATGCATCACTAAGCCAAACGGTAGTTAGGGTTTGCTAACTAATCGGTTAAAAGCTAACTATGCTTGCTAAGTAGGATTTCCAGCCGAGAAATATAATTTAAAGATATTATTTACTTATTAGGAAAAATATACGAGTACGTTTACCAGTATACTAGTCATGGGAGAAGGACTAAATTGTCCGGAGTAAAATGATTCAATTTTACAAGTTTCAAATCTAATTATGACGGATTATAAGAATTTAAAAGAAATTTTTAAAGCAATCCAAGTAAATAAAAAAAAAATTCAAATATTTAACGAAATTTTTTATTTACCAAAAATCAGGGTCGTTATAGCCGTTCACCGTATTGCACAGCGGCTGCTCCTATTACATTTGTTCCCCGGCCCCACGTACCACGTGTTCAGGCCTCTTTTGCTCCTGTTCGGGATTACCTCCCTACATTTAGGGTTAGTCATTTTCATCCAATTAATGAAAAATATTTTACATGTAAAATCTTTTCCTCATTTTTTACACAACCAAAACCAAAAAATATGTAAAATATTTTACCGAAAAAGATTTTACACTCAAACAAACCGAGCCTTAATTCAACAGATACCAAAAAAAAAAAAAAAACCAAAGGGAACCAAAATATACTGGGATTCATCTGATACAAGAAACAAGGTCTCGAGGGACAAAAAATTAAAAAAAAAAAAAGAAGATGTTTATGTTAATCTCTCCATACTCTTCTATACTTTCCATATGGCTTTTACAGTTTTACTTCCGAACCAACACTGAGAATTGAAACTGTACTGGGAAAAAAAATTAAATTTATTGGACATTTATAAACGTGTAAACAAATAACATTTTGCTTCTACCATTGGACAGTTTAAGTTTATAGTCACATAGCTTTCCGTTTGTAAGCATAGTATGATTATTTTTATTTATAAGTAAATGTCTATTGAATTTGATTTTTCCACAGACGTAGTTAACTGTAGATTTTATGAGATGAAAAGTTCCGATCCTTGGCATTGGCTCGGGAGCAGAAGCCACAAGGGGAAGGATCATTATGGAGAGGAATTAATCCCACACTAAAACTTACACTGGAAATTTGCCGTTCAAAAGAAATTGCACTAGTAACACCGAATAATTTTCCGGGTTCCAGAACTACCCTTCACGTGTGATTTGAAACCTCTAGTTACTGTGATTTGAAACCTCTAGTTACTGACGGATAGAGTGACAAACCAAAAGATTTTCCGCTGTAAAAAGTACGCAATTTCAACCCAATAAGATAGAGTACTGCTCGCAACCTCAGATAACTCGAATACCGTGTTAGGAAACAAACCAGTAACTAGGACCCCGTGAGCTACCACGCGGTAACGCTGCCATGATGTCCGAGCAGTCAATCTGGACCATATAAAAGTGTGTTGAACTTTTCAAATTGAAACACACTCTCTTTGCTCATTCCATTACTCTTATCTTTCTCTCTGCAAATTTGAGCTGTCTAAAACCGAAATGGACAATCCAGATGTGCCAAGCAGATATCACGTTGTACCCACTCGGCATTAAAAAATTTCTCCACAAGTAGAGCCCATTCTGCAAAAAAAAAAAAAAAAAAATACTTATTTGACATTTTTAAACTAAAAAATAATGTAAACAAAACATAATTTTTTAATTTTTTTAGTACCGTTTAAAAGATCTTGATAAGATTAATCAAATAAGATTCTTATTTCTAGAAAAAGTATTTATATAAAAACATTATTTTTAAATTTAAAATTGTCTTGTTAGAAAATAAGTAATTATTTTGAGTTCTGGTTAAATCTCATTCCTCCGTGGACTCAAATTCCCAATTCTGTGGCCTATAAATACATCTAAAGATTTGTGGGATGTTCCCAATTTGGTTTTTTCCAGATCTGATTGCTTCCCTATTTGATTCGTCTGGTTTTGGCCCTTTTGGGTTTAAGCAAAAAGACAGTGGTGGAGATGCCCGGTGATTTTTCCGGCGCCCTAGATGGGTTTATGGGTCTGTTGAAGGGTATAAAGAAAGAAGAGATTTCGGAAGTTTTTTCTAAAGTGGGTACTGATGGGTTGTGGTGCCGTTCTGCTTTCTTTTTAAAATTTTTTTTTAAAAAAGAAGGTAATTTTAATCTTAAAAAAATAATGAAAATAAAAAATATTGTTTTTAATTTTTTTTGTACCGTTTAAAAGATATCAATGAAATTTATTAAACAAAATTTATATTGATAGAAAAATTATTTGTGTAAACATATGATTTTTGAAATTGAAATTAGCCTTCTTTTCTTTCTAAAAGTTCTTTTTTTTTAAAACCGGAACACCTGCGGTTGAAAGTAATTGCTATGAACAAGGAACGGATTACCTCAAGAGTTTGTAATCGAAAACAGATTACCAATCGTAGTTGTATTGCTGGGTTGAGTCGCGGACTAGGTCGCTCTCTTTAAGACGTTTCGCGGCTCTGCCCAGATTGTGCAAGCAGTTCGTCGTTGCCCCGTCGTCCCCAGGATAAAACAGCCCAGAATTCGTTCCTCTGCTCGGCCTTCTCTGCACAGAAGAAAACCGAAAACAAGAACACACTCGACCAATGCTCGAACTCAGAAAGAGATTTTTAGGGGAGGAAGAGAGAGTTGGTTTTTGCTGTGTCAAAATCAATTTCTAAAGCACTGTATTTATAGGTGCGGGCTAGGCTGAGTTTTGGAAACGAAAAAATCAAATCCAATCAAATTGCACTGATTTAGCACATGTTTTATAAACGTTTTCCTTAACCAGCTGAAATCAGATCAAATCCCATTCCTTTGATTATGCACACATGTTTTTTATACACGGTTTTCCTAATCAGCAGACAATCAAATCCCATTGATTTAGAACACGTTTTAATCACGCTCTTACCCAGCAAGAAATTCCATTTTGAAAGGGACTTGTGAAAAACACAATGTTTTACAAAATACACTTAAGTTCCAACAATCCCCCACTTGTATTTTTAAAACAAAATATTCGAGCAAAGGTATAAAGTTGTGCATAAGTAAAGGTGTCTTTCAACTTGAACCATTACATAGTGATAATGCTTCAGATAGTAACTAGAGTGACTTGTGATCTTGAACTCTAAGGCTGAGAGCATTACACACACAACTCTACTAATGTGTAATGTTTAAAGCCAGCACTTTACGACCATGTGCTTATATGCCAGTTTCATGAATGACCTAGAGAATTTGCCCAAATTCTCCCAAGAAGCGGCCACACTTCAACATTCATATAGGTGAGTCTATCAAGAGTACTCCTGTAGTCTAGGTACTCCACTCCACATAGAGCTATAGAACTCGTTAAGTGTTAAGAATAACACAACCTCTTTCGCTACAGGATGTCATGCTTCTTAGGGATGGACTTGGAGTGTAACTCTTTATAGCATGATTCTTACCATATCACCATGTGACTCGTTTTTTCCTTTGAACCTATTTCTTGGGATCTCCAGTCTATAGGTTGGGTATCCATCACAAGTGACTCATTTCTCAATGGGCTTTAGCCCTATCCCTTTCGAGGTGTCCCACACCTTCTCCTGAGCTAGTCCTTTCGTCAAAGGATCAGCTAGGTTCTCAGCTGACTGTACATAATCCACTCTAACAGCCCCTTTAGTAAGCAACTCTCTAACGGTGCTGTGCTTACGACGTATTTGTCGTTTCTTATCGTTGTAAAAACGATTCTGAACTTTTGCAATAGCCGCGGTACTATCGCAATGGATTAGTATGGCCGGTATCGGTTTTTCCCATAAGGGAATCTCTGACAGGAGGTTTCTCAACCAAGCTACCTCTTCACTAGCCACAGCTAGCGCTATCATCTCAGACTCCATAGTGGATTGCGCCAATATGGTTTGTTTCTTGGATTTCCAAGAGACTGCACCTCCTGCTATGTTGAACACATACCCACTAGTTGCTTTAGAGTCATCTGAAAGGGTGTTCCAATCAGCATCACTGTATCCCTCTAGAATAGCGGGAAACTTCTGATAGTGTAATCCAAGGTTCATGGTTCTTTTCAGATACCGCATGAGCCTCTCAATAGCAAACCAATGCTCCATTCCTGGCCTGCTAGTAAACCTGCATAATACCCCCACTGCATAAGCAATATCTGGTCTCGTGCAATCACAAGCATAACGAAGACTACCAATTATGCTAGCATACTCAGATTGTCTAACACTGTCACCAGTGTTCTTAAACAATTTAATACTAGGATCAAAAGGAGTGCAAGCAGGTTTACAGTCAAAATAATTGTATTTCTTCAAGATCTTTTCAATATAATGTGACTGATCAAGAGAAATTCCATTTGCAGATTTAGTAATTTTAACTCCGAGGATTACACTAGCCTCACCCAAATCCTTCATGTCAAAATTTTGGCTAAGCAATAATTTGGTTTCATTCACGACAGATAAGCTTGAGCCAAATATCAGAAGGTCATCCACATACAAATAGATAATGGTGCATGCATAATTATCAGACTTGTAATATATGCATTTATCACTCTCATTGACTTTGAAACCATTTGAAACAACTAGACTGTCAAACTTTTCATGCCACTGCTTTGGAGCTTGTTTAAGGCCATAAAGAGATTTAATTAACCTACACACTTTGTGTTCTTGACTATGGACAACAAATCCCTCGGGTTGATCCATATAAATCTCTTCTTCTAAGTTTCCATTTAAAAAAGCAGTTTTAACGTCCATTTGATGTACAACTAAGTTATGAACAGCAGCTATGGCAATCAAGACTCGGATAGAAGTAATCCTTGTCACAGGAGAGTAGGTATCGAAAAAGTCTATATTCTCCCTTTGCCTATATCCCTTAGCTACAAGTCTAGCTTTATATTTATCCACAGAACCATCAGGTTTCAATTTCTTTTTAAGCACCCATTTGCAACCTATAGCTTTGCAGCCCTGAGGTAGGTCAACTAGTTCCCAAGTTCTATTGGACTCCAACGAGTCCATTTCATCATTTATGGCTTCTTGCCAAAAATCAACGTCTGGGGAAGTCAAGGCCTCATTAACAGTAGTGGGGTCCTCTTCTAAAGAGAATGCAAAGTCAGGACCAAAGTCCTTAGCGATTTGAGCTCTCTTGCTCCTCCTAGGTTCAAACTCAGTGTCACTAGAGTTCTCGTTTCTAGGTTCTTCTAATCTAGGAACACTACTACTAGATTCAGCGCCTCCACTATTTCTGGATTTAAAAGGGAATTTTTCTTCGTAAAAATCAGCATCTATAGATTCTACGATCACCTTATTGTTAATATTGAAGAATTTATATGCTTTACTATTTACTGCATAACCAATAAAAACGCATTCGTAAGCTCTACTTGCAAGTTTTGACCTTTTCGGGTCAGGAATACGAACATATGCTAAACAGCCCCAAACTTTAAAACATGACACATTAGGCTTCTTGTTTTTCCACAATTCATAAGGTGAAATCAAAGACTTAGAATTAGGAATTCTATTCAGCACATAACATACAGTCAATAAAATTTCACCCCACCAATGTGAAGCTGCACCTAAACTAAGCATAATCGCAACTACAAGTTCACATAAAGTTCGATTCTTGCGTTCTGCTTTTCCATTCATTTCAGGTGAGTATGGAGCAGTTTTCTCATGTATTATACCAGTAGAGTTGTAAAATGCTATAAACTCATTCGAATCATACTCAGAGCCTCTATCACTACGAAGTCTCTTAATCTTTCTATTAAATTGGTTCTCAACCTCATTAAGAAAGATTTTAAAAATATCAAAGGCTTCACTCTTATGTTTCATCAAGTAAACAGAGGTGTAGTTCGAATGATCATCAATAAATGTGATAAAATATCGATGTCCATTTCTAGTGAGAACTCCATCTAATTCACACATATCAGAATGAATCAAATCTAGCAATTTTGTTTCCTTAAAAGTTGATTTATGAGGTTTCTTTGTGATCTTAGCTTTGCTACATGATTCACATTTTTCAAAATCATTTAAGGAAATATTAGGAATAAAACCTAGATTGCTCATATTCTTAATCAGTTTCTTGTTAACATGACAGAGCCTAGCATGCCACATATTAACAGAACAAACAATGTAAGAAGAAGATGCATTCTTATTCATATCAATAGTAAGTTTAAACATGCCATCACATGCATAACCCTTTCCAACAAACATGCCATTTTTAGTAAGGGTATACTGATCTGCTCCTATGGTCTGGGTAAATTCGGCCTTATTGAGGAGGTAGCCGGATACAAGATTCTTCCTCATTTCTGGAGTGTGCAGGACTTCCTTCAGAGTGACAGTCCTTCCAGAAGTGAATTTGAGAACCACCTCACCAGTACCAAGAACCTTAGTGGTGTGGGAGTCTCCCAACATCACTTTCTTATCATTAGCCTCAGAATACTTCTTGAACAAGGAGCGATCATAACAGACATGGCGAGAGGCGCCAGTGTCTATCCACCACCCTTCTGAACCACTTATCAGATTGACCTTTGATATCATAGCCACGAGTGGTTCTCCATCCACCAGGTTCGCCTGTGGAGCGCGACGCCTGGGGTTCTTGCAATTTCTTGCCATATGGCCAGGCTTGTTACAATTGTAACACACAAATTGACAGAGTCCGTGTTTCGAGCCTGGCCTCCAGAAGGGGGTAACTTCTTGTTCTGATTCAGTCTTCTGTTCTGGTTCTGGTTCTGATTTGGCTTCGAGATTCCTCCTCTCGGCTTGAGCACTGCCGAGCTATGGTTCTTTTTGTTTGCAACAAAGAGAACCTCATCCTTCTGATCCTGCTTCCGAGCCTCCTCCTCAATACGAAGCCTAACAATCAAGCTTTCCATAGAAAAATCTTTTGACTTATGACGGAGATCCTTTTTAAAATCTTTCCAACTAGGAGGAAGTTTATCAATAAGAACAGCAACCTGAAATTGTTCGCAAATAGACATGCCCTCAGAAACTATTTCGTGTGCAATTTTCTGTAAATCGTGTGCCTGGGAAACCACGGATTTTTCATCAATCATAGAAAACTTCAAGTAACGACTAACAGCATATTTCTTAGTCCCAGCCTCTTCGGTATCATACTTTTTCTGGAGGGCATCCCAAAGTTCTTTAGCAGTATCAAAGGTGGAATAGTAGTCGTAAAGCTCATCAGTCAAAGCATTCAGAATGTAGTTCTTGCACAAAAAATCATCGTTGGTCCATTTTGAAATCTCTTTAGTGTTTTCAGTAGTAGGGGGATTCGCAGCAACAGGTTTAGTCGAAGCACAGTATGCAGCAAGTTTTTGAGTAGTCAGGAAGAAAAACATCTTTTGCTTCCAACGTTTAAAATGCAGTCCCTCAAATCGAAAAGGTTTGTTGATATCAGTGGTGGTAACCGAAATCTTGTTTTCAAAGTCCATGGCAGATTGTAAACGTCTTAAAATTGTTGAAAGTAATTGCTATGAACAAGGAACGGATTACCTCAAGAGTTTGTAATCGAAAACAGATTACCAATCGTAGTTGTATTGCTGGGTTGAGTCGCGAACTAGGTCGCTCTCTTTAAGACGTTTCGCGGCTCTGCCCAGATTGTGCAAGCAGTTCGTCGTTGCCCCGCCGTCCCCAGGATAAAACAGCCCAGAATTCGTTCCTCTGCTCGGCCTTCTCTGCACAGAAGAAAACCGAAAACAAGAACACACTCGACCAATGCTCGAACTCAGAAAGAGATTTTTAAGGGAGGAAGAGAGAGTTGTTTTTTGCTGTGTATAAATCAATTTCTGAAGCACTGTATTTATAGGTGCGGGCTAGGCTGAGTTTTGGAAACGAAAAAATCAAATCCAATCAAATTGCATTGATTTAGCACATGTTTTATAAACATTTTCCTTAACCAGCTGAAATCAGATCAAATCCCATTCCTTTGATTATGCACACATGTTTTTATACACGGTTTTCCTAATCAGCAAACAATCAAATCCCATTGATTTAGAACACGTTTTAATCACGCTCTTACCCAGCAAAAAATTCCATTTTGAAAGGGACTTGTGAAAAACACAATGTTTTACAAAATACACTTAAGTTCCAACACCTGCTTTGTCAACATTGTCAAGCTGTGTTGCTCTCTCCATTTCGTAAACTAATTGACACCAGTAAGTTAACATCTCTCTCTCTCTCTCTCTCTCTCTCTCTCTCTCTTGTTTTGGATTAGCTATGTATCAGGAAATATTATGGATTGCTCACTACTTTAGTCATCGTTTGGGTACTTCAGGGACAGAGTTCAGCTCTTGAATCGTAGGGCTAATTAGTACTTCTGAGTTTTGTTTTTCTTCTATATACACCGATATATCTGGGTTATTGTGGGATATCCGTTGTAACAAAGTATTAAGTGTGTGGTTTTAAATATAAGCAGCTACATATTGCATCGACCGCTACACATCCATAGTAAAACTGTTACGTTTTGATATACCAGTGAGACCGTAAAATTGCACGGTAGATTTCTGATACGTATTGATTTGTATCCAGTTTTTTGCCTGTTTCCTAAATACCATTACGATTGCTCTATGTGCAGTGAATAATTTTCTTGCCAAAAATGATTTGGAAAGGCTAACGGGCGCTGCATTGCCTCTATGTATCATTTGAATCTCCTTATACCGTTGCATTGTTGAAGTAAAGATAGTTGAGAGGGGATGAACAAGAACGAATAGAGCATAAAAAGCTGAGGCAGGTCTCCAAAAACTGCTGCAGTAAAGGAGGAAACTTTGTCATAGACAATAAAATTCCATGGCTTCAAAAAGTTAAGCTCTGTTTGGAACTTGAAGAAAGGAAAAGAAAGGAAAGGAAAATAAAAAGGAAGGAAAATGGGAGGAAAAATTCACTTTTCATTACATTTAAAATCCTTATTTTCTTCACACTTTCCCTTCCAACCAAACAATGGAAAGGAAAAATTTTTTATTTTCCTTTCTTTTCCTTTCCTTTCTATAGGTTCCAAACGGAGCCTAATAAAACTATATTAGGGTGTATGAAGTTGTACAAATGTATTTAATTGTGCTCAAACCTTCCGTGATTGAGCCTTTAGAAAGTTTTGTGTTCTTTTATTTTCGGGAATGTTGTTCAGTGATTTTCCGAAAGATTGTGTGTGGTTGACATAATCTATGTACACATCTAGTTATATGGGGCGGGACAGAGTATGTATGAGGAACATCTTTGTAAGAAGCACATCACTTGCATTTCGCTTCCTTGTCAAACGAGTTACCTTTGTACTTGTATTGTTGCCTCTATGTTTATAAGGCCGGGCGGCATATATACCATAATTTGTGTTTCTTCTATTTTTGCAGAGAAATCTAAAGAGTTATCGGAAGCAAGTGATGACAATCAAAAACCATGGATTTCTGGTCTGCAAATTCATCTAGCTCGGTACTGGTAGAGAGAACTTCTAAATCTGCCAGTAAAATGGCATCATGGAGCTCTATCCAAACCCCTGATCGAGCATGTATACTCATTGCCTACATCAGTAAATAGCAAACATGCAGCATTCCATCACTCGGACTTTGAAATAGCACTACGTAATGGACGCAGTGGAGGTCCCTCACATGCTCATAGTGGGTTATCTGAGGAGCATGAGGGTGTTAGGTTTGCACAAATTGGAAGGAAGAAGGATTTTGTTCATATTGAGAGGGTTAATGGGAAGACAACAAATGTGCTTCATGGACTTGAGCTTCACACTGGAGTTTTTAATGCCGAGGAGCAAAAGGAAATTGTTGATTGTGTCTTTGCAGCGCAAGGGGCAGAATGGTCAGCTTAGAGGTATGATGAATGAACCCTCTGTCTTCCTTTATTCTTTGAGTTTAGTTCTGATTGAGTGCAACAAGAAGTTGAATGTCTTATTTCTAATCCATAATGCTTGTGTTGTGAATAGTCAACATGTTTTCATGGCGTCTATTTCATAATTACATTTTTATGGTTAAGGAATACTGCTGGACATTGGCATCGCCTCTGTTTAAAAACAGGCTTAACCAAAAGGCCTGAATCAATCCAGGATATTTTCAGTCAAACGACATACCTTTAATTGAATGATCTTTCTAATTACGAAGAATTTCTTTGAGGTAAAATGCAAAAGTAAAGAATTTGAGCCAAATTAGGTGAAATTTCCCCCGTCTTCTCCTACTAAACAACTAAGTTTATCTGCTTAATAGTTTCTACTTATCAGATATGTTAGAAGGTGGTGATATGTGATTCCTTAAGGGTGTGTTTGGTTGGACGGAATAAGCTTTGAAATGGAATTATTATTCCAATGGATTGCCTATTCCTGTGTTTGGTTCACAGGAATATCTATTTTTTTTTGGAACAGCACAGGAATACCTATTCCAAAATGAATAACTATTCCCCCAAATGAGAGAATAGGAATTCCATTAAGGGTGCGTTTGGTTGGATGAAATGGAATGTGAATAGGAATGGAATTAAGAAAGGAATGGAATTGGAGGAATTGAGAATGGAATAATCATTCCCATTCTCATGTTTGGTTGTGCTTAGGAATAGTCATTCTCATCTCTAATGGAATAATGTGGCAATAGTAATTTTTGGAGTGACAATAGCATTTTTTGGAGTGGCAATAGTAATTTTTGGAGTGACAATAGTAATTTTTGGTGTGGTAATAGTAAATGTTGGAGTGGCACTAGTAATTTTGGTGTGACAAAAAAATGGAATAACAATTCCTTAGTCTTTTGGATGGAATGACAATTCCTTTACTAAGGTGAATAGTGATTCCATTTGGAATCATCATTCCATTATTCAATGATAAACCAAACATTGGAATAAGTAAATTATTGGAATGACTATTCCATTCCAACCTTGATTCCATCCAACCAAACATACCCTAAAAAGAAAAGGGAATTGTTATTCCAGTGCTTTCTACATTTTGTCGTTTTGTCGGGTTTCCCACCCTTCTCATATCTCTCGCCTCTCACAACTACAGAAAAGAAACATCGAGCAGTTCTCTCATCTCTTGCCTCTCTCTCTCTCTCTCACCTTGATTGGGTTCGAAGGGCTTCTCTCTCATCAATCTGGATCTCGTATGTATACACCTCTCTCTCTCTCTCTCTCTCTCTCTCTCTCCATATATATATATATATATATATATATATGTGTGTGCGCGCGCGCGCGCGCACATTTTGTCGTTTTGTCGGGTTTCCCACACTTCTCATATCTCTCGCCTCTCACAACTACAGAAAAGAAACATCGAGCAGTTCTCTCATCTCTTGCCTCTCTCTCTCTCTCACCTTGATTGGGTTCGAAGGGCTTCTCTCTCATCAATCTGGATCTCGTATGTATACACCTCTCTCTCTCTCTCTCTCTCTCTCTCTCTCCATATATATATATATATATATATATGTGTGTGTGTGTGTGTGTGCGCGCGCGCGCGCATGTACGTACATATATGTACTTTTGCTCTCTCCTTTTGATAAACTAATTGATCGATCTGTTCTGAGAACTATTCCTATGTATGATGGAGATTTGCTATTTGATTTTCTAGGGTTTGGTAGATTTCTCCAACCTTGGTTGTTGTAAATCATCGATTCTAAAGCTCATCAAACAAGATAGAACCCATCCTAGTTTGTGTTGTGTGTGCTTTAAATCTGCAATGGACAATTAGCTCCTACAGTTGTGTGAAAATTTCGTTGTGGTGACTCAGGAATCTGGTATACCATATATTCATGTCTGTATAAATACATGTATCTATATTTGCCATTATTTTTTTTTTGCGTAAGATTCTCTATAGGCATGACTGCTTTTGTTATCTAATAGAGAAAGTGGAGAAGGGCAAAAATTCCTTATGCAAGTGCACATGAGACCCTTGATTTCTAATAGAAATTGTTTATTGATTGTTGAATTTTCTTAAGTGGATTCATGCACCTCGGTAATTTGGACATGTGTTGGTGCCCTTTTGTAGGTTTATTGCTGCCAAAAAAATTTCAGCGATGGCAAGTCTGTGTTTGGTTTGTGTTTTGAAAAGTGTTTTGAAAAATAGTAGGGGTAATAAGTTGAGAGAGATAGAGAGAGAAATGTTAGAAGTATGGAGAATCTAGGGGGAATTTTTTGAAAAATTCTTTTTGAAAATGGAAGAGAACAAGGCAACTCGAAAAAGAAAATGAAAAGGAGCAAATTGGCAATGGCTATGCAGTGGTGGTTGTACATTCTACATTTACTTGGGTTATTCATGGAATTAGCATATAAGATGGTTGAAAGACAATGCATGCGTGGGGTTAGATCTAGGTATCCGTTAGATTTCTATGATAATAGAGATGTAATTGAAAAATGGGTGTATAAAAGTGATAGTAAATGTATGAATGATTTTAGAATGCCTAGGCGGCCATTTTTGAAGTTGTGCCAGTGTTGAGTACAATCGGGAAGCTAAAGCCAACAAGACACATGTTAGTTGATGAGCAAGTGGCAATTTTTTTGCATATCCTTGCTCATCATATAAAAAACAGGACCCTTCAGAATAATTTCTATCGCTCGGCAGAGGCAATTAGTAGGTCTTTCAGAAAAGTTTTGGTTGCGGTTATTAGGCTACAAGGGCATTTATATAAGACACCTGAACCAATACCACAGAACTCCACTGATGAGAGATGGAAGTGGTTTAAGGTAAATGATTTCAAGTTTTTGGTCTTTACAAGTAACTATGTTATAATTCAACCTGACCTCCCAACATGTTATTCCTAATTTTATAATGTTTTGTAGGGATGTCTAGGGGCGTTGGATGGAACACACATAACTGTCCCAGTGCCGGCTATTGATAGGCCTAGGTATCGAAACAAAAAAGGTCAAATTGCTATGAATGTCTTGGCAGCGTGTACCCCAAACCTTCAATTCACTTATGTGTTACCTGGTTGGGAGAGATCAGCAGCAGATGGACGGGTGTTACGAGATGCAATTAATAGAACCCATGGTCTAGTTGTTCCACTTGGTAAGACACCATGACACCAAAATCAATTGGACTTTTGTTTTTGAGGTCATAGATCACTGACATAATTAAACTATATTCATTTGTAAAGGTACATACTATTTGGTTGATGCGGGGTATACCAATGGTGAAGGATTTCTTGCACCGTATAGAGGTCAACGATACCATTTGAATGACTGGAAGGATGGACGTCAACCTACAACTCGGGAGGAATATTTCAATATGAAGCATTCAAGTGCTCGAAATGTGATAGAAAGGGCCTTTGCGATATTGAAAAAGCGATGGGCGATCTTAGGAGTCCTTCTTATTACCCCATTAAAATTGAAAATCATATTATCTTAGCTTGTTGTTTGCTACATAACTATGTATTGTGCATTTCCACTTCACGCTAAGTCATTTCTTTTCCCTTTTTTTGCCTGACCTGTTACTTTTTCTGTCTGATACAAAATTTCCACTGTACTGCAGACCAATATACCAATTAGCTACAAAATGGTAGTGTTGTGCTGTCTGATATGTTTTGGTTCTTTCCTACTCTCATTTAAATCCCCACCCTGTTGGATTTTTCATAGCACTGAAGAGTTTCTATCTTATTTCATTTTGATTCAGAGCCATAAAGATGCAGCTAACTGGAGGAATAGGAGTTTCCCACACTTTGACATGCTTTTAAAGTCTTCGGGAAAGACCGTGCCACGGGTAAGAATGCTGTTACTGCTGAGGATGTATTAGAGGAGGAGAGTAGGAATGAAGGGAGTTGTGATACAGAAAATTTAGGCATTGGTATTGAAGAAATGGAGCACTTGTCATCCACAAATGGAGAAGAGAGTAACGGGAAAAAAAAGAAAGAGGAGTGATGATAGCTTGGATGCTTTCCGTGAAGCAGCAACGATCATTGGTTCAAAGATTGAAGAAGCAACTAATAAGTTCAGTCAAGCTCTTGGCGTCGATCTTGCTATAGCTAAGAAGAGGGACAAAGTAAATGATGAGCTTCGGAAGCTTTCAAATCTATCTATGGTTCAACGCCATAGAGCCTTACTTGCCATAGCTCGTGATCATGCGACGACTGCGTGTTTCTTTACCTTGAAAGATGATGAGAAAGAAGATTTTGTGATGGCTTTGCTTAGGGGAGATCTATGAAGTTACTACTTGGTGTATTTATTTTAATTTGCTTTGTTTCTTTTGTCAAGAAGATTTACTTTGGATGTTAAAATTGAAGTGTTGGGAATTCTCACATTTTAGCTCTGTCATTAGGATTTTATAAATGTGACCGTCTAGCTCGTCTTTTCCGGATTTTTGTAGAAGATACGCTAAAATAGGTGTGAATTATGAACATGTTATAGCTGCTATGTGAGATTTTATTGTTGGGAGACATGCAAAAATTAGCCTAATATTGTGCAGGGGTATTTATTAATTTCATTCCATTGATGTGTGATTCTAGCATACCAAACACAGGAATTGGAATGTGAATTCCATTCTTGCAATTGATTCCTAGCCACAACAAAACATGGGAATGGGAATGATTATTCCAATTTCAATTCTTCTAATTCCATTCCATTCTTAATTCTATTCCAACTTACATTCCATTCCATCCAACCAAACGCACCCTAAGTGTTTTATGAGAGAGAATTATAGATCCAAAGTTTTTACTTGTTATGATACGAGCTTTTTCATATGCGTTAGTCAATTCAAGTTACACCTGGATATCATATTGTTCTTGTGTAAAGTAGTAAATGTAGTGCTCACGTCATTCCTTTTCAGAAGGAGTGAATTATATGCCTGTAGTATGTGTGTAGTAGTCAAAGTCTTGTGAATAGTAAAGACCAATTATGTATGAAGAAATAAATGATGTAGCAGGTAGACGTATGATGTAAGAACAGTAATGTTCAATTTGGGTACCATCTATATTGTCTGTACTCCCCTCCTTACACCTATAAAAGGAGGACCTCCCCGTTGTAAACGATCAAGGAAGTAAAAGCTAGTGCAAATCAGTATCTTCCTATTATATCTTGTGTCTTGTGTTCTCTCTCTTTGATCATAACCTATTTCGTGTTTGTACCCACTTCGTACCTGCAAATTTGGTATCAGAGCCATGTTTTTCATTCTAGCTTAAACCCCCTTCTGGGAACTTCTTTTTCAACACTACTTCAAATCTTTTCTAAAAGAAAGAATTGAAACGTATGCTGTGTGATTGAAAAAATTTCTGTATCAGTGGGTTAAACGTACTTGAGACTTTGACTTTTGAGCAGTGTGTCTCGGTTTATCTGCCCTAGTATATAGGATTTTATTGATCAAAATTAGTTTGAGTTCTCACATTAGAAAGCAAAGATTTGTTGTATGAGGAAACGAAGAACCCATATTCCTACCCATAAAAAATGAATCATTTGTTTTCCACTTATTCCTCTGCTACTTCATCCTTTGTTCCTTCACGTTCGTCTACTAGTAGAAATTCCTTTACTTCTTCTAATCTTGAGTACTTGTATGAGTTTGAATATCTACCTGATGACAGTAAGGTTTCCCTTACTGATTTCCCTTTCTAAACCCATATAATGCCTTTGTCCGACCACAAACCTTTGTAAAAAAGACCGTAACCCAACTTTTTTCTACAAAGTGTCCAACCTCTGTAAAAGAGTATTGTGGGCTACCACAGCCCCGGGTGGATTCGGGGCGGCCCGAAAAGAAACGCCACGCCTTTTAGAATCGATTCGAAAAATTCTGGATTTTTGAAAGATTTTGAAGAGTCGCCACCCGGATTTATGGTTCGCCACCCGAGAAACCGTTTTGATTGAAAATGATTGATTTGAATTGAAAACCAGAGATTTGAAATGGGTTCGGAAGCCACGTTACAAGGGGGGAAGGGTTTTACGGCACACCCCTCGCCCGATTTGAAATCGGTCTCTACTAAACATTTGTGGGATTTTTCGAAAACATTTTGTTTCATTAAACCAACTAGCAAGTATCCACAGTTATGACACGTAAGGAGTGCATGCATGTGCATATGTACAGAGGTGGTAGAATGGGCATGCATGATATTACGAGGTGACTGAAAAATGGAACCTATCACTGGATTCACTCTCGAGCGCTCGAGAATGGTCCCGAGCGCTTGGGAGTGCTAGAACCCCAATCCTGCAAGTTTTGTTAGTGCCAACAAAATATAATGCTAAACTGTAAACTCAAATAAATTTAAGCATGTTATAGGCTCAACAGAGGTTTTGACAGACTGAGACGGGGACTCAATATCTCAAACCATGCATCCCTGCCACTGACAAGATTAGATATGCAACTTTGAACGAGCAAAAAGATACATTCGTGCATGTAGAGAGTCAGGAAATACAGCAAACTGGGGGAAATGGGATGTAATGGCATGCATGCACTCCCGAGTGCTCGGGATCGGTTCCAAACGCTTGGGAGTGAGCTGCACACCAGCTTGGTTTCAAACAAGAAATGGCACTGTTTTGACATGCGAACGCCCTTGTTTTAAAGAAAATCATCTTTTAAGTTTAAAGAAACCTTATTCTTATATGAAAATTTGTGAGAGATGTTTCTGTCTTGGGAAAAATTGATTTCCTGTGCATGCATGTCAAGATGAAATCATTTTACTGAAGAATGCAACTCACCCCCAGCCTGTTGTGTGCCAAAGTGCCATGCATGGGACTGGAAACAGTCCCGAGCGCTCAGGAGCACTCTCGAGCGCTCGAGAGGGTTTCCAGTAGGGGTTTTAAGAAAACATTTTTTTTTCGTGCACCCATTGCTCTTGTTGTTAAACTTGAGATCAAAGGAACTCACGACCAGTATGAAGAACTGGTATGAGCCCTTGAACCCCCTCAGAAAACAAAAAGGCTTGAAAAGCCTTGTATTATACCTTTTTCTTGTTGCTTGGACTATGCTTCTTGGTCTGTGCTTCTGGGACTGATTTGGATGCTTGAAAATGCTTAGAAAACAGTAGGAAAATGGAGTAGATGAACTAGAGATTTGAGGCTCTTGAAGCACTTGAAGATTGTTTGAAACTTTCCTTTGAAAACACAAGTTTTGGAGAATATTTGAGAAAGGTTTAGAGACTGGTTTTTGGCAGCAGAATGGGGAGGGAGAGAGACTGATTTCGTGCTCTTTTGCATGTGGAATGGAGAGGTATATATAGGGGAGCCAAAATTAGGATTTTAGCTTGAAAATCAAATGAAAATGAAAAGAAAAAATGTTTTGGGGAGGGCAAAAGGCATCATGAGATGCTTTACTGGCTCAGGCAGGTCTGGGATATGCAGGTTTGAACGTTGAACGAGTTGAAAAGCTTGAAAAGCCATGGTCAAAGCCAAACAAAACATGCATTGGTCTGTCAGCACTCCCGAGCGCTCTAGAGTGGTCCCGAGCGCTCTAGAGTGGCAGCCCAACTTCAGAAGGGCGCCACAGACACTCCCGAACTCGGTTTTGGGTGTTTTTCGAAGCGTTGGAAAGCTCGTTGAGTCCTCTTTCTAACCCAATTAGTTTCATTCAAAGTTATTTTATATGCCAAAAAGTGTGCCAATTTTACCCTCAGGGTGTCGGGGAAAAAGAACGTTTTGATTTTGAAAAAGTCCAAGAAGCATCGTCCAAGTTTTCCAAGGCCTGTTTTGATTCATTTTCATCATCGGGGAGCCTCGAGGGCGCGAATTAAGGATAATTAATAGGTCCAAATTGGGGGGTCTACAGTTGGCCCTCTTTGGATGGCACTCGGTATCATGTCTGGATACGAGTGACATCCAAAGATTGAGACAGCCCAATTCGAGCCCTACTAAATCCTTAATTCAAAATCAAATGCAAGTAAAGACGCACAAGCATTCGAAGCATGAGGTCGTGCTCTTTCGAGCTGCCTTCGTACCCCGTTTGCAGGGATCAGACCAGCGTAGTTCTTTGGGGCAAATGCAAACATGCAGTCATGCAAGCAAATAATTGACCAGATGCCAAATCTACGGCAGAAGTTGATTGAAAGATGTCCCCCAGGACAGCGCCAAATCTATGGCAAAAAATGATTGAAAGGTGTCCCTCAGGACAGCGCCAAATCTATGGCAGAAAACGATTGAAAGGTGTCCCTCAGGACAGCGCCAAATTTATGGCAGAAAATGATTGAACGATTGAAAGGTGTCCCCCAGGACAGCGCCAAATCTATGGCAGAAGAGGATTGAAAGGTGTCCCTCAAGGCAGCGCCAAATCTATGGCAGAAGACGATTGAAAGGTGTCCCTCAAGACAGCGCCAAATCTATGGCAGAAAACGATTGAAAGGTGTCCCTCAGGACAGTGCCAAATCTATGGCAGAAAACGATTGAAAGGTGTCCCTCAGGACAGCGCCAAATCTATGGCAGAAAACGATTGAAAGGTGTCCCTCAGGACAGCGCCAAATCTATGGCAGAAAACGATTGAAAGGTGTCCCTCAGGACAGCATCAAATCTATGGCAAAAGAGGATTGAAAGGTGTCCCTCAGGACAGTGCCAAATCTATGGCAGAAAACGATTGAAAAGTGTCCCTCATGACAGCGCGAAATCTATGGCAGAAGAGGATTGAAAGGTGTCCCTCAGGACAGCGCCAAATCTATGGCAGAAAATGATTGGAAGGTGTCCCTCAGGACAGCGCCAAATCTATGGCAGAAAACGATTGAAAGATGTCCCTCAGGACAGCGCCAAATCTATGGCAGAAGAGGATTGAAAGGTGTCCCTCAAGACAGCGCCAAATCTATGGCAGAAAACGATTGAAAGGTGTCCCTCAGGACAGCGCCAAATCTATGGCAGAAAACAATTGAAAGATGTCCCTCAAGACAGCGCCAAATCTATGGTAGAAGACGATTGAAAGGTGTCCCTCAGGACAGCGCTAAATCTATGGCAGAAAACGATTGAAAGGTGTCCCTCAGGACAGCGCCAAATCTATGGCAGAAAAGGATTGAAAGGTGTCCCTCAGGACAGTGCCAAATCTATGGCAGAAAACGAGTGAAAGGTGTCCCTCAAGATAGCGCCAAATCTATGGCAGAAGATGGTTGAATGATGATGTCTCGGAGGACAGTGCCAAATCTATGGCAAAAGATGAATGATGATGTCTCAAAGGACGGTGCCAAATCTATGGCAAAAGATGATTGAATGATGTCCAAGAGGATGATGCCAAATCTATGGCAGAAGACGAGCAGTCGTGTTGACAAATATGATAGATAAAGGCGACCATAAGAGGTCGAGGCTAGAAAGTGAGACCCTTGTTTCGATATTTGACAACAACGATGATTTTTTTATTTATTTATTTGAAAAACAACAAAGGGCATGTCTGAGTACCCTTTCTGCTTTACTGTTTTTAGCCAGCGGGCTGGTATTTTCAGGACCTTGGGATTTGGGATGGAGTTTGTCTTTGGATGGAAATTAGGTTTGAGCTGGATCCAGAGTTTGAGCTGGAGTTGGTTTGAGTTTGACTTTGATCAGAGCTTGAGTTTTGAGCATTCATGCCCCAGTCTTGATGTTGGCTGTATGCTTGCTATGACTGATGACATTGGCCTGATGTGCATGCCCAGTGACAGATCTCAGTTCTGATTCTATTCCTTGATTCCACTGATAGTTTCGGCAACCAGTTTTGTCATGAGTGCAAGCGCGGGTTCTTCCATGTATTGGAATTTCTTTCACGAGTTGGGACCTCAAGATCAATATGACTTGACTAGACAGATGACCTTGTGTGAATTTGGACAAGGCTTAGATGACTCAAAAGACAAGAAAGACCATTTATGAGAAGACTGACTCTCCATGATGACCTTGATTGGACGAGGAGCTTGATTTGACTCGACGAGAAACTTGATTATTTGAGGATTCAAAAAAATGGCAAGCATGCCCCACAATTGACGTTTGAAATTGTCATGATAAAATCAAGTTTCGATGATTTTCCCAATTGGGGTTTTGAAATTGTTTTAGTCCCATCAAGTGATGCTCATTCAGGATTTTTCTTGATCTTGTCTTGCCAAAACACGAGGGTTTTTACCATAAACCGCACCCCAGATTGCTGATGACAACCCATGGATTCCGAAAATGCCCCAGCTTGGATTTTGCGGGACAAGATGCCTCGCCCCTCGTTCTTGTTTTCTCCTATTGTCTAGGATTTTTGTTATCAAGTTGCGTTTTTCAATCTGAAAGGGCTTTTTTCGGGTTCTAACGTGGCCAAGGTTTGGCTTAACAAAGGAAGGAAAATAGGCTCAAAATTTTCATTTTCTTTGGGTTTCGAGAGCTAGCAGCTATCTTGAACATTTTCGTGCCCTTTTTGCTTTTGATGGGCGCCTTCTTTCACTTGATCTGCTTGGCACTTTTGTTGTGCCGATGTGTTTGGTACTTTCATTGATTTTGAGCTTTCCCTGATTTTTCTTCAAAGTTTTGCATCTCATTGTGCCCATGTATTCGGCACTTTCACGCTTTGAATTTTGATGCACTGATGATAACCATGTGTTTGGCACATTTGTCCTCCTCATTTCACCCCAGTGTGGGGGATAGCTGCCTAGCCGGGTTCTTTCCAAGAAATTGATTTAGGCTCAAATGGGGTATCAATGGACATATATCTTCAAGTGTTTGATAAAAGAAAAGAATGTCTTTCTTCATTTTGAATTGCACAACTTGATAACTGGATCCTAGATGCAAGGTAAGAGACTTGTGTGCCCTAACTTTTGCCTAGATCACATTTTGAGGTTTTGATCTAGCGAGCTTGTTCTCGGGCTAAGACGTTTCTTCTTGACGGCGCCAGGGAGTGGTCCCATGAAATTCTTCTTCTTGCAATGGCAAAGTATCTCGTGTTTTGATTCCTCAATTGGTGGTGAAAAACAATTCCAAGTTAAGGGATTATCACAAAACGCGAGTTTATTATCACAATTTCGACACAAAAAGCTTGAGATTGATTTCGAAAGACAGAATGGACTAACGAAAGATTGACACGAAGGATCGTGACCGAATTTTGAGATCGACTTGAATGAATATGACCGGGCCTCAGGATGAGGCTGCCTACGTATCCTTCTTGCAAAGGAATCAGGTCATAACGTAGTTCGGGACTACAAAACTGACTCTCTTTTTGGTTTTTCTTCTTTGACCTCAAACTTGAATTTGAAAACACACAGACACGAAAAGCATAAAAGACTCGAGGTACAAACTGACTCAAAATTGAAAAAGACTCGACTTGAAACTTAAAAACTTCCCCACCTTATGACGAATTCCATTCATGGATCATTCACCATTCTTCTCCAAATCTGAGGTCCGGCACTGGGATGGTATTTGCAGGGTTAGATGGTAGGTTGGTGTAGCCATGCAGTGTGCTGCTGCTGTCGGGGTCCTCATTTTTTGTCTCTGGGGAGGAATCAGCATCTTCAAGGATGCCCAACTGAATGGCCTCTTCGACGGCCAGGCCTGTTTCGAAGAATGTCTTGAAATCGGAAGAGGCTTGAGCTAGGATCATGTGCTTAGCAAGTGCGGGCTGGAGATTTCGGACAATCATCCGAATTTGCTCTTTCTCAGAGGGTTTCTCCTTCATCTGAACAGCCTTTGCTCTCCATCTTCGGACAAAATCCATAAAAGACTCATTCGGTTCCATCTTTGTTGATTCCAACTCTCGGATGGTGACCTCAAGTTGGATGTTGTAGTCGAACTGGGCCACGAAAGCTTCATAGATGTCCTCCCAGGATCTCTTCTTCGTCGTTTCCAGGGCAGTGAACCAGTGCAGGGCATGCCCAACCAGTGTTTGAGCGAACATTTGGGCCATGGCGCCTTTCTCCACACCCCACATGGAAAGTGCCCCAATGTAGCCGATCAGGTGTGCTTTCGGGTCACCGGTTCCGTCGAACTTAGCAAAGTCGATTGGCTTGAATTTCTTGGGTAGTCTGGCATTTGGGCAGAGGCAGAGTTCGTCGATGTCGAAACCAATTGAGGTTATTCTTTCACTTCTGGCTAAGGACTGCTCAAGTTGGGCCAATTTGGCTTTGATGGCAGCCATTTCTGGGCTTTGGGGGTTTGGTTTAGGGGGTGGTTCATGGTTATTTTCAAGGGGTGTTTCTGGATTTTGAGGAGGTGGAAGTGGTCTGGCAACCCCGGTTATCATGAGCATCAACTGGGTAATCTGGTTGTCTGTTCGCTCACCCATCTGTCGGATGGAAGTTCGGATTTGATCCAATTCATTCAGATTCCCTGTTGACTGTTCCCCGTTCGAATACTCCCCATTCAAAATTTCCACCGTTTGTTCCATATCTTCCCCGCAAATTCTGGGTTTATGAGGGTATGGCTTTGTTGTAGGATGGATGGCCCAGTGTTGACAGTAAATTAAGAAGCGAACTCAGAATGTGCCCCTCACTACAACAAATTCTAGTTCTTGCTACAAAATTCTTTTTGACAAAATTTATTTTGTCACAATAAGTTCACTTGTTGTGACGAAATATAATTTTGTAGCATCAAGTTGCTGACAGTGGAGTTGTTGTGACAAAATCAATTTTGTTACGATATTTTGTCACAATAAGAATGGCGGGAAAGTTTCCCGCCGGCTGAAATTGGATGTTGTCACGAAATATTTTTGTAACGAGAAGTGTGTCACAATAAAGGCATGTTTCGGATATACCATGACAAAATTGTTTGTCACAACATTAAATTATTATTGCTACAATTCGTTTTGTTGCAAAAGATTTGGGATTGTACATATAGTGACAAAAAAAATTTCCTTGCTATTGCTATAAGTACTTGGGACAAAATTATTTGTCACAAGAGATTTGGTTGTTGTGACAAAATTTCATGTGTGGCAACAAAGATACAAGGGAGAGCTGTGGTGACGATACTAATTTCGTCACAATAGTTGGTCACAATAGTTTGTCTTGCTACCAAATATTTTTGTCACCATAAATTTGTGGCAATAAAATTTTATTTAAATTAAGGTTGCAAAATAATTGGTCACAACAATGAATTAACATTACTGCAAAATATTTTGTGACAAAATCGTCATGATTGGACACATTTAGATTTACAAGCAATACACCGTTATAGTTACGCCCGATCCAAGGGCAAGGCCTGAGAGGCCTAGTCTTGGGGCCTCAGATTTTGGCCCCAAAAGAGGGCCCGCCCGTTAAAGGATGTTATATATATTACTTGTTTGCAATACAAATTGTATAAGCTTCCTTGCTTCATTGGTAAAATGAGGATTGATTGCACACTTTGGCTGGGTTTGATTCCCACTCTAGACATTCTTTTAAATTTTTATTTGGCAAAAGATATGTTTGTGGAAAAATTTGTGGCTAATAAGATTTGAACTTGTGTCTAATAGATCACAAGCGAACACCCAAACAACTGAACAAAAGCATATTACTTGTGAAATGTTGTCTAGTATATTTATATATTTATATATAGAAATTATCTCTTATTATTGTTTAGTTGTAAAAAATTTAAGACCCTACTTAATAAATTGGCCTAGGTCCCCCAAATACCTTGGGTCGATCCTGCTTATAGTGCCCCACCCAAGACCTTTGTTTGCGATGTCAACCATTTATCTTCTACATTTTAGAGAATAGTTCTTTGCACAAACAACAAAAAGTAATCACACACCACCAAGTATTTAATTTTATTGTGACACAAATATTTGATATGAATGTGTGGACATAACATACAGATAATTAATATGTGAAACTTAAAGAGTAGTGTATGAGGTATTTGATTATATGAATCCATGGTGTACACTACAACATACTAGGGATGTGTTGTGACTATTTTTTTTTTTTGGCAACCAATAGATATTAGTCTCTAGAAATTTACATTTTGCAATCAGAACCGTCTATCTGTTACATAATATAAATTAGATAATTCGTTGAAATGATGAGGGTAATTGGGTATAGTTAGACACTTGATCGGACAGAAAATATGACTTTATTTATAAATTTTGAATCTAGATGAAGGAGCTTTCTGAACCCAATTGAGTCATAAATTTACGTGAATGATTTAATCGACAAGCACAAGGAAATCAACGGTATCGATCGTCATGGTTGTGTCACAGTGGCGTGGCTACTACACATTAAACTACATTGGATGACTTAGTTTACTACCATTAAATTGAACGTATAGATTCCAAAGGTCATTGCTGAGTCTATTCTTATAATAGGTGATCTAAACCATTAGAATTTCTTATCTTACCAATTCCATCAGTGGTACCTAAACTGAAGATCATCAGAAATTGACAACCATGTGATCAGAGGACGTTCAATGCGTCCGATGTTATTCAAGTCATGTAATGCACCACTTGATCACCGCCCAAGGTATTTCTTCGCAATCGGAACCGTCTATCTTTTGAATCTTGTAGAGGAGATCATTCATACCAATAATGAAGTTTATCGGACACCCGTAACACCTCATTGGAATAGTTTAGTCGTGCAAACTAATTAGACTCATATTTTTTCTATATAAAAGTGTTTCAATGAGGTAGTTGCAGTTATCCAACGGAACTGATTTTTTACAAGTCCACTCAAAAAAATATTTAAAAGTTAATGAACGCTTTGGATCACTTGTGCGGGACTTTTTAAAGGTGGGCCCCGTATTTCGGTCGGAACACAGCGGTACCATTGTGTTTGTACTGACAGATTTTTTTGGATCAATAAAACCTTAATTTTGAGGAATTTTTCAGTGCTGAGCAGGTATTGCTCGTGTGGCACCCACTCGGCGCATCCGAGCCGTCCAATACACTTTTGGACGGCTCGGATTAAAATCATCTCTCTCCTCTCATTCCAACACTTTCTCTCTCTTTTTCTCTCTCCAAATCTGAGCCTTTTAAAAATAAAATGGACGGTTTGGATGCGCGGGCAGGCACCACGTGGTTCTTGCTCGGCACTGAAAATTTTTCCCTTAATTTCAGATTTTCCCGATGAAAATTGAACGCTATAAGCTACGCTACATAATTTCGCGGTTAAGGAGTCGGGGATTTTTGCTCTGTTGGTTCTCCTACACCGACTAAAATTCTTCACGCTGAAGGATTAAGCAATTTTTTCTCTGTCGGTTCTCCTGTCACCCACGATTCCTTTAAATTCGTTCTTAACACACCTCTTCAGTCTACGGTTTTGAAGCTTCAGCGGATTTTGGTGGAAGAAGTTTTGATTGAGAGGAGTTTTCATCTCAAGGTAATCATATTCTCCCTCCTATCACCCACGATTCCCTTTAATTCATTCTTAACACACCTCTTCAATCTAGGGTTTTGAAGCTTCGGCTGATTTAAGAGACAAGTTTTGCTTGAGAGGAGTTTTCATCTCAAGGTAAATCATATTCTCCATAATCTTCACATCTAATAGATATGTTTGCTCCTATTTATGGGTTTGACTGTCTCAATAAGGGAATCTGTGTTTCCTTTTCTTACTTTTTTTTTTTGTGCGTGAATAATTGATCTCATATTTGCTTCCTACTTGGTTTGCTTTGTTCAATTCATTGGGCATTATAGTTTGGTCTTGCTTCTGGAAGTAGTAGAATTGTATTGTTTGCTGCAATCCCAAAGAGACGGGTGAAATCGTTTTTAGGTGCACTGAATTTTGATCTTGTTCTAGGAAATAGTGGAGTCCTAGTGGCTTTGATATAATTCTTATAAATTCTTATTTTAATTGCTCCAGGAAACGTGTCCCCTAATAGGACGTGTCATGTGTCCGTGTCCGTAATACATAGTTTATGGCAAATCCATTATTGGTTTGGGTTTTATCTTAGTAAATCATAATTGAAGGTTTGTCTTATTGATTCAAATTTGGGGCTTTTCCTAATCTGTTCTCTCCCTCAGTAACAAATTGGTGCCTGACCAAGGCCCATCTAATATAAGTAAGACCCTATACTAACCTGAACTAGGTCACTTTTAGAACATGAATTCGACAACAGGTTTGTATGTGCAGAGAGGTGAAAGCCACATGTTTGATCAAATGCCTATTTGATTTGCCATTTTCATTGGCAGGAATGAAAGTAGGTGGTGCATGATTTCGTCCGGTAGTACCATAAATATTTGAAGTACTTAAACATCATTCAAAGTGGGTTGTGTTTTTCGATTTCCTTTTGATATTTGAGTACTCTGATTCTAAAAAATTTGGGGTCCAATCTGAACATACCCTAAATTTAGAATAGACCCTCTAAAGTTTCTTTAAGATATGTATATGTAGTTTTAAACCTCTCACTATTGGTGAGAGTAACACACTGTGATACTCTCTTTCGCCCAAAAAAAAGGCGTTAGTTTAAGCAAAGGTAAATTCTGTAAACTTCTTTCATTACAAAATTAAAAGGGAGAGCCTATAAAGGGAAGGTGATCGGTAAAGTAGGAAAAAGATAGAATCTACATACCTTTTAGTAGAAATCCTTGCATCAGAGTGTTAGAACATGATTGTCAGTCATGAGTAATTTTTCTCAGAAGGGTTTTGTCAGTGGGTTGAGGAAGGAAACTATATTTTCTGTGTAGGTGGAGCAGTTACCACAACATGTATTGTTGAGTGTTTGGCTTAATTTGCCACTAGAGGCCAGGGTACACGCGATGCGTGCGCAAATCAAATTTGCTTATTTTGTCAAAGTTTATCCATATTTTGTCAAAATCCAACTTGGACACGCATCACGTGTGGCCCAGCCGGCCAAAGTTAGCAATAAACTAAATCTGTTGGTAGGAGAATAAGAAAAACATCTATGGGTACAAACACCGACAACGAAAGACCAAATTACTACTAACATTCTTTGGCTTTTGACTTCAGACAATGCCCAAATTCCTAATCTTTCTATTTCTTGGAATCATTCAAAACTACTCTCTCATAAAAAAAGTACATAAAATTTTGAAACAACTCTGTCATATAAAACTACTGTAAGGAAAAAACTCTTTCTACTTTATTGCTAATCTTTCTACTTTTTTGACTCATTGAATCTGTGTAATGTGGGGAAATAGCAATGGTGAATTAAGTAAATTGCATTCATATAGGAAACACGGAAGAGGACAAAACATACCTTCTTGATTGTGTGCGAGGTTAGATTATTTGTTGGAGTTACTAGATGGGGAAAGTGATGAAGCTTTTCGCATCCATGGATCATTTAGGAAATAAGGACAAACAACTGGTAGATTTGTGTAACTGGAAGTCTTTTATGATCGTGGGGTAGTGTTATGATTTTTTACTATTCTGCCGTTACAGTTATTAGATGCAGAAGGTTTGTAATTAAAATGTAAAATCTTTTTCTTTTTGTGTGTGTGGCAATTTGGGAAGAGCAAAATGTGAGTCAGCTGCAAAGAGGAGTCCACACCAAAAGTTGCACTCCCTTTATAAGATAGAATAGATTTTCGCCCTTTCGATTATAGAATGTTAAGGGTAATTCAAGTGGGTAATTAGGGAAAGTTAAAATTTGACACAATGACACTTTTTTGTCTACACCAAACATGTGCTCCCCTTTATATATTAGAATAGATTTTTGACTTTTGAGATGCCAAATCAGCAAACTTTTTTCCTATTGAAAAGGAACTAAAAGTACTAGACTGGTAGAATAAAAAAAAAAAGTACTGATGATGGCCAATGGGAAAAAAAATCCAAATCCGCTTTTGTTGTGGCAATAAGGCACCCACATGCTTAAATGGTTACCTTGTGAGACATACGATAGTTTGTAAAACCCCTAAAAAGTAGTTAAGTGAGTGCCATGCTTTGAATCTTGCATAGTAGTTAGTGATTATTTCCTATCTAGTCAAATAGATTGACCCGTTGGAGTTTTTTCTATTGGATACTAGCATTTATGCACTAGTTTATTATTTATGTTTCTCCACTTTCCCTCATTGGACTTAGATTTGTGTTTAGAATTGTACCCCAAGTTCATGGCCAATGGCTTAGTGTATAAATTATTATATTCGTTTTGTTGGTAATAAGGATCGATCATGGACAAAAGTTGGATGCAACTTAAGGACAGATGGTGTTCAACATACGTTGAAGGGGTGAGAGATTTTCTGCAAATTGCAAACAATTATGCTAGTCAGGGTGGCAAAATCCGATGTCCATGTAAAAATTGCAACAATGTGTACATTAGACAACTATATGAAGTTAAGCAACATTTGTTTTTGCATGGTATTTTGGAGGATTACTCTCCATGGATACATCATGGTGAACCTTCACAGTCGTGTGATCAGAATGAAGCTAATGAATTATGTGAAGAGGATGGGAGAGGTGACCAGGATGAGAACCCGTATAATGATGTTCACGAAATGTTAGATGAGTTACAGACGGGGACATTTGCAAATGCTAGGGCAGCTGAAGGATCAAGCAGTAATCCGCCTAATGTCCCTGAAAGAGAAGTGGACAAATTTGAGAGATTGTTGAGAGATGCAAAGTGTGAGTTGTATCCGGGTTGCGAAAATTACTCTAAATTGTCTTTCCTACTAAAGATGCTTCATTTGAAAACAGCTCATAATTCTTCTAACAAACTGTTCAACGGTAATTTAAAGTTGTTTAAGGATGCTCTTCCAAACGGTGAGACACTTCCAAAATCCTATTATGAGGCAAAGAAGTTAATGAGCGAGCTTGGCCTTGGTTATATCTCCATACATGCATGTCCAAATAACTGTGTCCTATTTTGGAAGGAAAACAAAGATTTGCAACAATGTCCGAATCCGGATTGTGGCGCTTCTAGATGGAAGCATGCTCCAGGTAAGCGTAAAAAGATTCCTCAAAAGGTATTAAGATACCTTCCTTTAAAGCCTAGGCTTCAGAGGTTATTCATGTCCGCAAAAACTGCGCAGGATATGAGGTGGCATAAAGATAAGCGCTTTCAAGAAGAGAATAAAATTAGGCATCCGGCAGACGCTAAGGCATGGCAAGATTTTGACAAAAAGCATGAGTGGTTTGCTCAAGATCCTCGCAATGTGCGCCTTGGGCTTGCAAGTGATGGATTTAATCCATTTGGCAGTATGAGTAACAGTTATAGCATGTGGCCTGTGATTCTTATGCCTTATAACTTGCCTCCTTGGAAATGTATGAAAGAACCATTCTTTATGATGTCGTTGCTTATACCTGGACCAGACTCTCCAGGTAATGATATCGATGTCTATTTACGGCCATTAATCGATGAGCTGAAAGAATTGTGGGAAACTGGAGTCGAGACATATGATGCATATAGTGGTGAGACATTCCAGTTACATGCCGCGGTATTGTGGACTATAAATGACTTTCCTGCTTATGCGATGTTGTCTGGGTGGAGCACCAAGGGGAAATTGGCATGTCCAATTTACAACAAGGATACATGTTCTCTTACACTAAAGAACGGACAAAAGCAATGTTACATGGGCCATCGTCGATTCTTGGATCACAACCATGTTTGGCGGAGAAGTAAAAAGTTTAATGGTAAGCAAGACCATAGGTCAAAACCCGAAATATTGTCAGGGGAGGATGTCCTTAGGCAACTGACCCATTTTTCAAATATAATATTTGGGAAGCCACCTAATAAGAAGAAGCGAAAGCGTACAGAACAAGAGTTGAATTGGACAAAGAGAAGTATATTTTTTGAATTGCCATATTGGAGCACTCTTATGTTGAGGCATAATCTAGATGTCATGCACATTGAGAAGAACATAATGGAGATATTGCTAGGGACATTGTTGGATATAGAGGGCAAGACTAAAGATTCAGTGAAGGCTCGCTTGGATTTAGAGTTAATGGGTATAAGAAAGGAACTGCATCTACAACGAGCTGGTGATAGGTTTTTGATCCCACCTGCGTGTTACACCTTAGTTTTGCCAGAAAGAAGAAGATTTTGTGAATGGTTGACCTCTGTTAAGCTTCCGGATGGGTATGCATCAAATTTGTCTCGTTGTGTAAATGCTACCACCTGTAAGATATCAGGGATGAAGAGCCATGATTATCATGTATTCCTACAAAGGTTACTTCCAATTGCAGCACATGGGTTTTTACGAAAAGATGTGCACACTGTTTTATCTGAGTTGAGCTATTTTTTTAAACAGCTATGTTCAAAAACAGTGGATAAAGTTGTCTTGAAACAATTGAAAGAAGATATTGCCTTAATATTATGCAAGCTTGAGATGATATATCCGCCATCATTTTTTGTTGTTATGGTCCACTTGGCAATTCATTTGCCTCATGAGGTGGAATTAGGAGGTCCAGTTCAGTATCGGTGGATGTACCCCGATGAAAGGTAATTTATTATAATTTTTTTTAGTTTTTCAATATAATTATATTCTTGAAAGACCTTTAACAAAATAGTTTACTCACATTTGGATACTATATGCAATAGGTTCTTGGGCACCCTTAAGAGATTTGTGCGTAATCCAGCCCGCCCAGAAGGTTCAATTGTTGAAGCATACACAGATAAAGAATGCATGACATTTTGTTCTATGTACTTGCGTGGTATTGAGACAAGATTCAACCAGCAAGAAAGAAATTACGATGGATGTCAAGCAGAGTTAGGTGGTGAGTTTTCAGTTTTCACACAAAAGGCAAGACCTCTAGGAGCTTCAACCTACGATATGTTGTCAACATCTGATTTTAAAAAGGTTCAGTGGTATGTGCTGAATAATTGTCGGGAAATAGATGCTCATTTAACGTAAGTTTTCTTCAACTAATGGTTTAGGAGAGAGATAGTATAAATATATTTTTTGAGGTAATTTTATAAACACAAATTTCTATTAATGTGATCTTTGTACCTATATTTAGTGCACACGGGGAGGAGCTTGAAAGAGAGAGCCATATTAATGTACAACAGAGGCACGAACAAAATTTTGCTTCTTGGTTTGGAAAACGTGTACGCCATTACGATTATTTATGTTTATGTTTGATTCAATCACTTATGTAAGGACAACTATTTATTCCTTCTTTTTTTTTCCTCCTGTTGACATACTAGGTTGCACACATGCGTGAGATTGGTTCTCTTGGATCAACAAATAAACTCTATGTACTAGGGTTAGGTCCTGATCGTCGAATCACAAGATACACGGGTATAGTTGTAAATGGAGTTAGGTTTCAAACCAAAGAACGTGACAGATGTCGACGTACGCAAAATAGTGGTATTTTTGTTAAAGGAGAGGAAACTGAATATTATGGTGTATTAGTTGATATTATTGAGCTACAATACTGCCATGGAAATCGAGTTTTTCTATTCAAGTGTGATTGGTGGGACACTGGCAACAAAAAGACTGGAATAAAGAAAGATGGTCACTTGACAAGTGTCAATATATCCCGCAAATGGTATAAAGATGACACTTTTGTGCTAGCGACTCAAGCAGAACAAGTCTTCTATATCAATGACATAAAGAATGGCGGTACATGGCAAGTAGTGCAAAAGACATGCCCTAGAAACTTGTTTGATGTTTCAGAGAAAGAAGAAAAAGAAGATGGTGGTGACGATGCTGAAGTGTTGATTTTCAATGATGAGCCCTATCAACAATTTGTGCCTAACGATCCTAATGAAGTTGAACAAGTTGATGATAGACGTCTGAGCCCGTTGAATCGAACAGACGTATACTCAGACCATGTTGATGCCGATGTCGTACTTTCAAGGGGAACCTCATCTTTGTTGGTTGATGATTTTATCAACGATGAGGTTGACGAGGAAGATGATACCATGATTGATTACAACAATGACGACTGCAGCGATGAGGAAGATGTCGAGGATAGTGATAATGATAGTGATGACGATAGCGATGATGATACTTATTAATAGAAGATAGCATGATATGACTTAATTTTGATAATTTTTTTGACATTTAGTTTTGTGATATTTGGAGTTGATTGTTTATTTTAGAAACTTATTTGCTTAGCAATTATTCAATGGTTATATTAGATGAAATTAGTAGGTTGAAGAACATAGGTAAGCAATCAAATTTATGTTCAATAAATGGTGAGATTTTAGTCAATGAATGCTATTAGTTTTGGTGTCAACGCAAGACATCCACAAGCTGCTATATATATATATATGTATGTATGTCATGATGTTATGGATCTTGTTATGGATTGTGATATGTAACTTCTCTCTTACGTCTCCTGTGTGGATGAATATTCTTGGAACTCATGAAGCTACTGATGTAATTCTCAATGTTTTGTACTTATTGGTAATGTGAACAGATATTAATTTGCGTATTGTCGCTATTATTTTCTTTCTCTATATTACAATCTACGTTGATTTATAGAATAGTTGCACAACATGTCCAAAAGCGGGAAACAGTTCCTGAAACCAGGCTTCCTAGCAAATCAGAAGCAAACTGATTATGAGAAGAAAAGAAACAAGAAAGTCAAGACGAGTGATAGGAGGCTGAAAGATACTGGGTTCAAGCATAATACAACTTCATTTCGCGGTTCGGTCCATTCTAATGGGAATGGAAAACGAATAAGGGCTGATAAGGGCCATAGGGCTGATGTCGAGGATCGTGATTATAACCCATCTGATGGTGAGGATGATGGTGAGGATGACAATGATGATGACTCTGTTGACTCTTTTGAGGAGGTACTATGTGGCTAATTTATTATGTTATCCTTGTTTTTATCATGCGTTATGTGATATTCCCCTCAAAAGATATGAGAGATTATGAAGTGTAAAGGTTCTATGTCTACAGATTACTATATCAAGCGTGATGACTAAATGGCTTATTAGAATACACTTTGGAAAATTGTAATTAAGAGATTATTTAGGTTAACATGGAAAGTTTTGGTGGTATACATTTCAAGAATGAGGTGAGGAACAAAAAAATTAGAAAATGTTGCTCGAAGAGAGGTGGGGATTTTGTTCAAGCACTAATAATTCTTTAGGTTTTATTCAGTTGGGTATCATCAGAGCTTAATTTGGGTGGATGGGGTGTTACACTTTATCATTTTCTACTTAATTTTTTTTTGGCAAAGTATCTTCTTGTAGTTATTCTTCATGCATGTTTTTGCATTGTCTCTTGTTATTTTAGGCTTTAGAGTTACCTGAGAAGCAGCCTAGAATATCGGATATCCAGCGAACCCCTTCTAGAAACCAACATGAGGCAATCCCCATTGCTGATAAGGTGACTCGATCGACACCAAATCCAGATGCGGTTACCGAACCCCCACTAACTCTTGATGCTGAGCCGCAGATTGAGCCAGCCCCTGTTGTTAAAAGAGGTCGTGGTGTCGCACGAGGTTTTGAGGTTAAAAGGCGGTTCAAGACCGGAGGGAAGATAAAAGGAGTTATTTTCGATGAAGATAAATGGTTACCCGTGGGACCTGCAGAAAAAATATTCAAAATGGAGATAGGCATCCTCACTCGCTTACTTGCCCCACTTCATGTGTTCTATTGGAAGCGCGTGACTGCTGCTCAAAAAGCACCCCTTTTTGAACGCCTTGAGGTAACTTAATTCTTATGAAACTAGCACTTTTTTCCCTATTTACTGTTTACTTATGCACTTAATTGGGTTAAGGCTTGACATCACTTTATGGAATATTCAGTTGAAGATTTTAGTAGACGTATTTAAAGTACTATAAAATGCAAGGCTCCTAGAAATATTCATTCAGTCAATGAACGTAATCAAGATAATTGGAACTTCCACTTCACAAAACATCTACGAGACTGGGAAAAAGAGCAACTCCTATTCCTTGTCCAGTTTTCCATGTCCCTCTGAGTTTTTTTTATGTCTAGTCTGTGTTTCCTTCTTGTGTCTAGTTTTTTTTGTGTCTCGTATGTGTAAAGGAAATGAGTTTTCTGATGTTTTGCTAGAATATCCGGAATAGAAGATTCCTCTTGACAACTCCTAAGCTTTTGGAGGGCTAAGAGGACAGTGGAGATCTAAAAGGCTTGGTTAAGAGGTCAAGATGCTGCTGATTTATCTCGAGGTTAGTCTGATGTTTTGCTGCTGCGTCGGTCTCTCTTTTCAACTCCTAGCTGTGGGAGGGCTAAGAGTTTCTCTTTTTCTCTTTTCAACTTCCAACTATGGCGAGGGCTAAGAGACAAACTGGATATGCAACTAGATTTGAATGACTGGGTATTGATATTCGAGTATAATTACCTCTGATGAAAATGTTGTGCTCTGCTACTATCGGATCAGAACTGAATGTTGTTCTAAATTGCTCATTTATTTGTTGTTTTGCCTTGTTCTGAATGTTGTTTGTTCACGGAGATTTATGGGATCAGTTTGGTTTGAATTGCTCTTTCAACTCCAATGATTTGGAGGGCTAAGAGCTTGCATCCTTATTTGGTCACCCTATTATGGTGATATCTGATAATGTTTAGGCCCAGTATGAGGATATTTTTCTGCTTCTGGATGATCACAACTGAGTTTGGGATGAGGCCCTGCAGGGATTTTCCGCCCTAATAGGTTTGGTACTGCAGTTTTGTGTTTAATGGAGTGGAATACTGATTGATGCATAAGTTGTGAAAGAGTATATCAAATGGGGGTCATGTGGCTAGAACTGCTTATCTGAGTTTTTGATGTTGTTTTAATGTGCTGAACCTGCGGCTGAATTTCAATGCTGATGAGGGATATGGTTATTGCTCCATGTGTTTCCTTGTTACTGGTGATGTTACTCTTGAGTATGAAGCTGATTTTGATCTTAAGAATACAATCCTTCTGTTCTGTTATTGGGCCATGGATATTACTTGTCATGGATTAAAGATTCAGCTGATTGTTGGTTTCATGTGAGGTCGTGATTAAAGACTCACAAATTTGGCTATTTCTGTGCACCTTTTTGGAGGCTTTGTTTTGGGCACTCTCTTTTGATTACTATGGAAAGTCTTGAGCTTGATCTATAAGTATCTCAATCATTTTTTCTGTATAGCCTTACTACATGTTAATTATTTAAAACTTTTAAGCTATGTATGGATTGTTGTTAAGCATTCAAATTGGTGTTCTTTTAATTAGGTTACAAATACTGCAACTTTGTGAGTACATTTCTACCTTTGCAGAGTGAATTTGATGTGAAGTTTGAGGACCCACATACAAGAACTGTGGTTGATAAGATAATGGCAATGCGTTTTAGGCAGTTCAAGCATCGTTGCCATTTGCACTACAAGAAGTTTAGCCCTGAGGAGGCACCTCAACATCCACCAGTAAATGTTGAGCCTGTTGATTGGATTCCTTTGTGCGAGCATTTCAAGACTGATGAGTTTAAGGTTTGATTTATCCTTTCCTTTATTGTAGAATCCCAACTGTATATCTCATGTAATATTGTCCAATTGTTAAATAATTACAGAAACAAAGTAAAGCTGGCACAGAGAATAGGGGGGAATTGGAAGTGAATCACACGTCAGGTTCAAAGTCTTTCATACAACGGCTATATGAAATGGTATGATTACTAAGATCGTCTCTATTACGTTCACGACTCCTTACTTCTTTAACTTCTACTTTTGTTGTACTTAATCATAATTGCTTCGTATGCTATAATGTCTAAACAAAAAATAGGAAAACTCAGAGTCAGGAGAAGACTTAGTGACGCGAGAAGAGCCTAGCCAATTGAATCTTTATAAAGTGACTCACCTAAAGAAAGATGGTACATGGGTCCACCCACAAGCTGCTGAGAACCATGTAAGTAGTTATAAGTATTTATTTCTTTTAGTACATTTAGTAACGTATATACGAATTTTTTACGTCATCAAAACCTTGTAATTGCAGAAGAATATGGAAATCCTAAAAAATCAACCACTACAGGAAGGCGGTAATAAGAAAACAGAGGATGAGGTTCGTGAGGACGTTCTTAAAACAAAGATTGGTTATGCCCGTGGTCTTGGCTATGGCGTGAAGCCTAGTAAATCTACTTCAAGAGGAGCATCGGCTTGATTGCTGGCACAACAGCTTGACGAGGCTAGTAGGCGTGCTGACGCATCTGACAAGCGTGCTGAGGAATCCGAAAGGCGGGCTGAAGAATGTCAGGAGGAGTTACAAGCTTAAAGAAGCACAATTACAAAGTTAGAGGAATCACAGCTAGAGCTCCAACAGGCCTTCAAGACATTCGTTGCACGATTTGGTGGAAGAAGCCCATAGGTAACTACTTTTTGAGGTTTTATTCTGAAACTTTGGACTAGCTGACGAATCTGAACAACTCTATATCAAAAGCATTGCACAATGCCTTAAATTGTTTTGTTCATTGTCTACAACAAAAATGGTCCTCTTGGCCAAGTATATAAATTGTCGGCGATCAGTTCAAGTTATACTAATATTTAAGTCAAATTAGTGCACCATCATGTATGATAGTGTAGCTTGATAGACATTATTGAGCCAATTTCCATACAAGTTAAACTTTTGAGACCGTTCCTAATAAAAGAGAAAGGATGGAGTTTAAGTTTCAAGGAGATTACCTTATCATAGCACTGATCTCCAATTCCACATAACCTCCAAGGTCCATTGCTTTCTTGGTAGGATGGATATCTGATCTCTCCACAAGGCCCATCGCCACTTGAATTTCTTTCATTAAAAACATTATTAGAGTTTTTGAAGGCTAAAATATGCTATCTTGAAATCTTAGCCCTGGTTTTAAGATTGGCATAGGTCCACCAAATGGAATAGTATGCTGACTCATGGGAGTTTTTAAATGGGTACTTTGTGAGAAAATTCAATGACGTACAATCCAATGGAACATAATCCCAAAGATTTCGATTGTAGGACTTTTCTACATGCTTATGTGGTATTCATTATTGGTGATGCTGCTAAGTTACGAAGTTAGCTTAATGGTTTGGTTCAAAATTGAGCTCGTAAGTGAATATGCTAGTTTGCTTTGTTGCTACGAATGTCATATGTTATGCTTTGGACACATTTGCAATAAGTGCTGTTTTTTTATTACTGCCTCCCACATCCATCACCAACCATGTTGTTGTTGCTCTTCTTCTTCATTCTTTGCTACAGCTTCTCAAGTTTGCTATCAATCAAGTTAAATAGGCCATGTGCAATTCATAATTTGCTAAGATGCTAATTCATTGTCTAGCTTTGATGTATTTTGGTTGTCTACCAGTACTAGCCATTTGATTTGGTGAACTTGGCTCACTCACTAAATCAAGAAACTTAAGGCACAACAAGTTCATCAGTCGCCTCCACTCTACTGGAACTAGCCTTCGGCATTGTCCCAGTCAACTTCAACGACTACTAGGAACTACTACAATTCAACTCAAACTAAACTATTTCGATAAGACTTTGAACTAAACTGACCCCGTTTGAGTCGTCGAAGGCAAGGCAGCGAGTGAAGGTAGAGGAAGAGAAAAACTATTAGGACGAGTTTTAGTTACAAGCCCTTATAGCGTAACGTAATTAAGCCAACCAACAAGCCAATTGCACAAAGGCCTTAAAAACTATAGTAGCAGCTAGCTCACTAACTGATAGAGATGCTGCTTTTTCTACTCGCCGAGCTCTCTCTTGGGCTGTGAAAGTGGTGCGAGTAACAAAACTGAAGCAGGTAGAAGAAAGCACTGGAAGTCAAAAATCAAGCAATGGGATGGCAAGAGCTCGTCTTGCTGGCCAACAACTAGAGTTTCTGCTAGTATAAAAAGAGGTAGGCTAAACGGAGAGCCGGCTTATATAACATGAAAAGAGCCATGTATTATTTGATTGAATGCAATGGAAGGTAAGGAATGAATTCAAGTCTCTGGCTAGGAGTAGTTAGTCTCATTTTGTCCTTTCCTATGCCACAAAGTATAGCTTTCCCTGACTGCCCCTCGGCAGGAGTGCAAGTACCGATATTCAACTACCTCTTCTGCACCCTCTCCTGGTTCTCCAAATGATTCTGTTTCTCTGGCCACGGCTTCCTTACTTTCTTGGCCTTTTTCTCTTTTAGTTTAATCTTTTTGGCATTACTTTTTCGGTATTGATTACTCATCAACTCACTATTTCTCTTTCCATGTACTCTTCTTTTATATTCTATATATTTTCTTTTACCGATCAAATAAAGAAAATATTCTTAACTAATTCAAGATTTATTCTTACTATTGCAGGTGGTTGAAAATTTTGAAGGGATGGCTACATGTTCAAACCCATTTGCAAATGATTCAAATCCTTATGTTATATAGATTTGGTGTCTTAGGTTTTGATTCGAAACAATATTTCTTTTAGTTGCTAAAAGGCAATGTCGTATTGTTTATGATTGAGACAAATGACTGTCATAGCTTGCTTTGCTTGTGATCTCTTTTTTTGCAAATGTTTTCTTAGGAAATACTTGTTTAACATGGTTAATTTGTGTTTGGTTAATGAAAGTTAGTGGAATTGTCAACTGCGTAAGGTTTATGCTTTTGAATCAGTTGTGGATTTGTGATAGTTACAAAATTGGCACTTGATTTCAGTAAAATTTTGTCACAATAGCACGTCTCCTCCAAACTAATAATTGGATTGTGGTGACAAGGCGATTTTGTTGCAAGAAAGTAACCAATTGTGACAAAATCACTTCATTCCAATTGCTCCTCTTATTGTGACGAAATATCTTGTATAGTTTTGTTGTGGCAAACTAAATTTTTTTGTCACAAATTGTGTCTGGACAAATATTTTTGTGACAAAATTGTGCTTCTGGTGATGAAATTAATAATGATGTTGTGACGACATAATTGTCACTATTGTTTTATTTTTGTGATGAATGAGTTTTTTGTCACCACAAGCTTATAATGACAAAATTACCTTACCAATAGTAACAAAATTTTTTTGCCTCAACAATTTTCTAAGGACAAAGTTTGAGTTTTTGCCACAAAATTATTTGTCATCATAAGATTTTTATACCCTACAAAAATAACTTATTGTGACAAATGTCAGCCTAGTGGTGACAAAAGAATTTCATATTACGACAAAATATTTTGTCACTACTACTAAAACTTTTTTTGACAAACTCTTGTGGTCACCATAACTTTTGGTTTCTTGCGACGGGTTGGAAAGTTTGTCACAACAAACTTATTACTACGGGCTTGTTGTGACAAAATGGCGACAAAACTATTTTGTCATTGCAACAATGTTGTGACGAAAAACTAACAAGTAGTGACAAAATATTTTGTAGCAAAATCTAGAATTTGTTGTAGTGCCTGTTGTGATTTATTGAAAAAAAAACGTGTATGAATAAAAGAATTGTTATTCACGTGTTGTCATCGTCGACTCAAGGGATCAAACTTTACAGATAGTTCCAACAGTCACGGGTAGGTCGATGTCAGGCAGGTTAAATTCCATACGTTGGGAATCAGAGCCAATCTCCTTATCTAAGACCATCCGAGACAGAGCAATAAGACTGCTGGAAGATGCACTGAATTAGAGGGAGCCGTTCGGGCACGGCGAACACCGGAGGTATCTCAAACTCCGCGGATTTATGGTCTCCTAGACCCAAGAAATGACAACCTATGAAGGATTGCCGTAGTCCTCAGAGATTCTTTTGAATGTGTATCCTTTGATTAGGAATAACAAGACTTGGGAGATATCAAGACAAATTAAGTCTTCGACATTTTTCACCAGAAATTTCTGTTTTAGTTTCAAAAACCGTTTGGCGTAAATGACATGATACCGTAACTGGAGTGGCGTCTGTGGCATGGTGCCATTAGCCTAAGCGGTGTAAGTGACTTCGCACTATAACCTGGGTTGTGTGGGTATCACGACATTGTAGCCTAATTGTTTCGTTAATCTTCATTGAATCCATGATTGAAAAATGTATTGAAGACTTAATGAATTTCGATATCCCTAAAACCCCATCGTTCCAAGGACTAATTAATTCCAACAACGTGCCTTTAAAAAGCACGACTCTTCATCGGTCCAGGCAATCCTAAACAAGCCGCGCGAGCGAGTCTAAGAGTTCTATACGGGACACGAAAGTAAGCAGAAGATGCATGGTGCGATGTGCAAGCGGGATAAGATTACGGTCTTTCGAAGGTTGCCTCATTCCTCATAATTTCTTTTAAGGTGTATCCTTTGTTTAGAACGACAGGTTCTAAGAGATGTCAAAATGAACTAAGTATTCGACTAGTCCTCATTCGAAATTTCAATTTTGAACTTGGAATAGCTTAGTATAGACGACGTGAAACCACAACCAGAGTGGTGTCAGTGGCATGGTGCCATTAGCCAAAGTGGTGTAAGTAAAGTGACATCACGGCGTCGTTTCCTGTTATTCCTTATTCTCTGTTGAATTTTCGATTAGGCATTAGTCAAGGACTTAGCATATTTCGATTTCCCAAAGTCTCATTGTTCTAAGGACTCATGTAGCTTAGACAACGTACACTAGAGTGCACGACTCTTCAACGGGTCTCGCCAACCTTCTACAGACCGCGCAAGCAAGTCTAAGAAGCACAGGACTTGAAATTGAATAGATCGACAGCATGATGGCATGACCAGGATGAGATGCAGAAAGCAGTAACATGTAGGCAGGATATAGCACATAGTCCTACTTTGCAGGTCCCTGTCCTAGCTTGGAAGGTTCTAATGCTTTCTATACATATATGAAGGCCGGTTTTTGGTTTAAAGGGGGTTCCCCGGACTAGAGTCAAAGTATACCTCCCATTATTGAGCGTACACCCAACAACGGTACAAACGTCAGGTATGACTCATCATGGTCGAGGGTTGCTGAGCATTCTCAAGTATCAATTAAACGTCCCCAGCAGAGTTGCCACTGTGGGCTACCACAGCCCCGGGTGGATTCGGGGCAGCCCGAAAAGAAACGCCACGCCTTTTAGAATCGATTCGAAAAATTCTGGATTTTTGAAAGATTTTGAAGAGTCGCCACCCGGATTTATGGTTCGCCACCCGAGAAACCGTTTTGATTGAAAATGATTGATTTGAATTGAAAACCAGAGATTTGAAATGGGTTCGGAAGCCACGTTACGAGGGGGGAAGGGTTTTACGGCACCCCCCTCGCCCGATTTGAAATCGGTCTCTACTAAACATTTGTAGGATTTTTCGAAAACATTTTGTTTCATTAAACCAACTAGCAAGTATCCACAGTTATGACACGTAAGGAGTGCATGCATGTGCATATGTACAGAGGTGGTAGAATGGGCATGCATGATATTACGAGATGACTGAAAAATGGAACCCTATCACTGGATTCACTCTCGAGCGTTCGGGAATGGTCCCGAGCGCTTAGGAGTGCTAGAACCCCAATCCTGCAAGTTTTGTTAGTGCTAACAAAATATAATGCTAAACTGTAAACTCAAATAAATTTAAGCATGTTATAGGCTCAACAGAGGTTTTGACAGATTGAGACGGGGCCTCAATCTCTCAAACCATGCATCCCTGCCACTGACAAGATTAGATATGCAACTTTGACAGAGCAAAAAGATACATTCGTGCATGCAGAGAGTCAGGAAATATAGCAAACTGGGGGAAATGGGATGTAATGGCTTGCATGCACTCCCGAGCGCTCGGGATCGGTTCCAAGCGCTTGGGAGTGAGCTGCACACCAGCTTGGTTTCAAACAAGAAATGGCACTGTTTTGACATGCGAACGCCTTTGTTTTAAAGAAAATCATCTTTTAAGTTTAAAGAAACCTTATTCTTGCATGAAAATTTGTGAGAGATGTTTCTGTCTTGGGAAAAATTGATTTCTTGTGCATGCATGTCAAGATGAAATCATTTTACTGAAGAATGCAACTCACCCCCAGCCTGTTGTGTGCCAAAGTGCCATGCATGGGGTGGAAAGCTTGATCCCGGCGCTGGAGCACTCTCGGCGCCGAGTGTTTCCAGTAGGGGTTTTAAGAAAACATTTTTTTTCGTGCACCCATTGCTCTTGTTGTTAAACTTGAGATCAAAGGAACTCACGACCAGTATGAAGAACTGGTATGAGCCCTTGAACCCCCTCAGAAAACAGAAAGGCTTGAAAAGCCTTGTATTATACCTTTTTCTTGTTGCTTGGACTATGCTTCTTGGACTGATTTGGATGCTTGAAAATGCTTAGAAAACAGTAGGAAAATGGAGTAGATGAACTAGAGATTTGAGGCTCTTGAATCACTTGAAGATTGTTTGAAAATTTCCTTTGAAAACACAAGTTTTGGAGAATATTTGAGAGAGGTTTAGAGACTGGTTTTTGGCAGCAGAATGGGGAGGGAGAGAGACTGATTTCGTGCTCTTTTGCATGAGGAATGGAGAGGTATATACAGGGGAGCCAAAATTAGGATTTTAGCTTGAAAATCAAATGAAAATGAAAAGAAAAAATGTTTTGGGGAGGGCAAAAGGCATCATGAGATACTCTGCTGGCTTAGGCAGGCCTGGGATATGCAGGTTTGAACGTTGAACGAGTTGAAAAGCTTGAAAAGCCATGGTCAAAGCCAAACAAAACATGCATTGGTCTGTCAGCACTCCCGAGCGCTCTAGAGTGGTCCCGAGCGCTCTAGAGTGGCTGTCCCGAGCGCTTGGGAGTGTTCCCGAGCCCTCTAGAGTGGCAGCCAAACTTCAGAAGGGCGCCACGGACACTCCCGAACTCGGTTTTGGGTGTTTTTCGAAGCATTGGAAAGCTCGTTGAGTCCTCTTTCTAACCCAATTGGTTTCATTCAAAGTTATTTTATATGCCAAAAAGTGTGTCAATTTTACCCTCAGGGTGTTGGGGAAAAGGAACGTTTTGATTTTGAAAAAGTCCAAGAAGCATCGTCCAAGTTTTCCAAGGCCTATTTTGATTCATTTTCATCATCGGGGAGCCTCGAGGGTGCGAATTAAGGATAATTAATAGGTCCAAATTGGAGTGTCTACAAGTATGTCCAAGCTTCAAAATTTGATCAATGTTTCATAGCAGCTACAGAGGTTGAACAACTCTTACCCCTAGAAATCCCAGTTGATTTGCCTTGCATTTGGAAACAATAAGGATTTACTCATCTTCACTTTGGAACAATCAGATTGGTGGTTACTTTCCATGGCAGTAAAGGCTTACTTGTTACTTCCAGACTTGCTCTGGTAGATACCAGGTTCATACAGTATCAGCACGCATGTATTGCTACAGTCCAAACCACTTTGAATGCTGGAACTGTAATTTTCACCTTTTATCCAAATTTCAACATGCCACTAGTAGATCCTCATCGGCTAACAGCTCTAAAGATTCAAGTTCAAATTGGTGGTGCTTCCCAAATCTCCACCGCTTATGCTGCAACCCTCCATTACCAAATGGCCTACCGTCTTCAAAACCATGCCTTTGAAATGTCATTACCCTTCTCCACAGATGAAGCCCTTTTTCTAACCGTCAACGGATCTCACCAAGCTTCTTGTGTCCATGTTCCATGACAAATTTCTCAACCTGAGCTTCTCAAGCTTCTCCTTGAATCTTGGGTTACAGCTTACGAGAAGAATTAACAAAAGCCAATACCTGTTCAATCCTCAAATCTACTTTTCATCTCAAAACCTGATGGTACAGTAGAAATTTCTTTCCCAAAAGATGCTTCTGCCTCATCTTCCACCCATCCTATTATCTTTCCCTCAAGGATTGATATGTTTGTAAATGGCTTTAGACCAAAACCTCTAATTAAATATTTTCAATCCAGTGGCCTTCCAGTTTTCTATTTCAAAAATCCAGAAACAGGTCATTGTTATTTTGATGCCTGTGAGTGTGATGAGTGTCTAGAAGATAGCCTTCTAGATGATGAGGAAGACTGTAGAGACCTGGAAAATCCTTTATTATTAATATGCTTGTTAAATGTCTAATTGGGAAATTGTGGCTTAATTAGTGGATATTAGAATTGAGGACCGAAGTGAATGAATAGAAGATTGAGGGAGTGGATGTGTAATTTAAAGATATGAGAGTATATAAGGTGTGTGTGTGATTGGTGTAGAGAACCATTTATCCTCCCATTTCTCTCTCTCTCATCCAATCTCACTCCCTCCCTCTCAGTCGAACTCTCTCTCTCACCTCTCCTCCAAACTTCTCTCTTTGATTTCATCTCCATAGAAAGAGAATTTGAAGAAATTCCAAGTATTAAAGTTGTTCTACGCTACGAGATCTTCCTACCCATCCAAGAAAATTCATGATCGGAGCACTTCGAAGTTTCCTCCATGTTCGGGCTTGCTTCTAACCTTCGAGGTGGGGATCTCCTACCTTCTTTACATGTTTAAGTGTTGGTTTGATGTACAAGAATCGAGTTATTATCTATTTTGAGTCTTGAATAAATCTAGTGTATGCTGAAAATTTCGTGGGTCCTGGTTATCTGTCTTTTTGGGGCTCTTCTGCTAGGAATCGATTTTTGGTGTCTTCATAACTGTTAAATTAAGTTTCAATACGAAGATTTTGGTACCAAGATCATGCAAAAACGATAATCACACAATTAGTTATGAATTTTTGAATACCGGCTGTTTCCTGAATGTGCGAATCTGTGCGTGGCTGCCTTCTGTTAACGTTTTGGGCATGTTGAACACCTTGGGTGACTTTGGGTCTTTTACTGGAGCTATATGTTTAAGTTACGAATGGATTGGAGTTGGAATCAAGTAATTTGGCTAAGTGTACAATTTTTGGTGAATTTCTAAAGCAGGGTTGGTTGACTGGTGAGAAAATGGTTGCGAAACTGTTTTCCTTTTGATTCTTGGGTTAATTTTCCTCTCGTTCCTAAACCTGGGATTTTTACTAAGTGTAGGACTTGTCGTGGTGCAATTTTTGGCGTTGGTTTCGCTATTTTTGGGTTTAAGGTGAAAGAGTTATGATTTTTCAATCAATTTTACTTACTCTCGCGTAGAATCTGACAGCACCGGTGGACTTTGGTAAAATGGCCATAACTCCTAGCTCGGGACTCGAAATGACGCACCGTTTGTTTGGTTAGAAACTAGACACATAGAGCTTTCCAACGGTACATCCCATGCATCATGGGTATGTCCGAGCGATAACAGATTTGCATCCAAAGTTAACCCAAATTCTGCCTTTGCACCAGTTTCACTATTATGTTGAGTTATACTCGCGAGGCCGTAGTAAGGTTACCCAAACTCCGTTTCGATGTATGACCCATGGACCGAAGAAAAAGAAGTATATTTTTCAATGGTTTAAGTGTCGTCCTTGAATTCACGTTGTTTAATTGGATATAGTCTAATGTAAGTGATTAACTTTGCCAATTTGATATGTGGGAATACGATGGATTGATCTAGATGACTAGGTGTAGGATTAAAGAGAACTTGTGGTGTATAAGGGATATGCATTCTTGGTGTATGTTGTCTGATACTTAGAGAAAAGTAAACAGTTTTCCCCTCTTTATGTGCTGTATCCATGGGTTGGTATTGTATGCGTGTTTGGTATGTGGGTGTTGCCTCTTAATGGTTTTAATATATTAGACCCTGTTATGAAGTCGTATCGGCAAGCTTACATCGTGAGTGTATGTTGATTATGGGAATAGACCCGGGTAAAGCCGTGGTGACCCAAGTGCCCTGTGAATGCGGGAATAGACCCGGGTAAAGCCGTGGTGACCCTGTTACTCTGTGAAAGTGGGAAAAGACCCGGGGAAAGCCGTGGTGACCTACTGTTCTGCGGATTTGAGAATAGACCTGGGTAAAGCCATGGTGACTCTTTTCCGGATCGACTTTGGGAAAAGACCCCAGGAAAGCCGAGGTGACTCTAAGGGCGATGTTGGTTGTGTTGAACTAATAATGTGAATTTGAGACAAAATGGAATATGCGTATGGGAAACACAGAACTTGAACTTGAGTTGCCACCTTGGATCGTCTAGTATGCTAACACATGTTTTATATTTCTTCCTTTAGACCTCTAAATCATTGTGGCTTGTTCTCTTGATATGCGGTGGGCAACTTGTTCTGTGTGAGTGTATGTTTGGTACCTTGTGGTGTGATGCATTGTGGGAGTTACATGTAGGTTATTTGCACGTTAGACTTACAAAGGAAATCTTAAGGTGTAGGGTTTTGGATTGAAGTTAACTTGAGATTTGGAATTTGATTTGGGGTTGACGGGTGAGTTTCTTTGTTGTCGAGGTGCGGTATTGTTTAATGTGTTATTGCTTCCTCTATGTTCTAACTCTACATGCGTAGTGTGTATATTTTTGGTGAGAGGTTGGCTAGTTGTACGAGGAAAGAAAGAGAAAACATATTGTTAAAGAACTCAGTTAATCTTTGGGTCATTGATATGGAAATGAAAAAGCAAGGATTGATTTAAGTAATGGTAAGCTGAGATTTTACGTACATTGGTGTGTGTGGGTGAGAGCGTCAGTATTTGATAGATGGAGTCAAATATTTTTCAACATGAGTATGGTATTTTGAGTTCCATTTTTTTGGCAAAACAAATATTCTTTTGGAAAATGTTTTCTCTTGGGATCTGTCTTCACTTTTGCATGTAATTTAGGTAAGGATATCTCTACGAGTTAGTGTAGCTCACCCTATCCTTTCAGGTACCCGTCATGGCATTTAGCTTGGATTGCATGGATTGCACGTTGAGACGTCTCTTGAGAGCTACATTGGAGCCATTAAGGAGGTGTCTATCATCTAGTTTAATTCACGTTGTGTACTTTACTCGCATTTGAAAGTTGTACGTTTTGATTAGATCTTATGTAAAGCTGTGCATAAACTCCTCTCATTGATTATTATGAAATCCATTTACCTGTAAATGCTTGGGAGACTCCGTGTTTTAAAAAAAAAAAAATTAAAGAAGAAGAGACTTTGATTATTTGTTTGGATTGACATGACATCTAAGGGTGAATATAGTTGAGAGAAAGACTTTGGTTTGTTGAAAATGTATTATTATTTTAGTTGAAAATCGAGGGCGTGACAACTTGGTATCAGAGCATAGGTTTAGAATACCTTAGGACTGTGGGAAGACACTTAGTCTCATGGGTCTAGCGGTTGCATTGGGGCATGAATTTTGTGTGTATGTGAATAGCTTACATCGATCTACGTGGCATCTTAAATGCATCTCAGTAGCGTCATATAGTGTTGTTAACCTTTATTGGAGAAAATTGGAGGTTTGACCTCGTAAGTGAAGTTGTGGTTGTTGATTGGTTCTTCTCCTTAACTCTTGTGGCAACTGAAAATTTTTGGGTTTTGTAAATATGTGTATTTGGAGAAAGCTACATATTAATGTAGTTGAGGTGATGTGGTTATGTCTCGTGGTTGTGGTGTATTGATCAATGTTCTGGGTGACTTCGTGTGTGTATACTATTTTACGCTATTGTATTTGGTGCCTGTTTTGTTCTATCTTAAATGGTAAGCTTGAACGTATAGTGCATCTCATATGTTTATGTTAACTGATATATAGATTGCTAAGGGTGACCGTATCTAGCATATGTGAAACTCATTTTTTCTAAAATTTTGAGGATCTACTTTCAGATATTCAGTTTGAAGTATGGCTGGCCACCGCGACTTCAGGATTGAATATCTAGAATAGACGCTCTTTAAACAAGAAGAAACGAAATGACTTACCCTCCACAAAAAAAAAAAAATGTATCATGAGATGTTATAGTTAAAGGTTTGCACAGCTTGTTGTTTTCGTAGTTTTAAATAAGGGAATGCTTTGTTTTAAGGATTCTAGTTGCAAAATGATGAAGAGAAAGACATGTCAATTCGGATCTTGTTCTTTTATGGTGTGCTAGTTAACGAGATAATAGTCAATTTTTTTCTTTTACCATAAAGAGATAAGTTTAATTGAAAAACAAATTTTTATGGTTGAGCTCATCAATTTATTTGAAAAGGAGTTATGAAGAGTATGTATGTTTAAATAGGTTTGCTTGCTATGTCTCCTGTAAGTGAGTATTTTAGGTAATCTATTCAGAAATGAGAATAGATATATGAAATGATTAAACCCTTTTGGAGTCGGAACGCTTTCTCTTATATTCATGAGAATAAGTTGGTATGTGTGTTCTTGACATTTGGAAATACAATGGTATGACTTGATGACGTTATGTGATTAATAAGCACTTGTGTGAGATTATGATAGAGTTTAATGTCATGTTGATACTATGCCGGGGAAAATGTTGAATATGAAGGTTAAGTCATTAATGGAACGCTTTAACATGTAGGAACGTAACGGCGTCGAGTGATACGTAGTTGGGTTGTTTCTACCTTATTTGGCGGAGTTGTGTACGTGAATTCTGTTTGACACTTACGTCTCAAGGAAATGATTTTGCGGATGTGTGTTGGACTAAATTTCTTTGGGTTGAAATAGAAAAAAAAAAAAAAAAAAGAGGGGATGGTAGTTTTAAAAAAAAAAAAAGGGGCGTTTGACACGTATTGTAAGTCTTATTTGTTTGATTTGTATTGGGAATGTTGGTGTCCTGTCATGGGATGGTTTGGTCTAGACCTAGAAATCGATGTATCGTATAAAATCGACGTGGGTCCTATGCTTACGTGGCTAAGCTAGAGTTACGTGAAACAATTGTGGGAGTGAAGTATCCATTTGAGGAAAGGCAAGAGAAATCTATGTGGGGAAAATTTGAGATTGAGAAAATGGATAAAGAACGTGTGAAGTCTCAGGAAGTTGAAATGAACTTAGAATTTTCATGGGCTTTTTAGAGCCACGATTTATGAAGGATTGGGCACTGTGTGAGCCCGTGGTTGCATAGGGTACTGTGCGAACCTGTGGTGATATAAGGCACTGTGTGAGCCTGTGTTTGTTGAGTACTGTGTGAGCCCGTTGATGCGCTGGGTACTGTGTGAGCCCGATGGGTACTGTGTGAGCCCGTTGATGTGTTGGGATACTGTGTGAGCCCGTTGGCGTGTATATGTGTTCGACGCTATGCGATGCCATTAATTTTTACGATGAGACAGCGGTCGGTTGATTTGTTGGGGTATTTTGCGTATGAAATGTGCTGCTATTTAGTTTAAATTTACTTGTTTGACATGTTGTGTAGTCATAGTGTGTGAAACTTGTCCTTTGAATGCAGTATGGAGTAGATACTGATGTGATATCTGTAGCGAGAGTTTTATGAAGTAGTTTGGTAAGGATGAATCGATGTAGGAAAGGGGAAACAAGGTTAGAAAGGAATCCTTATTTATTTTCGGTATAATGAACGTAAGTTTCTCGAGTTAAGACTTTGTGTTTGTTAAATAGTTGCATAACTGCGATCATAAGTGGTTTTGCGTGTATTCATTGAGGTAGAACATGATAGACTGTGGTTTATCAAATTTCGAGGACGAAATTTCTTTAAGGAGGGAAGGATGTAGAGACCTGGAAAATCCTTTATTATTAATATGCTTGTTAAATGTCTAATTGGGAAATTGTGGCTTAATTAGTGGATATTAGAATTGAGGACCGAAGTGAATGAATAGAAGATTGAGGGAGTGGATGTGTAATTTAAAGATATGAGAGTATATAAGGTGTGTGTGTGAGTGGTGTAGAGAACCATTTATCCTCCCATTTCTCTCTCTCATCCGATCTCACTCCCTCCCTCTCAGCCGAACTCTCTCTCTCACCTCTCCTCCAAACTTCTCTCTTTGATTTCATCTCCATAGAAAGAGAATTTGAAGAAATTCCAAGTATTAAAGTTGTTCTACGCTACTAGATCTTCCTATCCATCCAAGAAAATTCATGATCGGAGCACTTCGAAATTTCCTCCATGTTCGGATTGCTTCTAACCTTTGAGGTAGGGATCTCCTACCTTCTTTACATGTTTAAGTGTTGGTTTGATGTACAAGAATCGAGTTATTATCTATTTTGAGTCTTGAATAAATCTAGTGTATGCTGAAAATTTCGTGGGTCCTGGTTATCTGTCTTTTTGGGGCTCTTCTGCTAGAAATCAATTTTTGGTGTCTTCATAACTGTTAAAGTACGTTTCAATACGAAGATTTCGGTACCAAGATCATGCAAAACCGATAATCACACAATTAGTTATGAATTTTTGAATACCGGCTGTTTCCTGAATGTGCGAATCTGTGCGTGGCTGCCTTCTGTTAACGTTTTGGGCATGTTGAACACCTTGGGTGACTTTGGGTCTTTTACTGGAGCTATATGTTTAAGTTACGAATGGATTGGAGTTGGAATCAAGTAATTTGGCCAAGTGTACAATTTTTGGTGAATTTCTAAAGCAGGGTTGGTTGACTGGTGCGAAAATGGTTGCGAAACTGTTTTTCTTTTGGTTGTTGGGTTAATTTTCCTCTCGTTCCTAAACCTGGGATTTTTACTGAGTGTAGGACTTGTCGTGGTGCAACTTTTGGCGTTGGTTTCGCTATTTTTGGGTTTAAGGTGAAAGAGTTATGATTTTTCAATCAATTTTACTTATTCTCGCGTAGAATCTGACAGCACCGGTGGACTTTGGTAAAATGGCCATAACTCCTAGCTCGGGACTCGAAATGACTCACCGTTTGTTTTGTTAGAAACTAGACACATAGAGCTTTCCAACGGTACATCCCATGCATCATGGATATGTCCGAGCGATAACAGATTTGCATCCAAAGTTAACCTAAATTCTGCCTTTGCACCAATTTCACTATTATGTTGAGTTATACTCGCGAGGCCGTAGTAAGGTTACCCAAACTCCGTTTCGATGTATGACCTATGGACCGAAGAAAAAGAAGTATATTTTTCAATGGTTTAAGTGTCGTCCTTGAATTCACGTTGTTTAATTGGATATAGTCTAATGTAAGTGATTAACTTTGCCAATTTGATATGTGGGAATACGATGGATTGATCTAGATGACTAGGTGTAGGATTAAAGAGAACTTGTGGTGTATAAGGGATATGCATTGGTCGTGTATGTTGTCTGATACTTAGAGAAAAATAAACAGTTTTCCCCTCTTTATGTGCTGTATCCATGGGTTGGTATTGTATGCATGTTTGGTATGTGGGTGTTGCCTCTTAATGGTTTTAGTATATTAGACCCTGTTATGAAGTCGTATCGGCAAGCTTACATCGTGAGTGTATGTTGATTATGGGAATAGACCCGGGTAAAGCCGTGGTGACCCAAGTGCCCTGTGAATGTGGGAATAGACCCGGGTAAAGCTGTGGTGACCCTGTTACTCTGTGAAAGCGGGAAAAGACCCGGGGAAAGCCGTGGTGACCTACTGTTCTGCGGATTTGAGAATAGACCTGGGTAAAGCCATGGTGACTCTTTTCCGGATCGACTTAGAGAAAAGACCCCGGGAAAGCCGAGGTGACTCTAAGGGCGATGTTGGTTGTGTTGAACTAATAATGTGAATTTGAGACAAAATGGAATATGCGTATGGGTAACACAGAACTTGAACTTTAGTTGCCACCTTGGATCGTCTAGTATGCTAACACATGTTTTATATTTCTTCCTTTAGACCTCTAAATCATTGTGGCTTGTTCTCTTGATATGCGGTGGGCAACTTGTTCTGTGTGAGTGTATGTTTGGTACCTTGTGGTGTGATGCATTGTGGGAGTTACATAAAGGTTATTTGCACGTTAGACTTACAAAGGAAATCTTAAGGTGTAGGGTTTTGGATTGAAGTTAACTTGAGATTTGGAATTTGATTTGGGGTTGACGGGTGAGTTTCTTTGTTGTCAAGGTGCGGAATTATTCAATGTGTTACTGCTTCCTCTATGTTCTAACTCTACATGCGTAGTGTGTATATTTTTGGTGAGAGGTTGGCTAGTTGTACGAGGAAAGAAAGAGAAAACATATTGTTAAAGAATTTAGTTAATCTTTGGGTCATTGATATGGAAATGAAAAAGCAAGGATTGATTTAAGTAATGGTAAGCTGAGATTTTACGTACATTGGTGTGTGTGGGTGAGAGCGTCAGTATTTGATAAATGGAGTCAAATATTTTTCAACATGAGTATGGTATTTTGAGTTCCATTTTTTTGGCAAAACAAATATTCTTTTGGAAAATGTTTTCTCTTGGGATCTGTCTTCACTTTTGCATGTAATTTAGGTAAGGATATCTCTACGAGCTAGTGTAGCTCACCCTATCCTTTCAGGTACCCGTCATGGCATTTAGCTTGGATTGCATGGATTGCACGTTGAGACGTCTCTTGAGAGCTGCATTGGAGCCATTAAGGAGGTGTCTATCATCTAGTTTAATTCACGTTGTGTACTTTACTCGCATTTGAAAGTTGTACCTTTTGATTAGATCTTATGTAAAGCTGTGCATAAACTCCTCTCATTGATTATTATGAAACCCATTTACCTGTAAATGCTTGGGAGACTCCGTGTTTTAAAAAAAAAAATTAAAGAAGAAGAGACTTTGATTATTTGTTTGGATTGACATGACATCTAAGGGTGAATATAGTTGAGAGAAAGACTTTGGTTTGTTGAAAATGTATTATTATTTTAGTTGAAAATCAAGGGCGTGACAAAGACTTCAAAGATCCATGTTCACTATACTCTCCTTTACCTCACACTCCTTGTAAATCTCTACCTTCTCCTCAACCTCCATCTAAAAATGACCCTTCAGCACAACCCAGTGGATGTTTTATGTTCACCCCATCTTCTCCTTGGACTGAAGCAGATTTTCCTCCTTTGGAATTCCATAACCCTCAGGAAAGAACCACCCATCGCCATAAAATTCCAGATTCAACTACTATTCTTCCTGATGGTAGTACCAAAGCAGTGTCAGCAGCACAAGCAGCAATAAATTGGCAATCAGCAAACTCTCTGGCGCAAAACAAAATTCTCCAGAAACTTGCTTATTCTCAGCAAAATTTGGAGAATACAGTACATAAGAAGTTGTCATTTTTGGAACTTCTTATCAGGGATTTGAAGCAGAAGATTCAAAATGTTCACCAGGAACTTCTCCAAATGGCTTATGGCAACCAAGCATTTTCAACAGCTTTTTATCAAATAGATGCTAAAATGAAGCATCTGAAGAATCAGTTTCAATCTCTTCAAGCTCAGCAATATTCACAGCAAAAAAGTCCATTTGACATGTACACATCTTTCTCTTAACAAAATTTTTCTGGGTATCCTCAAATGTCTCAACCCTTACCTATAACCCCTACTGCAGAATTTGGTGAGTCAAGTTCCAATATCTTTGGGAGCTCATCAGCGTTCCTTCCTCCACCAAAAAGACTATCTCCACCAAAACTTCCTTTCCCGAAACTCCAAATAAAACCTATTCAACTTCCTTCAGTTCTATCTCCACCATCCACCTCTACCTCAGCTCCAACTACCTCTGCTCCTTCTAAACCATCTGACCCAAATTCAAAATCACCCCAGTTAATGGTTCAACCAACTTGCAACAATCCAATTTCCACTATTCTAAATACCCTAGCCACCATACCTGAAACCCCATCTCCATCTCCTGAACCAACCATTGAGTTTAATTGAGATACTAAATCAAATGACAAAATGCCAATTCCTCATGTTTTCATGATGAACCCAGATCCTCCAGAGGAACATGATGAAGATCCTATTATTATTGAAGAAGGTCCTGAGTTTGAAACACCTCCTGAAATTCCAACCTTTGATTCCTTTTTCTCATTCCAATATTCATACCCAGGGTTTTTCCTTTAATAATATTTTCCCATCAAAATGGTTTAATAAGCTTTATGAGATTCATGCTTGGTGCACAGCTGCTATGCTCTCTCCAAATACTAGGCTTAGTATTGTTATTACTAAGTGTACAACAAAATTCCTTGGTCGTCTCCGTCAATGGTATATGGCTCTTGGTGAATACTGACAGCTACAGCTTAGGCAATTGCCAACTCTTGATCAATTCATCTCAGTTCTGCATACTGAGTTTCTTGGAGACCATAACAACACGAAGGAGTTTGTTCGAGAAGAATATCTTAGCATGAAGTGTTGTTCATTCAAAAGGAAAGATCTGGAGATCCATTATGACCGTATGTCTCAACGATTTTATTTTCTCAATGGCATGGATGATGTCAATCTCAAGGAAGCTTTTCTTAATTCCCTTCCTGAACCATTGGGAAATGAGACAACAAGGTTGCTTCAAACAAAAGGATTGACATTAAATGCAACATCTCTTAGCAGTATTTATCAGCATTCTTTGATTCGCCCTGGAAAAACTGTGCAATCACCAGAAATTCCTCAGAACTCTTGAAGAGCAGGGAAAACTTCTTGGCAAAGCATGTGACCGGCCAGACCTATCTATCAAGTGTAAAGACAAGAAGTGCACTTGCCGTCCTTCATATCGAAAATCCAAACACTTTCAGAAATGGAAGTTCAAATCTCCTGGCAAGTTCCCAAAGTTTTCTAAATCTGGCAAGCTTTCACGCCAGAAAAAATGGAAATTCTTCAAGAAGAAAAAGTTCAGAGGACAGCGAAAGTCCGATCGCTGCTACATATGCAGAAAGAAGGGGCACTATGCAAAACAGTGTCCAAACAAAGTGGCAAGAGATAAAATGGTGAATTCTTTGGCTCTCATTGATGATGATATTGACGATGCTAATGTCGAGTCCCTCTTTTCTATTGATGATGAAGCAACAGCTGAAGTAGTCCTGGCATTTACTTTTGATGATTCTTCATCAAAATCTGATGACTCTTCTGATGATTCTGACTCATTCCCCTATGAAATCCAAACATTTGGGTTTCCAAACATCATGTTGGCTCAACCATTAGCCAAGGTTAAAATTTTGCTTGGAAAATATGAGAAATCCATACTAGTTATCACCTTCTTTGATACTGGTGCTGTAGCTTCTATCATCAACCCAGCTATTCTCCCTAGGTCCTATTGGCAGTCATGTTTCAGACCCTTTACAACATCCGATGGAGAAACTTTCATTATTACCCTGATCAGTAGGCCTATTATCATCCAGCTTTTCCCTGGATATACCATAAAACATCAAGTTTATGGTTCTAATCTTCCGGGAAAAGATTTATTGTTAGGCTTTGATATTCTCCAAAATCTTAGCAAAGTCTCTTGGCTCAAAAAAGGCTTGAAATACAAAAACTACCTGTTACCCTGGATCACTCAACCAAATCTCTTTTCCATAGAAAATTTTCCTCCATCAAAGAAGCCATCATCCAAACCTCTTGTGCTGAATCCCATTCTCAGTTCCTTACCAAATGCTCCAATCCACTTTGGAAAAATCCAGCTTTTTTCATTTCTCTTCCCTTTAAGAAAAATGAAGATATCAACCCCACCAAAGCTACCCATCATTGAATGAATCCAGAGCACTACCAGCTTGCTCTCCAAGAGCTCCAACAACTCCAGTCAGAAGGATTGATTGAACCCACAACCTCTCAGTGGGCATGTGAAGCATTTTATGTAAACAAAAGGATAGAGCAGATAAGAGGAAAACTTTGCTTGGTTATCAATTACCAACCGCTTAACCATTTTTCTGCAGGATAACAAATTCCCTCTTTCTCGGCGAAGTGTTCTTTTTGCAAACTTGCCCAAATCTCAAATTTTCTCAAAATTTGACGTAAAAAAGCAGGTTTCTGGCAGCTAGGCATCCATCCAGATGATCGTCCTAAAACTGGTTTTTGTATTCCAGATTACCACTTTCAATGGTCAATTATGCCTTTTGGATTAAAAACGACTCCATCCCTATTTCAATAGGCCATGATTCGGGTATTTGTTTCCATTCTGTCCTCATCACTCGTCTACATTGATGATATCTTACTCTTTTCTCCAGATATTGAATCCCATGCTGTTTTACTACAAACTTTTCATTCCCTGGTTCAGACCCATGGCATTACGCTCTCAGAGAAAAAGATGCTTCTTGCCCAACCAAAAATTGATTTTTTAGGGATGCATATCTCTAAAGGTCAATACACCCTCCAGCCTCATATAGCCTCTCAGCTTGACCACTTTCCTGATGAAAACCTTACAGTCAAACAATTTCAATAGTTCCTTGGAATCGTTAACTGTATGGCTGATTTCATTCCCAACCTTGCCCAATACTGTACTCCTCTCTCAGCTCTACTAAAGAAAAACCCTCCTTCTTGGTCAATCCATTGTACCAAAGCTGTCAAAGACCTCAAAACCATAGCCAAAACCCTTCCTCCACTAACCATACCTTCTGATGGAAAAAGAGTACTTCAAACAGATGCCTTTGATCTATATTGGGGAGTAGTTCTCTTAAAAGAGAACACAGAACAAAAGCGCTGTAGACACCCCAATTTGGACAATTCGAATTTCCTTGATTCGTGGCCCGAAGGCTCCCCGATGATGAAAATTGGATTAAACAAGCCTTGGACCGATAGAACAGTGCTCCTTGAAGGACTTTAAGAGGGAAATAAAATGTAAAAATGGCTTTCAAGCGCTCTGGATCAATCCCAGGCGCTCCAGAGCATTTTCCAAAACCTTGGACTAGTCAACTCTCGAGAGTGAAGTCCCAAGCGCTCGAGATCACTCTCAAGCGCTCGGGACTTTTGTACTGCCCAATGGACGTTGGAGCTTCCCCACTATCCTTGCAACCATCATTTCAACCGTTTGAACGGGTCTTTGCCTTAGACCACACTCAACCTCAGTCAGGGGTGAGTCAGAGAGGAAGATTTTATTTTGATACCAAATGACATTTTCCCAAATAAAAACCATGTGCTATGTTGGGCTATAAAAGGGAGGGCTGGCCTTCAGTTGGACCACGAACTCTCTCTCTCTAGAGTCCCTCCTCTCTGAAAGTTCAAGGCAAAGAGACCAGTTCTCATCCCCTTGTAAGCGAAAATCCCATTTTCAAAAGCAAAAACAAACCAAAAAATCCAAGGTAGCAAGAAGATGGAAGGGGTTCAGATCATTATCAGCTTCTGATCTCCTGAAGTTTTTATCTCTTTCCCATCTTCTGAGCCCCTCTTCCAAGGAGCAAGGTTCCTAACAAAAGGTAGAAGCCTCATACTTTAATGTCAACCAAAAGCAGGGTTGTTTCTTCCCTTCTGAGGGAGGCTTCCCAGCTCACTCTAGCCTCAATACTGGAAGTGAGATGGGAGAGCCTTAGTGTTAAAACAAGAGCAAAGGGTCACGAGTGCTTTCCATGCATGCAGCACTGGTTGCACTCCCGAGCGCTCGAGATTACACTGGAGCGCTCGAGAGTGATGCCAGTCTTATTTTCCTTTTCTATAGTATTTAAACTAACATGCAGGGGGAATGGAGACTGGTCTCAAGCAATAATAGTTTTCCTACTGTATTCTGATGTGGTTGATCTGATTTTCAAAAGACAAAGACTATATTCATGTAAAAAAAAGGGTTTGCAAAAGAATATGTCTTAATGATTTATAAAAGGAAACTTTCTGAATCTCAAAGAGGGGAGTAGATCTGTTACATTGGAATGGTGAAGCAAGAGTGTCAATTGATTGAGATCAGTTTGGGAGTGTAGATCACTCCCGAGCGCTCGAGTCCGTTCCAGAGTGCTCGGGAGTTCTCTGCATGCCATCTTACCCAAGTCCCCCTCCATTTTAGTTCCTGCACCGCCCTTGCATGCCTATTCATACATCCCCTTTTGCCTTTTTATAACTCCAAAACCACTTTCAGAAAGGCAGGGATGCGTGGCTGGGAATGACAGGGTTTGATCCCATTTTTCTAAGTTCTCCGTGGAGCCTGTAGCGTGCTTGAGTTCGTTAATGCTCAAGTTTGTTTTAGTCTATGTTTCAGTGCTATATTCTGTTGTACTAATGTGACTTGCAGGCTAGATAGTGTAGTACTCCCAAGCGCTCGGGAGTGCTTCCGAGCGCTCGAGAGTGGGTCGGTGACAAGGCCTTCCAGTTTTCGATTATTTTTGTATGTCTTCATCATCTCACATCACTCTTTGTACATATGCACATGCATGCACCCCTCAGTACTTGATATACCTGTGGATACTTACTAGCTGTCTAATGAAATAAAATCTTTTGAAAAATCCCACAAATGATTAGTAGAGACCAATCTCGTATCGGGCGAGGGGGGTGCCGTAAAACCCTTCCCCCCTCGTAACGTGGCTTCCGAACCCTTAACAAATCTCTGGTTTTCAATTTAAATCAATCATTTTCAAACAAAACGGTTTCTCGGGTGGCGAACCACAAATCCGGGTGGCGACTCTTCAAAATCATTTCAAAAATTCGAAACGGCGTGGTGTCTCCTTTTCGGGCCGCCCCGATTCCACCGGGGCTGTGGTAGCAAAAAGGCACAAAAATATTCAAGATAGCTGCTAGCTCTCGAAACCCAAAGAAAATGAAAATTTTTGAACCTATTATCCTTCCTTTGTTAAACCAAACCTTGGCCACATTACAACCCGGATAAAGTACTTTCAGATTGGAAAACACAACTTGATAACGAAAGTCCTAGACAATAGAAGGAAACTAGAAGGAGCGGCAAGGCAAGACATTTCGTGAATCCTGCAAAATCCAAGCTGGGGCATTTTCAATATCCATGGGTTGTCATCAGCAACCTAGGGTACGGTTTGTGGTAAAAATTCTCGTGTTTTGACAAAACAAGATCAAAGAGAATCCTGAATGAGCATCACTTGATGGAGCTAAAACAATTTCAAACCCAGAATGGGAAAATCACCAAAACTTGATTTTATCATGACAATTTCAAACATCAATCGTGGGGCATGCTTGCCACTTTTCGAACCCTCAAATAATCAAGTTTCTCGTCGAGTCAAATCAAACTCCTCGTCCAGTCAAGATCATCATGGAGAGTCAGTCCTCTCATAAACGGTCTTTCTTGCCTTTTGAGCCATCTAAACCTTGTCCAAATTCACACAAGGTCATCTGTCTAGTCAAGTCACATTGATCTTGAGGTCCCAACTCGTGAGAGAAATTCCGACACATGGAAGGACCCGCACTTGCATTCATGATAAAACTGGTTGCCGAAACTATCAGTGGAATCGAGGAAAAGAATCAGAACTGAGATCTGTCACTGGGGCATGCACATCAGGCCAATGTCAAATATCTATTCGAGAAACCAGCACTTACCGGTAAGTTAGCACGCTGGTTGCTCTTATTGGCCGAGTTCAAAATCAAGTACGTCACCCGCAAGTCTGTGAAAGGAAGAGCAGTAGCAGAGTTTTTGGCAGACCGCCCAATCGAGGGGCCAGAACACACGGAGTTTCAATTCCCCGACGAGGACGTAATGACTGCTATCGACGAAACATGGACATTGTACTTCGACGGAGCTGCTAACCAAAAGGGCTTTGGAATTGGCATACTGCTGGTCTCGCCTGAAGGGTCACATATTCCCCTCGCTTTCAAGCTGAACTTCGAGGTCACGAACAACGAGGCAGAGTACGAAGCATGCATTGTGGGAATGGAAGCCGCACTGGAAATTGGAGTCAAAGTACTAGAAGTTGTTGGGGATTCTAACTTGGTCGTATCACAAGCAAATGGAGAATGGAAATTAAGGATGAGAAAATGAAGCCGTATCATCAGCAGCTCGACGAGCTTATCCCGAATTTTCAAAAGGTGACTTTCTCGCACGTCCCGAGGATGAAGAATCGCTTCGCCGACGCGCTCGCTACCTTAGCATCAATGGTGGAACTTCCGATTGGGGTGAAATTGAGACCTGTTATGATTGAGCAAAGAGGAAAACACGTGTACGATTACGTCATGAACATCGACGAGCCTGATGACGGACTCCCTTGGTTTCACGATATTTGGAATCTTGTCGAAAAGGGAGAATTCCCTGCAGATTCAACCAGGAAGGATCGGATCACTTTACAATGACTGGTGTCCCAGTACATCATCTGTGGTGGACAATTGTAACGACGATCCCCGTGCGGAGTTCATAAGTTAAGTATTCACGGTGACGATACGAGAGCTGTAATGGAAGAGGTGCATGAAGGAGTCTGTGGGCCGCACATGAATGGGATGATGCTAGCTAAGAAAGTTTTGAGATTGGGCTACTATTGGTCGACTATGGAGACGGATTGCATTGAGTATGTGCGCCGATGTCATAAGTGTCAGACTCATGCTAATCTTATCCACGTCCCACCCTCGGAATTACACTCAATGGCGACACCATGGCCATTCTCCGCCTGGGGCATCGACGTCATCGGAAGGATCACGCCTGCGGCTTCTAATGGTCACAGGTTCATCTTGGTAGCGGTCGATTATTTCACCAAATCGGTCGAAGCAGCTTCATACAAGACTTTGACGGCAGTTCAAGTGGCTCACTTTATCAAGCAAAACATCATTTATTGAGGGCTACCACAGCCCCGGGTGGAATCGGGGCGGCCCGAAAAGGAGGCGCCACGCCGTTTCGAATTTTTGAAATGATTTTGAAGAGTCGCCACCCGGATTTGTGGTTCGCCACCTGAGAAACCGTTTTGTTTGAAAATGATTTATTTAAATTGAAAACCAAAGATTTGTTAAGGGCGGAAGCCACGTCACGAGGGGGGAAGGGTTTTACGGCACCCCCCTCGCCCGATACGAGATCGGTCTCTACTAATCATTTGTGGGATTTTTCAAAAGATTTTATTTCATTAGACAGCTAGCAAGTATCCACAGGTATATCAAGTACTGAGGGGTGCATGCATGTGCATATGTACAAAGAGTGATGTGAGATGATGAAGAAATACAAAAATAATCGAAAACGGGACGGGCTTGTCACCGACCCACTCTCGAGCGCTCGGAAGCACTCCCGAGCGCTTGGGAGTACTACACTGTCTAGCCTGCAAGTCACATTAGTACAACAGAATATAGCACTGAAACATAGACTAAAATGAACTTGAGCATTAACGAACTCAAGCACGCTACAGGCTCCAGGGAGAACTTAGAAAAATGGGATCAAACCCTGTCATTCCCAGCCACACATCCCTGCCTTTCTGAAATGTGGTTTTGGAGTTATAAAAAGGCAAAAGGGGATGTATGAATAGGCATGCAAGGGCGGTGCAGGAACTAAAATGGAGGGGGACTTGGGTAAGATGGCATGCAGAGAACTCCAGAGCGCTCTGGAACGGACTCGAGCGCTCGGGAGTGATCTACACTCCCAAACTGATCTCATTCAATTGACACTCTTGCTTCAGCATTCCAATGTAACAGATCTACTCCCCTCTTTGAGATTCAGAAAGTTTCCTTTTATAAATCATTAAGACATATTCTTTTGCAAACCCTTTCTTTTACATGAATATAGTCTTTGTCTTCTGAAAATCAGATCAACCACATCAGAATACATTAAGAAAACTATTATTGCTTGAGACCAGTCTCCATTCCCCTTGCATGTTAGTTTAAATACTACAGAAAAGGAAAATAAGACTGGCATCACTCTCGAGCGCTCCAGAGTAATCTCGAGCGCTCGGGAGTGCAACCAGTGCTGCATGCATGGAAAACACTCGTGACCCTTTGCTCTTGTTTTAACACTAAGGCTCTCCCATCTCACTTCCAGTATTGAGGACTGGAGTGAGCTGGGAAGCCTCCCTCAGAAGGGAAGAAACAACCCTGCTTTTGGTTGACACCAAAGTATGAGGCTTCTACCTTTTGTTAGGAACCTTGCTCCTCGGAAGAGGGGCTTAGAAGATGGGAAAGAGATGAAAACTTCAGGAGATCAGAAGCCGATAATGATCTGAACCCCTTCCATCTTCTTGCTACCTTGGATTTTTTGGTTTGTTTTTGCTTTTGAAAATGGGATTTTTGCTTACAAGGGGATGAGAACTGGTCTCTTTGCCTTGAACTATCAGAGAGGAGGGACTCTAGAGAGAGAGAGTTCGTGGTCCAACTGAAGGCTAGCCCTCCCTTTTATAGCCCAACATAGCACATGGTTTTTATTTAGGAAAATGTCATTTGGTATCAAAATAAAATCTTCCTCTCTGACTCACCCCTGACTGAGGTTAAGTGTGGTCTAAGGCAAAGACCCGTTCAAACGGCTGAAATGATGGCTGTAAGGATAGTGGGGAAGCTCCAACGTCCATTTGGCAGTACAAAAGTCTCGAGCGCTTGAGAGTGATCTCGAGCGCTTGGGACTTCACTCTCGAGCGCTCGAGAGTTGACTGGTCCAAGGTTTTGGAAAATGCTCTGGAGCACTTGGGATTGATCCAGAGCGCTTGAAAGCCATTTTTACATTTTATTTCCCTCTTAAAGTCCTTCAAGGAGCACTGTTCTATCGGTCCAAGGCTTGTTTAATCCAATTTTCATCATCAAGGAGCCTCCGGGCCACGAATCAAGGAATTCGAATTGTCCAAATTGGGGTGTCTACAGTTGCCCCTCTTTGGGCGCCGCTCGATATCATGTCTGGATATGAGTGACGTCCAAAGATTGAGACAGCCAAATTCGAGCCAAGTCAAAATCCTCAATTCAAAACACGAATACAAGTAAAGGTGTTTGATGCATGCGGTCGCGTCCTTTCAGACTGCCTACGTACCCTTTTCTATGGGGGATCAGACCAGCGTAGTTCTATGGGGCAAATGCAAGCACGTGTGATGCATGCGAGAGAAAAGATCGACAATACCTTGACAAGATAAATATGTAATGGGTCCACCTGTTACTCTGTTTGGCGAACAGCAAGTGCAAGCACGTGTGATGCATGCATGAGAGATGATCGACAAGAGTTTGACAAGATAATCGTATGAAAAGTCCACTTGTTACTCTGTTTGGCGGACAGCAAGTGCAAGCACGTGTGATGCATGCATGAGAGATGATCGACAAGAGTTTGACAAGATAATCGTATGAAAAGTCCACCTGTTACTCTGTTTGGCGGACAGAAAATGCAAGCACGTGTGATGCATGCGAGAGAAAAGATCGACACGAGTTTAAGAAAGGTCCACCTGTTGCTCTATTCGGCGGACAGAAAAAGGATAAAGTAGCACCTGTAGGGTAGAAATACCTGCAAACCTGTTGAAATTAGCATAAAGAGCCAAATCTTGATCGACTACCAAGTGAAATACCAAATCGCAAAGCGCAAGACTAGAGACACGTCACCGACGGAGGTTTGTGTCCCAAAGTCCCGTTTGACGCTGCTGAAACCAGGACTGAGATTGATTTTGTAAAAAGGAAGAAGAAGAAGCTAAGCTAGCCTCAGAAGCGGGAAATTCACGGGACGACGGAGGGTTGGCGCGGGGGCTGGGACAAACCTCAGCGCTCAGAACCACTCCTAAGCGATCGGGAGTGGTCTCGAGCGCTCGAGACTGCGACTGGGGTCCACTGTTCTGTTCATCTTCTTCGACTGATCTGGGGCTTAAACTCAAACCTGAGCGCTCGAGAACCAGAGCGAACCGTACACCCTAAATCTCGGTCGTACTCACTCTTTCTCGTAGGCGATCTCACTCTTTCTCACTCGACTGATCCCCCTTTCTCTCAATCAAACAATCTCTCTCCCACAAAATGGACCGAGCTCGAGATCTCCACGATCCTCTAGTGGATGATTGTGTGCCAGGAGGTCCGAATCAAGAGGAAGAATGAGGTTTGGGGAGGAGGTGAAGGGCAAGCTATGGCCAAAGACGGCGAGGAGACGACGCCCAGCCGCGAGGCGGCGGCGGTGGAGGTTGTGGCGGCGCCGGAGGAGGTCAGCAGGGCCAGGGGGGAGGACACGGTGGCGATGGTTGATGCCGGTGAAATTCCAGAAACGAGGGATGACGTTGGCGGAGGTGCAGTGGCAGTAGAGGGTGATGACAGTAGGGTCGGAGGTGATGACGCGGCGGCAATGGTTGATGAGCTGGCCATGGGCAACCATGGTACGACGGGCAGCGGGGGAGGTGGTACGAGTAGTGGGGGAGGTGCCACGGGCACTCCCCATACTCCTACGGTGGAGGATTTATTCGCGGTCGCAGAACGGGCCGGCGACGAGCGGAGGGAAGGTGGTGGGGGCGAGGTAGTGATAGCCGGGCGCGTCGTCGCGACCCCGGTATTGAGGGCGACGACTGTAGAGCCCAGGGGAGGTGATAGTGGGATCGGTGCTTCGCAGCGGGTCCCATTCACGGAGGGAGACTTCTTGGACAGCGCAAGGCCACAGGATATACTGGATGCCCTTGGTCTCGACGCCGGGATGAGAGAGGTGTTGAGGGACGCGCGGTCCACGGAAGGTCAGACCTCGGCTTTTCTGCTAGGAGCTCTGCTGAGCGAGGCTGGGGTGTCAGGTGTTGGAGGACTCGGAGCAGAGTCGGAGATGGAGTTGGGGGAGGAGCCGGAGGCAGAGGTAGTGATTGAGGAGCGGATTACGGCGGCGGCAGAGGCGAAGGCCTACTTGGCCAGGGCACGCCCCGGGTTCACAGCGGATACATACGCGCCACGACCACACTTCTTCGAGCCGACGGGGATGATCGGCTATACTCGTGCTCGGACGGATTATCCTGAGGACCTGCTCCTTCGAGATCGGGCCTCACACATCTCTTCTGGCTGGACCACGGTATGACTTTAATGCTTTACTTTCTTGCATTTGACTTGCTTTCCTGAATCAATTGTTGCTTACTGATGCTATCTCTTTGCTCTGTTGAAACAGCGTACCAAAGATATTTACGGCCACGGAGGCTCAGGTCACTCATTGCAGCACTTCAAGGCATTGCCTCGGAGAGTGCGGGAGCTAGTGGAGGAGGCTGGCTTCGGGCCATTCATCCAGCTGTTGACGGCGGTGAGGGTCGACCGTGCAGTTATGACGGCACTGGCGGAGCGGTGGTGGGACACCACCAACACATTCCATTTCCGCTTCGGGGAGATGACGGTGACTCCTCTCGACTTTGCTGCTATTACAGGGCTCCGAGTTGGAGGTGAGCCGATTCCTTTCGACCCGAGCATAGACCTGGATGATGCAGCCCTGAGTTGGTTTCTCGGACGGGTCCCGCGCCATAGTGGTGGAGTAGCGGAGTACGGGCAGTTCACAGTGTACTGGGATCACGAGCCAGCAGACGACGCTGAGGTGGCCCAGATGGCCAGGGCTTACTTGCTGTACCTGTTCAGGGCTTCTCTGTTCCCGCTCAGGCGATCACGGGTTCACTTGAGCTACTTGGCGGGCTTGGTGGATCTGAGACAGGCCGGACGGTTCGACTGGGGCGGTGCTGCTCTGTGCACGCTCTACTGCTTCCTTGGACTCACGCGGAGTGGGAGACACCATTGGCGGACACTGGAGGGTGATTGAGGTATGCTTCAACATTACTGCTTTGAATTGCTTTGATAGATTGAACGACTGGTTTGTTGAATTGAACTTGCATTGATTTGAATTGAGTTGATCTTCATGATTTGCAGCTTTGGGCTTATGAAGTCTTGGGCATGTTCCCGCCCGACAACACTTGCACGAACCCGAACCTACTTCCACGTGCACTTGCATGGAGTACGGAGTACCGGAGGGCGAAGGAGCGACGTGGACAGGTGATGACTTTCCGGCGCTGGCTAGATAACATCACTGGAGTTACGGTACGAATGTCGACTTTCCTTTCTTTTCATGCCTGTACTTTCCTTTATAAAATTTGACCATTAATGTATAACAACTGAATGCAGGTTCACTGGGATCGATGGGCCAGGGTGGAGGCTGACTTCCTTCTGAGGAGCCGGGAGGTGACCAGGAGTCGAGTCTTGCTGGAGTGTCCCCTGGGTTGGCAGTGGTACCTGGGGGATCGGGTGACGCGATAGTCACTCGGTTCTCCGGAGTTTATCGTGCCGGGGCCACTTCCTCCACGGGTGCAGTGGACTGAGACTTACACCCGGGCTGAGCTGGAGTAGTTCACGGTGCCTGACATTGATCTGGAGTGGCATCTGCGGCGCTCGTTGGACTATGCGGCTTACAGAGACAGTTACTTGGCCACCAGCTTGGGTGTAGAGCGAGAGCTGGAGAGACGGGTAGCGGAGGCTGAGGCCAGGAGGGCCAGGGGTGAGGCTACTGGTGGAGAGGAGACCGGAGCATGGGGCCGCAGGGGTCACTCTTCACGTGGTAGAGGGCGAGGTGCCAGACCTCCCGCTGGTGGGCGAGGTGTTAGCTTTTCAGGTCGGGGCGAGGGCAGCTCGCAGGTTCCGGAGACAGCTGAGGCATCTATTCCAGCTAGGTTGCCGACGTTGGACTGGGCAATAGGGGTGAGGGACCCTTCTGGTGCGCGGGCGATGCTAGACATTCCACGCCTTCCGCATCTGCCGATGCGACTACCTACTCAGGTACGGACACGACCTTGTTTCTTTCCATGATTCAAATGCTTTTGCTCATGCATCCATTGTTCTGATCTTTGAATTATCATGCAGGTGCCGCGAGAATGGGCAGAGCAGGCCATCATGCTGATGGTGGGGATGCGGCAGTTGCTGAAGGACTGCGCCAAGGGGAGGACCCTTCAGACTAGACCTGTTCCTGAGCCTGCTCGACCTGTTGCTTCACAGGTACAAAAATGCATGCATATACCTTTTATTGGATTTAAACATGGATCGAATGAATGAATGCTCATGATATGCAGGTGCAGCCACGACGCTCGGCCAGGACATAGCCACAGGGCACCACAGGCCTGCCAGCTTCTGCCAGCATGAGAGGCCGGGGTATACAGAGGGTGTCACGGTCCGCTACAGGGGCTGGGCAGTTCGAGGTGGTTCCTAGAGTAGCGTCACGGCAGAGACCCGCTCCCGAGGAGTCAGAGGAGGATACAGAGGAGTCGCTCGAGTCACGAGCTTTAGGGTCTATGGACTCGAGTACCACCTCAGGCCCTTCCGACGATGGTGACAATGACGGGGACGATGTTGAGAGCTCTGAGTCTGAGGGACACCAGCAGAAGAGGATCCGCCTAGGCTGAGCTTTAGGTTTTTGCTTTGTTAGTCTTTCCTTTTGCATGGGCCTGCGTGCCAATACAGTTGTCGCTTCCAGGCCTGCGTGCCTTGATTTTGTTTGGGCCTGCGTGCCCCAGTAGATAGGATTGGGCGTGTGTTTGCCCCAGCTTATGTACTTCCTCCCTTATTCATTGTAAATGCCGCATTTTATTTATGAAAATTTGCACTTTTCTTCATTTTGCATTCGTTCGCACTTCCTTTAAGAATTGTATTTTATGAAATATGTTCGTCTAGCTTTGAAAGAAAGCAAAGAGCACGCGAATTTCAACCGATACTCTTAAAACGGAATAAAACTTGACACAATCGACTTGACTCATGGCATTTGATTTGAAATGACAGAACTGCCCTTAATGCGGAATTTGTGATCATTAAGGAGAATAATGATTAGAGTTGACCAAGATCGGGAGCAGGAATGGGACACAAGAGTATTTGATCCAAGTCCATGCTTCCAACGCCGCCATGAATAACGAAATAGGGGCATTTGAAGGCGAAAACTGATTTCTTAAGCTTCGGCGCGCGTTCGATCGTTTCATTCAGTCACTAGCACGTATTAAGACTCGCGCATGCCATTAGACTTGAATAAATACTCTCGACACGAATTTCGACACGTTGACGGGAAGGAAACCATTGGGATTTTGGGGTTTTTCGAGGAATATTCATGAATACTCAGACAAACGGATAACTGGACACGCTGTATTCCCTTTGGAGTAGATTGAAACTTGTTAAACCAGATGAACCAAGCCTGAGGTGTTATCTCAGGGCCAAAAACCAAAGAAGAAACTTGCTGTGCAGAAATTGCAGAACTCTCGAGCGCTCGAGAGTATTGTCGAGCACTTGGGAATTTACTCCCGAGCGCTCGGGACTGCTATGATCTGCAGGTTTGTGTTTTCTTCCAAGATGATTTCCCAGCCCTAGCAAGTTGCTTTCTTCTGCATGCACCTTCCCCATGCATCTTGTAATTCACCTTGTGCTGCTTCCCAAGGGTCAGTGGCTTCCCAAGGCAAGCCTAGTGCCTTTCCAATGCCTTTTCAAGCTTTCCAAAGTTTGAATCTTGAAAATATCTTGAAAATGTGGAACATGATGAGTTTCAAGGCTGGTGGGGAAGTGGTGTTGTCTCCCCTAGGCCTCTTTAAATACCAGACTCACTTTGGTAAGCCACTCATATTCCATTCCTTCATTCATCTCTCAAAAGTCCCATTTCTCATGGCTTTGTTGAACCAAGCCTTGCTTCGCCCTTGGTTGGACAGCCTCGAGGGCATCGACTGGCTGAACTTCCGAGGGCATCGCCTTCATGCCTTGAAATACCTTCGTGAGATTGCCATCCATCCTGTCCTGCTGCACGCGGCAGCACGCTTTTGGGATCCTGAAGTGCATGTCTTTCATTTCGGTTCTGAAGAGCTATGCCCCACTGTCGAGGAATTCCATGCCTATCTGGGCAGCCATGAATCCACCGAGCCAATTGCTCCAATGCTCAGGGAGAGCATGAAGAACATCCTAAAAGCCAAGCTGGGTGTCAGTGGTAACGTTGCTGAGTTCTTGACCCGGGGCAACGCCATCAACATCGTGCAGCTGTACGAGCGGTTCAGTCCACATGGAGACTTAACGGATTTCGAGTATCAAGGTCGTCGGATGACAGCTTACTGCATTTGCCTCCTGGCGGCCTTCCTGCTGGTTCCATCTGTTGGTCAACACAGTGCTCTATTGGTAGGAGTTGCTGCTCAGATTGAGGCTCGCAAGGATGTTGCGCCCTTGGTCCTTGCTGAAACCTTGATGGGGTTAAATGCCGTCCATGCAGGTCGCACAAGGGTTTTGGGCCCACTGTTGCTGCAGGTTAGGGACCTCACTCAGCTCTCCTTTTTCTATTTCTCACATTCATTTTACCTCGACGCTCGATTTAGGCTTTATCTGGCTCCTTACTTGTTTTCTCTCTTTCTGGATAGATGTGGCTCTGCGACAAGTTAAACCTGCTGACTCCTCCAGCAAATGACTGGTGGTACCGGGCTAGTGGATGGAACCGTCCCTTCCAGGTGATGTACAGCAGTGAAGATGACTGGGCTGATTTCCTCACATCTGCGGAGGAAGACGACATCGTTTGGCGATGCCATTGGCTGAGACTTCCCTCAATGACTGTGAGCAACATGGGCTCGATGCACGTGTTTGTGGCTGGCTTGACAGGCTTTACCTTCTATTCACCCTTCCGTATCCTTCGTCAGCTTGGGCTTAGTCAAGAAGTGCCGTCGCAAGGATCTGAAGTGTTTCGTCTCCCTCCCTTCACCATTCCGGGCCTTCGGAGTTATGTTCGGATGTGGGAGGCTCGCAGGATTGAGCCGAACGACCCACTTTTCTCAATTGCTTCGACCGGAAGGTACCGCAAATGTCTAAGGAGAGATGTGGAAGCAAGGATGGGTTGATTGCTTACTTTGCCGTTTTTTGGAATAAAAAGGGCTTTAGTTGTGTGTTTTCTCTTTTTCATGCTCAGCTTGTAATAAAGAAGTGATCTGAATAAAATCGACTGATTAAGGGTTTCCCCCTTTTGGTTCGATAATCGCATGCACCTTGAAAGAAAGCATTATGACTTGTCAATTTGGACTTGGATTTTTTGGAATTTAGGACCGAACCTCAGAGTGAGATTGCCTACGTATCCCTTAAGAAAGGGGAATCAGGCCCATACGTAGTTCAGGCTAGGGTTCGCTCGGGTATTGACACTCTCCTTTTTGCGCTCTAAATTTTGCCTAGGATCGCCCTTTCGGGTTTTCGGCCTAGCGAGCTCTTTTTTGACTTTTTGCCTTAACTTTTGCCTAGGTCTCCCTTTCGGGTTTTCGACCTAGCAGGCTTGCTCTAATTTTTGCCTGGGACCGCCCGCCCTTGCGATTTTCGGCCCAGCGAGCTCTCTCAGGGGTAATACCGTTTGAGTTTATCCAAATTGACAAGATTTAAGAATTCATTGCCGTCTAGATCGATGATCGACGCTGCTCCTCCAGAAAGGATTGAATTGATGATGTACGGCCCGGCCCACTTTGGTCGGAACTTCCCTCGAAGATCAAAAACCGGAGCACGGATCTCCTTGACTACCATATCCCCCTCTTGCAGGTCCCTCGACTTCACCTTCTTGTTGAATGCTCGGGCGATTCTCCGCTGATAACCCTAGATGTGGTACAATGCTCGGAGTCTCCTTTCATCAAACAACATGAGCTCTTCGAACCTGCCACTGATCCAATCAGCCTCATCTATTCCTTGTTCAGCCATGACTCTGAGCGATGGAACTTCTAGCTCGATGGGGAGAACAGCTTCCATACCGTACACCAAAGAATAGGGTGTTGCCCCTGTCGGTGTGCGGATAGACGTCCGGTATCCCCACAAAGCTAGTGGTAGCTGCTCGTGCCAATCCCTAGCTGATTCGACAGTCCTTTCGAGGATCGACTTGATGGTCTTATTGGCTACTTCGACTGCCCCATTTGTTTGTGGCCGATAAGTGGTTGAGTGATGCACTTGAATCTTGAATTCGTCAAAGAGCTCTAGAACTTTTCCTTTCAAGTGAACACCATTATCAGATACGAAGGCTTGAGGGACTCCATACCGATAAATGATGTTTTGCTTGATAAAGTGAGCCACTTGAACTGCCGTCAAAGTCTTGTATGAAGCTGCTTCGACCCATTTGGTGAAATAATCGACCGCTACCAAGATGAACCTGTGACCATTAGAAGCCGCAGGCGTGATCCTTCCGATGACGTCGATGCCGCAGGCGGAGAATGGCCATGGTGTCGCCATTGAGTGTAATTCCGAGGGCAGGACGTGGATAAGATTAGCATGAGTCTGACACTTATGACATCAACGCACATACTCAATGCAATCCATCTCCATAGTCGACCAATAGTAGCCCAATCTCAAAACTTTCTTAGCTAGCATCATCCCATTCATGTGCGGCCCACAGACTCCTTCATGCACCTCTTCCATTACAGCTCTCGTATCGTCACCGTGAATACATAACTTATGAACTCCGCACGGGGATCGTCGATAGAATTGTCCACCACAGATGATGTACTGGGACGCCAGTCGTTGTAAAGCGATCTGATCCTTCCTGGTTGAATCTGCAAGGAATTCTCCCTTTTCGACAAATTCCAAATATCGTGAAACCAAGGGAGTCCATCATCAGGCTCGTCGATGTTCATGACGTAATCGTACACGTGTTTTCCTCTTTGCTCAATCATAACAAGTCTCAATTTCACCCCAATTGGAAGTTCCAGCATTGATGCTAAGGTAGCGAGCGCGTCAGCGAAGCGATTCTTCATCCTCGGGACGTGCGAGAAAGTCACCTTTTGAAAATTCGGGATAAGCTCGTCGAGCTGCTGATGATACGGCTTCATCTTCTCGTCTTTGACCCTCTATTCCCCGTTCGCTTGTGATACAACCAAGTTAGAATCCCCAACAACTTCTAGTACTTTGACTCCAATTTCCAGTGCGGCTTCCATTCCCACAATGCATGCTTCGTACTCCGCCTCGTTGTTCGTGACCTCGAAGTTCAGCTTGAAAGCGAGGGGAATATGCGACCCTTCAGGCGAGACCAGCAGTATGCCAATTCCAAAGCCCTTTTGGTTAGCAGCTCCGTCGAAGTACAACGTCCATGTTTCGTCGATAACAGTCATTACATCCTCGTCGGGGAATTGAAACTCCATGTGTTCTGGCCCCTCGATTGGGCAGTTTGCCAAAAACTCTGCTACTGCTCTTCCTTTCACAGACTTGCGGGTGACGTACTTGATTTCGAACTCGGCCAATAAGAGCAACCAGCGTGCTAACTTACCGGTAAGTGCTGGTTTCTCGAATAGATATTTGAGGGGGTCCATCCGAGAAATCAGTATCACCGAATAAGACAGCATGTAGTGTCTCAATTTCTTCGTGGCCCAAACGAGCGCCCAGCACGTCTTCTCCAATGAAGTGTATCGCTCTTCGCTTCCGACCATCTTCTTGCTCAGGTAGTAGATTGCCCTTTCAACCCCATCATCTCCCTCTTGTGCTAACATGCACCCCATTGATGAGGGCGTGACAGACAAGTATAGGATCAAAGGTTTTCCTGGAATGGGTGGCATCAAGATCGGCGGATTCTGTAGGTAAGTTCGTATTGCCTCAAAAGCCCTTTGACACTTGTCATTCCACTCGAATTTCACATCCTTCTTGAGCAGGCGAAACAATGGTTCACAGGTCAGAGTCAGTTTAGCGATGAATCGACTGATAAACTGAATCTTTCCCAAGAAACACCGGACTTCTTTCTCGGATTGAGGTGGCTTCATCTCAAGAATGGCTTTAATTTTAGAAGGATCCACCTCGATCCCCCTAGTTGTGATCATGAATCCGAGCATCTTCCCAGCCGTGACCCCGAACGTACACTTCTGCGAATTAAGACGCATCTTGTACTTTCGAATCCTTTTAAAGAACTTTCTCAACGCTGGGAGCTGATCCTTTCGCTCTTTTCCTTTCACTATCATGTCGTCGACGTAAACCTCGACCTCTTTGTGCATCATGTCATGCAGCAATGTGGTAGCACCTCTCTGATACGTAGGACCGGTATTTTTCAACCCAAAAGGCATAACCCGATAGCAATATGTCCCCCATTCAGTGATGAACGTGGTCTTTTCCCTGTCTTCCGGAGCTAAGAGAATCTGATTGTACCCCGAGAAGCCGTCCATGAACGATAGTAGGGCGTGTCCTGCAGTGTTATCAACAAGTACATCTATATGCGGCAATGGGAAATCGTCTTTAGGGCTTGCTTTGTTCAGATCTCTGAAATCGACGCACACTCTGATTTTTCCGTCCTTTTTGGGGACAGGAACAATGTTGGCTACCCAAGTGGGGCACTCCGTTACGATTAGAAAACCGGCGTCGATTTGCTTCGTGAGCTCTTCTTTTATCTTTAACACCCAATCGGGCCGCATTTTTCTCAGTTTTTGCTTAACTGGTTTGGCGTCAGGGTAAAGAGGGATTCTGTGCTCGACTATCTCCGGGTCGATTCTAGGCATGTCTGCGTGAGACCAAGCGAAGACTTCTTTGAATTCTTTTAGCAAATCTGTGAGCTCTTGAAGCTCACTGGGAGACAGCCCGGAACCTACCTGAACCAATCGAGGGTCCTCCTCATCACTCAAATTTATGGAGATTACTTCTTCTTTTAAAGGCTGAGCATGTCTTTCATTTTCGTGATCGATGAGGGAACAGATCTCCTTGGGAATATCCCCATCGAGATCTATTCCTTCATCCTCAGGGTCCAAACAATTTATATCAAAAATCGGCAAGTAAGCGAAAACGTCATTCATTTCATTAACCAGTTCATCAGACGGGGGGAATACAGCGGTTGACTCGAATTCAAAATAAAAGCTACAATGTGGAGGGCCGATGGGCACAAACTCCGACTCTGTGCTAGATGACGAGTCAGCATCGGACTTGGACTCAGACTCAGACTCAGTGCAGGTGCTGTGAGTGCGAGTTACATGCGGTACAAAAGTGCAATTATCATAAATGCCTACAGCCTCCACAATGAGCTTGGAAGGGTCTTTAACTTCTTATTCATTTCCAAGCGCAAGCACGGCAGCATCTTCGACCATACCCTCCGGATTTTCGCCCTCAAACAGAAGTTGGAGACTGCCCAAACCGAAAGCCTCCAGCCAGTCAAGTGCCTCAGATAGCTCTTCCACCTCTGCTTTCTCTTCATCACTCTCCCAAGTATCATTGGCAAAGATCTCAAAGCCAGGATACTTCTTTTTCGTTTCGAGATCAACAAAGGGCTCAGGTTCTCCTTGGTACAGCGGCTCCTTCTCCTTCGATTTCACCCCAATTGCACGGGCTCGGGCACGATTGCGCCACTTCTTTGCCGGATTACTCTTCTTGATCTCATATTCTAGACCAAAGCGCTCGTTACTTCTAGGGAATTCAGGGACACCTTGAGCATGAAGTCCCAAACCCATGCCCGGCAGATACTTCATCCTTTTCATAATCTCCAACGCTGCGGAGCTCACCAAGAAGCCGTCGATGGTACACATCTTCGAAGTCATAACAGCAAAGCCTCCCATGGCAATATCTTCCTTTCCATGCATAATCTCTAGCAGCGGGGAATTGTCCTCACAGTGCGGACGGATGCTTGAATCTCCATGGATGATGAGGGTTCCAGAGTCCAAACCCAAGATGAGTTTCTGGTGCAATGTCGAGGGCACACCCATGACATCCGGGCGGTGAAGCCAAGGCCTTCCCAACAGGAGATTGAAAGATGCAGGTATTTCCAACACACAGAATTCGACGGTGGTTTTGAACTTGCCAGTTGCGAGTTCCAAGTTGATTGTCCCCAAAACATCACAGCGTGTATTATCATAAGCACGGACGCCCAGATTTGACGGCACAAAGTCCTTGTTCTTGAGGCCCAAGCAATAAGCAGTGCGAAAAGGGCACACATTAATAGCGGAGCCATTATCAACGAGGATTGTTGGGACCCACTTTCCCAGACACTTCATGGTGATGTGAAGGGGCTTGTTGTGGTCAGCTCCTTCCGGCGACAGATCCTTCTCGGTGAAGGATAAGGTGTGATGGGTGAAGTTCGGGGTTATAAGGGCTATGAGGGCTTCTGGAGTAATATCAGAGGGGACTTCGAACCTGGAAAGGGTGTTCACCAACCTGCGGCGGTGCTCGCGGGAGGCAGCTAACACTCCCCACATGGACATGCGAGCAGGGGTTTCCTGGAGTTGTCGGATAATGGGGTCAGCGGAGGCTTCAGGGTCGGCATCAGGGAGTGAGTTGAGGTCAATGGATAGTTTGGGCTGGGTAGGTGGGTTAGGTTTAGTGGAGCTAGAAAGGTTATTTTGTGGAGCTTGCGGGACGGGAGTGTTTAGGTTTATGGGGTTGACAGGGGCATTCTGCTGCGGCGGAGGGGCTCGGGAGGAGCTACCTTGCTGGAGGTTGGTAGCCTGATAGACCCTTCCACTTCTGGTAAGGTTGCTAATTGTTTCGGGAATGGGTTGCCACCAAGTACCTTCCCAAAAATCGGAGAAGTCAAAGTCGCAGTCGTCCGCCTTACGCTTCCCTTTGTCCAGTGCTGTATTCTCCAACGTCTCGTTGAGAGTTTCCATTTCCAGGGTGTGCCAGATGCTGTCCTCTTCCAAGGAATTCCAAAAGTTGGGATTGCCGCTGCTGTTGTCATTGCTAATCTGCAGAGATCCTTCATCCAGCATGGCCTTATTGACAGTCAGTTCCTCGCCATCCATCCATACATTCACCAGTTCAGACTTTCCCCACAGATCTTCTGGATCCAATACACAGATGCTGGGCTCATCAGGGATTTGAACTACGGGTTTGGAAAAGAACTCCTCGACGATGAATTCTTGTGGGAGGAAAAGATAGTCCATGGAATGCTCCAGAGCATCAGAGTCTCGAGTGAGGTTGACAATGGTCCTGGCATTGAGCCCTGAGAGCATGCGGGAGTTCATCAGATCCATCTCTTCCACTGCTTCTTCTTCTTAAAAAAGGTATACCAATGACGTCTCATCTAGGGGATCGGAATCATCCATCCAGTGCCATCCATTTGGTTCAGGCTCCCATTCCCATTCGTCTTCCTTCTCAACAGGTTCAGGCTCAGTGAAAAGAGCAAAGAGAGAATACCCATCCAACGGGTCAGCCATCATCTCCTCCCAGTCGTGCCTCCATTCTCCATGTTCCAACTCCTCAATTTGGCTGGGGTTAAGTGCCACGGGCCATACTCCAGTGACAAGAGCCCTGTCTTCTACTGCCAAGAAATCTTGCACCAAATCTTCCCACCTTCTCTGAAAGTCCCATTCCACGGTCTCGAGCGCGCAGACTGTATCCTCAACTGGCAACTCGACGGTCGGCTTGGGTTGGGTATCAGGAATGATGTAAAGGCTGGGGTTAAAGGGCTGGCTTATGGAGATGAGGTTGGTGCGGGCATTGGAATGTTTTGGGAGTGGGTTTGAGACGGTGTTTAGTTTTTGAGGTGGCATGGGGAGAGTTTTGTTGTCTATTAGGTCATGGATTGCATGGCAGAGACGAAAGCAGTTGTCGGTTAGGTGGCCCACATTCTGGTGATAGGCACAGTACGCATTAGGGTTGTGGGATGCGGGTAGTTTTTGAGGTAAGGGTGTAGGGGTAAGTGGTTTGAGGGTGCCGCTTTCGACCAATTTCTCGAGCACGGCAGAGAGTGGTGTTGAGAACTGAGCAAAAGTACGGGGCTGGGTACGCGGTTGACTGGTTTGGGTGGCTATTTGGTTCACCGGCTCGGCTTGGGTTGTGTTTGTGGAGGTGTTGGGCAGGTTGGTGAAGTTCGAGTTGCCAAACAGGGCGTTGCTGTTTCCGAAGTAAACCTTCTTGGGCTTGGGAGTAGGCTCAGGTTTGTCAAGGATCCCCAATTGAACTGCTTCTTCGACGGCTAAGTTTGTATCGAAGAATGTTTTAAAGTCTGAGCATGCTTGGGCCATAACCATGTGCCTCGCAAGAGTGGGTTGAAGGTTACGGACAATCATCCGGATTTGGTCCCTGTCGCTCGGTCTATCTTTCATCTGCGCCGCCTTTGCTCTCCATCTCTTCACGAAATCAGCGAAGGCCTCTTTTGCCTCCATCTTCGTCGACTCCAATTCACGAGTGGTCACCTCCAATTGGATGTTGTAATCGTATTGCGCCACGAAAGCTGCGCATATATCCTCCTAAGAACGCTTCTTTCTCTCATCCAGCGAAGTGAACCAGTGCAGAGCATGTCCCACCAAAGTCTGTGAGAACATCTGTGCCATAGCATCCTTCTCAACTCCCCACATGGAAAGTGCTCCAATGTATCCCGTAAGATGTGCCTTCGGATCTCCTGTTCCGTCAAACTTGGCAAAGTCGATTGGCCTGAACTTTTCTGGAAGCTTCGCGTTAGGAAACAGGCAAAGCTTGTTAATGTCAAAGCCGGTCGACGCTATCTTCTCATTTCTCGTAACGGACTCCTCTAGCTGGGTGAGCTTCGCCAATACTGCTGCCATCTCGGGGTTCTGCGGAGTTTCCAAATCAAAGACCAGCTGCTCTTGGTTCGGGTTCAGGTTAGGGTTAGGATTGAAGTTTAAGTTGGGAATGGGGTTTGGGTTTGGAATCGGATTCGGGTTTGGAACTGGAATCGGGTTTGGAATAGGAACTGGATTAAGAAGTGGGTTAGGGTTTGGGATCGGATTCGGGTTTTGAGGTGGAAGACGTCTTGCAACTCCAGTAATCATCATCATGAGTTAGGCAATTTGGTTATCGGTGCGTTCGCCCAGGCGTTGAATATCTTCTCTGATCTGCCTCATTTCTCCGTTCAGATTTCCCGGGTTTGGGTTAGGGTTCGGATGAGGATTAGGGACGGGATTAGAATTCGGATTTGGCTCGCCTCCGTTTGGGTTTGGGTTTGGGTTTGGGTTTGGGTTGTCTCCGTTTGGATTGAGCGTGGGGTTCGGGTTTGGGTTTAGACCTCCAATCAATAGATCCATTTCCACCCCCAAATCTGATGCACTGACGGAGTCTACTTGCAGTTGGAGCCGTTCCAATCTCTGTCCCAAGGGTCTGGTCTAGGAGGGTATGATGTTCTTCTTTCTTGGCCCAATTGTTCAGAACTGACAGCAAAGCAAAAACTCGTGCTCAGACGCGGCTCCTACTTGCATTTTTATGAAATTGATGCATGATTTTTAGAAAATAAGCGTCTTGTCGTCACTGTCATCGACTCGGATTTTCAAAACATTTGACTTACGGGAGGTTGCCTTGATCCTCGAATTTTTGAGTTGTATCCTCATTTACGAACGGCCGATTCCCAAAAGATGCTAAAATGAGCTAAGTATTTGGCTAATATTCAATCGATAATTTGACCATTGGTTCAGAATGGCTTGGGGTGAACAATGTGATACGATAACCGAATTGGCGTAAGCGGTACACTTGCTTTTAGCCTGGATGGTGTTGGCATCACAATGTTCTGCTCCCCTATCATTCCTTTCCTTTGGTTAAATCTCGGTTGAACGTTAGTCAAGGACTTAGCAAAATTTTAGTTTCCTCTAGGTTCGAGTTCGAGGACTCATGTGATTTAGCAACACGCATTGGGGTGCGTGACTCTTCATCGGGTCTCGGCAACCTTCCGAAGACCGCGCGAGCGAGTCTCGAGAATCGTGGCTAACAACATGACAATGCAAGATGCAATGCAGCACTTAAACAGATTATAACACGTTGTCCTACCCTACAGGCTCCTGTCCTAGTTTGGAAGGTTCTACGGCTTGCTAAACATGTACAAAGGCCGGGTTTTGGTTTAAAAAGGGTACCCCGGACTAGAGTCAAAGTATACCTCCCATTATTGAGCGTACACCCAATAACGGTACGAACGGTAGGGATGACTCATCACGGTCGAGGGTTGCTGAGCATTCCGAGATTCCTTGTCACCGGCAAGCCGGGCAAGATTGCCGAAACACAACAGCGGGGTTGAACAAGAATATATACACACAAGAAGAAACAATGAAACAAAATAACTATGAAAATCCCACAAACGTTTTTCAAGCTTGGCTCACAAGTTTAATTGATATTCAAGAAAAGCAGGCCGTTTTGTCAACAAACCAACTTTTTCTCAAGTATCAATTAAACCATTTCCCCAGCGGAGTCGCCACTGTGGGCTACCACAGCCCCGGGTGGAATCGGGGCGGCCCGAAAAGGAGGCGCCACGCCGTTTCGAATTTTTGAAATGATTTTGAAGAGTCGCCACCCGAGAAACCGTTTTGTTTGAAAATGATTGATTTAAATTGAAAACCAGAGATTTGTTAAGGGTTCGGAAGCCACGTTACGAGGGGGAAGGGTTTTACGGCACCCTCCTCGCCCGATACGAGATCGGTCTCTACTAATCATTTGTGGGATTTTTCAAAAGATTTTATTTCATTAGACAGCTAGCAAGTATCCACAGGTATATCAAGTACTGAGGGGTGCATGCATGTGCATATGTACAAAGAGTGATGTGAGATGATGAAGAAATACAAAAATAATCGAAAACTGGAAGGCCTTGTCACCGACCCACTCTCGAGCGCTCGGAAGCACTCCCGAGCGCTTGGGAGTACTACACTGTCTAGCCTGCAAGTCACATTAGTACAACAAAATATAGCACTGAAACATAGACTAAAATGAACTTGAGCATTAACGAACTCAAGCACGCTACAGGCTCCACGGAGAACTTAGAAAAATGGGATCAAACCCTGTCATTCCCAGCCACGCATCCCTGCCTTTCTGAAAAGTGGTTTTGGAGTTATAAAAAGGCAAAAGGGGATGTATGAATAGGCATGCAAGGGCGGTGCAGGAACTAAAATGGAGGGGGACTTGGGTAAGATGGCATGCAGAGAACTCCCGAGCGCTCTGGAACGGACTCAAGCGCTCAGGAGTGATCTACACTCCCAAACTGATCTCAATCAATTGACACTCTTGCTTCAGCATTCCAATGTAACAGATCTACTCCCCTCTTTGAGATTCAGAAAGTTTCCTTTTATAAATCATTAAGACATATTCTTTTGCAAACCCTTTTTTTTACATGAATATAGTCTTTGTCTTTTGAAAATCAGATCAACCACATCAGAATACATTAAGAAAACTATTATTGCTTGAGACCAGTCTCCATTCCCCCTGCATGCTAGTTTAAATACTACAGAAAACAAAAATAAGACTGGCATCACTCTCGAGCGCTCCAGAGTAATCTCGAGCGCTCGGGAGTGCAACTAGTGCTACATGCATGGAAAACACTCGTGACCCTTTGCTCTTGTTTTAACACTAAGGCTCTCCCATCTCACTTCCAGTATTGAGGAGTGGAGTGAGCTGGGAAGCCTCCCTCAGAAGGGAAGAAACAACCCTGCTTTTGGTTGACACCAAAGTATGAGGCTTCTACCTTTTGTTAGGAACCTTGCTCCTTGGAAGAGGGGCTTAGAAGATGGGAAAGAGATGAAAACTTCAGGAGATCAGAAGCTGATAATGATCTGAACCCCTTCCATCTTCTTGCTACCTTGGATTTTTTGGTTTGTTTTTGCTTTTGAAAATGGGATTTTTGCTTACAAGGGGATGAGAACTGGTCTCTTTGCCTTGAACTATCAGAGAGGAGGGACTCTAGAGAGAGAGAGTTCGTGGTCCAACTGAAGGCCAGCCCTCCCTTTTATAGCCCAACATAGCACATGGTTTTTATTTGGGAAAATGTCATTTGGTATCAAAATAAAATCTTCCTCTCTGACTCACCCCTGACTGAGGTTAAGTGTGGTCTAAGGCAAAGACCCATTCAAACGGCTGAAATGATGGCTGCAAGGATAGTGGGGAAGCTCCAACGTCCATTGGGCAGTACAAAAGTCTCGAGCGCTTGAGAGTGATCTCGAGCACTTGGGACTTCACTCTCGAGCGCTCGAGAGTTGACTTGTCCAAGGATTTGGAAAATGCTCTGGAGCGCTTGGGATTGATCCAGAGCGCTTGAAAGCCATTTTTACATCTCGAGAGTTGACTGGTCCAAGGTTTTGGAAAATGCTCTGGAGCGCTTGGGATTGATCCAGAGCGCTTGAAAGCCATTTTTACATTTTATTTCCCTCTTAAAGTCCTTCAAGGAGCACTGTTCTATCGGTCCAAGGCTTGTTTAATCCAATTTTCATCATCGGGGAGCCTCCGGGCCACGAATCAAGGAAATTCGAATTGTCCAAATTGGGGTGTCTACAAGCGCAAAATCTGTGGATACAAGAGTGGTGCATTCTCTCCAGCAGAACTTCATTACCACTCTACCTATAAAGAAATTCTGGCAATTAAAAGGAGTATTGAGAAGTTTGAATTTCATATAATCGGTCATCATTTCTTAATTGAGACTGATATGATGAGTTTCCCCAGCATGCTCAAATTTAAATAGAAACACCTTCCAAAGGCACAGTTGCTCAGATGGGCAAATTGGTTTTCCAATTGGAGTTTTGATGTTGTTACATAAATGGAAAAACAAATGTCCCCCCCGATTTTCTGTCAAGAGTCAAAAAAGAAATCAACCAATTTTCAAAACCAAAACCATATTCATTTGTCCCTGGTTGTTTTCCCATGATTTCCTGTTTCCATCCAGTCAATCTTCCTGTCCACCTCCAGTGTCATCTTTTGGAGTTAACCCTTCTTTCTAGATGTGTCCAAATGTGTCAAAACCTTCAACATCTCTGTATTTTCAAATATGGTCTTGACAAAGGTCCCTTAGGAGGTCTACCTTTCCATCCGGTCTATCCTTTTCTCACCCAGTTTGAAATATGTAACCGCATCTCTGTATTTTCCTACCTCCTTTTATGGTGTTTAGTAGATGTTTATACCATCAGTGTCTGTTTTAATAGATCAGCAATATTGGTTTATCTGGCACATGCGGCATTCGGTCAGATCCATCCTCCAGAGGATTTCTTTTTGAAATTCCTCTTGCTCTTTGGAAACATACCTTTTTGGCAACAGAAGATCAGGAGTATCCCTAACAATACAGGAGGAAATCTCCAATTTACTTTTCGGACAAGTCACAACAACATATGTCTTCCTAATCCAGATGATTCTATCACTTGGCGAACGAAATACGACACTATATTCCTCACAGCATATCCAAAGCCTCAGAGAATTCACATCAACAGTGGAAATTATCTTGTTATGACTCAGACACTGTGTTCACTCAATGGATTAACAGCTACAGAAGTTCCCTCATCTCTCCTCCATTATGAATTTGCAAACTGGAAGTTCAATGATACATATCCAGAGGAATAACGCCAAAATATTCGCTATCTTCTGGAACAGTATTACTTGACCGACAGGACTGAAGACTATTCTAGAAGAAGTGATTCAAATGATACAGAGGAGTGACATCCATGTGTTCAGACCAGCTGTCTCTTTTATGTGGTGCCCCCTTTCATTTCCAAGGAGGGGTGAAATTATTGGCTCGTACTGTCTTTAAGTGGTGATATGTAAAGTAGTAAATGTAGTGGTAAGGTCATTTCTTTTCAGAAGGGGTGAATTATGTGTCTGTAGTAGTCAAAGTCTTGTGAACAGTAAAGACCAATTATGTATGAAGAAATAAATGATGTAGCAGGTAGACGTATGATGTAAGAACAGTAATGTTCAATTATGGGTACCATCTGTATTGTCTGTACTCCCCTCGTTACGCTTATAAAAGGAGGACCTCCCCGTTGTAAACGATCGAGGAAGTAAAAGCTAGTGCAAATCAGTATTTTCCTATTATATCTTGTGTCTTATGTTCTCTCTCTTTGATCCTAAACTACTTCGTGTTTGTACCCACTTCGTGTCTCCAAATTCTATTTATCTCATGCAATGCTATAAATGTGTCACAGAACGAACATATTCGGAACCAAGGAAGTGGATGCAAGGAAAAGGGCGTGTCACGATTCAATTTGGTTGCTGTTACATCTATGCAGTGGTATTATTTTCATTGTTCCCATCAATAGTTCCGCAATTGTGATTTAACTCTTTTTGCTCTCTTTCCGTCACAGGACAAGAATGGGAATCCCCAAGGTATTGTTAGAGACGAGGATGTTGATCCGCTACCTTCCTTGTTCAAGCAAATGATAAAGAGGATGGTGAGGTCGCATGTTTTGCCTCCGACATGTGTCCACCTCACATCGACCACCACGACTTCGTTAGGCCTTTTTGCACTGTTTCGTTCTTGACAGAGTGCAACATACTCTTTGGTGCAAGTCTGAAAGTTGTAGATGCCGGAGAGTTTTCTGGTCCTGTCTCTGTGACTTTACCAGTCGGGTAAGTGAACATCCCTATCTTGCGATTTAACTGGTATGATATTCGTCTCCCTTGTAGATGGCTCCCCTGTACCTATTCTATTATATCTCACCTCTTTGTGGAAAGAAGTTAAAAATTGCAAGCATTGGTAGGTAATGCACCATTTTGGTGCTAACCCCCTCCTTGCGGGCCCATCTAGACCCCTCTTCTTCGGCTCCTCAGTGTGTAGACCCCTTTTGCTCACACCTCAGAGGTTCCCGCGCTTTGGTCACCTCCACCCTATTTCGCCTAGCAAAACAACTCAGTTTTCTTCTAATTTTCACTGCTTAACCAAGGTGGTTGTATTTAACTCCACCTAACTTCCTCATATTTTCACCTCTAATATTAATTTGTTATATAGGGGTGTCAAACGTGCCGTGCCGACACGACACGACACGGGAACGACACAGTTAAATATGACACCGCACTGGCACGGGCATGGTCGTGCCTTGGCACGGCACGAAACGGCACGGTCTTAGTGAGCACGTGGACGGGCACGGGCACGGTCTTGGCCAGGCATGGCACGACACAGTTCGATTTTAGTGGGCACGCGGACTGGCACGGGGCACGAAAGTGGGCGGGTACGACATGGGCGCGGGCACGGAAGTTGGCCTGGCACGGCACGGAACGACACGGTTTAGCCAGGCACGGGGACGACACGGTAGTTGAACGGGAACGGCACGGCACGGTTCAGCTGGCACGACACGGACGCGACACTACACAGTTCTAGCCGGGCACGACACAGGTTGACAAGCACGAAAGGGCACGACACAAGATACGGGAAAAAAGTTATTAAATAATTTGACTTGTGACTCATAAATATAATGTGATTAATAAACAATATTTTTAATTACAAAACAAGGCATTTTTGTTTCATTATTTATTAAAAAAAATAAGCTTTTAAATTGGAACAATTAACAATAAATAAGAAAAAAAACAAATTAAAGAAAAAAACCTCCATGTGATTCAAACCCAAGTAACCAAGTCTTATGGAACTTGTCACACATCACAAACCACCAAGGCTATTAGTCATGTGATGTTATGTTTTTGCACGAATTATAAATAAGAAGCAAAATTGGTTTTAAAAAAATAATCTCTATTGGGTTCGAACTCAAATCTTTGAGGATTTAACACACATCTCAAACCACTAAGGCCAACTATCTTGTTGTGCTTATAATTGGAACAATTAATATATATTATATAATTCTATTCTATAAAAACGGGTCTCTTGTACGTTAGCTACATAATTGCAACACAACTATGACAATCTATACCGTTCATTTTGTTGTTCTTGATGTTTTAATCACTCTCGCAAATTTTTTAGGTCTATCGGGTTTTGGAAGCCCTTTCATCACGACGTAGATTCATTAATAGGAGATTTTTGTTATGTGCAATCAAGTATATAACGATAACCAATTTATTTATTTTTTTGCATGAGTGATATAAGCATTCCCACATAAAAGGTAGACGGTTCCGATTTTCAAAAAACAGCTCGGGCGACCCTCAAGTGGTGCATTATAGGACTTTAACGCCTTTGGAAGCACCAAATGTGTTTCGATCACGTAGTAATCGACATCTGATTATCACCTATTTAGGGGAGAATGATAAATCTGATAAGGTCTTAAATCTTAATGGTTTAGATCGAATATTCAAAAAAATGAGTCTTCAGCTACCTTTCAAATCTATACATCTAACTTTTCTGGTTCTAAATCAATGTATTTCGTTATAGTCCAATGTACACTAGCCATGCGATTGCGACACAATTATGACGATCCCTACCGTTCATTTTGTTGTTCATAGTGAAAAATGGCACTATACCACACGATCAAGTAAACGGGCCGACACGACACGATTAAAAAATGGGACAACATGGCATGACACAATTTAAGTAAATGGGCCCGGCCCGGCACGACACGATTGAAAAACGGCACAACAAGACACGATTAAAAAATGGACCGGCACGACACGACACAATTTAAGTAAATGGGCCCGGCACGACACGATTGAAAAATGGCACGGCACGATACGGCACGACTTAAGTAAATCAGCACGGCACGGCACAACACGATTGGCTATGGCACAACACGGCACGACACGATTTAAGTAAACAGGCACGGCACGGCACGGTACGAAGCACGGTTGGCAAGGAAGTTGAATGGCACAGCACAGCACGGCACACACGTTTGACACCTTTAGTTATATATAACAAATCAGGACGGTTCCGGGACACCTACAAAAAAAATCTCATAGTTCTCAATCAAATTTTGATGATCCGAGCCGATTAATGTGATCAAAGTGTGATTTTAAAGGTATTTGCGAGAAATTAGCAAAAAATATATATATGTATTGCAAATCAGTGCTCATTCTGAGTGGTAATGGAGCTGATGTTGCCAAGTATTGTGTTCCCGGTGTGCCATCAAAAAGGTATGCATAGCCTTTTTTGGTTGTAGTTCTATGAATCTATATTCTGTATCTATTTTCCAGGGCTAGCCCTAAGATTTAAGATGGACCCTTCATCCTTAGGGTGTCCACAATGCTATGAGAGCATCTACAGTGGAATAAGCAAAATAAAAAATTGTTAAAGTTAGCAATGTTGGATCAAAAAAGTGCTCACATTGGAATAACCAAACCTAACAACCTCTTAACAACTCATCAAATTTTGACTCTTCAATAATCAAAACTAGCAATGTTTTGTCAATAACCAAATTTTATCTCTCAATGTGGAATTATATGCCTTTCTTGTTGAAATAGGGAAGATGAGATTATTTACATGTGTTCGCTGCATGAATTCGTATGGTTGGCGTGTTTTTGTTATGTGTTGAGATTAGAGAAAATACTTGATAGTGAAGTTGCAAAGCTGATATGATTTGAGTGGTTGTGATTAAGAATTGGAATGTGGGCGTTTACTGCAACGCAAGGGGTGGAAATGCAGATGGTTTATGGGTATGTGTCTTTTGATTCAAAGTGTGAGATGAGGTTGTTATTCATACCTTGGTTGTATGCTATTATTGTCGAATATGGGTGTTTGTGGTAAAAAAAAAAATGGAGCATTCAAATGAGAAATTGTTAACGTTGAATTTGAGTTGGCATCTTAGAGTGTTCGAAATATCGATACTAGCTTCTTTTCTTTCTTATGGACTCTTCAAATTTGTGTGGTTGAGTTGGTATATTGGATCATTTGAAATATCTGTACCTGCATTCTTTCTTTCTTATAACCTTCCTGTGTTGTGGGTCATTATTCTATTATCAATGTGATAATTTGTTTGGTATGAAGACATGTTGATACTTGGGATGCGACAGATATTGAAGGAGGATTGTGTTGGTGTTTCACATGTGGATTAGAAATGAATATTGTAAAATACAAGGATACGATGGGGGACGCGATAGATCCTTATTGAAATACTTATTGTAATGGTGTTATTGTTACTGTTGTGGGTTGGTGGCGAAATAGTATTTATTGTCGTTGAGAAACATTGATGTCGATATGACTACATAGAGGAAAGAGAGATTTGTGAGCTGTGAGCTGTGAAATTTGTGGTGAGCGAGATCGTTGGAAGTTAGTTGAGCGAGTGAATTTAACTCTTGGGTTATGGGATAGTAGAAGTCTTAAGATATAATTAGGAATGACTAGTATTGATGGTTATATTAGAAGTGTGATTTAAGATAGAGAATATGAGAAATATGTGATTTAATTTGACTAAATGAATGAGAATGTTTGAGATTGGTAAAGTGAATAGATATGGTATGAGGCATTACGAGATTGAAAAGAATGAGATAACTGTTGGGCTTTCTAAAGCCATGAATTGTGAAGCGTTGGATACTTGGTGAGTTCGTTAGACTCTCTATGAGCCCGTTGGATTAGGAGTGAGTCTGTTAATGCGTGAAGGTGTTTGGTGTTGTGTAAGCTATTAAATTGTACAGTTGGTTGTTGGGATATTTCATGTATGAAATTCGTTGCTATTTAGCTTAAAACCTACATGTTTGACTTGTAATGTGGTTTCAGTGCGTGAAGTTTGCTTTTAGTATACGATGTAGAATAAAACAGTGAAGCATGTGTAGGTATTTGCTATGAGGAACTATTTTGTAGTTAACAGTAATATGCGGGGAACTAAGTTTAAGGAAAATGGTGAATTTGAGAGTTTACGTGAGTGGTTTCAATATTGTGTTGTATTGGGTCACGTAGAAATGACACATTACAATAGAAGTGAGTTTGGATTTTTCGAAAATAGAAACCGATGGTGATTCAGAGTGGGCTAGGGAATGTGAAGTAGTATTGGACTCTTAGTTGTGTTTGAATGTTAGATGGACGAAAAAAAAAAAAAAAAGAGGGGCGTCTGAGGTTTATGCAGAGTTGATATAAGAGTTGTGTGGGTAAACAGTAGTGTGAGTTGGAGGTAAAGGTTGACGATTTTGTGTTAGGTGTGTTTCACCGTACCGAGGGAGGTTAATAGTGTCTTTATGAGAGGGAAGTGAGTGCCAAGATGTATGGGGTCATTTGGGATTGTTAAGGGAGTGATGTTGCTGTCAATTATTAGTAGAATCAATAGAATTGAATAGGTTGTGAGATGTGTTTATATTTGGAGTCGAAAGAAATATCAATAACTTTGGAAATGTGAGGAGTTTAACTATGGTAAGTGGGTGTTTATAGCTAAGCAGAGAATGATAAGTCATTATGTGGTCTAATAATTGGGTTCTAAGCTTTTTAGTTTTCTCCCAGTGGAGATTATTTGGATTCTCTAAATTGATTCATTAGTTGACGTTGATTGGGGAAAATGAGAATTGGAGTTTATTAAGTGGTTCAATATATCCCTTTTCGAAAGTTCAAGAGGCACTTAGTGAAACAAGGTAAGTTTGGAGAAACGTGGGGGTACCATTTGTTGGATTTCGACGTGAATGTCATGGAATTGTAAGGGTACTATGACTCTTGTACGAGTGTTAGAACTTGAGTGTCTATGAAGGTTGAAAATTTAAAGAATGATTGGAGGTTGGTCTAGTACTTGAGGGGAAGCTGATACGTATCTTAGATTCGTGCGAGCAAGTTTTGAGGGGTAAAATCATTTCGTTAGTGCGAGTCTTATGGAGTCATCTCGGGAAAGAAGAGTCGACGTGGGAAAGGGAAGACGAGGTGAGGGAGAAGTTCCGCGTTTGTTTCCGAGTTGATCAATGTGAGTCTTCAAATTTCAACCTTATGATTGTTAGCTTATTGTTTGGTAGTATGCATTGTTGCATGAGCATGATTAATTGATGCATGATTTTGGTTGGCTTGCGTCATAAATTTCGGGACGAAATTTCTTTAAGGAGGATAGATTGTAGAGATCCGAATAATTTAAATTCTTGAATATTTATTAAATGACTAATTGGAAGAATATGACATAATTGGTGATTAATTAGATCGGGACTTGAAGTGAAAGAATAGAGAGTTGAGGGAGTGTGAGCGCAATAAAAGGATACTTGAGTATATATAGGGGTGAGTGAGGAGTAGGAGATCATCTTCTCCATCTCACTCTCTCTCATCCGTCTCCCTCTCTCCCTGCCGATCTCTCTCTCTCCTTCTCCTCCCCTCTCACTCAAAACTCCACCTCAAATCCAAAAATCTTTGAGAATCAACCTCCTTCCGACCTTGCAATCGCATTCCTAAGCTTGGAAATTTTTGGGTCAAGTTCAAATCGGAGTTTCAAGGTTCGAAAGTCTAAGGCTCGTCCAATAACCCGTGGATCTTGTTCATTGTTGCGAGGTAGGAACTTCTTGACCTCTTTTATATGTTTCCTTGTTGTTTTGGTGTAAAATCGAGCTATTGGTTGTTGGATTTGGTTGTGGCTCGTGTTCTGAAATTCTGCATGAATAGTACCCGAAGCCAATCTGTATCGATACGGATTTTGTGGCGTATCAATACGGGGAGCTTATCTTTTTGGACAGTTCATTGCGTATCGATACGGATTTTTGGCGTATCGATACGGGGAGCCTAACTCCAAATTTTGCTCCTATTGTTCCTTCGTTGATTGTTTTGACTCCCAACCACTTCTAAACCCCCTTGAACACCTCCTAATCTATCTCAAGCTCGTCTATTTGACTTCTTTTGACCTATCGTCGTTATCTTTGTCCGTTGGCCTTCCGTTCGCACGAATTGAATGTGGAATTACTTAGCTAAACGTCGTTGAGTGCTTATTTGTTGATTGTTGGACTATGTGACTGTTTGTGATACATTTGTGATATCGTTGGCATGTTTTAAGATGTTACGTCGATGAATATGATCAAGGGAAAGTCTCAGCCTGCTTGAGGTTCGAGAATTTAGTCGTTTGGGTCGGAAGTTGGCATAGGGAGTCCCGTAGCGCAAGGGGTGGTAATACGGAGACTTGGTAGAGTTTCGTAATGCAAGGGGTGGTAATACGGTAACCCAGGGTTATAGGGATCACTGTGACGCAAGGGGTGGTAACACGATAATCCTCGTTGTGATGTACGGTAACGCAAGGGGTGGAAATACCGATGGTGGGAGTTTGGGTTAGTGAGTTGAGTTGGGATTGTCGAGGTCGTCGAGTCATGTGACTTATGTACGTAATTGGGATAGAGATTTATATTGCAAATCAATCGGCCATTAAGTATCGAGCTATGTTTCCTTATCTTTCTTTCCTTTGCACTAACCAACATGTTTGCATATAACATTGGTAAAGATTTTCCTACTGGGCTATTGTAGCTCAACAAAATTCTTCTTTTCAGGTTCTAATGTCAGACAGTAGCATCATGCAATGCATGCTTGGGATGTGGACGACTTCTTGGAAGCTTATCACTTTTAGTCACTTTTTTTTATCTTGTAATAGCTTAGCTATTGATCAAGATGGTTTTATAACTAATCATTCATGAATATCTTTTGACAAGGAAGTTTATAACGCACCGCACATGTTGTAACTATATTTTAGTTAATTTGGGCCGTGGTGCCATGGTTGTATATTCTTTTGAATTGGGGACTTGTATGTAATTTAAGCAGGTGGGATACTATTTTGGGAATATGATGGCAAGTGAGGTCTTTTTATTAAAACGTACCATTTAATTTATATTAAAAATTCAGGTCGTGACAAATTGTTTTTTCCCTTCAAAAACCACTTTTTCAAAAAATATGCATGAAGTGAAGGGAAAAAGTTTGGAGGGCCCATTGATTCTGATTATGGGTAAAAAATAACCAATGTGGGATTTGACATTGCTAACTTTAGCAACCTCTAAATGGATAATCAAAATCTGATGTGGCATTCTTTGATTATTCATATTTGCTAATTCCACTGCTGATGCTCTAATTAAAAATGGATACCTAAAAATTGCCAAATCAGCTTTTGATTATCCATTTAAGATATTGCTAAGGTTAGCAATCTAGAAATCCACAATAGCATAATCAAAATTGAATAATCAAAAGTTGTCACATCACCTTTATAATTCGAGAGGAAAATTACAAAAGCGAAGCGAACATACTGTAATGTCGTGGAGTATTTTAAATCTATAAAGTTCATGGATATTACATAAACGTTCAATTACACAAGAAAAATAAATTGTTAGTGCAGTGGCATGGTATCCAAGCCCACAACATACTGTAAATTGTTGATTTTGAGTGCCAAACATCTGAATAGCGTGTAACATAAAACAGCCAAGTGGAAAAATTATTTAGGAATAAAAAACTTACACAAGGAGACTTGAACCAGCAACCAATGGTTTTCCAACATAGCCTTCCTACCGATAAACCACATGGGCCCTTCTTTAGAATTGTGCTGTATATATTATATATTCTCGGTTTCAATTTCATCCTTACAAAAATTTTGGTTTCAATTTTAACCTTATAGTTTGTAACCTCATTTCAATGTTACCATTTCCGTCAAAGTTGGACGGGAAATGCTGGCACAATTTTGGATAGCAGCACACTGGGCCCCACTTCTCTTCCCCTAGTTCATTTCCCTCATCTGTAAAAGAGTGCAATTTTGTCCACCCTCATTACCCTCCCTCTTATTGGTTAAAATAGTGTAGGTCCCACCCATGCAATACTCTTTTTGGTTAGTATGACATCATACTGTGGTGAAATCCACACCAGTTCAACCAATAAGAAAGAGAGTAATGTTCTGAACAAAACTCAACGTAAAACTCCAAAAATATTAATCTCCAAAGTCAGCTGCCCCCAAACCCACCGAATAACATTTTCCCCAAATCTCTTCTCCCCCAAATGCAATCCCCGAACAGCATCATGAATCTTACCTAAACCCCTCACCATCACTTAGCAGATGCATCATTGACCTCAGTAATGGGTAGTTCGTCGTCAAATCACACTGCAAGCAATCGAAGGGATTGGGTTTGCAAGTGTGGCAAAAGACCAATGCTGACGACTTCATGGACGGACAATAACCCATCTAGGAGGTATTTTGGCTGCCGAAAGTATGACGTAAGCTTTGATTTTAAAAAAAAAACAGTTTTTTAAGAGTTAGACGTTATTATCCCTAATGATTTTGCTGTCATTGTAGGAAGGTCAAGTTAAGGGGTGAGTTTGGGTGAAAACGATTTGGGGAAGGTTATTCGCTGGGTTTGGAGGAGGGTTTGGGCGGAAACGATTTAGGTGTTATTCCCTAGGTTTGGAGGGAAATGATTTGGGGAATTTTGGTTTTAGGGTTTTTTGTTTTACAGGTGGACAAAGACGTGTAAAAGAGGGTCCCACAATTACCAAACCGTTAGCCAGTTGGCAGCATTTCCCGTTCAACTTTGACGGAAAGGTTAACATTGAAATAGGGTTACAAACTATAAGGGTAAAATTGAAACCAAAAATTTTGTGAGGGCAAAATTGAAACCGAGCCTATTTTGTGAGGGCTAAAAAAATAGATATGTAACAACTCTGATTTTTACTAAATAAAAATTTTGTTGTTATTATTCGAAAATCTTTAATTTGGTTTTGATCGTCTACTAACTGCTGAATACCTGTCGTTTCTAGTAATAAGTCTTAAGATTTCACATCTTGGCTGGAAATTCTACTTAGCAAGCCTAGTTAGCTAACGACCGTTTAACCTAATTACCAACTAGTTAACCTAACGACCGTTTAACCTAATTACCATTTGCTTCCTAAACCTTGAGTGAACCTTATGAACCTTTGACCTTTGAACCTTTTGAACCCCTAATCCTAGATGAACCTTTTGATCCTTTTGAACCTTTTAGCTATTAACCATTGGACGATAAATGTTAGGGTAATCTTTACCAATTGGATAAAAGGAAAAACTTAGTTTAATCCACCAAAGTACATGACTAGATTTTATTAGTACTTAGATATAGTATTATATAGTGATATATACACATGATTAAAAGTATATATATACTTTATTCAAAGTACAATACATTACCCATTGGTTAATAGCCGCTAGGAGAATCATTGCCCATTGGACAATAGGTTAAGTACTTGCTAACTTTACCCATTGGTTAATAACCTCAAGGAGAATCATTATCCATTGGACAGTAGGTAGTCTTGCCAACAAAGTACTAGGATATAATAAAATAATAGATTTTCCATGTGTTTAATTGATTAAATTAGATATTAGTACATTAGATTAAATAATAAGTACTTAGTACTTTGGTTAAAATAATGAGAAAGTTGGATTTGATATATCTAGTAAGATTATGAAGTACATACTTATATATATATATATATATATATATATATATATATATATATATATATATATATATATATATATATATATATATATATATATCAGACCTAAGTTGCGGACCAACCCATTTCTCCCTTTCCCTATTGAATTTTGATGATCCGAGCCGTTCAATGTGTTCAGAATGTGATTTTAAGGGTACCGAGAAAGGCTCAAATGACCGGAAGGACTTGATTTGAGCAGCTTTTATTTGAACCGTTTCAATTGAAAATAAACAAAAACGCTCGGATGAAGCCCTTCCCGGTCTTTTTTTTGCTGATTTTTCGCGAGTACCCTTAAAATCACGTTCAACACATTGAGCGGCTCGGATCATCAAATTCGATCGGGACGCTATTTAACGGAGTCTATAGTTGCGGGCGCCCGCAACGGAAGCGCCCTCTACATATATATATATATATATACATATATATATATATGTGTGTGTGTGTACTTGTATATATATACTTGTATATGTATGTTTATTTTTTATCGAACGGTTCGGCAAAAAAAAAGACTGGGAAGGGCTCATCCGAGCAGTTTTTGTTTTTTTTTATCGAACGGTTCAAATAAAAACTACTCAAATCAAGCCCTTCCCGGTCATTTTTTTTTGCCGATTTCTCGCGGATACCCTTAAAATCACATTCTGAACATATTGAGCGGCTCGGATCATCAAAATTCAATCGGAAAATGGGAGAAATGGAGAAGTCCTTATTTTAACTAAAATAAGGACCTCCATATTTGAAGGAGATTGTGTGTGTGTGTGTGTGTGTGTATATATATATATGTGTGTGTGCGTGTGTGTGTGTGTGTGTGTGTATAATATTGTAAAGTACCACGTGTGTAATTGATTTTTAAAATGAAAAATCCTATTTACTTGAAAGTATTAGATTTTCTAGTACTTATATACATTATAATATATGTAGACTTCCAATAAGTACATAGGTATATATATATATATAGTACATGAGAGAGAGAGAGAGAGACCCGAGAGGGAGAGAGAGAGGAAGAGAAAGGGGAGAGATGATACCTTGTGATCTTTCTTGTGCTTTCAATGTACCTTGATGGTATTCTTTCCAAGCCAAATCTATGTACCAATTGTCCTAAATGAATTACCAATTAACCAAATCTTGTACAACTTGTACATTCTTCCATTTTTAACTAGCCAAATCCCCCTTTCTTCCACCATATCTTCCATAATCCCATCCGTGGTACAAATCCATAGCCATGCAAGCCTAGTTTTAGGCTTGATCTTTCAAGAAAGCTTGACATAAAGTGATAAAAAAATGAGATATGGAGAGAGAGAGAGAGAGTGGCTGGCTAGGAGAGGGAGAGGGAGAGCCTTCCCTATAAATAGCAAGCTCATTTGTGCTTTGAACTCACACCCACTACGCCAAATATTGCCTTTAGCGGCATGAAAAAACTGCCGTTAATAGTCTGAAAACCGCCGGTAATAGTATTACCGGCGGTAATAACGACAAAAACATACCGCCGTTTAAACAACTGTCGGGAATACAAAAACGGCATTAATAAACCGCCGGTAAAACAAAAACGACGGTAATAAACTGCCGCTAATAATATCGTCGGTTTTAATAGTATTCCCGGCAAAATTATTTCCTGCCGCTAATACGGCCATTAATGGCATTAATTTACTGCCGGCAATGGACTAGAATAAAGACCACACTGCTTTCGATCTACATGTGCTTACAAAAGCCCCATCTATATATAATTAAATCTTCACAAACCACATACCACAAAAATGCAAAAGCTGTCAACTATATATATATACAGTAACATGCATAAATATTAAAGTTAATATTACAATATTGTTTAATTGGGTTTCCACACATTTATAACCAAGTTCAAACATTCGCAACTAAAGTTGTCAAAATATACAAGCTAGCTAGCCCCACTATTTGTGCATCTCCAAAACAAACTCCCAAAATAAAGATGTCAACTGTGAAGCTGCAACATTAATTTTCCATGTAGCTCATCTACAACTTAAGTTGCCAAAACATGTGCAAGTCCCAATGGGCTTCGCGAATAATTCCCAAGGATCAACTGTAAAGCTTGAACGTTTTTCCACTCAGCTCAACTCCATCTCATACATAAGCTGCAAATGCAACAATGGAAAGGAAAAAGTATGAAGTCAGGGAATGTAGACAACATGTAAATCAAGTCCAAAATCGATCATCAACAGGTACTAAGCAACAAGCAAGCAAAACATTAAGTAGCATCAGCAAGTGACAATAAAATATTGTCCTTCTCCATTGGTATTTTTGTACTCTAACTAAATTTTCAAAAACACTACTTACTACTAACAATTCTCTATGATGTCATGTAAGCGGTTTTCTATTGGAAATGTCTAGTTATTCAGGCAAACTTGGAGCATGGCACTAATCTAAAAGTTTTACTTATTCAAAGCTCAAAAGAATTGGAAATGTCTACTTCTCTAATGTTCTCAACATTCACTAGCTCACACACAAGGAATCCATCCAAAGAACAAGCACAAGTTTACCAAAAATATTTTTTCCAAACTTATTCCAGATAAAAACTATTGGAAAGATAGATCTAAGTTAAGTAATCCGTTTCATGGTACCAAGGAGATGGAATAAACTAAGAATGAGCTCAGCGAAATATGTTTAAAGCTTACGCATGCGCATACGTTTTAGCTTTACTAGAAAAAGAAAACAGAAAACAGAACCAACTGCCAAGCACACGTTGGCATGGTCAAGGCTGGCTTGTAATAGTTGATCCTGGACACGAATAAGGCCAAGTACGATAAAAAGCATAAACCTGTTTCCCAGAAACATACAGGGGGAGCATCCCAAACACGTGCTGCATCTAATGCGAAACACAAGCCAACAAAAATATGCGCAATGCCAATTACAAAAACAGAAATACATGCAACTTCTCCAGTCATTAAGTAGCATCAGCAAGTGACAATAAAATATTGTCCTTCTCCACTGGTATTTTTGTACTCCAACTAAATTTTCAAAAACACTACTTACTACTAACAATTCTCTATGATGTCATTAAGCGGTTTTCTATTTGGAGCTGGAAATGTCTAGTTATTCAGGCAAACTCGGAGTATGGCACTAATCTAGAAGTTTTACTTATTCAAGCTCAAAAGAACTGGAAATGTCTACTTCTCTAATGTTCTCAACATTCACTAGCTCACACATAAGGAATCCATCCAAAGAACAAGCACAAGTTTACCAAAAATATTTTCTCTAAACTTATTCTAGATAAGAAACTATTGGAAAGATAGATCTAAGGCATCCAGATTAATTAATTTGCTACTTATACCACTTCCCAACAAAAAAATAGCCACGATAAACGTTCTCTCACCTCCTCATCAGTCCAAGCTCTAAGGGGTCGACTCCTATCATCGCCAATTTGTTGTTGAGGACGGTTGGCATCAAGAACATGTTCCTCATTGCATGACTGCCCAGAACCATTCTGATGGAACATAAACACATGCAATAGAATCATCAAGAAGGAATTGAACATGTGATGCATAAGGTTTAGAGATATAGAAATTAATTACTCCCTCCGTCCCATAATGTTTGGCATTTTCAAGAATGCGTGCCATTTTTAATTTAGGGTGAAGGCACTATTGGTGAATAAGAAATCAAATATACATTATTTGAAGCAACAAACTAGAGTAACCTGTCCATTATGTGAAGGCGATATTGGTGAATCATCTTCTGGAGAGGGAGGCAATGGGTATCCAATATCTTTTGCATGCGCCTCGAACCTAGCACACTTGCGCTCTAGGCGAGAAAGATCTACCTCAGCTAGAACTTCTTTTCGCAGCTCTGCACGCAATTGATCTCGGTCATGCAACTCCTGTGAACGGGTAAACCTCGTCCCCAACACCTGACTTGGACAGGGACCCAAGCCAAACGTACGTACACGTCCACGCGTATCTTGTCCTAGTACATCTGTGAACACCTTCTCTCTATAAGTAGGGGATTGCAAGGACACGGGAACTTGAGATATCCTTTCATCAATACGAGCCTAAAATAGAAGAAATGCGTTAGACATTAACAATAATCTGAATGAGTTGCGTCAATTCAATTATGTGATACACATACTATGGCTATTTTCGATGCTTCGTCGACTGGTTTTCCATCCTTCTTTGTGTGTCTCTTCTGAAATACCTCGAGTCGGTCTGGCTCCACTCCTCCTTTTGCCGCTGCCAACTTTATAAGTATGAAATTGAACAAAAAATTTCAGTGCAACATTCTAATATGTAAGATCTATTTACAGAACTTTGGTAACACACACACACACACACACACACACACACACATATATATATATATATATATATATATATATATATATGCTTTATTCAATTACCTCATTTCTTACTCGACAATGGGCCTTTCTCCCACTTGTGTGCCCCATTTCTTGTGACCCCCTATTTGCGAGGTTTCTAGTGCTACGTTCCTTTTTCAAGGAAAAGCAGTATTAGATATGCATATACACAACAGTTTAATAAAAAAGAAAGCTCAAACCATTCACATATTTTATTACAGTTGCTAATTGACCACCCCAAAATGCAACAAGAATCCTCCACTGATTGGGATCCACCCTATCGGGACAATTTGCCACTCGCTCTGCATCAGTTTCATATATGTCGTAGTAATTTCTTTTAAGGTAATCTTTCCAATCCTTCCATTTTTTCCCAACAGACATCAAACAATTATGCTTGTAAACGTCCGGTACATTGGTGTTTGCCTGCGTTATAAGATCTCAAAAGAGAAAGCATATCAGTACAACTAACACTATGAACTAAACCAGTACAATACAATACTATACTTTTTACCTTAACCTCGTCCCATATACGTTCTTTGTATGGATTTAGTTGTGGAGCCCTCCAATCAGTGTATGTTAATGGTGCCAAGTTACTTTTCCGAGCTAAAATGCCTAGTTGGCTTTGCAATACACCCGCTGTGGTGCCAATAGGTAGATCATACTTATCCAACACAACTTCTAGCTTTTTTCCTGTGCCCCAATCCTTATGGGGACGAGAAGGGCCTCTTCCTCTAGATGCAGCCATGGATTCAACCGAACGAGACCGTTTACTCGACACAACTGGTGGTGGTGTCTGCATTTGATCAGTGATTGGTGGTGGCTGCACTTGACTAACAATAGGCGATGGTTGTGCAGTTCCAGCCATGGCTCCAGCGGGGTTACGAGGAAGCTTGGTTGTCAAACTTGGTGGACCTTGTGGTTGATTAGCAGCTGTTGGTGGTTGCGTTTGATCAACGAATTTTGATGGCGGTATTTGACCAGTTGTAGGTGATGGTTGTGGAGTTGCAGCCATGGCTTCAGCGGGGTTGCAAGGAAGCTCTGTTGTCACACTTGGTGGAGCATGTAGTTGATTAGCGGCTTTTGGTGGCTGCGATTGATCAACGAATTGTGATGGCAGCATTTGACTAGTGGTAGGTGATGGTTGTGAAGTTCCAGTCATGGCTCCAACAGGTCGGCGAGGAACCTTTTGTGTCACTATTGGTGGAGGCTGTGGTTGATTGGTGGCTGTTGATGGCTGCATTTGATCAATGACCGGTAATTGTGGCAATTGACTAGGTGATGGTTGTAGAGTTGCAGCCATGGCTCCAACGCGGCTGCGAGTTAACTTTTTTGTTACAATTGGTGGAGTCGTAGCTATTGTTGGTTGCGCTTGAACAATGTTTGGTGATGGCTGCAATTGACTAGTGGTAGACACGGGCTGCAACGTTTAGCCATGGCTCCAACCGGCCAACGGGATTGCTTCTTTTTCACAGTTGGTGGAGGTTGTGGTTGATTGTTGGCTGTTGGTGGTTGCATTTGATCAATCAACGGTGATGGCGGCAATTGACTAGGTGATGGTTGTAAAGTTGCAGTCATGGCTTCAGCACGGTTGCGAGGCAACTTTTTTGTCACAATTGGTGGAGGCGTAGCTGTGGTTGCTTGCATTTGAACAATGTTTGGTGATGGCTGCAATTGACTAGTGGTAGGTACAGGTTGCAAAGTTTCAGCCATGGCTCCAACCGGCCAACGGGATTGCTTCTTTTTCATCCTCTGTTTCTATTTACAGTTGAAAAAAAAAAGATGAGAATATATTACAAAGGACAAAAAGATGAGAATATATCAAAATATGCAACACTTGAAAGCAACCCCAAAGTGGTAGCAGCTAGTTGGTGATTGGTGTTTTTGGGCTTCTCATGCTATTATGTTGCTGTGCCAATTCGGTTATGGCTTATTGATACTGTTTTTGCTGCTGACTGTTTGGACAAGATGGTAGCTACGACAATAATCTGCTATCCAATGCTAGCAATGTAACCTACTCTGTTGCTGCTTTTTAAGTTGTATAAGTGTAGTAGGTGTGAATTTAAAGGGGTTGTCCCTTTGTTATTGTACCTACCCTAGGGGGGTTGTCCCTTGGGCTATTTAAGCTTTTCTAGGGGGCTGCCCCTAGCCATTTGTGCTTCATTTTTTGCTGCTGCTCTAGAGGGCTGTCCCTAGAATGTGCAGCTGTCTGCTTTTGCTACCTGCTTCTGTTAGGACTGCTGCTGCTGTCTGCTTGTAGCAGCTAACTGTTTATGTTGGTGGCTGCCATCTGTGATGAAGCTGCTAATTCTATGAAGCTGCTTGTGCCTCCCATCATTTGATTTGTAGCTGTCTGTGCTACTGTTTTGGTGATGGAGCTTGGGATACGCTAATGTACAAGTTCAGCAGGGTGTGTGCAGTCCAGCACGTTGCTCGCAACACTTTTTCTGAAGGTTGTTGCAGTAACATCTGCTAGGTCATATTCTGCTACAAGTTATTGTCCATGGTGGTTCAAGTTTTCTGTACATATTCTGCTACAACTTCGCTCCTACCACAAGTTATGCTTAGTAATAGGCTGCCTAGTTGGCTGCTGCTACGGCTCTTATGTTCAGTCAACTTGACTGTTATGTTCAGTTTGAAGCATTCGTAATGTCTAGCTCTAGTTGGTTGTATTTCAGTAACATGTAAATTGGTTACTCCTATTGTTAGGTTGCCATTTGATTCGTATCCCTCTATTAGATGGATAGGAATCAGATGTTCTATTTACTTCTAGTCCTATGTAGCCATTTGGCGTAGGCATTCTCTTTTGTTTTTCTTTTTCTTTTCTTTTCCTCCTAGGGTATGCCCCTTGTAGGCTGTATATTCGGTTAGCCCCTTTTTTATTTCAAGTTGATTTACCCCAAAAAAAATAGCAGCAGCAAAGAGCATCCTAAAAACTAGTACAAAAAGTAGAATCTAACTAAGATGAAACAACATGTGGGTAAGACAAGATCTTTATCTAAATACAAGAGTAAGCGAATCCCACAATGGTTATGTTTTCTTATATATGAATAACTTAAAGTAACTTGACATAACAAATGTAATGACACGCCAAAAAAATGACAAGTGATACTTTGTTTAATTTCTATAGACATGTATCACCTTTTTCTTTTGAGATCCATGAACCTCGTCATCATCACTGGAAAAATGCAGCCCTTCTACATTCTCGGGTAGATGAAAGTCCTCATCAGACTCATCACCATCCACATTGTTCTTTCCCTCTCTGGTAGGTTGGCTAGAACAAAACGGATATGGGATGCTCTTTAACCCCAGGGCATTCAGTATCTCGTTGTTTCTGTCCATTGTTTCTTGTTTTACCTTGTCATATCCTGTCACTTTCTTTTGGGCCAAGGACTGAGGCTTCACATATATTTTACCATCTTTTGGCATCTTTCACACCTCTACACATGACAGAAAATAAATCAAGAGATGAAATGAAATGTAACAATAGGTCACTTCAGGCATAGTGCAGTGGCAAGTGCCTTATAGTAAGAAAATGTCAAGGGTTGGCTACATGGAAAATGAATTTCTAGAACATCCATAAATGATAAAAAGAGGCTCCATAAAACTTGAAGTAGAATAGACAAAGGTAACAAAATCAAATTGCAACATGTTGCAAACAAGACTTGACCAAATGAAAGGCGATTTCACTAATTTTAGTAAGTGAAATTGAACGAAGTTGAATCTAATAACTTAAGAGAACTAAGAGAATTGAAATTTCTCAAATAACAACTAATTAGGGTCGTCGTCATCCACATCATCATCAGTATCCGTATAAGTATCATCACTATCATCATCGTAATACTCATCATCTTCTTCATCACTGTCATCCACATCAACACAATCAACACCAACATCATCGATTGTTGTTCCGTCCATATCCGGCCTAACCCAAGGAACATCCTCGTCACGCATATATGTTGCATCATCTAAGCATTGATCATTGAATGGCTCAGCTACAAGACATGTTATATCATCTTGCGCAGCTTCCTTCCCGTGCATATCATAAAAATCTCGAGGTGTCATTTTGACTACTACATGCCAGTCTTCCTCAAGAGGGTCTTGTACATACCAAACTTGTTCTGCCTGGGATGCAAGGATGAATGGTTCATCTGATGCTCGATTCTGTTTGTACAGAAGGTGCTTGAAATTTACGAGCGTGAACTTGAACTCATCTTCTTTTTTCCCAAAATTGTTATCAACCCAATCACATTTGAATAAGACAAGTGTTTAATCATTGGAATAACGTAACTCAATGATATCTGTCAACTTTCCATAGAAAATGACCTCTCCAGTAATTGGGCGGTTGTCTCTCGAACTTGCGTAACTTTGGGTATTTGCAGTCAATGATACTCCACTATGTTGAGTTTTCCTTCTCTCCTCACGCTGCTTAGTGTGAAATCTAAACCCATTTACAATATACCCACTATATCTTCTTGCCCATTTGTCTGGTTCGAGAGATAAGACTTTCACTTCATTGGATATGCTGACATTTCCTGTTCGTTCCAAGTGTTGAACCTATATTTTTACTGATGTTAGAAAGTCCATATCAATCCCAATAATAATTGGCAAGAAAACTAAAAATCTGTCCACATACTACTACACGCGTATATCTGACTTACATGGTCTCTAAACCATTCTGGAAATTGTTCATTATGTTTTCTCATAAGATCACGCTCGCTTAATCGTTGCCTATCAGATTTTAGAACCTGAATGTGTTTCCTGCAGGGATAAAAACCATTTTAGCACATTACATGTGTTACCCTTTTTATATTACAATATTAGTAAAGGATTTATGACACTCACTCCCTAAATGGGGCGATTGAATTTGAATTGGCAAGTACATATCTATGCATCTGTGCCCATGCAATATTATCAAGAAGGAACAACTTCCCATTTCCTAAAGCACGACCTCCATGTTCACCCTCATAATTACGTATTGGCCGACTTAATTTTGTCTCCACATCATGCAAGTATCGTGTGCAAAAGGTCGTGAATTGTTCTGTCAAATAACCTTCCGCAATGGATCCCTCTGGGTGGCTTTTATTGCGCACATACTTCTTCAGTGTAAGCAAATACCTATGACCAAAGCAAAAAAAACACAAAACAAAAAAAAAACAAAAAGCTGAGTGAATAGATAACATGGAAAATTTGTGCTAAGTGCCTACCTAAGTCATAACATCATTAGTTATTAATAATTTAGACCAAGAATCAACCATTAAGCTACCTCTCAATAGGGTACATCCATCGATAATGTATTGGTCCAGCGATTCTTGCCTCTTCTGCCAAGTGAATGGGTAAATGCACCATAATATCAAAAAAGGAAGGAGGGAAAATCTTCTCGAGATGGCAGAGTGTCAATCTAATTTTCTCCTCAAGAGGCCCAAAGTCATTCGGATGTAGTACTTTTGAGCATAGCTGCCTGAAATAGTTACAAAGTTCAATTATGACTTCACTAACTTTCTTAGGCAACGCTCTTCTCACAGCCAAGGGCAATAGTTGTTGCATCAGAATATGACAATCAGGACTCTTCAGCCCCGCAATACTTCTCTCCTTGACCTGTACACGTCGTGAAATATTTGATGAGTAACCATCAGGAACTTTTACGTCTGCTAGGACCTTACAGAATATGTCTTTTTGCTCTTTGCTCATCGTGAAGCAAGCAGGTGGTAAAAAGACTTTGCCACATTCCCTTTGTTGAGGGTGAAGCGCCTTACGAAGACCCTGGATCTGAAGGTCACGACGAGCCTTTAGATTGTCTTTTGTTTTTCCTACAATGCCCAATATCGTCCAAAGTATATTCTCGCAAACATTCTTCTCAATATGCATGCCATCGAGATTATGGCGAATTAAATTATGTATCCAATATGTAACTCAAAAAAGATGCTTTTCTTTTTCCAATTACCTTCTTGTTGTCGTTCACCAGTCTCGACATTACTTCCATCTTCAACATTCTTTCTTCTCTTTTTAGATACATGAGATGCTGGCCTATTTCTCTCAAACTTTCCAAACTTATTCACAATGTGCTCCACTTGTTTGAAAATGTCAACACCAGATAAGTGAGGAGGCATTGGATTTGATTCAATGGTTCCATCGAAAGAAACTACGTCTTGCCGGAACCTGTGCCCTTGGTCTAGAAATCTTCTATGGCCCATATAAATATACTTTCGATAGGTTTTCAACCATCGATAATCGGTCTCCGTATTACAACAAGGGCAAGCAAGAGCTCCTTTCGTGCTCCATCCAGATAAGTTAGCATACGCTGGAAAATCACTTATAGTCCACATTAAATTCGCATGCAACTGAAACATTTGCTTAGCTGAAGCATCATATGTAAGAATGCCTTCAGACCATAGCTCTTTTAGCTCATCAATTAAAGGCTGCAAGTATACATCAAGGTCATTTCCAGGCGCAGAAGGTCCATCAATAAGCAAAGCTAAAATAAAAAATGGTTGCTTCATGCATAACCAAGGAGGCAAGTTATATGGCATCAATACCACGGGCCAGGTGCTATGAGTGTTGTTCATTGTTCTGTATGGATTAAAGCCATCAGCTGCCAATCCAAGTCTAACATTTCGACTATCACGAGCAAAAGTTGGGTATCTTTCATCCAAAGCTTTCCATGCAAGCGAATCAGCGGGATGCCTTGAACTCCCATCAGCAGGGCGTTCATCTGCGTGCCATCTCATATGTGTAGCTGTTTCTGAAGTCATGAAAAGCCTTTGGAGGCTTGCCTTTATAGGAAAATGCCTCACTTGTTTGGCAGGAATTTGTGCTACTTGTGTACTTCCATCATCAGAACGCAGTTTAGATTCTTTATACCTAGATGTTTGACAAATTTCACATTTATCAAGGTCCTTTTTGTCTTTCCAAAATAGCATACAATCATTAGGACATGCATCATACTTGACGTAGCTAAAGCCCAAGGACTCTCTAAACTTCTTTGCTTCATTGTATGAGGGAGGCAAGGTTTCACCAGGGGGAAATGCCAGCTTCAAACACTCCAGCAACATATCAAATGCCTTATCGGTAATACCATTAAGTACTTTTATGTGCATCAACCTCATAATAAATGAGAGAGTTGTAAAGGTCTTGCAACCCGGATACAACTCACGTTTTGCATCTTCTAGGAGTTTGAAAAACTTCTTGGTCTTCTCATCAGGCCCAAGCCCCACACCATTTATCATTTCAACATCGTTAGGTTCACCTTCTTGTCTTGGAATTCCAAATGCATCGTGTACCAAACCAACCATATCATCCATAAAATCAGATTCATGATTTACATCCATTGCACTTCCACTAGATGAAGCCGACAACTCCTCATGATATGTCCATCTAGTATATTTAGTGTCAAACCCATTAATAATTATATGTTCTTTTACGCCAGTTCTTGTCTCAAATTTGAGGTTAACACATTTCTTGCACGGACAATATATCTTTGCCTCTGGAAGCCTATTTGCATAAGCAAACTCAATGAAACTTTCTACCCCTTGTACATATGCTGGGTCTAGCCTATTCTTTATGTGAATCCAAGACTTATCCATTAGAACTATACGTACGAGCACCTGAAGTATTACATGTAAGTGTTTAATACAAATCAAAGCAAGAAAGATTATAGAGTACGGAAACAAAAACACCGTATGTGCTAAGAAAAAAAAACATTACTACTAATGAACTAATGAGTTTTAAAGTGTGTTCAAACTTAAGTGTATGAGCTCAAACAAGTTTTCAACGAGCTAGTTATGTTTGTCTGTGCTGTTTTCAATTAATAACATTGAAGAAATTCCACTTGAGTAAAACCACAAAATACAAGACATTCTAGAACTACCAATTCAAATATAGAGCTATGAACTTAATCGAAGGGACATCAACATGCACATTAGCTGTAATGCACCCAGATTTTCCTAGAGCATTGGCATAAATTCTTCCTTAACAAAATTGAGGGCCAACTTTGACTTCAATGAAGTTCAATTAAGCCTTAACCACAGCGTGAGAAAACTAAGCAAACTAGCATTAAGAACCCATAAGTTGGGACATTAATTGGACAAACCAGTGGCAATAACTATAAAATATATGCTCAATCTGTCAAATACATGAAAACTGTTGATTGCTTATGGGTTTGGATTGAAAGAGAACTCATCATACATTCTCCTATTTTAGTGTACCATGAATTTAGAACATCAAAACACCTCAAGAAACTTATGCGGCAAATTCATCAATGGGCCATGCTTTGGTTTTAGTAACAAGTAGAGGAGTTTTATTTACTTAAAAAAAAAATTTGAAGCAGAGCGGAAGAAAGAGCGAGGCCCTTGGCATATGTAAACAGTTCAACTTGACTAACCATAAAATAACTTAACCAGACTAGGGTCTCCAAGAAAGACAACCTTTACCGCAAACTCATTACTATGTAATAAAAAGATCAACCCCGAATAAAAAGATCAACCACTATGGCTTTCCAGCTTAAAAAAGACAACTTTTAATTCTCTAGTTCAAAAATTTATAAGCAAGCACATTAAAATATAATCCTCCAGAAAGTTATATAGACGAGACAGTACCTTAATGAACCTTAATCACCACAGCAAAAGGGGCAATGCTTGAGATCATCAATCTGCATTTTCAAAAAGAAAGGTCAACACACACCTACACATGCTGGTAGAGAGAGAGAGGGGGGGCTAAAGATTGAAATTTTTAATGCCTTAGACCCAATTAGCTGCCCATAGTGTGGCTTATACGAAATCACTCTTTTGAATTAATAGCATCAACTAGTAACGAAGATCTAACTAAAATTCACTTCACACAACAGTGAAAAAGTAAAAATTGAATTGTATGGCGCTTTACCCACTGTGCATATATTGCAAGGTTTTGAATACCGTATCTGCAAGGGTAACAGTTTTCCTACCGTACCGGTCAAATACCGGGTACCATTTCGAATTTAGCATTTTTTCCCGTAAAATACAATCCATCCTACTAATTTCTAAATCTGAAATATGGCACATGCAGCCATAGAGTTGAGACTTGGGAGTTCAAAGCTACGCCTTTAAAAGTAAAAGAATTCAAAAAAGGCAAAATCAACTCACGTCGGTCGGGGTTCTGGGCACCATATCTCAACCTTGCCATCCCTTTTTCCGGCTGACTCGGATGCTTTTAGGGAATTCAATAGTAGCTGAGTCAATAGCTAGGGATTCCTTCTCCCTCAAAGCCTATTCCGATTGACTTTTGTCCTCGGGATTCTTTTTGGCATAACACCAGTCAAACCAATTTCCTACGGGCAACCATTGCCATTTTAAAAAACCAGAGATAAACGATAATTTGGTCATTGTGTAATATATATTAGGGTTCTAAAGATGTATAAAGCTTCTCTACGACAAAACCAAAGCTGCACTTCCATTTAAAGTTTCACAACCTTGATATATTGTGTGTATGGGTGTGTGTGCATGTGTATATGCGGGTATAAAGCAAGCAATCGACATCGACAAGATTTTGAGGATACCTTCGGATGGGGCAGCTCGATTTGGGGAAGATCGCTTTCTCCAACTCTGGGTGTGTCTCTCTCTCACTCCGCCGCTAGGTTTGGAAAAGAGGGGAAGTAATGAAATTTTTTGATCTTGGATCCGGGAAAAGTACAGAGAGCAAGATAATTAAATAAAAAAGAAAAGCCAAAAAACAATGAACGACGTCGTTTCCCCTGAGGAGAAAAATTATTTCCCGCGCTGGAGCCCTTTTTAGCGCATTCCGAATGCCGCCAAAAAAAATTAGAGACTAAAAACGGCAGTACGTTAAAAACTGCCGTTTTATGGTACTTATTTCCAGCAGTCTTAATAATGCCGGTAAAAATGCTTTTTAACGGCAGTTATTTTAATGCCGCTTATACTACCGCCGGCAATAGTAATATTTGGCGTAGTGACCTCCACTTCATACTTCAACTTCTCTCTCTAGAAAGTTAGTGTTCTTGCTTGTTCTTGCTTAGTTTTTCCTTGTTCTTGAAGTTTCTCTCTAGTTCTTCAAGAAACTCTTCCATAGCTGCCACTAAACCACCACTCGACCACCACCTCGATCCAAAAGTTTTAGTAGTAGTAGTCAAGACTTAGTTTCGAGAGAAACCTTTCTCTTTCGAAGCAACCGGAAGCCCACCGTAAGCCATTACTCCGCCCGATAGCCGACTTTCTTTCCGACGTAGTCGTCACTACCGCCAAGAAGAACGGTAGAGTTCTTTGAACCTACTTCCTCTTAGTATAGAAAGCTATATGTTTTATATGATCTTGTCAAAAACCTTTACTCGTTTACTTTAAATATATGTAGTATACTTTAATTTTAAGAATAGTTGATTGCATGATCTTGTAGAGTTCTTCGAACCTACTTCCTCTAAGTATAGAAAGCTATATGTTTTATTTGATCTTGTCGAAAACCTTTACTCGTTTACTTTAAGTATATGTAGTATACTTTAATCTTAAGAATAGTTGATTGCATGATCTTGTAGAGTGCTTCGAACCTACTTTCTCTAAGTATAAGGAATTTTATGTTGTATATGTTCTTATAGTTAATTGTTGCCGCTTACTTTAGTAGTTAACTAGCTTGATAAACATATGTTGTTTTCTTGAACTTCCATAAGGAAGGAAATATGTTTTTACTTTAAAGATAAAGTGTTGTTTAAATGGAAGTATTCGTATTTTGACCTTTTAGATGATCGTAAGCTTGTTTGAATGTTGCTTGCATTACTTGTGGTTATTTGAGCATGTGTTAAGTAAGATAGAGTTGGATGATCTTGTTGTTTAGTTGAGATTTCAACGAATAGTTTATGACATGAGAAGTTCTACCGCGGAGTCTATGCATGAATACGAGACACGAAAACCGAGAAGTAGAAACATGACACTTAGGGTGTGGTTAACATGGATAAAAATATTTTTGAAACTACATAATGGCTGGACTTGGTAGCTATTGTGTAGATGTGAAAACCCGCAATATGGCCGGACTTGGTAGCCCTTTGTGTGGACTTGCGAAAACCTCAACGTGGCCGGACTTGGTAGCCCGTTGTGAAGATTACCGATGGGGCCGGACGTGGTAGCTTCATTGGTAATATGGCTTGGTTATCCGCGGAGAGGAGCCAATGCAAGCTTTGTGATGTTTTGAAACCACAGTGTGACCGGACTTGGTAGCCCATTGTGAGCGTTGCCAATGGAGCCGGACTTGGTAGCTTCATTGGTAGCGAGAGATAAAATGATGTTTGAAATGTTGTTTTTGGTAAAAGTGGAAAATGGAGACACGATCTACGACGAGTCGCGTAGGAGAAACACAGAAAATATTGACACCAACGTTAGATAGCAAATGCGAATGTGTCATTGTTGTTATCTTTATCCAACATTGTATGTATTGTTCATGACCTCGTATGATATATGCATGACTTGCTATGTGTAAGATAAGGGTTAGCGGGTTTTGGATTACTCTATTGAGCTTGTAGCTCACGGTGTTACCTTTGGTGACCCTGACATATTATGCTAATGGCGACGCTGGTATAATGTGTCAGACCTGATAGATGAGTAAGGAGCGCTGTACACTTTGGAGGCATTCGGAGCTAAGGAGCTTGCTAGGATGGAAGAAGAAGCGGAGTAGTAGATAACCTTAGCTGTCCTATCCTTTTGTGTAATATAAGTACCCTCTGGGAGGTTGTGATGTAATAATGAGTCAAACTCTGCTTAGTTTTATCAATAAAATGCTTAATTAACATACCCGATTTTGGGGGTGTTACAAGATAAGCCTATTATATATCCTTTCGTAAACTGGTCGAGGCCCTAGTTTTGGGCCTAAAAGTGAGGGCCCTAGGCGACGCCCTTTTAGACCTTGCCTTAGAGCTTGACCCTACCATTTTCCCAAAAGCAATCTCACATGTATAGAAGGAATTGAATCTTTGGTACTTGTTTTCAGATCATACGTTTTATTTTTACTTTGCTGCAGGACGTCCATCACCTTCAGGAAAATGGACGACACCAAACAACCATATAGGTTTTCGTCCGACCCAGAGCTCACAGGGACAAAGCCGCTTGTATATTCTCCCAACACTAAGTCACTGGCGCAACAACAAAAACTACCGGAAGACAATAAGATGGCCTATCGTACGTGAACCTGCAAGAGTTCCTATTACTGCAGAGGCAACCAATAAGTCCATCTTCGATGAAAAATATGATTTTCCTGTTCTAGGGAGCTCAAGTTTCGTGAACTATCAGAGGGTAAACAGATACAGTCGGAAGCAATGAGGTTCATGTAGTTCATTGTGCCAGTATTTTTGCCGTTGATTGATAGGATAAGTTTCCTTCGATGGTTTTTTTCCACAGGTTTCCCTTTATTAAGGTTGTTGAGTGTTGTACTAATATTTTTCAAAGTTGGTACAATTAAATATAAACCCCCTTCCATGATATTAGTTTTGTTTGATAGGAGTGTTGTGGTTGCTGCAGGTAGTCCCAATATCCTCTACAACTGTTTGTTGACAATTTGACAATAAATTTTATCATCTTATAGTGTTTGGAACTTTAAGAAAGAAAGAGAAATGAATAATTCGTCTTTTTTCTTCTGTGTGATTTTCCATTGTCATCTCAAGTTACTTACTCCCTCCGTCCCCATTTAAATGACCACTATTCCATTTTGGATTTTTCCAAAATAAGTGTCCACTTTGAAAAGCTAATTAGTAAAGTGGAGGTAAAAGTTAATGTGGAAAGTATAAAGTGGAGGTAAAAGTTAATGTGGAAAGTATAAAGTGGAGGATAATTTTGGAAAGTGGAGATAAAGTTGATGTGGAAAGTATAAAGTGAAGAGAAAAGTTGATGGGAATAGTGTAAATAGAGGTAAAAATTAACTCCTAAAATTGCGTATTTTTCAAATTGGGATATTTAACAAGGGACGGATGGAGTATACATCACTTTCCTCCCTCCTTCCTTTAATATCCATTTCTCTTTTCTTTAATCTCGAACGAGAGAAAAGTTACTCCTATAATTCCTTATTTATTTTCTCTTGTCAATCGTGATACTTAATCACCAATACTACCTAGAATTTGTAGCCTAAAAATAAGTAAAAAGTGGAGTGTAAGTGCCAGCTGAAACCATGGAACAAATTCATTTTAATATAACCTACATTCTAACTTTATATCTACGGCATGTGCCGCATCAATATAGATATTTTCCGGTAAAAAATCTCGGAGTACAAATCATTTCTGAAACCAAACACAAAGCAACTAACTATAACGTTTCACTCCAAACAAAGCGTTGAAGTCTTTTACAGGTTTTTCTAAATGTTTTTCAAACAAAAAACAAAAAACAAAAAACAAAAAAATCAAAACAAAACAAAAAAGAAAGAAAGAAAGATAGATAGAAAAGAGTGATTAGTTCAGTGAATGATCCCCAAATCTAAAAGGGTTCACTGTATCTGGTTGGGTTCCTAGTTAGTATATTTTTGTTAGGACAATAGAGACCAAAAACAAAAGATGAACCAAAATATACTGGGATTCAACCGAAACCAAAAACAAGGTCTCAAATTCATGTTACACTTCTTCAAAAAAAATAAATTCATGTTACACTAAAACTTACACTGGAAATATTGAGGGACCAAAACACTATGGCAGCCAGCATATATATCTTGCTTCAACTAGCACTAACTTGACAATGTAACTGACACACATTTAAATCCCAGTCATCAACTATTTCGAACCGATTGCAAATGAGACTTTTGGCCGGGCTTTGTTCTTGCCCAACAGTTTGATCTGGTTTGCGCGCTCTTCTTCCTCTTGCTGCTTCTTCCTTCGCATGGCCTCTTCTTTCTGTTTTTGACGCTCTTCCAGTTCTCTGTATCGTTCCTCCTCCCTCCTTTGCTGTTCTAAAGCTTCCCTTCTTTGAGCTTCTTCCACCTTCCTCCTGTTCTCTTCAATCATCCTCTCCAGCTCTTCTTTGTCTTTTCTAGCTCGTTCCTGTATGACAACAGAAAATTGAATTATCTTTCTCATGTTAGTTCAAAAGCATTACTTGCACAGACGATAAGCAGAAATGGAGGACAATCAAGAACACAAAAGAAAAACCTTAGGAATCTGCCCTTAGGGGAAGAAACAGCATCCACCCAACATTCTATAACAATTACCAGTACCCATGTAATCCCTAATTGCTGGGGGAATGGGCTGGGGAGAACCGGGGACAGGCCTAACCTTTAGCAATGCATGCATATAGTGGATTTTAAAGCCCCATCTATAGAGACCTTTAAATAGGTTCTTCCAAATTATAACGAGATAATCTAGGAAGTTTCACAAAGATGTTAAAGCAATCTCAGAATATCCTCCATGATCAGAGACAAATAGCCCCTGGGGTGCTCATTCTCATTCCTTTAACAAGCAGTGACTGACCAAAAGCAAACCACAATAATTAGGCAGAGAATCACGATTCTTATAGGATGGGCATATAAAAGGTTAGGATTCCAAAGGGGGGACTCAGGGCATTTGCATACCATTTTCCATATGCAAATTAATGTGTTTGCAACCAGTGACGGGCAAACCCTTGTCCCGATTCAATCAAGTGTACTGCAGGTAAACTGTGAGGCTACCAAGAAAAACAGGAGATAGGAGTAACTCAAGAAAACTTCAACAAGCTTGAAATATGGAAAAGAAAGTGATCTGTACAGGGACTTTTTTTCATTTTATAATGGATACTTGCCTCTCTTTTTCTCGCCTCAATAACAGCAGATTCCTTCTCTTTCTCAAGTTGAACAGCAACCATATCAAGAAGCTTCCTCCTACCTTCCTCCAATCGCCTCTGTAACTCCAGCTTGATCTCCTCTGAGTTCAAGCTCTCCTCGACTTTCTTCCTAATTGCTTCTTCCACTCTTTTTGCTGTTTCTTCTTCTATCAGTTCCAATTCTGCCTCCTGTTGACGCCTGATAGAACAAGAAGAAAGTTAAGCAGAAAATGGCCACGATAAGAAGGGAAGCACATCATTTTTTTATTCCAGAAATGCCTTTCAAGCCGGATTAGCAGCGAAATGGGAGTGGCATTTTACATTGTAAACTTCCAGTTACCACCCCACTTTTACTTTACATACTGAATGGCAAACTAACCTTCATGACGACAAAGGCACAAAAAACAAGTTCATGCTTTTAAGGCATACCTCTAACTGTTTCCTGATCCAAACAAATGAGTTCAAAACTGGTGAATAGTAGATAAACGAGGCATCCAATTGATCATCAAATTTAACAAGTTGATCTATAGCAGTATCTTCCTTCAAAAAAGCCTGTGGAGAAGAATGTCAAGTAACGATTTGCAGTTTTAAAACTAATCACCATAACACGTTCATCCTTGCATCACATTTGTGTCAAAGCCAAACTCTAGCTAATATACGTAATTGTGCCTAGTTCAGCCGTCAGTGAGGTAGACCAAAGACAGTGATTCCATTGTTTAGTACTATTTACAAAGAAGACCAGAAATATAAATTGTTTGGATAACTACTAAAAAAAATCTTGATGGGTAATGGAAAGAGGAAAGCCGGAAAGAAAAGAAGCATGTCTGCTTGTTTGGTGGGAGGGATGACAGGTATAAGAGAGAGAACAGGGAAAGAAATCCTCCCAGCCCAAAAATACAATCCTCCTAATCCACTGACAGAAGGTAGGAGGGCTCCCTCTTGTCCCTCAGATGTTGGTCAAGTTTTCTACAGAACATAAGAGAATATTTGTAAAAAGCAATGTTAACCCACTCCCTTCCTTCACTCAACCAAACAACTTCATGGGAACTGGGAACCCAGACATACATTGGCTAGAGATGCTAAATCCATCTCCTCCTTTCCCTTGCTACTTTCCATGCCATGTACCAAACCAAAAGGGGGATTAGGGTTCGACAGTAACAGCCAAAGGCTCCCTGATACCCAGAGACCAACCTACCCCAAACCCAGGATAGAACTCAGTTCTTTCAACCCTGTGATGTTCCAGGCTAATGAATATCATGTCAACTCAACTTCCTAGAGAGTGAACAATGAGATAATTCAAATAACACAATGTAAAAATAATTTTCCCCCTCACTAATGACGACGAAAATGCATTTGAAAATGTCAGAGCACCTTCTGCATATTTCCACGAGCTTACAATTCCTAATTACATAACTGATTATGCAGACACCACCAAATCAACTAATCTAATAATGCACTCTTCCACCGAACATCAGCAAGGTCGAGTGTTTCCAAGAACGGAAAAATAATAGCATTTCATGAAAATGCATTGCCAGATAAGGGGCCTAAAAATGGAATTGGATTCATCTGTCCCATATTTTTCAAATAAAGGCGAACATAATTTTTTTTGCATGAGCATAAGAACCCGTAAACAAAATTATATGGTACAGAACATGGTTATTTCACAAAGCGATTATGAGAAAAGTCGGTAAATACTGAGGCCACAGGTACTCTAAAGTTAGGAAATGGGGAGCTACACAATCAATTCAGCCTACCAAGAAGATGTTCTGATGAGTAATGACACAAAGGGTTTGACTATAATGCCCCATATTTTCTAAGTAAGAGAACATAAAATGTGCTCCCATCTTCAGAGAGCAGTTGGTAGATCATCTGGAGTTTAGTTCGTCCCATGCCACACTCTACCTCAGATGCACCGGCAGTAACCTCTTTTGTTGTGATTCAAAAAGCAAAGAACACAATAATGCTACACGCAAGCCAATGTACAATGACATGATTTTGTGTTCGATTTCTTAGAAAACAAACAAGAAAATACACATGGGCCAATAGCTTCTTGCCTGATCACCATCGAGGCTCCTACACCAAAGTGGGTGTTTAACAACACAAGGCTGTTGATACTGCAGATTTCCCCTTATTTTCCATTCATTCTTGTAAAATGTAAAACAAAGAAATGATACAAAAATGTGGGTACATTGTAAATGTACAAGACCAAGCAAAAAGTAGATCCCTGGCAAATTCGTATACATTCTAGTAAAAAGCAGATAAGAGTGTGATGGTGTGTCCTACGTACTTCATAGCACGCAATAGAGGAACAAAGATGGAAACAAACATATCATACTTCTGAGATGGAGCAAAAAGATGAGCGAAAACGTGAAAAAGAATTAATCAGTAAAGGACATAAAGCGTTGCTATACCGTTTCTTCTCTTCTTCTTTTCTCAATTTTTCACTCGCATTTTTGCGCTCTATTGACCCGCTACTAGGACTGTCAGATTTAGCTATAGGAGATAATGAGGTCCTTTGTCTCTTATGACGCCTTGGTGTAGGAGAGCGACTTTTACGTCGCCTTGGAGATGGTGAAGGACTTTTGCGGCGTCGAGGGGAAACTGAACGACTTCTTCGTCTGTGTAATAGCATTTAAGGTAATGAGAAACGAATAAAGATGAGCAAATCATAGAATATAGCATGTCTAGTATCACACCGACCCACCACCATCTAGCACAATATGTATAGAATCATGTACATTTACCTCAAACATTGCTAAGAATTAACTGCTTGCTCCCTCTTTTCTCATTATGAAACCTCTAAAGAATCGAACAACGAAAAACACCCGTCAGCAACCATCACCAGCTTGCTTCCTATTTGAAGCGAGGTAACTGCGTCTCTTTAAATTTTCTAGGAAATAGATATGTATTCTATCTTACTCGTCTAATATAGTTGATGTAACATTACAAATATCTCTAGCATATTTCCACAACACATTAAAAAGCAAAGTCCCCAAAAGTCAGATAGTTCAACCACTATTGCTTGCAACTTGAGTAGGATAATCATCAGATTGACCAAAGATGAGAAAACTCTGCACAAGTATGATGGCAAACAACTGTAAGCATACTCATGGAAGGTGAATCTCTCAGAGCAGCAGCGTCATAAGCAAAACGAAGAGAACACAACTATCCATAACTGATCTGCTATCTAAAATAAATGGAAGAAGCCAATAAAATGATCAGCCATGATATATCAAAAGATTAAGTCCAATCTTTGGTTGAAAACTGAAATTCAACAAATGACCTTAGAGAGAATGATAGATATTACATACAAACTTTCTTACTCTAGAATTGTACATTTTGTCTTTTATGGTATAATGCCAATGCTCCAAACTCTCAAGAGACTGTGCAGTGTCTGGAACTTGGATATGAAGAGGGAATGAAAAGCAAAAAGGTAACGAAAGTACTTATGCCTATCCAGTTCTCTACAAGTCGCCAAACAAGAAAAATGACATTTTCAAATCCATCATTAGTTTTCCCTTAACTTTTAGGTTAAATCACAACAAAGTGCCAAATGAGAAGAAAGAAAGAAAATTTTAAATTATTTTTTGATAAGGTGGGCATCCCTAAGAAACAATGCCATGGCAACCATATCTGGATACCAATGCAGGACACAAGCTCATTAGATAGTATCAAGAAGAATAATATCAGTCATCACCTCACCATTGCACTTTGTGTACAGGTTAATCTTATAAATAAACATTCCAAGCCACATACTCCAACACTAATGAGCACAACTGCCTCTTGGACTAACTACGCATACATAAGAGCTCTCGATGTAAGCAATCAGGTCGATTTCAACTTTCATGGTGCAAACTTGAATGATTTAGTCGCGCAAACCTTCAAATCTCTCTGATTATCATAATAGTTAAATACCGCATTGATGATTCAAACCGTTTAACTTGTTTAGAACATTTTTCTAGGGGTGCCAGCGAGCTATGTAGCACGGACACAGATACGAACAAAGCCATTCTAAAAAAATGGAAACACGGACAAAGCAGGGACACGCCACGTGTATAAATATATATTTTATATATATACTAGTGCTTGACCGTGCCTACGGCACTACATACCCCGTTAGAATTGCCTGTGCCTACGGCACTTGCTAGCTAGTAGGGTTTGGCATTGTGAGATCGGTGGCAATTGCGCAATTACTACAAAGAATGTGGGCACTTACATTACATTGGCAAGTTCCATCTCAACCCTTGGATCAAATGAATCTCAGCCGTTCTAATAACTTGTATTTGTATGAGACTCACACCTTTGTGTTTTATAATAGAGATATATAATTTTTTTTATGAACCATTATATATGAGTAATTTCACAAATTGTATAAATTTTTTTAAAAGGCATAATTACAATTTAACTCAAATTTTTTGAATAATTTTATATTAACCCCCAAGAAGTTAAAAATATTACCTTTTGACCCCAGCCGTGTCCTTGGCATGTCGCCTATCAAAAAATATTCCCTCCGTCCCTATTTGTTCTGCTTGTTTCCTTTTTGGAACCTCACAAAAAATTGTCTATATCTCACAATCTATAATATTTTTTATGATTTCAAAATTTTTGTTTAAAAAAATTAATTGAGATCTATCAAACAAAATCCATATTGAATATATAAAATATTATACATTAAAAGATATAAATAATTTTTTGAGACGTCCAAAAAAGGAAACAGACAAAATATTTTGGGATGGAGGGAGATATAAAATTATTGGACACGCCACATGTCCAATACGTGTCCCTGCGTGTCCTTGTGTCCAATATGTGGATATAGCGCCCTTTTGGAGTATCGGTGCTTCATAGCCAGCAAGAAATCAGTTCAAAATATGACCGGGAAGTGTTTGATCCAAACAATTTTTCATAACAATGGTGCTACTAGTATAGATTTCATATCTGTACCAGTGTGTACAAACCCCTTTTATGTCCCATTTTGAGTCTAAGAAAATTATTGGAACCGCTCATTTTGTTTAAAATACTTTGCTTACGGCTCGTATGAAAAATAAGCTCAATCCGATATCGGTTAAGGCATCTACAAAACGTCCAACTTTGTCCCAGAATTTAAGCTTGAATTATAGAGCAAAGTTTGGATGTTTTGTAAATGCTCTTACCGATACCGGATTGAGCTTATTTTTGGGAAGGACCATAAGCAAAGTATTTTAAACAAAATGAGCGGCTCCGATGATTTTTTTGAGACCCAAAAAGAGGTTGTACCCACTGGTACAGATTTTATATTTGTACGTACCATTAGACTTCATGTTTTCATAAAGCTTGACAGGAACTGTTCTATGTAAAAAATGTTTGGATCACGCACATCCCGATTATATTTTGAGACGATTTCTCGCGGTACCTTTAAAAACATGTTTTAAACAAGTTGAACGGTTTGAATTATCAAAATATGAACGGGAAGGCTCCAAACTATGAGGTCCACATTTAAGGTCCGCCCCTGTTTTTATAAAACATCTCAGATAAACTAAATCATCTCTGAGAATTCTGAATATGCTATTCCAGGGAAAAAAGACAATCAACAAGAGATCAGAAACCTACCTCAAATAAATCCAACAAACACATAGATATGGATACAGTAAGTAATCTGGTATCACCTGCTATAAGAATACGGAGATCGGCTTCTCTCTCTTCGGCTTCTCCGGCTATAAGGAATACCACCCCTCTCTTCGGCTTCTCTGGAATACCTCCTTCTGTACGAAGGCGACCTCGACAAATCCCTATCCCTATCCCGGGCCATCTCTCTCTCTCCCTCTCTCCGCCACAACTGATTATGCCACAACACAAACAACAATACCTACCCAAAAAAAACACAAACTTATTAGGATGCCTTTGTGTGGTAACTAGGTGGTAGTGTTACGCAAAAATGGATTTTACCTGTTTTATTATCCGTCAAAACAAACAGGGTCTGGATCAAAACGGAATTTTACTTACGTTATCAGAAAAATCTGTTCGTCGATTAAGTAATATATTGCCTCAGAAATGTGATTTTCACTGCTTTATTTTCCGTCAAAACAAACATGGTCTGGCTCAAGACGGGATTTACTTACCTTCGGGAGAATCTGTCGGACAATTCTGATCCGTATATGCAGATCTTTTCATTAGGTAGAATTGAAACCCCTATTTTGTGAAGAGACGGAGGATTTGGAGGTTAGGGTTTTGATATTTTGTCTTTTTGGTGTACAAGGAGAGGCCAAAGGCTTTGCTGATGAGGAATCGAAGTGAAACAACAATAAACAAGGGAATTGAGTTCTTGTGTGGCTTAACAATGCTCGCTTAAGCCGAGTCGTATAATCAAAATAAATTGTTTTTAAAGTTAATAATGTTTGCGTAAAAAATGGCTCAATGGTATAATCAAACTTAGTAATATCATTAGAAATAATTAAATTTTGGGGTTTGGATAACCAAAATTAGCAATCTTTTTCAATAATCAAATTTTGTAGACTCCACACAAAAAGTTAACTAGTTCCAAAATTTATATAATGCGTGTTTCAATTGGTTTTTTTTTTTCTCTTCTTCGCCTACTCTATATTTTCTTCACTTTACTATTTCTCTTTCTTTCTCTCAAAAAGTGAAAGCTCATATCTCTCGATCATCTACAATTCAACCCATCATCGCTGGATTAAGGTATTTCACTCTTCTTTCCCGTTTCTATTTTTTTTCCCCCGAAAAAAAATCATAATAGAAGGGAAGAAAGACACCGATTTTTCCTCAAAATTAAAAGAGGGAATCGATATATTTTTTCCAAAAAAAAAAAAACGTAAATGAAGGGAAATGAATGGCAGGAAACAGAGGGGGAGTGAGCGAAATTGTAGTGGACCCTTATTTTGGTTATGGACCAGAAGTGACCATTGTGAAACTCAACATTGTTAAGTTTAGCAACCTCTTGAGTAAATAATCAAAAGTTGATGTGTCAACTTTCGATTATCTTTTTGTGATTATACCATTGTAGATGGGGTCTTGTTTGGAACTGGATTTTTTTGGCTTTGTTTGTTTGGAATTTTAGTTTAATTTAGTTATGGTACTGGATAAAGAGAGAAATAAGATAATGATTGGAGGAAGGGATAATGAATAAAAAGATATGATAAAATAATAATTGGGGAAATAAGTTAATGATTAAAAAAAATAGGGTAATGATTGAAAAACAAAACTAAAATAACCTAACTTCTTTTTTTAATTGACTTGTTTTCGACTTTTGTTGTGTTACGTTGAGATTTTATAGTAATTATAAAAAAATGATTTTTTTAATACATCTGAAGGGCAGAAATTCCAAAGTGAAAAAATATGTTCCAGATTTAGAATAACAAAAATAAACTGAAAAAGTACCCTCTCTCTTTTGACATATTTTCTTCAGTGTTGTTTTTCTAGCATTTGATCACAATTTTTTGTTTTCAAGTCTTCACTCGTTTTTGTGAAGAAATTTTTTTTTTTTTTTTACACAAAGCTCACGATATTCAGAAAATAAAGAAAAATAAAAGCCCAAAATTCAGTACTTGTAACATCCCTAACTTCTGGGTGAAATTTTTCTCTTTTTTTTTAAGAAAAAAAATTGATAAATTCTTTTAGTTAACTCTGGGTTTTGCTCGGTAAATTTCTTTTCTTTCCATCCGTCTTTATTTAATTCATTATTATAATAACTCTGATTTTTGGTAAATAAAATTTTCTTTAATTATTGAAAAATCCTTTTTGATTAGTTGGATTGCTTTTAAAATTCCTTTTTAATTTCTAATAATCCATCATAATTAAATTCTAGATTTATAAATTAAGTTTTCTTTGTAGAGACCCGTATTTTCTTTAATTATTGAAATATTTATCAAAGGGTAATTTGGAAAATGTGGTTTATTGGGTGATTATTTGAATTGGGGACTGAAGTGAAAGAATAGAGAATTGAGGAAGCGTGAGTGTAAAAAAGAAGATACATGAGTATATATAGGGGCGTGTGAGGAGTAGGAGATCATTTTTATCTCCATTGTCTCTCTCTCATCTGACCCTCTCCCTCTCTCCTGCCGATCTTTCTCTCTCATCTCCTCTCACTCAAAGCTCCACCTTATACCTCCAAAACCTGCCTCAAGAATCAACCTCCCTCAAGCCTTTCAATCACGTTATTGAGCTCAAAATTTCGTGGGTCAAGCTCGGAGGAAAGCATTTCGTTAATTTGAAGAGTTCGGAGCTAGGGCTCGTTCAAATCTCTTGGGTTTTGCTCCTTGACCCAAGATAGGGATTTCTTTGCTTCTTTTGTATGTAAATACGTTGATTTGGTGTGAAATCGTGCCTATAATAGTTGTTGTTGATGTTGTGGTCGAATCCTTGAAATTCTGTAGAATTCTGCTCGAATTGGCATTGTATCGATACAGCCCAGATTGGTATCAATACAAGACTCTCTAATGTGTTTCGAAGCCCATCTGTATCAATACTAGAATTTCTAGTTTCGATACAAATAGGCTTAAAATCAGATTTTTGCTGTTTTGCTCCAAACTCCATTGTTTTGACCCTCGATCATTCCTAAACCCTTTTGGACACCTCCTAAGCTATCTGGAGCATGTCTAATTGACTTCCTATGATGGTTTGATGTATTTCTGGGTCCGTTGGCTTCCCCGTTAGTTAGAACCCAATAAGGATTTACTTAATTAGAACTTGGTTAAAATACGTCTCATTGATAAATTGATTTCTTGGTTATGTTGTGGCATACTTATAGTATTGTTAGAACACCGTATGATGTTTCATGTGAACGTGTGGTTAAGATTAAGTCTTAGTTGGTTTACAGAGTGCGAAGGTAGGTGTATGAGTCGAGGGTTAGACTAGGAAGTCTCGTAACGCAAAGGGTGGTAATATAGAAACTTGGATAAATCCCGTAACGCAAGGGGTGGTAATACGGTGAACCGAGTCATCAGGGATCACCGTGATGCAAGGGGTGGTAACACGATAATCCATGTGGCGTATACGGTAACGTAAGGGGTGGAAATACCGATGGTGGGAATTTGGAATAGCGAGTCGTGTTGCGATTGGGGAGTGTTCGAGTCTTATGACTTGTGTGGCTAATTATGATGTTGGTAAATCTTGCACAAATGTAATGAATGCCGATTCCCCTATGAACCAATCATTATCTCATGACTGAGCTACATCTCTTTGACATCACATTTTGCATTTGTCTTCCTTCTTGCATCTCTTTGACATACAAGTTTGGTAAAGATTTTCCCACTGGGCTAGTGTAACTCAACAAAATCCTTCTTTTTAGGTTAAAATGCAGGGCAATAGATTGCATGCTATGGTGTGCTTGGACATGAAGATTTTTGGAAGCTAATTTCATTTAGTTACTTATTCATCTATGTAATAGACATGCTTTTGGTTAAAGATGGCTGTGTAACTAATTCGCTCTTGAATTATCTTTTGACTAAAGCTTGTAATATTCTAAACATGTTGAATTTGTATCTAAGTTAATTTGGACCATGGTGCCAAGGTTGTATTCCATTAAACATGGGGACTTGTTTGTAAATTAAACAGGTGGGAAACTCTTTTGGGTAATATGTATGATACACGAGGTTCTTTTATTGAAATGTCTTATTTATTTACGTTGAAAATCGAGGGCGTGACATTCTTCGTATAAAATTAACTAGTCATTTCCTAAGGGCAAAGGGACTTATTTATACCCTTACATATTTATTTGTGTCTAGAATTGTAACGCCCCAAATTTTGGGAACATTAAATAGACAATTTTATTGAAAATCTAAAAGATTCTAGATCATTAGTACGTCATAACTCCCACGAGAGTTCATTATTTACATAAGGAAGGGAAACTAAGGTTCCTATCTACAGCTCCGCCTGTTTCTCCATCCTGGCTAGCTCCTTGGCTCCAAAGGCCTCCAAGGTGTACTGTTCATTTGATCATCTACAAAGTCTGACACATTATACCAGCGTCGCCACCAGTATAATATGTTAGGGTCACCAAAGATAACACCATGAGCTACAAGAGCTCAGCAGAATAAACCTATACCCACTAACCCTTAACTTACAAGTAGCAAGTCCCATAGCGCATAAATATTCAAATAACAATGACACATTCACATTCCTTAATCTAACGTTGGAGTCTGTAATATTTGAGTTTCTCCTACGCGACTCATCGTAGATTGTCTCGTTTTTCGCCTTTCATATACCAAATCATCATTTCGAAAATCGTTTTTAACACACCTAACCTCGGTTCCGCTGTTCCGGTCTCCCGAGTATCCTCACAATGGTTCCGCCGCACCGGGTTTTCATTGGCACACAATTTGCATTGGCTCCTCTCCGCAGATAACCAAGCCATATCTCACCATGGTTCCGCCGCTCTGGGTTCCCATGGGAACGTACACAATCTCACAATGGTTCCGTTGATACAGATTCCTATTGGAACACACACAAACCTCACAATGGTTCCGCTGTTTCGGATTCCTATTGGAACACACACACATTCGCACAATGGGCAAGTCCGGCCACAATGCGATTTAAAACACACCTTGTCATTAACACACCCTAGGTGTCATGTTTCTATCTTTCTTGATTTTTGTGTCTCGTCACATGCATAGACTCCGCGGTAGGACTTTTCATGTACACATAAATCATTCATTGTAATCTTGAAACTAAACTAGCAAGATCATTCAACTCTATATTACTTATCATGCTCAAATCACCACTTAGAGCATAACGCCACATTTACGGACGCCTTTGGAGTGGAAACCATTATGCTTTCTCACACAACCTGCAGAGACCGGTAAATTTCTTTTTAATTTTAATGTTTTATAAGTGGACAAATAATGGTTTAATGTGGAAATTATAGTTGTGGGTTATTGTGCAAGAATTTGGTAAGTGTGGGTGTTAGTGCAATATGGAGTATATATGTGTGTGGTGTGAGTGGCAGGGAATTCATTTCCCATTTCCTCCTCTCTTCATCTCTCTCGGTCTCTCACGCTCCCTCTCGGCTCTCTCTATCTCTCACATTCCCTCACCCAAAAACTCATCTCCAAATTCAAAACCCACAACAATCAACCTTCACTCCATCTTCTATTTGCGTATTGGATCTCATATCTCGTTGGATAGAGCTCAGTTCAAAGTATTTTGTTCGGTTTGGATTCCGAAAGCTAGGGCTTGCTCAATTTCTTCGGTTTCGGCTTGGATACTCGAGGTAGAGAATTCTACCTCTCTTTATATGTTATTTGAGTGTTATTATGCCTTACTCGAGTTTGTATTAGTTGTTATTGAGATTGGATCGAAACCTAAAATTTTCTGTCGAAATCGTCTATAAGATACTCTACCTACCGGTAGGAACTTTTCACCTACCGGTAGGACGACTAAGAAATTTCTTCATAACCAGTTCAAACGTACAACAGCAGCTCAAAAGCTGCTCAATGTATTTATCTTTTACCGGTAGGAACTTTTTACCTACCGATAGGTCAAGTGATAAGCTGCTCAATGTATTCATCTTCTACCGGTAGGACAAGTACAAAATTGTTTCGTTCAAATATTGGCATCTCTGTTTCCAGTTTGTACCGGTAGGAACTTTTTACCTACCGGTAGGTCAAGTACAAAATTATTTCGTTCAAATATTGGCATCTCTGTTTCTAGTTTGTACTGGTAGGAGCTTCCACCTACCGGTAGGCCAAGTTCTACCGGTAGGACTCGTTCACCTACCGGTAGGAGATTGAGCTGCTGCAGTGTCTTTCAGCTGCTTTCCTATATCTTCCAAATTATATTTTGAAGCTTCTCATTGACTATAATGGGTTTGTTTACACATTCTTTCAAGTGTCTTAGAGAGTATTACTTGTCTCTCACTTAGATTGGTATCCGATGAACTCAAATGAGCTTGTTGAGTTAATTGTTAGGAAAACCTTAATTAACGGAATTACGTGAATGAACTACGAATACAATGTGATACATTATCGTCTAAAATGAATCGAAGACCGCAGTGAGTAGTTGATGCATGGGGTATGGGTTTAACTTGAAGTGAGAGGTTAGTAGATTGCTTAAGGGGAATTAATGACGGTTTATATATGGATAAAGAGCAAGACAACAATCGTGAGCTCTTTAGTACTTGATTGCAGCGTGGTGACACGATGTGTAAATGCAAGGTGACGTCTTGTGACAAATTATTAATACAAATGACATAATGGGTAGCCATTCGCTGAAATGAGAAACATGTGGGGTAAAAGTTGATATCATCTGAACTTGAAGTTGGAAACCAAATGTATAAATCGGATATACGGGGTCCTACGTACCCGGAATATGAGTTGGATATACGGGGTCCCGAGTACCCGGAACATCAGTCGGATATACGGGGTCCCGAGAACCCGGAATGAAAATTGGATATACGGGGTCTTGAGAACCTGGAATTAGAATTGGATGTACGGGGTCATGATCACCCGGAACGTAAACTGGGTATACGAGGTCCTAATGCTCGGAATGTCCCTAGGTCTATCATGCGATGTGACGTGGGTGAAAAGTTTCTAGTGTGCCTATCTAAGATCCATGAGGAACATATGGGATACTAAACTATTGGATTGTAAACCGCTTATGGTGGATGTGAGCAAATCGGGATTTGAGTGAAGAAGAATTCAAAAGACAATAATAGGTCGATTGGCAAGAGTGAAGTCTTTGTTTAAGTTCTTAAATTCTGATATAGTGCTTGTGTCTTATCTATGCTCCTTTGTTATCCGAAAGTCGGTGTTTCCTCGGCATCTCTCATTCATTTTCATATAGAGTTTGCGTAGACTTTTCTACTGGGCTAGTGTAGCTCAAACCTTACAATATTTTCAGGTGCTAATTCGGAACCATAGCTTGCATGTCTGGAGTGCTTGGAGTGTGGACATTACATTGAAAGCTAACCAAAGGAGTTATTTATTCATCTTTATAAATTTCTTTTGAAAGATGTATTTGTAACTCAAGTTGTAACTCTTTTAACTATGGGATATATGTAAACTCTTAACTCTCTTGCTACGTGACACTTATGTTAATTTGGGTCGTTGAGCCGATGATGTAATATTTGGAGTTCTTATGGGCTTGGAACTATTATTATGGAAATGAAAAAACGGTGATCTTTTTGGGTATCGTATGGAATATTTGTGAGGATTTATTTATAAAAAATCTTTTATATTTATGTTAAAAATTGAGGACGTGACACAACCACAAGTAATTCAAGCAAACATGCATACATGCTCATAACCATCTTAAAGATCAAAATACGAATATTTTCAATCAAGTTCTATATCACGAAATCCGTTCTTCTTCCTTTTTGGGAAGTTCAAAAAGACAACATATGTTTATTGAAGTAGAAGTCATTTATTCAACATGCTCATATATTCTTTACTAAATAAGTATACTAGTTATCTTTCTTCGTGCTTTTCGAACAATAAGCATTTCTATTTATACTTAGGGTAGGGATAAGAATATTCTACGCGTATTTCAATCAATACATATAGCTTTCTATATTTAGAGAAAGTAGGTACGGGGAATATCTACCACTCTTCTTGGCGGTAGTGACGACTACGGAGGAAAGAAGGTACATCGGACGGAGTGACTTCCTACGGTAGGCTTCCTGTAGTTTCGAATGAGAAAGGCTTCTCTTGAAACTAGGTCTTGACTAATACTACTAAAACTTTTGGGTCGAGAGGATGGTTGAGTGGCGGTTGAATGACGGTTTTGGATGAGTTTCTTGAAGAACTAAGGAAGAACTCAATAGCAACTTAAGAACAAGAAGAACAAAGCACAAAGACAAGAATTCTAGAGAGAGAAGTTGGAAGGCTTGAAGGTGTGAGTTGAATGGTGAGAATGGGGTCCTATTTATAGCAAAAATCTTGGCTCTCTCTCCCTCTCTTTGGCCGGCCCCTCTCTCTCTCTTTATCCAATGGATTTTGCTCCATTGAGTTGTCATTTCATGCTTTGAAAGCATATAAAGACTTTCCTCCCTTGTACTTCCATTCTAGGACAAACTTTAGATTATAGAAAGCGGTTTTTGGTCTAGTCTTGTACTAAAAGATCTTGCTTGCATGAGAGGGCAAAAGAAAGTCTAGATTTGGTTGTCATGTTGTACTTAGATTGTGTGTGAGGTTGGCCAAAAGCGATGACTTGTTTGAGTGAGCAAACACATGCACACTGTAGACACCCAATCCGGACCTCGGAGAGTCTTTGTCCGCCCCGATGATGAAATAAAGGAAAAGGTACCTTTGTGAGCTTGAAAAGGATTTCCCTTAAGCCCATGTAAACCAAACAAACCCAAAAACCCAAAGAGCACAAAAAGCCCAGATAAAACCAAAAAACCCCTGGACTGGACATGAGGTACCGCGCGGAATGACACCTAGCGCACGACACGTAAAAATACGATGGGCCGTGCGCGACCTTGCCTTACTGCACGGCATCTTGGGAAAAGTTTTGACTGGCTCAAAAAGCTGTCGGCCACGCCAGTTTGAGCCACAGCTGATGAATGGCTCAGCCGAAAGTGCACTTCTGGCCCGCCCAGAAAATACCTCCACTATTTGAAATTCAAAATCTTTGGCCTTTTGCCTATAAATTAACCCCTCCACTTAAGGGAAAAGGGGCTCTTCTCTTGGCTTTTGGGCATTCTTACTCCATAGGCTTTCTCTCTCTAGCTTTTACACCCATTTTCACATTTCCATTTCAAAGTCTTATAGAATGTCATTCCCAAAAGACATTCTTTGAGCACTTTCACTCACTCCTTTCTCATCATTGCAGTTGATCTCTTATTAATTTCAAAGTCTCATCCCCAAAATACCTAACCTTTTTTCACACCTATACTTCCTTTGTCTCATTCAACCTCCTCCGTCCACATCCGTCACGATCCACCTTCATTTTTGCATCAACCGTCCTTGATCAAGCTCAACACCAAAGGTAAAAAAAAAAAAACAAGTTTCCTTGGGCTAGACTTAGTTATAGTCCTGAGGGGACTTTTCTGCCGTCAGATCTAATCCCTTATGGTTAGATTCTGACTTAAAACTCATTTCCATAAAATAAAGCCAGCACTGTGCTGAGGTTGAGGTACCGCGCGGCTGCCTGACCAGGCGCGCGACACCTTGATCTCAGGCACACGACATGTTAAACGTTGATATTATTGTAGGTAGGCTGTCTGGATCTGAGTTACTCTTTGTTGTGGCTGTCTGTATCTACCGTCTACTGTTTTATCTCTTTCAAAATGAGACCATATCTACAAGTCATGTCTTGGCTCTTAAGAAAAGTTTTCTAGATCATCTCGAATGATCAAATACGTTAAAAACTGTTTTGAAGCCATGTTTTGTGGAAATAATGACACCTTCGGGATGATCTAACTGCCGTGAGGCTTCTGATGAGTTTTTCAAAAGATATACGGAGAGAATAATGAGCTAAATGGTGTTTTGAAAGCTTATAACAGTCTGACAGAAGGATGAACATCCCGCACGGCATGATGAGGTGCCGCACGCGACACCCCAATGTGCCGTGCACAGTATGGTTAAGGTCCAGATAGTTTGCTGAATGTTCTTCATTCCATCTGCTCACATCATTTTATCACTACTGTACAAACAGCACCACATGCACTCTAATGTGATATATTTTTCCATGTCCCTTCCTCGTTATTTGTTTTTATTAAGGAGCTTAATGTTCCAAATGATATTTGAAGATTTCCCCTTTTTAAAAGCATCAAGTAGAGACCGGTTTCACCGGGCGAGTGGGGTGCTTTTTAAAGAAAAACCTTCCTCATTCGTAATGTGGCTTCCGAACCCAAAATCTCAACGTTTTCGCTAGACCAAAAGCCTTTTGCAAACGAATTCTCGGTTTCTCGGATCATCCATCTCAAAAATCCGGGTGGCGATTCTTCGAAAAAAGGGCTCGGGAGCCCACAGTGGCGACTCTGCTGTGGATATCAAACTTTATTCAATACTTTTTTTTAAAAAAAATGTACAAAAGTATTGAATGATCATGAGGGCCAAACTTGAAAAAATGTTTTCAAAAGGGGGATTTTCAAATATTTTTCAGAAGATTAAGCTCTTTTATCCAGTACACTTTGCACCACACAAGTCTCGCTAGTGTGTTTTGGCTATCTTGCCCAGTTTACCATTGATAAGCTCTCTCGGGATGCCTAGCAACCCTCGACTGTGATGATCCATCGTGCTGTTCGACCATTGTCTTGCAATACACTTGACATGGGGTAGTACATCTTGGCTCTAGTCCGGGGAACCATTCTGAGACCAAAACTAGCCTTTGCACTTGTACATAGCCGTAGAACCTTCCCAACTAGGACAGGAACCCACCGCTAGGACTTATGTGTTATATTCTGCTTACGTGCATCTTTTTCCTGTACACAAATATCACTCATACATCATTGCATCTTGCGGGCTAGAGGACTAGGCTCCCTTAGAATTCTTTAGGGCCCTCCGGTCGGTCTAGGAGACCTTAAATCCATGAAGTTTGCGACACCTCCGGTGTTTGCCGTGCCCGAACGGCTCGCTTGGTTTGAGTCTAGCCTTGAGCGCGTGCGTATCTAGATTTCGATGGTCACATTGCTCTGTCTCGGATGGTCACGATAAGGAGATTGGCTCTGGTTCCGAATCGCTCGGAATTCAACCTACCTGACAGCACCTACCCGGACTATCGGAAATCTTCTGTACAAACACCTCAAGTGAGATTCAAGCCACGGTAGGTTCTAGGCCTCGTTCCTAGGAGACGCGTATAAGGTAGGGCGAGCATTCGGATTAGTTATGAGTTGCTCTCTTTTGACTTGTTGCCTGCACTGCAAACATTGATCGCCTGCGAAAAAAGAGGCTGTACCCAATTGGTTTCGTCCATCCCAAAGACTAGTCCGCGTAGACACCCTGGAAGGAATCCCACTGTTTGAAGTCCAAGTTGAGCAGGAAGAGCAACCATTGTTAGAAGAACTTGTAGTAGAAGAGCCAATAGTTTCAATCCTGCCCGAAAATCCTTTACCCATGGCTGATCAAGGAGATGGAATAGAAGAACTCAGGCAAAATATGGCTAACATGGATGCTCAGTTTAAACAGTCCATCGCCGGTGTCGACGCGCAACTCAAGGCTACTATTGTCTCTATGAAAAAGGACATGAACATGATAATGAAAAGTATGCAGGAAATCAGCGATAAGCTCCAGACTAGGCCACAGCCCGAGCGACTCAAAGAAGAAACGCCACCAGCTGACCCCAACCTGGCTGCTATCCTTGATAAGATTAGCAAATTGGAAAAGTCTGTCCAAGAAACTAAATGACTTGGAAAAGGAGAGATTGATATGAACAAGCTATGCCTCTTCCCAAATGCCAAGTTGCCGGAAAAGTTCAAAGGAGTGGACTTTGCAAAATTTGATGGTACCGGCAATCCAAGGGCCCATCTCCAGGGATATGTTGGCTCCCTCACCATGCGCAGCATTGAGAAGGAAGCTATGGCCCAATTATTCCACGAGTCCTTGTCTGGTCCGGCTCTACAATGCTTCCTCACTCTCGAACCATCTAAGAAAAGGACGTGGGAAGACATTGGGACAACTTTCGTGGCCTAATATGACTTCAATGTCGATTTAAAAATGACCACGAGGGAGTTAGAGAGCACCAAGATGAGTGAGAAGGAAAGCTTCGCCGACTTTGTGAAACGTTGGAGGGCTAAGGCTGCTTAGATGCAAAACAAACCCGATTTGAAGGAGCAAATACGTATTATAACCAAGAACTTGCCAAGCTCCTTCGCTCCATACACGGTTCTTTCCCAAGCTGCCCCAAATTTTGAAACCTTTTATGATTCCGGACTGGCCGTGGAGGAGGCCTTACGGGATGGGACTTTGGAAAAGAAGGAATCAGGGTTAGGATCAAAGTCCAAAAGAGCATATTCGGGAAATAACAACGTTCTCTTCGGGAACACCAACTAAGCAGGAACCTCATCTACTAAACCTGTAGAAGTTAACCAAATCTCCAAAAAACCAAAATCCCAGAGCCGAACCTTCACCCAATTCAGCACTCCCAGATCCACTCTTCTTAAGAAGCTCATAGAAATCGGAGTGTTGAAACCTCTTCCGCCACCATAAACCACCCCACCAAACCTTAACCAAAACGTCTACTATGATTTCCACCAAATGCCTGGCCATACCACCGACAACTGCATTCGCCTCCGTCATGAGATTCAAAACCTCATTCACAGCAAAATTGTCGATGCTCCTTCCGCAGATAAGCCAAACACTGTTTCCAAGCCTCTATCGCAACACAATGCTCCCTTCTGCATTAACCAAATCACCTTAGCCGAAAACCAGAATCTCTCGGAGTTTGACCCTACCCTTTTCATTGTCCCTGATACCGAGCCAAAACCTATCATGGAAATTCCCGAGGAGACGGCTCTTTGCTTTCTATGGGAATGGGAAGACACGTGGGGAGAACTGATCGCCGATTGGGAAGAATTTGAAGCTGCGAACTTCCAAAGGAATGACGAACCTTTGTTCGAAGCCGGATGGGAAGTCGACTGGCAGAACATGTATGCTGATCCTCTTGATGGATTCTCTTTGTATGCGTTGTTTGAAAATCAAGGGGAAGAGTACCAAGTTTTTCAAGAGATGCCTGAATGGGGATGAGACCCAGCCCCGGACGAGTATTAGCTTCTAGCTTGGAGCGACCCTTTGGATACCTTCTCCTTGCCAGCACTGTTCGATGAACAATATCAGCCAGGGTACCCGCCTGAGATGATGACGTACAATTGGCCGGAACTCGCCCCGCTTCGCCCGGATTTCTCTCTTTTCAATGATTTTGTCATTGATAGCTTATATAGCAATGTGGATCTCACCTCGTACCCAAACCTTCCTGGACTCGAAGAAGAAGTTGCCAGTAATGGATGCGATCCAATAGATTACCTTGTCGATGAGGCTGAGTCCGAACCCTCAGTGACCTTTCCAAAAGACGCTGAGGTCGCCATGATGAACTTATGGGAAGACGAACTAGGGGCTGGAACAAATTCATGGGTGAACACCGAAGTGGTCAATATAAAAGTGGGAAATGAAGAATGGGTCGTTAACAGGACAGTAATGGAAGCTGAGAGATGGAAACCCGAAGACTTGTGGGATGACTTGGTCATTGCTGATTTGGCCGCCAATCTGCAGGATACAACCATCAGAAGCAAGCGTAAAGCCCTCGCCGATTTATGGAGTGAAGAATCAAAGTATCGCCATGTTGATCACTTGACCAGAAGCGGCCGCGTTTACCAACCTCCGAACCTCCAAACCGGAGAATCTTCCAATCCTGCACCCCCACTGACCGAAGAACCTTCTGACCCCTTTACTACCCTAGTCAAAAACACCTTCCGACCCTTTGCTCCGTCAGCCAAAGAGCCTTCTCGACCAGAGAAAAACCCCGAAGGAGTGATCAAATGCCAACTTGAGCGGACCCAGGCCAAGATGTCTGTGTGGGACGTGCTTGTTCATTCCACACGACATCGTGAAGGACTCATTCAAGCACTCTCTCAACTGAAAGTTCCCTCCGCCATAACCCCTGATGAGCTTGTAGCATTGATCAAGACCATACCTATCAAGCATGCCATCACCTTTACTGATCGAGACTTGCCCCCCGAAGGAACTGATCATAATCGGCCATTGCATATCACCCTGAAATGCCACGGCAAATGGGTTCCAGGGATCCTCGTTGATAATGGTTCAGCAATTAATGTCTGCCCACTCCGCGTTGCTTATTGCTTGGGATACAAAAATAAGGACTTCTCTCCTTCAGAAGTCAAGGTCCGAGCTTATGACAACACCCGGAGAGATGTAGTTGGGACTCTCATGCTTCCTACGACTTTCGGACCCTATCAAATGGAGGTGGAATTCCATGTGGTGAACATTCCTGCCTCTTTTAACTTACTGTTGGGGAGGCCCTGGTTGCACCGACCTGACATTATGGCTGTGCCCTCCATGCTGCATCAGAAAATCTTACTGGGACTTGAGACGGGGATGCTTACTATCCACGGGGACTCTGGGATTCATGCCCCTGTTGAGGACAATGCCCCACTCCTGGAAATTCAACACGGAGAAGAAGATATCACTTTAGGGGGATTCTCTCTGGATACCTCCAAATCTGTCTATTCGGTCAGAATTGACAACGACTTTGTCGTCAGCAATGTTGCTATCAAAATAATGAAGGAAATGTCTTACATGCCGAGGTTAGGATTGGGAAAGAACCTTCAGGGGCCTGCGAAGTTCAAAGCCCAAGGCACTCTGGTGCGCACGGCTGGCCTAGGTTATTCACCCTCAAGTGGCAGCAAGGTGAAAAGGGGAAACAGATTGGAAGACTACTTCGTCAAAGAGGAAGCAAAGCAGATTTACCAGGGCCAGCCGGAGCCATTTTGAGATGAGGAAACCAACACCTTCTTACCAGGGTTTGAGATATTCGCAAACGATGTCTGGCTGGGGAGCGACGAGGAAGTCGAAGTTGTGAAAGAACAGAAGAAACCGGCCGACTGGATTGAGGTCCTTGCTATGGGTAGTCTCGCAACTTTGTTTAGGGAGGACAAACCAATAGGTACAGTTATGGAAGCAGAAGTGCTGATGATGGAACAAGATACTCCTAAGGATCCGACTTTGCTCATCATGGATGCCGCTGGGGAGTACAAGAACTGGACCTTCATACCGAGTGCAACTCGTCGTGGATCTGAGTCTGAGTCTGAGTCCGAGTCCGAGTCTTCTGAGTTCTCTGAGTCGTCTGAGTCAAATGAGTCCAAGTTGGTACCTCTTGGCCCAAACTCTCAGAGTCTGTATTTCGAGTTCGAATCTACCCATGTGTATGGTGCTCCCGAGGCCTCTGTTAACGATGAAATGAATGAATCTAATTCTACTTCCTTCCCTGACTTTGAAATAAATTGCGTCGACCCTGATGATGAAGAGATTGATTTCGACAGGGACATCCCCAAAGAAATTCGATCCCTAATCGAAAGGGAAGATGAAAGGCATGCTCAACCTATAAAAGAGAAAATCGTTTTAATAAATTTGAGAGATGAAGGGAATCCCCGGATAACCCTGATCGGTTCCGCACTATCTACTGAAGAACGCGAAGCCCTTATAAACTTGCTCAAAGAGTTCGAAGATGTGTGTTGCATGGTCGCACGCAGATATGCCCGGAATCGATCCTGAAATTGTGGAACACCGGATTCCCCTTTATCCTGATGCAAAACCAGTAAAACAAAAACTAAGACGCATGAGGCCTGATTGGGTGCTTAAGATAAAAGAGGAGGTCACCAAGCAGATTGATGCCGGATTCTTAATGGTAACCGAGTACCCTCATTGGGTCGCAAACATCGTCCCTGTACCAAAGAAGGATGGCAAAATAAGGGTCTGTGTTGATTTCAGGGATCTTAACAAAGCTAGTCCTAAAGATGACTTCCCGTTACCACACATTGATGTACTGGTTGACAACACCGCCGGCCACGCTCTGCTTTCTTTCATGGATGGCTTCTCAGGGTACAACCAAATCCTCATGGCTCCGGAAGATCGGGAAAAGACTACGTTCGTCATTGAATGGGGAACGTATTGTTATCGAGTCATGCCCTTTGGACTGAAGAACGCATGATCTACTAATTAGAGGGCCGCCATGACGTTGCTGCACGACATGATTCACAAGGAGGTGGAAGTCTATGTTGATGACATGATCGTTAAGGCCAAAGAGCGAGAAGGACATTTGCTGGCACTCAGGAAATTCTTCGAGAGAATTAGAAAGTACAAGATGCGCCTCAATCTGGCTAAGTGTGCACGTTCGGGGTCACTGTGGGGAAAATGCTCGAGTTCATGATCACTACCCGCGGCATCAAAGTTGACCCGTCAAAAATCAAAGCTATCCGAGAAATGGAGCCGCCACGATCCGAGAAGGATGTGAGGAGCTTTCTCGGCAAAGTGCAGTTCATTAGTAGGTTCATAGCAAAGCTGACTTCAACTTGCGAACCCCTGTTCCGCTTACTCAAAAAAGGAGTACCATTCGCTTGGGATGATAGGTGCCAGAAAGCTTTTGAAGCCATCAAGGCCTACCTGCCCAAGCCGCCAGTATTGACACCACCCGTAACAGGAAAACCTTTGATCCTATACCTGTCAGTCACTCCGTCTTCGATGGGGTGTATGTTAGCGCAGGAAGGAGATGATAGGGTTGAAAGGGCTATTTACTACCTCAGTAAAAAGATGGTTGGACCTGAAGAACGTTATACTCCTTTAGAAAAGACATGTTGGGCACTCGTATGGGCTTCCAAAAAGTTGAGGCATTATATGTTGGCCTACCTAGTGAAGTTGATATCTCGAATGCATCCCTTAAAATATTTATTCGAGAAACCGGCTCTCACAGGCAGGATGGCGAGGTGGTTGCTAATGCTGGCCAAATTTGAGTTAAAATATGTCACCCGAAAGTTAGGGAAAGAAAGAGCTGTCGCAGAATTCCTAGCCGATTGCCCAGTCAAGGGAGGGAAAAATGCCGAGTTCAAATTCCCTAACGAAGACATAATGACAGTGGCCAAGGATGTTTGGCAATTATACTTCGATGGAGCAGCCAATCAAAAAGGGTTCGGAATCGGCGTATTGCTCATTTCGCCTGATGGATCACACATTCCACTGGCGTTCAAGCTTAACTTCAAAGTCACCAATAATCAGGCCGAATACGAAGCTTGCATCGTGGGCATGGAGGCAGCCATCGAGATCGGCATACAAAAACTAGAAGTTGTGGGAGACTCGAACCTTGTTGTATCCCAAGCAAACGGCGACTGGAAGGTTAAGGAAGAGAAGCTAAAGCCATATCATCAGGATCTCGAAGATCTTATTCCCCACTTCAGCAAGGTGACATTCACTCACGTCCCGAGGCTCAGAAATCAATTTGCGGACGCTTTGGCAACACTGGCATCTATGGTTGAGATCCCTGTTGGTGTAAAGTTAAGGCCGATTGTGATAGAACAAAGGGATACACCGGTATACCAGGATGTCATGGCGGTTGACGAGCCTGACGACGGCCACCCCTGGTATTACGATATCATGAGATATGTGGAAAGAGGTGAATACCCCACGGAAGCAAGCAAGAAGGACCGAATCGTTCTTCAGAGAATGGCAACTCAGTACATTATCTGTGGTGGTAACCTATACCGAAGATCGCACTGTGGAACGCACAAACTATGCATCCATGGAGAAGATGCGAAAAGGGTAATGGAAGAAGTTCACGAAGGTGTATGTGGCCCCCACATGAATGGCATAATGCTCGCCAAGAAGATCCTCAGGCAGGGATATTTTTGGACCACCATGGAAACGGAATGTGTGGAATATGTACGAAGGTGTCGAAAATGTCAAATTCATGCCAACCTCACGCATGTTCCGCCACACGAGCTACAACAAATGACCTCGCCATGGCCTTTCTCAACATGGGGAATTGATGTCATTGGGAGAATAGTGCCGGCAGCATCCAATGGTCACAAGTTCATTTTAGTAGCCATCGATTACTTTACGAAATGGGTAGACGCTGCTTTTTACACCACTTTGACCGCAGTTCAAGTTGCGCACTTCATCAAGCAAAATGTCATTTACCGGTACGGGGTTCCTCAAACTTTTGTGTCTAATAATGGGGTTCATTTCAAAGGGCGAGCTCGAGAAGTATTAGATGAGGTCCAAATCCAAGTGCACAAGTCAATAACTTACCGTCCGCAAACCAATGGGGCTGTGGAAGCAGCGAACAAAACGATCAAAGCCATTCTGGAAAAGACTATTCAATCTGCGAGGGACTGGCATGAACAACTACCCCTAGCTTTATGAGGGTATCGCACATCTATGCGGACACCAACGGGAGCAACGCCCTACTCTTTGGTTTATGGAATGGAAGCAGTGCTCCCCATCGAGTTAGAAGTCCCATCCCTCCGGACTATGATTGAGTGCGAAGTCCAAGAGGCAGAATGGTTGAGGAATCGATTTGAACAACTTATGTTGTTTGATGAACGCCGGTTAAGGGCTCTTTACCACATTCAAGGGTATCAACGGAGGATTGCACGGGCATTTAACAAGAAAGTGAAACCCAGGGACTTGGCAGAGGGTGACATGGTTTTGAAGGAAATTCGGGCTCCGGTCTACGACCCACGGGGGAAGATTCGACCAAAGTGGTCTGGGCCATACATCATCAAGACTATCCTATCCGGAGGAGCTACACAACTCATCGACTTGGATGGAAATGAATTCTCAACCTTGGTCAATCTGGATCAGCTTAAACGCTATTACCCTTGAGAGAAACTCGCTGAGCTGAAAACCGCAAGGGCGGGCAGTCCCAGGCAAAAATTAGAGCAAAAGCCTGCTAGGATGGAAACCCGTCAGGGCATCCTATGCAAAAGTTAAGGCATACAATAAATGAGCTCGCTAGGCCGAAAACCCAGAAGGGTGGTTCTAGGCAAAAGTTAGAGCGCAAAAGGAGAGTGTCACAACCAGAGCGAACCCTACCCTGAACTACGTTATGACCTGATTCCTTCGCCAGGAGGATACGTAGGCAGTCTCACATCGAGGCCCGGTCGCAATCCATCAAAATAAAAATCCAGGTTGAGAAGGTTCAAAGAACAAAGTCAAGGAGGGGGAAACCCTCCAAAACTCATTTTTATTAACACAATTTCTTCTACTACATAAGGTTGAACAGAACTTTCAAAAACGAAAAGAAGCACGACATAATGAAAATGGGTCCACAATTTATTCGACGGTCAGGGTGGTATGATCGAGTTAGTTTCCTTGAGCTCCAACCCTTGCAGCAATGTTCCTCCTGAGCCACTTTCGATAGCTCCCGCGTACCGCCACAGAAGGGTAAGGATGCGCATCGGTCACCTCGCGTGTCCACCAGAAGTGCTGGTAATGGCAAAGAACTGAATGGCTAAAGAAAGGCAGAACCACATCCACGAGAACCTCTGCAGGGGCCTCCTGCCTCAAACCTAGCTGACGCTGGATACGGTAAGGGATGTAGAAGGTGAAGACTCCCAAACTAGCAAGAACGACCCACTGAGGGCCCATGATGTGCATTGTCATAGGTGGGAGATCCAGCCATCGACACCTCCAAGAAATAGTCTCCGCTCGCTGGTGCCTGAAGAAGTCAACCCATTCGACTCTGCTCCTATCCGCAAACTCAAAGCATCGCTGGGACAGCAACCTCGCCTCATATAACCAATTGCCAGGAGGAATGGTCAGCACATTCACCTTGTCACAGAGCCAAATCTGTAAGAAGAGAGAAAATAAGTAAGAAACTATAGAAAACCGAGTCGAGTGTTGAGGTAAAACGAGAACGTGAGAAAAACCCAAAAAAGGAGAGCTGAGTGAGAAGCCAACCTGTAGGAGGAGAGGACTACCCCCAAAAGCCCCGGTCTCCCCAAAATGAACGTTGTCCAAACCTATCAGCGTCTCGGCCAAAACCATCGGGATCACGTCCTTTCAGTCCTCAACCTGAACGGCGACACTAACCAATGCCGGGCTGGCGTGACCGACAGAAGGGACCAAGAGGTAGGCCGCAAGCAAGCACATGCAGAGAGCAGTCATGCGTCGAGTCTGATAAGTCATATCCGCGAGTTCACCGGGAGGAGAAAACAGCTCGATAAGGCGCATAACATTGAGATGGCCATTCCTAACCAAGTAGCGAGCAGCACCATCACCCAATCTAAGGGCCGCGGCCAAAACTCTGTAAGCGCTCTCACGCACAGGAGGAATGATAACCTCCCCTGAGCCAAAACCCCCGAGGTACACACAGAACTCCTCAACAGTAGGACAAAGCTCCTGATCACCGAAACGAAACACATGAACCTCCGGATCCCAGAAGCTCGCAGCTGCCTTTAAAGGCTCGGGACGAAGACGAATGTTGCGGAGTTACCACATGGAATAGAGACCGTGGGCTCAGAAGTTGAGCCAATCAATGCCTTCCATGGAAGCTAACCACGGACGGAGAGAACCGGTGAGAGAAAGAGCCATTTTAAGGAGTAAGGAAAGAAGATAGGAGTTGAATGAGATGAGGAGAATATGGTATGAGGGAGCTTGAATTTATAGGAAGGGTGGAGAAGACAACTTCAACTTTCAAAAAACCTTGGGGTTCCAAAAGCGCATGTTTTCCATGAGTCCTACATGGGGAAAAGCTTGGTCAAGTCCTAAAAAGTTCAAAACAGACATACACTGGTCCGGAAATGCCATTGCATAGGTCAAACCTCAGTCCCCAAGCTATCTGCCTTGGGAAAAGCAAAACTGGAATCTATCATGAAACTAGCCACGCGCGGCACCTCGTGGTGTCGCGCGGCACGTTGAAACCAGAGAAACCCCACGGCACAATGATTAACGTAACGTATGCTGGATTAAGCCCCGCGCGGCACCTTGAAGCATCCGCGCGGCATGTTGAGTCTGCACTTCTGCAGTTTTTGACAGCAGAACATCAAAATGAGTTTGAGGCACTATGAAGCACCAGCAACAGTCAAAACACACTCTAACGGGTATTTGGGACTTCGGGGATGTTTGTTCCAAGCCGACTCTCGAGATTCGTGACCGTGACATGAAAAGCCAATAAAAATCCGTTTCTTAAGCTATGTTGAGGTACCAAAGTCCATTTTGAGTCATTCCAAGCTGTTTTTCTGAGTCTCACAGGTCATAATGGTCAAAAGTGACTTAGTCCAAGCTCCGGTTCATGTTCAGAGTCAAAACTTGGGAATATCACGTGTTAAAGTCAACGTTTTCCTACTTTTTGAGTATATTTCAAAAGCAAAGTTGAGTTTTCAAGTCTTGTATCAGAATTTAGAGGTCATTATTGTCTAATAGCTGTGTCCGAAGTTGGTTATGAAGGTGTCTATATAAATTCTTGTATGCAGAGTCAATCTTACAGAGGTTTATTTGATTACTTTCTTTGATTTCTATTCCATTGTCAATATGTTTTGCATCACTCATCGAAAACCTCACATTCAGCTTAATTTCTTGAATCAACGGCTTGCTGCACGTTCCAGTCAATGTTTTAGTTATTCAGTTTTCTTCATACAAACAAAAGAAGATTGAATGCCATAAACAATGAAAGAACAGATCTCTATATAAATCCAAAAGGTATCCATGAGCCGAAGTGCAAAAGAGGCATGATGGCCCAATAATCAACATCCTATCTACCAAAGGGGCAAGCAGATGCCCTACAAAAAGAAGAAGCACGCAGGCTCCATCAAAGGCTCCAAGGCAAAAGAAGGAGCTCAACTCTCATCATCGTCCTAGCCCGCCTCCTCGTCCTCCTCAGAAACTTCCTCGGTTGCCTGGGAGCTGCTCACCTCCTGAGTGCTAGTCGCCCTGGGCACGGTGCTCCCTGAGGTGGCCTCCAGGTCAACGTCCGTAGGCTCGGCAGTCTCATCCTCAGAGACGTCGATTGGCTCGTCCTCGGTCCCTGCCGAATGTCGTGCCCTCTTCAATGACGGCTCCCCGCGAGAGCCAGCAGAGGAGACCTATGGCACTGGAAAGCGGACGGATTTCCGCCGTAACCCTCTTGAAGCTCCTCCTCTAGCCTGCAATAGTATAACATCCATTCAACAAATGCATTATGATCATGACAAAAGCAATAGAAGTAAAGCAAGTAGCTAGGGTTCGAGAGATTACCATCGTCCCACCAGTGCGAGGCAACACCTCTGGATAGTAGCCCATGGCGTACTGCCGCACCAGCTGCTCCAGGCCCATCATGGCCTCCGCCATCTCCTTCACGTACTCTGGAGGTGCCTGCAATGAAGAAGTTGATTAGAACATGCAAAGAGCGAGTTATGAAAGAATGAAAGCACGTTATACCTGAGCAAGAAACTCTGGAGCCTCAGCTGAAGGGCGTGGCACCACAACTAGGCCAGGGGCTCCCTGAGCGGTCGTCACGTCCACTGTCCAAGAGAGGGTAGGGAAGCTAGTACCACTTGGGCCCGCACCCTCGCCGCGACCTTCGTCACCGCGACCTCCACCTCCTCTGCCTCCATCACCTCTACCTCGCTTTCTTCCCCCTCTTCCTATAGCACCGCCTCGCGCCGCTACCCAAACGGCGCGTATCCCGAGGCTCGGCATCAAATACCGAGCACAGAACTCCGCGTAGTCAGCAGCCAGACCAGCGCCCGCCTGGAAGAGCGGCTCCAACTCAAGGTCCGGTCGCGTAAACCGCTCGATCTCCCTCTGCGTGTACCGGTCTGTCCTCTGCACCAGAGCAGGGAGTGGCCCAGGGACTCAAAAAGCGTCCAGCCTCAGCAATTGACGTGACACCCGGTCAGCCAAGTACCACTGCCAACCGTAAGGGGACTCGAGAAGCACTCTCCCCTAGCAACCTCCCTACTCCGTGCGATGCAAGGGATCTCGAAGCGATCCCAGACCCGCCACCGGACCTGTCATCAAGAATGAGCTATATCATCATGCTGGTTGGATGGAAATAGGTAGGAAAGTTATTGAACAGATATGGAAGTGCATTAGTACCTGGTCGGGATGCAGCTCGTCTAGGTAGAGACAGAAGGCATTCAGATTGCCTCTTTCTTTCTTCACTCCTTTATAATCCTTCGACCAGCGCAAGGCCCGAGGAAGTATTGTGTCGTCGGGACACGTAGTCTCAGGAGTGTACATCCCTATCACCTCGTACGACCAGAGCTGCAAATCAAGACATTGAAAGTTAGCACGAGATATACATCGAATAAATACAAATGGAAAGCTAACTATTCAAAAGAAAGGAAGTGAGGTATACCTCCCAGACCCTCCAGTAACCTCCGAGGCTCACTCCTGCTCCTCGAGAGAGAGACCCCATGAAGGCATAGCACGTCCCCAGTGCTGCACCTCCCCAGTCAAAGCGAGCAATCTCTCCAACGTCCCTCAAGGTCGGAAGAAGCGAAAGGTGTACCCGGTTGCGCCTATTGGGAAACAGGGACGCACCGAGCATGTACAACAGGAAGCACCTCGCCATCTGCTCCTCATGTACCCTGGTCATCGGATCGTCCTCTGTCCAAAACTCGAGTAGCTGGGCATACTGGGCATCGTCAGTCTCTGCCCTCAGAACGTACCCCAGCATCTCCCACTGGAACTCCTCTTGTCTCCCCGTCGTGGTATCGAAAGGAATAGGGTCACCTCCGACCCTGAGATCGGTGATCGCCGCAAAGTCCAACGGCGTCACGGTCAGCTCACCAAAGGAAAAGTGGAGGGTATTCGTCGTGTCCCACCACCTCTCAGCCAGAGCCCTCACCACTGGGTGGTCATTGCTCACACCCCTCTTCAACACCCTGACAAACTCCCCGAAACCTGCCTGCCTCACTATCTCCTGCACTGCCCCGGGCAGCCTCTCTCAGAAAGTCGCCACGTCTGCCAAACCACCGTAGCACGAGAGCAAGATCGCCTGTTGCAGTAAATCAGCAATATTTAATACCAAGGCATAACATGTGATGCAAATGTCATGTTCAAAGCAAGGAAATGGAAATACAGGGCATTGGAATTTGAAATACAAATATCTAAAGTATACCTCGTCTCGGCGCAAGAAGAGGTGCTGCTGTGGGTCCCTCAGAACCAAAGCCTCGTCGTACGTAGGCCTCCTCGGTGTGTAAGGGTCTAGAAGCGAATGCACCACTACGTGCTGGAAGGGCACGTAGGTCGCCTCCTCGTAAGTCGTCCTACTCTGTAAGGCTGTCGTCGCCTCGTCGACCACACTCCTGCGAGGGGCTGTCACCTATCCAGCCTCCTCGTCAACTCGCTCCTCCTCAGCCTGTGGCTCCCTGGCACCCCAATCCCGAGCTCAGCCTGCAACTCCGCCTCACGGGACGCGATCATAGCCTCCGCCAACCCGGGGAACCTCCGCACTATCTCAAGCAAGTCCTCCATGGACGCCGCCTATAAGTAGTCACCCATGCCTATATGTCGTGATGATCCCGCGCCTGTGCCGCTGCCCACGAACATGGGTGGTGTATCCCTCGCCACCGGCTCCTCCACCGGCTCTACCATTGGCTCATCCTCGCCGATTGGGGCCTTCCCCAAGTCAGCTCGGGGCTCTTTCACAGGAGAGGCCTCTGTCTCCTCTGCTGCCTGGCCCAAACCACCACCACCGAGACCCTCCGTGGTCCTTTCCTCCACACCAGCCGCTGCCTCTAATTGGCCCAAGGCCCCGGCATCATCCCTCGACTCCATTGCACCCGGAGTCTCCACCCCTTGGCCGTACCCAGCCAATACCACGCTACCACCATCGCCACCATCACTACCGTCCACCACGGCAGCCGAGACCACGGTCTCCTCGGCCAATGCCGGCTGAACCGAGACCCCTGTAGTCTCCAGTACACCCCCAACTGTCGAGTCACCCCTGGAGGAATGGGAGATGGTGTAACCTCAAGCCAAAGTGATGTATCATCGCCGGGTGCATCGCTTTGCTCCATGATCGTAATGTGGGAGAGAGAGAGGGAGAGAGCAGTCGAGAGAGAAAGTGAGCGATGAGAGAGAGAGAGCAGTCGAGGGAGAGAGAGAGTAACGAGAGAGAGAGAGAGATAGCCGTGAGAGAGAGAGATGATCGAGAGAGACAGGAGAGAGGGAAATTCAAACGGTGCGAGGTGTATTGTATATACCTCGCGTATATATATATTCCCCTGAACCGGTTCGCCTGGAAATCAACTCTGGACTGGGTTCAGTGCCGCACGGCACCTTAGAGCAGGCGCGCGACACCTTGAGCGAGCATGCAGTATCTTTTGTTTGAGGTACCGTGCGTCTCCCATTAGCTACGCATGGCACGTTGATTTGTTTCTACAGTCCTAATTTCTGAAAGCAGTTCGTGATATTTTCATGTTCGATTCATTCAAAATCAGAAGTTGGATGCAAATAAGTAGAAGAAGAAAGGGACTTTTTCGTTCATAAAAGCCCGTGGTTTCCCCCAGGGATCGTTCATTACATTTTTCAAAAAAAAAGAGAAAAAAAAAAGCAGAAAATGGGCCTACTGCCCTTTCTTCTTCTTCTTCTCTTCTCTCGGCCTCAGTCACTCCCCCCGTCTGAGGCGTCATTCGCCCCGTCCGAGCGGTTGTCCGACCCATTTGGGTTGCCCTCAGAGTCTTCTACGGTCTCCTCCGAGTCACGCCCAAGTATGGACTCCGGGTCATCCTTATCATCCAGTTGATCGAAACAGAAGTCCTGCAAGTTGGACACTGCATGGCGGAGAGAGCGGATTGTCGTGATAAGCCGCGCGATTTGAGTGTTCAATTATTCGATTTCTCCTCGGTAGAAGGCCATCTCTGCCTCCAAAGACTCTATGCGGGCTGCCAAGCGGCTGTTATCCATGCCGAAGTTTCAAAAGTAACCTATTTTTTTTTCAGAAAAGGAGGAGGAATGCAGAGAGACTTGAGATATTTTTGTTGGAAGTGCATGGAATGAGGCACCACCATGCTTATAAAGCAGTTCCAGCCGACGAAGGGGCACGCCTGAATTAATGGCACCCTTAAACCTGTCAACTGTTCTCGGAAATCGAAGGGGTGCTTGGGAAAAAGAGGTGTCGTGCGCCACCACCATGGCCCGCGCGGCATGTTGGTTCCAGGAGATTAAATACTTTTTCTCGGAAATTGATCCACTCAGCCACCAAAATCTTATTGGAAACCCAATACTCCAGCCGTTTTGCAGCAAAAATCTCTTAGAACCATTTGATTCTTATCCCCCGGGACTCGTGGGATTTCGCGTTCCCCGAAAATCCGCCGTAATTCACAAAATCCGTCCTCCCGGACTCAACGTAATTCACCATCGCCGTTCGGCCTCCCGAAGGCCCGTCGCAAATTCTTCCCCACCCGAGGGCTCGTCTCGAATTTTTCGGCCTCCCGATGGCCCGTCTAGAATTTTTCGGCCTCCCAAAGGCCTGTCTCGAATTTTTCGGCCTCCCGAGGGCCCGTCTCGAATTTTTCGCCTCCCGAGGGCCCGTCTCGAATTTTTCACCCTCCCAAGGGCTCGTCTCCAATTTTTCGCCTCCCGAGGGCTCGTCTCAAATTTTTCGGCCTCCCGAAGGCCCGTCTCAAATTTTTCGGCCTCCCGACGGCCCGTCTCGAATTTTTCGCCTCCCGAGGGCCCGTCTCAAATTTTTCGGCCTCTCGAAGGCCCGTTTCGAATTTTTCGGCCTCTTGAAGGCCCGCCTCGAATTTTTCGCCTCCCGAGGGCCTTGTCTCAAATTTTTCGGCCTCCCGAAGGCCCGTCTCGAATTTTTCGGCCCCCCGAAGGCCCGTCTCGAACTTTTCGGCCTCCCGAAGGCCCGCCTCGAATTTTTCGTGATATTTGCACGACACGTAGCACCACCGACACTCTAATGTTTTTCTATGCACAATCTTTGTCCCCCGGGACCTGTTTTCTTGCATTTTCGATTTCACTGTCCCAATCGAACTACATTGGTTTGATCCCTACAACGGGTATGTAGGCAGCTCCCCGAGCGCGACCACAATTGTTGTTTACTCGCTTTTTTTTATTTTGTTTCTGTTCAAAGGTTCTAGAGCAGCGGATTGGGATGCCTATTCTTTAAGCGTCACTCGTACCATCCAATGGTATCTAAGTTACGTTAAAGAGGGACTAGTGTAGACACCCCAATTCGGACCTCGGAAAGTCTTTGTCCGCCCCGATGATGAAATAAAGGAAACGGACCTTTGTGAGCTTGAAAAAGGATTTCCCTTCAGCCCATGGAAACCAAACAAACCCAAGGGGTGCCTGGGAAAAAGAGGTGCCGTGCGCCACCCCCATGGCCCACGCGGCATGTTGGTTCCAGGAGATTAAATGCTTTTTCTCGAAAATTGATCCACTCAGCCACCAAAATCTTATTGGAAACCCAATACTCCAGCCGATTTGCAGCAAAAATCTCTCAAAATGTTGTGCATTGATTATGGCACCATTTGATTCTTATCCCCCGGGACTCGTGGGATTTACCGTTCCCCGAAAATCCGCCGTAATTCACAAAATCCGTCCTCCGGGACTCAACGTAATTCACCATCGCCGTTCGGCCTCCCGAAGGGCCGTCTCGAATTTTTCGACTCCCGAGGGCTCATCTCGAATTTTTTGGCCTCCCGAAGGCCGTCTCAAATTTTTCGGCCTCTCGAAGGCCCGTCTCGAATTTTTTGCCTGCCGAGGGCTCGTCTTGAATTTTTTGGCCTCCCGAAGGCCCGTCTCGAATTTTTCGGCCCTCCCGAGGGCTCGTCTAGAATTTTTCACCTCCCGAAGGCTTGTCTCGAATTTTTCGGCCTCTCGAAGGCCCGTCTCGAATTTTTCGCCTCCCGAGGGCTCGTCTCGAATTTTTCGGCCTCCCGAAGGCCTGTCTCGAATTTTTCGGCCCCCCGAAGGCCCGTCTTGAACTTTTCGGCCTCCCGAAGGCCCACCTCGAACTTTTCGTGATATTTGCACGACACGTAGCACCACCGACACTCTGATGTTTTTCTATGCACAATCTTTGTCCCCTGGGACCTGTTTTCTTGCATTTTCGATTTCACTATCCCAATCGAACTACGTTGGTCTGATCCCTACAATGGGGTACGTAGGCAGCTCCCCGAGCACGACCACCATTGTTGTTTACTCGCATATTTTTATTTTGTTTCTGTTCAAAGGCTCTAGAGCAGCAGATTGGGATGCCTATTCTTTAAGCGTCACTCGTACCAACCAATGGTATCTGAGTTACGTTAAAGAGGGACTAGTGTAGACACCCCAATCTGGACCTCGAAGAGTCTTTGTCCGCCCCGATGATGAAATAAAGGAAACAGACCTTTGTGAGCTTGAAAAAGGATTTCCCTTAAGCCCATGTAAACCAAACAAAACCAAAAACCCAAAGAGGCCAAAAAGCCCAGATAAAACCCAAAAACCCCTGGACTAGACATGAGGTACCGCGCGGAACGACACCGTAACGCACGGCACGTAAAAATTCGATGGGCCGTGCAGCCTTACCGCACGGCATCTTGGGAAAAGTTCTGACTGGCTCAGAAAGCTGTCGGCCACGCTAGTTTGTGCCACAGCTGATGAATGGCTCAGCCGAAAGTGTACTTCTGGCCTGTAACGCCCCCAAAATCGGGTTCGTTAAATAAAGGTTTCATTAGACAAACAAGGCAGAGTCTAGTTCATTATTACATCCAATCTCCTTAGAGAGGTTTATGTTACACAAAAAGGAGGGTTACTAAGGCTAATTAAAGCTCCTTCTCTTCCTCCATCCTAGCGAGTTCCTCAGCTCCGAAAGCCTCCAAGGTATACAGCTCTCCTTGCTCATCTAGAAAGTCTGACACATTATACCAGCGTCGCCACCAGTATAATATGTCAGGGTCACATAAAGCAACACCGTGAGCTTGAAAGCTCAATAGAGTAATCCAAACCCACTAACCCTTAACATACACATCAAAGATAGTATACGATTTTCCAAACTTAACATGCTTTCAAATAACACATACAATTACACATGCGCATTCCTAACTATCGTAGGTGTCATGTTTTCCATGTGTCTCTCCTACGCGACTCATCGTTTTGTGTCTCATCTTTTATCATCAATTCCGAAAACACGCACGCACACAACCATGGGTTACAAGTACCTTGTGTCGCACAACAATGAGCTACCAAGTCCGGCTCATTGCCACAAGGTTACCAACGCATGGCCACAATGGCTACTAAGTCCGGCACATTGTGTCACACACACAACCATGAGCATCCAAGACTGGCACCTTGTGTCGCACAACAATGAGCTACCAAGTCCGGCTCATTGCCACAAAGGCTACCAAATCTGACTCATGGCCATAATGGCTACCAAGTCCGGCCATTATGCATTTCCAAAACACTTTTATCCATATCAACCACATCTTAGGTGTCATATCTCTATTTTTCCAATTCCATGTGTCTCGTAACATGCATCGACTCCGTGGTGGGACTATTCACATAACTCATGCGATATCCAATAGCAAGATCATCCAACTCTATACTATCATGCTCGTTAAAAGGTCAAAATACAAATACTTCATTTCAAAACAACACTTTATCTTTAAAATGCATTTCCTTCGAGAAGTTCAATAAAACAACACATGTTTATTGACGAGTTCATGCAATCACGTAGCAATTAGGCGATCAAGCAATCAAGTAGCCACAAGATCAAAGTAAACTACGTACTTTTAACAAGAAAGTTCTACAAGCTAATTACCACGACTTAACTTTATTTTTAACAAAAATAGTTTGAAAAGCTCAACATGTTTCTTATCTACTTTCAAATCAACATGCATAAAAACTATACTTAGGGAAGTAGTTAAGGATTAACTACACATTATCAAACTCTATACTTAGAGAAAGTAGGTTCGAAGAACTCTACAAGATCATGCAACAACCATTCAAGCACTACGTATACTTAGCGATAGCGGGGTAGATTCAACATTCACACAATTATACTTAGAGTGAGTAGGTTCGAAGAACTCTACACTAACATAAAATCACGTATACTTAGGATTAGAGTGTAAGGGTACACTACATTCATTTCAAACATTCATACAACTATACTTAGAGAAAGTAGGTTCGAAGAACTCTACAAGATCATGCAACAACCATTCAAGCACTACGTATACTTAGCGTTAGCGGGGTAGATTCAACATTCACACAATTATACTTAGAGTGAGTAGGTTTGAAGAACTCTACACTAACATAAAATCACGTATACTTAGGATTAGAGTGTAAGGGTACACTACATTCATTTCAAACATTCATACAACTATACTTAGAGAAAGTAGGTTCGAAGAACTCTACACAAACATAAAATCACGTATACTTAGGATTAGAGTGTAAGGGTACACTACCTTTCTTCTTGGCGGTAGAAAAAGACTACGAAAAGATCGACGGAAAGAAAGTCGGCGGACGGACGGAGTAACGGCCTACGATAAGCTTCCGAAAGCTTCGAAAGAGAAAGGTTTCTCTCGAAACTAGATCGTAACCTATACTACTACTACTTTAGGATCGAGGTGGTGGTCGTATGGTGGTTTAGTGGCGGAGATGGAAAGCTTCTTGAAAAAGTAGAAAGAAAGTAAGCAAGATCAAGCAAGAATGAGCAAGAACAAGCAAGAACAAGCTATGCTTTCAAGAAAGAAGTTGGAGAATGGTTTGAGGTATGAGTTCAAAGCACCAAATGGCTTGGTATTTATAGGCAAAGCCTCTCCTCTCTCCTCTCTTGGCCGGCCCTCTCTCTCTCTTTCAATGTCAATTTTTTTAATCCAAGCAAATCTTGCTTCCTTGCAAGGAACAACCTAGAACCCTAGGTTTGCATGGCTAAAGGTGTCCTTTGGATTGGATTTTGGAAGGTTGGCCAAGGAAATGGATTTGAATCAAGTAAACAATTAGGGTTTGTACACGAAGGACAAGATTGGATTGCATTGGTTATGCTTTCACTTGAAAGCATACACAAACTAGGACAAGGATGACCAAGCAAGGTCAATCAAGGAAGCAACACATCACACACTCTCTCTCTCTCCATCCGATCTCTCTCTCCCTCTCTCAATCTCTCTCGGCCTCTCTCTCCTCTCTTTCTCTCTCTCTCTCTTTCTCCCTTGGTACCATGGTACACAATATATATATAACTATATATATATATAGATATGGAAGGACAAAGGATTTGGTGGATTGAATAAGGAAAGAGTGAGGTTATGGTTTACAAGAGATTGGACAAGATTTTAGGCTTTCAAAGTACAAGAGATCACAAAGAAGATCAAGCAAAGGTCAATGGAAGCACAAGAAAATCCAAGGTACAATTCTCTCCCTCTCTTTCTTCTCTTTCCCTCTCTCCCTCCTTCTCTCTCTCTCGGATCTCTCTCCTCTCTCTCTCTCGGCTAACTCTCTCTCTCTCTCTCTCTCTCTCTCTCTCTCCCACTTGTACTCTCTTGAAAGTATACTAGTATACTATTATATATATATGTACTATGGGTCTTTTACAAAATCTATACTTTCAAGTAATATAGATTTTCTAAATAAAATATTCTATTACACACATGCTATATACAATATTATATATATATATATATATATACATACAAGTACATATATAATATATACATGTAGGTACATCACAATATCTATACTAGATATGACCTAGGACCAATATCTAATATAGTAATCTACTACTTTCAAAGTACAAAGCCCTAAATTAATAACCTAATGTACAAATCCTATTTTAATCAAATATCACACATGCCAAATCTAATATTTTAATCACCTATTCTTGGTTGGCAAGCAAAGCTATTATCCAATGGATAATAGTTTCCCTAGCGGTTAATAACCAATGGTTAAGGTTGGTAAGATCCAAGGGTTATCGTCCAATGGATAATAAATCTCCTAGCGGTTATTATCCAATGGGTAATGCTAGAAAGTTTAATACTTGCAATTAAGCACTAAGCTAATCTAATCTCGTACTTAGGAAGATTAACCAAGGTTTACCTATTGACCAATGGGTAAAGGAAACCCTAACGCTATTGTCCAATGGTCGATAGCAAAAGGTTCAAACGGTTCAGAGGGTTAATCTAGGGTTACCGAACTCGAGGGTTTCAAAAGGTTCGTGAATCGAGGCTCATAAGATTCATGGAGGTTTATGAACGATCGGTGGCTAGGTTAAACGATAGCTAAGTCGAATCATCGGTTAAAAGCTAGCTAGAGTTGCTAGATAGCATTTCCAGCCGAGAAGTGAAATCTTAGGGCTTTATCCTAGAAACGACAGAAAGATCGGTGGTTAAATGACGGTTTAAACCTAATTAAGATTGTCCAACGAATTTAGTAACGACCGATTTTTGGTTATGGAAATAAAAATCCAAGTAATAAAATAAAATTCAAATTTCTAACGAAATTTTTATTTACCAAAAATCAAGGTCGTTACATGGCCCGTCCAGAAAATACCTCCACTATTTGAAATTCAAAATCTTTGGCCTTTTGCCTATAAATTAACCCCTCCACTCAAGGGAAAGGGGCTCTTCTCTTGGCTTTTGGGCATTCTTACTCCATAAACTTTCTCTCTCTAGCTTTTACACCCATTTTCACATTTCCATTTCCAAGTCTTAAAGAATGTCATTCCCAAAAGACATTCTTTGAGCACTTTCACTCATTCCCTTCTCATCATTGAAGTTGATCTCTCATTAACTTCAAAGTCTCATCCCCCAAAATACCTAACCTTTTCTCACACCTATACTTCCTTTGTCTCATTCAACCTCCTCCGTCCACATCCGTCACGATCCGCCTTAATTTTTGCGTCAACCGTCCTTGATCAAGCTCAACACCAAAGGTAAAAAAAAAAAAAAACAAGTTTCCTAGGGCTAGACTTAGTTCTAGTCCTGAGGGGACTTTTCTGTCGTCAGATCTAATCCCTTTTAGTTGGATTCTGACTTAAAACTCATTTTCATAAATAAAGCCAGCACTGTGCTGAGGTCGAGGTACCGCACGGCTGCCTGACCAGGCGCGCGACACCTTGATCTCAGGCGCACGGCATGTTAAACGTTGATATTATTGTAGGTAGGCTGTCTGGATCTGAGTTACTCTTTGTTGTGGCTGTCTGTATCTACCGTCTACTGTTTTATCTCTTTCAAAATGAGACCATATCTACAAGCCATGTCTTGGCTATTAAGAAAGGTTTCCGAGATCATCTCGAATGATCAAATATGTTAAAAACTGTTTTGAAGCCATGTTTTGAGGAAATAATGACACCTTCGGGATGATCTGACTGCCGTGAGGCTTTTGATGAGTTTTTCAAAGATATACAGAGAGAATAATGAGTTAAATGGTGTTTTGAAAGCTTATAACAGAAGGATGAACATCCCGCACGACATGATGAGGTGCCGCACGCGACACCCTAATGTGCCGTGCATAGTATGGTTAAGGTTCAGACAGTTTGCTGAATGTTCTTCATTCCATCTGCTCACATCATTTTGTCACTACTGTACAGACAGCACCACGTGCACGCTAATGTGATATATTTTCCCATGTCTCTTCCCCGTTATTTGCTTTTATTAAGGAGCTTAATGTTCCAAATGATATTTGAAGATTTCCCCTTTTTGAAAGCATTAAGTAGAGACCGGTTTCACCGGGCGAGTGGGGTGCTTTTTAAAGAAAAACCTTCCTCATTCGTAATGTGGCTCCCGAACCCAAAATCTCAACGTTTTCGCTAGACCAAAAGCCTTTTGCAAACGAGTTCTCGGTTTCTCAGATCATCCATCTCAAAAATCCGGGTGGCAACTCTTCGAAAAAAGGGCTCGGGAGCCCACACACACACATCACTCTCTCTCTCTCTCCCTCTCTCGGCCTCTCCCTCTCTCTCTCTCGGCCTCTCTCTCTCTCGGCCTCTATCTCCTCTTTCCCACTCGGCTTCTCTCTCTCCCTCAAGTATTAAGTATATATATATATGTCCATGTATACATATATAGGTACACTTTAGGTACTATGTGATCTAGTCAAAGAGAGACTAAGGCTGTCAAGTGTTACTAAGAAAGATATGGTCAAGATTTTTCTAGCATATAATAAGTTAGGAAGTACACATACCCATATATTAACATATAAGTGTCCTAAATACACATACTTATATATAATCATATAAGGGCACCAAGTACATATATCTATATATATCATATAAGGGTACTAAGTACATATATCTATATAAAAACATATATATGTATTAGAAAATCTAGTAAAATACTTTACAAGGTACATATATCTTTTAATAAACATATAGGTGTACCTAGAAAATCTAGGAAAATAACTTTATAAGGTACCCATATCGATATATAACCATATATGTGTACCTAGAAATCTTAGGACAATATCTTGGGTGGTCAAGGCAAGTCTAGGTTTTCTATTATCCAAGGGATAAATGTAACAACTCGGATTTTTACTGAATAAAAATTTCATTGTTATATTGGAAATTCTTTAATTAGTCTTGTTGTCTTAATAATCCTCTTTTAATTCTAATAATCGGTCATAATTAGATTCTAAACCATAAAATTAGATTCTATCGCTCCGGTCGATAAAATCATTTTCCAAAGACAAGTGTACCTGTATAAGCAGTTATATATTTACTTAGTAATTGTAGTAAGCCTTAAATTACATTCCTTGGATGGAAATCCTACCTGACAAGTAGAGTTAGATTCCTAACAGACCGTTAACCTAATCACTTGGATCCCAAATCTTAAATAGGTTTTAAACATCGTTTAACCGCCGATCTTCCTGTCATTTCTAGGGTGAAACCCTAAGATCCCACTTATCGGCTGGAAACCCTATCTAGCAACCCTAGCTAGCTTTTAACCGACGTTTCGACTTAGCTATCGTTAAACCTAGCCACCGATCGTTCCTAAACCTCCGTGGATCTGATGAGCCTCGATTCACGAACCTTTTGAAACCCTTGAGTTCGGTAACCCTAGATTAACCCTTTGAACTATTCAAACATTTAAGCTATCAACCATTGGACAATAGCGTTAGGATTTCCTTTACCCGTTGGTCAATAGGTAAACCTTGGTTAATCTTCCTAAGTACGAGATTAGATTAGCTTAGTGCTTAATTACAAGTATTAGACTTTCTAGCATTAACTGTTGGATAATAACCGTTAGGAGTTTTATTAACCATTGGACGATAGACTAGAATCCTAGCCATTATTACCCATTGGTTATTAACCATTGGAAACTATTATCCATTGGATAATAGTTAGTCTTGACAATCATGTACTTGTTTGATTTAAATATTAGATTTGGCATGTGTGATAATCCATTAAACTTAGATTAGTTCATTAGTATATTAGGTTAGTACTTAGTACTTTGGATGAAGTAGAATACTTAATTAGATATTGTCATGTGGTATATCTAGCCTAGATTGTGTGTACTTAATTGTATATATATTATATGTGTACTTGTATGTATATATATATATATATATGTATATATATAATATTGAATTGTGCATGTGTGCATTAGAATATTTTAATTAGAAAATCTAATTTACTTGAAAATGTGGATTTTATAAAAGACCCAAAGTACATATACATATATTAGTATATTGTATGTCTTCCATGCAAGTACAAGTGGGAGAGAGAAAGAGAGAGAGGGAGAGAGGAGAGAGATTGCCGAGAGAGAGAGAGGAGAGAGATCCAAGAGAGAGAGAAGGAGGGAGAGAGAGAAAGAGAAGGAAAGAGGGAGAGAGAATTGTACCTTGACCTCCTTGATCTTCTTGATGTACCATTGCTTGATTTCTTGGTGATTTCCTTCCTAGCAATCTATGACCTAATTGTCCTAAATTCATTTCTTATTGGGGAAATCTTGTACAAACCCTTGCTAGCCAAAATCCTTACTCTTCCAATCCAAATCCTTGTCCTTCCATATCTATTATATATATAGTTATATTTATATATTGTGTACCAATGTACCAAGGAGGAGAGAGAGAGAGAGAGAGAGAGAGAGAAAAGAGGAGAGAGAGGCCGAGAGAGAGATTGAGAGAGAGAGAGAGATCAGATGGAGAGAGAGAGAGAGAGAGTGATGGGTGTGCAAGTTGATTGACCTAGCTTAGATCACCCTTGTCCTTCTTTGACATGCTTTCAAAGTGAAAGCATGGCCAAGGACAATCAAATCTAGTCCTTCTTGTACAAACCCTAATTTTATACTTGAATCAAATCCCATTTGCTTGCCTAGTCTTCTATAATCCAATCCAAAGGACACATCCTAGCCTTACATGCCTAGTTTTTAGGTTATTTCTTGCAAGCAAACTTGATTTGCTTGAATTAAAAATTGGAGGAAAGAGAGAGAGAGAGAGTGGCCGGCCTAGGGAGAGAGAGAGGGAGAGCTTGCCTATAAATACCAAGCCATTTGGTGCTTTGAACTCACACCTCAAACCATTCTCCAACTTCTCTCCTTGAAAGCATAAGAGTTCTTAGTGTTCTTGAGTAGTTCAAGATTGTTCTTGAGTTTTCTTTCCATCTCCGCCACTAAACCACCATACGACCACCACCTCGATCCTAAAGTAGTAGTAGTATAGGTTACGATCTAGTTTCGAGAGAAACCTTTCTCTTTCGAAGCTATCGGAAGCTTATCATAAGCCGTTACTCCGTTCGTTGCCGACTTTCTTTCCGTCAATCTTTTCGTAGTCTTCCTACCGCCAAGAAGAAAGGTAGATTTTTCCGATCTACTCTTCCTAAGATACGTGATTTTATGTTAGTATAGAGTTCTTCAAACCTACTTATCCTAAGTATAGTTTATGAGCATGATAAAAAAAAATATGTAGTATACTTGGATAAGTTGATCGTATGCTTTTGTTTTACGTAGTTTACTTTGATCTTGAGAATAATTGAATGCATGGTTTATAGAACCTTCCCAACTTGATTAACTCGTCAATAAACATATGTCGTTACGATTTCGTTTAAAGATAAAGTGTTGTTTCAAAACGAAGTATTCGTATTTTGACCTTTTCAAGAATTGTGAACTTGATCGCATGATTGCTTATCTTACTTGTGGTTGTAAACAAGCATGATTAAATAGAGTTGGATGATCTTGCTAGTTTAGTTTTAAGATTACTTTAAAGTGATTCGTCCCGCCGCGGAGTCTATGCATGATTACGAGACACGAGAACCGGAAAGTAGAAACATGACACTTAGGGAGTGGTTGATATGGATAAAAAGGATTTTTGAAACTACATAATGGCCGGACTTGGTAGCCTTATGTGAGTTGTGAAAACCCGCAAGGTGGCCGGACTTGGTAGCCCTTTGTGTGGACTTGCGAAAACCGCAATGAGGCCGGACTTAGTAGCCCATTGTGTAGATTGCTAACGGAGCCGGACGTGGTAGCTTCATTGGTAATTGGGCTTGGTTATCCGCGGAGAGGAGCCAATGCAAGATTTGATAACGTGGCTGGACTTGGTAGCCCGTTGGTAACAAAGAATGAGAAATGATTTTTTTCAAAATGTTGATTTGGAAATGGTTACACAGTCTACGATGAGTCGCGTAGGAGAAACAAAGAAAGGCATGACACCAACGTAAGCAAGATAATGAATGCGGATGTGTCATTGTTAATTATGTTGTTGAATGAGCATGTGTAATTATTTATATGACTCTTCGTTGTAAGTTAAGGGTTAGTGGGTTTTGGATTATTCTATTGAGCTTCTGTAGCTCACGGTGTTACCTTTTTGGTGACCCTGACATATTATACTGGGGGCGACGCTGGTATAATGTGTCAGATTTTATAGATGAGCAGCATGAACAGTACACTTTGGAGGCCTTCGGAGCCGAGGAGCTTGCAAGGATGGAGGAAGAGGCAGAGCAGTAGTTAACCTTAGATTATTCCCTCTTTTGTTGAATAAAAGTACTCTTGTGAGAATTATGTTGTAATAATGAGCTAGACTCTCCTTAATTTATTCAATAAAAATGTTTATTTAACGTACCCAAAATTCGGGGCGTTACAACTAAAGTTTTCCAAACATTTATTATCCAATGGGTGGGAGATAAAGGTGACAAGTATGGCCTAGGATTCCTTAGAAATATAATAATAAGCTATGTGGTACATATACCTATATATAAACATATAGGTGTACTTAGCAAATCTAGGAAAAAATAAATTTATAAAGTACATGTACTTATATATAAAGTTATTTGTGTACCTAGGGAATCTAGTAAAAAACTTTATAAGGTACATGTAACGACCCTGATTTTTCGTAAATAAAAATTTCGATAAATATTTGAATTTTATTTTAATTACTTGGATTTTCTTTTAAAATTCCTCTTAATTTCTAATAATCCGTCATAATTACATTTTTGACTTATAAAATTTGATTTTCTCTCATTGGCAATCTAGTCATTTTCCAAAGACAAGTGTGCTTATAAACACACTTATATATTTTCTAGTAAATCTCAAAATTATATTCTTGGCTAGAAACCCTACGTGGCAAGTCTAGTTAGCTTCTAACCAACTAGTTAGGAAAACCTAAATACCATTTCACTTAGTTACTTTCTCCTAACTCTAGATGAGCCTTTTAAACCTTCTTGAACCTTATGAACCCTCCAATCCCTAATGGAACCCTTTTGACCTTTAACCTTTACCCATTGGATGATAAAAGTTAGGGAAACTTTTATCTATTGGACAATAGATATAGTTATATATAAGTATATATACACATGTCTAAAGTACATATGGTATTAATTAAGCATATATGTTACCTCACTTCTTTACCCATTGGTCAATAGATGTTAGGAAAATTATTACCCATTGGATAATAGCTTAGCCTTGCCAATAAGTACTAGGATTTATTAAACTAGTCATTCATTAGATTTCCCATGTGCTTGAAAGCTTAAAATAGGTATAAGTACCTTGTATTATTTAATATATGTACCAGTAATATTATATTGGAAACATGTGCATATTTGATTAGTTTATTAGGAAAATCTTGCATAGTACCTAGGTGTATCTATATTTATATATTCATAGATGTACTTATATACATATATACTTGGTTATAGTTATATATATAATACTACAAGTACACATGTGCACATTGATTTATTTTAACAGGAAAATCTATTTACTTGCAATCTACTAGATTTCCTAGTACCATAAGTACATTCTTATATATAGATTACTTGTACCTAGATGTGTGTGTATATATATGTGTGTGTGTGTGTGTGTGTGTACTAGTAGGAGAGGGAGAGAGAGAGAGAGAGAGAGAGAGAGAGAGAGAGAGAGAGATTGCCGAGAGAGAGAGGGAGAGATGGCCGAGAGAGAGATGGAGAGAGAGAGAAGGAGGAAGAGAGAGAAAGGGAGGAGAGATTTGAAGTGTACTTGGCATTGATCTTCCCTGATCTTCCTACATACTTTCAATCCATGGATGCATACTTCTTCAAGCAAAATCTATGTACCATTGTCCTTATTTGTACATCTTCCAATTTTAAACTTTGTACTACCACTCCTTTCCTTAACCAATATTTCCATAATCCAATCCAAAGTACCAAATCTAGCCATGTAAGCCTAGAACTAGGTGGGAGATGTACAAGCAAACCTTTATCCATTGGACAATAATTGTTAGGGGAAAATTTATCCATTGGATAATAAGCCAAGCTTTTGCTATAAATAGTAAGCCATTCCAAGCATTCAACTCACACCTTTCCATACTTCAACTTCTCTCTCTAGAAAGTTTTGTATTCTTGCCTTGTTCTTGCTTGTTCTTCTTTGTTCTTGAGTTCTTCAAGAGACTCAATCAAAGCCACCACTAAACCACAACTCGACCACCCTCTCGATCCAAAAAGCTTAAGTAGTTTAGTCAAGATCTAGTTTCGAGAGAAACCTTTCTCTTTCGAAGCTACCGCGAGCATTCCGTAGGAAGTTACTCCGCCCGATCACCGACGTATTTTCCGTAGCCGCCCTACCGCCAAGAAGAACGATAGATTTTTCTATACACCCTACCTCTAAGGATAAGTAGACTAATCTCTACTCATTTCCCTAGTATGACTTTAGTTATGTTTGCTTATGATAAGGCAAGTTAAAGTATTAGTAATAACGTGTTGAATACATGGATTTTGAAATATAAGAATGTAACACTTGAATGGAAATATTAGTATTTTAATCATAAGGATGGTGATGAGCTTGTTTATATGTTTGCCTCCATTACTTATGGTTGTTTGATATAGCATAAGTGGTATCCACTCCAAAAGCGTCCGTACATGTGGCGTTATGCTTTATGTGTTGATTGAGCATGATTGAGTAATATAGAGTTGGATGATCTTGCTAGTTTAGTTTCAAGATTACAATGAATGATTTATGAGTACTTATGTAAAAAGTCCTACCGCAGAGTCTATTCATGAAAGTGAGACACGAAAATCGAGAAGGTAGAAACATTACACCTAGGGTGTGGTTAGCAAAAGGAAGTGTTTTGACATGGACAAAATATTTTTGAAACTACATAATGGCCGGATGTGGTAGCCATTGTGTGGTTTGTGTGCTTAAATGAATGATTTTCGGAAACCCAATGGGAACCCGGAGCAGCGGAACCATTGTGAGGTTGTGTGAGAAGGTAGAAACATTACACCTAGGGTGTGGTTAGCAAAAGGAAGTGTTTTGACATGGACAAAATATTTTTGAAACTACATAATGGCCGGATGTGGTAGCCATTGTGTGGTTTGTGTGCGTAAAGGAATGATTTTCGGAAACCCAATGGGAACCCGGAGCAGCGGAACCATTGTGAGGTTGTGAGACACGAAAATCGAGAAGGTAGAAACATTACACCTAGGGTGTGGTTAGCAAAAGGAAGTGTTTTGACATGGACAAAATATTTTTGAAACTACATAATGGCCGGATGTGGTAGCCATTGTGTGGTTTGTGTGCGTAAAGGAATGATTTTCGGAAACCCAATGGGAACCCGGAGCAGCGGAACCATGGTGAGGATACTCGGGAACCCGGAGCGGCGGAACCGAGGTATGGCTTGGTCATCCGTGGAGAGGAGCCAATGCAAAGTTTTGTGTGCCAATGGAAACCCGGAGCGGCGGAACCATTGTGCGGATACTCGGGAATCCGGAGCGGTGGAACCGAGGTTGGGTGTGTTAAAGATGTTTTTTTTCAAAATGTTAATTTGGTAAATAAAGGATGAAAATGGTGACACAGTCTACGATGAATCGCGTAGGAGAAACTCAGAAAATCATGGACACCTACGTTTGAATAATGATTGTGGATATGTCATTGTTATTGTTTCTATTGAATACATATGTGCTGTAGTCTGTAGACACCCCAATCTGGATCTCCCGATCGTTTTGTGGTTTCTTGTTTCCCCAATGATGAATCGGATTAAAACAGACTTAAGAATGGAATGGATTGAGCTTGGAGTGTTTGGAACCCCTCTTGAACCTTTTTGAACCCCAAAACCTTGAGTCGAAACCCTAACCTAAGTTTGACCAGCGCGTGATAAAGTGGAACCCTCGCGCGTGGAGAGTTTGCCAGGTGTTGGTCAAAGTCAAAACATTGACTGTTGACCATCGCGCGATGGTTTACTCCATCGCGCGGTTGTCCCACTTTGTTGCGCGATGGTTTGAAGCTGTCCCCATCACCTTTTTCCAGCTGGATTTTGTGATCATCAGGGGGCCTGTAAGCCTGTGGAATCCCGTTTTCCACCAGAACAGCTGTTGGTGACTGCATGGTTTGCACCTCCCCACACAACCACTCCCCTCACCTTGTTGGCCACCTTCTCCACCAAGTTAGGCTGGCCAGCCTTGTTGGCTGGTTGCTAAACCAAGTTTAGCACCAACCCTTGGCCTCCCATTGTCCTATGTATACCCCATTGGTCTTTCAAGTCCAAGGGTTACCAAAAATCAAGCAAAAAAAAAAGGCATACAAACCCTAACACATTTGATCCTTGCCATCTCCATACACTCATTTTCCTAGCACAACAATCCTCTTCAATCCATTTCAGAACCACTCAAGCAAAGGTATAAACATTTAACTATTTTCTGTTTTGATCGCTTAGGGGGCTGGCAGGGCCAAGGCTGGTAATCAATACTAGTCCTGGCCTTAAAGTCAGCAGGGTTACAAGAAATTGTGGCCGAGCAAACCCGCGCGCGATGGTCCCATACACTCGCGCGACAGTTCTGTCTGCATGAGAATGGACCACGTGGGGATGGGATGCTGGTCTTTTCGTGTCTTCATTATATTTAGTGAGCATACTAGATGTTAAATCAATGTGTTGCATGCTAAAAACCATAAATTAGTTTAGCTTGCTATTTCATTTGGTTTGGAATGCTCTTGGGTAGCTTCTGAATGTGTATCAGAGCCCAAGCATGCAAAGCAATTCCTGGAAGTCCAGTCAGGACCCTCGCGCGAGTATATCACTCTGTCGCGCGATGGTTCTCTGATTTCCAGTGGCTGCCCTTGCATGGGCAACTAGGGTTTAGGCCCCTGTTCATTCACCCCCACTATTTAGGGGTTGTATTTCCATTTTTTTCCCTATCTGGTTGTAATATTGTTTACATTCCAGTACATATAAACTGCTTGGTTTGCTCCCTGGGTGGGCACTGGTCCTTCCAGAGCCCAGAAGGGGATAAGATTCAACCTGTGGTAAGGCATGAACACTCGCGCGATGGTCCCTTTTGCATGTACGTAGATCCATGCATGCAAGTTGGCCATTGTGCATGTCATGCTCATTTCATGTGCAGTTTTGATGTTCTGATCAGAGGGTTAATTTTATCCCATTTATTTTCATATTATTCCATCCATCCATGCTAAATACAATCACATCTTGCAAATTGTTACAGTTTTAATCCCCCATTAACTGTTTCCCCGCCTTAATTGGCTAAAAGTTGATTAATAAAAGAAGAATCGCAAAAGTTTTCACAAAATGCCTAAGTAGAGACCGATCTTCGGATTGGGCCAGAGGGGTGCCTTAAAACCCTTCCCCTCTCGTAACCAGGCTCCCGAACCCAGATATGGTTATGACGGACTGGTTTCCTTCACTTTTTCAAATCAAATAGTGCGGCAGGTGCTTCGAAGTACGATTCCTTGGGTGTCGGACCTTCAAACCCGAGTGGCGACTCTGTATTCCAAGCACTTGCTTCTCCGCTCGCGCTCCCTCGATTTTCGGGCCGCTTTGGCAAAAAGGAACGGAATCCTTTTTCTAAGGACATGCTGCCCATAGTGGCGACTCTGCTGGGGATAATCGAACCAATATTAATCCATACTTAAAGTATAATACGTTCGCGAACAATTCCTTAAAAGTCTGTCAAAACGGTGAGCTTCGCGCTGCCGAAGGTTGGAATGTGATTTAACAGGACCTCGTGTCTGGCCAATCTAATCTGGGACTTTTTCAATGGTTCACTTGCGTAGTTTCCTCTAAAGATGGACTAAATAAAGTGAGCCAAATTTGAAAAGGCATTTTGCGATTTTATGATTCTTCTTCTTCTTAATCAATTTCTAGCATTCTCATTTGCATCGATGTAGGATAGCCTCGTTGGATCATTTTGGCAATCCGGCATGGTTTACCGGAGCCCGGGGACCCTGAATGACCAACAACCTTTGACGATGATGGGTCATTCTACCGTTCGACTGTTGCTCTGCGGTTACACGGGCAACGGGAGGTATATCTTTGGCCCTAGTCCGAGGAACCTGTTACAAACCAAAACCGGCCTTCACATATTCAAAGCAGTAGAACTCTCTAAACTAGGACAGGTACCTACAGGCTAAGATTTATCTACATCTAACCCCATATACTGTTTATGTGTTTCTGCTTTCCATATCACATGCACTGTGCATACATACCATCTTGCATAGGAGCATGTTTTAGGGCGGCTTCTAGGTTCTCGTTTGAAGACGAGTCTGTCTTAAGCTTTTTAGGACATTGCTATGGCCCAATGAGGAGTTGCGCATCTCAATGGTGCGCGTTTTCAGTTTTCAAAATCCTTAAGAGCAATGGGACTTTAGGAAATCAAAGATTCCTACACCCTTGACTATATACCTGTTGGTGGTTTCAAACAGAAAACCGGGAACAATAGAGAGAATGCCGTGATGCTTACGCCAGTAAGGTAACAAGTGCCTCGTCACTTACACCAACCGGCTAATAGCGTTGTGCCGCTCACACGATTTTGGTTATAGTATCATGACATTCATACCGAGTTGTTCCAAACTTCGAAAGTTGAGACCCCGTTCAGTGCAATGGCCAAAGTTTAGGAATCTTTTGGCATCCATTAGCCTTATTTGTTTCAAGTAAAGGTACACATCCGAAAAGATTTCTGAGGATCTTGGCAGTGTCTGAATGTCTTGAGACAGACTCCTTTTCTAGTTCTAGGGGGACACTTACGACACTGGTTGCATCTATGCTTTAGTCTTTTATTTAGATTTAAGTTGCTGCAGGGCCCTTATTAAGCCTTCTTTTCTTTGTAAGCAAAGATCTAAGCCATTGCACCGCCAAGGAAAGTATCGAAGCAAAAGGGCAAACCCGTTTGGGAACGTCTGCATCTGAATCCAGTTCAACGACTTGTTAGGCTTGATCCCCAGTCGGTCACCATGGAAGACTCTTCGCTTTCTCCATTGGCTGCTCAACAGTTAAGGCTCACCATCAATTCAATGGGACGGACAGCCAGCTTCCCCTTCTTCTATGTCAAGTACTTTCGAAACCCCTATCATGTCAGGACAGCCACCCATACAGCTTTTCTCTCTGGAAGAGATACTCATGAACCTTCAAACCAGCATTGCTACCATCCAGCAAAGGGCTGCTCAAATGGATGCTAACATCACCCGTTTGAATGACATCTTTGACATTCGTCTCCCCCTGCGGTCCAAGAGGAGAGTGAGGCTGAATAGGATGTTCATACGCAACCCATTATGGTTGAAGATCCGAATAATCTGGGATGTCTCATTGTGCAACCCAACCCTAGGGTGGTTCACGCACCTGCTGCAAATCCGAATCCAGTAGGCGACGTGCCAGTTGCAAATCCGGATATTACCGCTCTTATGGCCAAGATGGCCAAACTTGCGGAACCCATTGCCAAAGCGGAAAAGGTCAAGGCCGGTGGGATTGACTTGGATCGTCTCTGCCTATATCCCAATGCTAAGCTTCCCGAGAAGTTCAAAATGCCAGACTTGGCGAAATTTGATGGAAGTGTGACCCCAGGACTCACCTTTACAGTTACCATGCCGCCATGAAGCTTTTATCAGTCGAGCCTGAGGCAATGTCACAGCTCTTTCCTCAGACTCTCTCAGGCCCCGCCTTTCATTGGTTCTTGTCACTCTACATTGCCAAAAGAAGGACTTGGGAGGACATTAGGGCGCGTTTATTTCGCAGTACAGCTACAATTCCCAACTAAAGATGACCACTCGGGAACTGGAGTCCACCAAAATGGAAGCAAAGGAGTCCTTTGTAGATTTTGTCAAAAGGTAGAGAGCCAAGGCTGCTCTAATGACTGAGTGCCCTAGTGAAAAGGATCAACTCCGCATCATCTCTCGCAATCTCCAGCCGGACTTCTCTAGGCACTTTGTTCTTGCTCAAGCGTCCGCAAACTTTGAAACCTTCTTCGACTCAAGTTTGGCCATTGAGGATGCGCTGCAGAGTGGGATTCTGTCAAAAGGGGAATCTGCTAACCCTCCAAAAACGAAGCCTCGATCTTACTCTGGGAATACAAGTGCGCTGTTTGAGGGTGGCACTTACTCCAACACGGCAACTAGCGGTACCAATGCCACTTCCTCCAATGCTACCAACCACATCACTAACGTCAACCAGGTGCAAACACCGCAGAACAACCGACCTCGCGGTCAACCCCGCAGCTTCTCCACGTTCGAGGCACCTCTATCCTCGGTCATGGAGAAGTTAGTCAAGTCAGGGCATCTGAAGCCCCTTGATCCAACTCCTCTACCCAAGAACCCTCTGGCAAACTTCAAGGCCAACCTTTATTGTGCTTACCATCAGGGTGCCGGTCATTTTACAGATTCCTATTTCCATCTTTGGCATGCAATTGAGGATCTCATAGATGAAGGGACTCTCCAGGCACCACCTCCACCGTCCCAAAAGCCAAACATCCTGTCTAACTTTATGCCCAACCACAAAGCTGTCCCACATATTAGCCAGATATCTCTCAGCTCCACTAAAATCAACCCCAACTCCACCATATTTGACCCCACTAGCCATATAATTTCCACAGATCAACCCAGGCCGGTTATATCCCCTCCACCCGAACCTTGTGCCGAAGTTTCCTACATACGTATAGAGGAATGCCAACTTTCTGACACTAATGCACCTTTGGGACGGTTGCAGAATGGGGCGTTTGTCCTCAGTGCGTCTATCAGCGATCTCTTCCATCAGACAATCCCCGTTGTGCAACTCAATTCTGCCTCTTCTCTGGATAGCCCATACTTCAACGTGACTGATCCTAACCCATCTCCTAGTCTGATAGACCGCTTTCAATCCGACATGCCTTCTCTAGAGGTCGACATGCAAGCCGCAGGTTGGGCCATGGCTGATAACATGGACTATACCACCCCGATAATCAACGAGTGGTCAAGGCTCGAACTGGATGGGTTCCCACAACAGCCTGAGTATCTCTCATTTGATCAGGCCTGGTACGATGGCTGGATGGCCGGCCATGAAGCAGCATTACTTGTTCCTTTGGATGATTTCTCCTTATATATGCTATTTCAGCAGGTTGAACCTGTCGTCCCCGAAGAAGAATACAACTGGGACCCCGAGCTGATTTGGTAGGATCCCGTGGACCTTGACCCTAATCCTCTCCAAGGCTATGCCACACCAGATTACATGACACACTATGCGGAGGACAACTGGGTTCAGGAAGGTCCTCGGGTTCTGGGAGACCACATTTCCACCTTCAGCTCAGTCTTTGATTCAATCTGCGATGCTAATCATGACCCATGCTCTTACATTGTTAATGAGGCATTCCCGCGCCCTGAGGTGACTTATCCCAGTAATAGGGACTGTAGTATTATGGTTACGGACCTTGTTCCGACTGCTAACCTGCGGGATGTTGATGAGGTAGTTGACATCCAGGTAGGAACAGAAGTCTGGGCAGTTAACCGCTCCCTGGCAAAAGGTGGATTGTGGGATGTTCCTTTTTTGGCCAATCCGGAGCTTATCATTGAAGTTGCGGCGGTCACAGATCTGAGCTTCTGGGACTCACTCCTGATGAAAGACTTGGCTGAGGATTTGGGGTTGGATGTCGAAGTACCTACGGCTACATCGGCCACAGACAAAGGGAAACGCAAGTTGGGGGAGGTCCCTGCCAATCTTTGGGATGTGAATGAAGACCCTCAGGTCGTGCCCTCCTTAGGAAATGTTCACAACGTTACGAGGAGTGGACGGATTTTTCAACCTGCAAGTTGGAAGTTCGTCCAACCCTTCTAACCAAAGAAACGAACCCATCGCTTTCCCAAGGTCTGCACCTCTTGAGGTATCAACTGGCCCACCAGCTGCTGATCTGGTTCAACGACAGCTTGAGCGGATTCCCGCTGCTATATCGATTTGGGGGCTAATCTGTTCCTCCCGTGAGCACCATTAGAAATTGTGCCACGCTCTCTCCCGCCTCGAAATTCAGGTTGATGTCAATCCTGAGGCGATGGTGTCTCTCATCCTCCCTCCTACCTCCAAGCACACTATGGTCTTTACTGACAAGGACCTGCCAATTGAAGGGGTCGATCACAACCGCCCTTTGCACATTACCGTCAAATGCCGAGGACTCTGGGTTCCTATCGTCCTCATTGATAACGACTCAGCTATCAATGTTTGCCCTATGAAGGTGGCTTATCGTCTGGGATTGGCTAAGAAGGATTTTGCGCCTTCCAACTTGGCTGTCAAAGCATATGACGGGACACGTCGTATGGTCGAAGGCACTCTAATGCTCAAGCTCGACGCAGAGGGCTTCGAGATGGATGTTGAGTTCCATGTTGTTAACATTCCCGCTACCTTCAACCTGCTGTTGAGCAGGCCATGGCTCCATCGGTCAGACATCATGGCTGTGCCGTCACCCCTCCACCAAAAAGTCATTCTGGGACTTCCCACTGGCACCCTTACCATCTATGGAGATTCAGGCATTCGTCCACTCAAAGAGGATGGGACTCCCGTTTTAGGGATCTTACATGGTGAAGAAGACGTTGACCTCGGGGGTTTCTCATTCGACACCTCTGGTTCTGTTTTGGCTATTAATGTGGACGGGAACTTCATCATAAGCTCTGTCGCGATGGATATTATGAGAAGGATGTCCTTTTTCCCTAGCCTGGGTTTAGGGATTCGCCAACAAGGAGTCCCGGAGTTCCCTACCTTTCCTTCCTGTGAGGGCCACTTTGGTTTGGGGTATGTTGCCTCTGCCAAAGATGCCAAAAGAAGAAAATGTACGGGAAAACCCCGTACCCTTTATGGTGATCCTTACAGCTATTTTGTGCGTGAAGTCGGGAATGCTTCTTACACTGGACATGCTGAGCCATTTATCGATGCTGAGACTGGAGAGCTACTGCCTGGTTTTGAGGTTTTTACTGATGACATCTAGTCATCTAGTGATGAGGAACCTGCAAAGGCAGAATTCAAGAGGAAGCTTAATCAGCCAAAGGCGAAGACTGACTGGCTGGGACTTTTTGATCAGGGGAGCCTGGAGCTGATGTTCCATGAATTCTCCCAAGTGGGTTTGGCTGAGGAAGCTGAAGAGGTTGAAGTGCTCATGCTCGGGCCCGACGCCCCTGAAGGTCCTACACCTCTTATTGTGGAGGCCAAGGGTAGCCTTAAGAATTGCATTTTCAAGCCACGCTTAACTTGCATTGATACATCTGAGTTTGAGTCTGCATCTGAGTCAGAGTCAGAGTCCAGTGGGTAGTCTAAGTCTAGCTTTGAGTCGGAGTTTGTGCCTCTGGGCCCTCCATGTCATAGCTTTTACTTTGAGTTTGATTCTCTTGTACGTGGCAACCCTGAGGGGTTTTGTAAAATGAATGACTCATCTTCTGACTACTTGAATGATCTTTATATAAACAGTGTCGACCCCGACGATGAAGGGATAGATTTCGATGGGGACATTCCCAAGGAAATCCGTGCCCTCATCGAAAGGGAAGACAAAAGGCATGCTCAGCCATTAAAAGAAGAAGTAGTTTCTATAAACTTGAAAGATGAGAATGATCCACGGATGGTTCAAGTGGGCTCCACACTTTCACCCGAGGAGCATCGTGACTTTAAGGGTTTGCTCACCGAGTACAGTGTTGTCTTCTCATGGTTTCATCAAGACATGCCTGGCATTGATCCCGAGATAGTGGAGCATCAGATTCCTCTGCTACCAGATGCTAAGCCTGTGAAACAGAAGCTCAAATGGATGAGGCCGGATTGGGTACAGAAGATCAAGGACGAGGTCACCAAGCAGATTGACGCCGGTTTTCTCATGGTGTCTCAATATCCTACTTGGGTCGCCAACATTGTTCCTGCTCCTAAAAAGAATGGGCAAATTCGAGTCTGCGTCGATTTCAAGGATTTGAACAAAGCAAGCCCCAAAGACGATTTTCCCTTACCACACATCGATGTGCTACTGGATAATACTGCGGGGCATGCTTTGCTTTCGTTCATGGATGACTTTTCAGGCTATAATCAGATTCTTATGGCACCAGAGGACCGTGAGAAAACCACATTCGCCACCGAGTGGAGGACTTACTGTTACTTGGTCATGCCGTTCGGGTTAAAGAATGCCGGTCCTACCTATCAGCGGGCTGCATGACATGATGCACAAGGAGGTTGAGGTCTATGTGGATGATATGATTGCCAAATCTAAAACTCGAGAGGGACACATTCTTGTGCTTAGGAAATTCTTCGAGAGACTCCATAAATTCCGCATGCGTCTCAATCCACAGAAATGCACTTTCGGGGTCACAGCTGGCAAGATGCTTGGTTTTATGATCACCTCTAGAGGCATCGAAGTCGACCCGTCAAAGATCAAGGTAGTGCTTGAAATGAAGCCACCGGAGTTTGAAAAGGGAGTGCAGAGCTTTTTGGGAAAGGTTCAGTTCATCAACAGATTCATCGCCAAGTTAACTTTAACTTGCGAGCCGATGTTTCGTCTACACAAGAAGGATACTCCGTTTGTATGGTCGGACAAATGTCAAGCGGCTTTCACGTCAATCCAGAATTACTTGCAGAACCCTCCGGTTTTAATGCCGCCAGTGCATGGGAAGCCCTTGATACTTTACTTGTCTGTAAACCCATCCTCTATGGGATGCTTGCTAGCTCAGGAAGGAGATAAGGGAGTCGAGAAGGCCATTTATTACTTGAGTAAGAAAATGGTGGGATGTGAGGAGCGCTACTCCGCTCTTGAAAAGACATGTTGGGCCCTTGTTTTCGCTTCTAAGAAATTGAGACACTACATGCTGGCTTACCTAGTGAAGCTGATTTCTCGAATGGATTGTCTCAAGTATCTATTTGAAAAGCCGGCACTTACTGGTAAGTTAGCTCGTTGGTTGCTCTTGTTGGCAGAATTCAATCTTGAATATGTCACGAGGAAGTCCGTCAAGGGGCGCGTAGTGGCAGAATTTGTAACGACCCTGATTTTTGGTCAATAAAAATTTCGCTAAAAATTTGAATTTTATTTTAATACTTGGATTTCATTTTAACATCCAAAAATCGGTCGTTATTGACTTATAAAAATTTTGTTATTATATTTGAAAATTCTTTATTTGTTTTATAAATCCCTTTTAGCGATTAATAATCCGTCATAATTAGATTTGAAACTTGTAAAATTGAATCATTTTACTCCGGACAATTTAGTCCTTCTCCCATGACTAGTATACTTGTAAACGTACTCGTATATTTTTCCTAATAAGTAAATAATGTCTTTAAATTATATTTCTCGGCTGGAAATCCTACTTAGCAAGCATAGTTAGCTTTTAACCGATTAGTTAGCAAACCCTAACTACCGTTTGGCTTAGTGATGCATCGATGCCGGAGTGGTTAGTAGAAAAATTTTGGTCTTTGCCTTGACCGTTGACTTGACCGCTTTTGCTTTGGCTTAGCTAGGTCGCCTTGCGTCCGGTCGCCGTCGAGCCTGCCTTGCCTTGGCATCGGGTCGCTTTCGCCTCTGCCTCGCTTTGGCGTCGGCTCGCTGTCCTCGGCGTCGGCTCATTGTCGCGCCTGCCTCTCGCCTCGGCGTCGGCTCATTGTCGCGCTGCCTCGCTTGGCGCTGGTCGCTGCCGGGTTGCTCGCCTCGCCGCCATCGGTTCGCTTGGCGTCGGGTCGCGCCTTGCTTTTGCCTTGGCATTGCTGGGCTGCCTTGCTCTGGCCTTGCCTTGACTACACCTTGGCCACCGCTTGGCCACTGCTTGGCTAACGGGCCACCTTGGCCACCGCTTGACCACTGCTTGGCTAACGGGCCACCTTGGCCACCGCTGTGCTAGCGGGCTGGCCGCCTTGGCCGCCGCTTTGCTAAAGGGTTGCTTGGGCCACCGCTTGGCCACTGCTTGGCCACCGGGCTGCCTTGGCCACTGTTTGGTCACCGGGCTGCTTTGGCCGCCGCTTCTCCACTGCTTGGCCACCAGGCTGCCTTGGCCATTGTTTGGCCATCGCCGCTGGTCGCCGCTGCCACGGTCGCCTTGGCTCGCTTTGGCCACGTCGCTGGCGCCGCTGGCCATCGCTATTACACCGGGTCGCTTTTTGCCATCGCTTGGCCACCGGGCTGCTTTGGCCGCCGCTTGGCCACTGCTTGGCCACCGGGCTGCCTTGGCCACCGCTTTGCCACCAGGCTGCCTTGGCCATGCTCACGCCTTGCCTTGGCGTTTGGCACCGTCGGACTTTAATATTCCGTTATTAGGCAATTTCCTACTAAATAAAAACCAAAATACCACTCGAGCAATGAAAGCCTAGATTAAGTATCGTTAGCCTAATGCCCACTTAGCCTAATTACTTTTCCCTAACCCTAGAAGGACTATTTTACCCTTTCCTTTTAATCTTTATCCATTGGACAATAGATACTAGGGTAGTCTTTATCCATTGGTTATTACATGCTAGGAAGACCTTTGACCATTGGACAATAGTTGTTAGGGAGAAGACCAAGTTTGACTAGTAGTTGGAATAGTCTAGTCAAAAGCAAATAGTGTACTTCATGATGACTAGTCTTTACCCATTGGTTATTACATGCTAGAAAGATCTTTTGACCATTGGACAATAGTTGTTAGGGAGAAGACCAAGTTTGACTAGTAGTTGGAATAGTTTAGTCAAAAGCAAATAGTGTACTCTATGATGACTTTCCTTGGACCATTGGTTAATAACCGCTAGGGAAAACTTTACCCATTGGATAATAGATGTTAGGATTTGCCAAATAGGATGACAAGACAAGTCATGTGCTTCCTCATCATTACTTCTTTCGCCCATTGGTTAATAACCGCTAGGGAAATGTTAGACCCTTGGACAATAACCATTAGGGAAATTATTATCCATTGGATAATAGCATTGTCCAATATTCCCATGGGATTCTTGGTGAAAGATATGATAGTACTTTCTCCTACAAAAAGAATAATCATAAGCCATGTGTGCATTTAAGTAGTCTTGTCCTTACCTTCCTTGTTCTTTCCATAAATGTGTATATATATATATATACATAGAAGTACTTTGACCAAGAGAGAGAGAGAGAGGGACGGATGAGAGGAGAGAATGAGGTGCATGCATTGTACTTTGACAACTATTGAACAAGTTGCACTTGTTGTTGTACTTTGGCTTGACAAGACAAGACTATGAAACAAAACTATGGGAGAGGAGAGAGAGAGAGTGGCCGAATAGGGAGAGGGAGAGTGAGGTGTATGTGAGTTGTATTTTGACATGTGGGTGTACTTGGAACACTATTAACCTAGTTGGCAATTGGTTGGAGTACTATAGCATGACAAGACTAGTCCATGGAGCAAATCCATGGGGGAGAGAGAGAGAGATATGGGCCGGCCAAGTGGAGTGAGGGAGAGAGCTTCATTTGCCTATAAATAGCACCCCATACTTTCATTCAACTCACACCTCCTAGCATAGCTCTCACTTCTCTCTAAAATCTCTAAGAAACCAGTTTCTGGACAGCCTACTGTCCTCTGAAAAACTCCATTTTTTCTCCGGGCGAAAGTGATTTCTAGGAACAACGACCTCCACGAAAGTCGTAGAACACTTCGAGAGCTTCAGTTTAGACCCAAGAACCACCCCAAACGGTCAAGAGATGACCAAGATATCGACCTCCAAAGTTCAGTGAAAAATCTGGAAAATTCCATTCCAGACAGCTCACTGTCCACTTTCTTATCCCCATTTTTCTCCGGGCGAAAGTCGTTTCTAGGAATAACGCCGTTCACGGAAGTTGTAGAAAATTTCGAGATCTTCGTTTTAGACTCAAGAACGATCCTATTTGGCCCAGTTTTGACCGAGTTACTGCCATCTGAAGTTCGGTCCAGATTTGAGAGTTTCACCGCCCGTAGAATTTTTCAACTAGCTTATTCGGCCCCGACTAGTTTCGGATTAAGGTAGACTACTCCAACCCCGCTATCTCTAAGTATATGTAGTATACTTTCTTCGTAAGACTAGTTGATTGCATGACCTTGTAGAGTGTCCTTACTCTCTACCCCTAAGTATAGATAAGATGTGTGTTGAGCTTTTCAAACTATTTTCGTTAAAAATAAAGTTAAGTCGTGTTAGTTAGCTTGTAGAACTTTCTTGCTAAAAGTACGTAGTTTACTTTGATCTTGTGGCTACTTGATTGTTTGATTGCCTAATTGCTACGTGTTTGTATGAACTCGTCAATAAACATATGTGGTCTTGAAAAGAGGATTAAACGTTTTCGCTTAAGGATAAAGTGTTGTTTCAAAACCAAGTATTTGTATTTTGACCTTTCAAAGGATATAAGCTTGATGGCATGTTGATTGCTTTACTTGCGGAATGAACAAGCATGACTAAATAGAGTTGGATGATCTTACTTGTTTGGTTCCAAGATTACTTTAAAGTGATTCGTCCCGCCATGAGTCTATGCATGATTACGAGACACGAAAATCGAGAAAGTAGAAACATGTCACCTAGGGTGTGGATAAAGGAAATAATTGAACTTGGTAAAATACTTTTGAAACTACATAATGGCCGGACTTGGTAGCCTTATGTTGGTGTGCGATGCCAACGGAGCCGGACTTGGTAGCTTCATTGGAGGTGTGTGACTTGGTTATCCGCGGAGAGGAGCCAAGATGTGACACAATGTGCCGGACTTGGTAGCCATTGTGGCCTATAAGCCGGACTTGGTAGCTTATTGGTTATGTGCGTTCACAATGTGCCGGACTTGGTAGCCCATTGTGTAGATTGTTAATGGAGCCGGACGTGGTAGCTTCATTGATTGATTGGGCTTGGTTATCCGCGGAGAGGAGCCAATGCAAGATTTGATAACGTGGCCGGACTTGGTAGCCATTGTGGCCAATGAGCCGGACTGGGTAGCTCATTGGTGTGTGCGTGTGATTTTTGGAAATGATGTTGAAAGATGAGATACAAAACGACGAGTCACGTAGGAGAAACACACGGAAACATGACACCAACGATAGATAGCGAATGTGGATGTGTCATTGTTGTTGTTATTGTTATATTAATGCATGTGCTGTTATGACTCTTTATGATACATGCATGACTTGCTATTTGTAAGTTAAGGGTTAGTGGGTTTTGGATTATTCTATTGAGCTTTCAAGCTCATGGTGTTGCTTTATGTGACCCTGACATATTATTCTGGTGGCGACGCTGGTATAATGTGTCAGACTTGTTAGATGAACAAGGGGAGCTGTATACCTTGGAGGCCTTTGGAGCTGAGGAACTTGCTAGGATGGAAGAAGAGAAGGAGCTGTAGATAACCTTAGATATCCATCCCTTTTGTGTAATATATTGAACCCTAGTGGGAGTTATGATGTAATAATGAGCCAGACTCTATTTGATTTTATCAATGAATTGTTTATTTAACGTACCCAAAATTCGGGGCGTTACAGAATTCTTGGCTGATCATCCTTTGGATGGACCTGAAGATTCAGACTTTGTATTCCTAGGTGAGGCAGTTTTGACTGTTGTTGAAGATGTGTGGACCCTCTATTTTGATGGGGCAGCCAATCAGAAAGGATATGGAATCGGGGTTTTGTTGATAACACTTGATGGTTCTCATATTCCGCTTGCGTTTAAACTCAATTTTGATGTCACTAATAACCAAGCTGAATATGAGGCCTGTATTGTTGGCATGGAAGCCGCTTTAACTCTTGGCGTTGAAAAGCTTGAGGTCATCAGCGATTCTAATCTTGTTGTATCTCAAGCCAATGGGGACTGGAAAGTTCGTGAAGAAAAATTGAAGCCTTATCACCAAGACTTGGAAGATCTCATTCCTCATTTCAACAAGGTAACTTTCACGCATATTCCCCGCTTGAAAAATCAATTCGCCGATGCCTTGGCAACTTTGGCCTCCATGGTTGAGCTTCCACTGGGAGTCAAACTTCGCCCAATACTGATCAAACAGCGGGACTGCCTTGCTTACCAGTACGTTACTGTTATTGATGATATCGATGATGGCCTACCCTGGTACCATGATATATGGAATTTTGTAGAAATGAGCGAATATCCGGTTGAGGCCTTTAAAAAGGATCAACTCGCATTGCGAAGATTGGCTGCCCAATACATCATCTGTGGAAGGAAGCTTTACAGGAGATCCCATTGTGGGATGCATAAGCTCTGTGTCAACGATGCTGAAGCCAGCAGAATAATGGAGGAAATTCATGAGGGGATCTGTGGTCCTCACATGAGTGGTGTTATGCTCGCTAGGAAGATTTTACGGTAGGGGTACTTTTGGTCCACCATGGAGTCACAGTGTGTGGATTACGTTTGCCACTGTCATAAGTGCCAGATTCATGCTAATCTAATGCATGTTCCTCCCTCCAATCTGTTTGGCATGACTTCACCTTGGCCTTTTGCTAAGTGGGGCATTGATGTCATTGGCATGATCAGGCCATCTGCTTCGAATGGTCATCGTTTCATTCTGGTGGCGATAGATTATTTCACCAAGTGGGTGGAGGCCAAATCTTATAAAACCCTGACTGCGGTTCAGGTGGCTCAGTTCATCAGGAAGAACATTATCTACTGCTACGGTGTTCCGTAGGCCTTCGTGTCAGATAATGGCTCTCATTTCAAAGGCAGGGTTTTGGAGCTTTTCGAAGAATTCAAATGCAAATACATCATTCAACGGTCTATTGCCCTCAAACAAATGGGGCAGTTGAAGAGGCCAACAAGAACATTGAGACGATCATCAAGAAGTCTGCAGAGTTCGCCAGGGACTGGCATGAGCAACTTTCCCTAGCTCTTTGGGGGTATCAAACGTCAATCCGAATGTCAACAAGGGCAACTCCTTACTCCTTAGTTTATGGGACGGAGGCAGTACTCCTTATTGAGCTTGAGGTACCGTCATTGGGGGTCATGGCAGAATGTGGACTCACGGAATCCGAGTTGCTCAGTGGGAGGTTCGTTGAGCTCATGCTTTTTAATGAGAGGAGGCTCCGTGCCTTGTATCATGTTTAGGGATATCAACGAAGGATTGCTCGGGGCATTTAACAAGAAGGTGAAGTCTCGTGATTTGGTCGAAGGGGATATGGTTACGAAGGAAATCCGGGCTCCTGTCTTTGATCCTCGCAGTAAGTTCCGTCCGAAGTGCTCGGGACCTTACATCATCAAAACCATTCTCTCAGGTGGTGCAGCTGAACTCATCGATCTGGACGGCAACGAGTTCTAACACTCTGGTCAACCTGGATCAACTCAAACGTTACTATCCTTGAGAGAAGCTCATTGGGCTGAAAACCACAAGGGTGGGCGGTTCCAGGAAAAAGTTAGGGCAAGCCTGCTAGACCGTAAACCTGAGGAGGCGGTCTAGAAAAAAATAAATAGGCAAAAATCAAAAGCTCACTAGGCCGAAAACCCGAAGTGGCGACACTAGGCAAAAATCAGAGCACAAAAGGAGAGCGAAAATACACGAGTGAACCTTAGCCTGAACTACGTTTTGACCTGATTCCTCGAAAAGGATACGTAGGCAATCTCTCAGTGAGATTCGGTCACAATCAATCAACTTGATCCAAGGTTGCTTACTCCGAGGTGCGTTTTCAGTGTTTGAAGCAGCACGGTGATCAACACTTGGACCAAAAGGGGAAATTTCTTAAATCTCTCAATTTTATTCAAACTACTACTTCTATTACACAGGCTATGCAGAGTCTTTAAAAAAGTTAAGCATAAAAATAGGATAAAATGCTAGAGGCCTTCATAGGCTCCCAGTTTATTCTAGGTCATTGGAGTTTGTGTCAGGAGTCAGTCTGCATTTTGTCTTCTGTTAACTTCTCTTCTTAGCCATGCTTTGTAAAAATTTGTCAGCTCTATGCTGAATTCAGATCTACTTTGCCGAGCGCCCTCAGACCCCAGTTATGTTCGTACCCAGTCAGATTTTGGGCAGTGAATTCAGGAATATGAAAGGTCTCTACTCCGGCTCGGTGCAACCCTTGACTTATTCCTAGCTGCCGAAGGATACGACTTGGAATATAGAATGTGAAACTAGACAGCCCAGCAATCACCATTCTTTCGAAACCTGCGGAGTTTGTGGCCATATCCGGAATGTTTAGCTCTTCATGTCTCTAGACGATTTCTTGTGGCGACATCTCATTCATGAACCTATACCATTCCTCTATGGTCATCTCCGGATACAACTTCCCTCTTTGATGCATCTGCCCAGGCAAATGGGGCTAGTTTCCTTAGGGGGCAGCAATCAGCCCGAGTTGTCTGATAACCATAACTGCATGAGCGAAAAGACGAGTAGGAGCTATATAAGACTTGAGCGGAAAAACAAGTGAAGAGCTCTCACATAGCCTTAGCTGAGTGTTGAGATAAAAGCAGAACGTGCGAAAACCAAAAAAAGGTGAGTTGAGTGAGAGTTTACCTGCAATAGGAGTGGACTACCACCAAATATCATCGTTTGGCCAGTAGATGCCAAATCCAACACTATGAGCGTTTCGGCAAGAACCATTGGCACCATGTTCCTTCGAGTGCCCAGCTGCATGGCAACACTCAACAGAGAAGGGTTGACTTGTCCATTTGGGGACACCAATAAGTATGCAGCAAGCATGCTGATTACCAGAGCAAAGCGACGACGAGCTTGCAGAGCCGTATCTTCGGTATCGCCTTTGGGCCCGTACCATTCCATCAGGCACATGATGTTTACCTGTCCACCGCTTAGCAGACTTTCTGCTGCACTGGTGGTAATGTTCAGGCTGGTTTTCAGGAGTTTTGACATGCTTTTCCGGTAGGGAGGCACTACGATCACACTGGAAGCGAAGCCTTGGAGATATGCTTGGAATTCCTCCACCGTCAGGCACAGCTTGTTGTCTCCAAACCTGAACACATGGACATCCAGGTCCTAAAACCGTAGGGCTGACCACAAGATCTCAGGGCGAAGCCTTATGCTTCGAAGAAAGCGAAATGCGGCCAGCCGGTGAGTCCGAAAGGATAGCCAATCGCTTGCGATAAATGCTTCTAGCCATGGACCAATTAAGGTTGGTAGATGATTTGCCATTTCTGTTTGATGTGTGGAGAGTTTCTATTGGAGGAGTGCATTTCATTCACAGGAAAATGCCCTTTTATAGTAAAGGGGATGAAAAAAATCCCTGTCACCATGATAAATATCCAAGTGAGGTGTCCCATGTCTTTCAATTCAAGGGTACTTTTGAGGGGCTTCCCAAGGACCTTTTGCACGACCAAGGGTGATGGTAGGACCTGCAAAATGTCACTTTTTGAACAAGTCAAAAGTAGGCGGCTGTAACAAGCCTAACTATCGCGTGACAGAGTGGTTCCATCACGCGAGAGAGTGAGGCACACGAGTGTGAGTCCCTTCATCGCGCGATGGTTTAGTTCTTTACCATTTATGAGGGCAACCTACTGACGTTTTGGGGACGGCCTTCCATTTTTGGCTTACGTCTGGTTTCAATTAAAATCAAGTTTTGTTCGACCAAAGTTGGCTTTGCAAGTCCATGTGCTTCACAGGTGTTGTTTTATCAGACATGCCAGGCTAATGGGCCATACGGCAAGATTCAAAACAAGCAGCAAAAGCAAAGAAAAATGCTTGCAGAGCCCGTCTACTCTCAAGCTTATCCTCCTTACAAGATTGTCCCTGAGACTTCAGAAGTAACCCCCTGTTCTTGCTCTAACTTCCTTGTGAAGCCATTTCACATAGCGGCTCTCCAACCATGTGACGGAATCTGGGGAAGGTTCCTCCAATTCCCTTTTGCCCCAGCTGCATCGGTAGATGTGCAGGTTGCGAGCATTGAAATCGGGTAGTTCGAAGCGTTCTCTCCCGAAACATCTGTTCCCTTGACTAATACCAAATTGACGGAGAGTCCGTCCCGGGATGTAAAAGGTAAAACTCGTCAGTCCAGCGAGTACCACTCTTTTGAATCCTTCAGAGCTTACAGTCATCTCCGGCAAATTCAGCCATGGGCACCTCCAGACAATGTCTTCCGACTGCATGTCATTCAGGAAGGCATACCATTCCTCTATCAGCATCTCAAGGTACACCATCGGTCTCTCGACCAATTGCCTTGGGAAGTGTTCAAAGCCAGCCTGTGGTGCTTCAAGCACGTTCACTTTGTCTGAAAGCCAAAGCTGCGAGTGTAAAAACAAGTGAGAAGCCAGACATGGCCCGAGTGAAAAGACAAGTAAGGTTTGTCAAGCGATTCTAGCCTGAGGGTCGAGGTAAAACATGAAACTGTGTAAATAAGAAAAAGGTGAGTTGAGTGAGAACCTACCTAGAGCACGAGAGGGCATCCGCTGAACCGGTTTGCTTGGTCGCTCTTGACTAAGTCTAAGCCCATGAGGGTTTCCGCCAGGACGACGGGCATGATATTCTTCCGAGCATCCATCTGTGAGGCAATGCTCACTAAGCTAGGGCTAACTCCTCTGACAGCAGGGATCAGCATGTAAGCAGCCAGCGCGCAGATTGAAAGCACAAAGCGTCTGTGGACCTGCCCGACATAATCTCCCAGGGCTCCCTCTGGACCGTACAGTTCAATGAGACGGACTATGTTGAGTTCGCCGTTTTGGATTATACTTGTTGACAGCTCTTCGGGTATGTTGAGTTTCATTTGTAGGAGTTGATTCATGTCCTCTTGGAACGGAGGAATGGCAAGAGTATCACAATCAGTAAAGCCTCGGAGGTATGCTTGAAACTCCACCGTCGGGCACATCTCGTCCCCGTAAAAATGAAAAACATGCATGACAGGATCCCAATACACTATCGCAGCTTGAAGTAGCTCAGGGTGTGGCTCCATGAATCGAAGATCACTGATTGAAGCTAGGCGTCGGGAACGGGGACTTTGCCAATCAATGGCTTTGGGCCGCATTAGCCAGGGATCAAGTATGGCAGCTAGTGGGCTTTCCATTTCGTGTAGTGTGAGGGTTTTTGTGCTTATGAGAGAAGTGTATGCCCTATATTGCTGCATATGCTTCTCATTTATAAGGAATATATCAGCCTCGGTTCTCGTGCCGAGGGGATAAACTCCATGCAAAGTGTCCTAACACCTTGCCATGCAAGGACACTCTCTCCTGCAACTTCAGGACAGTCTTTAAGACGTTTGGGGGGATGACAAGGCTTCTTGTGCTTAAAAGAGTTGTTTGGTCAAACAAAGGCAGCCTAGCAGGGGCAGATCATCGCACGATCATTCCACTTCGTCGCGCGAGAGAGGTGTAAATTGCGCGATGGAATCAGACCCTTGCGCGACAGTTCACCTGCAAATTTTGTTACATTTCATTCCAAGGGGATTTTAGCACTTTTGATGATTCCAGTAAGTCATTATGGGTATATATGGCTATGTCCAAGCATCGGATTCGAAATGTCGCGTTTAACGAAGATTTTAGACCCTCGGCGGCTCATTTCAAGCTAAAATCAATGTTTCGAGAGGTCAGAATTCATTCCATGGGTTTTTGCCAAGTTCTTTCATGCTGAACAGCTCATATAGACTTAATGTGACTGTACGGCGGTGTAGGTTTTAGTCCGGGACAGAATCGAGTCATGTTTTGCACATAATGTCCATTTTTGCGATGTTTTGAGCGTTTTCTGGTATAAATTTTATGCTAAGGTGTTTTTCTCAGTTTTGTCGGTTCGTGCAAGTCATTTTGTACATGCTTACCCTTACAGAGGTGTCAGTTTTGTCAAAATCAAAGTATTTTGAATTTTGGCCCATTAATGCCCAAAATTTCATTATATTTCCCATATCCTCGTATCCTGGTCGTATCCTGGAGATATTTCCTGTTTTCTTTCGAGCTAGTCATACTTGTACATATCTATGTGGCTGTGAATAGTCCCAGTGTGTCATCAATGCAAGTTTGGTATTAGTGGTTTGTTTTACTTTCTTTTATTCATGACGAGAAACAATAAACACTCAAAATGCAAATTTTATAGCTAAACTATGATCTATCCATGTCAAAGCAAAGGGAACTACTGTATCTGTGGCACTTCGGCCAATCAAAAGCTACCAAATCAGCTCGGGCACAAGCTCCCCCAATCAAAAAGGTACGCAGGCCTTCCAAAACCCGTGTCTGTCAATATCAACTAGGGCACATCCGCCCTCTATCAAGCTTTCCACTCAGGCATTCAGGCCTCAAAAGGAAAAACAAAGTGCGGGAAATAAAGAGGCTCCGTCATAGCCCTCAACTCTCCTCGTCGAGCCAGTCACCCTGGTTGCCGCTGTCGTCGTCATCCTTCTCTCTCGGATCCTGCTTGTATGCTAGATCCTCAACGGAGTCATTGGAGTCACTGCGGGCAGATGAGTGCTCTTCCTCCTCCTTTTCTCCCTCTTCCTCTCCTTCCTCCTCTTCTCCTTCCTCTTTTTCTTCCTCAGCTGCCTCTGGTGTAGCCACTCTAGCTCTCTTCGGGGCTCGATCCTCCTGGGATGGTCTCTCCCGCATCAAGATGCGGTATCGCTCCTCAGCGCGTGCCACGGCTTGTCTGGCCGCTTCCTGGCTAGCGTTTGCAGGCAATGAGCTCCCGGTCTGTCGTCGTGTGGCGACTGGGGGTGTGGGAATCCTCGCTGCTATCTTTTTTTGCGGAGGTGGCCATGTCCTTTTGCTCCTAGAAGCCACCTGTCTCTGTGCCTTCATTGTCATGTTGTTTAGAGCATTAGTATACATTGTTCATATTGTATACATCAAGTGTTTGAACGTAGGTATTGAAGCATGCATATTATATGTGTTGAAAGCAGAAGCATATCATGAAGTATCGAAAGCAGGAATGTATTGTTGAATATACCTGGGGCCTCTGCGCAGCAGCCTGTTGAGCCTGTGGTGGAGTCGGTGCTGGGTAACGCAACTCCAATGGCATGCCACTTGCTGCTGTTTTGATCACATTCTCTATTGCCAGCATACGGCGAACAGCTTCGTTTACCCACTCATTGGGCACCTACAAAGGCAATTCAGCATTATTAGGCTATTCAGCAATAATGCATATGTATTTAAATCCATTGGAAGCAAGGTTTTTACTTACTGGAATAGTCACAGATGCAGGCTCTGCCCTGGCAGGAACCAAGTGCACCTCAGCCGGGTTGCCCTGTGTGTCCACCACTGGGATCTTCCAGGACATCACTGAGGGTCTGCCTCTCACAGGTCCGCTCAAACTCCGCCTGACACGGCCTTTGCTGCCTCTCGACCTCTCTCCAGCAGCTCTCCTCTCCTCAGCAGCTCCACGGGCCTGACTCCGCACATCTCTGAAAGCCCGAATGCCAAGCGGTCTCTCTGGTAAGCAGCATAGTCCATCTCAAGACGCAAGTGGTGTGTCAGCTTAGTATCAGGCTGTGTGAACTCCTCCAACTTGGCCCTGGTGTATGTGCCTGTATGTGAAGCCTGGGGTGGAAGTGGCCCAAGCACCTGAAAAACTGCATAGCCAAGTGATTGGCGTGTCACACGGTCTCTGAGGTACCACTACCAGCCAAAGGCCGACTCAAGTAGTACCCTGCTGGCAGTGACGGCCCTGCTCCTAGCCAGGTACTCAGGCTCAGGCCCAACAACTCTCCAAGGGTTCCAATTGATCTGTACATAGGTCAAACAAGCAATGCATGTAATTGATCAGCTACAGCATTAAAGAAAGTGAAGAGGTGCACGTTTAACTATGAGGGTTTTATGTTATACCTGCGAGGCCTTGAGGTCATCCAAATACAGTCTGAAGGCATTGAGATCGCCTCTTCCTTCCTTTGTCCCCATGCTCTTCTTGCTCTATATCAGTGCACGGGGGAGAGTGCTCAAGTCGGGATGCTTGCACTTTGGCGGATACATCCGCGAGACTTCATAAGCCCAGAGCTGTTCGAAGGTCAAGCCTATATATGCATCAGTCACAGAATATACAATTATGCAGTTATGTATTCAAACAGGCTATTGCAAACAAATGATACAAGTATGACAGAAGTTGTATTGTGTTATCATACCTCCCAGACTCTCCAATAACCAGCGGTGCTCTGCTCTGTCCTCGATGAGTCACCCAGGAAGCCGTATGCTGCACCAAGTGCTGCTCCGCCCCAGTCAAAGCGTGAAGCCAACCTCAAGTCTCTCAAGGCTGGTAGGTAGGACAGGTGCACCTTGCTACCTGCCTGGATATAGGGTAGCTCCGAAGAGGTACAGAAGGTATGCTCTAGCCATTTGCTCCTCCTCTTGCTCTGTGGTCACCTTTTTCTTCAGGTACCTTGTGAATTGCTTGTACCTTGTCATCCCCTCCTCAATTTTGGGCATCTCTCCTAAAAACCACTCCAGTGCAGCTCGGTCATTATAAATGCCCGAGTTAAAAGGGATGGACTCTCCTCCAACCCTCAAACCTGTGATCGCCGTGAAGTCTGTGGGCGTCACCGTCATCTCCCCAGGTGGCAGGTGAAAGGATTTGTAGTATCCCTCCATCTCTCTACAAGTGCCACGAGCACGGCATGGTCGTTTCTGCTCAGGGTCAGGGTTCGAATGAACTCTCCGAAACCTGCTGCATCCACCAATTCTCTCACCCTCGGTGGTAGGGCCTCATACAGTGCCAGGGACCTACACATGCCTCAAAAGCCGTGTATATCCCTCTGTCCTGCTCTCTCCTATTTCAAGTACGCAGACAAGCAATAGAGCAAATGTCAGTATACATGGCCTTCATTTTCAAGTTCTAGGTAATCAATGCAGCAAATATAACAATGGTTGATTGGTTCGAATTGTTACATGCATCGCCTACAAGGATTATATCATCGGGATGTTGCTTCAGTGCAATTGATGCTAAGATGGTTGGTTCAAGTTATTGTCTGCATGGCATTCAATTCAACGGGTCTGTTATTGTGATTTGGTTTTGTTCGACGTTTTGTTTCATGCTCTTCTATACAGCCTACTGAACATGCAAGTGAAAAGAAATTGAATTACAAAGGGGGTTTCCAAGAAATTACCTCAGACTAGGTGTTCGCGATGTGAACCTCGGGGTCTCTTAACACGAGCTCATCGTCATACTCAGTCCACTTTGGTACGTATACCGCAAAGCCCGACGGCATGAACGGGTGTGGTGTAGGAGGCACATATGCCTCTGCTGAGAAGTCAGGGCGTGGCACGACCCCCGCCTCGGTCACCGCTGTCACCCTAGGCCACTGTACCTCTGCTTCAGCCCTCTCCTTGGCCTCTGCATCTCTCAAGAGCTCCTCTCTCTCCTTTTGCTCTCTCTCGGCCCTTGCCGCCGCCTCCATTGCGGCAATGGCCCGTGCCCGGTCTTCTTTTGCTTTCAATACAATCTCGCCAATCATAGGGTTGTCCTCAAGAAGCTTCACCAATGCCTCGTCGGGTAAGTGCTCGGCGACGTAGTATTTTGTGATTGGCCTGTGGCTCGATGACGAGGCCGCCGTTGTCGCTGGCCAAAACAACACATCCTCCTCTCGGTAGGGAAGCTCCGTGGTCTCCTTCCCCTCAACAACAGCCCCTTTGCCACTTGCTGGATCCCTTAGCGGGAACCTGATTGGCTCAACATCACCACCTCGCCACTGCCTCCGGCGTCTCCAGAGCCCCCACCAATAATGGGCAAACCTTCCCCCATTGTACCCGAGCCCATTGGCTCGACGTTGGGCCCCACGACCCCGGACACGACCGTCGCGCGAGGCTCCGCCTCCGGCGCGCGACCATCGCTGCCATGACCACCGTGTTCTGAACTTCTTCCTGCCACTACCGAGCCAGCCACTTCCATACCAGGATCCAATGGCTGAACGACGAGCTCCACTGCCCTCGCCTCCTCTGTCACCGGGGGATCCGTCTCCGTCGCGCGATGCTCGTCTCTGCCACCCACCTCCTTCTCGCGGCCATCGTCGCCTCCGTCGTGCCTTGCTACCACTGCACCCTCGGCTCCAACGGCTTCCGCCAGGCATTGATCTCCTGTATCAATCTCCATTGGCCCTCCCGCATCCTTCGGTCGATCGACCACTTCTCTTCCACCACGTGGGTTTCTTGATTTTGTGCTTCAATCAAAGATTTTGGGAGAGATTTGAGAGAGTTTGGGAGTTGTGAGGAGTTTGAAACTTCAAAACTGTCTGGGACTATTTATGTAACGTCCCGTGGAAGAATAAGGTGTGGCACAGGCATGGGCTGGGTTTGGGCCTTTTCCAGATCCAGACCTTGACAAGCCTCCCTCGCACGACGGTATGGCTTCATTGCGCGATGGTTCGTTGGGCCTCAGGCCCAATTCCCCAGCAGGCCGGGCCCAATCATGTTTGTCCCTCTTGCAGCAACCCATGGGTTTTTCTTATGGTCTCAAGACTATTTGGGGGTTCTTTTGAATTGACACTTCCAAAATTCAAGTTATTTTGTATCCCCAGCAGTGGTCCGCCCGCACACGCCTGAGGAATTTTTTCAATCACCGACGATCCATTCATCCAGTTTCATTCAGCGACGATCTACCGTCCAATTTCAATCAGCGACGATCCATCCGTCCAGTTTTCAATCAGCGACGATCCATCCGTCCAATTTCAATCAGCGACGATCCGTCCGTCCAATTTCAATTCAGCGACGATCCGTCCGTCCAATTTCAATTCAATGACGACCCTTCCGTCCAATTTCAATCAGCGACGATCCATCCGTCCAATTTCAATAACCGACGATCCATCCGTCCAGTTTCAATTCAGCGACGATCTATCTGTCCAGTTTCATTCAGCGACGATCTATTCGTCCACTTTCAATAAGCGACAATCTATCCGTCCAATTTTAATTCAAAGATGATCTATCCGTCCAATTTCAATCAGCGACGATCCATCCGCCCAGTTTTTAATCAGCGACGATCTATCCGTCTGACTTCAATCGACGATGATCTATCCGTCGGATTAACAATCAACGACAATCCATCTGTCCGATTATCAATTATTCCCCGGGAGAGTTTACTTCAATCAGCTCTGTCTTCCATTGGTGCACGGTATTTTTACATACTCGTATGTATCTTCCTTTTTAATCGACTTTTGGGTGGGTCTGATGGGTGTCTAGAAATCTTTGACATTACCCATACCAGTCAATGGTGCTCCGCATGCCGTCAAAGAGGGACTACTGTAGACACCCCAATCTGGATCTTCCGATCGTTTTACGATTTCTTGTTTCCCCGACGATGAATCGGATTAAAACAGACTTGATAATGGAATGGATTGAGCTTGGAGTATTTGGAACCCCTCTTGAACCTTTTTGAACTCCAAAACCTTGAGTCGAAACCCTAACCTAAGTTTGACCAGCGCGCGTTAAAGTGGAACCCTCGCGCGATGGAGAGTTTGCTAGGTGTTGGTCAAAGTCAAAACAGTGACTGTTGACCCTCGCGCGATGGTTTACTCCATCACGCGCCTGTCCCATTCTGTCGCGCGACTGTTTGAACCTGTCCCCATCACCTTTTTTCAGTTGGATTTTGTGATCATCAGGGGGCCTGTAAGCCTGTGGAACCCCATTTTCCACTAGAACAGCTGTTGGTGACTGCATGGTTTGCACCTCCCCACACAACCACTCCTCTCACCTTGTTGGCCACCTTCTCCACCAAGTTAGGCTGGCCAGCCTTGTTGGCTGGTTGCTAGACCAAGTTTAGCACCAACCTTTGGCCTCCCATTGTCCTATGTATACCCCATTGGTCTTTCAAGTCCAAGGGTTACCAAAAATCAAGCAAAAAAAAAGGCATACAAACCCTAACACATTTGATCCTTGCCATCTCCATACACTCACTTTCCAAGCACAACAATCCTCTTCAATCCATTTCAAAACCACTCAAGCAAAGGTATAAACATTTACCTATTTTCTGTTTTGATCCCTGAGGGGGGCTGACAGGGCCAAGGCTGGTAATCAATACCAGTCCTGGCCCTAAAGTCAGCAGGGTTACAAGAAACTGTGACCGAGCAAACCCGCGTGCGATGGTCCCATACACTTGCGCGACAGTTCTGTCTGCATGAGAATGGACCACATGGGGATGGGATGCTGGTCTTTTCGTGTCTTCATTATATTCAGTGACCATACTAGATGTTAAATCACTGTGTTGCATGCTAAAAACCATAGATTAGTTTAGCTTGTTATGTCATTTGGTTTGGAATGCTCTTGGGTTGCTTCTGAATGTGTATCAGAGCCCAAGCATGCAAAGCAATTCCTGGAAGTCCAGTCAGGACCCTCACGCGAGTATATCACTCTGTCACATGATGGTTCTCTAATTTCCAGTGGCTGCCCTTGCATGGGCAACTAGGGTTTAGGCCCCTGTTCATTCACCCCCACTGTTTAGGGGTTGTATTTCCATTTTTTTCCTATTTGGTTGTAATATTGTTTACATTCTAATACATATAAACTACTTGGTTTGCTCCCTGGGTGAGCACTGGTCTTTCCAGAGCCCAGAAAGGGATAAGATCCAACCTGTGGTGAGGCATGAACACTCACGCGATGGAGTGATTGTGTCGCGCAATGGTCCCATTGCATGTACGTAGATCCATGCATGCAAGTTGGCCATTGTGCATGTCATGCTCATTTCATGTGCAGTTTTGATGTTCTGATCAGAGGGTTAAGTTTTATCCCATTTATTTTCATAGTATTCCATCCATCCATGCTAAATACAATCACATCTTGCAAATTGTTACAGTTTTAATCCCCGATTAACTGTTTCCCCGCCCTAATTTGCTAAAAGTTGATTAATAAAAGAAGAATCGCAAAAGTTTTCACAAAATGCCTAAATAGAGACCGATCTCCGGATTGGGCGAGAGGGGTGCCTTAAAACCCTTCCCCTCTCGTAACCTGGCTCCCGAACCCAGATATTGTTATGACGGACTGGTTTCCTTCACTTTTTCAAGTCAAATAGCGCGGCAGGTCCTTCGAAGTATGGTTCCTTGGGTGTCGGACCTTCAAACCTGAGTGGTGACTCTATATTCCGAGCGCTTGCTTCTCCCCTCGCGCTCCCTCGATTTCTAGGCCGATTTGGCAAAAAGAAACGGAATCCTTTTTCCAAAGGCATGCTGCCCACATGTGCTATGTGACCTGCTACTTGTAAGTTAAGGGTTAGTGGGTATAGGTTTATTCTGCTGAGCTCTTGTAGCTCATGGTGTTACCTTTGGTGACCCTGACATATTATACTGGTGGCGACGCTGGTATAATATGTCAGACTTTGTAGATGATCAAGGCAAGCTGTACACCTTGGAGACCTTTGGAGCTGAAGAGCTGGCTAGGATGGAGGAGCAGGCGGAGCTATAGATAGGAACCCTAGTTTCCCTCCTTGTGTAATTATGAACTCTTGTGGGAGTTATGATGTAATAAAGAGCCAGACTCTCTTTAGATTTTCAATAAAATGTTTATTTAACGTTCCCAAAATTCGGGGCGTTACAGAATGGTATCAGAGCTCTAGGCTCAACACTCGGCCATGAGTAGAATGGGTAGAACCATAAGATAGTTGACCGTTGCACAAACGCGAATTCAAGTTTAAGTTTACCGTCCCAAATTGGGTGGAATTCTGACAAAACAATCTTTGAATTGAAGCAAGGAGTGGAAATTGGCAGTACCACCGAGCTTGGAATTCCCGAACAATTGGATGATGACTTAAATCAAGGATCGAATGTGGAATTTAGAAACTCAAAGTTCCTTAGAGTTAAGAAAAACCTTGTCTTAAAAACGCTACTACTTGAGGTTAAAAGCTTTCCTTGTAGATAAACCGCCTAGTCAACCTATTAGCTAGAGTGGAGTAGCAGTCGTGTAGTAGTATTAGAATAAGGTCCCAAGAGTTATAGTCGCACTTGTGGTACACTAAGGCAAATCAACCACGTAGGAGTATGTAGGATCGTTCCAACTTGTATTAGGAAGAATCTTATCTTAGGTCTCTATTTGCCATTGTAGTAGAACTCTATGCTTATGATTGTCATTCTCTGCTTATCTGTGAAAAGCTTGCTTTATTTAAAAAGAGCACTGTCACATATTATTTGATTTACTTCTTCCAACTTTAGAAGGAAAAATCATTTAACGAAATTGTTAAGTAGAACACCCCTTTTCGATTTCAACTCGAAGATGGTGAACCGACGCAGCGGATTAGGACACGAAACCGGAGAATCCTCTAACGCAAACCCCGACCTGACCCAAATCATGCAAGCATTCATAGCTTATTTGAATGCTAAATCGCCGAAACCAAAACCGCGATGACGAACCTATGATCCGAACCCGAGCGATGAACGAATTCTGCAAATGCCGACCCCCGACCTTCAACGGAGATACCAACCCACCATGGCCGAAACATGGCTGAAAGAAGTCAAGGTGATCCTGGACACCTTAGAAATTACCCGGGATGGAGATCGGGTAGCCTTAGCCACCTACCAACTAAAGGGAGAAGCCCGTTATTGGTGGGACTTGATGGAGGCAACCCATGCCATAGCCACCATGACATTTGCCGAGTTCAAGACCCTGTTTCTTGACACATACTTTCCCACACCTCTTCGCCTAGCCAAGCAGCAAGAATTCCAAAACTTGAAACAAAGGACAATGACCGTTACTCAGTAGCAACGGAAGACAAGAAGGCGAGAAGGTTTGAGTGGGGGCCCAACAACTACTCGAAGGGCCGTGGTAGCTGAAGCTTCACCTCCTATGCTGGGGTGGTAAAGTGTGCGCTCTGGTTAGAGAGCGAGGAGGCGGACTTCAAAACCCGATGGAGGAAGGCAACAGGCGGCACTGGCAGATCGATTCGAACCCAACCACATAACAACAACCACGGACCATACTTCACCAAACCATCTAACCCGCCTCAAAGCAACCAACCCTGGAGGACTGCTTTCCCCGGAAGTGGCGAACCAAAAAGAGGTGGTCGAGACATAGCAACAGTTCAGTGCTTCCACTGCCAAACTATGGGTCACTATAAGTGTGACTGCCCCAACTTTAAAGAGAAAAGGATGGGAACTTTGGAAACCAGAGTGCTTAACAACCTAGACAAGCCGATTTTGTGAAGCAGAATCCTGAAGGCCCATCGCAGCAGCAGAATGGGTAACGCAAGGGAAGGCAGCCCATGGGAACCCAGGAAAGCACTGGTGGGCGCATCTTTGCACTGCAAACTGAGGAACAGGAACAAGATCCTTCTGTGATCCGCGGTATGCTACTACTATATAGCACCTTCGTACAAGCCTTGTAGACTCTGGTGCATCTCATTCATTTATATCTACTGCCTGCGTAACTGTTCTAGCACTAGAAACAGAACCCCTAAGCACGAGTACGAAAGTAGCATCACCGTTGGGGGGGGGGAGGGTATAACTGTTAGTCTAGTGTGTAGAGGGTGCGAGCTAGAAGTAGACAACTTACGACTAACTTGCGACCTTAGAGTAATCGACATGGTAGATTTCGACGTGATCCTGGGAATGGATTGGCTATTAGCACACTGAGCGATCATAGACTGTCATCAAAAGACGGTGACTGCTTATACCCCAGAAAGAACTTGTTCCGTTTTAAGGGGGATAGACAGACGGCGAGTCTGATGACGAAAGGATCTAGGTGGCAGAACCGATTGTTTGGATGGCCAGCTAGCCTCCACTTGGAAGAAGCCAATAGAATGGAAGTGGGATTACCGCACATCATTTGCGAGTACGATGTTTTCCCTGAAGAACTTCCTGGCTTATCACCCTAAAAGAGAGATAGATTTCTCTATAGAACTCCAATTGGGAACGGTACCAGTCTCGATGGCACCATGCCAAATGGCCCCTGCCGAGCTAAAGGAGCTCAACACCCAATTGCAAGAGCTATGAGACAAAAGGTTTATTAGACCAAGGGCGTCACCCTGGGGAGCGCCGGCGTTATTCGTGAGGAAGAAATAAGGGTCGCGATAAGGAAACATTTGTGAGACACGGGTCCGCATGATGATTTGGTAGAAGTTTTGCATTTGGCGTTGGAAACTTTATCAGAGGTTGACAATGAGGCAAGCTGTTCGACGGCTGAAGCAACTTTAACCCCGTTTTGTTAAGCAAGTGATGAGGCTTAATTCGATTAACAAAACATGTAGAGGATTGAGATGGATGCCTAAAACGCTGACGTACTACATCGAAATACTTCTAGGACCTGCCGGAGCCTCAGGATTGAGGTCGAGTGGTACCAAACCATTGTGTAGGTTGCCAAGTATTGAATCTTGTTTAGATCGCTAGTAATTGAAGGTGACCAGTTTCTATTTTTAAGGGGGATAGACGATGATTCAAGGACCAGTATAGCGACTAAGTCTAATCCGTAGCCACGCACCAATTTCGAGGACGAAATTATTTTAAGGGGGATAGGATGTAACGACCCTGATTTTTGGTAAATAAAAATTTCGTTAAATATTTGAATTTTATTTTAATTACTTGGATTTTCTTTTAAAATTCCTATTAATTTCTAATAATCCGTCATAATTAGATTTTTGACTTATAAAATTTAATTTTCTCTCATTGGCAATCTAGTCATTTTCCAAAGACAAGTGTGCTTATCAACACACTTATATATTTTCTAGTAAATCTCAAAATTATATTCTTGGCTAGAAATCCTACATGGCAAGTCTGTTAGCTTCTAACCAACTAGTTAGAAAAAACCTAACTACCATTTCACTTAGTTACTTTCTCCTAACGCTAGATTAGCCTTTTAAACCTTCTTGAACCTTACGAACCCTCCAAAGCCTAATGGAACCCTTTTGACCTTTAACCTTTACCCATTGGACGATCAAAGTTAGGGAAACTTTTATGCATTGGACAATAGATCTTTCATCCAAGATGTTTTGATAGATTTGTTAAAGTACATAGATTTAGTTATATATAAGTATATATACACATGTCTAAAGTACATAGGGTATTAATAAAGCATATATGTTACTTCACATCTTTACCCATTGGTCAATAGATGTTAGGGAAATTATTTACCCATTGGATAATAGCTTAGCCTTGCCAATAAGTACTAGGATTTCTTAAACTAGTCATTCATTAGATTTCCCATGTGCTTGAAAGCTTAAAATAGGTATAAGTACCTTGTGTTATTTAATATATGTACTAGTAATATTATATTGGAAACATGTGCATATTTGATTAGTTTATTAAGAAAATCTTGCATAGCACCTAGGTGTATCTATATTTATATATTCATAGATGTACTTATATATATATATATATATACTTGGTTATAGTTATATATATAATACTACAAGTACACATGTGCACATTGATTTATTTTAATAGGAAATTCTATTTACTTGCAATCTACTAGATTTCCACTACAAGAGAATATGCTTTTTGCGTCGACCTATTTGCGTCGGCAGGGACACCTTTTGCGACGGGACCTGTTTTTTGCGTCGGCAACGCGTCGGCATTTTGGGGGACGAAAATGGTGGGGTCTCAAAAAGTTTTTTGCGTCGGCATGTGCCGTCGCATAGTAATTGCATCGGCATATGCTGTCTCTAATAGTTTGTTTGCATCGGCATTATTCCCGACTCAAAAAATTTGAAAATCATAAGGTAATTAGCATCGGGTGATCATGCCGACGCTAAAAACATTTTTTTTCGTCGGCCCACGCCATCGCCAATGGTTCATATATATGATATATCCTTTGTCTTTTTGCATCGGGGGTATGCCATCGCAAAAAAAGTGAAGTACCTTGGCCGGGCATCTAATACTACTAGCTAGCCTACATAATTTTCTGGACATATAAAACACTACTACTCCATCCAAAACATGTTTATAATACAAAAACCATCATTCAATCAAAAAATGCAGCCAACATACATAACTTACCCATTCTTTTTTTTGTTTTAGGTAAATCAACTTGAAATTGAAAAAGAAGCTAAACGAATATACAGCCTACAAAGGGCATACCCCAGGAGGAAAAGAAAAAGAAAACAAAACAAGAGTAAAGAAAAGTGCTCATGCCAAATGGCTACATGGGATAAGAGATGTGTTGTTTCCAATCCATCTAATGCCTTGATGACACCAACAAAAGATAACAGCATAAAATGAAGCTTAATCCACTGAACGCCTTAACAGCAAAAGATAACAGCCCACCCTAACAGCAGAACCATCCTTGATTAGCTCAAAACAGCAATAGAGAACAACAGAACGGCAGCAGAGAACTGCATAACAGTAGCAGCAGTACAGCTGCTGTCCGACAGCAGAGAACAGCAGTAAACAGGCAGGTAACTACCAGCATAACAGAAGCAGCAGCTTGAATTACCCGTAACAGCAAATACAATAACAGAACAGCAGCAGTTGCCAAAGAAGGAATGTCGCAACCAAACTGAATCAGCAGCAACATAAGCAAAATAGGAAACAACGCATATCAGCAGCAACATAAGCAAGGAATGCCCGCAAACAAGGAGGTAAAAACAGCAAAATAGATGCACCAGCAGCAGAAGTACTATAGTCCATAAAGAATCTTCCATCTCAGCTGTCAAAGAACACAGTAGCCATCACAAGTGGACGGCTGCAGCCAAACTGGACAGCCATATCAAAAACTGGACAGCAGCAGGCAATAAAAGTGGAGCAATAAACGTCTAGGGACATGCCCCCTAGAAAAGTATAAACGCTCCAAGGGACACCCCCCCCAAGGATAGGTAAATGGAAAGAAATAATAGAGACTGACTGCTACTCAACAAGCCAAGTCCATATCATAGAGACAAAGAAACCAATGCAACAGCTCAGACATCAAAAGCAGAAAACTGAACCATACACAGGACACAACATAGAATGGACTGCTACTCATCACACCACACTGTTCATAGCAGACAGAGATACCAAAGTAACACATATGCTGCTCAGTCCAACAAAACAGAGGTATAACAAGACACAACAGCAGGGATAGACAACAAATTTCAAAACAAACAAAACAGCAGCAGCAGAGACACCAAATATTTGCGGCAAAGCATCAAAACGCATAAGACACCAACAAGAATCATAACCCGTACATATTAGCGAACAACCAGCAGCAGTAGCATTCAGCACTCAGCAGCATCAAAAAACCATAGCAGAAATCATTTTCCAGCAAAACAGATGCCCACAAAACACCCACACCCAACAAACACTCGCCCAAAGCCCAACTTATAGAAATAAAACCTTTGAACCAACCAAAACAGACATCCCAAAAGCTAACTCTAGCCCCCTGGCCTACCATACAAAACTTCTAATGAAAAGATATAGCAGTAAGAGCCACAGCATCATCACAAGAAAAAAGAAAGAGAAAAGAATAGTACTAGATTTGTACTTAAGCAAAATAATTAAATCATTCAAAAGAAGCTACTGCCTTTGGTTTTTCACCCAATAGTTAAGCACAACTTTGTTCAAGTTCTTCACTTTATTGTCTTTCTTCGCGGGACGAAGGGTCTCCAATTATAGGAAAATAAAACAAGCAGACACAACTGACTAAAAGGAAAATTCTTAGTTCCTCGGCTCTTGGGATCAAGTAAAGAGAGATTTAGATCACCATATTTTATCTTCCACTATTGTGCATCATTTCTAGACATTCCACCAGTGTGATTCAACCGTTATCCCCACACCCCAGTGAACTTTCAATCGATGGAGACAAACTTCTTAGTCATTTTTTTTTATCCTTCATAGCGTTACACTTGGTTTATCTTTCTGATCGTTTCCTCAGTTCAACTGCTAGAGCCTGCCCAAGCCTCTGCTCTACCTCCGCCGTTCCGCCCCAATTGCTCCTTAAGTATTTAGATTTTTAACAGCAAAAAGATAAATCTAATGATCTCAAAATGAGAGGAAAAGACATCATTGATAACAAAAGTGCATCCCAATTGCTCCTTAAGTATACATATATGTTTCTGAACATTGCCTATTTCCCTTAAGTTCATCTCAACATATATTCAATTTAGCGTCCGTGTCATTCCCCAAGTTTTGCTTTCCATCCATTACCTAATAGCCTAAGTACCTCTTCCCGGCTATCCTCATCAACCAAAATCCATCAAAAGTGAAGTGCATTCTCCATCATGCAAAATAAGGGCTCAGCTCTAACTACGCACAAAAACAAGGAGAGAGAAGAAAAAGAAAAAAAGAATGGCCCGATTCTATCAGAACAAGAAACAAGAAAATGAAAAAAAGAGTGCAAGTGATTGAATTCTAAAAGCTGGTTACTAGGCCTACAGAGGTTTCAATGCCACCTTTCTTCACACCAAGCAACTTTGTATTGGCTGATTGTAATAACCTTGGGCTAATCAAATAACTACAACAATACAAGTACCCGCGTAATCCAGATGCTCTAAGAAAATAGGGAAAATTTCATTTCAGCCCGTGAACTTCAAGCCAAATGTCTTATAATTAAGCACATATACTTCACTTTATTTCAATTAAACATCTATAGTTTTCAAAATCCCTTAAATCCGGCAATTTTCTAACATCGGTTGCAGCTACACCACCGTTCAGACATTCTTAGGTTATTTCCTACTTGGTTAGCTTACCATCGTTCAGATATTCAAAAGAGCAGCTACATAACATCTACTTCGGGTCACCCTACATAACATCTACTTCGTATCACCCAAGGGAGACATCTTTAACAAATTAATACAACAAAATATGAAAGTCTAAGTCGATTGGGCATCATCATCCAAGCTATGGACAAAAATAACTCATAAATGGAACGCGCCATCTTGAGTTCTTAACTAAAGGCACCATCGGTTGAGCCACTTCACAAGTCCTACGGGGACCCAATACTTTCCCTTCTATTGCCACAGTTCGTTTATCATATTGATCTTTTCCTCAGTTTGACGGTTATAGTCCTCCCCTGTATCTGGTCTGCTACGAGCTTGTAGTTTTTTTCCATCTCTCAAAATAAGGACGCAACTCTATGTATGGAAAACAAGAAGGGCTCGACTCTAGCAGAATAAGAAAGAACAAGAAGAGAGAGACGAGTGAAACTGGTTGAACCTGAAAGCTGCTTACTTTAAGAGCTTTCAGTATAATCTTTCAACATAACAAGCAAATTGTGTATTGGTGGACTGCTTCTACCTGAGTTGCATCTTAAGCTCACATGTACGTTTCTGAGCATTGTAAAATTTCCTTCTCCTCCAAGTTTCATTAAGTTTATCTCACTCAACTCCCTGCTCCACACCCCACACCACCCACAACATAAGCTGTGGTGTTGTAAGGATCAGCATGCTACGGTGTTCCTTTGAAGAAGAGCAGATTCTTTGGAAGTTTGTCTCTTTTCCTTGCCTTTCATTCTGCTTCATGGCTTTTCATGTTGCTTATGTTTGGCTAGTCCATATGTTTTTGTCTCTATGATGAACATAAAATCTAAGCATAGCTATATATTTTGTTTCTTTCGATGAAAAACCTATGTTATTTTTTTTTACTTCTTTTGATAAAAAAAAATGTTTTCCTCATATTGCAGTTTATTAGACTATTAATCTCACTATTCAACAGATAAACATGAATTTCTTTTATATCCAACCCCACAGCCACATCGCATTCCAGATTATCCACATGCTTACGATGTTTACATTTTGCATTTTTCTATTTCTAAGTGGATTCTTCAATCTGAACAACAAAACTAAAATACTAAAAATTCTTCCGTTTGGAACCTGTGGAAAGGAAAGGAAAAGAAAGGAAAATTTCATTGTTTGGTTGGAAGGGAAAGTGTGAAGAAAATAAAGATTTTAAGTGTAATGAATAGTGAATTTTCCCTCCCATTTTCCTCTCATTTTCCTTCCCTTTTATTTTCCTTTCCTTTCTTCAAGTTCCAAACAGAGCCTAAAGAACTCTGTTGAATATATACACACACACATGGGGATCTCTTTCGGTTCTTTTGGGGGCTTCTCTAGGTCGTATTAAAATAACTCCCAACCGAGTTGGGTTTCCAATAACAGTAGCATACATGTGATAAATAGCAATAAAGATTCAAAATACACACAACCACAACTGGTAAGAGATAGGAAATAAACAAGTAGAATAAAGGTCCCCTTAGAGCATACCAATGGTGGAATCACGAGGTAGCAGGGAAGCCGTACGTAGTGTTCAGCCTTGGAAAAGATTCTTGGGAGAGTTGAGGATTAGAGAGTTTGCAAGGTGGAATATCAACTCCTGAACCTCAAATTGAAGCATTAGAGAGTTTGCTTTGTAGAATCACGTACATGAGAGATATTATCTTCATTGTCTTGTCGGAAACCCGTGTTGTCGTCGTTGAGGTGCTCTGTTATCTTCAATGAGAGAGAGAAAAGTTAGGGCAAAAAAGAAAAACAAAATCAATAGGCCGGGTTTCAGAAGGAACTAAGAAAAGAAGAAAGCATTCACCCAGCTGATTAAGAGTTGGAAAGAAAACTCACCGAGAGAGAGAGATCGACTTGCTCAAGGTTTCGATCAGTAGGACTCTTTGCCGATTGAAATACACCCAGCAAATTAGGAGAGATGGATTTGGGGTTTTTGGGAAAAGGAAAAAATATTAATTTAACCCTTCCCAAAAATTTAGAACTTTTCGGCCCCCCGCCATTTCGAGCGCGTATTTTCTTTAGCGCTAAAAAGTAACTATTTACATCGGGGAGTATCTTGCGGACGTAAAAAAAATCTATTTGCCACTAGATTTTTGCGATGGCAACGCCGCGGACGCAAATTGACAGCTTTTGAGTCGGGATGAGATGCCGTCGAAATTAAATTTTTTTTGAGACAGCATTTTTTGCCGACGCAAAAAGGTCGACGAAAAAAGCATATTCTCTTGTAGTAGTACCATAAGTGCATTCTTATATATAGATTACTTGTACCTAGATGTATATATATATATATATGTGTGTGTACTAGAGAGAGAGAGAGAGATTGCTGAGAGAGAGAGGGGGAGAGATGGTCGAGAGAGAGAGAGAGGAAGGAAGAGAGAGAAAGGGAGGAGAGATTTGGAGTGTACTTGGCATTGATCTTCCCTGATCTTCCTACGTACTTTCAATCCATGGATGCATACTTCTTCAAGCAAAATCTATGTACCATTGTCCTTATTTGTACATCTACCAATTTTAAACTTTGTACCACCACTCCTTTCCTTCACCAATCTTTCCATAATCCAATCCAAAGTACCAAATCTAGCCATGCAAGCCTAGAACTAGGTGGGAGATGTACAAGCAAACCTTTATCCATTGGACAATAATTGTTAAGGGAAAATTTATCCATTGGATAATAAGCCAAGCTTTTGCTATAAATAGCAAGCCATTCCAAGCATTCAACTCACACCATTCCATACTTCACCTTCTCTCTCTAGAAAGTCTTGTATTCTTGCTTGTTCTTCTTTGTTCTTGAGTTCTTCTTGTGTTCTTCAAGAAACTCAATCAAAGCCGCCACTAAACTGCCACTCGACCACCCTCTCGATCCCATAAGCTTAAGTAGTTTAGTCAAGATCTAGTTTCGAGAGAAACCTTTCTCTTTTGAAGCTATCACGAGCAGTCTGTAGGAAGTTACTCCTCCCGATCACCGACGTATTTTCCGTAGCCGCCCTACCGCCAAGAAGAATAGTAGATTTTTCTATACACCCTACCTCTAAGTATAAGTGGACTAATCTCTACTCATTTCCCTAGTATAACTTTAGTTATGTTTGCTTATGATAGGGGCAAGTTAAAGTATTAGTAATAACGTGTTGAATAAACGGATTTTGAAATATAAGAATGTAACACTTGAATGGAAATATTCGTATTTCGATCCTAAGGATAGTGATGAGCTTGTTTATATGTTTGCCTGCATTACTTGTGGTTGTTTGATAAAGCATAAGTGGTATTCACTATAAAGGCGTCCGTACATGTAGCGTTATGCTTTATGTGTTGATTGAGCATGATTGAGTAATATAGAGTTGAATGATCTTGCTAGTTTAGTTTCAAGATTAGAATGAATGATTTATGAGTATTTATGTGAAAAGTCCTACCACGAAGTCTATGCATGAAAGCGAGACACATAAATCCAGAAGGTAGAAACATGACACCTAGGGTGTGGTTAACAAAAGGAAGTGTTTTAACATGGACAAAATAGTTTTGAAACTACATAATGGCCAGACGTGGTAGCCATCGTGTGGTGTGTGTGTGTGTAAAGGAATGATTTTCGGAAACCCAATGGGAACCCGAAGCAGCGGAACCATTGTGAGGATATGTGCGTTCCCATGGGAACTCAGAGCGGCAGAACCATGGTGAGGATACTCGGGAACCCGGAGTAGCGGAACCGAGGTATGGCTTGGTCATCCATGGAGAGGAGCCAATGCAAAGTTTTGCGTGCCAATGGGAACCCGGAGCGGCAGAACCATTGTGCGGATACTCGGGAACCTGAAGCGATGGGAACCGAGGTTGGGTGTGTTAAAGATGTTTTTTTTCAAAATGTTGATTTGGTAAATAAAGGATGAAAATGGTGACACAGTCTACGACGAGTCGCGTAGGAGAAACTCAGAAAATCATGGACACCAACGTTTGAATAATGATTGTGGGTATGTCATTGTTATTGTTTCTATTGAATACATATGTGCTATGTGACCTGCTACTTGTAAGTTAAGGGTTAGTGGGTATAGGTTTATTCTGCTGAGCTCTTGTAGCTCATGGTGTTACCTTTGGTGACCCTGACATATTATACTGGTGGCGACGCTGGCATAATGTGTCAGACTTTGTAGATGATAAAGGCAAGCTGTACACCTTGGAGACCTTTGGAACTGAAGAGCTGGCTAGGATGGAGGAGCAGGCGGAGCTATAGATAGGAACCCTAGTTTCCCTCCTTGAGTAATTATGAACTCTTGTGGGAGTGATGATGTAATAAAGAGCCAGACTCTCTTTAGATTTTCAATAAAATGTTTATTTAACGTTCCCAAAATTCGGGGCGTTACAGTACATATACCTATATATAAGTATATAAGTGTACTTAGAAAGTCTAGAAAAGTAACTTTGGTCGATCTGGGTTTAGGGCTACAAGTCTATGGCAAATCTAGGTTTTCCTATTACCCAAAGGATAACATTTTCCCTACTAACTATTGTTCAATGGGTAAAGAAGAAATGGATTTGGCTTGACTTGTCGAGTCAAGTTTGGATACTCATTGGGTAAAGGCCAATCCTACTTCTATTACTCAAAGGATAACCATTTCCCTACGAACTATTACCCAATAGGTAAAGAGGTGATGAGAAGATATACTTGAATAAGATCTTGAAATGACTAGACATGGAAGTGAAATGATTTTCTAGTCTAGGGTTGGAAAGGTCCATAAGGTTCAAAATGGTTGGAAAGGTTCATCTAGGGTTAGGAGAATGCAACTAGGTGGAAATTGTAGTTAGGTTTCTCTAACTAATTGGTTGGAAGCTAAATATACTTGCATGTAGGATTTCTAGCCAAGAAATATAATTTTAAGACTTATTTCAATTACTAGGAAGATATACTAGTGCTTTTATAAGCACAATTGTCTTTAGAAAATGACTAGATTGTCCGGTGCTAAAAGATTCAATTTAAAAAGTTTCAAATCTAATTATGATGGATTATTAAGGACTAAAAAGGAATTTTAAAAGCAAATCCAAGTAATTAAAATAAAATTCAAATATTTAACGAAATTTTTATTTACCAAAAATCAGGGTCGTTACAACCTATCCCCTTTAAAGTAATTTCATCCTTGAAATTGGTGCATGGTTACGGATTAGACCTAATCGCTATACTTGTCCTTGAATCATCGTCTATCCCCCTTAAAAATAGAAGTAAGTCACCATCAATTCTTTTCATGTTTTGTTACTCGAATTAAGCCTCATCACTTGCTTAACAAGATGGGGTTGAAGTTACTTCAGCCGTCGAACAATTTGCCGTGTTGTAAGCCTTTGATAAAGTTTCCATTGTAAACACCAACGCCAAATGCAAAACTTCTACTAAATCATCATACGAACCCATGTCTCACAAATGTTTCCTGATCATGTCTCTGTCGAATCAGAATGCTTCCCCACCGAACGATATTAAACTCGTTCCCAAAACTAGGAAACAACGGATCAACTTGAGCAAAACTACTCCATAATTTTAACGCATAGAGATAAGTACTCCATCCTCTTTTGGGGGGAAATATCAAACGTCGGTAAGCAAGTCCTGTGATATTTTGAAAGTTCAGATTTTATGAACAAAGGCATTGAAAGAACCTATACGATCTGGAGAAAATAAGCCCTTGGCAGCGTCGACTTCCGGTAGTAATTTTAGAGGTGCGGCAACGGATACCAGTTCCTGATGGTGACTTGATTAGCTTCCTGTAGTCGATGCACAGTCGAAACGTCCCTTTTTTCTTCTTTATTAACAGTGCAGATGCTCCCCATAGTGACGTACTCGGTCTGATAAACACCTTGTCCAATAGTTCTTGCAATTGGGTCTTGAGCTCCTTTAGTTTCGCATGGCCATTCGGTACGGCGCCATCGAGATTGGTGCTGTCCCCGGTTGGAGTTCTACAGAGAAGTCTATCTCTCTAGGAGGTGGTAAGCCAAGAAGTTTTCCAGGGAAAGCATTAGCGTACTCGCACTCGAGGTGTGGTATCCCACTTCTATTCTATCGGCTACTTCCAATTGGAGACTAGCTAGCCATCCAAATAGTTGATTCTGCCACCTCAATTTTTTCGTCGTCGAACTCGTCGTTTGTCTATCCCCCTTAAATTGGAACGAGTCCCGTCAAAGTATATGCTGTCACCACCTTCCAATGGTAGTCTCTGACCGCTCGATGTGCTGATAACCTATCCATTCCCAGGATTACGTCGAAATCTACCATGTTGGTCACTCTAAGGTCGCAGGTCTGGCGCAGGTTAGCTACCTCGAGTTCGCACCCTCTACACACTAGACTAACAACTATACTCCCCCCCAATGGTGATGTACTTTCACACTCGAACCTAGGGGTTCTGTTTCTGGTGCTAGCGCAGCTACGCAGGTAGTAGATGTGATGCTCCAAAGTCAAAGAAAGCTTGCACGCAGGTACTATATAATAGTAGTGTACCTTGGATCACAAATGGATCCTGCTCTTGTTCCTTGGTCTGCAGCGCGAAGATACGCCCTCCAATGCTTGGCTGGTTTCCCATGGGCTGCTTTCCTTTGTTTTGCCCATGTTGCTGCTGTGATGGGTCTCCAGGATTTTGCTTTCTAAAACTAGCCTGTTCTGGTTGTTGAGCTCTCTTGTTTCCAAAGCTCTCATCCCTCCTCCTTTGGGGCTGCGGGCAGTTGTGCCTAATGTGGCCCATAGCCTGACAATTGTAGCACCGAACTGTGGTTATGTCTTGACCTCCCCTCTGTGGTTTGCCATGTCCTAGTGTAGCAGTCTCCCACGGTGATTGCTTTGAGTCGGGTTAGAAGGTTTAGGGGGTAGGGTCCACGATTGTCATTGGGTGGTTGGGTTCGATTAGGTCCACCGGTGTTTCCAATCGCTTTCCGCCACCGGATTTTGAAGTCCAACTCCTAACCTTCTAGCCGAAGAGCACACTGTACCACTCCGGTATAGGTGGGAAAAGCTTGAGCCACCACAACTCTTCGAGCAGTCGTCAGCCCCCACTCGAACCTCATCGCCTTCTTGTCTTCGATGGAGATAGCGTTTGGAGCATAATAAGAGAATTCCTCAAATTTGGCTGCGTATTGGGTGATGATCAGCGTTCCTTGCTTAAGGTTTAGGAATTTTTGTTCCTTGGCTAAGCGAAGGGGCGTGGGAAGTACTTGTCGAGAAACAGAGTTTCGAACTCGGCAAAAGCCATGATGGCTATGGTATGGGTTGCTTCCATCAGGTCCCACCAAAAGCGGCTTCTCCCTTCAGTTGGTAAGTGGCTAAGGCTACACGATCTCTGTCCTGGGTAATCCCTAAGGTGTCAAGGATCACCTTGATTTCCTTCAGCCATGTCTCCGCCACAGTGGGGTTAGTGTCTCCGTGGAAGGTCGGGGATCGGCGTTTGCAGAATTCATTCATCGCTCGAGTTCGAGTCATTGGTTCGCCATCGCGGTTTTGGTTTCGGCGGTTGGCATTCAAAGCGGCTACAAATGCTTGCATAATTTGAGTCAGGTTGGGGTTTTCGTTAGAGGATTCTCCATTTTCGTATCCTAATCCCTGACGCGTATTCACCATCTATGAGTGGAAATTGAAAGGGGAGGTTTAATCTACTAAAACAATTTTCCTTTGCAAATGGTGTTTCCTATCTAAAGTCAAAAGCAGTTTTATCACATAGTATGCAACAATACCCTTTTTTAAAGCAAGCTTTTCATAGATAAAAGAGAGATACAATCATAAGCATAGAATTCTACTACAATGGCAAATAGCGACCTAAGATTCCTCCTAGTACAAGTTGAAACGGTCCTACATACTTTAACTAAGAGGTTCCTTTTTGCCCTAGTGCCACAAGTACAACTACGGTTATCAGGATCTTATTCTAATGCTACTACTACTCTACAAGCAGGGTATAACCGTTTATGAATAAAGAGACAGGCACGAGGGTGAGCGCACACATGCAATAGTGACCAAATACTAAAGGTATCATATAAGGACAAGTATTAATTGAAATGAGACTTTTATTAACAAGCACATGAAGAGTACAACTTAGGGAATTCTTAAATAGACAACGGTGATCCTAATTTTCCAACTTCCTACATCCCAGAGGATTACATTGGTTACTAGACTTATCAAAGATACGCCTAATTGGCATCCTCAGTTTCTAGGGTCTTGTCCTCCTCAAGAGTTGCCTCGTTGGCATCCTCTTTGTCACCTATTTCTTCCAACTCATCCTCAACCTCAAAGTTTTCCATCGGGGGCAGGGCGCCGAAGAATCCATAGAAGGCATTTAGGATTGGAAACATTTCAAACAACCAAGGGACTTCTTCAACAGGAATTGGAGAATTCTGCTGTACTCTTTTGAAATCTCGGATTTCTGTGAGTACAGTGGTGATGTACTCGGGATTCTCCACCAGTTGAGTCGTCATAGTTTCTATGGTGTTTCTGAGTTGGTGAGCTCCAACTAACAGGTTGACTATGTGGTTCATCTACAAGGGAAAGAGTTTTAAACCTCAATTAGTAACATTTTAAGACAGAGTTTTATTAACACTAAGGAAACTTTCGAGTTTCTAAGTTCCACATTCGATTCTTGATTTAAGTCATCATCCAATTGTTCGGGAATTCCTAGCTCAGTGGTATTGCCAATTTCCCCACCTTGCTTCAATCCGAAGATTGTTTTGTCAGGATTCCACCCAATTTGGGACGGTAAACTTAAACTCAATTTACGTTTGTGCAGCAGTCAAACTTATCTTATGGTCTACCCATTCTACCCATGGCCGAGGGTTGAACCTATAGCTCTGATACCAAGTTATAACGCCCCGAATTTTGGGAACGTTAAATAGACAATTTTATTGAAAATCTAAAATAGTCTAGATCATTATTACGTCATAACTCCCACGAGAGTTCATTATTTACACAAGAAGGGAAACTAAGGTTCCTATCTACAGCTCCGCCTGTTCCTCCATCCTGGCCAGCTCCTCGGCTCTAAAGGCCTCCAAGGTGTACTGTTCATCTTGATCATCTACAAAGTCTAACACATAATACCAGCGTCGCCACCAGTATAATATGTCAGGGTCACCAAAGGTAACACCATGACCTACAAGAGCTCAGCAGAATAAACCTATACCCACTTACCCTTAACTTACAAGTAGCAAGTCCCATAGCACATACATATTTAAATAACAATGACACATCCACATTCCTTAATCTAATGTTGGTGTCTGTGATATCTGAGTTTCTCCTACGCGACTCATTGTAGATTGTGTCTCATTTTTCCACCTTTCATTTACCAAATCATCATTTCGAAAATCGTTTTTAACACACCCATTCTCGGTTCCGCTGTTCCGGTCTCCCGAGTATCCTCATAATGGTTCCGTTGCACCGGGTTCCCATTGACACACAATTTGCATTGGCTCCTCTCCGCGGATAACCAAGCCATACCTCACCATGGTTCCGCCGCTCCGGGTTCCCTTGGGAACGCACACAACCTCACAATGGTTCCCCTAATCCGAATTCCCATTGGAACACACATAAACTCACAATGGTTCCGCTATTCCCGATTCCCATTGGAACACACACACATTCCCACAATAGGCAAGTCCAGCCACATTGCGATTTCAAAACACACCTTATCATTAACACACCCTAGGTGTCATGTTTCTATCTTCCTTGATTTTTGTGTCTCGTCACATGCATAGACTCCGCGGTAGGACTTTTCATGTACACATAAATAATTCATTATAATCTTGAAACTAAACTAGCAAGATCATCCAACTCTATATTACTTATCATGCCCAAATCACCACTTAGAGCATAACGCCACATGTACGGACGCCTTTGGAGTAGAAACCCTTATGCTTTCTCACAGAACCACAAGTAATTCAAGCAAACATGCATTCATGCTCATAACCATCTTAAATATCAAAATACGAATACTTTCAATCAAGTTCTATATCTCGAAATTCGTTCTTCTTCCTTTTTGGAAAGTTCAAAACGACAACATATGTTTATTGAAGTAGAAGTCATTTATTTAACATGCTCGTATATTCTTTACCAAATAAGTATACTAGCTATCTTTCTTCATGCTTTTCGAACAATACGCATTTCTATTTATACTTAGGGTAGGGATAAGAATATTCTACGTGTATTTCAATCAACACATATAGCTTTCTATATTTAGAGAAAGTAGGTACGGGAATATCTACCGTTCTTCTTGGCAATAGTGACGACTAAGGAGGAAAGAAGGTACGTTGGACGGAGTGACTTCCTACGATAGGCTTCTGGTAGCTTCGAAAGAGAAAGGTTTCTCTCGAAACTAGGTCTTGACTAATACTACTAAAAATTTTGGATCGAGAGGGTGGTTGAGTGGCGGTCTTGGATAAGTTTCTTGAAGAACTAAGGAAGAACTCAAGAACAAGAAGAACAAAGCACAAAGACAAGAATTCTAGAGAGAGAAGTTGGAAGGCTTGAAGGTGTGAGTTGAATGGTGAGAATGGGGTCCAATTTATAGCAAAAATCTTAGCTCTCTCTCCATCTCCTTGGCCAGCCCATCTCTCTCTCTCTCTCTTTATCCAATAGATTTTGCTCCATTGAGTTGTCATTTCATGCTTTGAAAGCATATCAAGACTTTCCTCCCTTGTACTTCCATTCTAGGACAAACTTTAGATTATAGAAAGGGGTTTTTGGTCTAGTCTTGTACTAGAAGATCTTGCTTGCATGAGAGGGCAATAGAAAGTCTAGATTTGGTTGTTATGTTGTACTTAGATTGTGTGTGAGGTTGGCTAAAAGAGATGATTTGTTTGAGTGAGCAGACACATGCACACACATCACTCTCTCTCTCTCCCTCTCTTGGCCTCTCCCTTTCTCTCCCTCTCGGCCTCTCTCTCCTATCTTCCTCTCTCTCCTCTCTCTCCCTCTCTCTCTCCCTCCCTCAAATACTAAGTATATATGTATGTCCATGTATACATATATAAGTACACTTTAGGTACTATGTGATCTAGTCAAAGAGAGAGTAAGGCTTTCAAGTGTCACTAAGAAAGATATGGTCAAGATTTTTCTAGCATATAATAAGTTAGGAAGTACACATACCCATTTATAAACATATAAGTGTACTAAATACACATACTTATATATAATCATATAAGGGCACCAAGTACATATATCTATATATCATATAAGGGTACTAAATACATATATCTATATAAAAACATACATATGTACTTGGAAAATCTAGTAAAATACTTTACAAGGTACATATATCTTTTAATAAATATATAGGTGTACCTAGAAAATCTAGGAAAATAACTTGATAAGGTACCTATATCTATATATAATCATATATGTGTACCTAGAAATCTTAGGACAATATCTTAGGTGGTCAAGGCAAGTCTAGGTTTTCTATTATCCAAGGGATAAAAGTTTCCCCAAACATTTATTATCCAATGGTGAGAGATAAAGGTGACAAGTATGGCCTAGGACTCCTTAGAAATATAATAATAAGCTATATGGTACATATACCTATATATAAACATATAGGTGTACTTAGCAAATCTAGGAAAAAATAACTTTATATATAAAGTATATGTACTTATATATAAAGTTATTTATGTACCTAGGGAATCTAGTAAAATACTTTATAAGGTACATATACCTATATATAAGTATATAAGTGTACTTAGAAAGTCTAGAAAAGTAACTTTGGTCGATCTTGGTTTAGGGCTACAAGTCTATAGCAAATCTAGGTTTTTCTATTACTCAAAGGATAATATTTTCCCTACTAACTATTGTTCAATGGGTAAAGAAGAAATGGATTTGGCTTGACTTGTCTAGTCAAGTTTGGATACTCATTGGATAAAGGCCAATCTTACTTCTATTACTCAAAGGATAACCATTTCCCTACGAACTATTACCCAATAGGTAAAGAGGTGATGAGAAGATATACTTGAATAAGATCTTGAAATGACTAGACATGGAAGTGAAATGATTTTCTAGTTTAGGGTTGGAAAGGTCCATAAGGTTCAAAATAGTTGGAAAGGTTCATCTAGGGTTAGGAGAATGCAACTATGTTGAAATGGTAGTTAGGTTTCTCTAACTAATTGGTTGGAAGCTAACTATACTTGCATGTAGGATTTCTAGCCAAAAAATATAATTTTAAGACTTATTTCAATTACTAGGAAGATATACTAGTGCTTTTATAAGCACAATTGTCTTTAGAAAATGACTAGATTGTCCAATGCTAAAAGATTCAATTTAAAAAGTTTCAAATCTAATTATGATGGATTGTTAAGGACTAAAAAGAAATTTTAAAAGCAAATCCAAGTAATTAAAATAAAATTCAAATATTTAACGAAATTTTTATTTACCAAAAATTACGGTCGTTACAAGCATTAATTCATAAATTCATTTTCTTGGCTAGAAATCCTACCTTTCCTAGGATAATTTGATTTCAACCAATTAGTTAGCCAAACCAATTGGATCCTAAATCTAGTTAAACCTCCCTAACCATTTTTGAACCTTCCAAATTTTTTTTAAACTGTAGTTTTCCTAGAAAGTCTACCTCACTCATTAAAAGATTATTTCACACATTTTGGAAACCTTTAATCATATTTTTCATTGAATGGTCTCTTCTATGTAAGCCATCATCACTTCATTTCTCCTTTCTACAAGTAACCTTGGCATGCATGTATGTATGTATGTGTATATATATATATATATATACACACACACACACACAAGGCAGTTCTGGGGATAACTAATTAGACACCTAAAAAATACCTCATAGTTTCCGATCAAATTTTGTTGATCCGAGCCGCTCAATGTGATCAGAACGTGATTTTAAGGGTACTTGCAAGAAATTATCAAAAAATAAAAAGACCGAAAAAAGGCTTGATCTGAGCAGTTTTTAACTTAGATTTAATGAACGGTTCAATTAAAAACTGCTCAAAATATGCACTTTTTGGTCATATGTTTTGCTAATTTCATGCGGGTACACTTAAAATCATATTCTGCACACATTGAACGGTTCGGATCATAAAAATTTGATCGGAAACTATGAGATTGAGATTTGGGATGTTTTTTTAGGTGTCCCTTGAACCATTCCGATATATATATAGTTAGGATCCTATGAGGGATCCCTTACGGCCTTACCATAAGGGACTCCCCTTTACTGATTGAATTGCGACGATTCGAGCCGCTCAAAGTGTTCAGAACGTGACTTTAGGGGTACCCGCAAGAAATTACCCAAAAAAATGACTGGGAATGGCTTGATCCGAACAGTTTTTCATAAAAACACTACAGATGCATATATATATATATATATATATATATATTACCCTAAAATTTCCTAGAAAGGCAACTTTGAAGCCTTATTTTATTTTATTTTATTTTACTTTACATTGACAAGTCATTTTCAAAAGCCAAAGCCAACCCTTTAATCATTTAACTTTCTATTGACTTGCCATTTTCCCCACTCATGTCAATCAAGCCCATTGTTACACTTTCTTAGTCAAACAAATCACTTTCCTAGAAAGTGCATTATTATTTCTCTCCATTAAAAGGTCACTTTTAAGGAGATATTTCTTCCAAACCATCATTACCCTTAAACCTTCTTTTTAAGTTAACTTTTATACATATGTACACATACATATTGTAATATTCCATAATTTTTAATAAAACAAAAATTCCGTAATATTAGTTTTTATTTAAAATTCTTGTTTTGATTAATTAAATTTCGATTAATTAGTTAAAGGCCATTTAAAAATCAAATCGAGTTTTCAAAAAATTCACAAAAATATTTTCTATGATAATCAAGATTACTTTTTCACTAAGAAAGACCGTTGTTAGCGTTGAAATGATTTTGTGATGTTACGATTAAATTCTTAGAAATTTCAGATTTCGAAAACCAAACAATCGATCATCGCGAGGCTTGTTTCTGCATATATCCGTACCAATTCCTACACTCGTCCACATTAGATTATTTTCCCTCAAAATCTTTCACTAGATTTTCTCTCTCTCATCTCTCTGCCGTATCTCTCTCTCTCTCTCTCTCTCTCTCTCCCCCGTAGCCTCTCTCTCCCTCTCCGGCAAAAACCAACTGTACGCAGTTGGGAATAGCTGTTGCCAGCCATGTTGCAGCTCCTCCCTCACCTCCATAGCCGGTCGCCATCTCCCTCCTTTCCTCTCCAAAACTCTATAAATACCACCCTTCTCCTCTCCAATCCGAACCAAAACTCCACACACCTCTCCCAACCTCTGTCCATTCAAAAACCAGTAGAGAAATATGTCAGGAGACTGAACTCCGGCCGTGGCCGTTTAGAGAGAGAAACCTAGAGAGAGAAAAGTGGATTTTCACCTTGCACCACCCCGAGACCCAAATTAACCTTCCCAAACTTCCATATCCATCTCTAGCAACTTAGAACCCTCCTCCAATACCCCAGAACCGAGCCCAACAGCTGCCTTCCGGTCATCCTCTCCGTCGAACCGAAAAACTTAAAAACTCGTTTAAAGCTTGTTTTGATCAAAACAAAACGTATGTACCTCTTCTCCTACTCTCCCTAAGTATAATAGAGTAGTTTTGACGTGTTATTAGGGCTTGAAATGATCCCAAATGAAAAATACAGCTTACTATCCATTTTCTACCAAATTCGCCAATTTGATATTATTTATGGGCCCGACTATCTATTTGATATTATTCGTGTAGAAGATGACCCTTATGATATTTATTTTACAACCGTTTTGTTATTATTATTATTATGAAAAACTACTGACTTGATATTATTTTTGACTAAGTAATATCATTTTAGTATTAAACGAATTAGTTATATCAGTTTAATTTATCCGGTTGATTAAATGGATTATTGGCAATATTTTTTTTATAAAAGGTTTAGTATCGTGCTCAAATTTCTCTTATCCCTTAATAATTACCCATATAATATATTGAGATCGAGTAATAAAAGAAAAGTTTTTCTTCAAATTAATAATATTTTTATTTAGTAATTTTATTACTATTTAAATTACGATAGGTGAAAAGAGTAGATTAACAAACAATAAGATTTTCAAAAGTAAGAAAAAGAAAGACTTAATACAATGGTTTGTTGCAAAAAAAAAAAAAAAGAAGATATTTCTTAACTAAGATATAAATATCATTATGAAAAGAATAGTACTTAAAGTAAATATTTGTTAAAATAATAATAATATTGTTAATAACAACAATCCTTGTGATAAATTTTGAAGAAGAAAATTTGTTTTTAACTATTTAATAAAAAATAGACTATTTTATAAAATCATAAAAATTACTAATTTGCCATTGTAATTAGTAAATTAGTTATAACACCAATAAATAAAGTATTAAAAGACTATAACAAAAGATGTTTTAATAAATTAAAGGTAATAAAATTGTGGAAATGAATTTTATGAATTTCTATAAATTGTTATTACCTTATTGTTGCTTCGTGAACGTAGAAATTGGACAATAGGTAACCCGGGCGGTATTCGTACGTTGGAATAAATTAATTAGACGTTAAATCTCTAGGGAAAGTGAAATAGTCACAGTTGTGACGTTATGGTCAGGAGATAACCAAAGTGGCCGAGGACCGTGGGTATCCTAAAAGAATGGTCGTCGGTATCGACACTTGTGGTTAAAGACCAGTGGATTATCATCTTGCAAACCCTGAATATGGCACTGTTGAATTTATCTCCCGAATTTCCGGGGGTGGATTTATTGGATGAAGCCGGAGTATGGGTATCATTTCTCGCGGTTGGTTGGCTATCATTCGCTTCTTGTGATGGTACAACCGAGTTTGACCTGAGGCTGGGCAAGCAAGGAGAGGGTAAATCGACAGAGTCGCCATAGTTCAGAGGTTGTTCGGGAGGATTATTTCTCGTGGTAGAGAAATCAAGAAATCACTTAAAGACAAGATAATTCATAATATGCTCCTCATTGCTATAACTTTATTCTTTATGCTCATTATTATATTATTGTGTGTAACTTATGGGTTGTGGAGTTAGTGGTATCTACTGGGTGATTTATCACTCACGGATACGTTCGTATCCTGATAAATCGGTTGCTTCGGCGATCAATTTGCCAGAAACTGCAGGTAATGGCGACATAGAAGCACAGGATCCTAGGGTGGAGCAATGTATCACCGGTGAGATTCCAGGGATGGAGACTGAGCAAGAGTTCGCTTGGGATCCGTATCAGAACTAGAGTCGCTCTGAGTCATTGCTCTGTGACGTCATGTCACCCAAGGGCCTCCGTACATGTGAGGTAGAGCATATTAATTTTGACCTGCTGTTATGTCAAGTTTTAACTTGAGCTGTAATTAGGATACTGTTCTGTGGGTTGTAATAAAAAAATAGATATTATTTATGCTAAGTATAATATATTAATGCTTCCGAGATTTCTTGGAAAATCGGGGCGTTGTGCGTTACACATATACATAGAACAAGAGAAAGAGAGAGAGGCCGAGAGAGAGAGGGAGAGAAAAAGAGAGAAATGCTGTGAGAGAGAGAGAGAGAGAGAAAGAGAGATAGGTGTGTGTGTGTGTTTGCAAATCCTTGTGTGATGATAGCCTAGAAGCCTTCCAACTTTTATCTTACTTGACCAATTAAGCTAACCTAAGCCTTCAAGCAACCTTAGCCATGATTTCCTAGCCTTCATGTTTAAAGTTAATAAGTAGCATAGCCATCATTTTTACTTTGTGTGCAAGACTAACCAATTAGTGTAATAAGAACCTAGAAAGTAACTTAAACGCTAACTTAGAATGCCATGATTCTTACCTTGTGTGCAAGACTTGCCAAAGTAGGTCTTAATTACCTAAGTTTTAGCCTTAAACCCTACATGAATGCCTAAGGTTGACCTAGAAAGCCAAAGACAAGGCTATGCCATGATAAAAGGTGAGATCAGACAACACATGAAGCAAACAAATCAAGAGAAAGAGAGAGAGAGATTCGGCATAGAGAGAGAGAGGAGCTTCATTTTTCCCTATAAATAGGACCCTTGTCCAAGCTTCCAACTCACACCTTCAATCTACCAACTTCTCTCTCTAGAAACCTTGTGCTTGTTCTTTGTTCTTACTGTGTTCATGGTGTTCTTGAGTTCTTCAAGAAACTCAACCCAAGGTTGCCACTAAACCGCCACCCGACCACCTTCTCGATCCAAAACGTTTAGTAGTTTAGTCAAGATTTAGTTTCGAGAGAAAAAGAAAGTCTTTCCTTTCTCTTTCGAAGCTACCGTAAGCTTATCGTAAGGAGTCACTTCGTTCGATAGCCGCATTCACCTTCCGCAAGCGAACGTATTTTCTTTCCCGTAGCCATACCATCCGCCAAGAAGGACGGTAGAATATTTCTACTCACTTTCTCTAGTAAAAATTTAGTTAAACTTTTTTTTTGTGTGTGTTTAAAAATGCATGTTAAGTTAAAGTACTAAAAAAAAAATAGCTAGCAAACTTGTTTTACTAAAATTTTGAAATGAAATATGATCATATTGAATATCTCGACTTTTATTCCAAAAAATATATGTTGTTTTGAACTCCCTAAAAAGGAAGAAAGAATGGATTTTTGAAATGTGAGAAATAATAGTTTGATTGGTAGCACGGTCACTAGATTTCACTTGAAAAGAGGTTATGAGCATGTATACATGTTTTTAGTTCTTAATTTACTTGTCTTAATGTTGAGTTCTGTGCATAGCTTGTTGAATTTATAGACTAGTCGATGGATTAAGCATGAAAAATACCATAGAGTTGGATGATCTTGTTATTTTAATTATTCTAGTTTAGTTTCAAGATTATGATCAATGATGCATGTTTATGAGACACCGTATATAGTGTTCTTATGTGGAAAGTTCGACTCCGGAGTCCTTGTATGAAAACGAGACACAAAAATCGAGAAAGTCTAGAAACATGACACATAGGGTGTTGATAATGAAAATACGTGTTTTAAAAAGGAAATGTTTTTTAAACCACATTGTGGCCGGACTTAATAGCCCATTGTGTGTGTGTGTGTGTGTGTGCACTAATGCGAACCTCGGATGGTGGAACCATTGTGAGGATACTCGGGAGTCCGGAACGGCGGAACCGAGGTTGGGTGCATGGCTTGGTTATTCGCGGAGAGAAGCCAATGCAAATTGTGTGCCAATGGAAATCCGGGACGGTAGAACCATTGTGAGGATACTCGGGAGCCCGAAACGGCGAAACCGAGGTTGGGTGTGTAAAAACGATTTAGGAAATGTTGATTTGGAAAAAAAATGGAAAGTGGAATCGACATCAAAAAATGGACACACGATCTACAAAAATGTTGCGTTGGAGAAACTCTTATTACACAGACACTGACGCTAGTTGAATAGTGAATGTGCATGTGTTATTGTTAATCTCTGAATTGGAAGTTGTTGAATGCACATGTGTTATTGACATGTTAATTACCTGATATAGTATGTTGCTACTATGTCCTATTATTAGAAATTATGGATTAGCGGGTATGAGATTATTCTTCTGAGCTTTTGTAGCTCACGGAGTTACTATTGTAACCTTAACATATTATTCTGGGGGCGACGCCGGTATAATGTGTCAGACTTTGTAGATGAGTAGGATGAGCTCTACACCTTGGAGGCTTTCGGAGCCAAGGAGTTGGTTAGGATGGAGGAGCAGACGGAGCAGTAGATAGGAATCCTAGTTTCCCTCCTTTTGTTGAATAAATGTACTCTTGTGAGAATTATGCTATAATAATGAGCCAGAGTCTATTTAGGTTTTCAATAAAAAGGTTTATTTCACATTCCCAAAATTCGGGGCGTTATAATACTCCCACTCATTCTTGAACAGTTCAAGGGCATTTTTCCCCGTGTTTTTACTTTATGGTGACATTTCATTCTTGGACCTTTAGAATTGGACAATTGTACACAGGAAAAGTCTTCAATACACAATCTTTTATGGTGTGTATCATATGTACCTATTGTGTCATTCATATGTGTCACCTCATAAAAAATTACCTGCAGAACCTATCATTCATGACATTTTAGTTTGTATCGTAACTTTTATACTTAATATTCGTAACTTTTCATCAATAGAATTTAAAGGAGAATTTTTTAGAGGTCCACTATAGTTCTTTCCTAACCCCTCTAGTCCACCTCTTAAATTCCTAACCCCTCTAGTCTACTAGCCTAATAAAACAATTCCTATGACAAAAATACACATCCTATATAACCACTGATAAAAAGAGAAACCTTAGCCATTTCTAGTTCTGGAGCACCTCTCTCTCTATCTGATTACTCATTGCCGTCGTGAATGGCCGGTGCGCTCCTCCTCCTCCTCGCCTGCTCGCCGTCGAGGCACTCCTCCTCCTTCTCGGCGTTGCCCTTCATCGCCGTCCATCACTGCTACCACTATCAATGCTACCACCATGGCCACTACCACCATGGTCGAGTTCCCGCCCTCCATCGCCGCTACCACTTCCGTTGACACCATCATCATCTCCCTCACCATCGCCGACAACCTTTCTTGCCACCATATGGACAGTCCGTTGCAACGGAGGCACATGGGGTCCCAGTCGAGGCGTTGCCGTGCTTTTACTTTGAGATTTTTCCCAAATTTTGTATTGGCAGTATTCGATGATATTTGTGTGTTTGAGTGACATATATGATTATATATGCGCAGTTGTTTAAAAGTTGTTTTAGTTTGGGTTTTTAGTGTAACGACCCAAATTTTGAGCCTTTTTTTTCCGATTAAACTAATAAAATATAAATATGAAATATTAGTATTATATATAATTTTAGTATATATAAAAATATAACACTTATATATACATATGTACAAATACATACACACACACCCATATCCACCACCACCACCACTGTCCCTCACCTTTCCCTTTCTCTGCCAACTCTCTCTCTCTCTCCAAGAAAACTTGGACCCTAAACTTTCCAAAGATGCCCCTATTGTTGACTTTGCAAACCACCCACCTCACCACATGCCACCCTACTCCCTCTCTCTTTCCTAGCTGTCTCTTTCTCTCTCACTCGAATTCTCTCTCTCTCCTCTAAACTTGGCCACCACTCCTCTTCTTCCTTTATAAATACACCTCCCCACATCCCCTCCAAACACATCTAACATTACCACCGCTGGAAAAATCAGTGGAGAAGAGGGAAAGAGAGAAAAGCTCAAACTCCGTCAATGGTGGTCTAGAGAGAGAAAGGAAGTGGGTTTGTGCCGTAACGACGTGCTACATTCCAATTCAAGGTTCCAAAGTTCAATACCATCCCTGAGCATCCCAAACCCAACAACAATTTGCAAGGAAGCAGCAGCCCCAACGACCCCCGTTCCAGTCGTCTTCCCCGTTTTACTGAAAATGCTTCATTTGCGTTTTAAGCTCGTTCAACCAAAAACAAGGTAGGTAAACCCTTAAACTACCATCTCCTATGTATATTTAAGTGTTTTGGACCCTACCCTTAGTCCCTAGAAGGCCCCATGCATCAAAACAAGAAGATAGAAAGATCTGCTGCAAACTAGAACACAGGTTGCAACCGCAACACCGTACCTTGCGGCCGCCAACTTTGACGTTTATGAGCATGTGACATCAACACTGAACCTTGCAGCATCAACCTTGAACCTTGCGGCCTTAAACTTAAACCCTGCGTTCCTATATTTGGACCTTTGAACATGTTTTGGAGACCCCGGAGTATAGCTTTGTAAACCGTTTTGACCCCTGGTCACTACTTTATTAATATTTGATGGTTTGTTATGCACCCCTAGCATTGTACATGTTGATTTAAATACCGAACATGCATTCTTAACATGTTACTTGATAATCTAAATGTCAAAACGTGCTTTCGTACCACATTATATATGAAATGATTTGATGCCTGAACACTATTGTATGGTTTATTTATTATTTTTCTTACCATCGTATCAATCTTAAAGTTTCAAACATGCTATGCTAGATAGATTGGACTTAGGTTCACGTGGTGTTTTACGATAAGAGAACTGATAGACGTTATTGAGTTAATGGAATCAAATGATGTATGGTGAGTTACTTGCGAGGTCCAAAGATGGGAAATGTTATGACCCTAATGTATAATGCACCATGGGAAGTTTTCCTCCTTTGTTTAGGAAGGGAATGGGTCCCATCAGACGGTTATAGTTAGGGGAGGTGATGCTAATGTATAATGCGCTATGGAAAGTTTTTCTCCTTTGTTTATGAAGAAAATGGGTCCCATGTGACGGTTATAGTTAGTGAGCGCGATGCTAATCTATGATGCGTTATGGGAAGTTTCTATCCTGCGTTTTGGAAGGGAATGGGTCCCATGAGACGATTATAGTTAGTGGAGTTTAGTGGATGTTTGACCCTAACAGACAGTTACGTCATGGGTAACTTACCCCTTGTTATGGTTTAGGTGGAATGTATTCACCTATGACCCCGAGTGCAGGATAAGCAAGAGGTGGGTTGTTCCATGAAACGGGTGGAGTTAGTGGTACGAGAGGAACGATCTTGTGAAGAAGATCTTTGATTTCATTTATGTAAATGGATAGTGAGAGAAGGATGACATGTTATGTTTGCTGTACCTTTTGTTGATATCAATTATTATATGATTTGTCTGCTTAGCTGTAAAGTAAAGGGTTAGTAGTGTAAGGGTTCTATCTACTAAGTGTCGACTCACGGCATTTTAAACGCTAGGTACCGAAAAAGGACAATACTATCAACCCGAAGAGCAATACCCAACTGAAGACCTCCCGATCCAGGAAGGGGAGTTTGTTGAACCATGGAGGAATTATTAGTAGAACCTCTAAATAATTCCAGTATTGTAATTTCAAATTCCAAAAGTGTTAGTACAATTTTAAGACTCAATTTGTATTTGAGAATCTGTAAGACCAAAATATGTCAATTTCAATTTTAATATTAAAGACTTTCGCTGTTTAACTCTGTTGTTTATTAAATCCAATTTTAAAAATATTAAATCATTTTAAAAGATTTAATTAACGTGTCCGGAAAATCAGGGCGTTACATTGAGTGACATATATGGTAATATGTGAGCATCCGTGATTTGTAAATCCAAAAGAAAAGAACACATAACGTTTAAGATTTTTGTTGTTTAACATATATGCTTATCTATCTATGTTTATGGTAATCTGGCATCCTTTTTTTTCCATTAAGCTCACATCTAATGCTACATGTGTATGTTATCTGGCATCCTTTCAACATATAACCACATATGTACATATATGGTTATATTTGGTTAACTGACATCCTTTTTATTCTATTAAGCTCCCATAAAATGCTATATGTGTAAATTTGGACCCATGATACCATCATTTCTAACATATATGGTTATATGTCCAGGTCTGTTCTCTGTATATGAGACATATATGGTTATATATCCAAATCTGAACCTTGTGTTGATTGATGGGTTTGGCCCTTGTTCGTAAGGTTATCATACCATCATTTCGAATCGATTAGATCTTTTTAGAGCACAAAGAAGATGTGAAATATCATAGTATATGGTTATCAATTAGATCTTTTACCGTATGGTATCGTATGAGTGTTTTGGTACTGTGGGCAGCATGCCCTGGAATTTCCGGATTCCAAAGCGAGCCTTCGGGAATTTCGTTCCCCGAAGCAAAGGGCCCATAATCGAGGGAGCGCGAGCGGAGAAGCAGAGCGCTCGTAAAAATACAGAGTCGCCACCTGGGTTTGAAGGTCTGACACCCAAGGAACCGTATTTCGAAGCACCTGCCGCGCTATTTGATTTTGAAAAAGTGAAGGAACCAGTCCGTCATGACCATATCTGGGTTCGGGAGCCAGGTTACGAGAGGGGAAGGGTTTTAAGGCACCCCTCTCACCCAATCCGGAGATCGGTCTCTACTTAGGCATTTTGAAAATGATTGTGATTCGTCTTCTTCTTAATCAATTTTTAGCCAATTAGGGCGGGGGAACAGATAATCGGGGATTAAAACTGTAACAATTTGCAGGATGTGATAAACAGCATGTTTGCTCTATTGAAACAGTTAGTATAGGATGAAAACAGACTGCTGTGGGAATTAAACAGATCGAAAGCCCTGTCTCGGAGTGTTGCACGAGAATGAAATCGATGCACCGAACAAGTCATCGCATGTCGACCAATTGCGCACGCGACACTACGGGACTAGCGCCGACAAGAAGCCTAAGCCCACACTCTCTTATTCTCAACCCTTCGGGCTCTGGAAGGACCGTGCACACCAGGACAAACTAAGCGATTATATGAACTGTAAGTAGCGATTATAAGCGGTTTAAAGGCTGAAAAGCCCTATAAATTGACAAAACACCCCATAAGCAGTGTGGGGACAAAATAATAGCCTAAAACCAAGTTAGACATGCAAGGCCCGACCATCGGTGGGACCATCGCGCGATGGTTCCAAACCGTCGCGCGATCACCCCGGCGCGCGATGGTTGCGCTCTGGGCTGGTCAACACTCCATTTGACCATCGCGCGAGGGTTTAGGAGCATCGCGCGAGGGTTTGTGCCAGACCTCCAGTGTGTGATTTTGTTCAAATTGGGTTCTGGGATGGGTCCAGAATGATCCCAGGGGTGCTCCAACAGAACATAACTAAATATTGAAGTGCAAAGCTAGCATTTTTAAGCTAAAGAAAGCTATAAATTGGTTTTTTGCATGCTTAACAGTGAGATATATGAAAGTAAAGCATAAAACAGTAGGACACCATTCCCCACGCAGTCCATCGCGCGCTGGCACAAAGTGTCGCGCGCGTATCTGGGACCATCGCGCGATGGTTCCTACCATGACGGTTTTTGAAACCTTGCCAGCTTTAGGGCCAGGACTGGTATTGATTACCAGCCTTGACCCTGCCAGCCCCCCTCAGGGATCAGAATAGAGAGCAACCAAGGTAAGCTATACCTTTGGCTTGAGTTTGAAAGAGTGCTTGAACTTTGAGTTTTGAGATTGAGGTTGGTTGAGGATTGAAGAGCAAGGTGGTAGTGCTTGATTGAGGTATGAATGGATGAAGAACAAGTATGTTAGGATGTAGCCCTTTTGTATTTGATTTTGTAACCTTTTTTTGTAACCAAAAATTGTAACTCTTTGAAAGAGAACAAATGGGGGTATTTATAGGGCAAGAGGGGGTTCTGGTTGATGACAGGAGAAGAACACAGCCAGCCACGAGGCCTGGCTGAGACTGCCTTGGTGGCCAAGTTTCTGCCTCTGGAAAAGTAGGTGGGTCCAAACTGTCGCGCGAGGGTGCGCCCTGGCGCGCGATGGTTCTAGTCTGTCGCGCGACGGGGCGCCCGGGCGCGAGACAGTTGCGCCCTGGCGCACGCCAGCAGGGTTTTTGGCTTTTGGAGGGTGGCTTAGGCTAGGTTAGTTCCAAGGGTTTTTCAAACACTCAAAGCTCAAACACTCGACATTCCCGAGGTGTTCTTGATGCGTTTCATCATCGGGGAATCAGAAACTGTAAATAAGCTAATCTGGAAGTTCAGATCTGGGTGTCTACAGTAGCCCCTCTTTGACGGCACTTGGAGCACCATTGACTTGGTACAAGTAACGTCAAAGAATTCTAGACACCCCTCAAGGCAATCCAGAGCGGAACATGGTAAAGTAGACAAGCATACTTACGTAACCTGACGGTTTGAATGGACGACAGACCGTCGCTAGGGATGGAAGTAGAAGTGGGCGTGTGCCCACAGTGGCGACTCTGCTGGGGAATAATCAGCTGCGAACAAATCATTGCCGCATGGGATCAAACCTTCTTTAGCACAAAGAAACTCCAACAATCACAGGTAGGTCGCGCCAGGGAGGTTAAATTCCATCTGTGGGGAATCAGAGCCTATCTCCTTATCAAAGACCATCCGAGACAAAGCAATAAGCCTGCTGCTGGAAGATGCACTTGTGGTAGACTGAAGGTGATTGTCGTTCGGGATAGGCCAAGACGGACTCTCCTAGGGAACAATCGATTGCGGATGAACGGACCAATGCACAATAACTGATCGCCGTTGTGGATTGAATGGAATAGTGACGATATGGCTGATCGTCGTTGATGGATGAAAATAGACGACATGGCTGATCGCCGTTGAAGGCTGATCATCGGTGATTGATTGAAAGAGACGACATGGTCGATCGTCGGCGATGACATGGTCGATCATCGTTGATTTTTTGAAAGAGACGACATGGTCGATCGTCGGCGATGACATGGCCGATCATCGTTGATTCTTTTAAAGAGACGACATGGTCGATCGTCGGCGATGACATGGCTGATCATCGTTGATTCTTTGAAAGAGACGACATGGTCGATCGTCGGCGATGACATGGTCGATCATCGTTGATGCTTTGAAAGAGACGACATGGTTGATCGTCGGCGATGACATGGTCGATCATCGTTGATTCTTTGAAAGAGACGACATGGTCGATCGTCGGCGATGACATGGCTGATCATCGTTGATTCTTTGAAAGAGACGACATGGCTGATCGTCGGCGATGACATGGCTGATCATTGTTGATGCTTTGAAAGAGATGACATGGCTGATCGTCGGCGATGACATGGCTGATCATCGTTGATTCTTTGAAAGAGACGACATGGCTGATCGTTGGTGATGACATGGCTGATCATCGTTGATTCTTTGAAAGAGATGACATGGCTATTCGTCGGCGATGACATGGCTGATCATCGTTGATGCTTTGAAAGAGACGACATGGCTGATCGTCGGCGATGACATGGCTGATCATCGTTGATTCTTTGAAAGAGACGACATGGCTGATCGTCGGCGATGACATGGCTGATCATCGTTGATGCTTTGAAAGAGACGACATGGCTGATCGTCGGCGATGACATGGCTGATCATCGTTGATTCTTTGAAAGAGACGACATGGCTGATCGTCGGCGATGACATGGCTGATCATCGTTGATTCTTTGAAAGAGATGACATGACTGATCGTCGGCGATGACATGGCTGATCATCGTTGATGGATTAATCGCTGTTGAGGATTAATCGGATGATATAACTGACCGTCGTTGATGATAGAGCAGACGATATGGCTGATCGTCGTTTGGATTGATAGATAGGACTGGCGGATCAATCTTCAGAATGAACATGCCGTCATGGATCGGACAGGACCGGCTGTCGTTGATGGGAACGGGCGGATCATACTTCAGGATGAACGAGCCGTTGAGAATTTGGACAGGACCGGCTGTCATTGATTGAGATGGGCAGATCAATGTGCAGAATGATCAAGCCGTTGAAAATTGGACAGGACCGGCTGTCGTTGATTGAGATGGGCAGATCAGTGTGCAGAATGATCAAGCCGTTGAAAATTGGACAGGACCGGCTGTCGTTGTGTTGTCCAAGTAGCACAAGTAGTGGTTATCCTTGATAATAGCATGGATAGAGGCAAGGCGGACTGCAGCTGGGGAGAAATTGGTGATAATTGCTGATTGGGCGTCAGGGCCGAATTTACCTGCGCATGCTAGTACAGGTCGCAGGCTTGACAGTTGCCATGGAAAACGAGGTACGGAAAGCAGGGTGTGACACTTCTCTCATAGCTATGCTATCCCAAAGAAACAGCTTCGGCTGTAGTTTCCAAAAGTGAGTAGGCAACAGGCATGATCCCTAACATCCTGATTACTTGCTGCCTTCGATACTGGACAGGCGTGCCTTGACACTTGATAGAATTTTCCTGCTTTCAACATTTGATATACAATATGCAATGATGTGTAAACAAATGCACAATTTGAAAATGCAAATGCAAGCTAAGGGCGGCTCCTAAGAGGACAACGATACCTAAGGACTACCACTGAGTCTCATTCATCTTGTCTATTACTTCTGAGATGCACACCCAGATAGAGAGACACCGAGCAGGTTGGTGCCCCAGTTGATATTTAGCAATGAGATTGGGCCTGCATGCCCCCTTTCTTCGATGCTTGGGCAGATGAGCCCCAGAGATGCTCTGCTTGGCCTTGGGCTGACGAGCCCTTGCTATTCATGAGATTCCATGGCTTGTGGATTAGAGGAGTTAGGGGTAGCAATGTAAAAGTTGCATTTGCTAGCCGCTAATATCTAATTTGCATTGACAAGTGACCTGAATTGACACACAGACATGCGCACATGTACAGACTCGCCTAGCTCAAATGAAAAGGGAGAAAGAGTCCCAGGGTACAATGCAAACCCTTTGACACACAGAACACAATGAAATTTTGGGCATTAAGCAGCCAAAATTCACAACATTCCTTAGACAGGTGAAACTGACACTTACGAAAGTGCAAAAGGTACAAAGACCTGTACAAACAAAATCAAGAAAAGTATCTCGACATGACAGTTGATTGAAAAACTGGAAAAATATCGCAAAGATGGACATAAGACGCATATGATGACTCATATAGGCCCGGACTGAAACCGACACCCCCGTGCAGTCACATTAAGTCCATATGACTCGCATGGTATGACAAGACTTGGCAAAAGCCCCTGGAACGTCATTCGAGGGTAATAGCATGCTACCGCTGGAATTGAAAAAGCACGCACAGGACTGAGACCAACGCGAATCACTTTGAACAAATGCGCGTGACTATAAGCTATCCGCGAGGCTGCAGCTGCTCATACCAGACCTCGCTGAACTAAGAATAAACTGTGAGCCATTAGGCTTTTAGCATTTCGTTCTGTTTTTGATGCTTCAAATATTTTTAAGGCTTTATGCTCAGCCTGTAAATAGAAATAGCAGTTTCCAATAAAATTGAAAGACAAAGATTTTCCCCCTTCTGGTTCCTCCAATTCAGCTTGATCTTTGATCCTCTTCGACCTTTGATTTGTACCAAAACGTCAACCATGGATCCAATTGACAGATTTGTGACCGAGTCTCGAAGAGAGACTGCCTACGTATCTCAAGCTAGGGAATCAGGTCAAAACGTAGTTCAGGCTAAGGTTCACTCGTGTGTTTACCTCTCCTTTTGCGCTCTAACTTTTGCCTAGTACCGCCCATTCGGGTCTTCGGTCTAGCGAGCTTTCAAATATTGCCTATTTACTTTTGCCTAGACCCCCTTCATAGGTTTTCGGCCAGCAGTCTGCTCTAACTTTTGCTTGGAACTGCCCACCCTCGGGGTTTTCAGCCCAACGAGCTTCTCTCAGGGAAAAGTTGCTTTTGAATTGATCCAGGTTGACCAAGGTATTGAATTTGTTGCCGTCGAGGTCGACGATCTTTGACCACAGCCCCAAATAGAATGACTTTGATAATGCAAGGTCCAGCGCACTTCGGTTGGAAATGCCTCGCTCCGGGCCATGTTTATACTTTCTCATTTGTACTTGACGAAACGTCACTGGTGCTGTTTTTAAACATAATGAGAGGCCCAAAGCCTTCCGAGCTTCTACTTTCTGGCTTGGCACCCGGTAGCAGGGGATTTGATACTTTTTTATCTCAAGATCAACGCAAGGCATGACTTGATGAAACCATGCCAAGACGTCGATGAATTCTTCGAGCTTGTCTGACCGGGTGCAATGCTCCTTTGGGAATAGCTTTGAACCAATGGAACCATTGGGAGGTTATCCTTGCCTTTCAAGTTTATAGAAACTACTTTTTCTTTTAATAGGCTGAGCACGCCCTTTGTCTTCCCTTTCGGCGAGGGAACACATTTCCTTGGAAATGATCCCATCTAAATCTATCCCTTCGTCATCAGGGTCGACACAGTTTATATAAAAGCCAGCGAAGTACTTAGAAGCAAGATAAAGCATATCATAAAAACCCACGGGATTTGCCAAGTACAGCAGACTCAAGACTTGAAATGAAAGCTATGACGTGGAGGGCCAAGAAGCACGAACTCCGACTCAGAGCTAGACTTTAGACAAACGCAAAAGACTATGTCAGACTCAGACAAGAAGCCAATGCAAACTAGACGCAGTTTTGAAAATGCAACTGTTAAGAAGCTACCCATAGCTTCCACAAAAAGAGGTAGGATCCAGCAGGTGTCAGGCCCAAGCAACAGCACTTCGGCTTCCTCAGCTCCTTCGACCAAACCTACTCAATGCTCCTTTGATCAATGGACCTCAGCCAGTCGGTCTTCTCATTTGTAAGCACCTCATCACTGTCAAGACAGTCAGCAGTGAAAACCTCATTCGCACAAATAGCGGCCAGCAGGCTGTCCTCAGGCTCGGACGGGATGGATGTAGCCGGCTTGGAGTTCGGGTTGATTTGAGTAGAGTTGATAATTATCTTATCAACCAGAGGGTCAGACCCGTGTTGAGGCAAGGGGTTGGAAATAATGTTGGGCTTTGGTGGAACTTGAACCGTGCCATCATCAATAGGATCTTGAATCTCATGTCGGAGATGATAGCACTTGTCAGTGTCATGGCCAGGCATTTGGTGGAAGGCACAGAAGAAGTTAGGATTGTAACCAGCAGGTAAGACTTTGGGTGGGGAAGTTGGGGTCAAAGGTTTGAGATGCCCAAACTTGACAAGTTTCTCCATCACCGTGGATAAAGATGCCTCAAAGGCAGAGAAACTCCGGGGTTGGGTTCGAGCTCGGAAGCTTTGAGTGTTTTGAACCTGATTCACATCGGTTGTTGATGGAGGTGGGGTTATGATGATGCCATAATCGATGAGATCTTGAACGGCATGTCGAAGCTGGAAACAGGCATTGGTAGAATGGCCAGGCATTTGATGGTAGGTGCAATAAAGGTTATATTTGAAGTTGGCAGAGGGATTTTTGGGTAATGAAGTTGGATTGAGGGGTTTGATGGAACCAGCATCAAGGAGCTTCTCATAAACCGAAGCCAAAGGTGCAGCGAAGCATGTGAAAGTCCTCGGTTGGTTCCGGCGACTGGATTGAGAATTCAAAGTGGGACCCCTGTTTGCCTTGCAGTTGCAACACATGTCCTCATCAATAGGATGCATTCTTTTGCCTTCAGGGTAGAAATCACTGCGAAGCGTGTCTTCCCCTTCGGCAATGGTTGTGAATAAGGACCCAACATCCTCCTTTGGGTAGGTCCTGGCCTCATGGAACTCAGCCAGGTCTTTGAACATGTCTTCTGAGCACAGCTTGATTCCGACCGTTGGAGGGTGGTAAGCTTGAGAAGGTTCTTTGATTAGCCCCATATCTGACTGCTGGGCTGTGGAGGTAAAGAGGCCAATGAGTCTCTGGACCATAATCATTTGTTTGTCCATCTTGTGACCCATTTCCTCTACAGCTTTCTTGAGCTCAGCCAGCTCCATTTGTGCTGCCATTCTGGATTGATGAATGAGGAAGGTGATATGATCTTGGAAGCGAAGGTGTAACAGCCCCAACAGACTCTCCCAAGTAGGTTTGGCTCTTCTTTTCAGTACTCTCTTGCTCGGTGCAAAGGCTTTGAACTAGACAGTAAAGTAAGTGAAAGCTCAGTGGTGTTCCTACAGCAATTAGAATGCAATGCACACATCGCTATCGGTGTCAACCCTAGACTCTAGAACTAGAGATGAGTCTGTCTCATGATGTTCAGATGCTGCCAAAATCCTCAGATTTCTTTTCGAGGGTGTATCCTTTAAATAGATCAAGCTGATCCTAAGAGATGTCAAAACAGACTAAGTCTTCGACTAGTCCCTTTTGAAGATTCGACTTTGAACTTGGAACAACTCGGTATTGATGGCGTGACACCTTTACCGGAGTGGCTTCAGCGACAAAGCGCGTTAGCCAGAGCAGTGTACGTGCCGCGCACGATAACCAAAATGACATCAATATCACGACATCAACACTTTGTGGTTCCTTATCTTTGGTTGAATCTTCAACCGGGCATGAGCCAAGGATTTAATAAGGTTTGATTTCCCAAAGTCTCGCTGATCTAGGGACTTGAAAAATTAACAACATGCACCATCGAGATGCACGACTCTTCATCGGGTCTAGCAGCGTCCAAATTAGCATAAGACAGACTCGAAAGCGAGAGACAACCTAGAAGCCGCCCTCAACATGCTCCTATGCAAAATGACATGTATGTATGTAGAGTTCCAGAGACAAGTTTGCCTCACAAGTTTCAGACGTTGCCGGAATCCTCAGAATTCTTTTCGGCGATATGTCCCCGTGTAGATCGACAGATCCTAAGAGATGTCAAAATAGACTAAATCTTCGTCTAGTCCCTTTTTGAAGATTTAACTTTGAATTAGAAACAACTCGGCATAGATGACATGGCACCTTAACCTTGAACAACGTGGTGTATAGTGACAATGCACTTCAACCCGGGTGGCGCCAGTGACACAGCATCAATACTTTGTTGTTCCTAAATGTCAGTTGAATCCTCAATTAGGCATGAGCTGAGGATTTAGCAAATTTTGATTTCTCAAAGTCTCATTGAACTAAGGACTTTGCGATTGATAACGAACATTCGACAGAATGAACGATTCCTCATCGGGTCCAACAATGTCTTAGACAGCACAAGACAAACTCGAAAGGTAAAACAACCTTAAGCATGCTCCTATGCAAAACAGTGGATGTGATAGGAAAAGCAGTAACACATAGACAGTTACGGGGTTAGATGCAAATAGATCTTAACCTGCAGGTACCTGTCTTAGTTTGGAGAGTTTTAATGCTTTGTATATGCAAAAGGCCGGTTTTGGTTCGTAACGGGTTCCTCAGACTAGGGCCACAGATATACCTCCCGTTGCCCGCGATTCGCAAAGCAACGGTCAAACGGTAGCATGATCCATCATCGTCGAAGGTTGTTAGTCGTTCGGGGCCCCCGGACTCCGGTAAACCGTGCCGAATTGCCAAAACGATCCAACGAGGCTTATCCCACATCGATGCACATGAAATGCTAGAAATTGATTAAGAAGAAGAAGAATCCCAATGTTTCAGAAATGCTTTTTCAATTTTGGCTCACTTTATTTAGTCCATCTTTAGAGGAAACTACGCAAGTGAACAATCGAAAAAGCCCCAGATTAGGATGGCCGGACATGAGGTCCTGTTAAATCACCATTCCAACCTTCGGCGGCGCGAAGCTAACCGTTTTGACAGGCTTTTGAAGGATTGTTTACAAGCGTATTAAACTCTAAGTATAGATTAATATCGGTTCGATTTTCCCCAACAGAGTCGCCACTGTGGGCAGCATGCCCTGGAATTTCCGGATTCCAAAGCGAGCCTTCGGGAATTTCGTTCCCCGAAGCAAAGGGCCCATAATTGAGGGAGCGCGAGCGGAGAAGCAGAGCGCTCGTAAAAATACAGAGTCGCCACCTGGGTTTGAAGGTCTGACACCCAAGGAACCGTATTTCGAAGCACCTGCCGCGCTATTTGATTTTGAAAAAGTGAAGGAACCAGTCCGTCATAACCATATCTAGCTTCGGGAGCCGGGTTACGAGAGGGGAAGGGTTTTAAGGCACCCCTCTCGCCCAATCCGGAGATCGGTCTCTACTTAGGCATTTTGAAAATGATTGTGATTCGTCTTCTTCTTAATCAATTTTTAGCCAATTAGGGCGGGGAAACAGATAATCGGGGATTAAAACTGTAACAATTTGCAGGATGTGATAAACAGCATGTTTGCTCTATTGAAACAGTTAGTATAGGATGAAAACAGACTGCTGTGGGAATTAAACAGACTGGAAAGCCCCTGTCTCGGAGTGTTGCACGCAGAATGAAATCAGTATGCACTGAACAAGTCACTGCATGCTGACCCAACCTGTGCACGACACTACGGGACTAGCGCGCGACAGTAAGCCTAAGCCCACAGCTCTTATTCTCAACCCTTCTGGGCTCTGGAAGGACCAGTGCACACCCAGGACAAACTAAGCAGTTATATGAACTGTAAGTAAGCAGTTATCAGCAGTTTAAAGGCTGAAAAGCCCTATAAACTGACAAAACACCCCATAAACATTGTGGGGACAAAATAATAGCCTAAAACCAAGTTAGACATGCAAGGCCAGCCACTGGTCGGGGACAAACAGTCGCGCGAGGGTTCCAAACCGTCGCGCGACGGTTTGCCCGGGCGCGCGATGGTTGCGCCTGGGCGCGCTGGTCAACACTCCATTTGACCATCGCGCGAGGGTTTAGGAGCATCGCGCGAGGGTTTGTGCCAGACCTCCAGTGTGTGATTTTGTTTAAATTGGGTTCTGGGATGGGTCCAGAATGATCCCAGGGGTGCTCCAACAGAACAGAACTAAATATTGAAGTGCAAAGCTAGCATTTTTAAGCTAAAGAAAGCTATAAATTGGTTTTTTGCATGCTTAACAGTGAGATATATGAAAGTAAAGCATAAAACAGTAGGACACCATTCCCCACGCAGTCCATCGCGCGCTGGCACAAAGTGTCGCGCGCGTATCTGGGACCATCGCGCGATGGTTCCTACCATGACGATTTTTGAAACCTTGCCAGCTTTAGGGCCAGGACTGGTATTGATTACCAGCCTTGACCCTGCCAGCCCCCCTCAGGGATCAGAACAGAGAGCAACCAAGGTAAGCTATACCTTTGGCTTGAGTTTGAAAGAGTGCTTGAACTTTGAGTTTTGAGATTGAGGTTGATTGAGGATTGAAGAGCAAGGTGGTAGTGCTTGATTGAGGTATGAATGGATGAAGAACAAGTATGTTAGGATGTAGCCCTTTTGTATTTGATTTTGTAACCTTTTTTTGTAACCAAAAATTGTAACCCTTTGAAAGAGAACAAATGGGGGTATTTATAGGGCAAGAGGGGGTTCTGGTTGATGACAGGAGAAGAACACAGCCAGCCACGAGGCCTGGCTGAGACTGCCTTGGTGGCCAAGTTTCTGCCTCTGGAAAAGTAGGTGCAAACTGTCGCGCGAGGGTGCGCCCTGGCGCGCGATGGTTCTAGTCTGTCGAGCGACGATGCGCGAGACAGCTGCGCCCTGGAGCACGCCAGCAGGGTTTTTGGCTTTTGGAGGGTGGCTTAGGCTAGGTTAGTTCCAAGGGTTTTTCAAACACTCAAAGCTCAAACACTCGACATTCCCGAGGTGTTCTTGATGCGTTTCATCATCGGGGAATCAAAAACCGTAAATAAGCTAATCTGAAAGCCAGATTGGGGTGTCTACAGGTACGGTATGGTAGTATGAGTGTTTTGGAACGATATGGTACCGTAAAGGTGTTTTGGTACGTTATGGGTGATTTCGTGCGGTATGGTACCGTATGGGTGTTTTGGTATGGAATGGTACCGTAAGGGTGTTTTTGCACTGTATGGTATCGTATGGGTGTTTTGGCACAGTATGGTACGGTATGGGTAATTAGGTATGGTATGGTACCGCATGAGTGTTTTGGCACGGTATGACACCGTAAGGGTGTTTTGGCATGGTATGGTATCGTAAGGGTGTTTCGGCACGGTATTGAACTGTAAGAGCCCTCACGTTAGAAATATTAGTACGATGATAATTTGTGACTGACATTAGTTATCGGTCACGGACAGAGTCATAAACACCTTTTACAGAATCTCTATGTTCTGTAGACAACTCCTAAACGGGGCATCGCCATACAGATAGATCATGCTTTGTTTGTTTGGTTGCTACTTCATAAACCAAGATCGTGGACATTCCCATGGCTAGGAACATTGCCACACAATAACGGTTATCATCAAAACAGAGTCGCCACCTGGTTTATAAAAGCTAAGAAAATCAAATAGAGATTCCGGGTACGGGAGCCAAAAGTACAATAAGGGGAAGGTGTTAGGCACCCCTCTTTGCCTAGTCGCGAGACTGACCCATAGTTGTTCAACATACAATTAATACACGCTTTATCCAATTCTAAACACATAGTCTGATTAGTAGCCTTTGAACGGTTGATATGGTGAGTCGGTACAATAATTGAAACATGCATTAGAGTAAGCAAAATAAAGCAGGCTATTCCAGGGAGATGGATTTCACGGCCGGCGAATAGATGTCACGGCCGAGGAATCCTCTTGGTTTAATGTACCAGCCGAAGGATTGAAGACCCAACCGATGTTCTTCCTTACACCAAACTGAACGATTAACAAAAAATCAAGATACTACGATTAACATGTAAAAACTGTAAATAAACCTAACCAAAGGCCCCTAGGCCTCACCACTTTGATCCCTCATTAGCTTGATTTCTTTAGATTAGAGGGGATTGACCGATTTTGCTTCTCGAAACCCTAGGGTTAAGGTTTGTACTTTGGGGTTTGATCGTCGGATCGTGGCTACCTTCGGAAGGTTAGGGGTTTTGTAGAGAGGATATGAGAGAATACATGTGCAGAGTTTCGTGGCTAGAGAGGGTGATTCTTCTTATTAATTTCAGAGCCAAAGGCTCCTTTATAGAGGCATGGGGGTGATTCACTCCAACCAATCATATTGCACGATTAAATCGGAAGTATATATGCAAAAGATCTCTTTTCATAGTTTCCGTACGTAGCCCGAATGCATTGGAATTTGGCTGCTAGGGTTTTGTGATCGGATCAAACGTATGATAGAACATTCCAGAATCTGAAAAAAGGATGATCTGGCAGCCGAGCAACGGATCTGGCGGCCAAAGGATAGGTTGGGCGGCCGAAGAATTGATCTGGTTGCCGAGGAATCAATCTCTCAAGGAGATTTTCAAGCAACATGTTTCACGGGTGCAAGAATGATGTTAAGGCCGTGAGATCAATGTTATGGCCGATAGATAGATTCTCCTAAGATTCTGTATTTCTATTTGAAAGGCTATTTGGCTCTGGATTGGGTCCTCTAAGTGGCTAAAAGTACTCACCAAAAGTCCATGGGTTTATGAGAAGTCAATCAGCAATCACTGTATCCATTCATCATCGGGATGGTTCCCAAGGTGGGACTTGAAATAATCATTAGGCCAAATTGGGGTGTCTATAGATGCCCCTCTTTGATTGAACTTAGACGGATCGTGAGGCATATTTAAGTAAGAGTCAAAGCTATAAAACAATTCCAATTTGGTCGAACAACTATTCCAAGGGTTTTTGAAAAAGATTTTTAGTTATGGTTGGGCCGGGAGGCTGCCTACGTATACTGTAGACACCTACAAATAAGGTATCGCCATACAAACTAATCATGCTTGTTTGTTTTCACTTTGTAGACCAAGATCATGGACATTCCCATGGCTAGGAACATCTCCACACAATGGCGATCATTATCAAAATAGAGTCGCCACCTAGTTTATAAAAACTAGGAAAAACATATAGAGATTCTGAGTACGGGAGCCAAGAGTACAATAATGGGAAGGTGTTAGGCACCCCTCTTTGCCTAGTCATGAGACAGGCCCATAATAATTCAACATGTGATTAGTACTTGCTTTATTTAATTCTAAACACGTAATTTGGTTATTAGCCTTTAACAGTTTATAAGATGAGCTAGTATGGTAATTGATAGCATGCATCAAAATAAGAAAGAAATATAAACTGTCCTAGGAAATAGATCCCTCGGCCGGTGAATGGATGTCATGGCCGAAAAATCCCACTGGATCGATGTATCGGCCAAAGGATTGATTCCCCAGCCGATCTTCTTCCTCACGCCAGAATAGATACTTAACAGAGAATTAAAATACTATAATTAATGTATAAAAACGTAAAAGAGATCAAACCATAGGCTCCTGGGCCTCACCACCTTGATCCCTCAGTGCACAATTGCTTCAGATTGAGGGTGATTGGCTGACTTCTTTCTCGAAACCCTAGGTTTTAGGGTTTGTACTTTGGGGGTTTGATCGTCGGATCGCGGCTGCCTACAAGAGTTTAAGGCTTTTGTAGAAAGAGTATATGTAAGTGCAGAAAAATGAAGAGAGCTTTGAACAGCACAAAAAAGTAATGGCTACCTTGCGCCTGAACCCTAGCACGTCGTCGGAATCTTTATCTGCAAAACAGACAAGGGGTGAGCGCACCCTTTGCCTCTCGTGGCATAGGCCCTCCGATGCCAAAGTTAGTATCTCGTACTAGAAAAGAACCCTAATTATCAGTGGGTAAATCGTAGTGCAGTCTATTGCGTGGTGCGTACCTTTACCTCTTGGTTTACCTCATATTTATAGATTCACAAATGCTTGTTGTCCAAGCTTCCTTGTTGCCCTAAGTTTCCTTTCTCGTATTGGAAACCCAGAATATCTTGGATTCTCGTTTCCTTAACCATTCATTACTTTAGACGATTTTGGACTCTTTCCCATACCTGGCCGAACATCCCATTCCCGTTGGGTATTTTCTCTGGATCTTATTTCATCAAGATCCTATTTCCTTACTGGATGTCTCCGCCTTGGAACCTTCCAGAGCGTTCCTTACAGCTGAGGCCGCTTTCTAGAATGCTGCTCCTGTTCGGCCCTCACGTTGCCGAACAGACTACTTGGACCAATGACTTCACATGTCACTGCCTTTTTGCCAAACACTTGGTCCATCAACCCCTCGTGTTTACTGGATCATGTCTTTGTTCGGACAGCTTGGACCAATGACCCTTCATGCCATTGGTCTATATCGCCGTTCACCTTCTTGCTCGGCGACTAGCCTTATCACCATTATACAGTGGTTCCATGTACCACATGTTCGGGCTTTGTGTGTACCTTGTTCGGAAATACCTCCTTACAGTATAGGAGATAGATTTTGCAGAGTATTAGCTCATGAGAGGGTGTATTGAGTTATTAATTTCAGAACCCTAAGGCCTCTTTATATAGGCATGGGATGACTCACTCCGGCCAATCAAATGGCTTGAATCAATAAGGTAGTATAGGGTTAGAAGATCTCTGCTCGAATCACTTTTCGTAGCCCTGAAGAATCGAAAAAATACTACTATGGTTTTGGTGCGTCGATCAAATGACTGACAGAACATTCCAGAATTTTGGAAAAAGACGATCTAGTGGCCGAGGAATGGTTCTGGTGGCCGAAGAATGGATCTCGTGGCCGAGGAATGGATGTGGTGGCTGAAGAATGGATGTGGTGGCCGAAGAATCAATCTTACAGCTAATAGATGTATTTTCCTAGGATGTATTTTCCTAAGTGGCTAAAAGTATTCACCAAAAGTCGATGGGTTTACGAGAAGTCAATCAACAATCAGTGTATCCATTCATTATCGGGATGGTCCCCAAGGTGGGACTTGAAATAATCGTTAGGCCAAATTGGGGTGTCTACAGATGCCCTTCTTTGACTGAACTTAGACAAATCGCGAGACAAATTAAGTAAGAGTCAAAGCTGTGAAAACAACTCAATTTGGTCGAACCACTATTCTAAGGGGTTTTTTGAAAAAGGTTTTAGTTATGGTCGGGCCGAGAGGCTGCCTATGTATTCCATAAGGGAAATTCAGACCAACCGTAGTTTGGGAGCAATAAAGAAAAAAAATTCAGAGGTTTGAGAACAGAAGACGTACCTTCGAGCTTTAAAAGCCGTAGTGCAACGTACTTTGGCTATGCCAGGATTTTAGTTGAAGGAGCGCGGAGCTACTAGGGGAGTTTTTACGGAGAACATCTTCAATATTTTTGGGTAGATCAGCACACAGCGGGTGAGTCATTTGCTTTTCTAGATCATCCTTACTTTGACTGAGGGGAGCTCGGTAGAGTAGCTTATCCTTGCGAATGAGCTTGATGGAATAGATGTAATTGGGGTGGAATCCTAACCATCTCCTTGAGACAATCGGATGCTAGTTTTGAGATATGAGGGGCACAAGACTAGTAACTTGGAATGCGGAGCTTTGAGATGAGAGAACCGAGGCACGGAGCTGGTTGCAGTCACGAGGCGAGAGCCTGATGAGTCAGAGCTTAGAGTTTGAGGTGATGGGACTGAGGCGTAGAGCTGGTATCAATCATAAGGCAAGAGGTTGAGGAGTCGGAGCTTGGAGCTTGAAGTGATAGAACCGAGGCGTAGAGCCGGTTGTAACCTGTTTCAAATGCAAACACAAGGTATATTTGATAGCAAAGTGCACTCACCTAGTAAATCCTATGAGTGTAGCACCAGGTTTCATTCAAGGGAATGCTCAGGCATAATAAGTCTAATGACTCACAAACATCATTATAATGGATCGAGAGATACAACGCCGAGAGACGTAATTTTGACTGCTGCGCATTCTATTTTGGTATTTAGAATGTAACACTTATTTTATTACACCTCTTGCTTCAAATCGTAGGACATGTGATTAGCTTATGTCAAGTGACATGCAACAAAGACATCAACCACTACAATCTATATTATTCAAGACACAACGGTGTAAAAGGCATGTGCACATTATTTGGTTAATAGAATGCTCAAAGTAAAATAGGTCATACCACATTAAAGGATGCCAAGGGGCAAAATATGTCAAGAGACATAGTACACCACAATACCACATCATTTAGGGGCCAAGAGGCACGATAACACATCAAGAGACGAAAGGCCGTGAGGCGTGTAAGTCGAGAGACTTAAGTGTCAAGGGACACAACACCGAGAGGTGTATAGGTCAAGAGACCTAATACATCGAGAGATGTAATGCCAAGAGGCATAATGGTCGAGAGACCTAATACATCGAGAGATGCAATGCCAAGAGGCATAGTGGTCAACGTATCAAGAGATAACACTTATTTTTATTTTTTTTCTCTTCAAAGCCAAGAGGCGTCACACCAATAGATAATCAAACACATTCATAATGCAAGCAACATGTAGTAGTGAAGACAAAAATCAAGTATTAGATCAAGAGACCAATGCAAGACCAAATAACCATAACAACCACAAAAAGATGAAAGCGAATCAAATGCGTGGGTCAAAGAGGCCCAAGGAAATGTCTAGATAAAAGACTAAACAGTGAGGTGCTCGTGTAGACAAATTAACTATGCGGGTCAAGAGGCCAATGCAACTGCCTAAACTACACATCAAGCAACCATGTGATTGTGGTGATGTGCAAACAAGTGTTTTGGGACATCTCAACTTTCGCGTACTCAAGCTGGTGCTTCTCCTACACCATAAGATGGCGACAAACTCTATACTAGCCAAATGGCTATGACAAAGAAGACGATGAGATCCAAGAGACTTGAAAGATTGCAACACTCTAGCAACGCTGCTAACACATTGTATGGCCAATGGACCTTCTAGCTACACTCCTCAGGAAATGGGAAACCCATGTTGTCTCCATGAAAATTTGCAAATAAGTAATTGTGCTTGTATTGCTGTGTCAAAAATGCTTAGGATAGAATTAATTTTGAAAGTTTCTCCTTGAGGATTTCAAAACCACATCATTGTACCTACATGATTTACATTCAAACCACTCAGTCGTCAAGAGACGCAAAACTATTCTACGAACACATGACCTTAGCGAGTTTACTATTTCAGGATGAATTGACTACTTTGAGTTGGATTGATAAGTGACCACTGCATGCCTCTTGGGAGATTGTGTGCTTCTAAAAAGGGGGATGCAGTTATGCCCCTTTGCTTCAAACCACTTTTCCTTGTCCATACCATCCACATTGGTTATGCCCCTAGTATCTAGGACCTCGTGTCTAAGTCGTGTTCTTCAATCCGAGAGGACTTTATAATGGACCATATTGTAGGTTAGGGTGTTGGCTTAAGAAAGGAAGGTATATAACGGCTCAAACCTACTTTCTACTCATGCTTGGGTTCCAAAAGCTAGCAGCCATCTAATTGCTCTATTTTATACGAGAGGGAGATGTTTCTTCAAAATGCCCCTTGTTTTTGGATTTGAAGGGATGATGTTTTTCTTTTCTTCTTTCAAAACCCTTGTGTGACAGGATGCTTACTTTCCGTTTTGTAGTCATCTCTCATTGCATTTTTATCTACCCCAGTGTAGGGGATGGCTGTCTAGCAGGCTTTATTTGAAAGAAACTATTCAGAGGCTCAATGTGGCTAGCAAGGGATAAGTGTTTGGATAGAGAAATGATGGCCTTTCTTCATTTTGAATCACGCGACAGAGCAACTAGAATCCTAACCAAGAGATTAAGAGGTTTTGATGTTTTACCAAGTGGTTCATCAAAATCGAGGACAAGTCTTGAGACTCAAAGTGGGTGCATGGAGACATGGCTAATTTTTTTTTTTTTAATGCTCTAACTTTTGCCTAGACCGCCCTTGAGGGTTTTCAATCTAGCGAGCTCATTTTTTTCCCTTTTATCAACAACATGTTTCTCCTATGAGCGGCTCCATGAGAGTACACAAATGTTTTCAACTCCCCCTCAACTCAACATGAATGACATGGGTCATAACTCTTTCTTTGCATTTGACAACTTGAGTGATTTATGATGTGTTTCAAGCAATATCATGAGATTACTTTGAAACCCTTAAGGATTGTTTTCAATACTTTAATGTTACCATGAGCATTGCATGGCAGCAAATTAGTACAGAGAAAACATTTTCAAAAATGTGGCCGACCCTAAGGTGCGTACGTATCTCTAAAGAGAATTAGGCCCTTCGTAGTTCATGTCTAAGGGGATTCATATTCCGGAAGAGATTCACATTTCATGTTGAGTGCAAAGAGTTGGTTCAAAACCATGACGAACAAAATGACTTTAATTTCAAGAGAAAATAAACTCAAGACTCAAATTCCTAAAGGAGAACAAACTCAAGACTCAAACCCTCACTTTAATGTTACCATGAGCATTGCATGGCAGCAAATTAGTACAAGAGAAAGCATTTTCAAAAATGTGGCCGACCCTAAGGTGCCTACGTATCTCTAAAGAGAATTAGGCCTTTCGTAGTTCATGTCTAAGGGGATTCATATTCCGGAAAAGATTCACATTGCATGTTGAGTGCAAAGAGTTGGTTCAAAACCATGACGAACAAAATGACTTTAATTTCAAGAGAAAATAAACTCAAGACTCAAATTCCTAAAGGAGAACAAACTCAAGACTCAAACCCTAAAAAGAAGCAAATAAGGGCTAAAAGAAAGGCCTAAACAAAACTGACTCGAAACGCATGACAGAATTTGGCCACCGCTTCTCAATCATCCAGCTTGGTTGGATCAATTATCCCTTGATCGATGAGATCCTAGACTGCATTCTTGAGAGCCCCACATTGTTTAACGGAATGACCAGTCACTTGGTGATACTTGCAATGGTTTCAAATCGCCTGTTGCTTCTAAGATGTGGAACACATCTTCTAACTTCATTCCAAGAGGAACAAATTCCCTCTTACGCTTGTGATGAGATCTCACCATATTAATACCACTATTACTGTTGGTATTTGTGCTTGTCTCTACCTTGTGGCTGACTTCTCCATTGTTGAGTAATCCTTGATTAAGGCCGTCTTCACTTGCAATCCAGTAGCATAAAGGCACTTAAAAGTAGAAATTGCTTGGGAATACATGTGCCTCAGGAACTGTGGCTGTAAATTTCTACCACCATTTTGACCTGGTCTTCTTTTGAAGGAAGAGTTTTCATCTATGCGGCTTTCTTTCTCCACTTAGTAACAAAATTGGCAAAGCTCTGTGGCTGTAAATTTCTACCACCATTTTGACTTGGTCTTCTTTTGAAGGAAGAGTTTTCATCTGTGCGGCTTTCTTTCTCCACTTAGTAACAAATTGGCAAAGCTCTCATTTGGCTTTTGTTTGAGCATCTCCAAATCTCAAGTGGTTACATCAATCTGGACATTGTAGGCATATTGATTGATGAAAGCATTGGCAATTTCTTACCACCCCTTGTACTTGGTGAAGTCCAGAGTGAGAAACCAGTCGAGAGCACTGCCTGTGAGAGTCCTTTGAAAAGTTGGGTAACGAGTTCATCATTCAGGCCCATAGGTTTCAAGGTGTTGATGATATGGCAGACATGGCTGGTGGGATTGCCAGTGCCATTGAACTTCTCAATATCGGGCATCTTGAACTTCTCTGGCAGTTTGGCATTTGGGAAAAGGCAAAGTCCATCAAAATCAAGGATTTGATCTCCTTTTGAGCGAGCCAAGGTAGCTTTGATGTCTTTGACTTGTTGGGCAAGCTCATGGTTTTCCATTATGATCACGACGCTATCAACTTCTGGAGGAAAGGGCTTCTGAGAGATTGGCGTCCACAACTGTCATAGCTAAGTCCAAAAGAAAATCTAAAAGAAGCAAAAACTTAATTACGTTTATGTTGAGACATCCCAAATCAAGTGATTGTGCAGTGCACCAACGCCTATTGCACCCCTAGAATGCAAGCTGCCCCTAATATGATGACCTATTTACCGTGCATGCAACTAAGTGGTTGAACAACGTACTAATATTATGAAGTGATGTGATCAGGTAGTAATGCAATACAACAAGCAATCATGCGACAATTATGCAACCAAGTGATCATATATACAATGTACCATGCAAGATAAAAGATTGATGAAACCCCCACATTTTCTTTTTTCTTTTTAAGATCCTAGGAAAAAACAAAGAAAGAAAGAAATTTATGAAAACCTAAAGAATAAGGAAAGATTTTTTTTTATTTTGAAAAGATCCTAGCAAAGATTGAAAGAGAAAGAAATAAAAAGAAAGATTCTTTTTTTTTTTGTTGTTGTTGAAAGGATCCTAGCAAGAAAGAAAGAAAAAAAAACCTAGAGAAAAAAAAAAAAAGACTTTTGCTTTTTTTTTTTTGGAACTCCTAACAGTATAAGACTATGGCAACCTTTCACAAAGTCAAAACTTATCTCAAAGAGAGAAAGAGTTATGCAAAGACTATTCTTTATCTCAAGAGAGATAGACTTCATCACAAACTCTTGATAAAATGAGTAAGAATTCATCTTCTACCGTAATAAAACTCTAGAGAGTAATAATCATTGAATCAAACAAGAGTTTGAGGTATAATGCAACACATAGTCCAAACCAGCTTGGGATTTCCTGTCTTGGAAAGAGTTCTATGGCTTTCTACAATATGCAAGGTTTCAGATAGTCTCAAAGGGTGCTCCGTCAGGAGTTTGCTAGAACCCCTAACATAGCCCGTGACATGCCAGGATATTAGGTGAACTCAACGTGGGTTGCCCGCCCGATGCACATGAAAAAAAATTAAATAAAGCAAATATTAATTCCACGTTGAACTTTCTGGTTATGGCTTTCAAGTCCCCAGCAGAGTCGCCAAAAATTGTAGACATGTCACAAATAGGGTATTGCCATAAAGATTGATCATGCTTGTTTGTTTCCACTTCATAGACCAAGATCGTGGACATTCCCATGGCTAGGAACATCTCCACATATATGATGGCATTCATCATCAAAATAGAGTCGCTACCTAGTTTATAAAAACTAGGAAAAACAGACAGAGATTCCAATTACGGGAGCCAAGAGTACAATAAGGGGAAGGTGTTAGGCATCCCTCCTTGCCCAGTCATGAGACTGGCCCATAATCATTCAACATATGATTAGTACTTGCTTTATTTAATTCCAAACACGTAATCTGGTTATTAGCCTTTAACAGTTGATAAGATGAGCTAGTACGGCAATTGAAAGCATGCATCAAAATAAGCAAGAAAGATAAACTGTCCCAAAAAATAGATCCCTCGGCCGGTGAATGGATGTCATGGCCGAGGAATCCCACTGGATCGATGTATCGGCTGAAGGATTGATTCCCTGGCCAATGTTCTTCCTCACGCCAGAATAGATACTTAACAGAGAATCAAAATACTATAATTAATGTACAAACAGGTAAAAGAGATCAAACCATAGGCCCCTGGGGCTCTGCACCTTGATCCCTCAGTGTACAATTGCTTCGGAATGAGGGTGATTGATTGACTTCTTTCTCGAAACCCTAGGTTTTAGGGTTTGCACTTCGAGGGTTTGATCGTCAGATCGCGGCTGCCTATAAGAGTTTAGGGCTTTCTTAGAGAGATTATAGAAGATAGATTTTGCAGAGTATTAGGTCGTGAGAGAGTGTATTGAGTTGTTAATTTCAGAACCATAAGGCCTTTTTATATAGGCATGGGATAACTCACTCCGGCCAATCAAATGACGTTAATCAATAAGGTAGTATAGGGTTGGAAGATCTCTGCTCAAATCTCTTTTCATAGCCCTGAAGAATAGGAAAAAGACTGCTAGGGTTTTGGTGCGTCGATCAAACGACTGACAGAATATTCCAGAATTTTGGAAAAAGACAATCTGGCGGCCGAGGAATGGATCTAGCAGCCAAGGAATGGATTTGGCGACCAAGGAATGGATTTGGCAGCCGAGGAATGGTTCTGGTGGCCGAAGAAGAGATCTGGTGGCCGAGGAATGGATCTGGTGGCCGAAGAATAGATCTGGTGGCCGAAGAATAGATCTGGTGGCCGAAGAATCAATCTTATGGCTGATAGATGTATTTTCCTAGGATGTTGTATATCTGTCTGAAAGGCTATTGTGCTCTGAATTAGGTCCTCACCCCAATCTGGGCTTCCAGATTAGTTTACTTACGGTATTTGATTCCCCAATGATGAAACGGATCAACAACACCTCAAGAATGTCAAGTGTTTGAGCTTTGAGTGTTTGCAAAACCCTGGAATCTAACCTAGCCTAAGCCACTTCAAAAGCCAAAAACCCTATTGACGCGCGCCAGGGCGCACCCTCACGCGCCGGACTAACTCCCTCGTGCGATGGTCAAACTGCCAGGTGGTGGTCAACAGTCAAAGTTTGACCATTAACCATCGCGCGCCAGGGCGCACCCTCGCGCGACAGACTTGCTCCATCGCACGACGGTCAAGCCTGTCCCCATCACCTTTATCAGGTGGGAAAACTTAGCCACGAAGTAACCCTCAGCCAGCACGTCTCTTTGCACCAGATCTACCTCTCTCTCTTCCTATAAATAAGCCCTCTTTGTTCTCTTTCAAGGGGTTACAAAATTTCATTTCAAAGGGTCATTACTTTGTACTCTTTTAAGCTAATAAAAGAGATACAAAGACACCCCAAGAACATAGCTTGTTCTTCTTCTTCCACTCAAACACCTCAAACAATCTCAACCTCAACTCAAAGTTCAAACACTTTTCAAACCTCAAAAACCAAAGGTATAGCTTGCCTTTGCTCTGCTCTCTGTTCTGATCCCTGAGGGGGGCTGGCAGGATCAAGGCTGGTAGTCAATACCAATCCTGGCCCTAAAGCTAGCAAGGTTTCAAAAACCGTCATGGTAAGAACCAAGCGCGATAGTCCCACTCTCGCGCGCGACACTCTGTTGCTGCGTGCACTGGACCGCTTGGGGATTGGTGTCTTGCTGTTTTATGTCTTTTTGTTTATATATATCACTGCAAGCATGCTAAAAACTAGTTTACTGCTTTCTAAAATGTTAAAAACTGCTAGCTTGCATTTCAATACTTCGTTGTGTTCTGTTGGAGTACCCCTGGGATCATTCTGGACCTGTCCCAAAACCCAGAAACATGTAAAACCAAACACTGGAAAGTTGGCTCATACCATCGCGCGCCAGCGCGCACCATCGCATGCCAGAGCGCAATACTCTCGCGATGGTCAGTCTCTTTCCAGTGAATGGCATTTGCATTGGGTAACTTGGCTTTAGGCCACTGTTTTGTCCACACTGTTTATGGACTCTTTTGTTAATTTTTAGGGCTTTTTAGCCTTTAAACTGTATATTATTATAACTGCTTAGAACTGCTATAAACTGCTTGGTTTGCCCCCTGGGTGTGCACTGGTCCTTTCAGAGCCCAGAAGGGGATGAAGTTCCACCTGTGGTGCGATATCAACCCTCGCGCGATGGAGTGAGTGTACCATGCGACGGTCAGCTTGCATGTACGTAGATCCATGCATGCAAGCTGGCTGTTGTGCACACCACACTCACTCCCTGTGAGGTTTTTGATGTTCTGATCAGAGGGCGGGGTTTTTCCCATTTTATTTTCCATTATTTCATCCATCCATGCCATATCTGATCACACCTTGCAAATGTGTTGCAGTTTAATCCCCAATTAACTGTTCCCTCGCCCTAATTGGCTAAAATATTGGTTAATAAAAGAAGAATCGCAATGTTTTCAAAAATGCCTAAGTAGAGACCGATCTCCGGATTGGGCGAGAGGGGTGCCTTAAAACCCTTCCCCTCTTGTAACCTGGCTCCCGAACCCAGATATGGTTATGACGGACTGGTTCCTTCACTTTTCCAAATCAAAATAGCGCGGCAGGTGCTTTAAAATACGGTTCTAGGGGTATCGAACCTTCAAACCCAAGTGGCAACTCTGTATTCCGAGCGCTTGCTTTTCTGCTCAGCCTCCCTCAATTTTCGGGCCGCTTTGGCAAAAAGGAACGAAATCCTTTTTCCAATGGCATGTTGCCCACAGTGGCGACTCTGCTGGGGATAATCGAACCAATATTAATTCATACTTAGAGTTTAATACGTTTGTGAACAAACCCTTAAAAGTCTGTCAAAACGGTGAGCTTCGCGCTGCCGAAGGTTGGACTGGTGATTTAACAGGACCCCGTGTCCAGCCAATCTAATCTGGGACTTTTTTAATTGTTCACTTGCGTAGTTTCCTCTAAAAATGGACTAAATTAAGTGAGCCAAATTTGAAAAGGCATTTTTCGATTTTGTGATTCTTCTTCTTCTTAATCAATTTCTAGCATTCTCATTTGCATCGATGTGGGATAAGCCTCGTTGGATCATTTTCGCAATCCGGCACGGTTTACCGAAGCCCGGGGACCCCGAATGACTAACAACCTTCGACGATGATGGGTCATGCTACCGTTTGACTGTTGCTCAGCGATATCGCGGGCAACGGGAGGTATATCTGTGGCCCTAGTCCGAGGAACCTGTTACAAACCAAAACCGGCCTTTGCATATACAAAGCACTAGAACTTTCCAAATTAGGACAGGTACCCGCAGGGTAAGATCTATTTGCGTCTAACCCCCATAACTATTTATGTGTTACTGTTTTCCCTATTGCATGCACTGTACATTCACTATTTTGCATAGGAGCATGCTTAAGGCGGTTCTTTCTTTCAAGTTTGTCTTACGCTATCTAAGACGTTGTTGGACCCGATGAGGAGTCGATCATTCTGTCGAATGTTCGTTATCAATCGCAAAGTCCTTAGTTCAATGAGACTTTGACAAATCAAAATTTACTAAATTCTCGGCTCATGCCTAGTTTAGGATTCAACCGAAAATAAGGAACAACGATGTATTGATGCTGTGTCACTGGCGCCACCCAGGTTGAAGTGCGTTGTCACTATACACCGTGGCATTCAAGGTTAAGGTGCCATGCCATCAATACCGAGTTGTTCAAAGTTGAACCTTCAAATGGGACTAGTCGAAGATTTAGTCTATTTTGACATCTTTTAGGATCTGTCGATCTACACGGGGACACATCGCCGAAAAGAATTCTGAGAATTCCGAGGATTCCGACAACGTCTGAAGTTCATGAGGCAAACTCATCTCTGGAACTGTACATACATTCATATTGTTTTGCGTAGGCGCATGTTTAGGACGTCTTCTAGGTTATCTCTAGCTTTCGAGTCTGTCTTATGCTTATTAGGATGCTGCTAGACCCGATGAAGAGTCGTGCATCTCGATGGTGCACGTTGTTACTTTTTAAAGTCCTTAGATCAGCGAGACTTTGGGAAATCAAACCTTATTAAGTCCTTGGCTCATGCCCGATTGAGGTTTCAACCGAAAACAAAGAACCACAAAGCATTGATGCCGTGACACTGGTATCATTCAGGTTACAATTGCATCGTCACTTACAACCACCCCGGCTAAAGCGTGATGTCGCTGACGCCACCCCGGTTAAGGTGTCACGCCATCAATACTGTGTTGTTTCAAGTTCAAAGTTGAAACTTTGAAAAGGAAAAAGTCGAAGGCTTAGTCTGTTTTGGCATCTCTTAGGATCAGTTTGATCTATTCAAAGGATACACCCTCGAAAAGAAATCTGAGGATTTTGGCAGTGTCCGAACATCATGAGACAGACTCGTCTCTGGTTCTAGAGTCTAGGGTTGACACCGACAATGACGTGTATGTTGCATTACAATTGCTGCAGGAACACCACTGAGCTTTCACTTATTTTACTGTCTAGTTCATAGCCATTGCACCGAGCAAGAGAGTACCGAAGCGGAAGGGCAAACCCACTTGGGAACGTTTTCAAAATCCGATTCAAAGACTTGTCAGGCTCGAAACTCAGTCAGTTGCAATGGAGGCTTCTCCGAGTTCATTGTTGGCTGCCCTACAGTCGGGTTCGCCGTCGCTTTTGCAAAAAGCCACGCCGCCAGCTTCCCCATCTTCTGCATCAAGCACCTCCGAGACACGAGTCATGGCAGATCAACCACTCAGTCTAGAGACCGTGCTCACAAACCTTCAGAACAACATTACCACCATGCAGCAGAGGGCCATCCAGACCGATGCTAACATCACCCATCTCAATGACCTTATCAACACTCGTCTTCCACCTCCACTCGAAGAGGACGATGAGGACGACCAGGAGCAGCCTGTCATGGTCCTAGATCCGAATCACGAGGGGCGTCTCATTGTTCAGCCCAACCCTAGGGAGGTTCGCGCACCTATTGCAAACCCAGATCCGGCAGGTGGTAAGCCTGTTTTGAATCCTGATATGGTAGCTTTTATGGCCAAAATGGCAAAGCTGGAAGAGGCTGTCACAAAATCCGAAAAGATCAGCGCAGGGGGAATTGACTTGCATCATCTCTACCTGTATCCTAATGCTAAACTGCCAGACAAATTCAAGATGCCTGATTTGGTCAAATTTGATGGGAGCGGTGATCCCAAAACTCATCTCTACGGCTACCATGTCGCTATGAAGTTACTCAAAGTAGAAAGTGAGCCCATGTCTCAGCTTTTCCTTCAAACTCTCTCAGGGCCTGCCTTCCATTGGTTTTTGACGCTTGACATCTCCAAGAGAAAGACTTGGGAAGATATAGGGGCTGCCTTCATTGCTCAATACAACTACAACTCCCAGCTCAAGATGACTATTCGAGAGTTGGAATCCACGAAGATGGAAGCCAAAGAGTCCTTTGCAGATTTTGTTAAAAGGTGGAGAGCCAAAGCCACTCTAATGACTGAGCGCCCGAGCGAGAGGGATCAACCCCCCTACATCTCGACTATGCCAAGCATCTCGTGCTGGTTCAAGCATCTGCCAACTTTGAGACCTTCTTCAAATCTGGCCTAGCCATCGAGGATGCGCTGCAAACTGGAGTTCTGCCAAGAGGGGAGTCCTGTTCTTCCAATCCTCAAAAAGCTAAGCCGAGGGCTTACTCTGGAAATGGTAGTTCGCTGTTTGGTAACAACAACTATTCCAATACAGCTACAAGGGAGAGCGATGCTCCAGCTTTCAACCCCAATCGCGCTGCCGATGTCAATCATGTTCAAAACGCTCAAAGCTTTCGAGCTCGAACCCAACCTCGAAGTTTCTCTGCCTTTGAGGCATCTCTATCCTTAGTGATGGAGAAACTCCTCGAGTCTAGGCATCTCAAACCTTTGACCCCAACTTCCCCACCCAAAGTCCTTCCAGCCAACTACAATGCCAACCATTTCTATGCCTTCCATCAAATGCCTAGCCATCTCACTGATAACTGCTATAGTCTTCGACATGAGATTCAAGATCTTATTGATGATGGCATGGTTCAAGTTCCACCAAAGCCCAACGTCATTTCCAACTCCTTGCCTCAACACAAGTCTGACCTTCTGGTTGGTCTGGTATCTATCACCTCCACTCAAATCAACCCGAGCTCCACCATGTTCAACCCTAGCCACTATATTGTCCCAGCAAATCAACCTAAACCCATTGTATCAATCCCGTCGGAACCAGAGGTTAACATGGTGGCTGTAGGTTGGGCAATCAAGGTTTTCACTGCTGACATCTGGATTGACAGTGATGAGGGGCTTGCAAATGAGAAGACTGACTGGCTGAGGTCCATTGATCAAAGGAGCACCGAGTAGGTTTGGTTGAAGAAGCTGAAGGAGCCGAAGTGCTGTTGCTTGGGCCTGAAGCCCGCTGGATCCTACCTCTTTTGTAAAAGCTACGGGTAGCTTTTTAAATATTGCGTTTTCAAAACTGTGTCTAGTTTGCATTAGCGCTATGTCTGAGTCTGGCACAGAGTCTTTTGCGTTTGTCTAAAGTTTAGCTCTGAGTCGGAGGTTGTGCCTCTTGGCCTTCCACGTCGTAGCTTTTGTTTCAAGTTTCGAGTCTGCTATACTTGGCATACCCTGTGGGTTTTTATGATATGCATTATTCTGCTTCTAAGTACTTCGCTAGCTTTTGAATAAACTGTGTTGACCTGGACGACGAAGGGATAAATTTCGATGGGACCATTCCCAAGGAAATGTGTTCCTATAGACACCCTAATCCGAATCTCCTGATCGTTTTATGGTTTCTTGTTTCCCTGATGATGAACCGGATCGAAAAGCAGTTTTAAGGTTGGAAAGGTTTGAGCTTGGCATGTGTGGTCCCCTTTGAACCCCTTTGAACCCTTTAAACCTTTTAAAAGAAAATAGAAAAACAGTCAAATCTGGGTCTGAGTTTGACCCTCGCGCGTGGAACTGACTCCCTCGCACGAGTGTCCTCTCTGCCAGGTGTGGTCAAAGTCAAACATTTGACTATTGACCCACGCGCAACAGGTGGCACACTCGCGCGACAGTCTCAGTGTCTCGCGCGATGGTCCAAAGCTGTCCCTTTCACCTTTTTTTAGCCAGTTGGCTGCTTACCTGGGAGTCTACAGGGCTACTTGAACCTCGTTTTTCTCCACTGGCCCGTGGCAGTGCAAGCTTTGGGTTCTCCACCCTCACAACCTCTCCCCATCACCTTTTCCACCAAGCTTAGCCACCAAGCTTGGTCCTAAGGAGGTGTTTGCCACCACCTTTGGCCCTTGGCTTCTCCTATAAATACTCCCCATTGTCTTTCTTTACAAGGGCCACAATTTCACTAACTTTAAAGTTTAGGAGATTGAGAACTCTTGCAAGCACAAAGGCTCTCAACTCTAGTTCACTTTCCATGCACTTCCTCACTCAATTTTCCATCACAAGCTTCTCAACTTGTTCAAACCTTTCCAAAACCTTTCAAGCAAAGGTATAGCACCTTCACTGTTTACTGTTTTGATCCATGAGGGGGGCTGTCAGGGCTAGGATTGGTAATCAATACCAGTTCTGGACTTAAAGTCAGCAGAGTTACAAGAAATTGGGCAAGGCATACCCTCGCGCGAATGATTCATTCCCGCGCGCGACAGTCCTCTGTCATGTGCAACAGTCCTCGAGGGGTTTAGGGATGCCACTTTTCCTCATTTTATCATGTTCTTATTGGTTTTAAGGCCTGTTAGGCCTTTTAGACCACTGTTTTGCATGATAAAACACATAGTCTAACTTTTATTGCTTAAATTCTTTGTTGGAATGCTTCTGGGTTGCTTCTGGACATGTACCAGAGCCCAGAGCATGCAAAGCAATTCCTGGAAGTCCAGTCAAGACTCTCGCGCGAGGGACTCAGTGTCTCGCGCGTCTCTCCTCCTGATTCCAGCGGCTGCCCTTGCATGAGCAGCTTGGCCCTTGGCCTCTGTTTTGGTACCCCCTCTGTTTAGGGGTTGTTTTTCCTTTCATTTTGCCTCCTGTTTGTAATAAATTGTAATAATCATTTAATTTTAGTCCTTATAAACTGCTTGGTTTGCCTCCTGGGTGTGCACTGGTCCTTCCAGAGCCCAGAAGATGATTAAAATTCAACCTGTGATGAGACAGAACCCTCGCGCGAGGGAGTAAGTGTGTCGCGCGATGGTTTGCTTTGCATGCACGTTGATCCATGCATGCAAAGGTGGCCATGGTTTATGGCACATCCATTCCAGGTGCAGCCTGGTTCATTTCTCGTCAGGAGACTGGATTTTATCCTAGTTTAGTTATTCCATCCATCCATGTCATGTTTATATCACATCTTGCAAATTGTTACAGTTTTAATCCCCGATTAACTGTTCCCCCGCCCTAACTGGCTAAAATTGATTAATAAAAGAAGAATCACAAAGTTTTCACAAAATGCCAAAGTAGAGACCGATCTCCGGATTGGGCGAGAGGGGTGCCTTAAAACCCTTCCCCTCTCGTAACCTGGCTCCCGAACCCAGATATGGTTATGACGGACTGGTTCCTTCACTTTTTCAATTCAAACAGCGCGGCAGGTGCTTCGAAATACGGTTCCTTGGGTGTCGAACCTTCAAACCCAGGTGGCGACTCTGTGTTTTGCGAGCGCGTGCCGTCTCCGCTTCGCGCTCCCTCGATTAAGGGCCCTTACTTCGGGAAACAAAATTCCCGAAGGCTCGCTTTGGAATCCGGAAATTCCAGGGCATGCTGCCCACAGTTGCGACTCTACTGGGGATAAATCGAACCAATATTAATCCGTTCTTAGAGTTTAATGCGTTTGTGAACAATTCCATAAAAGTCTGTCAAAACGGTGAGCTTCGCGCTGCCAAAGGTTGGAATGGTGATTTAACAGGACCTCGTGTCCGGCCAATCTAATCTGGGACTTTTTCAATTGTTCGCTTGCGTAGTTTCCTCTAAAGATGGACTAGATAAAGTGAGCCGAGCTTGAAAAGGCATTTTGTGATTTTGTGATTCTTCTTCTTCTTAATCAATTTCTAGCATCTCATTTGCATCGATGTGGGATAAGCCTCGTTGGATCGTTTTAGCAATCCGCACAGTTTACCGGAGACCGGGGACCTCAAATGACCAACAACCTTCGACGATGATGGGTCATGCTACCGTTTGACTGTTGCTCAGCGATATCGCGGGCAACGGGAGGTATATCTGTGGCCCTAGTCCAAGGAACCTGTTACAAGCCAAAACCAGCCTTTGCATATACAAAGCTCTAGCACTCTTCACTAAGACAGGTACCTACAGGGTAAGATTTATTTGCATCTAACCCCCATATACTGTCTATATGTTACTGCTTTCCCTATCGCATGCACTGTACATCATACCGTCTTGCGTAGGAGCATGTTTAGGGCGGCTTCTAGGATCTCGTTCATACGAGTATGTCTTGAGCTGTATTGGGCGTTGTTATTGCCCGATGAAGAGTCATGCGTCCAGATGATGCATGTTTTCAGCTTTTTCAAATCCTTAGAGCAGTAGGGACTTTAGGAAATCAAAAGTTTCCTACACCCTTATCTATACACCTGATTAGGGTTTCAAACAGAATATTAGGAACAACAAAGAACATGTTGTGATGCTTACACCAGGCAGGTAACAAGTGCCTCGTCACTTACACCGTTCAGCTAGCAGCGCTGTGCCGCTCATGCCGTTTCTGGTTATAGTATCATAACATGCACACTGAGTTGTTCCAACCACAAAGTTGAAACCCCAATTAGCGGAATGGCTGAAGGTTTAGGGTTCTTTCGACATCCTTTAGTCTCACATTGGCTCGAACAAGGATACACCTCTGAAAAGAGTTCTGAGGGTTTTAGCAGTGTCTGAGAAGCTCGAGACAGACTTGTTTTCTAGTCTTAGAGTCTAGGGGCGGCACTGACAACGCTGGCTACATTGCTTTAGTCTTTTATTTAGATTAAAGTTGCTGCAGGATCCCTACTGAGCCTTCTGTTTTCTTGTCAAACAAAGTTCTGAGCCATTGCACCGCCAAGGAAAGTATCGAGGCAAAAAGCCAAACCCGCTTGGGAACGTCTGCAACAGAATCCGGGTCAAAGGCTTGTCAGGTTACAATCCCAGTCAGTCGCAACGGAAGACTCACCACTCTCCTCGTTAGCTGCCTTACGGTCAAGCTCGTCACCAATCTTGGAAGAAGTTGTGCAGACGACATCTCCCGTTCTTTCTTCAGCATCTGAAACTTCCGACATGGCCGGAAACCCCGAGGTCCAGCCGCTTACTGTAGAACAAATGCTCATGAACCTTCAGACTAGCATCACTGCAATGCAGCAGAGGGCCGCCCAAACTGATGCTAATGTCACCCGTTTGAACGAACTCTTTGACACTCGCATTCCACCACCTCTTAAAGAGGAAAGCGAGGCCGAAGATGATCCACACGTGCAGCGAGTTATGGTTGAAGATCCAAACAATCCCGGGCGCGTCATTGTTTAGCACAACCCCCGAATTGTTCATACACCTGCTGGTAACCCTGCAGGCAACGTCTTGGCTGGAAATCCAGACATTACTGCTCTCATGGCCAAGATGACCCAACTTGAAGAATCCATTGCCAAGGCAGAAAAGGTTAAAGCTGGTGGCATTGACTTGGATCGTCTCTGCCTATATCCTAATGCCAAACTTCCTGAGAAGTTCAAAATGCCGGACTCGGCAAAATTTGATGGAAGTGGTGATCCTCGGACTCATCTCTACAGTTACCATGCTGCAATGAAGTTGCTTTTAGTTGAACCTGAGGCCATGTCACAGCTCTTTCCTCAGACCCTCTCGGGCCCTGCCTTCCAGTGGTTTCTTTCACTCGACATCGCCAAAAGGAGGACTTGGGAGGACATCGGGACTGCGTTTATTTCGCAGTACAGTTACAACTCTCAACTGAAAATGACCACACGAGAGCTGGAATCCACCAAGATGGAGGCGAAGGAGTCCTTTGCCAATTTTGTCAAAAGATGGAGAGCTAAGGCTGCTCTAATGATTGATCGCCCCAGTGAGAAGGACCAACTCCGTATCATCTCTCGGAATCTCCAGCCAGACTATGCTAAGCATCTAGTTCTTGCTCAGGCATCTGCAAACTTTGACACCTTCTACGACTCCGGTCTGGCCATTGAGGATGCACTCCAAAGTGGAATTCTGACAAAAGGGGAATCTTCTAATCCCCCGAAGGCAAAGCCCAGTGCTTACTCTGGGAACACCAATGCTCTGTTCGGGAGTGGGACTTACTCCAATGCAGCAACCACCGGCACCAACGCCTCTGCTTCCAACACTACAAACCACATCGCCGATGTCAATCAGGTTCAGTCACCGCAGAATAACCGCCCCCGCGGACAGCAACGTAGCTTCTCTGCAATTGAGGCACCTCTGTCCTCAGTTTTGGAAAAGTTGGTTAAATCAGGGCATCTGAAGCCCCTGGATCCATTGCCGCTACCAAAGAACCCTTCACCTAGCTTCAAAGCCAATCTCTACTGCGCCTATCATCAAGAGGCCGGCCATCTCACAGATTCCTGCTTCCGTCTACGACATGCAATTCAAGATCTCATTGACGAAGGGACTCTCTCGGCACCACCTCCGCCAGTCCAAAAACCAAATATCCTTTCCAATTCCTTACCCCATCACAAGGCCGTTCCGCATATCAGCCAAATCTCTCTCAGCTCCACTCATATCAATCCCATCTCCACTATATTTGACCCAACAGACCATATAATCCCAATTAGTCAGCCCAAACCGATTGTGCCCTTTCCTTTGGAACCTGATGCTGAACTGATGTTCATAGGGCAATCTCCTAATCCAGCTCCCCGGTCGCTGCAAGCAGGCCTGGACTTTCTCAACAACAACCTTGGTGATCTATATGACGGTCCTATTCCGCCAGTCCGGCTCGGTCGTACATCAACCCGCAATCTCCCTGTCTTTACCGTTGCTCTGCCTAGTCCATCTTGGGACTACGTAGGCTGCTTCAGAGCTGCAATGCCAACCCTACCTGAGCCAGAATTACGATCTGACATGCAAGTTGTAGGTTGGGCGATGGCCGATAGCGAGGATGACACCGCTCCTTTGATCCAAGAATGGTTTCAACTTGAGTTGGAAGGATTTCCCTTACACCTTGAACAAGCTCCTCCCAATCCAGCTTGGGAGGTTGAATGGATTGCTCAACATGAGCAGATGGCACTTGACCCTTTGGATGGCATCTCCTTGTACATGCTATTCCAGCAGCTTCAACCTCATGTTCCTCATGAAGAATACTTTTGGGACCCTGAGCCGGCATGGCAGTTTCCGGTCAACTTCCTAGAACCTCTCCAAGGTTACACACTCCCTGAGCATATGACGCACTTTGTCGAAGACGATCTGGTTCAAGAAGAGAATCGTGTCTTGGGAGAATGCTTCTTCCCTTCAACTCTCAACAGGCTTGTTGTCTCAGTGGCCGACTCTGAATACGACCCTGTGCTCAATATCATAGATGAAGATCAACCACGCCCCGTGGTCTCTCCTCCGAAAGACTGCAGCATCATGGTCACGGGCCTTGTTCCGCCGGCTGATCTTTGGAGTGTAGATGAAATAGTCGATGTCCAGGTCGGGACAGAAATTTGGGCTATTAACCGCTCTTTGGCAGAGGGTGGCCTCTGGGATGTCCCTTTCACTACAAATCCGGAGCCCGAGCATGAAGTGGCAGCAGTCCAGGATTTGAAATTCTGGGACTCACTACTGATGAAAGACCTGGCTGAGGACCTGGGGTTTAATACAGAAGCACCGGTAGCTGCACTGGCCACTGACAAAGGAAAGCGTAAACTGGGTGAAGTTCCGTCTGATCTCTGGGATGTGAATCAAGACCCTCGGGCCGTGCTTTCCTTGGGGAATGTTCTTAACGTTACGAGGAGTGGACGAGTTTTTCACCAACCCTTCTAATCAAAGGAATGAATCCATTACTTTCCCAGGGTCTGCACCACTTGAGGTGCCAAGCACGGATCTTATTCAGAAGCAGCTCGAGCGGGTTCCCGCTGCAATATCCCTTTGGGGCTTAATCTGTTCTTCCCGGGAGCATCATCAGAAGCTATGCCACACCCTTGCCCGCCTGGAAGTTCAATCTGATGTCACTCCCGAGGCTATGGTTTCCCTCATCCTTCCTCCTACTTCTAAGCACACCGTGGTCTTCACCGACAAGGATCTTCCTGTGGAAGGGACTGATCACAACCGCCCTCTGCATATTACAGTCAAGTGTCGCGGACTCTGGGTCCCCACTGTTCTCATTGACAACGGTTCAGCCATCAATGTTTGCCCGATGAGAGTGGCCTATCGTCTGGGACTGGCCAAAAAAGACTTTGCACCTTCCAATCTAGCTGTCAAGGCGTATGACGGCACCCGTCGTGTGGTTGAGGGCACTCTGATGCTCAAACTCGATGCTGAGGGTTTCGAGATGGATGTTGAGTTCCATGTTGTCGACATACCTGTAACTTTCAACTTACTGCTAGGCAGGCCATGGCTCCATCGATCTGATATCATGGCTATGCCGTCCACCCTTCACCAGGAAGTTATGCTGGGACTGCCGACTGGTACACTAACTATTTGCGGGGATTCTGGAATCCGCCCGCTTAAAGAAGATGGAACACCAGTGCTGGGGATCATGCACGGTGAAGAGGACGTCGACCTTGGAGGGTTCTCTTTTGTTACGTCCGGTTCTGTCTTAGCTATCAATGTGGACGGGGACTTCCTCATCAGCTCTGTCGCTATGGACATCCTGCTCAGGATGTCTTACTTTCCTGGTCTAGGCTTAGGGATCCACCAGCAAGGAGTCCCGGAGTTCCCTATCTTTCCTTCTTCTGAAGGCCGTTTCGGTTTGGGGTACTCTGCCTCTGCCGGAAATGCCAAAAGGAGGAAACATACGGGAAAACCTCGAACTCTCTATGGTGATCCTGACAGCTACTTTGTGCGTGAAGTGGGGAATGCTGCTTACACTGGACAGTATGAGCCCTTCATTAATCCAGAAACTGGGGAGCTGCTGCCTGGTTTTGAGGTCTTCGCCGACGACACCTGGTCTGAGAGTGACGACGAGCCAGCCAAGCTGGAATTCAGGAGGAAGCTTACTCAGCCAAAAGCAAAGACTGACTGGCTGGGGACTTTCGATCAGGGGAGCTTGGAGCTGTTCTTCCAAGAGTTCTCTCAAGTGGGTTTGGCCAAGGAAGCTGAAGAGGCTGGAGTGCTCATGCTCGGGCCCGATGCCCTCGAGGACCCCACCAGTCTCATCACTGAAGCCAAGGGTAGCGTTAAAAATTGCATTTTCAAACCGCGCCTAACTTGCATTGATGACACGTCTGAGTCTGAGTCTGACACTGAGTCTAGCGTGTCGTCTGAGTCTAGCTCTGAGTCGGAGTTTGTGCCTCTGGGCCCTCCACGTCATAGCTTTAATTTCGAGTTTGACTCTCTTGTACTTGGCGACCCGCTGGGGTCTTGTGAAATGAATGAGGCATCTTCTGAGTACTTGCATGATCTTTATATAAACTGTGTCGACCCCGACGATGAAGGGATAGATTTCGATGGGGATATTCCCAAGGAAATCCGTGCCCTCATCGAGAGGGAAGATGAAAGGCATGCTCAGCCATTAAAAGAGGAAATAGTTTCTATAAACTTGAAAGATGAAAATGATCCTCGAATGGTTCAAGTGGGCTCCACGCTTTCACCAGAGGAGCATCGTGATTTCAAGGAGCTGCTCACTGAATACAGTGATGTCTTTGAATGGTATCATCGAGACATGCCGGGCATCGACCCCGAGATCGTGGAGCATCGAATCCCTTTGTTACCAGATGCCAAACCTGTGAAGCAGAAGCTCAGAAGGATGAGACCAGATTGGGTTCAGAGGATCAAGGATGAGGTCACAAAACAGATCGATGCTGGATTCCTCATGGTTTTTCAGTATCCCATTTGGGTGGCCAACATTGTTCCCGTTCCCAAGAAGAATGGGCAAATACGAGTCTGTGTCGATTTTAGGGACTTGAACAAAGCAAGCCCCAAAGATGATTTTCCCTTGCCACACATCGATGTGCTTGTGGATAATACAGCGGGACATGCTTTGCTTTCGTTCATGGACGGCTTCTCAGGCTATAACCAAATTCTCATGGCACCCGAGGACCGTGAGAAGACAACGTTCATCACTGAGTGGGGAACTTACTGTTACTTGGTCATGCCTTTTGGGTTGAAGAATGTTGAGCCTACCTATCAACGGGCTGCTACGACCATTTTGCATGATATGATCCATAAAGAGGTTGAGGTCTATGTGGATGACATGATTGCTAAATCAAAGACTCGAGAGGGACACATTCCTGTTCTAAGGAAGTTCTTCGAGAGACTCCGTAAGTTTCGTATGCGTCTTAACCCGCAGAAGTGTACTTCTGGAGTTACGGCAGGCAAGATGCTTGGTTTCTTAATCACAGCTCGTGGAATCGAGGTTGACCCGTCAAAGATCAAGGCAGTGCTTGAGATGAAGCCACCAATGTCTGAAAAGGGAGTGCGGACCTTTTTGGGAAAGGTTCAGTTCATCAGCAGATTCATCGCCAAGTTGACCTTAACTTGCGAGCCGATGTTTCGTCTACTCAAGAAGGACACCCCGTTTGTGTGGTCAGACAAGTGTCAAGCGGCTTTCACTTCCATCCAGAACTATCTCCAGAATCCTCCAGTTTTGATGCCGCCAGTACCTGGAAAGCCCTTGATACTTTACTTGTCTGTCAATCCTTCTTCTATGGGATGCCTGCTAGCTCAGGAAGGGGATAAGGGGGTCGAAAAAGCCATTTACTACCTGAATAAGAAGATGGTTGGGTGTGAAGAACGCTACACCGCTCTAGAGAAGACGTGTTGGGCTCTTGTTTGGGCTTCCAAGAAATTGAGACACTACATGCTGGCTCACCCAGTGAAGTTGATTTCTCGAATGGATCCTCTCAAGTATCTATTTGAGAAGCCGGCGCTTACTGGTAAGTTAGCACGTTGGTTGCTCATGCTAGCTGAATTTGATCTCGAGTATGTCACAAGGAAGTCTGTGAAAGGCCGTGCTGTGGCAGAATTCTTGGCGGATCACCCCGTGGATGGACCGAAGGACTTGGACTTTACGTTTCCAGATGAAGAGGTGCTGACAGTAGATGATGATGTGTGGACTCTCTACTTTGATGGGGCAGCCAACCAGAAAGGATATGGAATTGGAGTCTTGTTGATAACGCCTGATGGTTCGCATATTCCGCTTGCGTTTAAGCTCAATTTCGATGTCACAAATAACCAAGCTGAGTATGAGGCCTGTATTGTTGGCATGGAGGCGGCTTTAACGCTTGGCGTTGAAAAACTCGAAGTCATTGGTGATTCTAACATTGTGGTATCTCAAGCCAACGGGGACTGGAAAGTTCGGGAAGAAAGGTTGAAGCCTTACCATCAAGACTTGAAAGATCTTATTCCTCGTTTCAACAAGGTGACCTTTACCCATATTCCTCGTCTGAAAAATCAATTCGCTGATGCCTTGAAAACTTTGGCCTCCATGGTTGAGCTTCCGTTGGGTGTCAAACTTCGTCCTATCCTAATTGAACAACGGGACTACCCTGCTTATCAACATGTTAGCACTATCGATGATCTCGATGATGGTTTGCCTTGGTATCATGACATATGGAACTTTGTAGAAAGTGGTGAATACCCGGTTGAGGCCTCTAAAAAGGATCAACTCGCACTACGAAGAATGGCTGCTCATTACATCATTTGTGGAGGGAAGCTTTACAGGAGATCTCATTGTGGGATGCACAAGCTCTGTGTCAACGGTACAGAGGCCACCACAATAACGGAAGAGATTCATGAAGGAGTCTGTGGTCCTCACATGAGCAGTGTCATGCTTGCTCGGAAAATCCTTCGTCAAGGTTATTACTGGTCCACTATGGAATCACAGTGCGTGGATTATGTCCGTCGCTGTCATAGGTGTCAGATTCATGCCAATCTTATGCACGTTCATCCCTCTAAGTTGTTTGGTATGACCTCGCCTTGGCCTTTCTCTGTATGGGGCATTGACGTTATTGGCATGATCAGGCCTTCCACTTCAAATTGTCATGACCTAGATTTTCAACATAAAGTAAATAGTACATTTTAATAAAAGAACCACACTTGCCATACATGTTACCCAGATGAGTTTCCCGCTTGTTTAAATTACAAACAAGTTCCCAATTCAAAAGAATATACAGATTTGGCACCACGGCCCAAATTAACTTAAGTACGGTTACAACCCATGCAGAGCGTTACAAACTTCCTTGTCAAAGAAATTCATGATTTACTTAGTTACAAAACCATCTTGATCAAAAGCTAAACTATTACATGATGAAATAGTAACTAAAAGTGATAAGCTTTCAAAAGTCGTCCACAGTCCAAGCATGCAATACATGATGCTACTGTCCAGCATTAGTACCTGAAAAGAAGGATTTTGTTGAGCTACAATAGCCCAGTAGGAAAATCTTTACCAAAGTTATATGCATACATGATGATTGATGCAGTGGAGGGAAAGGTAAGGAAACAAGCGCGTTGCTTAATGATCAATCGATTCGTAAAAAAAATAAAAACAAAAATAAACTTCTATTCCGATTCTACACACAAGTCACATAACTCAGCAATCTCGAATATCCTAACTCAACTTGCTACCTCAAACTTCCCCTATCGGTATTTCCACCCCTTGCATTACCGTCCAACACCACATGGATTGCCGTGTTACCACCCCTTGCGTCACGGTGATCCCTACTACCCCCGGGTTATCGTATTTCCACCCCTTGCGTTACGAAACCCCACTAAGTCTCCGTATTTCCACCCCTTGCGCTACGGGACTCCCTAAGCCAACTTCCGGCCCAAACGACTAGTTTCTATTTATCATACATCCACGCATTTTAGTGCTAAACTCGTTGATTTTGTGCGAAGGTGTCGTGTTTATAAGTTTCAGGCAAACCACATGAAAAAGATTTGTTTTGACGCCGTGGATTAATTCTAAGGGTAGCCGTACCCCGAGGCCACATGGCACCCGGCCACCGAGTCCCAAGAATGATGGAAAGTGGTATTGGAAGGTGTGCTAGACATCGGAAGGCCAAGGAACAAGAATGGAATGAAGAAACAAAGAAAGATCAAAATTGTCCAGGTGGTACCCGTACTGGAAAATCTCAGTACCCGTACCCAGGGATCAGTACTGGTGCAAAAAGGCTCCAATCCGGACTGGTACCCGTACTGCAAAAATGCAGTACCCGTACCAACTGGGAATTTTCTGCAGAATTTCAGCATACGAACCACAACCAAATCCAGCCATCAACAGCCCAAATTCCACATCAAAACAACAAGTAAACATATAAAAAAAGTCAAGAAGTTCCTACCTCGCAACAATGGTCGATATTTACGCGTTATTGGACGAGCCCTAGCCTTACGAACCTCGAAACTCCGATTCGAACTCAACCCAAAGGTTTCCAAGCTTAGGAACACGAATGGAAGGCTTGATTGAGGATGTTTCTTGAAGATTTTGGGTTGTGTGGTAGAGTTTTGAGTGAAAGAAGATGAGAGAGAGAGAGATCGGTGGAGAGAGAAAAAAAAACGGCGTGAGAGGGAGAGAAATTTGGAGATGCTTTTATCTCCTACAAACACATCCACCATATATATATCACCTCAAAGACAAATCACACATTTACTCCTTCAAACCTCAATTCATTCATTTAAGTCCTCAATTCAAATATGCACCAATTAATCCAAAATTTCTCAATTAGGCATTTAATAAGTATTTCAAAAATTAAAATTATTCGGGTCTCTACACAAATGGTCATCGGTTTATTCTGGTGGCAATAGACTACTTTACCAAATGGGTCGAGGCTGAATCCTACAAAACCCTGACCGCAGTTTAGGTTGCTCAGTTCATCAGGAAAAACATTATCTATCGGTATGGTGTCCCTCAGGCTTTTGTATCAGATAATGGGGTTCACTTCAAGGGCAGGGTTTTGGAGCTTTTCGACGAGTTTAAAATTCAGATCCATCACTCGACGACCTACCGCCCTCAGACTAATGGTGCGGTCGAAGCAGCCAACAAGAATATCGAGACAATCATCAAGAAGTCTGCAGAGTCCGCCAGGGACTGGCACGAGCAACTACCTCTAGCCCTGTGGGGATACCAGACATCAATTCGGACATCAACTGGGGCAACACCCAACTCCTTGGTCTACGAGATGGAAGCAGTACTCCCTATCGAGCTTGAAGTACCATCTTTGAGGATCATGACGGAATGTGAACTCACGGAATCTGAATGGCTCAGTGGCAGGTTCGTTGAACTCATGCTCTTTGACGAGAGGAGGCTCCGGGCCTTGTATCATGTTCAGGGGTATCAACGAAGAATTGCACGGGCATTCAATAGGAAAGTCAAGTCTCGGGACCTGCTTGAAGGTGGCATGGTTACGAAGGAAATCCAGGCTCCTGTTTTTGATATTCGCGGTAAATTCTGGCCAAAGCGCTCAAGACCTTACATCATCAAGACCATCCTCTCGGGTGGAGCAGCTCAGCTCATGGACCTGGACGGCAACGAGTTCAACACTCTGGACAACATGGATCAACTCAAACGTTATTATCCTTGAGAGAGTTCGCTGGACCGAAAACCACAAGGGTGGGCGGTTCCAGGCAAAAATTAGAGCAAGCCGGCTAGGCCAAAAACCTACAAAGGCGGTCTAGGCAAAAATAAAAAGGCAAATGTCAAAGCTCGCTAGGCTGAAAACCTGAAAAGGCAGTTCTAGGCAAAAGTTAGAACGTAAAAGGAAAGGTAAACACACGAGTGAACCCTTGCCTGAACTACGTTTTGACCTAATTCCTTCAAAAAGGATACCTAGGCAATCTCTCCGTGAGATTCGGTCTTAACCAATCAACTCGGTCCATGGTTTCCCATTCCAGTGTACGCGCTGATGTTCAAGACCGACTTGGTGTTCAACACTTAGATCAAAGGGGAGAGTTTTTGATCTTTCACTTTTATTCAAACTATTATCTCTATTACACGGCTGAGCAGAGCTTTATAAAAATAGTTAGGTATAAAAACAGAATACATGCTAGAGGCCTTTATGGGCTCACAGTTTTATTCAAGATCATGTGAGTTTTTGTCAGGAGTTAGTCTGCGTTTTGTCTTCCTGCGACTTCTTTTCGTAGCCATGCTTTGTAGTGGCGTTGCAGGTTGGTGCTGAAATCTAGATCTGCTCTTCCAAGTTGCCTCAGGCCCCAGTTGTGTGCATACCCGATCAGGTTCTGGGCAGTGAATGCAGAAATGTGGAAGGTTTCCACCCCAGCTCGATGTAATCCCTGGCTCATTCCTAATTACCGAAGGATGCGGCCTGGGATATAGAAAGTGAAACTGGATAGCCCAGCGATCACCATTCTCTCATACCCGGTAGAGTTCAGAGCCATGTCTGGAATGTCTAAAGCCCTGTGTCTCCATACCACCTCCTGCGGCGACAGTTTGTTCATGAATTCATACCACTCTTCCGTGGACATTTCGGGATACAGCATCCCTCTCTGATGCATCCGCCCGGGCAGGTGCGGCCAGTTCGCCTCCGGAGCTGCAATCAATCCCAGCTTGTCTGATAACCACAACTGCATGAGCGAAAAAGACAAGTAAGGAGCTATATAAAACTTGAGTGGAAAAACAAGTCAGAAACTCTGATTTTGGCCTTAGCTGAGTGATGAGGTAAAAGCAGAATGTGCGGAAGTCAGAAAAAGGTGAGCTGAGTGAGTTTACCTGCAAAAGAAGTGGGCTGCCGCCGAATACTTCTGATTGACCAGTCGCTGCTAGATCCAACCCCATGAGTGTTTCAGTAAGTACCATTCGCACAATGTTCTTCCGAACACCCAGCTGGGTGGCAACATACACCAACGATGGATTAACTCGTCCGTTTGGAGACACCAGCAGATATGCAGCCAGTACACAGATTGTTAAAGCGAATCGTCGCCTGGCCTGCATAGCGGTATCTGTGAGGTCACCTTCAGGGCCGTACCATTCCATCAGGCGCATTATGTTTATCTGCTCTCCGCTTAGCAGACTCTCCGCTGCACCTTTTGAGATCTTCAGTGCGGACTTCAGGAGTTTGGACATGCTTTCTCTGTAAGGAGGTACAATAATCACGCTGGACGCAAATCCTTGGAGGTATGCTTGAAATTCCTCCACTGTTGGACATAGCTCGTCATCGCCAAATCGGAACACGTGGACATCTGGGTCCCAGAACCGAACTGCAGCCCATAGGATTTCAGGGCGCAATCTTACGCTTCGGAGATAACGAAACGCGGCCAGCCCGTGAGTCCGGAATGATAGCCAATCGCCTGCAATGAATGTTTCAAGCCACGGGCCAATCAGAGTGGGAAGGTGATTTGCCATTTTGATTACTTCCTGGAGCTATCTTTGCGGAGGATTACTTACGTTCACCAGGGCCTAGCCTCTTTTATAGCCCAAGCATGGCAGGATGTCTCTCTTTTCAAAGAAAATATCTTTGGAGATTGGTATACGTCCTTTCAAGTTAAGGAGTACACTTTATAACTGTCTCAGACATTGTCTGGACGACCAACAGTAATGACAGGGCCTACAGTGCCTTAGCTTTCTCAAAGGGGTCAAACTTGGCATATGTACTGAACATCACTGTCGCGCGAGACACTGGTACAGTTGCGCGAGTGAGTAGATCTCACGCGAGATTGTCAGTTACTCGCGCGAGGGTTATTTCTTTTCACGAATGTAAGAGCAGCCTACTGGTTTGTTTGGGACAGGAATCATGGTCGAGACAAAACATTCCTTTTATTTCAAGTGCTGAGCAAACGGCACCATACAACAAGTCTGATGGTCGAACAAAAGCAAAGAAAAATGTTCAGGTGGCCCAACGGCTCTTGAACTTATTCTTAATATAAACGGGATTCTCTTGAACTCATTAGTATCCCCTGGGCCTTGCTCGGATTTCTGCACGGAGCCATGTCACGTAACGGCTGTCCAGCCAGTCCACGTAGCCTGGACTAGGACCTTCAAGCACCCCATGTCTCCAAAGCCTTCGATACTCGCGCAGTGAGGGCACGTTGAAGTCAGGCAATTGGAAGTCCTCGATTCCAGCTCTGTGCAACCCTTGACTCACGCCTAGTTGGCGCAGGATGCGGCCCGGGATGTAAAAAGTGAAGCTCGCCAGGCCAGCAATTATCACTCTTTCAAAACCTGTGGTATTGACAGCCATCTCAGGCATGATCAACCATGGACATCTCCAGACGAAGTCATCGGACTACATGTCATGCAGGATCATGTACCATCCCGTTACGTCCTGTTCAGGATACAGCATGGGTCGTTCGAGCAGCCGCCTCGGGAAATATTCCCAACCTGCTTGGGGAGCTTCGAGTAGGCCAGCCTTGTCAGAAAGCCATACCTATGAGTGAAAAGACAAGTGAGAAACTAGATAAAGCCTGAGCGAAAAGACAAGTAAGGTTTCTGAGTGATCCTTAGCCGAGCATCGAGGTAAAATGAGAAGGTGCGAAAACTGAAAAAAGGTGAGCTGAGTGAGTGTTCACCTGGAGCAGCCGTGGACTGCCACTAAAAACATTACTCTGTCGGCTTTGGAACAGATCCAAGCCCATCAGTGTTTCGGCTAGGATCGTTGGGATGATGTTCTTACCAGCCCCCATTTGCGAGGCCATGCTCACTACACTAGGGCTAACTCTCCCGTTGGCCGGAACCAGAGCATAAGCTGCCAATGTGCAGATTGAGAAGGCAAAACGTTGGTGCGATTGGTCAGCGTGGTTTTATAAGATCCCGCCAGGTCCGTACAACTCAATCAGGCGTGCGATGTCCAATTCGCCGTCATGAATAATGCTGGCTGTTAATTCTCCGGAAATGTTTAGTTTCATCATCAATAAATGGCTCATGTTCTCTTGAACCGGAGGAATCGTCGGGACGTTAGAATTTGCAAAACCGGGCAGGTAGGCTTGGAACTCTTCCACCGCTGGGCACATTTCGTTGTCATAATTATGGAAGACGTGCATGACTGGGTCCCAGTGGATCATGGCAGCTTCAAGAAGCTCAGGGCGTGGCCCCATGTATCGAAGATCTCTGATTGAGGCCAGACCTCGAGTCCGAGGACTCATCCAATCAATAGTTTCGGTCCTCGCCAACCAAGGATCGAGCATTGCAGCTAGTGGACTCTCCATGTTGAATGACTGATGGGTGTTGGTGCTTTCAAAGGGGATAATTTGTCTGGGAATGTCGGTTCTCACTTTCCTATGCCAAAGGAAAAGTTAAAAGGGTTTGAATGTCTTACCACTTGGCAAGCAAGGGACACTCCAATTATGGTCTTATACTGTATGCAGGTCGTGAGGGGGGCCCCTTGAAGCATCTAATACTTTTAAAGGATTGATTTGGTCAAAAGAAGACATTCTGACAGAGTAGACCCTCGTGCGAGAGTCTCACTCTCTCGCGCGACACAACTCTCTCCCGTGTGCACCTCACTCTATCGCGCGAGACAACTCCCTCGCGCGAGTGTATCACTTACTCGCGCGTTGGTCCAATCTGCATTTTGGACAGCTTGCTGCAGCTACTGATCTAAGTTGGTTGTTTTGCATTCCGGGGTTCCTTTGTCACTTCTTATGGTTTCTACAAGTCATGATGGGCATATGTGACTGTACCCAAGCATCGGTTTTGGAATTTTGCGTTTAACGAAGATTTTGGACCCTCGGCGGCCCGTTTCAAGTTCAAATCAAGGTTTCAGGAGGTCGAAACTCGCTCTGAGGGTTTTTGCTCAGTTCTTTCATGCTGTGCGGGTCATATGGAGTGTATGTGACTGTACGGAGGTGTCGGCTTCAGTCCGGGACACAATCGAGTCATGTTTTTGCATCTCGTGTCCCTTTTTGTGTCTGTTGGACACCTTTTGACATATTTCTCATCTCGGGATGTTTTTCTTGATTCCGTCAACTTGTGCAAGTCCTGTTATGCGTGTTTGACCTTGCGGAAGCGTCAGTTTCAGTCAAAGCCAGGTATTTTGAGTTTTGGCCATCTAAACGCCTGAAATTTCATTAAAGTTGTCGTATCCTCGTATCCTGGCCGTGTCCTAGGGTGTATTTTCCATTTTCTTTCGAGCTACTCACTCCTATACGTACATGTGTGTCTGTGGACTGTATCGTTGCGTTATCAATGCAAGTTTGGTATTAGTGGTTAGTGTTTAATCTCTTTTATGCATAATAAGGACGATTTAAACTTGAAAATGCAAATTTTATAGCTAAACTATGCTGCTATCATACCAAGCCAAAAGGAAAGTACTGTGCGTGGCGCTCTGGCCAATCAAAAAACCACCAAAGTATACCAGGGCACACTCGCCCACTATCAAAAAGGCACGCAGGCCTCCCAAAAACAAGTATCAGTGTATCTAAGGCGTGTCAGCCTCTACAACTAACTACTTGGGCACGCAGGCCCGAAATCAAAAGCAGGTCAGGAAAAGTAAAAAAGGCTCCTCAGTAGTCCTCATCTCGTCCGATCCAGTCTGTATCTCTCAGGTCCTCCTCGGCATCACCACCATCGTCATCATCACTATCGTCGTCTTCATCGACAGCGGCGAGCTCATGTGGATCCTGCAAGAATGGGGATCGTCGGTGGTATCATCAGAGTCGCACTGTGCTTCCTCTTCCTCATCTTCCTCTCCTTCTCTTTCCTCTTCTTCCTCTTCCTCAGGAGGCTGGACCAAGACGAGCTGCTTCTTGCGGGCCGGCTCGCCTTGGCCCGACCTGCCTCGTCTCTCTACCCGGTACCTCTCTCCCGCGCGCACCGCCGTCTTCTTGGCTGTCTCCTTGCTCACCATGGCAAGCTGTGAGCTCCTGGTGCATCGAGTAGCGGCGGGAGGTGTAGTAGTCTCTGCTCTCGGTGGAGATCGCGCTCTCTTCTTAGAAGCCGCCCGTCCCTGTGCCTGCATATTTATATTTTGCATTAGAATACATTTTCCAGTATATTATCTATCAAATGTAAAGTTGACAGGTACATTCTTTCAAATTAGAGGCTATCTATCAGCTGTCCGACAGTATCGAACGGTCTCAAAACAAGCATGCATGTATCGAAAGCAGACATGTATCATATGTAATGAAAGCAAGAGGGAGTGTATCATTTTGTATACCTGGGTCCTCCGGGGTGCGGCTGCCCGAGCTGGCTGAGCTGCGGGCGCTGGATAACGCAACTGCAATGGCATGCCCTGGGCTGCTCTCCTCACCACATTCTCCAGAGCAAACATGCGACGAACGGCCTCGTTCACCCACTCCACAGGCACCTGTGCATGTTTTTCCGGTCAGCAAATATTTCAGACACGGTTCAAGGGTATTGAAATTACAGAAATGGAAGTTAGTTTACCTGTACAGTCACTGCTGCAGGCTCTCTAAGTGCAGGCACAAGCTCCACCTCAGCTGGATTCCCCTGATGGTCCACTACATCCACCTTCCAAAGCAACTCTGGGAGCCCACCAACTACTGGCCTGCTCTCTCTGCGCCTCTCGCGGCGTTCTCCCCCTCTCTGTATCTCAGCAGCGGCCCTCCTCTCTGAACCAGCCTGGCGTGCCTGCTCCTGGATCTCTCTGCGGGCCCTGACACCAAGTGGTCTCGCCAGGTGATCTCTCTAATAAGCTGCATAGTCCATCGTCGGGCGCAGGTGGCGTGTCAGCTCAGTATCTGGTCTCGTGTGCCTCTCCAACTCAGCCAGCGTGTAGTCTCCTGTATGGGAAGCCCGTGGTGGGAGTAGCCCTGGCACCTGGAACTCAGAGTACTCAAGCGACTGGCGAGTCACTCGATCTCCTAAGTACCACTGCCAACCGAAGGCTGACTCCAACAGTACCCTGCTGGCTGTAACCACTCTGCTCTATGCCAAGTACTCTGGCTCCGGCCCGCTCGTCCTCCAAGGATACCACTCAACCTGCATAACAAGCAATATGTACAATTGATCAGCAACAGCATTAAAGCCATGTAAAGCGTGCATGATTGTTCATTTGGGTTCTACATGTCATACCTGTGAGGCTCTCAGCTCATCCAAGTACAGTCTGTAGGCGTTAAGGTTGCCTCTCCCTTCCTTGGAGCCCCTGTGCTCCTTGCTCCATTTTACCGCGCGGGGGAGAATGCTTAGGTCAGGATGCTTGCACTCAGGGGGGTACATCCTCAACACCTCGTATGCCCAAAGCTGCAGTGTTATCAAGAAGAAAAAAAATGCATCAGCCACGAGATATACAGTTATCTATTGACATCGGTTAACAAGCTATTCAATCAAATAAAAATATAATAGAAATGGTGCTTCATTATATGAAAGTCGTACCTCCCAGATACGCCAGTAACCGGCTATGCTCTGCCCAGTCCTCGAGGAGTCTCCAAAGAACAAGTAGGCCGTGCAAAGCGCTGCTCCACCCCAATCAAAACGTGAGGCTATCCTCAAATCCTTCAGTGCTGGCAGGTATGACAGGTGCACTGTACTCCCTCTGCCTGGGAACAGGGTGGCCCCGAACAGATACAACAGGTATGCCCGGGCCATCTGCTCCACCTCCCGCTCAGTGGTCACCTTTTACTTCAAGTAGTCTTTGAACTAGTCATATCTGGCCGCCACTCTCTCTACCTTGGGCACCTCCCCCAAGAACCACTCCAGGGCCACTGGATCGACATGTATCCTTGAATCAAACGGGATGGGATCTCCCCCAACCCTCAAACCTGTGATGGCAGCGAAGTTTGTCAGTGTCACTGTCATCTCTCCCAAAGGTAGGTGGAAGGTATTGGATGTGTCCCTCCATCTCTCAGCCAGTGCAACGAGGATGGCGTGGTCATTCCTGACCGGTACGGTCAGCGTCTGTATGAACTCTCTAAAGCCTGCTGCATCGACAAGCTCCCTCACTCTTGCTGGCAGCCCCCTGTACAATGCTAAAGAGCTGCACGGCCCGCCAAAGCCGCGGATGTCTCTCTGCTCCGCCTGTTTAGACAACAAAGACAAGCAGCAGGGTAATGTTAGCATACAGAGTTTTCATTTTCAAGTTCTAGGTAATCAATGCAGCGGTGTAACTACAGATGGACCGCCTAAGTTATTGATTCAAGCTTCCGTTCATGCATGAGTTCCAGTGTTCGGGTTCTCTTGTGATTGTTTGAAACTCAGTGCTATTTTTTACCTTTGTTTGGTTCAAGTCCTCGCATGCATCGTATTTGTTACAAGGGCTATATTGTCGTGTTTGGACATCTGCACAGGCTACCATTAGATGGTTGGTTCAAGTTATACATTTGGCATGGTGTCTTCACGATGCAGATCAACAATGGACTGTTTGTGGGAGTTATTGTATGCATGGCACGTTATGCGACCTTTTTTTTTTGTCCTAGCATGTTCTATGTTCAGTCTACAGTAGATGGTTGGTTCAAGTTATTACATGCAGGGCATTCAGAGCGCAGATTATATCAGTATTGCATGATTCAATGTACATTTTGATTTTTTTTTAATGCATACGAATATCAAGTTAAAGAACAAAGGGGGTTATCAAGAGTTATACCTCGGCCCAGGTGTTTGCAATGTGCACCCCAGGATCCCTCAGCACTAGCTCCGGGTCGTAGTCGGTCTGCAGTGGCGGCTTGTACCCCGTAAAACCTGACGGCATGAACAGGTGTGGCCGTGGAGGCATGTAAGTCTCCTCTGAAAACTCAGGGCACTCCAGGCCACCCGCCTCAGCCACTGCACTCACTCTTGGCCCCAGAGCCTCCTCGGCCTCTCTCTCCTCGGCCTCAACATCAGTCGCTGGTCCCACCCCGGCTCTCTCCCTCTCGGCTCTCGCCGCGGCCTCAGCCACCTCAATGGTCCGCGCCCGATCCTCCTTGAATTTCAAAACGATCTCACCAATATCGGGGCGTTCCGCCAAAAGTCTCGCTACTAGCTCGTCAGGCGCGTGCTCGGCAATATCATCGTAAGTAATTGGCACGTGTCGTGATGATGTAGCTGCACCCACCGGTGGTCTGAATGCAATGTCCCCCTCTCGGATCTCCACAGGGTCAGCCTCTGTGGTCTGCACCTCCTCAATCTGGGCCTCCTCAACGCGCTCCTCCTCGGCGATAACACCCTTACCCTTCGCCGAGTCTCTCGGCGGGGTTTCGCTCGGCCTGGAATCATCTTCGCCAGCCCCACTGCCTTCTACACCACCAGAACCCCTGTCAACCATGGGTGGGCCCTCGGCCACCATACCCGAGCCCTTTGGCTCATGACTGGACTCCACGGCCCCAGTCTGGTCCCTCGCGCGAGGATCTGACTCCACCGCGCGAGGCTCCTCACCACCAGCAGCCTCCTGCTGCCGCTGCTGTCTGCCATCGCCGCCGCTCTCCGCCGCTGCATCAGTAACCCCGACGGTCTCTGCCACTGTTTGATCTCCCGTTTCTCGCTCCATGGGGCCTCCTTGATCCTCCGATCGATCTACCACTTCTCCACCGCCCTCATTAACGTCGTGATCCGCCATGGGGTTGATTATTGGGCGTGGGTTCTCGGATTTTCAAAAGAAACCTAGGGTTTTGGTTGAGTTTGTGGGAGAGTTTTAGTTTTGAGAGGAGTATTGAGTTTGAAACTGGCTGGAGTGGTTTTCTGTAACGTCCCGCGATGTTTTGAAGCGTGGCATAGTAGTGGGCCGGGTCTGGGCTGGTTCAGAAACCAAGCCCAGAAAGAACTCCATCGCGCGAGGGCGTGACTGCCTCGCGCGATGCACTCTATTGGGCTCCGGGCCCAATTCACCAGCAAGCAGGCCCAAGTTGATTATTCTCCATTTTAATTAAAGTCCAGGGTTTTAATTATGGTCTCGAATCACTCTTGAGCTCTCATGGGATTAAATTTTCATGACCCGGAGTAATGTTATGTCCCCAGCGACGATCTATCCGTCCAATTCCGAATCAGCGACGATCTATCCGTCCACATTCAAATCAGCGACGATCTATCCGTCCAATTCCGAATCAGCGACGATCTATCCGTCCACATTCAAATCAGCGACGATCTATCCGTCCAATTCCGAATCAGCGACGATCTATCCGTCCACATTCAAATCAACGACGATCTAACGTCAATCAGCGACGATCTATCTGTCCAATTCCGAATCAGCGACAATCTATCCGTCCACATTCAAATCAGCGACGATCTATCCGTCCAATTCACAATCAGCGACGATCTATCCGTCCACATTCAAATCAACGACGATCTAACCGTCAATCAGCGACGATCTATCCGTCCACATTCAAATCAACGATGATCTATCCGTCCACATTCAAATCAACGACGATCTAACCGTCAATTAGCGACGATCTATCCGTCCAATTCCGAATCAGCGACGATCTATCCGTCCACATTCAAATCAACGACGATCTAACCGTCAATCAGCAACGATCTATCTGTCCAATTCCGAATCAGCGACGATCTATCCGTCCACATTCAAATCAACGACGATCTAACTGTCAATCAGCGACGATCTATCAGTCCAATCTCAATCAGCGACGATCTATCCCCCCAATCATTCTTCGGTGCACGGTATTTTTACATACTTGCGCATTTTTCCATTAAATCGGCTTTTGGGTGGATTTGGTGGGTGTCTAGAAACCTTTGACGTTACTCGTACCAGTCAATGGTGCTCCGCGTGCCATCAAAGGGGGACTACTGTAGACACCCTAATCCGAATCTCCTGATCGTTTTACGGTTTCTTGTTTCCCTGATGATGAACCGGATCGAAAAGCAGTTTTAAGGTTGGAAAGGTTTGAGCTTGGCATGTGTGGTCCCCTTTGAACCCCTTTGAACCCTTTAAACCTTTTAAAAGAAAATAGAAAAACAGTCAAATCTGGGTCTGAGTTTGACCCTCGCGCGTGGAAGTGACTCCCTCGCACGAGTGTCCTCTCCGCCAGGTGTGGTCAAAGTCAAACATTTGACTGTTGACGCACGCGCAACAGGTGGCACACTCGTGCGACAGTCTCAGTGTCTCGCGCGATGGTCCAAAGCTGTCCCTTTCACCTTTTTTTAGCCAGTTGGCTGCTTACCTGGGAGTCTACAGGGCTATTTGAACCCCGTTTTTCTCCACTGGCCCGTGGCAATGCAGGCTTTGGGTTCTCCACCCTCACAACATCTCCCCATCACCTTTTCCACCAAGCTTAGCCACCAAGTTTGGTCCTAGGGAGGTGTTTGCCACCACCTTTGGCCCTTGGCTTCTCCTATAAATACTCCCCATTGTCTTTCTTTACAAGGGCCACAATTTCACTAACTTTAAAAGTTTAGGAGATTGAGAACTCTTGCAAGCACAAAGGCTCTCAACTCTAGTTCACTTTCCATGCACTTCCTCACTCCATTTTCCATCACAAGCTTCTCAACTTGTTCAAACCTTTCCAAAACCTTTCAAGCAAAGGTATAGCACCTTCACTGTTTACTATTTTGATCTCTGAGGGGGGCTGTCAGGGCCAGGATTGGTAATCAATACCAGTTCTGGACTTAAAGTCAGCAGAGTTACAAGAAATTGGGCAAGGCATACCCTCGCGCGAGTGATTCATTCCCGCGCGCAACAGTCCTCTGTCATGTGCAACAATCCTCGAGGGGTTTGGGGATGCCACTTTTCCTTATTTTATCATGTTCTTGTTGGTTTTAAAGCCTGTTAGGCCTTTTAGACCACTGTTTTGCATGATAAAACACATAGTCTAACTTTTATTGCTTAAATTCTTTGTTGGAATGCTTCTGGGTTGCTTCTGGACATGTACCAGAGCCCAGAGCATGCAAAGCAATTCCTTGAAGTCCAGTCAGGACTCTCGCGCGAGGGACTCAATGTCTCGCGCGTCTCTCCTCCTGATTCCAGCAGCTGCCCTTGCATGAGCAGCTTGGCCCTTGGCCTCTGTTTTGGTACCCCCTCTGTTTAGGGGTTGTTTTTCCTTTCATTTTGCCTCCTGTTTGTAATAAATTGTAATAATCATTTAATTTCAGTCCATATAAACTGCTTGGTTTGCCTCTTGGGTGTGCACTGGTCCTTCCAGAGCCCAGAAGAGGATTAAAATTCAACCTGTGATGAGACAGAACCCTCGCGCGAGGCAGTGAGTGTGTCGCGCGATGGTTTGCTTTGCATGCACGTTGATCCATGCATGCAAAGGTGGCCATGGTTTATGGCACATCCATTCCAAGTGCAGCCTGGTTCATTTCTCGTCAGGAGACTGGATTTTATCCTAGTTTAGTTATTCCATCCATCCATGTCATGTTTATATCACATTTTGCAAATTGTTATAGTTTTAATCCCCGATTAACTGTTCCCCCACCCTAACTAGCTAAAATTGATTAATAAAAGAAGAATCACAAAGTTTTCACAAAATGCCAAAGTAGAGACCGATCTCCGGATTGGGCGAGAGGGGTGCCTTAAAACCCTTCCCCTCTCGTAACCTGGCTCCCGAACCCAGATATGGTTATGACAGACTGGTTCCTTCACTTTTTCAATTCAAACAGCGCGGCAGGTGCTTCGAAATACGGTTCCTTGGGTGTCGAACCTTCAAACCCAGGTGGCGACTCTGTGTTTTGCGAGCGCGTGCCGTCTCCGCTTCGCGCTCCCTCGATTAAGGGCCCTTGCTTCGGGAAACGAAATTCCCGAAGGCTCGTTTTGGAATCCAGAAGTTCCAGGGCATGCTGCCCATAGTTCCCTCGCCAAAAGGGAAGATGAAAGGCGTGCTCAGCCTATTAAAAGAAGAAGTAATTTTCAATAAACTTGAAAGACAAGTATAACCTCCAGAAAGGTTCAAAGTTGGTCCAAGCACTGCCCCCAGAGGAGCATTGCGCCCGGTCAGACAAGCATCGACATCTTGGCGAGGTCTCATCAAGTCATGCCTAGCGTTGATCCTGAGATAAAGAAGAATCAAATCCCCTACTACCGAGTGCCAAGCCAGAAAGCAGTGGCTCAGAAGGCTCCAAGCCTCGTACTGTGTTCAAAAACAACAACAGCGGCGTTCCGCCAAGCACAAATGAAGAAGTGCACAAAACGGCCCGGAGCAAGGCATTTCCAACCGAAGCACTCCTGACCCTGCATCATCAAAGCCATTCTATCTAGGGCTACGGCCAAAGATTGTCGACCTCAACAGCAACAAATTCAATACCTTGGTCAACCTAGATCAATTCAAAAGTTACTTTTCCCTGAGAGAAGCTCGTTGGGTTGAAAACCCCAAGGGTGGGCAGTTCCAAGCAAAAGTTAGAGCAGCCTGCTAGCCCGAAAACCTATGAAGGGGGTCTAGGAAAAAGTAAATAGGCAATATTTGAAAGCTCGCTAGACCGAAGACCCGAATGGGCGATATTAGACAAAAGTTAGAGCGCAAAAGGAGAGGTAAACACACGAGTGAACCTTAGCCTGAAATACGTTTTGACCTAATTCCCTAGCTTGGGATACGTAGGCAGTCTCTCTTCGAGACTCGGTCACAAATCTATCGATTGGATCCATGGTTGACGTTTTGATACACATCAAAGGTCGGAGAGGATCAAAGATCTAGCTCCATTGGAGGAACCAGAAGGGGGAAAACCTTTGTCTTTCAATTTTATTGCAAACTGCTATTTCTATTACGGGCTGAGCATAAAGCCTTAAAAATATTTGAAGCATCAAAAACAGAACGAAATGCTAGAAGCCTAATGGCTCACAATTTAGTCTAAGTTCAGCGAAGTCTAGTCTGAGCAGCTACAGCCTCGTGCGCTAGCTTGTTAGTCATGTGCGTTTGGTCAAAGTGATTCGCATTGGTCTCAGTCTTGCGTGCACTCTTTTAGTTCCAGCGGTAGCCTGCTACTGCCCTCGAATATCATTCCAGGGGCTTTTGCCAAGTCTTATCATACCATGCAAATCATATGGACTTAATGTGACTGCACGGGGGTGTCGGTTTTAGTCCGGGCCTATACGAGTCTTTGTCTGCGTCTTATGTCCATCTTTGCGACATTTTTCTAGTTTTTCAATCAACTGTCATATCGAGATGCTTTTCTCGATTTTGTTTGTACAGGTTTTTGTGCCTTTTTGCGTCTCTCGCAAGTGTCAATTTCACCTGTTTAGGAATGTCATGAGTTTTGGCCCTTAATGCCCAAAATTTCATTATATTCCTTGTGTCTAAGGGTTCGCATCATATCCTGGGACTCTGTCTCCCTTTTCTTTCGAGCTAGGTGAGTCTGTACATATGTGCGCGCGTCTGTGTGTCAATTCAGGTCACTTGTCAATGCAAATTAGATATTAGTGGTTAGTTTTTACATTCTCTTCAACACTTGCAAAAGAGAGCCAATAAACTGGAAAATGCAATTGTTACATTGCTACCCTAGTATCAGTGATCCGCAAGTAGTGGAATTTTGTAAAGCAGCAAGGGCACGTCAGCCCAGGGCCAAGCAAAGCATCTTTGGGGCACATCCGCCCAAGCATCGAAGAAAGGGCATGCAAACCCAATTCCATCAACTGGGGTACGCCAGCCCGCTCAATGTCTATCCATCTGGGTGCACATCTCAGAAGTGTCAAACAGTACTGTAATGAGGCTCAGTGGTAGTCCTTAGGCGTCGTTGTCCTTCTAGGAGCCGCCCTACGCTTGCATCTGCATTTTTAATTATATTATACATGTCATTGCATATTGTGTGTATATTAAATGTTGAAAGCAGGAAGATGGCCAGCATGGTTGCCATCATATGATTTGTTTACCGAAGGATGCGATGCAATCTCCTGTGGTTTTGTTCTCGTTGATCAGCGGACGCCCGAAGCTTCCCTAATCCATGGTTTGGTCTTCCAAGGAATGCGATGCAATCTTCTGCGGAACCAAATCAACGACAGCCGGTCCTGTCCAACCTCAATGCCTTGATCACTTTGTATAGCGATCTGCCCTTTTCAAATCAACGACAGCCGGTCCTGTCCAACCTCAATGGCTTGATCACTTTGTATAGCGATCCGCCAGTTCAAATCAACGACAGCCGGTCCTGTTAAATGTCTGCAACGGCTCGATCATTTATACTGATGATCCTTCCATCCAGGCTGCAACGGTTTGATCATTCGGCACATTGATCTCCCTGTCCGCCTTCAACGACAGCCAGTCCTGTCAAATCCATCAACAGCGATCTGCCATATCGTCCGATTAATCCTCAACAGCAATTAATCCTTCAACAACGATAAGCCATATCGTCCGATTAATCCTCAACAGTGATTAATCCTTCAACGACGATCAGCCATATCATCTGTCTCAAACCCACAACGGCGATCAGATTATCATCCGATGGTTCGTTCATCCGCAAGTGGTTGTTCCCCAGGAGAGTCCGCCTTGGCCTATCCCGAACAACCACCTTCAGTCTAGACGCAAGTGCATCTTCCAGCAGGTTTATTGCTCTATCTCGGATGGTCTTTGATAAGGAGATTGGCTCTGAATCCCACCAGATGGAATTCAACCTGCCTGACATGACCTACCCGTGTCTGTTGGAATACTTTGTGCCGAGGATAGCTTGATCCCAGCAACGACGGCCGGTCCCGTCCACGTCTTCGGCGATAGCCTGTCCTGTCCAAATTCGATCAACAAGCGGCGATGCAATCGTCCACTTCTACCTCCATCCCCGGCAATGGACTGTTCGTCCATTTCTCCAATCAGGTTCCTTAAGTTTACTTGTCTACTTTGCTAGTATGTTCTGCTCTGGATTGTCTTGAGGGGTGTCTAAAAACCTTTAACGTTACTTGTACCAAGTCGATGGTGCTCCAAGTGCCATCAAAGGGGGGCTACTGTAGACCCCCAATCTGGGCTTCCAGATTAGTTTACCTACGGTATTTGATTCCCCGATCATGAAATGGATCAAGAATACCTCGAGAATGTCAAGTGTTTGAGCTTTGAGTGTTTGCAAAATCCTGAAACCTAACCTAGCCTAAGCCACTTCAAAAGCCGAAAACCCTACTGACGCATGCCAGGGCGCAACCATCACGCGCCAGGGCGCACCCTCGCCCGCCGGACTGACTCCTTCCCGCGATGGTCAAATTGCCAGGTGGTGGTCAACAGTCAAAGTTTGACCGTTGACCATCGCGCGCTAGGGCGCACCATCGCGCGATAGACTTGCTCCATCGCGTGACGGTCAAGCCTGTCCCCATCAACTTTATCAGCTGGGAAAACTTAGCCACGAAGTAACCCTCAGCCAGCACGTCTCTTTGCACCAGATCTACCTCCCTCTCTTCTTATAAATAAGCCTTCTTTGTTCTCTTTCAAGGGGTTACAAAATTTCATTTCAAAGGGTCATCACTTTGTACTCTTTTAAGCTAATAAAAGAGATACAAAGACACCCCAAGAACATAGCTTGTTCTTCTTCTTCCACTCAAACACCTCAAACAATATCAACCTCAACTCAAAGTTCAAACACTTTCCAAACCTCAAAGACCAAAGGTATAGCTTACCTTTGCTCTGCTCTCTGTTCTGATCCCTGAGGGGGGCTGGTAGAGTCAAGGCTGGTAGTCAATACCAGTCTTGGCCCTAAAACTAGCAATGGCAAATGAGTGTATGAAGATGGTAAGAGTGGTGGAATAGCAAGAGTATTAGGGGTTGTGTAGCCTTTTTTGCTTGAATTTTTGTAACCCTTGGACTTGGAAGTGCAATGGGGCATTTATAGGAGGTGGGAGAGTGCTAAGTTGGTGGCAAACAAGGTCAAGAAACCAGCAAATGAGGCAGGCTGGCCTCACTTGGTGGAGAAACCAGCCAACAAGGTGATGGGAGTGGTTGTGAGGGTGGAGCAACCCATGTAGCCTGCAATAGCTATGTTGTTGACGAAAACAGGGTTCTACAACCCTATAGACCCCCTGATGATTACAAAATCGAGCTGGAAAAAGGTGATAGAGACAGGCAAGGACCAACGCGCATGGGAATGGCAGCGGCGCGCGTGAGAGCCATAGTAACGCACCTTGGCAATCACCTAGCAATCTCAACGACGCACGTGATTGACTTTGGCCAATCACCTGGCAATCTCACAAATGCGCGTGAGAGCCATAGCAACGCACGCTGGTCAAACCTTGGTTAGGGTTTTGACTGAGGGTTTTGGGGTTCAAAGGTTCAAAAGGGGTTCCAATCACTCCAAGCTCAATCCTTTCCATTTTCAAGACTGTTTTTTATCTGATTCATCATCGGGGAAACAAGAAACCGAAAAATGAAGTAAAACAAATGGGAGACCCAGATCGGGGTGTCTACAGGTTGAGGTTGAAATTTCTCAATATGATGGTTGGTGATTCTTGTGACGTTTTGGAACCAAAGGTAGTCTCCTAGCTTGAGCCTTAAGAGGCATGGCAAATGAAAGATTTCTTGGCACATAAGGAAGGACGCGGTGGATATACATAAACGGAAGCTCGTATTAAAGATGGGTTATTTCATAAGGGGGGATGATGGTCTATAAAATGCGGCTACAAGCCTAACCCGAAGCTAGCATGTTTTGTATTTTCTTTATTTAGTGTCTTGTGTCTTGTTCAACGTTAGGACAAGTTGTTGTTTTTTAAGAGGCTGAGTCTGATGCAGTAGATTTAAGGGTATGTATGTCATTTTGAGTCTCTTGTGGTAGAGGGTCTATAAATAGGAGTTTAGAGTGCTCATTAGGGAGTTTTTTTATTATTATTTAGAATATAGAATATAATAATTGAGACATCGTTTCTCTCTCTACACATTGGGGTTTGTCCTTTTAATGGGATTTTGCTCCTTTGTTTGAATCTTTGATTCCCTTTCATATTTTGATTGCATCAAGGTGGCAATAGAAACACTGCGATGCATGCCGATTCAATAAGGACGTTACGAGACATGGGTCGCATGATGATAGAAGTTTTGCATTTGGCGTTGGCATTTACAGTGGAAACTCTATCAAAGGCATACAATGAGGCAAATTGTTCGACGGCTGAAGCAACTTCAACCCCATTTTGTTAGACAAGTGATGAGACTTAATTCGATTAACAAAATGTGTATAAGATTGTGAGGGATGCCTTAAACACCATCATACCTATATAGGACTAGAAGGCTGAACCCTTAAGATCGCACTTAACCCTACCATCGCCCTAGGAGAGAGAATAGCCGTCAACCTAGTCTACAAAAGTTACGGGGCTGCGACATCTGACAAATGGCAAAGATAGCAAGAGATTGATGGTGACATGTTTCTATTTTAAGGGGGATAGACGACGATTCCGAGGCCAGTATAACGACTAAGCCTAATCCGTAGTCACGCACCAATTTCGAGGACGAAATTATTTTAAGGGGGATAGGTTGTAACGACCCTGATTTTTGGTAAATAAAAATTTCGTTAAATATTTGAATTTTCTTTTAGTTACTTGGTTGTGCTTCTAAAAATTTTGTTTTAAATTCTAATAATCCGTCATAATTAGATTTGAAACTTGTAAAATTGAGTTCTTCCACTCCGGACAATCTAGTCCTTCTCCCATGACTAGTATACTTGTAAGCGTACTCGTATATTTTTCCTAGTAAGTAAATAATATCTTTAAACTATATTTCTTGGCTGGAAATCCTACATGGCAAGTATAGTTAGTTTTAACCGATTAGTTAGCAACCCTAACTACCGTTTGGTTTAGTTACATTTCCCTAACCTGGAGTGATGCATCGATGCCGAAGTGGTTAGTACAAAATTTTTGGTCTTTGCCTTGACCGTTGACTTGACTGCCTTGCTTTGGCTTAGCTAGGCTGCCTTGGCGTCGGGTCGCTGTCGGGCCTGCCTCGCCTAGGTGTCAGGTCGCTGTCGGGTTGCTCTACCTTGGCTGCCATCAGGTTCTGCCTTGGCGTCGGGTCGCACCTTGCTTTTGCCTTGGCATTGCTGGGCTGCCTTGCTCTGGCCTTGCCTTGGCCATGCTCACGCCTTGCCTTGGCTACGCCTTGGCCACCGCTTTGCTAACGGGCTGCCTTGGCCACGCTCACGCCTTGCCTTGGCGTTTGGCACCGTCGGGCTTTAATATTCCGTTATTAGGCGGTTTCCTACTAAATAAAACCAAAATACCACTCGAGCAATGAAAGCCGAGATTTGACTAAGACAAGTCATTAAGAAACTTTTGAACCATAGGAACCCATCATTCTTGCTTCCAAAAGAAGCAACCTTAGCTTTGCATGCATGCAACCCTAGATTAAATAGCCCTAACCCTAATTATGTTACTTTTCTAGATTATCCTAGCCCTTGTATGCTTTCTAGGAAAGTATTAGTCTAGACTTTTTCATTTACAAGTCACTTGAAAACCCTTGCTACTTGATTCTTCTTAGACTTTCTTTTGTACCTATGTCCATTTATAGATAAGTATACTTGGGACAAGAGAGAGAGAGAGAGAGAGAGAGAGAGAGAGAGAGAGAGAGCCGAATAGAGAGAGAGAGGGAGGCCGAATGAGAGAGAGGGAGAGTGAGTGTGTGCTTGTGTTTTTGGCCACTCAAACAAGTCACCTACTTACTTTTGCTTTAACCAACTTCACACTCAACCAAAGTACAAGTTGACAACTCATTTCTAGTCTATCCTAGACAAGACAAGGCCAAAAACCCCTCATGAAAGTCTAGAAATGAAAATGACAAGTCTTGGCATACATGAAAGACTTGATTGGACAATTCAATGGAGCAACAAAGGAGAGAGAAAGAGAGAGAGAGAGGGCTGGCCGGATGATGAAGGAGAGAGGTGGAGTGTGTGCTAGTGTTTTGGACACTTACACAAGCAACCTAAATAGCCCTTGAGCCTAAACTACTTTACAACCCATTCCTAGCCTTCCTAAAGTACATTCTAGCCTTTGATTTGGTTCTTTCTTGCAAGCAATCTCTTTCTAGGACAAGACCAGCCAAGAACCCTTCATTATGACCTAGGATATGGCCTAAAATGGAGGTGACAAGTAAAGGAAGGCTATGTCATGATAAAAGGTGTGAAATGACAAGTCATGGAGCAAATCCAAGAGGGAGAGAGAGAGATATATGGCTGGCCATGAGAGAGAGGGAGAAGGTCAGGTTTTTGCTATAAATAGCACCCAAAGCTTGCCATCCAACTCACACCTTCACCCCTTGCTCCAACTTTTCTCTAGAAACCATTTTTTGTTTTCCAGGCAGCTTACTGCCCTTCGTAAATCCCCATTTTTCTCCTGCTTAAGGTAGTTTTTATGTAAGGACCTGTAATCAAATTTTTTTGAAAGGTTTATTAAAATTAGAAATTGAAGGAAAATATAGAAATTGTTAAGTTTATTTGATTTTAGGGTTAATATGAGAGGATTGTTAGTGGAGGGAGTGTAAGTGTGAGTTGTGTGTGTGAGTATATAAAATAAGGTGTGTGTGTGTGTAGGGGATTAAAATCCTATCTCCTTCATCTCTCTCTTCTCCCGACCTCTCCCTCATCTCTCGGCTCTCACTCTCTCTCACTCACTCTCCCACAAAATCAACCCAAAACCCACAAAACCCAACGTCCAATCCTTCCTCCCTTAACATATTTTGGTTCGTATTCCGTCGGTTTGAGCTCAGAGGAGGTGCATTCCGTTTGAATCCGAATTTTGGAGCTATGGCGTGGAAAATCGTTCGATTTCGCTCTTAAATCTTGAGGTAGGGGGTTCTAACTCTCAATATATGTAAATGACTTGTTTCTTGTAGCTTGATTCTTGCCTTTGATTGTGGTTATTATTCATTGATGTCGTTGTGGCTGAAAAACCCATCTCTGTCTGTAGAAAATCTACTCGAACAGCCTTTGTTATTGATACCTTTGTGTTCCAAAACCCAAAAAATCACTTGTTATCGATACCATTTGACATTGTTATCGATACCCTTGCGTCTGGAACCATTTTTGACCAAAAGGTATCGATACCTCTGTGTTAGGTATCGATACCTATTGCTTATCTTCAGCTTTCACTGTTTTGCTTCATTTTTCACCGTTTTGGTTTCCAATCACTTCCAACCCATTCAAACACTTCCCAAATGATCCCTAACTTGATTACTTGTATTCGAAGACCTCGTTGAACATTCCCATGACTCTAGAGCTCGTTTGGACATAATCTACGAAAATCGCTTCATGTATTAAAGTTGGGTTTGAATGGTACAAACATGACGGTTAAGGGATTTTGAAACCTTACGGACACAACGAGAGCGTGTCATAGAAAGTTTATGAGTGCCGTAGGTTGTTCGAATATCGTGGTGGGCATATACGGTAGATGGGAGCGGCACAATGACTTTAAGGGTAAGGTAGTAACTTGTATCTTCACAATTCTTTGAAACTCTCGATCGTCCTTGGTACACTTGTTACGGGATTCAAGCATAAGAGTTAGTGGGTTGGCTACCTTGGAAACCGCTTGTAAGTAGCATGGTGCGTAGGTGCGGGGATATAATTGGAGGTATGGTGAGGACATGTGTATTATTCTATAAGCGATATGGTTGATTGTTGGCCTTGTAACGCCATGTGATTGATTGAATGATTTTTGGATTCGATTGAGTGATTGGATGTTCGTGAAATGGAAGTTGAATGAATGCGGATAACCAATGGATAGAGTATTGTAGGATTGTATATAAATGGGTTTCGTACGTCATGTGCGACGCGGGTATGTTAATTAACGAATAGGCATGAGCATATGTGTTTGTAGATGTGTATAATGGTTGGTTGAACAATTGTGGTACAACCGATAGATGGATGATAAAGTTGATTATGAAATGGTGGAGGGTCGGTTAAGCGATGTGCGTTTTCGCTAACCAATGATTGTTATTATTGAGGGAATAGACTCGGGGTGACCCTACGCTCGAGGGAATAGACCCGAGGTGACCCGAATGATTGTTATTGTTGAGGGAAAAGACTCGGGATGATCCTACGCTCGAGGAGATAGACCCGAGGTGACCCCAAGCTATTATTATCAAGGAAATAGACTCGGGGTGACCCTGCGCTCGAGGGAACTAGACCCGAGGTGACCCTAGTGTTCATTGAAGGAATAGATCTGATTAAAAGAAAAGAAAGATTCTGTAATGAAGGGATTGAATAATGATGATTGTAGACTCGAGGAAGACAGTAGTATCGTATGAAGGTTAATAAAATGATTCGGAATTGGTTAGAGACTAAAGTGGATTAACATGAGCTTATCGATGTATCTACTCTGAGGAGTGAACGGTTAGTGACTTTCCGGTGAAGTCTAGGATCCTTCGATCCAAAAGTATAATTCGGTGGTATTCATTCGTACTTTGGGCGTTTCCATCAATATTCACTCACTCATTCATGATGCATGACGCATTTCATTTTCATATAGTTTGAGCATAGAACTCTCTACTGGGCACGTGTTTTGCTCAACCCTATCCTTCTTTCAGGTACACTCGGAGATAGTGACATGGAGTGCTTGGCGTGCATTTTGGCATCATCCCTTTTGAAAGCTGATATGAGAAATTACTTTGGCATCATTTTGTAAAACTCTCTGGGAATGTAATATTGACTACTATTACGACAATCTTTTGATCATGGAGGACTGTAAACCCTAAATTTTCTTTTCTATTATGTTATTTGAGTCTTCAAGCTTGATAAGAAACTTTGAATTTAAGTTGCAATCATGGGAATGAACCTTGATTTTGGGGTATTATCTATATTATTGCGAGGAATTGCTATTCAGAAATCTTTATACTTTATTTTGAAAATCGAGGGCGTGACATTTTAGGACTAACTCCCTTCAAGAATGTTGTAGAGCACTTCGAAACCTTCAAGTTAGACCCAAGAACCACCCCAATCGGTCAAGAAATGACCAAGATATCGACCTCCGAAGTTCAGTGAAATTTCGGATTTCTAGTCCAGACAGCTTACTGTCACCCCCTTTATCACCATTTTTCTCCAAGCGAAAGTCGTTTCTAGGAACAACGTCCTCCACAAAAGTTGTAGAAAACTTCGAGATTTTCGATTTAGACTCAAGAACGATCCTATTCGGCCAATTATTGACCGAGTTACTGCCATCCAAAGTTCGGTCCAGATTTGGGAGTTTCATCGCCCGAAGAATTTTTCAACTAACCTTATTCGGCCCCGACTAGTTTCGGATCAAGGTAGATTATCCTTACACTCTAATCCTAAGTATAAATATTGTATGATCATGTAGAGTATTCTTAACCGTTAATTCCGAGATATATTGTGTGATGTTCACATTGTTGGAGATGCATGACGTAGATTCTCCTTTACTTGTTAATCCTAAGCATACGTAGATTTTCCTATCTACTTTCCCTAAGTATACATGAAGTTAGTATATTGCTCGTACATTTGAAATGCATGATAGTTAGTAGACCTATTTTGCTAATGGAGATATGAACATGTGGAATAAATGACTTTTACTCTAATAGACATATGTTGTTTTGAATTTCCCAACAAAGGAAGAAAGAACGAATTTTTGAAACGTAAACGTGATTGAAAGTATTCGTATTTTGATCTTTAAGATGGTTATAAGTTTACTTACATGTTGCTTGCATTACTTGGGGTTGTTTTAAGCGATGAGTGAGCATGATTGGTAATATAGAGTTGGATGATCTTGTTAGTTTAGATTACAATGAATGATTTAAATGATTTATAATGAGAAAGTCCTACCGCGGAGTCTATGCATGATAACGAGACACAACAATCGAGAAAGTAGAAACATGACACCTAGGGTGTGGTTATTGTGGTGGCCTCGGTTACCAGGACGGTAACCTGGCCATATGTTGTGATCCCGGCACTAGTGGAGCCTTGGTCTGAAGCAGTGTGTGGACTTAATTCCTCGGTCTACTCCTCGGTGATGCTCTCGGTGACGAGCCTTCATGGGCTACGTTGCTGTCAGCTGCTTTGTTTCCCCTAAAGATATTCTTGAATCCACCAACAGAAAGTTGTTACGCCGTGCGGTCCCCACGAAGATCATGCAACGGATGCAATCATTGGGATTCCCTTTTCCCATATGCTCTGTAACCGTTCCTCCCACCCGTCACTTATGACGTCACCCGAGGCGGTTACCTGAGCGTATACTCCACGCGCTAGCTTGGAGACCAAGCAACCCTAGGTCTATAAATACAAAGGGACTCTAACCTAAAGAGGTATGCCATTCTACCCTAACTCTAGACCTACTTCCCCTTCCTGAGATCTAACTTGATCGTCGGAGGGTCACTGGGGTGTCCAACCCCTAGTGTCTTAGTGCAGGTCTCAGGCGGCGGAAGCGCGGAGCAGCAGGAGGGGGAGCCAACCTAAGCCTTGGATCTGTTCCCGATAATTCGAACCCCCACAATTGGTGACTCTGCTGGGGAACAGCCACCCTCACCGCCGTTCATCTCCCTCCATCCAAAGAGCTCCGTCAAGACCTCCCGTCGCAACAATGGTGGAAGTCGAAGATCCTCACCCCAGTGAGACAACCCTCAGCCTCGAACCGTTTGGAGAACCAATCCTGGTTCCTGGCGGGGCCGGTGCCCCAGGGAAGGCTCACATGTCAATCAGACTCGGAGCTAGAACTTCAACCCAGGACATGGGAGCCGGCACCGAACTCCACACCTACATCCGTCACCTGGAGCGGAAGATCGACGACTTGTCAATAGCCGTGGAACGAGACAAGCACGTCCGTGACGAACTCGCTGAGATCAAACATCTCCTCCAGATCTCCACGTCTCATTCCGCAGGAAGCCGTGGCGGAAGGAGAAGCCATCAAAGCCCTTCCCGCAGCCGCGAGGGGGGCCGTTTAATAGAACACCAGCCTCGACCTTGTGTCCAAGACCGTCTCGAGCCTCCTGTTGCAAAGGGTGGCCGAACTGAAGGTGGCGCTGGGCGTAGGGAATGTGGAGACCTGCGAATTTATTTTAATTTCGGAAATTGTTTATTGCATAAAGTAGTTGTATTATTAATAAAATCGCTCGTATGTTGTGGGGTGTACGGAGATATGTGTACGGGTGTGTATTGGACTCTCGGAGGATGGTAAAATGTTTGTTTGAGGTTGTAACGATGTTTGGAAGTGTTGGTTTTAGGCTGGGTTCGTTCCGGAGTTCATTGAAAAATTTTCATTTTCTGTCCAACTTGAACCGGTACTGGCTGTCGCCCAGTACCGGTACATAATGTCCAGAAGTTGTGTTTTTGGCATTTTGGAGGCTCTTGAACCAGTACTGGGAGTCGCCCAGTACCGGTACATAATGTGTTTTCTGCAAATTTTCAGCACGCTTTTTGGACCACTATAAATACCCTTTTTTGTCATTTTTCACTTCCAAAAGCCACGAAATCAGATCTCAAAACTCTCTCTCTCCCACCTCACTCCAATCTCACCCAAAACTCTCGATTTCAAGCTCGAATCTCCAAGATCCAAAGGTTTTCTTCCTCAAAGTCACAAGATTCTTACATTTGGTGACCCAAGGGTGAGTTTTATGTTCTTGTTCTCACACTTTAAGGCCTACCCACGTTTTTCTCTCTCTCCTCTCGATTATTGGTTGATCTTTGCTTGTTATTCGTGTTTTTGGACTTTATTCACTCTAGATCTTGCATCTAAGCTCGGGTGAGGCTTGTTTTTGGAGGATTCAAGTTCAATCCACTTGTTAGACCTAGGGTTTTGCTCAAAACCCATCATGGTAGGGATTTTTCACTTCTTTTACATGTCTTGTGGTGATTATGCATGAATACGAGTGTTTATTTGTCGTAAATGGTCGAATGGAATGCTTTATGGCTTGTGGATCGTGTATTTCTTGAATATGGAATTTGTAGTCTTGAATGCTATGGTCCTTTGGCCATTTGGGATGTAGTAGATTGTGTCGATGTGTGTAGAATGAGATTATGGTGTTGATTGTGATGATATTGTGATTGTCGATATGAAGTGAAAATGGAGTTTATTGTGATCGCAAGGGGTGATAACACAAAATCGCAAGGGGTGGAGTATATTGTGACGCAAGGGGTGGTAACACAACATCGCAAGGGGTGGAAATTGGTGGGAGGAAGTGTGAGTGTGTGTACGTGTGTGTGGCTATATGTTTGTATTGCTATGATACTTGCCAAGGGTGTTCATGTGCATCGTTTGAATTTGTTACCTAAATTGATTCATCGTATCCATGTTTATCGTCTCATTGCATGTAAATTTTGTAGAGAATTTCCTACTGGGCTCTAGTAGCTCAACAAAATCCTTCTTTTCAGGTTCGAACGCAGGGCAATAGGTTGTGTGACATGGTGTATTTGGAACGGGGACTTTTGGAAGCTACCAAGACTTAGTTACTCAACCATCTTTGTATTAGTCTATTTTTGATAGAGATGGTATTGTAACTAATTTTATTCATTTGATCTTTTGACTAAAGTTTGTAATATTCGAAACTCCTTTATACTTGTATTTAGCTTAATTTGGGCCGTGGTGCCAAACATGTAATTGATGTAGACTTTAGAACTTCGTTTGTAATTATGGAGATGGGAAACTCATTTTGGGTATTATCTATTTTATGCGAGGATCTTTTATCGAAATGATTTATATATTTATGTTTAAAATTGAGGGCGTGACAGGGAACGTTCCCGTTCCCCTGACCCCAAAGACCCACGAAGGAAGCGATCCGCCTTCAAAAGGCTCGGCGCCGGAAGCGACTCTGCCTCCTCTACGCACCCGGTCAGGAAAGAGAAGGGAACTCGCGAGCCCACTCCTAGCTTCACCAAGGTTGCCAACAACAAGGACGGCCTCCTGGAATTCCAAACAAAAGGGTATCACGAGCGCCTCAAGAACGCTCGAGCCAAAAGCCCATTCGTCTCACATCCAGGAGAAAAAGGTGGTGGAAGCCACATCACGGAGCGCCTCGAGCCCTACGCTCGAGATAGCTACAAGAAGGGCCGACAGGAGCGATCTCATCAGAGATCAGGGAGCCTCCCACCGAAGAGAAAGGAATATGAAAGGCTGGACGAGTCGGTGCCAAAAAAGCGTCCCACGACAGAGCGTCCAGACGGTCTTGACCGTTCGATCCGACCTCATCGCGACGCCCGACTCAAAAGACTCACGACCTCCCCCTTCACGCGGGAGATCGACTCAGTCACCCCCCCAAAAGGATTCACCCAGCCCAAGTTTGCCAAGTATGATGGCAAGACCGAGGCGTACACTCACTTGGTACAGTACGAGCTCGTCATGTCCCTCTTCCTCCGAAATGAGCCCTCGGACGACGCCTTTCTCTGTAAGGTCTTCCCCGCCAGCCTCGGCAACCTAGGCCTTACATGGTTTAATCAGCTGCCTGCCAGGTCAATCTCATCGTTTGACTCCCTGTGCGATGCCTTCATGGCTCGATTCGTCACGAGCAATAAGCACGAAAAAGAGATCGATTCCCTACTCTCTCTCGGAAAACGACCCGATGAGACGCTCCGCCAGTACGCTGGTCGTTACTGGGAGCTATTCAATGAAATCGAAGGCTGCAATGGCGTCATCTCGGCCCTAGGTTTCAAACTCGGTCTCACCTCCCAGGACGAGCAAGTCTACGACGACCTCGCCCGCAACAAGCCTGACTCCATGAAGGACCTCATGACCCGCATCGAAGGTTGGTGCCAGCTCATCGAGTCCAAAGCTGAAAGAGGCATCGGGAAGTCTACAAGCTCTAAAATCACATCCGCCTCGGCGACCTCTTCGGTTCCCGCACCTGTTTCAACGTCTAAGAAGCAGGTTAACAACATCAAGCAATCCCCGAAGAAGGGACCGAAGCCCAGCGACTTCAACGCTGAGAAAATCGTCTTCACCATTCCTATTTACCGGCTCATTGACCAGATGAAGGATCAACCCTTTTTCTCCTTCCCAAATCAGAAGCTCGGCACCGAGAACGGGAAGATCAAAAATCCAATCGTCCGCTGTAGTTATCACAACGAACAAGGCCACTTCACTACTGCCTGCAAGCCCTTCAAGGCATACTTGGAGCAGCTTGTTGCCGGTGGCCACCTCAATCATCTCATTGATCACGAAAAAACCAAGGCTCGGGCAGAGCGTGCGGAGCACAGAACCGAAGAAGAAATTCAGACGATTCACGTTATCCACGGCCCTCTGCACCCCGAGGCCGCTCGCGTCATCCGCGCCGAGTTGAATGACGCATCTTCTTCCAAACAGGTCATGCTCGTCGGCCCCGACACCAAGCGCGCCCGCACCGACGACGGTTCAAAATGGACAATCACGTTTACCGAGAAGGACCTCGACCGTGTCCAGCTGCCCCATAATGACGCCCTAGTCGTCACACTCCGCATCAGAACTTTCAACGTCCGCCGCGTCCTCGTTGACCAGGGCAGCTCGGCCGAGGTCATGTACTACTCCCTGTTCCAGGACCTGAACCTCTCGGACTCCGACCTCCGCCCCTCTGAAGTCCCCCTGATAGGCTTCAACGGGGCCCCGGTATGGCCTCTCGGATTGATCACTCTTCCCGTCCGTGCAGGCTCGGTGCTCCTCGATATAGAGTTCGTGGTCGTCGACGTCCCGAGCCCTTACAATGCAATCGTCGGGCGCACCTGGCTTCATAAGCTAAAGGCCATCGCCTCCACTTATCACCAGGTAGTCCGCTTCATAGGCGCTAACGGACGACAGGAGGACCTGTACGGTGACCAAACCGCGGCAAAACGGTGCTATGTTAACGCCGTCCGAAGTAACAGGAAGACTTCCCGGGTCAACCTCATTGAGGTCCCCGACGCCCCAGTACTGGAAGACGTCGGCAGGCCTGCCGACGAGAAGGTAGTCGAAGAGCTCGTTACCGTACCCATTACCGAAGACGGATCATGCTTTTTCCTTGTCGGTTCCTCACTCAGTGACACCGAGCGGAATGACATGGTGGAATTTCTCAAAAAGAACATCGAAATATTCGCATGGACTCCCTATGAGATGCCCGGAATCGATCCTTCTTTCATCTGTCACAAGCTCAACATTGACAAAACCAAGCACCCTGTCGTCCAGAAGGCCCGGCGCTCCTCCCCGGTTCATTCCGAAGCTGTCATAGAGGAAGTTAACCGACTCCTCAACGCCAATGCCATCCGCGAAGTCCAATACCCTAAGTGGTTGGCCAATACCGTGGTTGTTAAGAAGAAGAACGGCAAGTGGCGCGTCTGCGTTGATTATTCCAACCTCAACGACGCCTGCCCGAAGGACTTCTTCCCCCTCCCGAGGATCGACCAACTCGTCGATGCCACGGCCGGCCACGACCGACTCAGTTTTATGGACGCATACCGAGGCTACCATCAGATTGCCATGAGTGAAGGCGACGTCGAGAACACGGCCTTTATCACCCCCCATGGAATCTTCGGATATCTCGTCATGCCCTTCGGACTCAAGAACGCCGGGGCAACTTTTCAGAGGATGATAACCAAGATGTTCGAGCGTCTCCTAGGAGACACAATGATGGCTTACATTGACGATATGGTGGTCAAAAGCATGCTCGCCGGTGATCACCTCACCCATCTCGCCGAAACCTTCGAAATCCTCAAACAGCACAAACTCCGCCTCAATGCCGAGAAGTGTGCCTTCGGTGTCAGCTCCGGTAAATTCTTAGGACACCTCGTGTCCCAGCGCGGGATCGAAGCCGACCCTGCTCAACTACTGGCAATCGAGAAACTCTCGGCACCCCACAACAAGAGGGACGTACAACGCTTGACGGGCATGGCAGCTGCCTTAAACCGATTCATCAGCCGTTCTTCTGACAAGTGCCAGCCTTTCTTTGCCCTCCTGAAGGGTAGCCGGCGGAGCTTCCAGTGGACCGAGGACTGTGACCGAGCCCTGCAGTAGTTAAAGACTTACCTCTCCGAGGCACCTCTTCTCGTCACGCCTCGGGACCAGGAGGACCTGTTCTTGTATCTTGCCGTCTCTTCACATGCGATAAGTTCGGTTCTCGTTTGGCAGGAAGGACGGGACCACCAGCCCATCTACTACTCCAGCAAGACGATGACTCCCGCCGAAACATGCTATCTTCCCTTGGAAAAGCTTGTTCTCGCCCTCGTCTCGGCGTCTCGAAGCTTGCCCTATATTTCCAGTCCCACTGCATCATTGTCCTTATCGAGTACCCGCTCAAATTACTCCTCCGCAAGGTGGACCTTTCCAACCGAATCTCCCAATGGGCCGTCGAGCTGGCAAATTACGAAATCTATTTCCAGCCTCGGACAGCAATCAAAACTCAGGTTCTCGCCGACTTCATCGCCGAGCTCACTCCAGCCGACGTCCTGGCCTCCACCACTTGGAAAGCCGTCCTCCAGGCCAATCCGAGCACCGCCTGGAAGCTTTTTCACGGCGATGTATGGAAAATGTATGTCGACAGCACCTCCAACAGCAGGGGCGCTGGGGCTGGGATCGTGCTCCTCTCTCCCTCCAGAGTCCTACATGAAAGCTCCCTATCCATCAACTTCCCAGCCTCCAACAACGAGGCCGAATACGAAGCACTCATCTCCGGACTAAAAACCGCCGAAGCCCTGGGAATCGAGGAGCTCGTCATCTACAGTGACTCTCAGCTGGTGGTCAACCAGCTCTCCGAAGAGTATGAAGCTCGGGACGACCGCATGCGCACCTACCTCAGCTCCGCCGTCCGGCTCCTCAAAGGCTTTAAGGCCATTCGCGTCGAACATATCCCTCGGGAGCAGAACGCTCACGCCGACGCCCTTGCCGGGCTCGCTTCGGCTTGCGCAGCCTCGGAACACCGTTCCATCTCCTTCAGCTCCATTGACAAACCCAGCTTCGAACTTGAAGTACTAAGCCACAAGGTTCTTAACATCGAGCTCGGTCCGAGCTGGATGGATGAGATCGTCGGTTACTTAAAGGATGATACCCTCCCTCCCGATAAGAAGGAAGCGTACCGACTCCGCAACAGGGCTGCTCTATTTTGGCTTGACCCCAATGGAAGGCTTTACCGACGATCCTTTACCGGTCCCTACTTGTTGGTAGCCCACCCCCACCAGGTCTCCGGCATCATTGAAGAGCTTCACTCCGGCGACAGCGGTTGCCATTCTGGTGGGTGCTCACTTGCTCACCGAGCCATTACCCAGGGGTACTGGTGGCCCACCATGAAGAAAGACTCCGAAGACTATGTCAAGCGTTGTCGCAAGTGCCAGATGTTTGCCCCTATCATCCACCAGCCGGCTCGGGATCTCAGCCCACTCACCAGTCCCTGGCCCTTCTCTCAATGGGGCATGGACATAGTTGGCAAGCTCCCCGTCGCACCCGGAGGCTTCAAGTTCCTTCTCACCGCTACCGATTACTTCTCCAAATGGGTTGAGGCCGAACCCCTGGTCACCATCAAGGAAACAGATGTCATCCGCTTCGTCTGGCGCAACATCATTTCCCGCTTCGGCGTCCCCTTCGCCATCATCACGGACAACGGCAAGCAGTTTACCGGGCAGCGGTGCCGGGCTCTCCTGGACGAGTATGGTATTAAGTGGGACACCTCCACGCCGGGCTATCCACAGGGCAACGGCCAGGCCGAGGCCGCCAACAAGGCCATCTCCTCCGGCCTCAAGCGCCGACTGGAGTCCCGCCGGGGCAAGTGGGCTGAAGAATTGCCAAGAGTCCTCTGGGGCTACCGAACCACTCCCCGACGCTCAACAAGCCGTACCCCATTCTCTCTGGCCTTCGGTATGGAGGCAGTTATCCCTCTGTAGGTTGGTCTTCCGACGATCCGTACCAAGAACTTCGACTACGAGGTCAACAATGAAAACATCGCTGCGGAACTCGACCTGGCTGAGGAAGAGTGTGAGACCGCCCGGATCAAGCTTGCCTCGTACGAACAGGAGGTCGCTAAGGGTTATAACCGAAGCGTCCGCCTTAGGTCTTTCAAGCCAGACGACCTCGTATGGAAGAAAGTGATAGAAAAATCGAAGAAGAGGAAGCTGATGCCCAACTGGGAGGGTCCCTTCCGAGTCCTCAAACACCTAGGCTCGGGCAATTACAAGCTGGAGAAGCTGGACGGTTCCCCAATAGCCAAGACCTGGAATGCCAACAACCTCAAAGAAATTCTATGGCTAGCCAGGCTTCGGCCACCGAGGACTTATCAACTCTTTCCCAGTTTTTTTTTTTTCCAAGAAATGATTCTAAGAATACCTGTGTAGTGGCATCCCCTATTTTCGTTTCAATGAGAATTTTCCTGTCTATCACTATGTGTTCTTACTCTCACCATTTACTTTTTGCTACTCGGTTCAACCTTGTTTGAATCGTTTTAGCTTGACTTCGGGAACCCGTCCTCCCAAGGGAATTCCCCTCGGACGCAAATCCCTACTAAGTCACCACGGCCTTCTCGGTCGTTCGGACTCTCGATTGTTGGTCTTAAGGAAACTCGGCCTTTTCCCGAGCCCCTTATCCCGGCTTCCCTGTACGTCATCTACTGTTACGGATTCGTAGAATTCCGAAGCTATGGCCTATGCCATTTCCCTTCGGGACTCTAGCCCTAATCCCTTAGCAGAATATCTCCCCTAAGTATTTATCACTCTGAATACCTAACTAGCCAGCGACCGAGGCACCTAGCCCAAAGCAGGGGCACGCACAATTCAATTTTGATTCCTCCTTGCTTCGGGTTAGGTCCCTCTATCTCCCTTAACAGGGGCGCTTCGGTGATCGTTGTCTTCGCTTCGGCTCTTTCCCCGCCTACCATGCTTCCCAGGCACAGGGGCTAACCAACGCTTCGTTTTCTAAATACGACCTTATGTCTTTAAGAGCACCTCAGTCTATGCTTCGGTTACAATTTGGCTTCTTCCAAATATTTAACCAAAGCAGGGGCAGAGGTACCCCTCGGTGGTAACTATGAAAACCATTCAAGCACCTCAAATGACAGAATCAAGTGCGGAAAACAGAAGCATTCATTCAACAGAAGAAAATCACTCAAACCAAGTGATCAAGTTAAAATCCTACTTGGCTATTACAAGTGATCAGGCTTCGGCCAATTGTTCGGCGCCTGTCACCGAAGTGATTCCTTGAACGGCAAACTCCAAATGTCCGGAGCCGTCCAGCCAAAAAAGCAGTAAAGCAAAAGAAGAAAAAAATTCTAAGTGTTTTGAGGGGAGGGGTCTTCGGTCGCAACATTGACAGGAGCGGCAGTCTGTGAAGCAGCCAAGACCTCGGGCTGAACCTCTGCCTCCGGATTATGGGCCTGCTCAACTTCCTCCTCGGGCATGACAAGCTCCTCGGGCGGAGCCTCGGGTAGCGCGCGAAGAGGTGAGTCCTCTGGGAGATTGAGCTTCTGCAAAAGGGCTTCGTGTCTAAAGCGCAGGTCGTCCAGAAAACGGTCCCGGAACAGCTCATTCTCGATCTCCCTCACCTGTTGCCTGTACGACGCCTCGGCTGCATCCCAGCCATCGTTATATCCCTTCTTCAGCGCCCCATCCACCACAAGAGCTCGGGATGCCCTCAGAGTGTTGACATCCTCCTCGGCCTGAGCAGCTCGACCCTCGGCTAGCAGCCTCTCTCGGTCGCACCTCTGGAAGTCTGCAAGGTAAAGATCGCAAGTTTCCCGAGCCACCTTTAGATCATCTTCCTTCTGCGCCAGGGCTTTCTTCAGCTCCTCGATCCCTTCCTCCTGCGCCCTGAATCGATCATTGATCACCAGTGCCCGAGCGCCAGCCTGACAACACAGGACAGAATTATGCAGTACAAGTATAAACAGATTAACCAAAGGGAAAAATGAAGAGAGGCTACAACTTACAGCAAGGAGCGCCTGTGCTATCTCTCCGGTCAGGTCCTCGGTCAATCCTTGGATTGCCCTTGAATCCCTCGGAAGAACAGTTCCCTGAAGAATACCGTACGCCACGCCGAGATTAGCAATACTGTCGGCATGATGGATTTGGCGGCCGGCGTAGTGGCGGAACTCCGGGGCCCATGGGAGCTCCTTCGGATTGACCCAGGTGCCATCCTCCCCGTCGACGGTCTCCTCTCGAGCCCGCTCTCCTGTCTCCTCCTCGATCAGGATCGTCTCCGCTTGTTTCCCTTTACCACCATCTCCCTCTTCGGGACGGGCCCTCTTCTGTGGAGGCTCCTGCGGGGAGATAGGAGCTACTCCCGAAGTCCCGCGCCTGGCGTCCCGGTGGCAGCAGCCGCCGTGCCCCGCGCCCTTGGTCTCTGTCGACGGAGGTTTTGCACTTCCCGAGTTCCGGGTCTGGCCATCTCTTCGCTGAGCCCGGTTCTTTCCGGGGTCTCGCGGTCAACCTCCTCACGAAGTACCCCCCGGGGACCGGAACTACTCCCCTCGGCCTCGGGAAACCGGTCTCCGCTCCTTCCCCCCGATCCTCTTCCTCGGCCACTCCCCCTTCCTCTTCCTCTACCTGCTCTCGGGACTCCCTGCTGCCTTGACTTTTTCTTCAAGAAGCTTGTGTAGCTCGGAACGTACCCGAGCAGCTTGGGAGCTAACCGGTCTGGGAGGGGGATGGCGTAGGCTGCAGTGATCCGAGCTCGAACAGCTTTTTCCCGAAGCTCGTGTACGACTCCCTCGCCTGTAATGATGAAAAGCCAACACAAATAAAGGAATCAGTAAGGGTGCAAGGAGTAACGAGGACATAAGAGGGCATCTACCGAAGGTCAAATTTTACCAACCAGGGGTCCCGGTCCAAAACTGAACCGTGGTAACGGTGTCCACGCTATCACCAGGACCGAACATGAAGTTCCCAGTGACCGACACATAAATGCTTGCCCACTCTTCGGAGTCAGGCAGTTGGTCGATCAGGAACGTGTCATTCTCCGAATGGCAGGAGAGGTAATATCGGTTACTTTCTCGGTTGACTCCAAGGAGGTAGACGCCGAAGAGCTCCTCGAGCCCAAAGGTCAGGTTGAACTGCCTCCTCAGCTCGATGATGCTAGTGATAATCCGGTAAGAATTCACCGTGAGCTGGGAGGAAGTAAGGCTGAGAGTCCGGAGCACTCGACGGATGAACAGATGAAGAGGGAACCTGACTCCCCCCTCGGTAATCGCCATTAGGGGAAAGATCTGCTCCCCTGGCCGATGTGGCAGCTTCTTGGGGTCGGTGTCTGGAAGCAGCCGAACTTCGATGTCCGGGGGAATACTGTATAGCCTCTTGAACTCCGCGTAGGCGGCCGGATTCCCGTTGAAATATTTATTTTTGAAAGGGCAGGGTCTCATCGGTCTTCTGCGCCCTCGCACCTCCTCTGGTGAATTCGCAAATGGTCCCGGAGCCTGGTCCGACGTGCCGAGGGTCTCCATCTCCCAGGGGTCAAGGGAGGTAATCTCTCTAGGAGTACAGTCGGTCCCAACCGGCTCGATAAAGTCTAATGGGATTCGGTAGAGTCTTCGGTTCCAAACTTCCTGAAAGATGCTCTCGATGGAAGGGGAGTCAGAACTACTGGAGCTGTCCGATGAGAGCTCAACAACCATTCGCCCCTGCCTAGACAAAGAAAAGTGTGCAAAAGCCCGTTAGCTATGTGCCTAGGGGAAAAGAAAGAGAATCTAACGCTCGGGACGAAATGGTCGACATTCTTCGGTAGGACTAAGTCTCGGTCGTTCCTGGGAAATTCCTCCTCGGGAGGAGCCCCCACCAGGGTCCCGTCCTAACTCCTATGAGTTAAAGAATGAAACCGGACCTCGGGAAAAAACTATTGCCCTCGGGAAGAACAGGGGCCTCGGTTTCAGGAAGCCGCGGCGGAGGACGCCATAAACGCCATGAACCAGGCGGCGGCGAACGGCGTCTCCGTCCCGTTGGACATTGAAATCAACGCAAAAGCTTGAAAAATTTGCCAAAACTTGAAGATTGAAGTTTGGAGAACAACATACCTGATTTTTGTTTGAAGATCTGCCCTCAAAACGCCTGGAAACTCGATCACAAGGATGAACGGCGCGATGGCAGCAGTTCGACGTCTCTGCAGAAGCTCCAGTGCCTTTCTCGCTCCTCTTTCTCCGTTTTTATAATGGAGCGGATGAACGGTTACGCGGGAAACGAAGCGCCGTGCACAGAGCCATCGGATTGGTGACACGTGTCTCCATCGGACGGTCAGCAACGAAGAGTCTGCACCGGGTTCTGAAGCACCGATTGACCGAGCCATTTGCGTTCTGATGCGTGTCCTCGATAGGACGGTTCGTACCAATCATCTGTTGTTTCACGTGCCGAGACAGCTTTTGGACTCCAGTGCTTCGAAAGATGCTGACACGTGGCTCCTGGATCTGGGGCTATTGAATATCGGTTACCGAGGCCTATTCTCTCCTCGGCACTTCAGACGCCTAACGCTCCAGATGTGCCGGTTCATGCAAAGGGTCAACTCCCCAGAGCTGGACTTGGTGTTGCGCTCCGGAAAGTTGAGGGGCTATTGTGGTGGCCTCGGTTACCAGGACGGTAACCTGGCCATATGTTGTGATCCCGGCACTAGTGGAGCCTTGGGCTGAAGTAGTGTGTGGACTTAATTCCTCAGTCTACTCCTCGGTGATGCTCTCGGTGACGAGCCTTCATGGGCTACGTTACTGTCAGTTGCTTTGTTTCCCCTGAAGATATTCTTGAATCCACCAACAGAAAGTTGTTACGCCATGCGGTCCCCACGAAGATCATGCAACGGATGCAATCATTGGGATTCCCCTTTCCCATATGCTCCATAACCGTTCCTCCCACCCGTCACTTATGACGTCACCCGAGGCGGTTACCTGAGCGTATACTCCACGCGCTAGCTTGGAGACCAAGCAACCCTAGGTCTATAAATACAAAGGGACTCTAACCTAAAGAGGTATGTCATTCTACCCTAACTCTAGACCTACTTCCCCTTCCTGAGATCTAACTTAATCGTCTGAGGATCACTAGGGTGTCCAACCCCTAGTGACTTAGTGCAGGTCTCAGGCGGCGGAAGCGCGGAGCAGCAGGAGGGGGAGCCAACCTGAGCCTTGGATCTGTTCCCGATAATTCGAACCCCCACAGTTATTGAAAAGGAGAAAAAGTTTTGAAATCACAATGTGGCCAGACGTGGTAGCTCATTGTGTAAAGAGATGTTAAAAACCGCAATGTGGCCGGACTTGGTAGCCCATTGTGCGGTGTGTGTTGCCAATGGGACCGGACGTGGTAGTCTCATTGGAGGTGATTTAAATGTTATGAAAACCACGATGTGGCCGGACGTGGTAGCTCATCGTGAAGATTGCCAATGTGGCCGGACGTGGTAGCCTCATTGGTAATGTGGCTTGGTTATCCGCGGAGAGGAGCCAATGCAAGGTTTTGTGTGCCAATGGGAACCCGGTGCGGCGGAACCATTGTGAGGATACTCGGGAACCCGGCGCGGCGGAACCGAGGTTGGGTGTGTTAAATGTGATTTTCAAAATGTTGATTTGGAAATGAAAATGAGACACGTTCTACGATGAGTCGCGTAGGAGAAACATATACAATGCAGACACCAACGTTAGACTAGTGTATGTGGATGTATCATTTGCCTTGTTAAACATGTATGTGTTATTCCGTTGCTTGTGCTAGAGTTGGTATGCTACTCTTATACTCTGATATTGGTAAGTTATGGGTTAGTGGGTATAGGATTATTCTGCTGAGCTCTTGTAGCTCATGGTGTTACCTTTCGTGACCCTAACATATTATATCGGTGGCGACACTGGTATAATGTGTCAGATTTTGTAGATGATCAAGATGAACAGTACACATTGCAGGCTTTTGGAGCCGAGGAGCTGGCTAGGATGGAGGAGCATGCGGAGCTATAGTTAGGAACCCTAAATCCTTCCTTGTGTAAATATTGGACTCCAGTGGGAGTTATGATGTAATAAAGAGCCAGACTCTCTTTTGATATTCAATAAAATGTTATTTAACGTACCCAAAAATCAGGGGCGTTACAATTTATACGAAACCTCCAATTAGAAAATAAATATGTAAGATGAACCTTAGACAGTATATGTGAATGGCCACCAGGATGAGATGGGCTGGCAACCTCAAGTGGTAGCTCAACTTGATTTAGTGCAGATATTGTACCAGATTTGACTTTAGTAACTCTCTGTTGTTGAGGCACCCCACCATCTTTGTTGGAAAAGTCTGGATTTCCTTCAACTTGCCTTACCCTATCCTTGAGAAGAGAAGTAAGAGTTACATCCTTCATATCAACGACAAGGTTCTTGAATATGACCTGAAAGTGCCCAAATGAAGGAAAAACGAATAGATAGTCCCAAAATCCGGACAGTTTCTACGTGAAAGAACAACACTCATCAATATTTGTACATATACTAGGTGAAGTGTGCATGCTAGCACGCTCGTGCCAGTGAATTATGTGCCTGTGATGTAGTAGATTTCATGCAGTGTTCTAAATGGCGACCTAGGCACTAGGCGAAGGGTCGGTGCCATGACTACCCCCCTTGGCGTTTTGTTCGGCGACTAGGGAGGCTAGGCGGACCTTTGACGGCTAGGCGGAACTTGGCGGCAAAACGATGGCGTGAGAGATGAGATACAGAGAGAGAGCAAAAAGAGAGAGATGAGAGATGGGGAGAGACGCGAGAGATGAGAGAAATACGAGACAAGAGAAACATACCGAACAACAATCGACAACCAACGACGACGATCGACGTGAAGCAGGCAAACTCCAAGGCGACGATGGTGGGTTTCTCGATCCTCTCTGAATCTGGAAATTGTGTACTGTATATGTATATAGTAGAGTGTGTGTGTGTGTGTGTGTGTGTGTTTTGGTAAATTACACAACAAGTCCCTTTAGTATATATTAATATCATCAGAGCATCCCTATTGTAATAAGTAAATAGGTGTGAATAAGCAAACTTAACAATAATGCTCAAAAAACACCCCACATTGTAATAAGCAAAGTTGCAAGTCTTTTAGCAAATAACCAAATTCCACTCATTCCATAACCAAACTTAACAACCTTTACCAATAACCAAAACTCAATAACTCAAAAACACCCCACATTGGAATCGTCTCATGTAGAGAGCCGTAGTTAATTCTTTTAAACTTAAAGGTTAACAATTGAGTAATAATGAAAAATGTGTTATTTTTATGTGATTTGGGGCTAGAGTAATAGAATTGATTGTGGAAGGGTGCAATCTGTAATTTGTATATATGTGGGTATGTATAGGAGGGTGAGGGAGCAGGAGATCATTTTTCCCCCACTCCACCCCTCACGCTCTCTCTCCTCTCGGCTCCATCCCTCCCTCTTGCTCTCACTCCAAAATTTCACCAACTCACTCAAAACCCTCACCAAACTAACCTCCATTCCCTATTCTAAGCGCGATTTTGGGCTTGTTCTTCATCGATTAAAGCTTGGTGTGGTGTTTTTCCATTCGAATCAAGGTTTCTCGGCAGGTAGGGCTCGAAATTCTTGTAAATCGTGCTTCAACTTTGAGGTAGGGATTCTACCTTTCATTATATGTAAAAGACGTGCTTCTATCCTTGAATCCAGGCTTGTTGTTGTTGATGGCATTGAAATCCTGAAAATCTACTGAAAATTTGCTTGAAACGTATCCGTATCGATACGGGCTTTTTGCCGTATCGATACCAATTCAAAATCGTAGCTTCTCATTCTGTTTGCTTTTTGTATCGATACAGCTATTTTGGTTGTATCGATACCAGATGCTTATGGACAGTTTTCACTTCTTTGTTCCAAACTTCATTGTTTTGACCCCCGATCACTTCTAACTTGTTCTAAACACTTTCAAATCTCCCCGTAACATGATTAATCGTATTTGTAGAGTTTATGGAGTATCCTTGCAAATTCTTGCCCTTGTTTGGTCGAAATTGTCATTGATATCAAAATGAACCGAGATTGAATTGAGGTGACACATGACGAAGAATATGTGATTCTTGGACACTCATTGACACGACGAGAACATTCAGGACCCATCGACAGGTGGGTGCCTGGCAGGGGGTATCGGGATCCCCTAATTGGCCCGACAGGAGCAAATGCTCGTATTGATTACATTCAGGACCTACCGAAGGGTATGGTGCCTGGCATGGGGTATCGAGATCCCTTAACTGGCCCAGTAGGAGCTTCGGCTCATGACACATACGGCGAATTGATATTGGACACTTGAAATATGGAAATGGTCCTAGTTTGAGTTGCCTTGTGGTCATTAAATCGTCGTTGAGTTCATTGACTTACGATTCGTTGATTGTTTAGAGAGTGTTGTTTCATTACCTATCTTGAGTTCATCCTTGCATTTCATTTGCATATAATGTTAGTGTAGAATTTTCTATTGGGCTAGTGTAGCTCAAGCTTTATATCATTTCAGGTACTAACTCAGGGCCGTAGCTTGCATGCTTGGAGTGCTTGGATGTGACTCTTGTTTTGAAAGCTAACATTGAAGAGTTACTTATCCATCTTTGTAAATCTCTTTTGAAGATGTATTTGTAACTTAATTTGCAAATGCTTTGATTATGGGACATTGTAACCCTTAACTCTTTCGATACTCGGTACTTATGTTGTATTTGGGCCTCGGAGCCAAAGTTATAATATTTTGGGAACTGTTGGACGTTTGAAGTATAATTGTGAAAATGGGAATTATTTTGGGGATCGTACGGATTATGGCAAGGTTTTATTTATGGAAATCAATTATATTTATCTTGAAAATCGAGGGTGTGACATCTCATCGAGACGAATAATTTGGTGTGGTCGGGTGATTGGAACTCGTTTGCGATTGGACATATGTGCATTGTGTATTATGGGGAGGGGGGGTTTAATTAGGGATGCAAAAATAGCCAATGTGGAGTTAGAGGTTGTTAAGTTTTATTATGAACTAAATGGATAATCAAATGCTAACGTGGCACATTTTGGTTATTGATTTTGATTATTCCCATTGCGGATGATCTAATATACACTAAAAACATGAAAAATATCAAAAAAAAAATACCAAAAAAAAAAAGGCCAAACTCCTAGGCAAACTAGGCGCTTGGCGACGGATCGCCACCCGACTACCGCCGAGCGCCATTTAGAACACTGATTTCATGAGGAAGTTTTTACATATGTACATTGAGGTAAACATGAGGTACATAAGCCTACTCTTACGACACAATGCTCTTACTTCACAAACTCAGCTACCTATTTCATTTAATAACCAGTTATTACATCTGAAAACACAAAAAGCCCCTGTGAATAGGGATAGACAGCAGGAGGGTTTCTTTTAGCCAATAAGGTAGATTATGGATTACCGTTTAGAAGAAAAGGACCAAGAAGGAAGAAAGCACTCCTTTAGAGCCTCGTTTTCTAGCTCAAACTCATAAGCCAAGACTCTCGTTCTTCGGACCAACCTATGACCAAACAAAAATGAGTTTGTCACTCTTTTTCACATACACCTGTTTACTTGTCAGGCTTCTTTCTAACCAGTACCACTTTGTATCCACTATCCATCGATGAGAATGCTCCATCGAAATCTTCAATATGCTTTGTGTCTAACGATTTTTGTGAGGGCAACCAGCAAACTTGACAGGTAGACTGTTTTCTCAGTCACACATCGATGGAAGAGAGATGAGAACTGTGGCAAAATTTGAGCATGAGTCTAAGTACTTCCTTCTCCAATATTCCCCTAAAATGATTGAGCACCTGCAAAGCAGAACTAAAATAACTTTTATCACCAAAATAAAAAAAAACCTACCAAAACTCAACCATCTTTCATGTTGTCGAGAAGTTGAAATGCAACAAAGCCACCTCTGTATTGTATAAGCATGAAAGGGGCATTGACTAATTACAAATAAGTCTTTATCTACCCTGAAAAAGTATGTAGGAAAGTATTGAGAATGAACCTCGTCCACGTAATTTATTCTTTGAATATCATCTCCAACTTTCTAAGCCAGAAAGCATCAAGATGAAAAAAAGCCTCATACTAAAAGCAAAAACCCAAAATCATCAAAATGAAAGTCCAAAACTATAGAGACCCATATTTTGGGACCCGTATTTTAAAAAAAACTGTACGCTGTGGATATACCGTGGGGTGTATTCATGGAAGGATATAAGAGTAATTATGGTAGTGGTGCATGTGTGAGTGTGTGGTCTGAATGCGTGAGATAATTTTCCCACCACTCTTTCAATAATTTCTCCAGGGGAAAACTTTCCCCATTTCTCAATTCTCCCTTCGGCTCTCTGCCGAGTCTGTCTCTCTCTCTCTCAACCAAAATTCCACCAAAACCACTTGAAATCTATACAAACTCACGTCCAATTTATCTCTTATACACGATTCCAACCTTGAATCTCGTGGGTCTTGCTTGGAGAAGGATTATTCGGTTGATTTTGAAGATTTCGGAGTCTAGGGCTTGATTAATCTTGGGGTTTTGCTCTCCAAACTTGAGGTAGGGATTTCTTGCACATGTTATGCATAAATACGATGTTTATGTTGTTAGATCGTGCTTGTTATTGTTATTAAGATCATTTGTTGGCATTTTCTGAAAATCTATTGAACTGAGAAAAATTGTCCAAAATTTCTAGGTTCCTACCGGTTGAACCTCTTCCCTACCGGTAAAAATCTTTGTGCTCAAGTCGTGTCCCTTCTGACTTCATTTCCTACCGGTACATCACTTCCGTACTGGTAGAACTTCAGTATTCCCCAGCAATGAATTTTGGTAGAGCTTCTTGGTTTTCAAAAAAAAAAAAAGAAACCTTCCTACCCCTCACGGTTTTTTCAATTGGCCGCACGACATATTGTTAAATTGTACTGTTCCTCAGGATTTTCAAATAGCCGTATGGTATTTTCGTTCCGCCGTACAGCATATTAATTAATCGTACGGCATATTGTTTAATCGTATCGCATATTATTTGATTGCATGGCCTTTCAATATGGCACCCGGCCTTTCAGGCCCTTTTGGCACAACTTGGTTTATTCTGCATCCGTTACTATTATTTGAACATCGTTCGCTTTCGGTACTTCCGTAACACAGCCTAAAATAGTTATTTGAGTCACTAAGATTCTTTGATCACTTGACTGTTTGCATTCCAATGATTCACTGAACTTTTCCACTCATTGAACAATTGTTAAGCATCATTTTAGTCTCGTTGTAAATGGGAAACGTATAGTAAGTTGGTTAGGAGTACCGTAGATTATATGGGGTGCCGTAGTGATTATTACGAGTAGATGTGAGCATGTCTAGCAGGATCTCTTGTCCTCTTAATTCGTTGAACTATTAGTTTCCAATGGCGTTCGTCATCTGAGGTTTGAGTGTTAATATTAGAGGGTGGAAAGTTGTAAAGTTACTTATGGGTTAGAATGTCGTGTAGGACACGGTGATATACTTGGGAAAATTGAGTGTATCTATTTATTAGTTGGTGTTATGATATGGTGGATTGTTTGGAATGCCTTGGATTGTGATCGATCAATCGACTTATGAATATAACGAGATTGGACACTACGGGTATCACCACTCGGTGGTGAGATGACCGGGCTGGACACTACGGGTATCACCATTCGGTAAAACGACCGAAATGGTGAGATGACCGGGCAGAAAATGAATGGGTATCATCACCTTGGACATTTGGTGAGATGACCGGAATTGAGCGAGACATGTGAAAACCTTGATTGATGTGATATGTGATTAATGGAAAAAGGAAAGAAAGGTTGATTTTTATCAAATATACTTGTTTTAAAAGGAAAAGGATTTTTATTAAAAATCCTCCGGCTATTCTTGAGCGAATCAATGATTTTCGGTATTCGTGCACAGAATCAACGGACTCCGGCTATTCAAGCTCGAATCAACGGAGCTTGACCAACCTAGGTCATGTATATCTATACATTACATTTATTTGGAAACAAAAGAGATTTTAACGACATATGAGAATGAGAAAGGAGATTCGACGATGAAACGAGAAATGGAAACATTGTGATATTGAATTGGATGTGATAGTACGGTATCAAAGCTGTTTCTGACTTATTATGTGGATTGATGTGGGGGTATTACTGGTCCTCGTGTGGGGTATATACTATAGGGTATTGCGTATCGAATTGCTTAAGATCCTTTGGCCATAGTGAAGCTGCCTGTCGATAGTCATAAATTCTTGGAGCATACCTATCTATACTCATTGTATTTTTCTTATAACTTTTGCATAAATTTTTTTAATGGGCACGTGTTTGCTCAACCTACCATTTCAGGTTCATTGCAGGTCATGGTCATGGTCATGGTCATAGAGTACTTGGAGTGCATGATGACATTATCGAGTAAAGCTATTTTGGAGAGTACTTTATTATTCTTGTAAAAGAAACCGCTTTGTTATGAAATTCCTATTTTAGAAGATTGTATTTGTAGACCAGTGTGTGGAATTGAAAACTGTATTGTATTTTGGGGTATTGTTCATACGATTGTGAGGACTTTGTATTTCATATGGTATTGTAAATTTATGTTGAAAATCGAGGGCGTGACATAAACAATTAGCTTTCCTCAACTTGAAAGTTATTTACCCATAAGCCAAAATTTTTGAGACGAAAAAAGCCATAAATTGTGGCACCTACATCAAATACCTCCATTAGATTTCTATTAGCATTCAATAGAATGAAAAGGCAATGAAAGCAAGTACATATTTAGAAGTTCTCTTCAATTATGAATGGAAAAAGTGACACAAGCCCACATTCACCTAATAGCGTTTGGCAACAATATAAGGGATACACTTATTGTGCATCTTTCATAGAACTGAAAGCCTCATGATTGAACTTTATTGTTTGAATTGCAGCAACTACTCGTTCAAGGCCGCTATTTTGATGCTCTAGTTGTCAATAAAGAATATTGGAGAGTTAAAATATAAAGCTCCAAAACTTCAACTTCTTGTGCAATAACTTCTCAAGATAAAAAAGAAAAAAGCTGCAAATCAAGTAAAATGCTAGTCGATAAAGCATAAAGCCACCAGTAAGTGCTACATAGGGTGACGTTAAAAGGCTTTTGAGGAAGTTTTTTCAGTCATAACCTAGGTCAGATAATCCATTGATAGGATACTCCGCTCTCACTTACAATTTGGGCTGCCCACTCTTGCTTTCAATTCTCACTCTTACAAAATTTAGTAGTAAGGGTCCTACGGGTTGTTATTGGAAGGCGTTTTCACACTCTCACTCATTTTTGTTCATGCGCCACCTTATGTGACTTACGTCATAATAAAACTTGGCAGTGAAAAACCAATAGTCAGAAGATGGTGAAATCATATCATCTTTTTGTGTCAATATTTCCTTTATGCGGAATCTAAAAAAATGCACAATCATTATTCAAATAACCATGGATTCCATGAACAATAACTCAGAGCGTATAAAAGAGAAAATAAACTAATGATTTTTTGTAAATATGATCCGCACATAATAGTCGAAGTTCCATAACTTCCACTTTGTTCAAATCCCAAGTTTCATTCAAATGATTATTGATTGCCATAGTTTTCCTACAATGTCCTTGGTTTATGGTTCTCTATTAGCATCTAACAAAGTAATATCATCTCATTTCTTTTATTATTAGCATCTTATTGGCTAATGTAAAACCATAAGGTATTTCATTGCTTAATCAGTCATTAGATGTTGTCAATTAATGAATAGAAGTTTCCACTAAGTCTATTCCTACATAGATTATTTAATGGAAGATATTTCATTGCCAAAAGACAAGAATTCCATGATCGATTTGAAGGAAAAAAGAAGATAAAAGTATGGTCACACACCAAAATACCATCGGTGGTTAGTACAATGAGTTACCAAGAAAAAAAAAGAGGGAAGAAAATAGTCAAATAGGTAGAAACCATACTTGCATTGCAGTGGTTGTTCCTCTGACATAATTTTCTTATCAGATACAAGATCTTATTTGCTGGGTGCCACTACGCTAGTGACAAACTCCTTGATACATATGGTAAGAGATAGACCAAATCTTTAGTTTCCATAGATTCAGGTTTTAATTCCACCTATCAGTATCTCAAGAAGTATGAGGATAATATAAACTTTTCTATAAAGTGATTTGGCAAAGAACATGCCATAACACTAATCGAAGCTTAGTTAAACTGCACTACCTTATCCAGCATGGAGAAAGATACATACTGCACAAATCGTCGACCTTCTTGGCCATTTTTTATTTTCTTCTCTACTTTGTTGATGATGGTAGAATAAGGTCTCAATCCCTGTATAAATTGTTCCAATTAATTACTTAAAGTGAAGAAATTTCCAACCAATGAACCATAGAACCAATTTACCTCTCTGCAAAAATCAACACCAACAATCACAATCCGAATCATATGCAAGTCCATCAATCAAATATACTGCAATAGTTTCCCTTCATTAAAAAACACACAAAAAAAAAAACTTTAAACCTCAAGACAAATAGGAACTCACAAGCAAGTTACTAAAGCAGCAATGCTATCTAAAATTATTAATTTATGGGCACAATGATGTCTAAAAGCAGCAAGGAACCCATAGAACTATAGTGCACGAACGAAATATGAACTAGAGCATCTAACCACTCCACAATTTGACCTCAAGACAAATAAGACCTCATAATCAAGTTACTAAAAGCAACAATGCATCCATTTTTACTCATTTATGGGCACAATCATATCTAAAAGCAGCAAGGACATACCCATAGTGCTATATCATAAAAATGAATTACGAACCAGTGCATCTAACCATCCCAAAATCTGACCTCTCAGATCCCACTTTAGATTGTCACAGATTAATATCATTTGATGTAGCAACAATCATGTATTGAACACCTACTTGCATATAAAAGATTTAATCCACAAGGCGATAAAAAAAATTAATTAACAAATCAGTTACAGATTGTGTGCCATTAAAACCCTACCCGGACCATCATTACGTGTGTGCATATGGGTGTTGTATTAGAGCATCTCCAACCCTAAACCAAAATTAAACTCAAAACCAGAATTTTTTTCAGTGAAAACTCTCTTTTTGGTGTCCTTGTCCTTACTCAAACTCAACTCAAATTTGAGTTCTACTCAAATCCAACATCAAATCACCAAAATTTGATGTTAATTCAAACCCAAACCTCAACTTAAATTCCAAACAGTGGCAGTACCTAATAGTTGGCAGTGGCGACGTTGGCTATTGGCGCCGGAGGTGGTGAAAGCTAATGGTTATTAGCGATGGTTAGCAGCGGCGGTGGAGGGCTTTCAAGGACAAGATCTATTGAAGGAATAAACCTACAAAAACAAAGCATATCTTCTTCAGATCCCTTCTTTGGAGTTCTACCATATTCGTACGAATTTTCAACAGTGGGCCAGCAAAAGAACGACAAAAAATCTCAAATGCACACAATAGAAAATTAAACTCAAATGCCCAATTTTGCTTGTGTTCCTTACACAGCTTGAACCATGAAATCAAAGAAATGCTTTCTATGGAACCTTACTGGAAACCCTAGGCCAATTCTTCATCTGTCAAGAAGAAAAAGAAGGATGCTTTCCTGCCAAAAGATGAAACTATATAAGCAGATGACGAACCTTAGATTCTCAGGAACTGAGAAGGGATTGAAAGATACCCAACTAAACATTGTGTTTGGTTCCCTTTTTGAAAAAAATTTAGGTTTGGTTTTTGGGGTAATGATTGGAGATATGGGTTATGAGTGGAGAGAGAATTGAAAATAATGATTGGAGAGAGGAGAGAGAAATGAGAGTAATGATTGAAAATAGGGGTAACGAGTGTTTTTTTTAAAATAGTAAGCAATTTAGGCTTATTTCTTCTTTATTTCATTAAAAAGCTAAACCCTAATGCAATTTAAACATTATTCTGCGACGGTAGTCTTATAGCAATTTACTAATTAGAGTACCCATAACTTTTAACCTAAAGAAACACTAATTTGCAAATTCAAGAAAACAAAATAGAAAGATTGTGGCATCTCACAACTGGTTCTAATTGGGAAAAATAAACCAGCACAGCATTAGCCTTAGATCTCTCTCTCGATAAACCAGCACAAAAAACTTATCACACAAATTCACTGCTATTCGTAATACCGCTCTCCTTATCACAACCATACCACCCCCCGACAATTCTATCTAGAGTTTTGTTTCCCTTTATATGCTCTCTCTTTCCTTCCTTCGATCCTCATATTTATAAAGAAATTGTGGAGTCACAAAAAAAGTCCAAAAGGTTAACACTTGTTCATTTCTTTCTCTCATTCAACAAGAAGCAAAATATTTATAACGTACTCACACATGCACAAACTGCATCAGAACTTCATGTGCACACACAACTACATGACTTGTACATCTTTTATGCAAATTAAACTATTCCTAGAGTAATTTGTATCTACATTGGACTCATACCATACTACATAAGAATCCAACTAAAGCCACTAAAAGAACCACCTAATGTATAAATAATCAGATTGTTCAAAAGATGGGTCTTACAGCAACCCAACAACAAGCAAAGGCAACAAAACAACTCTGGAATCTCATTCGCACTTAGAGTTCACTAAGCAACAATATTTGGTAGTTTTCCACAAACAATGTTACCAAAATGAAAAGAAAAGCCATACGTAAAGAAAATATTTTCTAAATCCGTCAAACGTCCCACACGTACTTTAACATTGAGTCCGTCTCTCAGCTGTAACAAATGTTGCCAAATAAGGTTATCCCAAGCAATTTTGTATGGTAGTCAAGTAGTGCTCCCCTTCCAAGAAGGAAAAGCAACACTGCATTACTACAAAGAAAACAACCTATCAATTACAATAGATACAAGTTATCAAAATTCATTCAGTTCACATGAAATGGCTCTTTGAAGACAAACACATTAACATTAGCAAACTCAAACGATCTAATTAAACATTCAAGCATGTAGATTGTATCATGAATAGAAAGAGTCGATAAAACTACCTCTGGAAGCTCCTGGCTTCCTAAGAACTCAGACCACACCACATAAAGGAAACAAAATTGATGGTTAGCCTAAAAAATTAAACTGAAAATGTATTGAAAAGAGAAAATCAGTGATCCAAATCACATCAAAATGAATCTGAACGCACTAACTTCTCATTTTGGGACGTTTTTGGGTTCAATTTTTAAGCTATGGATTCAAAAAGAAGAAGCTTATTACTCACTCCTCGAAGCTTATTACTCACTCCTCTGTACTAAAACCTCCTCCATGATTACTTGAGCCAGAAAGATCCAATGGATCCCTGAGTTGATGTTATCAGGGCTACCTACACTGCGTGAATATAGACTCTTTGGTATCAGGTGTATTCCTATCACGCCCTCGATTTTCAACATAAATAAATAAACCCTTTTAATAAATAATCCTCACCTACGGCTATTAATACCCAAAATGAGATTTCCCACCTGTTTAATTAGAAACGAAGTCCCCAAGTTTCATAAAGCACATCTTTGGCACCACGGCCCAAATTAAGTTAAATACAAGTACGAATGAGTTTTGAATATTACAAACTTTGATCAAAAGATAATTCGAAAGTAAATTAGTTACAAAGTCATCTTTAATCAGAAGTAAGCCCATTACAATATGAGTGAGTAACTAGCCAAGTTAGCTTCCAAAAGTCTTTGTATCCACGCACACCATAGCATGAAATCTATTGCCCGGTACAAGAACCTGAAAAGAAGGATTTTGTTGAGCTACACGAGCCCAGTAGGAAATGCTCTATAAAATCTATATGTAAAGAGATGTTATGCATGGATACGGTGTATTAAGCTAGATGGCGAATTCAATAACATATATCAACACCATTTATGAATATCGAAGCATTCTCACACACAGACATACACACACTTCTTCCCACCAATTTTCCACCCCTTGCGACATTGTGTTTCCACCCCTTGTGTCACAATGAACTCCACCCCTTGCGACTTTGTGTTTCCACCCCTTGCGTCACAATAAACCCCATACTCCACTTCACAGCAACAACCACGTTACCAACACATTCAAACACGTCACAAATGACTCAAGGATCACATCAATTAAGACAAAAATTTAGTGCTCGTAAGCATATGCCATCCACGAGCTTAAAAGTGTCCCACCCAGACCATACGTAGTATTCAAACACTAATATCACATGAATACACCACAAAACATGTAGAGAAAGAGAGAAATCCCTACCTAAATGGGTTTTGAGCAAAACCCTAGGTCTACCGAGAGCTATATGCTTGAATCCTTCAAAGACAAGCCTCACCCGAGCTTGGATACAAGATCTAGAGTAAATAAAGTCAAAAAACATGAATAACAAGCAAAGATCAACAAGTCATCGAGAGGACAGAGAGAAAAATGTGGGTAATCATCAAGGAGTGAGAACAAGAACATAAAACTCACCCTTGGTCCACCAAATGCAGGAATCTTGTGATTTTGAGGAAGAAAACCCTTGGATCTTGGAGATTTAAGCTTGAAATCGAGAGTTTTGGATGAGATTGGAGTGGGGTGGGTGAGAGGGGGTGTTTCCAGGTGTATTTCGTGGGTTTGGGTGTGAAAAATGGTAAAGGGGGGTATTTATAGTGGACTGAAATGCGTGCTGAATTTTTTGAAATTCGACAGTGGGTACCGGTACTGGGAAAATGCAGTACCAGTACTGGAACCTTCAAAATGCCAAATGAACCATGTTCTGGACACTGGGTACCGGTACTGGAAGAATGCAGTATCGGTACTGGCTGGACAGAAAAGAGAAAATTTTGGACGAACACCGAATTGAACCCAACTTGGTACCAAAACTTCCAAACATCAATACAACATTAAAAATAACATACTACCATTTTCCTAGTGTCTGATACACGACCGTAAACGTATATCCGCACACCCCCACAAACAAACGTACAACTTTATCAATAATACGATCCTTTCAAGCACTAAACGATTTCCGAAGTTAAAACAATTTTGCGAGTCTCTACAATTCCATTTCCGATCGCTCATTCTAAAGTCTTTGTTGGGAAAAACCTTATCCATAACACTGCAAGATTAACACAAAAATCAAAACATAAGGTTAACAATCTAGCAGAGTTTCGTAGCCTGCATGCAGCACTGGCCTTAAAGCTTACACAAATTATTAAACCAAAATAAACAATATTCTAAAACTCAAAAAAAAAGCTACTCCTAACAAACGCAAAAATGTTTCCCACAATATAATATGCATTACACCAACAAATCCACAAACAAAACTTCATCAGAATACATCGTCTCATGAAAATAAATCTAGAAATCCCATAAGAGCAAAACGATCATCAACTCACCCAATGGACATAGTGAACATAAATCACCTCACGACTATACCCCACTCAAAAAACTTTAAAAAAGAGACCTAAGAATCCATTCATCAAAAGTTCCTAATCTCCATAAAAATTCCCCAGGACTCACTAAACAACAAAACCACACCAAAAAAAAAAAAGACCAAAACCCAATCACAAATCATTCAAATCGTAAACCTAGAAAATCACCATAAACCCTTGCCCGCACAACAAAAATGAAGCAACAGACCAATATCCAACCAAATACACTCATGCGGTATACAACCACAGTACCCAAAACACACAAGTGTCTTTTCAACAAGAAAATCGCAGGAAATCACCCTAAACCAAAAACATGATTTCACAAACATAGATCCTTTCATGTAAGGATCAGAATTATTCCACTATAAAATTTACCTTTTTCCATACAGCCCGTACTCGAATCATTGATCTCAGTTACGCAAATCAGAATCGACTTTATGCCAGAGAAAAGGTGAGAAAACGTCCAACGATTGGCACAATACAAATTCCACCCCAATCACAATTCACTCTATTCAAAACCAAGCACAAAAGGCAATTCTTAATGTGTATGTGGCCAATAAAAATGAATTGGGAGATCAAATTTAGCCTCAAACTTGACCAATTCACAACAATCCAATTCTTCTAAAGAGAAGATGAGATCGAGATCGATTACTTGAATTTAATGGCATCAGAAGCATGGCAGAGAGACCTGGGTGCACAGGCGCGTAGCGTCATCCAGAAGAATCCCAGATGAACAGAAACGAAGAGGGAGGAAGAGGTAAAGCAAAACCTGAATCATTCCAATGTTGAAGATGAAATGCACGTGGTTCCTTCTGGTCTACAGCATAAAATATATGGCTCAGATTCAAATTGCATTCATCTGTGCCCGTTGACATAAATAGCCCTGAACACTAAACTACAACCCCAAGGGCTTAATTGAAAAAATTGGACCAAAAGTCCCCACCCATTCGTCATTCTTTTATTAACAGGTTAGACAATGAGCAAGAACAGGTGAAGCTAGAGCAATCAACATTCATCTATATGTTCAAACCTTGTCTTCCTCAATGTTTTCAAAGTTAAAGCATCAAACTTCTCATGAAGTACCTCCTTTAGCTTTGTCTTCAATTCTTCTTTGTTTGCACATATCTAATAACTGATTAAGAATTAGCAAAACTTCTTAAGAAGCATTTCATATTGCAATTCAGTAAATGTGACAATGATGAGAGATGAGACAAAAGGTGATACATTCATGTAACTCCTCCCAGTAAACAAGCGAAACAAAACTGCAAGGAAAATATAAAATCCCATACCACACCAATGCAATGAATACAAAATGCCACACAATAAAATCACGTTTGCATAAACAACTCAAGAAAGGCCAGAAAAGTTCCATATCCAATCTCAATGAATATTTAGCAGAGAAGCATATCCTAGGCATGACCAAAATAAAGACAATCTAGCTCATTTTTCTTATACTAGTGTAATTCGGCATGCTTCGCAATGTGTCACATGCTCATTGGTGTAATTGTTCTTGTATGTAAGATAGTTAAAGTTAAGATTCAGTCATCCAAAGAAGTCACAAGAGGAAGTAATTAAGATAAAGATCCTTTCTACAAAATAGATATTTTAATAAGCAATGCAAAAGGAGTTCTTGTACAGCATGCGCTGGAACATCAATAGCAAGTGTTTAAGCATACAAGATTCTAAACTCATATGTTGTGGTTCAACATAGGAGTCAATTGCTTTGAATTTACAAAATGATAAAGTTCTACATGTTCTTAGACATAGATGAACTATTGAATGCCCATGCCTGAAGGCACGACGTAACACACTTTGAAGACAACTAAAGCTACTGGTCAAACAATGAGCAAAGGTAGGACACCAAAAAATGGGTAGGAACAAACTAAACTTTGGTATTTGTGCAAGACAAATCGAGGTGCAAATAATATTCAAGTTTTACACAAATTTCCAAAATTCATAAATCACCCAACACACATAATAAAAATTAACTATTGTCAAACCAAATATATTTTTGTAAAACTTAACCTAACAAATAAAATTGCATTATGAAATTTCCAATGTCTTAACAAAGCTCTTATCATGATGACCCCATTGTCTCTTTGCCAATTCTCGACTTTCCTACATAAATAAGATTAAGAATTATTAAGTTCATCGCAAATAAATATGAACTAGCAATGAAATCAAAAGAACAACTTATCACCCCTACAATAATTTAAATAGTTTATTACCTTTGAAAATGTGCCAACACTTTTCTAACCAATCAACTTTTAATACGAAAGTCACCATAGGGGCACAATGGTCAAGGCATCCAAATTTTGGAGCAGGAATAATAAACTCATATGGGCATTCATAAAATTGAGAAATGTAGGTTTTGAGCATTGGCACTCCATTATCCTGGCAGAACATCACAAATAAAGGTATTACTATATTATTTTAATTCTATAGAGTGTGATATATATATATATATATAGCTTTTTAGTATTTACCTTTAACATTAATTTCTTCAGATATGAGGGGACACATTGTAAGATGAATTCTGCCTTCATATCATTTACCAAAAGTTCCATTGAGCCAGTGGAGTCTTTCACAACCATCTCTACATTATAACTACAATAAATGCAAATTTCAATCGTTTTAGATGTGTGACATATAAGTTGTAGTACTCATTATAAAAATGATTACCTAGTTACAGTCTGGACAATTCTCGTCCGCAATGATTACACATAAACCATTCATACTCATCTTCAACTTGGTTATAGCATGTGTAGACACCCCAATGTGGGTCTCCCAATTGATTTATTTCATTTTTCGATTTCTTGTTTCCCCGATGATGAATCAGATAAAAACAGTCTTGAGAATGGAAAGGATTGAACTTGGAGTGTTTGGACCCCTTTTAACCCTTATGAACCTCAAAAAACCCTAAGTCAAAACTCTAACCCTAGGTTTGACCCACATGCGTTACACTGGCTCCCACCCGCTTTGGTTCACTTGCCAGGTGTTGGTCAAAGGTCAAAGCTTTGACCATTAACCAGTGCGCGAGTTGGCTACACACGCGCGTCGGTCCCACTCTCATGCGCGATGGTCAATACCTGTCCCTATCATGCTTTTCTAGCTGGATTTTGTAATCATCAAGGGGTCTACAGGGCTATAGAACCCCATTTTCTTCGCCAGCACAGTTGTTATAGGTGCTTGGGGTGCACCACCCTCACAACCACTCCTATCACCTTATTAGAACCCTTCTCCACCAAGTAAGACCAACCAGCCTTGTTGGCTGGTTGTTCCACCAAGTTTGCCACCAACCTTACACCTTCCAACCTCCTATATATACCCCATTGGTCTTTCAAGTCCAAGGTTACCAAAAAAATCAAGCAAAAAAGGCTATCAAACCCTAATACCCTTGATACTTCATCACTCAAGCCACTTCCATACACTCATTTTCCAAACTCTACCACCTTGTTCAATCCATTTCCAAACCACTCAAGCAAAGGTATAAACTTACTGCCTGTTTACTGTTTTGATCCCCAAGGGGGGTTGGCAAGGCCAAGGCTGGTAATCAACACCAGTTATGGCCCTAAAGTCAGCAGGGTTACAAGAACTGTGAGACTTGTACTGCCATGCGCGCGGGACCCACATGTACGCGCGCCAGTAATAGGTTGCACGCGATGGTCCATGTGGGGTTGGGATGCTGGTTATTTTCTGTTTATATTGTATTATAAATCACTATGATGCATGATTAAAATTGATTTCCTGTTTTGTATGTAAAAAAATTCATAGCTTAGCTTAGATTGCTTTGTTAATTACTTTGGAATGTCCCTGGGTTGCTTCTGAACATGTCTCAAAGCCCAAGCATGCAAAGACAGTTCCTGGAAGTCCAATCAAGATAGGCGTGTCTGTCCCAGACCCACGCACGCTTATCAATCTATTTCCAATAGCTGTTTTTGCATGGGCAACTTGGCCATTGGCCTTTGTTTTAATACCCCCACTGTTTATGGGTTGTGCTTCAATTTCATTCATTTTATTTGTAATTATTGATTAATTCCTGTAAATATAAACTACCTGGTTTGCCCCCTGGGTGAGCACTGGTCCTTCCAGAGCCCAGAAAGGGATAAAATTCAACCTGTGTTGGAGTATTGACACACGCGCGTGTGTATGATTTTGGCACGCGTTGGTTGACTTGCATGCACGAAGATCCATGCATGAAAGTTGGCCACTGTTCACGTCAAATTCATACAATGCATTGTTTTGATATCTGATACAGTGTTGGGTTTTATCCCATTTCTTTTTCAGCCATTTCATCCATCCATGCTATTTCAATCACAACTTGCAAATTGTTACAGTTTTTAATCCCCGATTAACTGTTCTCTCGCCCTAAATGGCTAAAAATTGATTAACAAAAGAAGAATCACAAATATTTTCGCAAAATGCCTAAGTAGATACCGATCTTCGGATTGGGCGAGAGGGGTGCCTTAAAACCCTTTCCCTCTCGTAACTTGGCTCCTGAACCCAGATATGGTTATGATGGACTGGTTCCTTCACTTTTTCAAATCAAATAGCGCGGCAGGTGCTTCAAAATATGGTTCCTTGGGTGTCGGACCTTCAAACCGGAGTGGCAACTATGTATTCCGAGTGCTTACCCTCTCTGCTCGCACTCCCTTGATCCAGGCCCTGCTTTAGAAAGGAACAGAATCCTTTCTAAGGGCATGCTCCCACAGCATGTATTGCATAAATCAATCCATAAGTGTTCAACATATATTTTTTCAATGCAGCCAATAACACGATAATAGTTTACCTATAGTAAAATTCCAAGTGTAGGTATATAATGATGCCAAAATATTAACCATGGAATCATGTAGGAAAAAATCTTACATTGGGCCGAAATGCAAATTGGTTTATTCGAATTCTCCTGGCATTTGAAATTATTAGTGCCTATGGGAGCGAAAATCCATGTGTGCGGTTCCATGCTATCGACTTTTGTGCATTTACGTCTTCTGCAAACCTAGATAAGCACGTATTTTTTTAGAACAATTAATCGAACAAAAAATACTAATCTTCATATAGTCAAAGACTAAAAAAATACAAATTGATTCGCTCAATATCCAACTTACCATTCAGGAATCCCGTCTGTAGAAATTGAGTGGTTAACGTATAATTTGCTCTTCTTGCAAGTGCTAAGGTAAGGACCTGGAAGTTAAAATTTCAAAATTATTAATCAAGTTTTTAAATTATTATTAAAAAAATTCACACAGGTTCAAAGAAGTATTACCAGGAAAATCATCGACCTTCAACCCTGTAGCAAACAAAACATTATTTTAGTGCAGTGTTTCAAGCAGACGCATCCCATCTCTCATTGCAAATTCATTCCACAAAGTAAGTCGAACAAATTAATGTCATACTGTTATCAATTTGTCAGTAGAGAATAGAGATTAAATTTAAATTGTTGTAATAGATTTTACGCGCACAAATGATTTATAGTACCTTTTATCAAGCAACATCACATCTTTCACCATAGATTCTCCATTTCTAGTACTTTGATGTTCAGTGACAGTGACAACCAACCCAACCACATTTGAAGAATAACACATATAGCCAAGAAAAAAAAATTAACTTAATGGAATTAAAAATTGGTGGATTTTTATGTGCTCAGTATTCTAGGTGTACTATGTAAGTAATATAGCCATAGGACAACGTCCCTATCAATTGCACATAGTTGCTGGTAAAATGATGGATGTCTTGTATTCTTATTCTGTAAGCCCAATGAAGGGGTGTCCTATCACATGTGATATATTCATGTTCTACTCTTGTATCATCAGTAAAACACATTTTGTAGTGGTACGATACCAGTTTGAACTTCTCATCAGCTGGTACAATACTGACTCCTTTAAAAAGGTAGACCCTACCCTCATAAAGATGTTCCCTAAAATAGTATACTTCTTCGGGCTCTACACTTGCCTCCATAGCATCACCCTATAGCAGTAATTTTTTTTTTAAATTACGCACATTATAATAAAAACTTAAACACATTAAGATATCACTACTCATTAATCGCCTTTAATAGGATGTTATATTACCTGGTCATCAAATAAAACCAATATCAGCATTGCATGGGGTAAAAGCGGATTAGACACTTCTACCATTCTTACCAATCGAGCTTTGACTATCCATGTAATTCCATTTGGATGAAAGTCAACAAAATGGGGATAAGGGACAATTATATCACCTACACACCATCAACATTTAACAAAATATAGAGATGAACAAAGCGACATTTCCAAAACATGAAAAGAACAAAATTGCTAATAACAAAGTATACAGTGCTTACCATTTGATGAGCTACCATTTAAATTTGACACGCCACTTAATCTTTGAGCAACCCCTCGCGACTTAACTATTTCAAGTGGCAGCTGCAGGTTATTTTCCACACCTATGTGCAAAGCAATTTGGGTTTAATTAATTTTATTGTCTTGAAATAAATATATCTTTTAAAATTGGGCAAATTTTCATAGTCATGTTTTACGGTTGTCTCAATTTCGTCCATCTAGTTTCAATTGTCTCAATTTCGTCCCTGTTGTCTGTTTTACGTTCCAAATTGGTAAAATCGCTAACACCGTTAATGAAACTAACGGAAAAATATGATTAAAAAATTAAGTGCTCCAATTTTCAATTCGATTGAACCGATGCGAAGATCTTATTTTTTGATCATTTTATGTCGTAATGAATTTTTGGCTCTAAGACCTTTCAACGAGCACCCGAAGACTCCTTATTTAGTTTCTGGACTCTCTTAGGGTGCTCATTGAAAGGCCTTAGAGCCAAAAATCCATTATGACCATTTAAGATAAAATGATCAGAAAAATAAGATATTCGCACCGGTTTAAACAGATTGAAAATTGAAACACTTATTTTTTCACACCATTTATATATTAAAAAATAGGGCAAATTTTCATAGTAGTCCCTGTAGTTTTACAGTTGTCTCACTTTAGTCCCTCTAGTTTCAAAGTGCTCCAATTTCGTCCCTGTAGTTTGTTTTTCGTTCCAAATTGGTAAAATCGTTAACACCGTTAACGAAACTAACGGAAAATATGATTAAAAAATTAAGTGCTCCAATTTTCAATCCGGTTGAACCAGTGCGAAGATCTTATTTTTTTGATCATTTTATCCTAAATGGTCGTAATGAATTTTTGGCTCCAAGGCCATTCAACGAGCACCCAAAAACTCTTTATTTAGTTTCAGGTCTCTCTTAGCGTGCTCATTGAAAAGCCTTAGAGCCAAAAAATGATTAGAAAAATAAGATATGTGCACTAGTTCAAACGGATTGAAAATTGAAACACTTATTTTTTTTACATCGTTTATATATTAAAAAATATAGTTAAAAAATTAAGAGTTCCAATTTTTAATCTGTTTGAACCGGTGCGAATATTTTATTTTTCTGATCATTTTATCTTAAATGGTCATAATGGATTTTTGGCTCTAAGGCCTTTTAATGAGCACCCTAAGAGAGCCCTGAAACTAAATAAGAAGTTTTCGGGTGCTCGTTGAAAGGCCTTAGAGCCAAAAATTTATTACGACCATTTAGGATAAAATCATCAAAAAAATAAGATCTTCGCACCGGTACAACCGGATTGAAAATTGGAGCACTTAATTTTTTAATCATATTTTTTCATTAGTTTCGTTAACGGTGTTAACGATTTTACCAATTTGGAGTGAAAAATAAACTACAGGGATGAAATTGGAGTACTTTGAAACTATAGGGACTAAAGTGAGACAACCGTTAAACTACAGGGACTACTATGAAAATTTGCCCTAAAAAATATAATTAAAAAATTAAGTGTTCCAATTTTTAATCTGTTTGAAGCAATGCGAAAATCTTATTTTTCTAATCATTTTATCTTAAATGGTCATAATGGATTTTTGGCTCTAAGGCCTTCCAATGAGCAACCTAAGAAAGCCTTGAAACTAAATAAGAAGTCTTCGGGTGCTCGTTGAAAGGCCTTAGAGCCAAAAATTCATTACGACCATTTAGGATAAAATGATCAAAAAAATAAGATCTTCTCACCGGTTCAACCGGATTGAAAATTGGAGTACTTAATTTTTTAATCATAATTTTCCGTTAGTTTCATTAATGGTGTTAACAATTTTACCAATTTGGAACTAAAACAAACTATAAGGATGAAATTGAGACAATTGAAACTAGAGGGATAAAATTGAGACAACCGTAAAACTAGAGGGATGACTACGAAAATTTGCCCTTTAAAATTCAGGTTAAAATGAATATATATTCAAACACTACTTCTTCTTCTTTTCTTTTTTTTTTTATTGAAGTCTAAAAATACATACTATTTGTTGAGTCGATCTCAATATTTTGCTCTTCACTTGCTTCTACTGCATTTTCATGCAAACTAACTCTTTCAGATGTGGGGCACACATTTAATTGTTCTTCTGAAAATATTGCAGTATTTTTGAACAGCATAAAAATCGCAGTTTATATGAATGCACATATATTCTTGTTGTGGAAAGAATGCTTACCAATTAGTTGGTTGATTTCCATATTCTGCTCTACAATTGCTATCTAATTATCCGCATGTGTCTCAACACAATTAATTACTGGAAGCGTATTTATTTCATTCTCAATACTCGTCTTGCAACTCTGGACACATCAAAGAAGAAGATACTTACACGAAAAGAAAATTCAAAGAACTCAACTAAGTCATTTAAAAATAACATAAAACAGAAAGAACTCATGACAAACTCAATACCCGTTTGCCTTCGGCACTCCTAATAGAAAGGCCTTTTAATTTTTGTCACAGATCCTCTACTTTTTTCGGAAACTTAAAAAGAGAAAACTATTTTTTGCTTCCGCAAAATGCCACCTGATTGTATTGGTAAGCCAATTGTAAAAAGAACAATATTAAACAAACATATTGTGGTTTCTTTTTCGCAAATTTTAAGAGGTAGAGAGGGAGAGTTAGAGTGAGGAAACAAAATATATGTTGAAAATTTATTTGCAATAAAATTTCCCTTTTCCGTGGGTTCATTTAATCAGAAAAAGCCAAAATCAAACTTCGTGCTTGTTTCGTGTCATAAAAAAAAAATCCGTACTTGTTTAGGTATGAATATCCGATCACTCTTTAAGATTGGAAGTAATTGCACAAATCATGAACTTACTTGCCAATAAGAAAAATCCTAACAAAAACATATGGGTTCTTGTATAGTGGTAGGAAAGAGGTACTGAGAAGGAGAATCATACTTTGAAAAGGTAAATGACCTCATAAATCATGGGATTCGGCTGGGGAAAAAATAGGGGTCATAATTTTGGTAAACGATTCTGATGAAGTATAGTGTAAGATGATTTTGGTAGAAGCAGTGCTGATCCTATTTGGCTTATCTCAATCCCTTGTTGAATGTATTTTTTATTCTTTTCCTTTTCCAGGATTCAAGATTCTATAGTATCTAGAGTTTGGTTACCTCGAAGTACTCTTTGTCGAGTTCTAATAAAAATTTGTTGCTTATAAAAAAGAAGAAGCAAACCCTCCAATCCAAAACAAAATATAGTAGTACCTCGAATATAAGCTCAACGCAAGAATTTTCTAAATACATTTTTCCTGATATTTCCTGTAGTAAAATAATAGAAAGTAAGAAGATGGTAGAATAAACAACAAAGTTAGGAAAATCGAACTTGCATGAGAAATGAAAAAAATCCATGCAAGGTTGTCAAAAAAAAAAAAAAAAACTATTCTCTCACACTCATATTTTTTCTTCCAATTTTCGGCAAAAGAAACCCAATACGAAAATCATACTTGCATGAGAAATGAAAAAATTACTTTGATATTTGAATCCCTTGCATGAAAACTGGAAAAAAAAAATCATTCAAGAAACTCTCAATTTTCAGTAATGGTTGTATTTGAATAATCTACGAACCATTCACCTCTTGCAGTATTGGAAGTAGACCTAGGTGATTTTCGGTGAGGGGTGGTATTGAATTGAGGGAGGAGAGAGGGAGAGAGTAACGCCCTGTTTGGATGCCGGATTTGGAGGCCGGATGTGGAGCCGCCTGGATTTCATCTCCTGGTCCCACTCATATCCGGTCTTTGGTTGCATTTTTGGGAAGGTGGATTAAAACACTGTTGGGACTACAAATCCACCTTCAACAGTGTTTTGGGTGGATTTGCCAAGCGGAGGTTTACCCCAATCGTTAGCAAATCCGGGAGATTTTGGACTCTTTTACCCCTCCAAATCCACCCTCACCCCCACACAGTATTTTACAAAGAAGAAGAAGAAGAGAGAGAGAGAGAGGAGGTCAAACCCAGCAACCTTGATCTTTTACGGCTATCTTAAGATCTGTTTCCGGCATCAAGAGATGAGAGAGAGAGAGAGAGAATAGAAAGAGGAGGAGGAGGAGAAGTGGTACCTCACAGAGCTCGTCGACATCAGAGAAGAACGGGATTGTGTCGTCGTCCCCATCAGTGTTGAAGAGGAGCTGTACCTCTGGAATGGTTATTTTTTTGTTTGGAGGAAACGATAGAAACAAGATTGTGTATATCTCACATATGGAGTGTATGGGCTATATGTGAATTGTATTTAGCCATAAGGCCCATCACTGTGTATGTGAATTGAAATTTCTTTTATAAAAAAATTTCACTTTTCAATTACATTTTTTTAAAAAAATTCGGAAAAAAATATTTTTTCTTATCAATAATATGGTTTAAAGATTTGTAAAATAAAATGAATTTATTTTATCCCATAATTAATGATAAATATGTATTTACTTTAATTATAATTAAGTAAATGAATTTTGATCATTTAAAAATCTAAGTTGGGGCAATTTAGTCATTCACCATCTAATCCCATCATATCCACCTTCTATATCTCCCCTCTCAAAAAATCATCCAAACACCTTATTATAAATCCACCCTTCTTAAGAGGTGGGGCCACCCTTCTTAACATATCACCCCTCATTACATATCCACCCTTAAATCTACCATCATTCTATATCCACCCAAAACAAATCCTCCATCCAAACGGCCCATAAAGGAGAATTATTGTATCCTTTAACTTCTGGGAGGGAGAGAACAAATTACTCCAATTAGAAAGAAAATGCTAACCTTGCCTTTTAAGGATACAACATGTACATAGGTAGATCAGAAAGAAGAATTATTGTATCCTTTTACGTTTTGTATTGTTTCCTTTCACTACATAAAAAGTGAGGTTTCCATTTAATTGTTAGGTTCTTAGAATGGAAATGACATAATTTTAGTATTTTCAGCTAGGAAATAGCAGAATTGTAGTAACATTTTTCAACAATCGGATCAAACCAATCTCTTCCGCATTTTTCAACCGTCGGATCATCCATTTTGTATCCTTTCAAAATCTCCAAGGCAATTTACATTTCCATTTATAAATGAGGCAGTTACTCACAGAACCATCCGTTTTTTACCAAAACGGTTTGCACCGTTTCCTCTAATTACGATATTTACCGGGCATATATTATAGGTTCGGATTTTCATCCATTTTATTCATTGAATAATTCCATTTTATACTTATTCCTCTAATTCCGTTTTGGTGCATATCATTTAAACATGTAAAATTTAGAAAGAATGTAAAATGAAAGGTGAAGATTTATGCACAAAGAAGGGATAATTGTGCACCTTTTTTTTTACAGGCAACAGAATTTAAGAACTCGACAAAGGGTATATCCAAGAAAGACCAAACACAGACCACGGAGAAAGAGGTACTAGAAAGGCTTGCATAAAATAGAAAAGAAACAAAATTACATTCAATGGAAATTGAATGGGACACAGCTAGTCAAACTAAGTAGCTCCGGAATCAAACTCGAAATGAGACTTTGGCAAGATTTCAGCAGAGTTGAGCTCATCCTTCAGCTAAGGACCATTAGCAACAGATCAAGCAAAGTAATCCCATTAGTTCATGAGGCTCTCAGCAAATAGATTTTCAGCAAGAATCAGTAATCTATCAGCTCATCATTCAGCTCCATCCAATATCAACAAAGCATCATTAATTGAGATTAAAAAAATAGGCATGCCTACAGCTTCAAAATATAATCCATCAGCGTTGGAATAACATCCAATTGATCTCTTAGCCCTCCCCAAAGTTGGGAGTTGAAAAGAGAGAATGGTACACACCTGGAATTATTAAGCATTTGTGTAGTAAAGAGACCCAAAAAACTTAACACTCTTCAATTAATAGCAGCAACAGAATTCGTTGGCTATTGGATCAAAAAAGAAAAAAAAAGAATTCATTGGAAATACGTTCAGTGCAACACTTAGCCCTCCCCAGAGTTGGGAGTTGTAAAGAGGGAAAAGAATACCTGAAACTATTACATTTTGGGTAATAAGATCCCACACAATGCAGCTTCCTCTATTTAAGACCCACAGCAAAGGATGGCATCTTAGCCTTATAGTAGATAAAGCCAAAATTGCCTCATAGCAGACAGCCTCATTGGAGGTAATTGTACACTGTTGGTTATAGTTAAGATTAAAAAACCGAAACTTATTAGTTCGGCAAACGGTACACAAAAAACAAAAGAGACCATCCAAACACCAAAGCCTTGCTAGTGCTCCGTCTTAACATCATTGAATCTGGCAAAACTCAAAAAGAGTAAAACAGAGTGCTCTGTCTCACAAAGAAGCTGTTTTGCTACAAAACCTTGCTGTCATAGAAAAACATGTCGAACTCGCAAAAAAGAGCTGGATGATAAAACATAACGCTAAGAGTATCTATAGAGAAGTCCGTACACAAACACAACCAATGTTGAACGTGTCCAAACATTCTCAACATGATGGTCCAAAACGTCTTTGCTTCTCTTCTACATACCTCTTTCGAGCATGCACAACACGTGGTTACATTTGAGTATACATAATCTGAATTTTGAGTATGACAATATGCATTCATGGAAAATGTTCAAACACTATAGACACTTTATTAGTCTACCATTTCTTCAACTTGTATTGATCAGTCTGAGCTTCAAGGTTAGCAGACCAAATTATTTGTTTAGTCGATGATATATGGTAACTAAAAAAATAAAAAAATTGTAATACCATGCAACCTGTTGTACCTGGTCTGATAAAGCACACTACAACGAAACTTCAAGGTAGACAATATTGGTAGTGGAATCTATTGCTTCTTCGGGGATAAGGACATTTATGCGGTCAAAAGACGTGCACCTTGACAATGCCACATATAATTGCCCATGACTAAATACAGGTGTATGCAAATCGACCCCAACAAATTTAATAGATTGTCCTTGTGCTTTGTTAATAGTCATAGCATATGCCAAACTTACTGGAAATTGACGCCTTGTCATATGGAAAGGAAAATTTGAAGATGACAGGGATGAAGATATTCTTGGTATGAAAGCCAAGTGGCCAAATTTATCACCTATTAAAATCTTAACTTCAATACTACGGGTGCTACATCTGACAACCATCATCCTCATCCCATTACAAATCTTAACTTCAATAATACGGGTACCACATCTGACAATCATCATCCTCGTCCCACTAACAAAGTCTTCGCTATACAAAACTAAGTGATACAGTATGACCACCAGGGGAAGACTATTGGGCTAATGCAATGGACCTTGCATCATAAGGTGGGGAGATTGTGAGAACCCACCTTGAGGAACTAGTCCCCCATTGAGAATTCTGGAAAAGTTGAAATGAAATATAAGAAAACCCAAGCAGCTATTGTATAATCTAAAATTAACCTTTTGAGCTACGTGGTTATACTAAGAGTTAAGTAGGTCAGCTGGACATGTCGTTACAATTATATTAAAAAGTAAAAAATAAATTATTAAATCTTAAAAGTTCAAAAGTATGAAAAATAAGTACTTTTATAAATACAATTTTGATTTATTTGCCTAATTGTATAATTATATTCCAATTATTGTAATATAAACATTAATGCTTTGTTTGGTTTGTGTTTTGAAAAGTCTTTTGAAAAATAATAGGGGTATTAAGTGGAGAGAGATAGAGAGTGTCACGCCCTCGATTTTCAACATAAGAAATAATAAATTTTGATAAATGAAATCCTCGCTTTAATACAAATACTACCCCAAAGACAGTTCTTTCTTACAATCACAAGTTTAAAGATTTCATCTCTAGCTCGAAGGCCCCAAATTATCATGGTACTAGTATTGAAAGAGAAGATTAAGAGTTTACAGATTCCATTACTAAAATAATTTTACATTAATCGAAATTACAATATCTTTGAAAGAGTTATACTAGACGCCAAGTAGTTCCCCTTGTTAGCTTTCAAAAGAAATGAAATCAACCACGCACTCCAAGCACTCTATGTCAATGACCTGCAGTATACCTGAAAATGATAGGTTGAGCTACACTAGCCCAGTAGAGAAAACTATACACAAGTCATAGGAAAGTATGCCGAGTTATGCATCTAGAGTGAGAGAACTACGACAGATATGCCCAAGGTACGAATGATCATCAACAAGCTACACGTTATAGTCTAAGGATTCTAGACTTCACACAAGAGTCACTGACCGCTTACTACTCAGATTAAATACATTAATGAACTCACGTCAATCCACATTAATCTATAACCAATTCCAAATCATCTTATTAATCTTTGTACGATACTACAATCTTCCTCGTGTCCATCTTTGTTATCATCAATTTCCTTTATTACAAAACCTTTCCTTTTCATTTCAAATCAATTCAAAGAAAACTCAATACCACTGTAGGCCGAGCTCCGTTGATTCAGGCCGAATACCGGAGTCTGTTGATTTGTGCCCAAATACTGGAAACCGTTGATTCGCTCAGAATACTGGTGGATTTTCATCAAAATCCTTTAGGCCTTGTTCGGTTTGGAACTCCAAACCCAAAATTTTGGAAAAAGCAACTTTTCTACTTTTTCTCTCTCTAACTTTTCAATCATTACTCTCATTTTTCACTCTATCTCTCTCTACTTTTTACTTCTCTCCACAATCATTACTCTCATTTCTCTCTCTACCTTTATTCAAAAACACTACTCAAAACCCACAACCGAACAAGGGCTTTAGCCAAAACCAAAATCCTCTCATTAACTTCGTAAACCAATAACGTGTCGTTAAGAACTTGAGCCGAAGCTCCTGCCAGGCATTTACTCGATAATGAGCCCTGAAGACGAATGATGTGAGCATCTAGCTCCTGCCGGGCATTTACTCATTTAAGAGCCCCGAAAACATACAATATGAGCATTTAGCTCCCGCCAGGCATTTACTCATTTAAGAGCCCTGAAAGTTCTCCTTGTGTCCATTAAACATTCACATTCATACCACATTCCCATTTCACTAACATCAAGTCATTCAATTGAATCCAAAGCCATTTAATCAATCACATGGCATTCCAAGATCAACAATCTACCATATTGCATATAAGCAAATACACACGTCCTCACCGTACCTCTAAGTACATCCTTGCACCGACACAACGTCCTACTCACAAATAATCTCTAAAGTGTTCAACCTACTAGTTCCTATACTTGAATCCCATAGCAAGTGTACCGAGGAAAAATCAATAGGTTCAACATGTCGTGATGAGACAAGTTACTACTTTACCCTTGAAGTCGTTGTACCACTCCCATCTACCATTTATACCTACCACGACGTTCATACAACCCACGGTACTCATAAATACTCTACGACACATTTTCCATTTACAACGATGCTAAGATTACGCTAAACTAGTGCCTAGGGAATGGGAACAATCAATGAGTCATCAAAGGATGAGCAACCAAGCTTAGAGAGGGTTTAATGGTGTTTTAGAGGGGCTAGAATTGATCGGGAGTCAAAACGGTGAAGTTTGGAACAAAGCAGTGAAAACTGTCCATAAGCATCTGGTATCGATACAGCCAAAATGGCTGTATCGATACAGAATGCAAACAGAATAAGAAGCTACGATTTTGAATTGGTATCAATACGGTAAAAAGCCTGTATCGATACGGATGTGTTTCGAGCAGATTTCAACAGATTTTCTGGGTTTCAACTACAACAACAACCAACAATCTAAAGCACGATTAAAGTGCAAAATCAACATATAAACATATAACAAGTGCAAGAAATCCCTACCTCGATTATCAAACCCGAACCCAAAAGATTACTCGAGCCCTAGAACTCCAAAAGCAAATCCGAGCGGAAAACACCTCCTTCGAGCTTGAACGAGCACAATCCGAGGCTTAGAACTACCGAGGGAGTCGGTTTGGTGGAGGACCTTGGCGAGTTTCGAGTTTGGAAGAGGGTTTGAGAGTGAGGTGAGAAGAAAGAGATAGCCGAAAAGGAGGGAGAGAGACGGACGGGAGGAGAGACAGGGGAGGGTTTGGGATTTTAATCCCCTACACTCACACACACCTATATATACTAGCACAAACACAAATTACAATTACGCTCTCCCCATTTTCAAATCTACCACATTGACCCCAAAACAACTAAATCCAATAAATTTCTCATTTATTCAAAATTCCAACATTTATAAAACCTCTAAATAAATTTTTCGAAAATACGGGTCTCCACAGAGAGAGAAATGTTGGAAGTAGGGGAGATCTAGGGGGAATTTTTTGAAAAATTCTTTTTGAAAAGGGAAGAGAACAAGGCATAAATCTTCACACAAGAGTAATTAAGTCATTTAACATTTTATCCCATCATATTCATTATCTAAATCTCCCTTCTCAAATAATCATGAGGAAATGACAAATCAGTGGAACAAGGGGCAAATATTGCCCACCTCATGGAGCACTTTTTTAGAATTCCAAAGTGATGAGAAGGAGAAAATTAATTCCCAAGACATGGGAATAAAAACATCTACGGACAAAATTACCCCTCTCCCCGAAGACGACGTTGTTCTTCATGTCTCCATCTTCCTTCATTTTTCCCCTTTCCCACTCCCAAACTGAACCATTTGAAATCGTCTGTGCTCCAGAAGAACGGAAGACGCCATCTCCTCCTTCCTAGGGTTTGCTCCCCCTTCATCTCCTCTGTGGTCTCCATCGTCTGAAGAGTTGCTTAGTACGAACGCACTCCATCTGCGGTGAGAAAGCCTCACACTTCCACGGTAGATCTGCTCATCTGTTCAAAGATTGTACAGAGTGAACGGAGACGAACGGTTGGTATTATGAACAGTGCGTTTTCTTAAAATGTCACTTACTTTAATTTTTTGATTTTCCTACTGCTTATCCTTGAAAACTACAAACCCCGCATGCAAAGTTCTAACCAGAGTTGTTATTTGCCTACTAACTGTTCGATACAATGTTCCAATGGAAACTTGAAATTCAACTCGATAAGGGTTGAAAACAGTGGCTAAGCAAATTGTTTATCAATGACATTTTGCGGATGTTTCACAATGAAATTTCTGCAGAGCAGAAGTTTTTTAAGATCACATTTGTTACTCTGTGTGCTTACTTTTCCTCCTTGGTTCTAAAGATCAAAGTAATGGTGGCCCAATTTGTGACAAGTTTATGTTAATATTGTTGTAAATGTTCTCTTATACTTGTCCATCCTACATGGTGAAGTGGTTAAATTGTTGACATACTATTCGTAGTTATAGTCGACCCTGTCATGGTTTTGAAAGCTTACACTCAGAAGATCAAACAGTTTATGATTGCAATAAATTCAATTCCTCTCTCTCTCTCTCTCTCTCTCTCTCTCTCTCTCTCTCTTTCTCTCTCTCTTGTGAATTTGTACTTTTTGTTGAATATTTAGTGGGTTTTTGTGTGGGATAATGGCTGGCAGCTGTCAGATTGGATCGGGGGGATCAGTAAGGTGGTCTTCTGAAGACCCTGGATTTAGGAACTAGGTTTTTATTGCACTGCACACGCATCGCAACAATTGTTAGGGCTACTAGTCTACTACGTTATGCAAGGGAAAGGTTCCTAATTAGCATAACATGTCACTTTAGCTGCATTTGGATCTAATTCGACGTAAGGATTTTGAAAGCGGGAAATGTGTTCATTTTTGCTTTTCTTTCACCCACATTGTGATGACTGATGATGGATCAGTTGAGTTCTTTTCTTATCCATGCATGCATGTCGAAACAGTTTCTGAATGAGCACACATTTGGCACCTTAAGCCAAGATTTTTTGTTTTGCCAAGCAAGGCTAATAGAAGGAGATATGATATGGAGCTCACATGACTGTTTGTTTTGTTGTTGCTAGGTACGTCCTTTGAAACAACATACGAACTCACAAGGATTAAGCAGCTTCAGCATCTGGTGTAACTTTTGCATAGAAGTGAGTACTTAATCCCGTTTGGTCATTGTTCAGTTCTGTTTTAGGTTTTTTCAATATTTACTACACTTAAGTGTAGCTACACAATTGTTCCTCCTAATCCTTTTCGTCTTTGATATTGCTGAAGGGAAAGCATGTTCCTTATTTCTCTTTTAAGAATCTATGCATATGCATACAACTGTTATGAATTTTTTGTATTCCGAATGGATATTGTGATGGATTTATTGGGTTGTACTGTTTACGTGGTCTTTACCAATATCTAACATAGTATTTTGTCATTAATGACCTGCTCTGGTACACGTCAAACAAAAGGGGCTAATTTATTTGAGACAAAGTTCTGTAAAACAATATGATTTGGTGTATGTTAACAGAAAGATTAGTCTTTACTAATATCTAATGTAGTTTTTTTTTTATAATTAATGACTTGCTCTTTTATAACGCCCATAATATGAACCCTCAAAGTATTTACAACACAGTTCTCTGACAAAATATGATTTGGTCTATGTTAACAGAAAGATTAGTCTTTACTCATATCCAATGTAGTCTTTCATAATTAATCACTTGCTCTTTCATAAGTCATGTAATATGAAGAAGGCACCACATCCCTTATGCTTCTTTAGTAATGTCCAATTCTTTATTCAGTCACTGAAAGAGTACATTTTGAATGGTCTATTGACCTGGTTGCTCATAATAGTATGAATGATTAAAGTTTTGTTATTTTTTCGCTATATGAAGGATGACAACTGGAAAGAAGCGACCGCGAGTTATAAAACGGTCTAAGGCATGAGTAGAAGGGTCAAAGGCAGTAATGGGAAAGCGATAGCGAGTTGAAAAAGGGTCTAAGGTAGGAGTTGAAGGGTCAAAGGCAGTAGCGGGAAAGCGACAGCAAGTTGTAAAAAGGCCTAAGGCGGAAGTCGAAGGGTCAAAGGCAGGAGTGGAAAGTACCCACACCAATCCTTATCTGTTTTTCCTTACGTATTTGTACAATGAATATAGTTACTTTGTGAATGTGTTTACTTTCATTTTGTATTGATTGTGTTGTAATGCCTTTTGTATTTGTCGAACTGCAATGACGCGTATCAGAAAAAAGCCAAAGCTACCAATAAGAGTCCAAGGTTTATAATTGCAAAGGTTAGAGTTAATGTGGTTGTAGTTCGTATGGTTATTCACCAAACTTTATTTCAGGGTCGTATTAACACGAAATTCTGTCTCCACTATTCAGTATGGCAAACCAGCTGCAGAACTATGGAACAAGATGTCGGATGCGGAAAGAGCGCCATTTGTGGAGATGGCCAAACAAAGAAAAGCCAGCATTAACAAGCATATTCCGAAGAAAAAAAAAAGAAAATGCATCGGTATGGTTTCATATTTCTTGTTTTTCATATACTTAATCTTTATGTTAACGTATCACGTGGGTAACAATGATGGGTTTTATTAAATCGTTAACCCTTTATATGTGCAGCCGGTATTTCGCAGTCGGTGCTCCCCATTGAAGTTGGTCAAAGTAAATGTGGCATTGACCGAAGACCAACAAGATGCTGTTCAAACAATGGGTTTTGGTTCAATGCTTCAATTGAAGTGTAGAATGTTGAACCGTGATTTTATAAGTCAATTAGTTAAGCATTTCAACCCTATCATGAAGAGCTTGGAGTTTGGGAGGGTCAGGGTTTATACAATCACGCCTGATGATGTTCGAAGGGCGCTAGGCCTATCTTGTAGAACGATACCAGTTCCGACGGATTGTCAAGACCCCCACTTTGAACACATTCGGAAGATGTTTGGGAAACAAGAAGTTGGGAAATAAGAAGATCTGTTGAAGAGAGGAGTGACATTTTCAATGATGAAGGAGTATTCGAGGAAGAGAAAGCTAACGTGAAGTTCTAGACGTTGTACGTGTTATTTGTGCTGTCTTGTTTCTTGTGTCCAACCACGAAGGATGTGGCGGCCACAAAATTTTACCCTGCAGTGTACGATTTATTGCAAACTCGTAAATATGCATGGGCTGAATTTGTGCTTGATTGGTTGGCAAATGCAATTGCAAAGTACAAGAAGAGAAGTGACAAGGTTGTTGGTGGTAAGAAGGATGCCGTTGGTGTTGCTGGTTGTGTGTTACTTCTAATGGTAAGTACATCAATAATTTTTGTTACATCTCAATTGTTTGGTATAAAATTCATTTGTACTCTATTGGGACTCATAATATTGTTTTTGTTGCAGGTTATATATTTTGACAAACATCCAATGGGTATGAAGGTTGGGAGTGAAGGTGAACCCCTAATTAAGTCATGGACGACAAAGTTAATTAAAGAACGTATTGCAAAGGAGGAGATGTTGGAGTTGGTAGATCCAATTCTGAGCGATTCCCTGACCCTTCTTTTCGACATCTGATGAGGGAACGGAATTTTGTTGCTGATATACAATTGGAACATTTATGTCATTCATATTCATAACGTTACTCTTCAACCTTATGTGCAGTACACCCAAGCTGCCTTTCATGATTTGAAGAAATATTTCCTCAACCAAATGCAACATCTCAAACTCTTGGAAGCCGCTTTGATGGGTGATGTTCCTGAAACATGCACACGAAGTCCGTCTTCGGCCTCCACTAAGAGAAACAATCGAAATGAAGATGATGTCGACATGGGTGACTTGGACAATTTTCCTTCAACCTCCAATGTCAATCCGAAGAAGGTTAGTCGTGGGGTTGACGTGGAGGACATGGAAGGTAGCCACATGAGTGGCCTTTTGTTTGCCCAGCAAATGCCGTTCTATTCTCCAGAGCAAGAGATGGCGGATGTTGTACAGTATGCGCAACATTTGGATGTACAACAACAAATAGTGGTGGGAAAAGATGGTGACAAACAAGGTCAAGAAGAAAAGGACGAGGAAGAGGAGGAAGAAGAAGAAGAAGAAGAAGAAGAAGAAGAAGAAGAAGAAGAAGAAGAAGATGATAATGATGATGATGGTGATGATGATGATGACGACGATGATGGAGAAGGAGAAGGAGAAAAAGAGGTTCAAAAAGAAGAAAAAGTCTCATTCACTCCACCATTGAACAAAGGACCGCGTACATGTCTACAGAAAAGGAAGTCCGATACGCGACCATCAACAAAAAGGGGTAAGCGGACTTTCAAAGCAAGTAAAGTGACAAGAACGCCATACGTGGCTCCACTAGAGGTGAAACTATCAAAGCTTACAAAACAAGAAAGACAAGTCTGGGCATTTGTGATGCAACCACCAAACAAAACAAGAGAAGAGTATGACTCCTACCTCCTACATTCTAAAACTACTCTCCCATGATTTTCTATTTCGTCATAAGTACGCGATGATTAAATAACTCCGTACTTGCAGGGACTATGTTTTTAAAATGGATGGTGGCAAGATCCATTTATCGCATGATATGTTGCACGAAGTGTTCAAACCAAGGGGTCATATGTCCAATATGGTAATTTATAGTACATTGCAAAATTTTGTCTAAAATTGCATGAATTATGAGTTATAAGTGTTCCCTAGATTTTCAGTCTTCATTACTTCACTTATATTGAAGTCCCATTTTGTCTTTATTGGAATGGTTTTTCAGGTGATGGCAACGATGACGGAATGGCTGATGAAACAAGAAAAGGCGAAGGCTCCAATGAAAGACGGGGTCCCTCGTCCTACACGCCACATGTTCTCAAGTTTTTTTGTGGTAATTTCAAACAAGCGTAATTTGAAATTCCTTACTTGCTTAGCTACTTTTATTTAGTGGTGGTAATTCATATTTTTCTTCCTTTCCATCCCGTTGTAGTACAATTTGATGAATTTCGATAAAGTAGGAGATCATAAGGTGTTGGATGATCCAATGGATGTCAACATTCCAGGATACGATGTTGCCATGTGCAATTTGGCAAGTTTTATAGTCTTCTTTTTTATCAAACTATCATTGTCATGTATTTGTCCTCCATGCGTGGGTCCCAATAATACTTAATTGCAAATCCTTGTGTATGCAGTTGTTTCTACCAGTGTTGCTGACTGATATTGAACACTGGTATTATGTTGTTGTGAACTTGGTCGATAAGCGGATTGAAGTCCTTGACTCAATGGTGTTAAAAACTACCGATAAGATGGTAGCTATTGTTACAGTGGTAAGCACAGACCAGTCATATTTTTTCGAATGCTAAGTTAGTTTTCGCATTTTTATTTAGCTGTAATCCTCATCACATGTAATGTACTTGTTTTGTTGGAGTGAGTCAGGTACGGATGTTGTTCAACTTATTGAGTCAGACGAGGACAAAGCGACAATTGCCTACCCCATGGACTGACTGGCAGGTGCATGAACCAGAAGTCCCAAATCAATCGAACACGTGAGTGGTTACTTATATTACACCTACTCTAATGTTGACATAATGCATGCATATTTATGAACTGCATTTGCGTGGATGCAGGCATGATTGTGGATTTTATACTTTCAAGTTCATGGAGCACTGGACGGGGGGTCGAATGAATACATGAGAACTTGAGGTAACTAGTGTCTCAAATACTTATCAGTCAATTGTGTTTGCACAAAACGTTAGGACCACTAGAAACTTAGACATGTGCTTCTGTAATAGGATCATGTGGGAACTAATGCTATTGATGTGCGCAAGAGGCTACTAGTACGGTTGCTGTTAAGCCCGCACAACCAATTGCGAGATGTGGTGGTAAGGAGATTGTCGAAGTGAACTGGAAGGTAATGGTTTTTGGGAGATGTTGGTTATCCTTGTAAACATTTAGCATTCAGGATGTATTTGGTTAGTTTAAGTCCTCATCCTCCTCCTACGATGTCTCTGGTTTGTTTTCCTGTACTATACTAGACTTTTGAGAAGGGCATGTCCGTATTCTACCTTCCAGTGACGTCGGTGTTTATGTGTGACAATGGTGTCTCTCTGATTGATTTATGTAGGATTGACAATGGTTTACTACTTAAACCAGGTGGCATAATTATTTGTTGATGGGCTGGTAATGCTGTTTGTTGTTGTACTTGCTATTTGCTGTTGAGTTCAGTCCACCAATCTGCCGTTCAGTTCTATATCTTCTTTTTGTGCCAATCTGCACCTATCCCTTCTTAGTTTGGTTATTTCATCAGTTTGTTAGGAAGGGGTTACCTTAGATTGGTAACCCCTTCCTTCCACGTACACCTTTCCTGTATGAAGAATGTTTTTTTTTTTTTGTGTGATAAGATTTGGGGGAGATGGAATGCGTGAATCTGTTTGCAAAGGCTCCATATACTTGATATCTTGGGCTGATTTTATTTTCAGTATCTTGGGCTGATTTTATTTTCAGAATCTGTAATAACTGCGTGCACCATATGTCTTTTGTTTGAGTGTGAATTCCTGCTGCTTTTGCAATCCCTGTTGGATCTGAAAATAGTTCATTAGCCACCTATATCAACTACCATTCGCCGAGGTAGTAAGACCAAGTTAATATTTCTGAAAGAGTGCATTGTTTTTTTCACAAAGACTACAACTTCAAATCAGAAAGAGCAGTTTTGTGTCTACATAACTGTGGAGTATGGTATATTAATTGTGAGGCATCACCTATTCCATCTGTGAAACTACTACAAGTACTATGGCGAGGAGAACCACTACAGCTGCGTGCAAAGCGGTTGTAGAAAGCTTGTGAGAGATTGTGAATCAAATGAAATGGATTTCTTTGTTTTACATACTTGTTTTACATACTTGAATAAGAACCAAATTTCATACATATCAGCACACCTTTGTAAAGAGAACAACCATTCAGTGAGTTATAATATAGGTCATTGCCCTTAACAGTTTGGAGCATCCATTCTTACATAGAGAGCAATAAAATTTCTTACAAGGAGTAACATTAGGTAACTTAAAGAGCAACTATTATATTTTCAGCCAAAAAATATGTTACATACTTGAATAACAACCAAATTTCATACATATCAGTACACCTTTGTAAAGGAAACAACCATTCAGTGAGTGAAAATACAGGTCACTGCCCGTAACAGTCTCGGGCATCCATTCTTACAAGTGGAAAGCCAATCCAACTATGACGAAGTTATCTATTGTCTCTGTTTCCTTCAGTCGGTTTTTGGACATGTAAAACTATGGCAAGGCTAGATCCTACTGTCTTTGTGGTTTGGTTGCTTTAATAAGACCTCAGTTTACCATAATGGAAAACTAAAACAGGACAAAGTATTGCAATAAGGAAAAAAATTTTACCTAAGCAATATTTAAATCATTTTAATCTTCTCACTTTCACAAAAAAGAATACCAATGTTCCCCCAAGTTCAAATCACACAAAATAAATATGGATTTCAATACTACAATTTCCAATACTCATTTCCTATCAACCAAAACATAGAATTCCATTTCAAGGCAATTAGTCATAAACAAAAACAAAAAAAAACTGCCATTACGTATAATGCAATCAAGAACTTACATCAATAATGCATCTGTAGTTGCCTAAAGTGAAGGGTCATCTATGATCCATGTTCTAAAAATTTCAATACTTTCATCTGCCTATTCCTTCAACTATTTGAAAGTGTCATAAAAGAATCAAGTACAATCCCATCATTTTTAAGCATTTGAAAGGTACAGGCATATGAAGCCACAAGTTTGTCAGTACATTACGATGGTTTTCCCAAATTATGACAAAATTCAATAATCATGACGAAAAACAAAAACACACTTAGTTGCTTGTTTCATTAAGACAGAATATATGAATGAGTGATGAAAAACAGTGAAACAAAAAAACTAGGACTCTAGGTAAAGTTGGCAAAGTGTTGGCAGAGATAATGAAACATCCACTCTGGGGCATACATTCTTACACAGAGAGCAACAAAAGTTCTTAGAAGGACTAACATCAGGGAACTTAAAGAATAACTATTTTATTTCGAGGAAAAACATGTTACATGACTTGAACAAGACCCACATTTCATACAGAGCAACACACCCCACCAAAGGGACAACACACATTGTTTCTTTCTGCTGTATTGTGCCTTGCACATTGTTAGGCTTACAAAGTTTCCAATTTTCTCTATCATTTACAACGAATTATGGGGACATTATGAATGGAAAAAATACCAGAGAGAAGGCAACAAAATAGTTTGCTTGCATTTTTTTCACGTCACTATAGAAATGAGAAAATTTAACCCAAAACCTAACAATCCAAAACCAAGCCACTCTCTCATACAATGAAAAATACCAAATTGCTTGAAAACAGAGATGGACGAAATGAGAGAAGAGAAAAGAGAGAAAACTGCATAGAAAATTGAAACACCCAAAACATTCCTTACCAGATGCGTACAACTACAAACTCACTTGGTCAAGGAGAAGATACTGCTTCTTCTTCGGTGGAATGGAGAGACGACTGTACCCTACAGAGAGATGAAGTGAGAGAGGAAGAAGAGGTGAGGGAGGAAGGTCGAAGGGATGAGGGCAGAGGCGGAACTCCCCCCCTGTTCTTCTCTGCTCTTCAGCTGTGCGTACGAGGGAAGGAATGAGAGAACAGTGGGGCTGGGATTCAAAATTGGGGAATTTAGGGTTTCTTTCATCAGGGGTATATTAGTCATTCTAGGTTGCCCTCTCCATGTATGGGGAATTATTTTTCTCCTTCTCATGTCCAGATGAATTACCCAAAAACTGGTCCATGAGGTGGGCAATATTTGCCCCTTGTTCCACTGTTCCGTTATTTCCCCAATAATGATTCAAACACGGGATATACAAATTCACATTTCTTAGGAGTAGGGTGCACTCTCATTCTATTGAGAAAATCTTGGGCAAAGATTATTTGGGTGTTGATGAGGAAGTTTTAAGTAAATACTGTACATGATTGATCCTTAGTCATCTCAGGGGCATGTGATAGGGTCTTGGATGTGTTTGCCTCTTCTTTGGGGTTTTAGGCCTTGGTTGACTTTTTGCCATTCAACGGTGGTTTTTTTTTCTTCCGGTTCCTAGCGGCATATGATTGTCAGAGTTCTTTTTGCTTTGCTTGATGCCTCGTACTTTGCACCATTATTCTATATATTCACCCGAAAACACTACATTCACCGACTAGGAGGGTCAGTGACCGGCCACCAACCGCATGTGGGGCCCACTTCAGGCCTTGCACGAATAATCCGAACCGCTCAATAATCTTTAAAAAAAACCTAGTGGGCCCATGAAAAATAAACTCTACTTGATATGTGTACGTATTCGATCCAAATAGCCCAAAATCATATGATCCAAGCCATTCAAAAATGAAAGTTTGGAATGGGCATGTACACATATCGGATTAAACTTATTTTTCGTGATGCGCACTCAATTTTTTAAACAAAAATTATTAAAGGGAAAATTACCGGCAGGCGGTGCCAGGCAGAAATAATTGCCAGCGCATGGTATGAGCTCTTAAAATCACCACTGTGATGGCATGAGGAGAAGTATTCACCAAAACATGGTAGGCCTTGTTGAAATGACAATTATGCCCTCCCATATATTATCTGTAAAATGCCCTAATTTTCATTCCCTCCCAAATCCATCGCTTTCTGATTCAACCGTTCCCTTCATCCCTCCGCAGCTCTCGACCCTCTCTCTCCAGGTAGGTCTCTCTCTCGCTCTCGCTCTCGCTCTCTATTTCCTATCTCTCTCTCTCTCTCTCTCTCTCTCTCTGAGTCTCTCACTCTCGTAGGTGCGTGTGTGTGATGTGTGTGTTCTGTGAAAGTACACAGACAAAACCCCCGTAGGTGCGTGTGTGTGCTGTGTGTGTTCTGTGAAAGTAGACGGACAAAACCGCACTCCAAACCCCCCTCTCTCTCACACACACATAGACTGGCAGTATTCAGACATTGAGACAAATTTTTGGTTGTTTTATGCAGATATTGGCCCACATTGTTGTGTGAACCCTGATTGAAGGTTTGACAGAAGCTACCTTGGTCGAGTTGGTGAGTTTGCTGTATTATGTCCATATTTAGGTCATTGTGTTTGATTTTGGAATAATGCTACGCTCGGTTTAGTGCATATTGTTGTTTGGAATGAGGGTTTGTTTACAAATATAGTGGGGAGTGTGGGTTGCATGTTCCATTTTGGTGGTCATCATTTTTGCTATGATCTCAACTGGACGTGGGTTTGAGAAAACGTATCCCCTCAGGCCTCGTTGAATGAAGGGTCGTATGGTTTGGGTTTATAAGTTTGTAAAGCGGGGCTACTAAGTGGTCCCTTTTTGTAAGAAGAACATGTTATGGTGTAATAGATTCGAAGGAGCCAATTAAGCTGGTTCTTATATGTAATATGTGAAGAAACTATTTAGTCTTGAATTTCTGAATGATATATATATATGTTCTTGTTGGCATTTATATTTGTCCTCTTCTTGTCATGAGAATCGTTTGCACTTTGCATTCAATACATTGCTTACATAAAACCTTGTATATTGTACCATCAAAGTGATGGTACAAGTCATAATATTGGTCAACTAGAGCTCAAAACTTGAAATCTTTTACACAAGCGTAGCTTAGATGAGGAGCAGAGGGTACTGAAGCAAACATTTGTTTCAGAAGGGTTTATAAAGTGGTCAGTCCTCTTTTCGGTGGGATGTACATGTATTGTCCAGATAGGCACTGACTAAATGCTATTGTAGTGTTGCGAAAACAAAAGATACGAGGACACACAGTAGTTGGTCACCGTGATATAAATTTTTACGTACCAGTTGGTGAAATGAAAGAAAATTGAATTAGTTTGTTTATTGGGAGTGCTAGGTGTCAATAGTATCAGAATAAATCGTTAATTACCAAATCCAACCAAGCATTACATCCCCAACCCTTTGGGGTCTGCTAAAAGTTGGTTAATGTAGTGAGAAAGTATCTTATAAGTACTGTGCTAACAAATTAATAATCTGTAGATAGGCGATCAGTGTTGTGGGTCTCATGTAACCAAACCAGAAAATGGTAAGGTTTTTTTGAACTAATGTTTGAAATCATGAGTAAGTTGTACCATGAGCTCAACAGCAAAATTGTAATTGTATCGCGTAGGGGAAAAGCACACGATGTACACATGTGCAGTATGTTGTTGAGCTGGGTTGAGTAATTGTGGTTGGCATACGTAATACCACTGCATTGGATCCTCCAGGTTCTCAGTCATTGACTATAGGCACTTGAATGCATTATGCCCTGTTCTATAATCAGCTCAAATAACAAGAGACAGTGTTTGGTTTATGGGAGGGAATGTTTATGTTTGTGAACTGTAAAATGTTAATCATACGTTTCCGGTTTTGGAAGCTACTTAGCCTTAAATTTGCTTAGTTGGATCCGTAGCTTATCTCATCGAAGGCCTCGAAAAATAGCAATGCTTCGTTGTTGAATAGTGCACACCGTTGTCCTTCCTGTACGAACTATATTCGTCAGTGCGCCCATGACTATTGCTGAGCTGATGGTTTAGCATCTAAACCTAATGTAGCCTCATCCATGAACATTATGGAGGGATTGAAAACAAGCTCCACTGCATATGATAATCTGTTGCTCTGGTCAGTTGAAAGACCACTTTGCCCAGGCTATAGCAACTAAAGAATCTTTATAGCCATGAATCTCAATTACTTGAATAACTTGTGTTACAAATGGCGTGCATTTGTTACATGTGGGGAAATACACAGCCTCATTTTGTTGTCTTAACTGTAAACAGAATTTGTTTGGCTGTGGTCTATATAGTGTTAAAGACTACGAGTAATAACTTGCTCACTTCTTACATGGTTTATGTCTGATGTTCATCTATGTGAACATCTATTAGCAACACAAGGCTAACCTATTGGTTTCATTTATTGTAATTGAAATGTGTCAAACCCTACCGGATTTGCTAGAGTTGACGTGCTCGTTATACAATATGGACTTGGTTCACACAAACAATTGATATTCTTCTTTTACCAATATGGACTTGGTCTTTGTCTTCAAAGAACCACTAACTAATACTCATTTTATGTATTGAGCACCCAATTTTTTTCAAATTAATACCTAAAAATCATCACAACAGGTGGTGTAGTAATGAGTGAAAAGGGGTTCATGATGGTAGTGATTGATTATGTTTGTTCATATGAAAGTGATTTTACAGCCCACATTATTCTTCTTTCAAAGCTGCACAGACGAGGAAACCTGTGTTTTTTAGCAATGTGATTGAATTCCTGCGAGTTCGATAAAAAGAAGGAAAATTACAGGAAGATATGAATTTGATGCTCGATGTACTTCATCTCCCAATAAGTCAAACTCAGTTTTTGTCGTTTGGCTTGTATAAGTTACTGTTTATCGGTAAAGTTGTATGGGTAGTAGTTGTAATTTTCGTCACAGAATTAAAGAGAACTTCATCTGAATTGTACCTGGAAATGAACCTGAGCTGTATTTTGAAAGGTTCGAAGATTTGTGTTGCTACCCAATTTGCAGCTGAAAACAATTAGGCGTGTTGTGGATAGTGACATTTTCTACCATGCATATTGGTTATCCATGAGAAGCGCATGTTTTATATTGGATTCACGTTTTGTGCATTACAACTTTTTGTGCAGTCTCTCAACCAAGATAAGAGCATTGGCTTCACCTAGTGCAACCAAGTCTTCTGAAGATTCCTTTCATGGACTCTTCAATACGTTGCCATCTCGAGTACCAAGTCATACCAGGGGAGCCTGCCTGATTGTTAGAGCTGAGAGCGTGAGTTTTCTATTTTAATTTTAGCTTCGGACTCACTTCTACTCTTTCCTTCATTATTTTATATGCTTATAGTACGAACTTCATGTCACAGAGGATTTATATGCTGTCGTTGGGGTCAAAAAATTTCCTACCAAATCAGGAATCAAAAGTGGTGAGTTAGAACCACATCCTTGTTCAAATGCATTCTTCATTACTGATTCGATTATCATTTGTGTAATGGAAATTTTATGTGCAGACTTATCTGAATATTATCTGTGCTAATTGGCCGTTTGGCCTTCTAGTCATTAGTTGAAGTCATTCAATTTTTATCAAGGGATGAATGTTAGTGCATGATGATGTGATTGACAATCTACTTACAAATTTTATTGCTTCCGATGTAAGTTCTTTCTGTTTATGTTTTGTCCCTTGTGTTTTGCTATGTGTCTATACAGTATCTGCATAAAAGCCAATAGCAGCCTATGGTACATTCAATAGCTTATGATTGTTTTTCATGACGGCTAAACTGATAAACAATTTGCTATGAACCATTTTGGCTTCCCATTTATCAGTTGTCAGTTTCCATTTTTGATATGGGCTTTACTACCTATATATGATTTGAAGCTTTACTCGCCTATAGTGCCACCCCTTTCGGAATTTGCTCGTGCCAAATTCTACGTCCATGTATTGCGTTAGATGTGATGCTAGAGGGCCTGCTCTTGAATTCTTGACTTTAAGCACTTTTGAGTCATCTTTCGTGAATCTATGGCTCTAGCCAGTTTTGCTCGGAAATTTATCTCTCATACCGTATCATGTCATCCGCACACAAGATAGGTGGTTTAATTCCCTATGTTATTGTAGAGGACGATGGGTGTTATGCTGTTGTTGTAATTAGTGATGCAAACTATCCCAAAATTCTTGTAAACAGACCTCTGTTATTATCATTTGCTTGAGACATCACGTGCTTGCACATATTTTTGTCAGTTGTTACAGGTTCGAATTTTTTCTTCCCCTATGTTTTAGTATTATCTTTCTTTTCTTATATTTTTTCTATGTTGACATGACTGACCTCGTCTCCAATTGCAAGTTCTTACTTTATCTTGACTTACATATTGAACCTCCTTATCCAATTCCTAGGGAACGAGAAACATACCTAAATGTGGTCATCCAACCAATACAAAGAGAAAGGGCATTCTTTCCATGTCTCCATTCACTCTCCCCTCTCGGTTGCCATTTGCATTTCTCATGTACGTGACGAACAAGGATAATAGAGAAAGAGAGGGAGGATGTCTCTATTCACTTTCCGTCTTTCTTTCCTCTCTTCTCCAGATGTCTTAGCTGTCCTCTCCTCTCTGTGTTTCCTTCTTCCAATTCTCTGGTTAGTGGTTTCGTTTATCATTTTTCTCAATTCCCTTATTCCACTGTTTTCTCCCGCCTAACAGGTCAAAACCAATACGTTCTGCTTTTTTTCAGTTAAAATCTTCATATTCTATCCTCTTGAGAAGTACGAGTTACTGATTGGTAGGACAATGAGCTTTTATTCACAAACTAATTACATATTTTGGGTCTCTTGGTAATGAACTACCCTGGGAAGTAATCCTGGAATTGTCCATGCCTGATTGTTGCCTATTTTTTGCTGATTATTTACTTTTCTGACTGTTGTAAGCTTCTCTAATTTATGGATATGGTCAGACAAACCCTTAAAAAAATACAGCCAGTGAACATCACCAACCTAGTGGCCATGCGATTGACGATGTTTTCAGTTATTATTTACAGCTGAAGTCCTATCAGTTCATGCATACATGAACCATCAGTTGGCTTAGTTCTGCTTAAATTTTGCCTCCCGTTTATTGAATAAGTAGCCTTGCTGCCTTGGTGTATTTTTTGCCTCCTCATTTATTGGATTCAAACCTTTCGACCACTTGCTGCATGTTATGTTGTTGTTATCAGACTTGCTTGTATAATAATATCCCGTGTGCTTCCTTTGTGTCTAATCCTTATACCCTGCTTTGTGTTTTTACCTACTTTGGGTTTGCACTTGAGCTTCCCTACATGTTTCATCAGACATTAGTCCAATGTTATATTCATCAGTCATGTGCTGCTTCAGATTTGATGTTGATCATCTGCAAATTTGGCTTCTCTAAGTACGAGCATTCCTGAAAGCAATATTATTTTGTCATATTCCTGATGGCAATACGACCATAGATGTGACTATTCTCGTTAAACATTAGAACTGTCTAGTACTTATATCATGAAACCGGAATATGGTTGTCCAGCCATGTCGACGACTCCTCAAAAGAAGTTGATGTGCTTTTGCTATGCCGGTGGTGAGCGCATGGTCAATGCCGATGGTGTGTTAGGGAAATATTCGAGTGGTGTTTCCGAAGCCACAGTCATCGAAGAGGGCATATCATTTGACGAGTTAGTAAGAAAAGTTTGCTCCCGTATGGATATTAGCCACGATGGGAGGACTTTATTTTATAGTACTTCTAGGGACAAGTCAAAGCATTTGCGTATTAGGGATGAAGATGGTGTTGCTATGTTGTTCCATTTAAACGATGATGAGGTTGACGTTTATGTACAAGAAGAGACTGTTACCCCCTTGCCTTGCAACATAAGCAGCAGGTATGGACTTGGTCTTCAAATTTCCTAAGTATATAGAGAGATATAGTAAGATTTTGACTTGTATTGGTTATATTTGATTGACGTGTTTTGTTTGCATTCCTTGTGTAGGGAGTCAAACTTGTTAAGTACCAGCCCTTCCACAGGTGGTGGAGGAACTTGTTCGCATAGTGATGGTAGCTTGGCCGTTTGTCACGAAATGGGTTTGGTGCCATACTCCCAACAACGAGGTGAAGACATCCTAACTGGGGACGGACAACTGTTTGACAACCCTAGCCTCTTTAAGAAGGCTGTTATTCTATTTTCCGCGTTGAACAAGTTCACATTCAAATATTTGGACAATAGTCGTGCATATTATAGGTTGGTTTGCGTCATTGAGGGTTGTCCATGGAAGCTAACGGCTAGAGCGCAAGGCAAGTCCGAACTTATTAGAGTGATCAAGCTGAACAACGAACATTTGCACACTGCACATGACACGGCTTCTTACAAACCAAGGATTCGAGCAAAAGAGATGGGTATGATTTTCAAGGACAAACTACTTGTGCAGCCCGAGCTCCTCCTGAGGACCATATGCAAGGACTATGAGCTAGCGTTCCATAGCCCCCTAACTTACTCGCAGGGATGGAGGACTAAGGAACGCGCCCGTAAATTGATAAGTGGGCCAATTCCTATGACGTATCACTTAGTGCCGTGGATGTGTGAACGCCTTATACATTCGCTTCCTAACACAAGGGCTGTTTGGACTTCGAATGTGGATGGCAAGTTCAGCCAACTTTTTGTCGCTTATGGTTGTAGCATTATGGGCTTCTTGTCGGGATGTCGACCCATGTTGTTTATCGATGCCTGTTTTTTGACTGGTCCTTATCGAGGTAGTTGCTTGTCCGCAGTGGCGTATGATGCGAATGATCAGTTGTTCCCCGTTGCATATGCTGTTGTATCATCTGAGAATTATGAGGATTGGCTATGGTTCATGCAGAATTTGAAGGAAACTGTTGGGGATAAAGCAGTTGTGTTAGTCACTGACCGCAACATTTCGTTGTTAAGGGCAGTGAAGGAGGTGTTTGGCGAGGAAGCTAACGCATGGTGTGTTCGCCACGTGAAAGAGAATTTTAGTAAGTTTGCCAACGGGAAAGGATTGAAGGGGAACCCAAAGAGTTCCGCATTGGACCTTTTCACAAAAATTGCGTATGCAAGAGATCAGCGACTCTATGGGGTGTACATGACCAAATTATTTGCTCTGTCACCTGAGTTGGCAAAGTGGGTCGAAGACAATGGTCCACAACACTGGTCTAATGCCTTTTTCCCGCACCGGAGGTGGAACAAATTGTATACGAATATCGCTGAGAGCTTCAACAATTGGATATTAAATTTGAGAGACTTGGACATCATTCAATTCATGAAGGGCCACGTCACCATAACTTCTGACCTGTTATTTAGGAGGAACATGGAGGTCACAAAATGGCATTCCTTGCCGGTTGGGAATAACATTGAAAAAAAGATTCGGGAAATTCAGTTCAAATCTCAGGGTTTGACTTGCCGGCAAACTTCTCCTACGGAGTTCCTCGTGCACAACGGTGACTGGAAATCTCATGCGGTGAAGCTCCACTCTCGAACTTGCAGCTGCTTGTTGTGGCAGATGACAGGAATCCCTTGCAAGCATGTGGTGCGCGCGATACAGGGTACCCCATACAATATATATAACCTAGTGGACCCTTTGTTTAGGGTGGAGGCACAACTCACTATATACACGACTGTAATGTCTCCTGTTCCTCTCCATGACATGCCCTCTTCTACTGATATGGTTCCACACGTGAACGAGATTGAGTCTGCTTGCGATGTACTTGATATAGGTACATCGTCTTCTACACTCGTGGCAACATTGCTGCCCCCCATTGCCAAGCGACCAGCCGGGTGCCCGAAGAAAAAGAGGATTGAGTCCCAATTTCAAGACAAGCAAACAATTTTTTGTGGACTTTGCCACGAGCCTGGACACAATCGAACCACGTGCAAGTCTCCTTTGCTGGAATGATCGTTGGACCAATAATTTGTTCAGACTATTTTTCTGACTATGTAAACCACTCCATATGGTACTTTCATTCAAACCTTTGGTTTATTCGTGGCATGCATTCGAAGTTGTACTCTTATTTTTTAATGCAATAAAAAGTACTGCTGTTGTCTGACTTTGGGTTTTGTTGACTGGAACCCACCTTATTCGTATTACGTTCTTATGATAATGCAATGTAATGCATCTGTGAAACCAGCCCTTCCCATGGTGTATGTCTGACAAGTTGAAGGGAGGGAGAGGCCAAATGACTTTGACATGCCCTTGGGAACATCTAATATGGTTGATCGTTCAGTTATTATCCATGTTAATCAATTGTGATGGTTTTGTGTATTTCAGAACCAATGTGTCTGTTTTGGGGTAGGATTAGTAGTTGTGTACTGTTCTTTTCGTAGTCATGCTGCTTGCCTGGATGTGTATAGGGTATAAATCCACTTGCTGGTAGTAGTTTTACCAGGTGGCAATCGTTACTGCAACATGGAGAACAAGTGGTTTGATGGCATTCATATTGTTGTCTGGATTGATTGCTTGGGTTTTGTTGTATTATTTTGATGTTCTATATGTTCAGAAGTTGTGCCATTAAGGGCCATCTTTAATGTAGAGACCCGCATTTATTTTATCAAAAGTTTATAATTTTTATTTTTTTTTTATTTTTTTATTATAAATGCATAATAATAAAAAAATGAAAACGATAAATGAAATCATGTGATTTGAGGCCAAAATGATAGAATTGATTGTTGGAGGATGTAATGTGTGATTAGTATGTTTGTGGGTATAAATAGGGGGGTGAGGGTGTAGAGGATCATTCTCCTCTCAACACCCACACCGGCTCTTTCTCTCTCTCTCACGCCTCTCACTCTCTCTCTTGCTCTCTCACCAAAAATCACTCAAAACCCACCAAAATAACCTTCAATCTTTCAACCTCTACGCGCATTGTGGTCCGTACCCCGTTGGTTTGAGCTCGGGGAAGTCGTATCTCGGTTGGATCAAGGTTTTTGGAAAGCTAGGGCTCGTATCTTCTTGGGTTTTGTGCTCCGACCTCGAGGTAGGGATTCTACCTCTCAATATATGTAATAGACATGCTCTTGTCCTTGAATCCATAGTGTATTGTTGTTGTTGTTGTTGTTGTGGTTGAAATCCCCAAAATCTGCAGAAAAGCTGCTCGAAAGCTTCCCGTATCGATACGGCCCTTAATCCGTATCGATACGGAACTCTCTGTTCGGCCTCGAAGCTTACCCGTATCGATACGGATTTTTGGCCGTATCGATACGGGGAGCTTATGACAGATTTTTTGCTGTTTTGCTCCGAACTCCATTGTTTTGACCCCCGATCACTTCTAACTTGTTCCAAACATCACCGAACCATCCCATAACATTGTTGATCCTATTTGTTGAGTTCATTGTGTATTCTTGGCATTCCATTGCCCTCACTCGATAAATTGGACGTTAACTATTGCATGAATCCGATAAGATTGAAACGATACATCAAGAGAATACGAGACATGTAAAACTTTGTTGACACAACGATGAACATTCAGGACCCATCGACGGGTGGGTGCCTGGCAGGGGGTATCGGGATCCCTTAATTGGCCCGGCAGGAGCTTCGGCTCATATTGGTTACTTTCAGGGCCTACCGATGGGTATGGTGCCTGGCAGGGGGTATCGGGATCCCTTAATTGGCCCGGCAGGAGTTTCGGCTCATAACACATGACGCGACACGGTTTGGACACACGAGAGGTGGAATTGGTTAAAGGTTGAGGTGTACCATAAATCCATATCAAGTTTTGTTGAATTGTCGAACCATAGCTATTGTCTATTGCTTGGGCTACCTTTTGTTCTCATCGTATCATCATTCTTGCATTTCTCTTGCATACATTGCTTGCGTAGAATTTCTACTAGGCTTGTGTAGCTCAAGCCTTATTTCATTCCATGTATTAACTCAGGACAATAGCGTGCATGGCTGGATTGCTTGGACTTTGGACACATCGTTTGAGAGCTAACACTGTAGAGTTACTTAGGCATCTTTGTAAATTCCTTTTGAAGATGTAGTTGTAACTTATGTCATGATCTTTTGACTACGGGTTATTTTGTAAACTTTAAACTCTTTTGATATTTGATGTTTACTTTGATTTGGGGCCATTGTGCCTAAGATGTAATATTTGAAACTCTTTGGACTTGGAGCTTGACCATGGGTAAACTAATGATCTTTTGAGTATCGTACGGATTATTGTGAGGTATTTGTTTGAGAAACCCCTTTATAATTTATGTTGAAAATGGAGGACGTGACAACTTGGTATCAGAGCATAGGTTTAGAACACCTAGTGACCGTGGGGAGGCATTTCGCCTCATGGGTTCAAAATGTCGCGCCCTCTAACATAATTTGTGCATGCTTGTGTGTCTAACATTCATGTGATTACTTGACATTGCATTTTCGATATTGTAGGGTGGCGTAGAGTTGTTATTGACCCGCGTTGGGGAGTTCGGGCTTTGACCTCATAGTCATACTGTTGTGGTTAATGGTTTTCCTTTCTTATATCATGTAGTATGCCTCCGAGGACGCGTGTTAGACGGGGTGGAGTTGGGAATCGGGGTGGTCGAGGCCATGGTCGTGGCCGTGGGGTACCTCCTGAGGATGAGGTGAGTCAGCATGGGGAGAACCCTGGTGGGAATCCGGGGGCTGGGGTTGGTCGAGGTGCAGGAGTACCTCAAGCTCAGACTCAATTCGCTAGGGACCTCGTTGCGGCACTTACAGCTGCAAATCTTTTGAACCAAGCTCCGAGAGAGAATGTCGAGGATCGAGCCATGGTGGCAATGCGGGAGTTCAGCCATAGGAACCCTCCAGTGTTTGACGGAACTAGTAGTGACCCTTTGGTAGCTGACCATTGGCTAACACAAATTCGTAAACTCTTCAGAGCCCTTAATATCACCGAGGACAACATCCGAGTGGGCATTGTGGCCGTTCAGCTAGTCGGGGAAGCCGGCGAATGGTGGGAAGCAGTATTGGAAAGTAGGAAGGACGCGAGGAGAGCGGCGAGGGCCGCGGCTCAAGTGGATGAGCCGGATGTTGAAAATTTGACGTGGACCGAGTTTGAAGCGCTCTTTGAGGAGCAGTATTTTCCAGAAACCTCACGTGACGCTATGAGAGATCAATTCGAGAAGTTAGAGCAAGGCAATATGACTGTCTTAGAGTATGTGTTGAAATTCCAATCCTTGTCTCGTTTCGCTCCGGAGTTGGTAGCGAAGGAGGAGAGGAAGTGTCGACGATTTGAGAAGGGGCTGAATAATACCTTAAGGAGAATGGTGACAGTCCAACGTAGGACGAAGTTTTCTGAGGTTGTGGAATGCGCAAGGAGTATCGAGACGCCGAAAGAGGCTCAGCAAAATAGGGGAGTTTGGGAACCAAGGCAATCAAATGTGGGTGTGAGTACGTCGTCGGGAAGTTATGGGAATCAAGGACGGAAGAGGCAGAGGGAACCATCTCAACCACCACGGGGTAGTTCATCGAGCTTTAGGCCGCTTTCATCTTCGGGGACTCGGGGTGCATTGTCTAGACCTCCACTTGTGTGTTATAAGTGCAACCAACCTGGGCACGTTCGTGCTCAATGTCCACACCTCGAGAAGGCTTGTTATGTTTGTGGGAAAATGGATCATCTCGCGAGGAATTGTCCTCAGGCTGTGGGAATGCGCAATGAGTCGGGTTCCGTGCAGCAGCCGGGAACGGGATGCAACATGGGCCAGCAGTTTAGGGGCACCCAGAGGCAGCAGCAGCCTCACATCCATCAGGCTACTTCAGCTCAGAGTTCCGGAGTTGATAAGGGGGCGAGTTCTTCAGCGCCTGCTCAGAGTTCTGGTTCTAGGGGAGGTTTCGCGCAGGGTCAGGGTACCCAGGGGCGTGTTTACAATATTACTTCTGCCATTCAGTCTGCCACTCCTCAGGCTCCAGAGACTCCCATTGTGAGGGGTACATTTCTTCTATTCAACTCCTTTGCTAGAGTTCTCTTTGATTCCGGAGCATCGCATTCATTCATTGCTGCATCATTTGTGTGTGCTTTGGAATTGGAAATGGAAACTATTTGTCCTCCTTTATTTGTTGAGACACCCTTAGGGGGTAGGACACCTCTTGACCGTGTCTGTCGAGACTATGAGTTGATTATTCGCGACCGTCGTTTTGTGTTTGATTTCATCGTTCTGGGAATGTCGGGGTTTGATCTCATTCTGGGGATGGATTGGTTATCTACTTTTCATGCTACTATCGACTGTTTCAAGCGTAGGGTTCGTATTTGTCCACCTGAGGGTCCTTGTTTCGAATTCTTTGGGGAGCGTCGGGAACCGTTGGAACCGTATCTGTGTGGGCCTCGAGAGCGCGAGTCTGTTTATTCTCTATTGGCGAGTTTGACGTTAGATGAGGATGCCTCTGTGCGTCGGGAGTTACCTTTAGTGGTTCGCGATTTTCCAGATGTGTTTCCGGAAGAGTTACCTGGTTTACCTCCCGAGAGAGAGATTGAGTTCACTATCGACTTACTTCCTGGTACCACTCCTATCTCCGTACCTCCGTATCGTTTCGCGCCGGCCGAATTGAGAGAGTTGAAAACCCAGTTGCAAGAATTGGAGAGTTTAGGTTTCATTCGTCCGAGTACGTCTCCGTGGGGAGCACCGGCTCTTTTCGCGCAAAAGAAGGATGGTTCACTCCGTTTGTGTATCGATTACCGTAAGCTAAACCGAGTCACCATTAAGAACAAATACCCTATGCCTAGAATCGATGACTTGTTCGATCAACTTCGAGGAGCGACTTGCTTTTCCAAAATCGACTTAAGGTCCGGTTATCATCAGTTGAGAGTTCGGAAGGAAGATATTCCTAAAACCGCGTTTCGTACTCGATATGGCCATTATGAGTTCGTTGTTATGCCTTTCGGATTGACAAATGCCCCAGCAATTTTTATGGATTTGATGAATCGGATTTTTCGCTCCTATCTTGATCGTTTCGTTGTTGTCTTTGTGGATGATATCCTTATCTATTCGCCTACAGAGGAAGAACACCAATCTCATCTCACCATTGTTCTTGAACTCTTGAGAGAGCACCAGTTGTACGCCAAACTTAGCAAGTGTGAGTTTTGGTTGTCCGAAGTTTTGGGTCACGTGGTCTCGAAAGGTGGCGTGTCCGTTGATCCGGGAAAGATAGAGTCGATCATGAATTGGCAGCGACCGAAGAACGTGTTTGAAATTCGTAGTTTCTTGGGCTTGGCCGGATACTACCGTCGTTTTGTTCTCGATTTCTCTCGTTTAGCGACACCGATGACTAGATTAACGCGTAAGGGGACTCGTTTTGCCTGGAGTGACTCGTGTGAGACTGCTTTTGAGGAATTAAAGAAGAGGTTGACTACCGCACCAGTTTTGATCGTGCCCGAGCGTGGAGTTGGTTACTCCGTGTATTGTGACGCGTCTAGAGAAGGATTGGGGTGCGTTTTGATGCAAAAGGGACGAGTGGTAGCATACGGATCGCGACAATTGAAAACTCATGAACGAAATTACCCGACACATGATTTGGAGCTTGCGGCCGTCGTTTTCGCTTTGAAGAGCTGGCGCCATTATTTGTACGGTGAGAAATTTGAAGTCTTTTCCGACCACAAGAGTTTGAAGTACTTATTTTCTCAGAAAGAGCTTAACCTTCGACAACGCCGTTGGATGGAGCATTTGGAGGATTACGACTTCGAGTTGCAATACCACCCGGGAAAGGCGATTGTTGTGGCGGATGCATTAAGTAGAAAATCGACACATCTTGCGAGTCTAGCTATCCGTGAGTGGAAAATGATGAACGATTTGGGTTTTTGTGCATCACATTTCGAGGATGTTCGGGAAGGGGTCACGTTATGCAATTTGACTGTACAATCAACACTATCGGCTCGAGTAATTGAAGCTCAACAACACGATGGAGAAACGGAGGAACTTCGTGCTAGATTCCTTAGTGGAAATGCTCAAGAGGGGTGGATGATATACGCCGATAGAAGCTTGCGTTATCAAGGGAAGTTGTTCATACCCGTTTCGTGTCGGGAAGAAATCTTGCGAGAGTTCCATCATTCACCTTTGGCCGTTCACCCGGGAGGGACGAAAATGTACCATGACCTACGTAGACAATTTTGGTGGTCCGGAATGAAAAGGGATGTTGTGATCTTTGTGTCCAAGTGTCTCACGTGCCAACAAGTGAAAGCCGAACATCAACGACCCGCGGGGGAGTTACAACCTTTGCCTGTGGCTGAGTGGAAATGGGAGAACGTGACTATGGATTTCGTTACGGGTTTACCGAAGTCACCGAAGGGACACGACGCTATTTGGGTGATTGTGGATCGCTTGACCAAAACCGCTCACTTCTTGCCTATTCGTGTTACCGATTCTGTGGAAACGCTCAGTCGCTTGTATATCCGAGAGATCATTCGTCTTCATGGGATTCCCGTATCCATTGTGTTTGATCGAGATCCGAGGTTTACCGCACGTTTTTGGCAAAGCTTGCAGGCCACTTTGGGCACCAACCTTTTGTTCAGCACCGCCTATCACCCTCAAACCGATGGACAATCCGAAAGAACGATCCAGATTTTGGAAGATATGCTTCGGGCTTGCGTAATGGATTTCCGGGGTAGTTGGGAGGACCACTTGCCGTTAGTTGAATTCGCGTACAATAATAGCTATCAATCGAGTATCGAAATGGCACCTTATGAAGCCTTATATGGAAGACCATGTCGATCGCCGATATGTTGGACCGAATTGGGAGAGGCTACGTTAGTGGAGCCGGATGTGATCGCAGAGACCTCCGAGAGTATAAGAGCTATTCGCCAACGCCTTAAAGAAACTCAAGAGAAAACGACCGAACAAGTAAAAGTGATTCGCCAAAGATTATTGACCGCGCAAAGTAGACAAAAGAGCTATGCCGATCGTCGCCGTCGCCCGTTGTCTTTCGAAGAAGGGGATCACGTATTCCTTAAAGTATCGCCTCGTAGGGGGTTATCGCGTTTTGGGAAGAAAGGGAAGCTGTCGCCGCGTTACATCGGGCCGTTTGATATCATCGAGAAAATTGGGGAGGTTGCGTATCGCTTGGCCTTGCCACCGAAGCTATCGGGTGTCCATGACGTGTTCCATGTGTCTATGTTGAGAAAGTACGAACCGGATCCTTCGCACGTGCTAGAATGGTCCGAACTCGAGTTGGAGGCCGATGCGTCTTATGGGGAAGAACCAATTCGTATCCTAGATTCGCGTGATCAAGTTTTGAGGGGTAAGACGATACCATTAGTGCGAGTCTTATGGAGAAGTCAAGGTAGCAAGGAGTCGACGTGGGAAAGAGAGGACGAAGTTAGGGAGAAATACCCGCACCTATTTCTGGAATGAGCTAATGTGAGTGTTTAAGTTTTGAGTATCTTGATAATCGAATCGATGCATAATGGTGAAAGTTACGGTTGTTGCATACATACATGGTGCATTTGTAGCTAGTTTTAGAATGAAAAATTTCGAGGACGAAATTTCTTTAAGGAGGGTAGAATGTAGAGACCCGCATTTATTTTATCAAAAGTTTATAATTTTTATTTTTTTTTATTTTTTTATTATAAATGCATAATAATAAAAAAATGAAAACGAAATAAATGAAATCATGTGATTTGAGGCCAAAATGATAGAATTGATTGTTGGAGGATGTAATGTGTGATTAGTATGTTTGTGGGTATAAATAGGGGGGTGAGGGTGTAGAGGATCATTCTCCTCTCAACACCCACACCGGCTCTTTCTCTCTCTCTCACGCCTCTCACTCTCTCTCTTGCTCTCTCACCAAAAATCACTCAAAACCCACCAAAATAACCTTCAATCTTTCAACCTCTACGCGCATTGTGGTCCGTACCCCGTTGGTTTGAGCTCGGGGAAGTCGTATCTCGGTTGGATCAAGGTTTTTGGAAAGCTAGGGCTCGTATCTTCTTGGGTTTTGTGCTCCGACCTCGAGGTAGGGATTCTACCTCTCAATATATGTAATAGACATGCTCTTGTCCTTGAATCCATAGTGTATTGTTGTTGTTGTTGTTGTGGTTGAAATCCCCAAAATCTGCAGAAAAGCTGCTCGAAAGCTTCCCGTATCGATACGGCCCTTAATCCGTATCGATACGGAACTCTCTGTTCGGCCTCGAAGCTTACCCGTATCGATACGGATTTTTGGCCGTATCGATACGGGGAGCTTATGACAGATTTTTTGCTGTTTTGCTCCGAACTCCATTGTTTTGACCCCCGATCACTTCTAACTTGTTCCAAACATCACCAAACCATCCCATAACATTGTTGATCCTATTTGTTGAGTTCATTGTGTATTCTTGGCATTCCATTGCCCTCACTCGATAAATTGGACGTTGACTATTGCATGAATCCGATAAGATTGAAACGATACATCAAGAGAATACGAGACATGTAAGACTTTGTTGACACAACGATGAACATTCAGGACCCATCGACGGGTGGGTGCCTGGCAGGGGGTATCGGGATCCCTTAATTGGCCCGGCAGGAGCTTCGGCTCATATTGGTTACTTTCAGGGCCTACCGATGGGTATGGTGCCTGGCAGGGGGTATCGGGATCCCTTAATTGGCCCGGCAGGAGTTTCGGCTCATAACACATGACGCGACACGGTTTGGACACACGAGAGGTGGAATTGGTTAAAGGTTGAGGTGTTCCATAAATCCATATCAAGTTTTGTTGAATTGTCGAACCATAGCTATTGTCTATTGCTTGGGCTACCTTTTGTTCTCATCGTATCATCATTCTTGCATTTCTCTTGCATACATTGCTTGCATAGAATTTCTACTGGGCTTGTGTAGCTCAAGCCTTATTTCATTCCATGTATTAACTCAGGACAATAGCATGCATGGCTGGATTGCTTGGACTTTGGACACATCGTTTGAGAGCTAACACTGTAGAGTTACTTAGGCATCTTTGTAAATTCCTTTTGAAGATGTAGTTGTAACTTATGTCATGATCTTTTGACTACGGGTTATTTTGTAAACTTTAAACTCTTTTGATATTTGATGTTTACTTTGATTTGGGGCCATTGTGCCTAAGATGTAATATTTGAAACTCTTTGGACTTGGAGCTTGACCATGGGTAAACTAATGATCTTTTGAGTATCGTACGGATTATTGTGAGGTATTTGTTTGAGAAACCCCTTTATAATTTATGTTGAAAATGGAGGACGTGACATTTAAATTCCAGTGTTCTTTTCCAGTTCCAGTGCAAATGTGTAGTGCTGGTGTGGTAAGCCCACCCATGGTCCTCCTGCTGCTACGTCTTTACTACTGCTATTGCACACAGACATTCCAGAATTGGTTGTGTGCAATCCAGTTTCATGGACCTGCTATGTTTGGATGCTTATATCAGCTTTTGAATGTAAGGGAGTTCTTAAGCTGCATGCATTTTACTAATCTCCAAGTTGCCGTGCGTTGAAGTTGTCCCTTCGTTCTACTTAGTATTTTCTTATTAATCCTTTATGTAAATCTGGTGTACACAATTACACTTTTGTTGTGTGTTTCCTTTCCCACTCTCTAGAGGGGATTCAAACATTCTTTACCGAAATGACGTATTCTTGAACAGTTGTAACGTCGTACTTATACAAAAAAATATGTGGTCCGCACAGATATATAGTTTAGTCTTTTACCAATATGGAGTTGGTCGCGGTCTTCTAATAACCACCACCTAATTGTCCACACTTGTGACTTGCCAAAGGCATATTTATTGTAGTTTTTTTATTTTTTGCAAGATCATGATGGGGTATGCCCCTTCTGGGCAGTATATGCGCATACGGTTTTTCCCTATTTGAAGGTGGTTTACCCAAAAAACCACTGAAATGGAGACAAAATTAGTTGCTTCCAACTGGTAAGGACAAAACTAGGGAAAGAATGAGTAATATGAACTATTAAAAAGAGGACCAAACATGAGTAATATTCGATTGGCAAGCACGATGGTTAAGAGGTACAACAATCTAACATAACCTCCACCTAACTAGACAGGAGTCTTTCCAAAGCAGTTCCGTTTCTTTCAACCTAAGATAGCACTTGGGTGATGAACCATTCGTACGCTGTGTGACTGATAACAGCATCGAACCCATTGCCATCATGCCAATGAGGCTCCATTTCAAAGCTGTTGCTTTTGTATGCGAGCAAAACATCTCCATCGCTTCCGCCGCCCATGGAGTGAACGTTGGTAAATCGCATGTGACCTAAGGGACCAAACTTCTTGTGGTGCTGTTCAATGGTGGGCGCCCCTACAAGCACAACAATGTCCGGGTCGTGAACACATACAAATGCACGAACCGTGCGAATGATTTCCTTTGCTGTGCACCCACAACAATCCCATACCATTATTTGCATACTAGGATTGTCTGGAATGTCAGGCAAGTTGGCTTCATTTCCCCACTGGAGCATCGCGCGGACATCAGCATCGGCTTGTTCTTTTGATTTTCGAGTCTCCATTTTCATCCTATGCCACCTGCCTCCGTTCCATTCCGGTGATAGTTCTAGCACCATGTGAAGCTCCTTGAAAGTGTAATTCAAGGTAATCAGGTGCGCATCATTGAACCCTGGAATTATGTCTACCTGTAATGGCGCACTTGTACCAATGTCGTGGTGGGAAATTGGGGGTTTTCCTTGTCTAGGCATTGCTTTCTTCAATGAGTTATGAGTTAGGTGTGATGAATTTATAGGAGAAGACAAGACAAGGGAGAATATTAGTCTTTGTTTTTTGATTTATCCTTTATTAGGGATGATGTTGGTTGAAAGCAAATAAACAATTCCACCAATCTACCATGAATATGGTTGGAATATCATTAATATGGGATGTGCTGTCTGCAATGCATTCATTATGTTGTCCCCTTGGACCGACCATCCCATTCATGTAGGACAAGGGGTAGGAAAATGTCCAGTCGCCACATATGACTTAGTCTTTCCCTATTAACATGTTCCTCTTGTGCAATGTAATATAAGCTCTTTCAGATTATTGAACTTGCTCTTTTCGTGGACCAAAGAAAGTTGAGGTTCAACTACCTTTCTTCCAACATTGACAAAGCGACAGGTTATATGGCATAGACCATTAAAAGTACAGAAACCACTTACTTTCCATTCAATTTCATTGAATCCGTTGCATGCATATCAATATCATTTAGTCCATTTACAAAGACATAAAATATAATCACCGCAAATTGGTATATTGCTCTTATTATATCAAAACAAGGAAATTGAATAAGACATATACAATAAACATACCCGTTAAAAATCTATAATCAGGTTCGGATGGGGTTAAATCGGGCCGGGGGAATAACCGCGAGGTTCGGGCCGGGGAGGTCGGAGGGGGGACGGATCAGAAGTAATTGACATTCCTACAATACAAACAACAAACTTGTGGCCCACACAGATATATGGACTTCATCTTCGTCTTCCAAAGAACCACCACCTAACTTTCCACGATTACCACATGAGTACAATCGGATGTGCTCTTTATACAAATTATATGTGGTCCAGAATAGAAATTAAGTGTGGTCCAAGGAGATATATAATGTAGTCTTCTTGAAATACGGACTGGTAGTTGAGGTCCTGAACTCAACTACCATATTTACTACATCCAGTGGGGCACTATGGTACAAATAATGTCTGAATGTAACTCATATGGGTCGCTATGGTACATTGATGACAACATTGACTGGAACTCTTTGTGAAAATACAATGTACTTGTACCTCTTTGCCAGTCTTTGGGACTTGGTCTTTCATTTCAGTGATTGATTATTTACACGAAACAAATAAAGTACACTGCACACTGATATAAATAACCAATTCGTACTATACATAATCATGAAACTTAGCTCAAAGTAAGACTAATAAAGTATGCACAACCACATTTCGTTCATATTCCATACTACACATTTACAAGGGCAGCTGGAATATGGGATGGCTCACACGTCATTTCTTTTCATTGACAATCTCTCATGAGCTTTCCGAAGCTTTTTCCATAAAATAGTAAAGATTTCGTAGGTTTATTGCATGCGTGCGTGACTGCCTTTAGGCCTTTAGGCTTTAATGTCCTCTTTCAGTTCTTGTACGTTTGGTGACGTATTGTATACATATGATTTTGTTAATTTTGTTTTGTGCTCATATCATCGGGGACAAAATCAGGAAAGATAGCTAAAATTTCAGTGATACGTATGCACAAACACACTTGTACTTGTACAATAATCGTTCATTACCACCTAAATAATTTAGCCCGCGAACTAGAAGTTCCAAATGTTCTCATTTTGCTACAATGTGCTCTTTACACACATGAAGACCACTTTTTGAAGGACTAGTAGACTGCAACATTAGTTGACAAATTGACCTTCTAATGTTGGCCCGCCTAAGCCGTCAACGTGTTTTCAGAAATTTATATTCACAGCCACAAACTTCTGGAAAAAGGCCTGATTGGTGGGGCAACTAAATACTTTGACACAGTTTGGAACCAAAATTGCATGCAAACCTTGATTCATCCATTAACGAAAATCGTTCATAAAAAGCACAACACTCAGTTCCACCAAAAAACCTGGAAATGTATTTGCCCATGAAACCTCTTTCGATGGGCCAAACCAGAAATACATCTGGTCATTAACTCACACACACACATACACCTAACATTCTTAACATGTTGCTCTTGTTCAATGTAATAGAAGCTCTTTTACACGATTTCACTTGGTCTTTTCGTGGACCAAATAAAGTTAGTTGAGGTTGAACTACCTTTCTTCATACATTTTCAAAGCGACAGGTTGTATGTACATATAATTGGTTCTGGCAGACTAGTATAGACTTGTATAATAAAGTAAGCCTAGCCTACTAAAGCCTATTACAACCCAAAGTAGACGCTACACCACGTTTGTCATACACAGTTCACTATCAAACCTACACCGTTAACTAGTTTAACAGTACGTTCACCAATTATATTGTACACCCCAACAGTGCACAATCCAATTCTCAGTACACACCTACCTTTCCACGCTTACCACATGACTACAATAGGATGTGCACAATCCAATTCATAGTCACAAAATTTAGTTGTCACTTCCCATACGATAAGGTAACTTCCAATGCGAAGGTGTCCAGAACAGTTACAACTTACATACTTACAAGTACCAAGAAACTAAGTTACAAGGTTAGAAGGTCCATCATCCTAAAGCTAAAGAACCAAGTTTTGCTCGGAGATCATCCAGCTCCTCTTTAAGCTTATCTCTCTACTCAAGTGCTATTTTCAATTGATGTGCAAGAGGTTGTTGGTCATGGGAACCGTCGGACTCCTTGCTAGACGAACCATCACGCTTCTTCAAATAAGTTGAATAAGCTTTTCGTGCCTCCGCTTCTGTCTCATAACCTTTAAAGGAATTGTGCTTAAAATCGGTGGTCTGAATATGAGCTTCCGCCCATGAGTCATAAACCCCGGGAACCCGACCAACGAACACAACATACCATTTCCCCATATTCCAGCCTGTTGAAATATCATGCACACAATGAACATGACAAATGACATATAATCAACAAATGACACATCCCATTGCACTGGCCGTATCTAAGTGAAAAGTATTTGACTGGGTGCCTGCTAAATTTAGAAGAGTCCATGTCACATAGCATAAAAATCATGCTCAATCCTTGTAGTGCATCAATGAGACCAATCAATTTGATTGCTCAGTCCTCATCCTTCTCTCCCTCCGCTTGCTTTCCCCTCACTCTCAACTCCTTGTCTACGGGTTGGGTTCGAGACCAGCGTGGTCTCCAGTACTTGTGGCGGGTTGTCTACCCCCGTGTGGTATCCCTGACTTGTCCTTTTTCCTGAAGTATACAAATCTGGTGACTAGGAGTTGGCGGTGTGGCTAATAATGACATTTGATAATATGGGGGAAATGATATCAGGTGGAAGGAAACATCGAATGAATCACCACCAAAAGCTTAACGAAGCTTCTATTCGTCCTTAACATGTTGAACCTGTCAAAGGTTTTTTTAAAAGCATTTGGTGGTGATTCGTTCTTTCTTTGTTGGCCTTTTCCATAGTTGAACTTCAACCTGTCAAAGGTTTTCAACGATTTCTAACTCCAAATGTTATCAAGGTATTCGGTCATTTCCCTTAATGGTAATTTGAAGGCGTCCAAGTCTGAAGTGCATAAATCAGACCAATAAATATGACAAAAATTAAAAAGTATTTACCTGGTGAAGTCTGCTTTTTTTTTTTTTGAATCAGGAATCACAAATCGAACAAAATTTTACATTTTGTTTCAACAAGTCATTGGTTCGAACCCTAAACCCCGTACGAAAAAAAATAACCCGTACTTTTTATCTTCAACAACTCATAAATTTCTTCAAAAAGAATAAAAAAACTTCAAGAACATAGTAGTAAATCCACTGTCGGTGAGGGTTGTAAATCCACTGTCGGTAAATCCACTGAACATGACAAATCTGTCGTATTCGATCTGAATCAGTGGGCGAAAAAACAAACCCTAACGCATTAAGGGATATTGAACAGAATAGAAAGACATAATCCTAGAGAGGGTTGGGGAAGAGAAAGAGAGTTTGAGAAGAGAGAGAGTTCGAGAAGAGAGAGAGGGAGGACCTGTTCTTCGTTATTCCTTGTCGCCTTCCGAATCGCCTTCCCTTTCTCTCTCTAGGTATGTTCGCGTGGAATGAACAGAAGGCCACGGTTTGTTCTAACCCGTTTCCACACATAACCCGTTTTCATATACCCGCGCCCATATTTGAGTGATTTTGACCCTCTCTTAAACGAACCACCGTAAGTTGGTCTTGGTCTTTCAAGGAACCAGCACGTAACTTTTCACCCCCATCACTTGCCCAGAAAAAAGGATGTGCTGTTTATACAACCTAAATGTGGTCCAAACAGATATCTATGTAGTCTTGTTGTAAAGAACCACCATCTAACTTTCCACCCTCGTCACATGTCCAAAAAAACAATGCGCTCTTTATACAAATAACATGTGGTCATTTGAGATATATAATATAGTCTTATTGCAATACGGACTTGGTCTTCGTCTTTCAAAGAACCAGCATCTAACTTTCCACCCGCATCACTTCCCAAAAAAATAATGTGCTCTTTATACAAATTAAATGTGGTCCAAACAGGAATCTAATGTAGTCTTTTTCCAACAATGACTTGGTCTTCTTCTTTGAAAGAACGACCACCAACTTGTCACCCTCATCACTTGCCCAAAAACAGGATTTGCTCTTTATGCAAATACAATGTGCTCGTTAGACTTGGTCAATGTAGTCTTATTGTACCATAGACTTGGTCTCAGTATTTCAAATATAGATGGACTTTTTCCAATACTGAATGAAATTATGCAAATACAATGTGCTCTTTACAGATATGGAATGTAGTCTTATTGTGCTATGGAATTGGTCTTAGTATTTCAACCTTTTCACCCTTATAACTTGGCCAGAAAATAGAATGTGCTCTTTATGGAAATACGATGTGCTCTTTACAGATATGAAATGTAGTCTTATTGCACTAAGGAATTGGTCTTAGTATTGCAAACATTTCACCCACATAACTTGGCATGAAAATAAGATGTGCTATTTATGCAAATAAAATGTGCTCTTTACTGATATAAAATGTAGTCTTATTGCACTAGGGACTTGGTCTTAGTATTGCAAACTTTTCACCCACATAAGTTGGCCAGAAGATAGGATGTGCTCTTTATGAAAATGAAATGTGCTCTTTACAGATATACAATGTAGTTTTATTGCACTAGGGACTTGGTTTTGGTATTTCAAACTTTTCACCCTCATAACTTGGCCAGAAAATAGAATGTGCTCTTTATGGAATTACGATGTGCTCTTTACTGATATGAAATGTAGTCTTATTGCACTAAGGAATTGGTCTTAGTATTGCAAACATTTCACCCACATAACTTGGCATGAAAATAAGATGTGCTATTTATGCAAATAAAATGTGCTCTTTACTGATATAAAATATAGTCTTATTGTACTAGGGACTTGGTCTTAGTATTTCAAACTTTTCACCCTCATAACTTGGCCAGAAAATAGAATGTGCTCTTTATGCAAACACAATGTGCTGTTTACAGATATGAAATGTAGTCTTATTGCACTAGGGACTTGGTCTTAGTATTGCAAACTTTTCACCCACATAACTTGGCCAGAAAATAGGATGTGCTCTTTATGAAAATAAAATGTGCTCTTTACAGATATACAATGTAGTCTTATTGCACTAGGGAATTGGTCTTAGTATTTCAAACTTTTCACCGTCATAACTTGGCCACAAAATAGGATGTGCTCTTTATGCAAATACTATGTGCTCTTTACACATATGGAATGTAGCCTTATTGAACTATGAACTATGGACTTTGTCTTAGTCTTTCAAACAACCACCTCCGAACTTTTCACCCTTAGAAGTTGGGCACAAAATACGATGGCCTTTTTTATGCACATAAAATGTTGTCCTTGGAGATATAGAATGAAGTCTTATTGCAACGTGAAGGTTTCTTCCTAATGTTTTGGATCCATGTTATTTGGAGTGATATCCCTCCTCTGTTTGGACTTGTGGTTTATATTGGTATATGAATTATTGAACCGGCCAGTTAAAAGGTTTGTTTACCATAGTCAGGAATTATGATGTGCTCCATTTGAAGGCGGATAAGGTCTTCCAGTTACAAATAGTGTGGTCTTTATGCAAATAAAATGTGGTCATAATAGAAATGTAATGTATTCTTATTCCAAAGTGGACTTGGTCAACCTCTTTGAATGAACGACCACCTAACTTTTCACCCTCATCACCTGGCCAAAAACAGGATGTGGTATTAATACAACGAACATGTGCTCCACAGAGATAATGTCTACCCGTTTTTCAAAGTAAACCCAACTAACTATGAACGCTTAGGAGTTGGGCAAAAATTGCACTTGCTGTATGTAAAATAAGAATGTGGTCTAAAAAGAAATAATGTCTACTCGTTTGTCAATGCCACGAATTTGGTCTTTGTCGTGAAGAAAACAACCACCTAACTTTGCACCCTTGCCAAAAACAGGATGTGGTATTTATACAACAAACATGTGGTCCACATAGATATAAATTGTAGTATTTTTGTAAGATGGAATTGGTCTCGGGTAAAATTAAAATTAGTCGTGAAAGGGAAAAAAGTGTACTCTTTTGGAACCATAGCAAACTTGCATGACGGTGTACTAGGAAGCGTTACAATATCATTAGTTTCCCTTATTTGGCGAACAATAAACTTGAGGTTGAACGGAGGATAGGTCTCATTGGGGAGACGGAAAAGCCCAACAAACTACATAATAAGTACAAAGCATTGCTTTCAACGAAATTTTATGAAACATAATACCTACTCCGGAACCCCACATTTTAAACCGAATAGGGCAACAATGTACAATGCCCGTACATAATAATTTGCCCATAATGGCCGGTCGAAAATACATAATCCTAACTCGTCATTGCCTATTCGTCATCGGAATAATCTGAAAGTTCCTTATCGGTTGCGTATTGCGGATCCCTCCTTATTGCTTTAATTGTTTCATATGGGTCTGAGCTGTCCCTTTCAGCAGCCCGCATAGCCTTTATTATCAATCCTTGACGGATTAGCCGCTTGCACATAGCATTAATCTCCACCTCCAGCCTTTCGCAAACGTCGTTGTGGAGTCGGTTTGGCCTTCGCCCATCAATCATTTCTGCGGATCGTGCTTTAGGCACCTGTAGTAGGTACTTACGACATTTTGCTTCCAACTTGTTCCTCCGTTCAAACATTAGAGGCCAGTTAAGTAACGCAACAGCATCACCCTCAAACGAAGATTGGTTCCAATCTAGTATGAAAAATGAATCTTCAGTTGCATCATACTGCAATGTAGGCTCGATAAACGTTCGTTTCCCGCGCCTGTCGTATAAACCAAGGGTGTAGTCTAATCTCGGGAGGCGCCGTTGATCTTCACGTCGACCTACCGCCGCCGGTGGTGGTTCCGTACTAGGCCTGCGCCATTTCCGAAATGAGTTGCGCGACATCACCCCGCGGTACCCGCGCATGTGGATAACTGGCAAATCATCACGAGTTGTTGCTTTGTGATGGGCCAACCAAGCATCCAAACTGGGAAGCTGCACTGGTGGAGGGCCGTCATTGTGACCTCCGTCAATCAGACTTGGTCGTAGTCGCGAACGGGGGTTATTTGTCATAATATCAGTTTCGGTTGTTTGGGGTGGTGGTGTTGGCAGTTGGGGAGGCGACAGCTGTATGGGTCGTTCCACAAGAACCCCATCTGTTGTGAGAACTCTCTCCACTCTTCTCTGAAGTTGTGCTTCATCAAACCTTGTGGAAGACCAACGATGGATTTGGGGTCTTCGTCCTGATGGCCCTCTACGAGAACTCTCTCCCATTTCAAGGTTTCTTCCAAATGGGAAGTTTGGATCCATGTTATTTGCTGTCATATCCCTCCTCTGTTTGGAGTAGTTATTTATATTGGTATATGAATTATTGAAGGGACCGGCCAGTTAAAAGGTTTTTTTATACTAGTCAGGAATTATGATGTGCTCCATTTGAAGGGGGATGTGGTCTTGCAGTTGCAAGAACGTATGCATTTCGTAATGTCAGTTGGTATGTTGAAAGGTTGGTGAAGGTTGGTTGAGGTGGAATGGTAGATGGGTCACCTAAGTGTCCACGGGTCATAGTGTGCAGAATTTAGGGCCAGAATTTATGACATGCACCATTGGCAGTTGAAGGGATAGGAAATCAGGAATCAAACGTGTATAGATTCCTGCAATTACTCATGGCTGTCTACTGTCCCGCAAGTCCAGTGCAGAAATAGCAGCACTAAACACACACACATTGTACTCATGGCTGTCTAATGTCTGGCAATGACTCTAGATTTGGCTCAGATTGAAACCTTGATGAAGCACTTCAAGGCTGCAACATTAGTTGCCAATGGCCGTCTAATGTTACCCTGCCTAAGTGCTTTGGTGTGTCTTATACAAAAACATTCATCATAGCCAATACAGAATGGAAATTGATCCAAACCAGAAACTACAACATGTTAAACTCAATCCCTTCCCACACATGGCTGCAAGTACCACGAAGTTGGAGATTATTCAGAATTTCCATAGCAGGCAAACTTAAGTAATTTGAAAGTTGAACAGGCAAACTTTGGACAAAACCGGTTATCCTGGAAATAACAAATATATGTGCGTACATAGTGAATGACCACATCCATCTAATCCCAGAACAAAATCAAACTTTACATCAGTAATGCCATGAATAAGGGGAAGCTAGACCAAAAAATCTGCTCGAAAGCAGTGGGAATTGTTCGTCTATATACACCTCGGTGAGTCAAAATAATCCCAATGCCCAACCCCAAATCAGAAATCCCACTTCAAAGTAAAATAATGGCCAAAAAATTGTTCACTTCCAGACAGCATATCAATACCCAAAGAGTGTATCCTACATTAACACACCTTCCTGTTAAGAAAACATTGACCACAGATGGCTCCTTCATGTTCAGCAGCAGAAAGTGACACTCGAGCAATGTATATTCTTCATAAACATCATCAACTCCATGTATCAACATTGTGCAGATGTGACTCGAAGCCCATAATACTACAATGACGACAAGGAAGGGACATATCCAAGACCAACCAAACCCAACACCACCCTACGATCCAACCAGAACACACTACTCACAAAAACCCAAGGAAACACAACAAAATACAGGGAACAATAATCCCTCCCCTGAAAAGGCCCAAACCAAAACCAAGTAGTTAACTGTACCCAAAACCAGCACGTAGTACCACCTACTAGAATCTGGACAAACCATGCACTAACTATGTTACTATGGTGGAAATTGAAACATCAAGTTACTGGACAAAAGATAGTTTAAATATCCAAACTAAACCTGTGCATAAGAACTCATTTCATGTACTCCGTCAATACCAATTTACAACCACTTCTACTTCCATTTCTGTTTTGACCTTTTACTTTTGCTTTTTCTCTGCACCACTTGCTCTCCTCTGCACCTGCACCAGAAATGCAAACTAAGCAACTATATTCTATTCCTAAATGTAACTTAATACGATCAGTTAAGGGACATGTAAATTTGGCCTTGTATTGGTTACAATAGTTTGGCTGCTTCTAGTCTACACAATAAATGAATAAAATTTGAAATAGACAACAAAGTAACCATTGTCAACATGAAAAACCATTGACAAGTAGTCAGATTCCAAAGTCAATCGTAAAGAACGGAATAATCTGGGCATGCAGATGTTTTAATAACCAAAACCAATAAAATTATTAATTCACAAGTTCGGTGCAATGCCAATGCGTTCCCATGATCTGCTCTTCCCCTGAGAAAATAATACTGTTGGTTGAAAGAAATTCAGTATTCAGTTATGAAAATGGTTACCCAACCTTCATCACGATTGCAATCGTACCCGGGAAATTTTTTCTGCACTGCACTTCTCCAGTACTTCATTCCGACTGTTGTTGTGGGGGGACAGTACAAACCGTACGAGTAGCCTCTTTCGCATATCAACACCCATGTTAGCCTGTATAGTTCAACAATTGTCAATATCTGACAAATATTCTCCACGTCCCGTATCGATTTTACAGTGTCCCGGTAGTATTTACCTCGAGTTCGCGTGTATTCATCCTTCCCCCAGTCCAGTGCTCCATAAACCTTATGGTGTAAAACCCACAATCGAACCTGCACCCACATAAGTGTGTCCAATTCTTAATCATGCAAACACTGCACACAAACGGAGATGGTGTAAGCACTAACGTGTTATTCTGCTGTGGGACATCAGGGTGGTGGATAATCCAATTCTTCCATGTGTATTCCATTGGCCTTGTCCGCTTCAAAACAGTAACCAGCGCCGATACCTGAGGCAAACAAAAAACAAGTCCATTACAAAGTCGCACTGAAACTCATTTGGCCTATCCAGAAAGGGTAAAACCATTGGTAAATCCATTGCACGACTAAGAAACAATTAACAGGTGCTTACGACTTCCGCAATAGCTTCGGTCTTTTCATCACTTTTTAGCTTCATGGAATCAAGGACATCAATACGCTTTTCTACCAGGTTTATCACAACACAAAACCAATGCTCACATGTGGGCAACAATATGGGGAGAAACAACTGCATTCCACAATTATGACATCAGTAAAGGGCCGAACCTATACATTAACATTTTAAATTTATGACCATAAACAAAAAAAATGTAAGACTTGCCAAATTGCACAGCACGACATCATATCCAACAAAGTTTGGATCAACTATGTCATTCAAGACATTTTGCTTCTTTAAGTCCCGGAAATTACGCAAATTTTCCTACAATGGATGGAGACATAGTATAAAGTTCCACCAAATTAAGTCAATATCCCAAGTTCATAACTTTGACCTAACGTATCCATTTGAACGTACCGCAAATGTGCTTGAGAACATGTGGCGTGTCGGAATGGGGAGTCCGTAATTTCTTTTAGCCTTCTCTGTTTGTTCTTTCATCAACCACACAATCATGCTATCCATCACCTGATAAACAATGGGAACAAATCGAAAGTGGGACATGGATACATGTAGTGAAGAGTAAATGTGTGAAAAAACGACAAATTTCACCCCGTGGGCCGGAAATGGCCGACGTATCAATTTATCCGCTAAACTACCAGGGGCTCATGTACCCCATGCCGGATTTATTGTAATTTCTGCTGCAGCAATGAATGTATTTGAAGTGGCTCATTTTCTTCCAACAAGCCTATGTATCAACAAGGGTTAATTTTACTTACGCACGTACGTACTTTCGGGTGGGGGTAGCTTGTAGTGGTAAACTTGTACAGACCTTTCCATTTGAATTGCACAAATTTAGAAGTAGTAAATTAATTACCAAATTGGACATCCGACCCCTTTCTTTGAAGACTTTTTGTAAATCGGTCCGCGATGGCTTGAACTTCATGCCATCCATAGTTACAATACCCTTCCTGCAAATATGAAAATACACCAAATTACGTAGTTATACCTTGATGACAGAATAGAAAACCAAGGAACACTGCTTTTACAATCTACAAATTAGTAGTCATACATATCTTCCGTTTTCCGAGGTGGTTTCATCACGAATTCAAGCAATTGAAATTCTTCTTTTGAGAACTTTGATTCTTTGACCTCCGGTTCAGCCACATATGGCGTCCTCACCGCTTTACTTGCCTTGACCGTACGATTACCTCGTTTCTTTGATGGCCTAGTCAACGCACGTTCTTCTATGACCCTTCTTCCACTTGTATGTGAATCTGAACTGGTTCACCTTCTCTGTGGAGTTTCCCTTCCATTTCCTGGACGACTTCCTGTTGCACTTGTACTGCTTCGTCCGTGTTGAGTTTGTGCTGCTCAAATGTACCCCCGATAGACTTCCACAATTTTCCATATCGGAGGTGTCTACAACATCATCCATCAGGTGCTGAGGGGTGGACAATGGCCTGTCAAATGCATCATCCATCAGGTGCTCAGGGGTGAACCATATTTTAACTAAGGCGAGGAAGATTGAAATGGCGTGAAAATACATTTTTAAAGATGAAATTAGAACTTTTACAAAATGTGATAAGAACAAGGGCATTGGGCTAGACATTGTCCAATTACCATGCTGCATATTAGTGACGATTATGGTCGCACCAAAAGGCTGCCTACGTATTCCATTAGGAAATCAGACCATACGTAGTTCTGGCGTGTGTTTATATGATACATATAAACACGTCACCGTCACTACTATGCAGTTGCCAAGGAAATGTAGAAAAGGGCGACGACTTTCCCAAATCTACCTTGTGCCCATCCAAAGAGGGATTGTGATTCGAAGGAGCAAGTACGCACTACTCCCAATGACATGTTTGTACATCATACAGATACACCATGCAAATTTAATCAACCTTGCTCTGAGGAGTCAACAGTACGTACAGTCGAAGAGTTCAATTGGATGCACAAAGCGATGGCGAATAACTTACTACCCAAACATTTACGAAAAAACCATTTCGCTTCATAACTTTCTATATAGCCCACTTTTTCCAAAACTACGCTTCATCCTTTAAGCAAAATACAATATTTACTCTAAAGATTGTACTCATGATTCACAAAAGACGGTTAGTTGTAAGGCAAAGTGAACCATATATATAGAGTTAAAAAGAGAATACGGCGAATTAGTACTAAACCTCTCTTCAGCAATTTTTCCGTCATGGCATGCTGCCCACATAATGACTCTTTGATTGTATCCATTTTTTTACTCCACAGTGCGGGGTTGATGAAAATTGCTCGGTTTAAATGTTTGCTACGACAGAAATAATGACACCGAGGCCTAAGTACGAGTGTACTTGTAATCTAATTTAATGTATGGGAGGTGAATGACGCAGCTAAGAAACAATTGTTGTTGAATATTTGCAAGGAAACCACCTACTCGTCAGTCAATATCATGGACATGGTAGCTACCGTGAAGTGCCAGGTGACGACTATAGATGCCATGAACTACTTTAATGAGAGCTACCATAGGGAACTACGATGCGAACATCATATCAAAGAGGTGCATATAAACAACCCATGCTCAAATACTCACTAAAGCCATGCAAACATGGCAACTATAGTACTCACTGCCTTGCAAATCGAAGAAAATGTTGTTAAGATCAATCGAAAGTAACCATACGTACAGAAAAAGTAGATACAGATTGCTGTTGGTACTTTCCATTTGTGCCTTCGTCCCACTACTACTCCCTTTCTCCATTCGCGACCGCTTCTGTCCTCTTTTCATCCTTGTTTGACAAAAAATAAATAAAAGTTTACGCAATTAAGAACCAGTAGTGGCAATAAATTCTACAGCCGTACTTAATATTGATTAACAGACATACAAATATAGAGTTCGAGAAGATAATTAACTGATTTAAATAACTCCCAGTGTATTTAACTGGAAACAGTACAGGAGCCATATATCAATGTCAGTGGTAGTGGATGTCATAAGGAAAATGGAGTAGATGAATCAGAAATTAGCTTTCAGACAATAGCAGTAACAGTAAACGCTCTGTTATTCACATTACTAAGATACTAATCAAGCTCATTGGTAATCGGGGTCGGTTCAACGCCCAATGCACAGTTGCTTTTTTCATTAACGCACATCGTAATTGTACAACCTCTTCAAATGCAATAAAGTTAATCACATTGGCTAAGTTTGTGCTTAGCAAACACATTGCCAGTATATGCAAGAAACACCTTAACAGCCAATTGTTGGACGTCCAGATTTTAACCTTTTCAAACTTTTCTACGTAAATGTTCTAATAGGAAGTTCGATAAAACTTCTTCAGGATTTGCAACGGATGTGTTTTTCCAACATGAAAAGCTGAAATTAAGCTCAAAAGGCCAAGCATCGTTTGCAAGATTCACTTAGCCGATGTCATTTGATTTTTTGTTGAAACAATTGAACTGAAATGGGCCAAGACCCCTTAACAATTGAATTACACACAAGCAAAAATCAAATCAGTATAGAGAGATCTTCAAATAACAGGTAGCTTGTGAGACATGCTGATCATACCAATGGTACACGTCCACGGAAGTGACGGAATTGGGATAGGATGGAGCTCCTATATTGCGAATTATAGTCCAAGGGATATAGTTGGTAATGTGAGACATTTATTAAATGGTGAACCAATGGAAGTTATGGATCCATGGTACAAAGGGTTCAGCAGTACAATTGAGAAAACAGCAACCAAAGAATCAGGGGTTAGTTACACTATCACTCGACTTATGAGATGAAGTCAATCATACCACAATCAGGATTTCAGAGCTGCCAATCCGACGATGGACTGAAGATTACAAGTAATTTCTGGAATCAATAATGATGGAGAATGATAAAATCAAAGATCCTTTTATCAAGGTATATGATCTGATATTTAGTATCACAAGATTGTGGTGGTCTGGATGAGTTCCACTTCTCATACAGATGTTGAAATTGGTTGTAGGATTACATAGAGCATAATGATGACACCACTGTCCAATATGGAGTCTTTTTATCTGGGGAGAACATGACGGTGGCCAAGCAAGATGGCTTGCTGAAGAAATTTAAATTCACCACTACAATCAATACTACCAACATGAAGATTCTTTTACGCAAAAGGCGTGATTCAGAAATATGATAATCCTGAACAAAGTAAGATTTTTTCTCATAAGATGCATGGTTTACATTAATCTTATCATGTATCAAGTTTGTGGTTATTATCTAGGCTATTCACTTCTAACCTTTTGTTGTTCTTGAGGATTTCTTTCACATAAGGCTTGAATTCTACGAGAAGAGAAAGGTAAGCTGGTTCACAAAAACCTAAATGTGCAAATCTGTTACTTCTTAGCTATTCACATGTAACCCATTGTTTGTGTTGTACATAAAGTCTTACTGGACAATCTTGAAATGGAGTTGTTGAAACTGGACAACAAGGTTAGGTTCCTACTTGGTGTTGTGAAATAAGATATCATTGTCAGCAACAGGAAGATATCAGAGGTGTTTATTCAGCTGAGGGATAAAGGGTTTACTCCTTTCCCCAACAAAACATAAAATGTGGACGTAGCAATTGTCGGGCCAACTAACTATGCAGAAGAAGCGTCTTACAACTCAGAGGTGGTGGCTGGATCCATAGGAGTTAGGGCTAGTGATTACGAGTACTTACTGTCAATGGTCATTGGAACCTTGACACTTGAGAAGGTTCAAGATTTATGTGCAGGTAGGGATAAACTCAGGGGAGAGGTTGATGAGTTGAGCAAGGCAACTCCAAAGTCTTTGTGGATTAAAGCTCTTGATGCTCTGGAGAGAGAACTTGATGTATTACTCCATGGATCTGTCTTTTTCTTCTTTCATAACCATTTCTCTTGATGCCATTGAAGTGATATGTATATATGGTTCAGGAACAAGATAAAACCAGTGTTCAGGCAGAGGCGGCAAGAAATGAGATGAAAAGCAGGGTGATGGGTGAAGCTGGTGTTAAGGTGGGGACCACACAAGCACCAAAGAACCCACGAAAGAATAATAATAACAAGAGTGACGATACATAAATTGTTTCAGAAGCAATAGAAACAACAAGTAGTTCTGCAATGGAAACATGCGAGTTTCGAGTCATTTTTCAAGTTTGCCTTGCTTTTTTGATAACCATTACATTTGATTCCCTCGTCTTTTGTAGATACATTCCAAAGGCTGCAAAACCCAAAAGTCAGAAGAGGTCCAAATAAGGCCCCAGGTAGAAAGGTTAGCACATGGTCAATGCCAATTGGGTTGTGTTATTACTTGATTACATCCCATTTGCTCTTCTGTTGCAAGTGTTATACTCTGCTGTTAATTTTCTACCACTCAGCAAGAGAAGCAATGCTTGATTTTGAGAGATGAAGATGATGATGAGGTTCTTGAACTAAAACACCGACTTGCTGCGTACAACCTCAAATCTTCTCCTCATCACTCTGAACGTAATTCTTTTTCCAAGCCTAGTCAATTGTTTCTACTTATTGCACAGGGTTAAGAATCACTTTATATTTTAGTTCAGGTTCAGCAAGTATCATCACTTTATATCAAAAAGGAATGCACACCATGTGGTCTGATGAAAGTTTCAGTAAACTGTACCCACTATCAAAATTGAAAGTGTGTAGGTGTAATCTGATGAAGGGATAGCTTTCTCTGGGAGAAATTTTGGTAACTGAGAGAAACAATTTGGGCTTCTGTGGGATTCGAACATGCAAGTACATAAAGACAAAGTACTTAACTTCAATCAAAGTTAGGAATGCAATTTTTTCTAGTTTGGATTGCATACAACACTTCCAAATTCACTCACAGGATTCTCACTAAAGATCGAGTAAAGTTCGCAACACAAAACCCAATAACACAAAACCTTTGCCACACAAAACCCAATAACACAACTACATACAGCGAAAAACACACATTTAACATGACTACAGATCGAGTAAACTAACCTGATGAACTGGCGACGGCAATTGCAATGTTCGAAGCTTCAACGATTGAAGGTAGCGTCTCCGGAGCAGACGATTCAAACGGAGGCGAAGGAGGGAGTTGGGGAACCAGGTCGGCTGTTGAATGGGAGAGAGTAGGGACAAGTCTTGAGAGGCAGGCGAATTTCCGCCGGACCAAACCCTTGACAGCGTCGTTCCTCAGGAGATTGGAAATGAGGCAAAAGGAGAGAAGGAAACAGGTGGGAAAGATTGGGACGAACGGGAAGGGAAGGCAACGGTGTCGTTTTTAATCAAAGGGCAAATTTGTCCACTCACATCATGCTTAAAACCTCATACCATGTATTGGTAATATTGCTTCCAGGTGCCATGTCTTGGTAATTTGGAAAGTTCAGACCATGAAACTGACAATTATGTCTGCCTGACACTACCTGCCGGTAATTTTCCCATTATTAAACGACCCAAATAATTCGGGCGGAATCCAGAGTAGACCCACACACAGTCGCTGACCAGTTACCGACCCCCAATCGGTGACTGTAGTGTTACTCATATTCACCCTCAAATCAGTCATCCAAACGCCCAGTTATAAAACCTACCAAAACCGGGCCCCACCGCCATCCTTTTAAGCTAAGCACAAAACCCTCCTTCTCCCTGTCCTTTCCTTCCTCTATAGGGTTTCTCTGTCCCCCGCCTCCTCCCCCAACTTTGTTTAGAGCGAGAGAATATACCACACACACACACACACACACACACACACACACACACAAGTAATCTGTAGAGAGAGAGAGAGAGAGAGAGGGATTATGGCTCAGTCACTTGAACTGCTGTTGATTCAGTTCTTGATGCCTGACAACGATGCACGGAGGCAAGCGGAGGACCAGATTAAGCGGCTGGCCAAGGATCCGCAGGTGATTCCGGCCCTGGTCCACCACCTCCGCACGGCCAAGACCCCCAATGTACGCCAGCTCTCGGCTGTGCTCCTCCGCAAGAAGATCACCGGCCACTGGGCCAAGCTCTCCCCTCAGCTCCGTCAGCTCGTCAAGCACTCCCTCATTGAAAGCATCACCCTCGAACACAGGTCTCCCTTTTTCCCTTACTATTTTTGGGTAATTAAAGGTCTATAAAATTATATTCAGTCTATATGAGATCTTTAAACGATTATTTCAATTTTTGGTAATGATACGCCTTAATTTAAAATTTTTACCTCGTTGCTAATAGTTTTTCTTTGTAAAGATGATATCTTTTTATCAATTTTCTTGTAAAATGTATGAATGACCCTATTTTTCTTAAATTCTCCTTGGGCATCCAAAATACCTGGGCCAGCCCTGCCTTTACTGTGTGTCTGTATCTTATGTTTCATTAGCTGCTGAGAAATGCCACATGCTACAGATTCTTTAGAATCAATTTGTGTCGATGTTTAGGTCTACCACTCACTCTTAGATAAATTGTACTGACAATGACCTCTTAACCAGTTTTTCCATTGATTTAGTCAAGAATTCCTTAGTTTCTCATGTCTTAATTTAGAATGAATTATTCCTTGTGTTAAAAAGTAATCTTTTATTCAAGTCTTAACAAAAAAAAGATTTTCCTTCATATTGAGGACTAGATATTAATTTAGAAGATTAAGAACTTGGGTTTCTGATAATTTGTAAAACACATATGCTTGTGGCAGAGAAAATATGTGAACACCAAGTCTACTTAATTCGTGTTGTTTGTTAGTATACTCTTGCATATGGTCGTTATCTGGTGAGGAACAGTACTTCTGTCAATGTGCTGTGCCTACGCTTAGTTGGATGCTTATAACTGGTTCCATGTTTCAGATAAAGTTATGAATGACTAATAGAATAAGGCAATAATATGTTGTTGAAGCGGAAACAAATGGGGATAAAAATTGGTCATTTATAGCATTCCTCCAATCATTGTGCAAGGTTCTTGAAGTTTGCTTTGATTAGTTGATGTTGCATCCTTTTATTGCCTTTTGAAGGTGCGAAAGGCTCAAATAACTGATATGACATGGGTTTTGTGAGGAAAATTGGATGCTGTTGACTCTCATTTTAAGTTGAAACGAGAGGAAGAATGACTTACCGGAAAAAAGTATGAATGAGAGAAGGAAACAACATAGATTTTATTTTAGAAATAGTTTCTACAAGACTCCACAGTGTATGCACAAATGTTGGAGAGAACGCTGCTTTGTTTTCTGTTTTAAGAATCTTTTGTGCATACACTTTTCCAAATATTGTTCTTAAAACTGGAACATTTGTGACATTGGTCACTTTGGGTAGAACATGTACCTGATGTTTTCAGCAAAAAATGGGTTTTTTTCCAAAAAATTCCCTAAGGGACCAAGTTTTGTAAAAGGTTAGCCAAAAAAGTTTGTGCAGAAAACACCATCTGTTTAATGTAACTAAACTGGGTTGGTCCTTATTTTTATCTATCATAATCTTCTAAGCAATGCAGGGGGATTGATTTTTAGTCATTTTTTATGTTCCCTGAATGGAAATCAAAGAGAAAGTACAAGCCTGGTACACATATTTGAATGCAATGGGTTGCTTTTTCTTCCCCCTGCTTGCTTTTTGGTGTGTATTGCATGATAGATAAATATGCCATTGATGGCAAATTCAGAGGTTCACAGAGATCTAATTAATTTGAGTTGGGAGCCATGGGACGAGCCAAATTGATTCTCATTTTCAAATTATAGTAACTGTTGGAGTTATGAAGATTAGGTGCTATGCCTGTATAATCTTCAGGTTGATGCTGGGCATGCTTATACAGATAAAATATGGTACTACCTGTGTTTTTTCTCTTTTTCTTTTGTCTCTCATGCTGCTAGAGGCAAAAGGAGCAGCAGATGTACGAATTTTGATATTCTTTAATGGTATAGAGTTGGAAAAAAAGTTCTGAAATCCCAAACCAGCTTTGCAATAAGTTAATAACTTAAACCGAGTGACCCATATAACGTCATGTTAGTGATGGGTAAGTGTTATAGTCATCCTTTTTGCAGAAATGATGCTAGAGGCAACCCGTTTCTTTACTCTGATTTAGTTTGGACTCTGGACCATGGACCATGGATAGGTTTAGATATAGAGGGAAAATAACTTAATTGATCAACTTTTAGCCAAATCAAAACTTCTTTCCAATATCTGATTTGGAGTTCTAAGACGATAAAGTACTGAAAAGATGGCTGCCGCTACGTTATGAAATTTTTTGGTCACGAGCTTATGGCACATAAAATTTCCTGAATGTGAGACGTTATCTTTCCTCTTCTTTTGGATATTTTACAATAAGGTAAAGACAAGCATAAATTTCAAGTAAATAGTTTTTGGCATGGGGTGTTGTTATTTCCATTCACTTTATGTAGCGTAAATTAAAATCTAGACTGTGTTCATCCTAACTTAACAAGATCATTAATAGCCTTTGAAATATCTATTCGCCTTTACTGAGGGAATGGTCTTTTAACAATACACATATATTTTTGGTAGCACCCATTTTAATTCCACATTGGAGTATAAAGGGTTTATTTCGTTCTTTCAGCAGTGAAGGTTATGCATCTCACATGTTGTTTGTTGCCATTGCATGGATTTATTAATAAAATTGATCTTTTTTCCATTGTTATGTATAATTCATGACTTCACTACTATTGGGGTGTCCAGTGAGACTGAGATTTATGTGTTATGATGTTTCTGTAGTCCACCAGTCAGGCGAGCGAGTGCAAATGTGGTGAGTATCATTGCAAAGTATGCTGTTCCAGCTGGAGAGTGGCCTGATTTGTTGCCATTTTTATTCCAGTGCAGTCAGAGTCAACAAGAAGACCACAGAGAAGTAACTTAATTGCTCCTGACAGCTTTTTCATGCATTCTTTTGTACATCGGTGGCATCTCCTTGATGCCTTTTCAATAAAACCGTATTGCTTATCAAAATAATAAAGGTTGTGTGCATTGGAATGGTAATTGTGGCCGTAAAATTATCTTCACAAATGTTCTGAAGTCAGATTTGGACCGGTTTGTTGAGTATAAAATGTGTTCTATTTCCCTCCATTGATTTGACTCTATATTATTGCAGTGGATGATAAAAATTTCTCGGTGACATTGTGTCCTATCTAATGGGAATAGGGTCGGGGGGGACCTGGTAATGTGTCTCTTATCTGTCGGTTGATGTGTTACACTCTAAGAGGTCAAAAGACCCTTGATGACCTTAAGATTGTAGAGTAATGGTGTAAATCTTTTAGGGGAGGATGGAGCATTGTTTAGGGGTGTGGGACTCTCGATCTGTTTTTTGATCAGCAAAAAGATGTATATAGATAACTCGACAAGGCTACATTGAGAAAGAAATAAGCGGCTAACACTAGCTCCATGATATTGATACATAGAGCAAAGTCATGACTGACAAAGTAACACATCCAACCAAGGGTTGAATGAGAGAAATGTGGGACTCTCAATCTTTGCCGCAATTGATCGATTGAACTAGACTACTAGTCGTGTTCATAGGAGTGTTCTACAACAACGACTAATCGCCAATTAATCGTTGGCGGGGCTTATCCGATTATGGCCGACTAACGAGTCAATTACTAATTAATATGCACCGATTAATAACCGATTAATTGCTAGAAGGTGGGCCGACCGCCCAACTAGTGCCTTGCGATTTTTAGAACATTGGTCCATAGAGAGGGCCTGATGCAGGACCCCGGGGGGGGGGGGTTGTGTTTACTCTCACGCCGTCACGTGTAGGTTATCCAAAATTAGAACTATGGCAGCAGCAGTAGCAGGCTGTTCACGTTAGTTTTTGTGGGCTTTTTGTGGTGCAAGAAAGGGTTAAGAATGTGGTTCTTTTAGGGTTTATGTTAGGGTTATGAAAGGGTAAGGTTTTGGGAAGAAAAACGTTGGATTCGGTGCTGTTTTGATGTCTGTTCTGGGCACTGTGAGTATTATCCGAGAATAGTAACTTGTATGCCGAGAGAGAGAGAGAGAGAGACGCTGCACCCTCGCAAGGGTTAGGCAATTTCACACACAAAGATTCTCAAATTCTCATTTTGATCAACTCTCTTGAATCCATCAGATTACAACCATATATATAGGCAAAGGCTCTCCTACTTCCTTAAGGGCTAGGACACAAAGTTTAGAAACTAACCATATTTAGCAACTACTATATTCTAAACCAATTAGGAATAGGAATTCTTATTCTTCCCTTATTCGGAATAGGAAACTAACTATTTTATACTAAATTATGACTACTAATAAAATCCAGCACTTATTAAGTTACCAAAATACCCTTAACTACCATGGACACTTACTTTTGGACCAAAAAGGTTTCTTCAATATTGTGGGACCCATGACCTTCGCTTTAGGCTTCCAAAGCCTATCATACTTGTTCAACCAATCAATGGATGCTCCATCAGGGCCGCGGTTGGGGTGTTTGTCATTTCACTTATAAGATGCCTTGATTTGTGCTTTCCCATGTGTTGGATTTAGATGTGGTGGTGTCTGCCAAACAATTGCTAGGAATGTATACTTGTAGGTTTGAAGCACGCCCAAATGGTAGTAGATAGTTGGAGGTTTGTTGGTAGAGCTGGTAGAAGATTTGTGTGTATTAAGGAGGCAGAAGGATGATTAAAGATAGCTTGTTGGTTTTCCAACAATTGTGTCAGGAGGTGAGGGTATCTAAAGCCTGCGTATGAAATAGCTGCAGGTTTGGCCATTTGGAGACAAACATTGCCAGGGCTTGCTGTCCTATATTCACTTTGCCTTGTGGTTTCTGTTGGGGATTGTAAGGTGGTGGTGCTGGAGACAAAGGCGGTTGAAGATCGAGTGAACTGCATACGGCAAGTCCCAACAAATTCTAGTGTTGTTTGCATGCAGCTATTTTCTTCCTTTTCCCCTTCAAGGAAAGACCCTAGTGTATTCGGTCTACAAATTGTACATTTGAAGGAAAGCCTTTGTGTGGAAATTGATATTGGGTATATGGAGTTGGGCCCTGGAGTAGATGCTCAGAGTTCTCAAGGGGGAGAAAGTTGCTGTATTTTAGAGAGAGATGATGGGAACGTAAAGATATGAGGTGGAAACACTAGGCGGGCACGTGGCGAAGGGACATGACAGTTCCAGTTGGAACGAGGATGTAGGAAAGGTAATGTTGGTGTCTTGAATTTGTATTGGTTAGCACAAAAAGCCTCCTAATATGGGTTTTACTGGTCTTGTGACTGGGAGAAGAGATTCTCTCGTTGTTTTAGGATCTCATGGTTATGGGGTAGCAAGGGCAACGACCCATGAATCAGTTCCAGAAGACTTTAACAGGTGCTGGTCCTAATGTCAGATTTAGCTATCGGATATTGGAAAGTTGTTGGACGGACCATTTTGAAAATAATGTAGTCTAAGGTCCAAGTGGCCTAAGTGTGATAGTTTTGGTGGTGGGGATGTAATTCGCCCCTGTTTTTTCTTTTTCTCAACAGTTGTGTTATCTTCAGGTGTGTTTGAGTTTGTGTCAAGACTATAGGAGTATGCTGGTGAAAGTTAGTGTATCTTCGCTAGAGAGGTGTAAGACATCTGTTAAAGGTATAAATAATAAAGTTGCCCCTCTCTCTAAAAGTTTAAGCTGTTAGATGAGTTGGTGGTGAACAATCTAATATGGTATCACAACACGCAATAGATCCTGTGTAAGAACCTCACCGCCTACCTAATGTTAAAATATTTACACATGTTTAGCCTCCTTATGGAGGAGAGTTTGGCTACAAGTGAGCGGGCATGTTGAAGGTATAAATAATAAAGTTGCCCCTCTCTCTAACAGCTTAAGCTTTTAGATGAGTTGGTGGTTAACATCTAATAACATCCATGCTTTAATCATGAATTTGGGATTTAGAGTGGCATATTGTTTTCATATTTAGCCCTTTCTGTTATGTGGCTGTACAGAAAGATTACTTTTCATGTGCGGGGACTTTGGATGGCATACTATTGACTATTAGGGTAAGATGGGCTTCTTTTTTCTTCTTTGGTGTTGCATGTTCAAATGAAATGAGTGGAGTGACTTGATCATTTTGTGGTCCATTCTGATGTTGCTAGAGCTACATGGAGTTTGTTCTCGCTTTTGGTTTGGTTGGGTACTGGTTCCTTATGTTCTTCAGTTATATGATTATTGGGCCAAATGTCCAACCACCATAACTGCCAAGAGAAGAGGGTTAAGAAGCCATGAATGGGGGCTCCTATGTCCTTAATGGTTTGTTTGGATAAACCAGTATACCTTTGAAGATTTATCAATGGTAACTCCTTTGGCTCTTACCTCTTCTTTTGATCATTGTTGGTAAAGGTTTCATATTTGGACTTTTCTTTCTTGGGTGCTTTGTGGGAGTTATATTTTGGTGACAGGGAAGTCATTGGGGGACGGTTAGTTGTCCTTTCTCTTTGTCTTCTGCTTTTTTTAGTGTATCTCGCATCCTTATAGTTTGTTTGTTTTTACCAACAATATCAAAATGATTGGAGTAGTGTCCATATGAGCTTCAGTTACAGTTATCAGAACAGGAAGGAAGGTAGAGTAGTTGATAACCGTTGTCCGTTATATTCATACACAACAACAACAAATCCCATGTAATCCCCAATCATTGGGGGTATGGGCGGGGGAGGATTGGAGACAGACTTAACCTTTGGCAATATGCACATAGTGGCTACTCTCAGAATACCACTAAAACAGTGGCCCCCGTATACTTGTTTTGCTGTACCAAGCCCCCAAATCAAAGCCAAATGGCATCAAAGAGGACAGGCCTAGAGACCCAATTCAATTTCTGTACATATTACCGTGCTTCCTTCATTGATAGTCTAGTGCATCTGTATGCACATTGTCAGTTATATGCATATCTACTTATTATATTCACGAACTACATCGGTAAATTCCTGACTACTGAAGCTTGTGACCTACTTTGTATCACTCTTTTTCTTCAATAGTGGAGATCCTTGATGGCCTCAAGATTTTACCTCAGTAGATATAAATATATAATTGCCAACTAACTTATGGCTAAGTCTAGGAACTCCGAACTCGTGACACATCCATATATAATTATATATGTTCAAACATAAACGAAGTTCGTTCATCCCTTCGTCACAAAATGTCTAGCTGATTTATGATTATCAGCTTTCTATAAGGGAGGTTATTGGTACATGTCCTGCATGAAATGTCTACTTCCACATGTACATGTCTGGGAGTTTTATTATGCTAGTGAGGCATTATGTATGAGTTCTCTTTCCATATTTCCTTGATAATATATATTGGTAATTGTCTTGAGGATGTAATTGCTAACACTTTGTCGTCTTGCTCTCTGTGATGAAAGGTGGCATTGATCCTTTTCAGCTCTTTAACCGAAACAATCGGAAATTCATTCCAGCCACATTTTGCAGACTTGCAATCTCTTTTACTCAAGTGCCTTCAGGATGAGACCAGTAACAGAGTTAGAGTTGCCGCACTGAAGTAAGTCTTTTTAAAATTTGGTCCCTAGTTCGTTTGCTCTTCTGGTCTGAGATATCATCTTTGCATGCGTGCTGAAAACTAATTTGCGGCAAATTGCATTAATTATGTTTCCAGGGCAGTTGGCTCTTTCCTTGAGTGCACTCATGATGGGGCTGAAGTGGTGAGTAATTTCGATTTTGTTGATACTAGGGAACCAATTTGATTATGCTTTCTGTCTGGAAAAAGGATGTGTGTTAATTAATTGATCAAATGTTGGTCAGAGATTGTTGGCTTACGAGTTTTTGGTTGAGTTAGATGGTACATGTAAGTTATTTAAATAAGCTTTCCTTGAGTTGACTGGAGTAGTATGTGACTAAAAGGGACTTGTCCAAACTGTATAGAAGGATGAACGTTTGTCAGTTTCCATTTCATTGAGACGTTGAGATGGTTAAGGGATAAGTAATGAAAGTTGTACATTGCATCTGCAGGTAGCATTCCACTGTTTTGTTTTTGCAATATGCCTATTAGAAACTATTAATGGACTTCCCAGTCGACTCCCAGGATGTTTATCTTGTTACTCTAGATCCTGTATAATCAACTATGGAGCATTCTTTTTCAGTTGGTTCCTTTCATTTTTTTAGGCCTTTGCCGTACTTTTAATCTCGGTCCCCCAACTTATCAAAATAGGATTTGGTACCATACTGTTACTTATTTGCCCCATCTTAGAATTAGTCATATTGGAAGTTTGCAACTATGACAAGTTCCTGTGTACCTTCATCAGTTAAATTTTTCACTGAAGACATTCAGTATTTTCTGTGCTAAACCTGTCTTGGACAATAGCCCCGCCATGTACTCGTACTGCCACTTGGTTTTTATATTTTATGCATAGTGTGAGCACCTTGAGGCTATTGGTGGGAAATTAAGTCAGCACTTTCTAATGGCTTTTTTGTGCCCTAGTGTTTGCCATACCTGCGCTGGTCAAGTTTCGAGAGTTTATTCCTAGCATTTTAAATGTATCAAGACAATGTCTTGCCTCTGGTGAAGAGGATGTGGCTGTAATTGGTTTTGAAACTTTTGACGAGCTGATTGAATCTCCTGCACCTCTTCTTGGGGAATTAAGTTATTTATGCAGCACTTTCTAATGGCTTTTTTGTGCCCTTAGTGTTTGCCATACTTGCACAGGTCAAGTTTCGAGAGTTCATTCCTAGCATTTTAAATGTATCAAGACAATGCCTTGCCTCTGGTGAAGAGGATGTGGCTGTAATTGCCTTTGAAATTTTTGACGAGCTGATTGAATCTCCTGCACCTCTTCTTGGGGAATCAGTGAAGGCCATAGTGCAGTTCTCTCTTGAAGTTTGCTCTAGTCAGAATTTGGAAACTAGCACTCGGCATCAGGTTGAGATCAAGATGAATATCTTTTTCTTGTGAATACTATCTTACATTTGCGTACTACAAATATTGCTGTAAATGTTTGTTGTCTGTTTTCTTAATCTTTTTGTTTTGTTTTTGTACCGTGTCAGGCAATCCAAATAATTTCATGGCTTGCAAAATACAAATCCAATACCCTTAAAAAGCACAAGCTGTTCATTCCTATCCTGCAAGTTATTTGTCCACTGCTTGCTGAAGCTTCTGAGAATGATAATGATGATGATCTTGCACCAGATCGTGCGGCTGCTGAAGTTATTGATACCATGGCTTTAAATCTTTCGAAACATGTGTTCCCGCCTGTCTTTGAATTTTCTTCTTTGAGCAGTCAGAGTGTTAATCCGAAGTTTCGGGAAGCATCAGTTACAGCATTAGGTGTTATTTCAGAGGGTTGTTTGGAATTGATGAAAAATAAATTGGAGCCAGTTCTTCAGATAGTCTTGGGGGCTCTCAGAGATCCTGAACAAATGGTACGGGGGGCAGCATCATTTGCACTGGGTCAATTTGCAGAGTATTTGCAGCCTGAGATTGTGTCTCACTATGAAAGTGTTCTTCCTTGCATTCTAAATGCTCTGGAGGATGCCTCTGATGAAGTAAAGGTACACCTAAACATTTGGTAAGACATTAAATCTGATATGGACAACGTATGTTACATAATGCAACTCATTGCTTCTGTGCAGGAAAAATCATACTATGCTCTGGCAGCGTTTTGTGAGAACATGGGTGAAGAAATACTTCCTTTTGTTGACCCTCTGATGATAAAATTGCTTGCAGCTCTTCAGAATAGCCCCCGTCATTTGCAGGAGACATGCATGGTAATGATTTTTCGTACAGACAACTTAGCATGATGTATCTATGTAATTTTTTTTCTATACCTTTACGTAAGCTTGTTACTAATGTTGGTGCAGTCTGCAATCGGTTCAGTTGCATCTGCTGCAGAGCGATCCTTCATTCCATACGCTGAAAGGGTTCTGGAGTTGATGAAAATATTCATGGTGCTAACAAAGGACGAGGACCTCCGGTCACGAGCAAGGGCAACTGAATTAGTTGGCATAATCGCAATGTCTGTGGGGAGAATGCGGATGGAACCAATTTTACCCCCTTTCATTGAAGCTTCCATATCTGTAAATAACTTTGGCTTTTTTTAATTGGAAGTACTCGGAATACTATACCGGCATTTAATTATGGCGGTTCAATTTGTCAGGGGTTTGGGTTGGAGTTCAGTGAGCTTCGGGAATACACTCATGGCTTCTTCAGCAACATAGCTGAGATTTTGGATGATGGATTTGCGCAGGTATGCATGACTTTGGTCATATTAAGTTTGCGCGGCTGCGTCTAGTTGTTTGTGTACGCTTGTTAATTATGTGGAATTTTCTTCTGGTAAATAGTACCTTCCGCATGTAGTACCTCTAGCAGTTTCCTCCTGCCATCTTGATGATGGATCTGCTGTGGATATTGATGAATCCGAGGATGAGAATGTTAATGGATTTGATGGAGTTTCCTCTGATGATGAAGCTCATGATGAACCAAGGGTTCGAAATATCAGCATAAGAACTGGAGTATTGGATGAGAAGGCTGCTGCAACTCAGGCCCTTGGCTTATTTGCTTTGCATACAAAGAGTTCCTTTGCACCGTATCCTTTGTGTGTGTGGTTTTTTATTTTGTTCTTTTTCCAGCCTGGGAATGGTTGATTGAATTCCTTGATCATCATAAGCTATTTGGAGGAGTCATTGAAGATTTTGGTTAGACATTCAACCTACTTTCATGAGGATGTTCGGCTTCAGGCCATTACTTCATTGAAACGTGAGTACAGGTTGAATTTACCAGAAAATACAAAAGCCTCAGTGAGCGTGTTTTGAGATGCATGTTCATATTTTTGTTGATACTATACAAGAGGCACCAAGGATTCACATTTAGATTTGTCAAGTATGCTAAATAAGCTATTGCATATAGTTGTTAGTGTTTCTCTCTTATATATCTCAAGACAATCCATAAGTAGTTTTGGTGGAGAGAGGAAAACTGGAAGGACTCTGTGAAAAGAAAATCTCTCTCGCAGTTAGATCTAGCTTATGATGTTCATAAGCCCGACAGCCTACTACTAAGTCACCATGATTTGTGTCTGTGTAGCCGTGCCAAAATATGTGCCCCTAGCACCTTCTCATTCTGGTTTGCATACTTAATGTGTTTAGATACTAAATACTTATGTCAGAGTTCACTGTTTGTCTAGCTTAAGTTACATAGATACCAGGGCTTATAAAAGTTAACTGCACTGTTACTTTGTGCAATCTGCAGTTTGTTAGCAGTTTCGATCGCATGGACATTTAAGTAGATGGTTATGATACCTAAAATGAATTTTTTCCTTTGAAAGCATCTAAATTTTAGCGAGAAAGGCCAAATTAATAGATGAAACCTAATGGAACTAAGTTTTTAATTCTAGTGGAAGAAGTTTCTTTAAGATTGACATTATCAAATGACACTTGGTAGTATCTATGTGTGAAAAAGGGTGGTACCCTTGCAAGAGGAGGTGAAGCCATGGTAACCTCCCACAAAGCAAGACTAAAGATTCTTGACACTAAAGAATCTACTAATTCAAAAGGTTATCCAGAGAAGGCTTGTCAGTCCCACAAAGGCAATTGTATAAAATGGACAAAAAGGAGTTTTTCGATCTAGTAACCTATTCTCAACACCTTGAAAAGTTTTATTTACGCTTGCCAGATAAGTCACATCAACCAAGCGGCGGTAGGAGCTCCTTCCTTCGTCCTCCATTTCCCCACCACTCGAACAAGACATCCTCCTAGAATCGCCCTCCTCTCCACCAGAATGGGCATAAAGCAATCAAAGGAAATCCACAAAATTTCAACCTTCCAATCATGCAAATATCTCCTTAAAGGAACAAATATTTCGCAAGTTATTTCTCCCTACCCTTCAATGAGTCCGTCACTGAAGTTTTCTTATCAGACGCAACAACAAAAATAGTGGGGAATTCCGTCAATGCACCACCTACCTCACCAAATATCTGACAATGTCACCTCTCCCCACCTTGAAGCGAATGCTTCTAAGATTCATCCCTCAACATGCTGATTCCTTTCCAAATACTCCTTCAGTGAGACGCTTCCACCTTGGGAGTCAACAAACCTTGCTTGACATAGCTACACTTATCCTTCATATGACCGTATCATATGACCGTATATCAAGGACACTTTGAAGGAAGGCTTCATGAAAAACGATGACCGCCATCCTGTACCGAAGAACAGACCCTTCTTCCAATCTAAGCAGGTGTACGTAAACTCCTCACAAGCTCCATTCCAAAGAAAATCTCGCTAATTCTGAAGCTTTTAAGCCACCAATACCAGGACGGGATGGACGGGCAGGAAATAGGTAGGAAGACTAGACAACATTAAAAAGAGTGAGTGTGCCACCTTTGTAACTGAGCTGTTACATAACAGCGTCCACCAAGAGAACCATGGTAATGCATAACATTATGTTAGTTCACTTAAGTGAGGTTATTTTTGCCATAACATGAAAGTTTTGAAGACAATGGTCTGTGTACACAGGTGACTAGCATAATCATACCCATATTAGGTTTTCATTTATACATGTAAAGTCAACAGCTTGTTAGGTGATACGGTGAATTAACTTTCCTGCTAGGTAAAGAAAACCGAAGTTATAATCCTGCTGGGTCTAAACTTAGCAATCATTCTATTAATGTTTATGTGTTGGTGGAACCGGTCCTTAGTAGGTTTGCTACTAAGTTTTCTCATTTATCATCGAGCCGCTGAGGTAAATCAATTACTAATCCCGAACTGGATATTCATTGATCCATTGATTGCAGATATTTTGACAGCTGCCCAAGCCATATTCCAATCTCAACATGTAAGCCTGCGTATTCCATTTCCTTGCCTTTTTTTACATTGCATGTACTGGATTGGGTATGTGGTTAGTTGGGAGCATATCTGTAGATTTGTACTATGTAGAGTAGTTTATGTTTCTAATGGAGAACTTTATTGACTGGTTTCACGACTGGGACTGCTTGGGGAAACACTGCCCTTAGTTTTTAAATTGGTTACTTGTTTGTGGATCTTGGTTAAGCCCCATATAATGCAACCATCAGCCAAACATGGTAATGGTTACTAATATAGTAAAAAGTTCCTTCTTGTCTCCTTGCAGGAAGGGCCAACGAAGGCAAGAGAAGTCTTAGGTAAGAGGTTGATCCAGATAATTGCATCACTAGGGCATTTTCAAGGCAACGTCCAATTTTATGGAGGATTTATAAATTTATTTGTACAGATACTGTAATGAACATTTATATCAAGACGATGACTGAGGATGATGACAAGGAAGTTGTCGCTCAAGCTTGTATGAGCATATCTGACTTTATCAAAGATAATGGATACATGGCGATTGAATCATGTAAGTACGGAATCATTAATTTCATCTCTTCTATCCATTGGAAATTATATAGGGCAAACTGAAAATTTTCTTCAATCGTAATGTGCTTCCGCTGATTTGGAATCAGATATTGTTCGGCTTGTTGAAGCAACAATGATATTGCTTAGAGAGGAATCAGCTTGTCAGCAAACAGAATCTGATGGTGAAATTGATGATGATGATACTGAACATGAAGTGCTGATGGATGCAGTTTCTGACCTCCTTCCTGCCTTTGCGAAGTCCATGGGGTCCCAATTTGCCCCCATATTTGAGAATATGTTTGGTCCTTTAATGAAATTTGCGGTGGGTCAAAAATTGCAACTGATATGGAATGTTCAAATGTTGTGCTATCAGTTCATAGTCTTAAACTCACTCAAATTGTAATTAATTGGCAATTGCAGAAAGCTTCTCGCCCACCACCGGATCGGACCATGGTGGTTGCATGTCTTGCAGAAGTTGCTCAGCATATGGGTGCTCCAATTGCAGGATACATTGATGTAGTTTCTCAGAAATCTATGACTAGCTGTTTGATTACTCCTTGTATATGTGTGGTTACTACCTACATTTACATTTACATTTAATTTGTGATAAATTTGGTCATTTTCAGGCTGTAATGCCCTTGGTGCTCAAAGAACTACTGTCATCGGTGGCAACTAATAGGAGGAATGCTGCGTTTTGTGTTGGAGAGCTGTGTAAAAATGGCGGTGATTCTGTTCTAAAGTATTCTTCCAATTACTAATCATTTACTTTTGGCTTTTTGGTCTTTCACATGCTAATCATAAAAGCTAAATTCAGGTATTTTGACAAAAATTATAATGATTATATATTTAGGTAAGTAGGAAGGAGGTTTCTACCGTGCTTTTTGGTGGTAGTGGTGGGCTACAGTAGCGTCGGGTTGGGATGTGGGTGGCACAACGTCACTTCGGCTTGAATTGACTAAAAGAATCCAACTTTCTTTTTACAACAAAAAAAAAAAAAAACTCTAAAATAACTTTGGAATTATTTTAGATTGGATTGGAGGGTGGTAAAAGTGGTGCCAATGCGGTGGAGGTGTAGTCTTTCTGTTATTTGCTATGTTTCCTTCCATACGTATTGCGACTGTTATATTTGGGTTACTTTTGACGATTTATTTTTGAAGATACCGTTCAATTAGGTTTGATTCTGATTTTGCACTATACTGCATTTGCACGTTTAGAGTATTTTCTTTCCATCTGTGCCAGATACTATGGTGATGTACTACGTTCACTTTATCCACTGTTTGGGGATTCCGAGCCGGATGATGCTGTTAGGGATAATGCAGCTGGTGCAGTGGCAAGGATGATAATGGTCCACCCTGAATCCATTCCTTTGAATCAGGTTTCTAATTTGGTCAGATCTGATGTGTTCCTATTTCTTGTTGCCTTCATTTCTTTCCTGGTGCTTTATTTATTTTTGTTTCTTCTGTTAGGTGATTCCTGTTTTCTTGAAAGTTCTACCTTTGAAAGAAGATCGCGAGGAATCCGCGGCTGTCTACAGTTGTGTGTGTAATCTTGTTCTTTCATCTAATCCCCTGGTATTAATTCTTTCCCTCTTACTAAAGCGAGACTGAGAGAACTTTTGAAGCATGAAGCATGGACACGGGACTGAGAGAACTTTTGAAGCATGGACACGGGACACAACAATTCTAAAATATGGGGACACCTGGCAGGGGACAAGTGGCAAAATATTTTTAGTTTGTTAGTCATTCGAATTCGAGTGTTGTATCCACAAATAATATTTTATTTGGCTATTCTAACATTTGACTTCGTACGGAGTAAATATTAGTATTATTAAACCCCGGGATTAATTTTTTTTAAAAAATTATGAATCCCAGGCTTGTTTAACTTGAGATACACATGTCCCCGGCGTGTCTTGTAATGCCCCGGTTTTTGGGAACGTTAATTTTAAATAAAATTAAATGAAGTTAATATTTATTTAAATAAAATGATAGTTAAGTCATTGCAAACCAAATATGTCTTATAATTCAAATTACATTTATTCAAATTTAGGAAAAGGCACTAAGGTAATTTCTACTCTTCTTGACGTCCTCCCTCAACAGTAACTCTGGTCCGAACTCCTCCAAGTTATAATATTCCCCCTGTTCGTCACCTAGGTCTGGCATAATATGTTAGGGTCACAAAAGTAACATTGTGAACTTTTAAGCTCAGTAGCTAACTCCAAAAATAGCATCGTAAAGTACAAAAGCAGAAATTTATCAATTCATCTCTTAAAATCAAATCAGCAAATAAAGTGTCAGTGTCTTGTTAGGGCATATCGTCATTGCAGCGTATGGTAATTTGTGTCATCATTTTTTCAATATCAATTTCCACTTTCGTTTATATTTTCTCGAGTATTGATTCCGCCAACCATCTTTTAGATCCTATCGGGCTCCTAGGCTAAACTCAAATTTTGCCACCCAAAAAGCACCGATTCCGCCGACCATCTCTTTCAGATCCTACCGGGCTCTCAATCTTATTCAATTCATTGGCTCTTTCACCACACATACGCGAGACTAGTTTTGCTAACCATTCTTTTAGATCCTACTGGGCTCCTAAGTCACTCACGCACACCCGAGCCATGATTTCACCGACCATTCTTTCAGATCCTACCGGGCTCTCGTGCTCACACATGCTCACCCAAGCCATGATTCCCCCGACCAGCTTACTAATCCTACCAGGCTCTCATGCTCACACAATCATTAACTTTTTCACTTTCCATTCTCTTTCCTTTTTGTATTTCATTTCATTTCCTCGCGTTCACATTATTCTTTTGCTAAAAATTATGCTATAATAATAAATCCCTAATTTCCATGTTTTTCTAGTTTACCATCCAAAAATTTCAACAGCCCGTAGTATAAGATCAACAATTCCGCCACGTTATCGGTTAACACACTTTACATCTTACCACTTAAATTTTTATCATGCAATAACAGTTGGGTTCCAAGTCTAATGACTAAACTCTTTGTCATGCTTTTCTTAACTTATAAGTACAGTACATGTAGCAAGTTTTGAACATTTCCATCATTTAAACAAGATATCATTTTCAGTTTTCAGGTGGTTTACTTCTATTATCATTATTTTTTTTTCACATGCTAATCATCAAATCTAAATTCAGGTATTTTGACAAAAATTATAACGATTATATATTTAGGTAAGTAGGAAGGAGGTTTCTACCGTGCTTCTTGGCGTTAGTAGTGGGCTACAATAGTGTCGGGTTCGGATGTGGGTGGCACAATGTCACTTCGGCTTGAATTGACTAAAAGAATCCAACTTTCTTTTTACAAAAAAAAAAAAAAAACTCTAAAATAACTTTGGAACTATTTTAGATTGGATTGGAGGGTGGCAATGCGGTGGAGGTGTGGGCTTGAAAACAATTCCTTTTCTCCCCCTTGGCTGAAAACTTTCAAAATGGGAGCAATGATGTGGGAAAGGGGTGTGAAAGTGTGTCGGTGTGTCCCAAAAATGAAAGGAAGGAGGCGTATTATAGGCTCCAGCATCACCCTCTCTCATCTCTTGGCTCCTCTCTCTCTCTCTCTCTCTCTCTCTCTCTCTCTCTGTAGGTTGATAAGGCTACAACATTAGGGTAAGGTAGACTTATATGATGACACCCACTCTCCTCCTCTCTTCTCTCTCTTTCTCGTCAAATCATGTAAGTAAGAACATCATCATTGCGTTTGTGTACGGCAATAAACAGCAAAATTAATTCCATCTCCTTTCCTTCCCTCTCTTTTCAGCGCGCGCGCTCTCTCTCTTTCTCTCGTCAACTTAAGGCTACAATATAGGTTATAAATATAGTATAGTGTAGTGGTGTAAGAGATTACAAACCCATCTCCTCCCCTTCCCCCTCTCTCAACCAAATTTCCCATCTCTCTCTATATTCATCTCTTCCACTTGGTTAATTTGATGTGTTCAAGATAAAATTCTTAGGGTTTTGATCTTGTTAGAGGTTGATGTGAAGGTGTTTGGATAGGGTTTGTGTAAGAAAGGTGATGGGTGTAAACTGATAGGGTTTTTGCATACATGTACATAATTATACAAAAAAAAATGTGTGTATATATATATATACACACAGAGTTAGCTTCTTATAAGGGCACCTTTACCGTATTAAAGTGCCGATGTCCCATTTTCTCCCATTTCCTGACCAAATTTCAATGATTCGAACCGCTCAATGTGTTCAGAACGTGATTTTAAGGGTACTCGCGAGAAATCAACAAAAAGAAAAAGACTGGGGAATGGCTTCATCCGAGCAGCTTTTGTTTGTTTCTCAGGGATACCCTTAAAATCACGTTTTGAACACATTGGGCGGCTCGGACATCGCAAATTGGTCGGGTAAGGGGTGTCCTCATTTTAATATGGTAAAGGCGCCTTTATAAGAAGTTTTATGTGTGTATATATATATACAGTCCGTCTCCCATAAGAACCACCTCATTTTAATAAAATACGGACCTCCCATTTTTCGATCGAATTTCGATGATATGAGCCGCTCAATGTGTTCAGAACTTGATTTTAAGGCTACCCGCGAGAAATCAGCAAAAAAAAAAAGACCGGGAAGAGTTTCGTCCAAGCAGTTTTTGTTTGTTTTTTATCGAATGGTTCAAATAAAAATTGCTCGGACGAAGCACTTCCTGGTCTTTTTTTTGGCTGATTTCTCGCGGTTACCCTTAAAATCACGTTCTAAACACATTGAGCGGCTCGGATCATCGAAATTCGATTGTGAAATGGGAGAAATGAGGAAGTCCACATTTTAACTGAAATGAGGACTCCCTCGTGGGAGACTGACTGGTTGATATATACACACACACACACACACATATACATATCAAGGTTCTAAAAAACGCTAGGCGCTCCCAAGTCTGCGGTACTAATCGGTCGCCTAGCATCTATGCGGGGGACTAGTCGGCCGCGTAATCGACTAATTGCCTAGGTGTTGGACTCCTGCCTAGCGCTTAGGCGGGGACTAATCGGCCCTAGGCGGGGACTTTTAGAACATTGATACACACACATACAGTGAGCTTCCTGTGAGGACTTTATATAAGCTCCTTAAGTGCGGACCTTCCAATTTCTCCCATTTTTCGATTGAATTTCGATGATACGATCCGCTCAATGTGATCAAAACGTGATTTTAAGAGTATCCACGAGAAATCGGCAAAAAAAATGACCGGGAAGGGCTTGATTTGAGCAGTTTTTTTTGAACCGTTTAATAAAAAACTGTTTGGATGAAGCCCTTCTTGGCCTCTTTTTTTTTTTTTTTGCCGATTTCTAGCGGGGACCCTTAAAATCACGTTCTGATCACATTGAGCGACTTAGATCAACGAAATTCGATCGGGATCTATGAGGTCCGCACTTAAGCTAAGTGGTAGGAACCTCATAGATCCCGATTGAATTTTGATGAGCTGAACTGTTCAATGTGATTAAAACGTGATTTTAAGGGTCCCATCGTGAAATTAGGGGAAAAAAAAAGACCGAAAAGTGCTTGATCTGAGCAGATTTCATTGAACGGTTCAATTAAAAACTGCTCAAAAACAAGCATTTTCTGGTCATTTTTTTTTTGATTTCTCACGGGACCCCTTAAAATCACGTTCTGCACACATTGAACGGCTCAAATCATCGAAATCTGATCAGGATCCATGAGTCCTTACCTAAGGACTAAGGTCCTTACAAGAAGCTTCCTGTAGTCCTTACAAGAAGCTTCTTGTATGTATGTCTATATAAATATTCTTAAGTAGTACATAATAGGTTAGGTTAAATTATACCTAGGGTTACATTATGGGGAAATGACGGCCTTTGATAATTAATACCTGCCAATGACATTTTCAGCATTAACAAATGTTCTCAGCTTGTCCTCCGCGGGTATTAATTATTAAGACACATCCTGGGGTATTAATTATCAAGACACATCCTGGGGTATTAATTATCAAGACACATCCTTGGCCGTCATTTTCCCTAAATTATAATAACAATTGAATAAATAATTAAAATGATATTTTAAGTAAAAAGAAATTATAACTAAATGTTTAATTTGATTGAAAAAAAATTGGATTGTTATAGTATAACTTAATTAGGTGTTTTTTTTTCCAGGGTTTTAGTCTAGAAGTTTAATTCAAATTTTATTTTATCCAAAAAAAATTTGGCCGAAAATTCAAAGCAATATACGTGTCCCCAACATGCATGCTGCAATAGTGCAACCATTTAAGTGTTTCGAAGCTTCATAAGGCACAATTATATTCATGTTCGTTAACTAGAGAAGTGATATCCTTTAATATCTTGAAACTTTAATCTTCTGTTTCTTCTTTCTATCCTATTTTATAACTTTTTGTATCTTCTAACTCTTTTTATCTCAAAGCAGATACTGTCTCTAGTACCAGAGTTGGTAAATATTTTTGCCCAAGTTGCAGTATCACCTGATGAAACCTCTGAAGCCAAATCTAATATAGGGAGGGCTTTCTCACACCTGATATCTCTATATGGGCATCAGATGCAGCCCATTTTGAGCAGTCTTTCACCAACACATGCTAATGCCTTGGCTGCAATTGCTCCGAAAAGTTGACACTCCATCAGGCTGGCATTCTACTCTTTGAGTGGATTTTTTCTTCAGTAATGAGTTCGGTTCTCAGGATTGGTTTGTTTCATCAATTTGGAGTTGAAGATTTTGAACAGGTATGTATCACTATTGCCGTAAATACCAAACTGTAAATATTCAACACAACAAGATCTCCACAGAATCCTACTGTGAATGCGGGCTTTTCTTGATATCTATATATCCTAAATCTGGTTCTCATATTTAAAAAGTCTCTGCCGCATTCCCTAACCCACCTCTAACCTAATGGAACTTCTAATCTTGACTACTCTGGATTTTTTTCTTGGAATTTTATCCTTCCTCTAGTCCCTGTACCTGAATTGTTGCTGTTGCTGTTGTCTGAATTTTCTCTGGCTCTGGACTGCTGAAGTTTAAACATTAATCACTGGTGTATTGTTCCGGCTTCATTAGAAACTGCCTCTGCCAGTCTTCAATTTGTTTCCTACTATTTCTCTCATCTGCTTTGACGCCCTCATTTTATGTTCATTCGATTCAATATAGGTTTGGGTCGTGCCTGAGTTGTACCATGTGCCCCAAGAAGAAGCTTGCTTTTTTATCCTTCTATAAATTTATGCATCGCTGATACTGTCAAACATGTTTTTTGGACATGTTTTCGTTATTAACATTCATTTTTCACCTTTTATGTTTCACTATTAGTGACATTACAATTTCATATTCTTGGTTCTTTCTTGTAGGTTTTGGTTGCCTTCTGGCTGTCTTCCAATTTTTTCAGGCTTGGAGACACTGCTTACTCTTTTAGTATTTAACTATTTATGCGTTCATTTTTTCAACCTTATTTTTTTTGTAATTTATGGTTATAGGCTTGGATGCTGTGTTCATTATATTCATATGTTTGCTGAGCTTAAGTAGTTGAGAAATTGTGTTTTTGTGAAGATGTGTAAATTGCAACTTGCCAGTCTCAGTGAGGACTTTTTGTGTGTGTGTGTCAATCGGCAAGAGCGCACCATTTCATTGATATAAGCCATATGGTATCTACAAATAAATCAAATACAGACTAGCCATACAAATGTTACTAATAACCACCCAAAAATTAAGATACAGAAAAACCACCGGTCTGGAAATAAGATGACTATCGACCTCGACAAGAATGGAAACTCTCATTTGGAGCCATTACAAGGTATAGAGCCATACCTCTGCGGGAAGCCACCATCCTTTCCACACCGTTAAAAGCATGGGCCGGTAAACGTGGATCAGATGTAAAGACAGCAAATGCCTCGAGAAGGAGGATCTCAATAGCAAAAACAGGGGGAATTTAGAGGCCGGCCCTTTTTTTTAGGTTCGGATTTCAAACAGTTCTGACACAAATATTTCTTCCTTCTTTCAGTCCTTTTTTTTTTACTTTTCATACAATTGTATTATTTTGCCCCCCTTCATAACTTTGTGTACATATCCATTTTTAGTAAAATTTATACTTTTAGAATCAATTCCTAACCCATATTATTTCGGAAAAAAATATCCTTTGCCATGTGGGCTATGAGAACTGTCAATTCTCATAATCAGTTCTATGAGAACTGTTTATTTCTCATAGAAAACTGGCTATGTGAACTGAGTTATGAGAGCTGGCTATGTGAACTGCCAATTCTCATAATCACTTTCCATAGAGAACTGTCTATGAGAATGGGGCTATGTGAACTGAAAAATGAAGCAATTCCAAGGCTACTAAACTGGAACACCTTAGACCTGAAAAAAAGATTTGATGATTTGAAAGATTTGAGGAATGTCAACATTACGGTATATACACTAATCAAATTTGGACACGAAAATACGCACTTCTCATAGAAAATTATACACTTCTCATACAAAATACACAGTTTTCATACAATAAATACACTTCTCATAAAAAATTACACAATTCTCATAGCAAAAACACAATTCTCATACAAAAAATACACTCCTCATAGCAAAAATACAGGTCTCATACAAAAAATACACACTCCTCATAGCACAAACACAGTTCTCATACAAAAAAACACATTTCTCATAGAAAATATACACTTCTCATAGAAAATTACACAATTCTCATAGCAAAAACACAATTCTCATACAAAAAATACACACTCCTCATAGCAAAAATACAGTTCTCATACAAAAAATACACACTCCTCATAGCACAAACACAGTTCTCATACAAAAAAAAAAACACACTTCAATTTCTCACTTTAAATACACAAATTATTTTCACATCAAAAATTCTTTTTCATTAACATACAAGGTTTAAGTTGAACAAACTTAAAATATGTTGTTGAAGTTGGGATTTGCGTTATACCATGGGGTTTCAAATGCAATTTTCTCAACTGTGGACATGTTTTTTGCATCAATTTCTTGTTTCGTTTACTTCATCTGAGTAGACTATTGGGCTCGAAAATCACTACTCCTTCTGAACGAACGTATCACAGCACCATCTATGGTGACTGGAAGCAGCTCAACTCGTAGAGCTTGACGACGAAACTGTCCATTAATTTCCTCAAAAAATCTGAGTCAAAACTAGATCTGATAGATCGAGATCGATACTTATCAAAATCGAGTCTCTCGACGCCGGCGACGCTTTCAAAACTCTGGCCGTTGTGATCGGCGAAGGATTTAGAACGCCGTCATCGCCGCAGAGGGCGGTGATGAAGTTAGATCTTGACTCGGAGAGCTCTAGTTGCCGATCATGGTCTCGTCGATCTCCGCCAATGATGTGGCAAAGAAGGACCGGGCATGGCGGCGCGACAGTGGCGTTGTCGAAGAGGAGATGACGGCGGCGGAGGTGGTCGGAGCTGCTCCATCGGTGGAGTGAGGGAGAGAAACAGGGAGAGGTGTTGGTGTTGCTGGGAATGGTTTAGAGAGAGAGAGTGCGAGGGGTGGGAGTGGTTTAGAGAGAGAGTGAGTGGAGCAGAGGAAATGATCACATGAGTAGTTGATTTGGGCAAAAAAGTCTTAGTGCAACATAACTGAGCCTATTTAGGTTTGGGAATAATATTCAGGGTTGGGATCAAAACGAACCTAAAAAGGAGGACCGGCCTCTAATTTTCTACAAAAACAATGATAAACTTGTGGACATTAGTCATAAATGGACAAAATCCGGACGTAACCGGAATAAATTCAGACATAACCAGAATAAATTCGGACTTAACTGGCATAAAGCCGGACAGGACATAGAAAAAGAGAAGAAAAACCGGCCGAAGAAAATCCTTCAACTGTCGCCCCAACTCGCTGCCACAACCACACGTCACCAACCTCAAATCAAAATACTCCCTCTGTCTCCTTTTTAAAGTCTAGTATTCCATTTTGAGTTGTGTCTTAATAAGTGTCTGTTTTGTAAAGTTAATGGGTAAAAATTGGTATATTTTTTATTTTGTCCCTAAAAGTAGATTCCATTTTGAAAAGTTAGTGAGTAAAAGTGTAATGATGATATCTCAAAAGAGAATAAATAGGAAAAGTGGACGTAAAAGTTGATGTGAAATGTGTAATGATGATATTTTGTTAATAAGTTAGAGTTACGAAATGACACGTAAAAAGGGATGAAATGAGTAGTTAAGAGAGAAGAGTGTGGGTCCTATGGGATAGGAACGGGTTTCTTCGTTTGCTTCTTTTTTTTAAGAGTAAAGAAATTGTATTTTTAATGGGAAAACTATGATATAAAGAGTTCAGAAAATTACCTATGGGTCTAGAACAAGGTTCTGAATACCGTACCGAACAAGATATCAATTTTGTTCCCGATATAATACCGGGGTACCGTTTTGGATTGTTCGCTATAATTTTTTTTTTTAAAAATAAAATGTCTTAAAAAGTTAAGAGTCTCAGCCCCTTTTCTCTCGGTCGTTCAAAATAGGCCCCCACCCCCCTCCTCTCTCTCTCTCTCTCTCTCTCTCTCTCTTTCTCTCTATTAATGAGGAAAAAGCTTCACCATCTTTCACAGTACCAAGGAGATGGAGATGGAATAGCCGTTCTAAAGTTTCCAAGTACATTCGGATCTAGTTGCTCTGAACTCATATTTTGATCCGATCTTGTTCCTTCCTTTTTTTTATTTGCGATTTGGTTCATCTTCTTACATTTTTCCTTCTCTCTCATCACCAATACCCTGCCAGAATTTTAGGTACCGCCGGTAAACAAACGAAACCGGTCAGTACGTCCGAGATAGGCTGGAAAGTTCACCGAAATGGAACTGAGGGTTCAGTGTACTGGTTTACTCCCAAAACGAGACGTACCGGCCAGTACGGAACGGTACTAATAGCCTTGGTCTAGAAAACCAAGACTTAATTCTCATTAAGGATGAACTCAATTTTTATTTACCTCTATGGACAACCTCATATGAAGATTACCCATTTACCCTTAACTAAATGTAATTTGACATTTTATTATCTTTTCAAAGTTTTCCCTCCCAGCTCCACCCCTCAACCACTTCCGACCGGCGACCACACCGGCCGGTGACTTTTTCCAGCGAAATTCACTTCTTCTCAAATTTCACTAATTTCAGCGATCAGTCCAGGACTTTTTCCGGCGAAATTCACTTCTTCTTAAATTTCACTTGTAACGCCCCGAATTTTGGGAACGTTAAAAAGACAATTTTATTGAAAGTATAAATAGAGTTTAGCTCATTATTGCATCATAACTCCCATAAGAGTTCATTAATTACACAAAGGAAGGGAAATCTAGGGTTCCTAACTACAGCTCTGCCTGCTCCTCCATCCTAGCCAGCTCTTCGGCTCCGAAAGCTCAAAGGTGTATAGCTCATCCTGGTGTCTATGATATCTTTGCTTCTCATACGCAACTCATCGTAGACCGTGTCTCGTTTTCATTTACAAAATCAACATTTCAAAAAGCACTTTTTAAACACGTTAGCAATGAGGCTACCACGTCCGACTCCATTGGCAACACACTCAATGGGCTACCAAGTCCGGCCACATTGCGATTTTCTTGGCTCCTCTCCGCGGATAGCCAAGTCACACCTCCAATGAGACTACCATGTCCGGTCCCATTGGCAACACACACCACACAATGGGCTACCATGTCCAGCCACATTGTGGTTTCAAAACATTATCCACACCCTAGGTGTCATGTTTCTACTTTTATTTTTTGTGTCTCGTTTGCATGCATAGACTCTGTGGCAGGACCTTTCACGTAAGTACACATAAATCATTCGTTGTAATCTTGAAACTAAACTAGCAAGATCATCAAACTCTATATTATTTATCATGTTCATATTATCTCTAAGTTGACGCAATCATGCTCAAACATTTAGCACACAACTTAAAACATAGTATCACATGAACGGACACATTTGGAGTGGAAATCACTTATGCTTTATCACACATCAAACAAGTAATCCAAGTAATCACATATACATGCTCATAACAATCCTTAAGATCGAAATATGAATACTTTCATTCAAGTTTATATTTTTAAAATCCGTTCTTTCTTCCTTTTTGGGAAGTTCCAAACAACATATGTTTTTCCGGAAAAGAAAGTTGAGTTATTCAACATGTTCATATTTCTTTTCAAGCCTTTAGTAAATACTTTACTAGTTATCATGCATTTCAATCAATACAAGTCATATACACATTTCTATTTATACTTATAGATAAGGGATAAGAATATTTTACCATTCTTCTTGGCGGTAGGGATGGCTACGGAAAAGTAAGTACATCGGCTATCGAACGGAATGACCTCCTACGGTAAGCTTACGGTAGTTTCGAAAGAGAAGAGGTTTCTCTTGAAACTAGTTCTTGACTAAACTACTAAACTTTTTGGATCGAAAGGGTGGTCGCGTGGTGGTTTAGTGGCGGCCTTGAATGAGTTTCATGAAGAATTCAAGAAGAAACTCAAAAACACCAAGAACAAAGAACAAATGCAAGGATTCTAGAGAGAGAAGTTGAAGGTTGAAGGTGTGAGTTGAATGGCATGAAAGGGGAGAGGGGGGGCTATTTATATCAAAAATCTTGGCTCTCTCTCCCTCTCCAATGGCGGGCCCCTCTCTTTCTCTTCTTCTTTCATGAATTTGCTCCATTGTATTGTCCAATCTTGTCTTCCAAGCATGCCAAAGCCTTGTCAATCCATCCTAGGTGTAAGGCTAAGTAATCAAGGAGATTTCTAAAGCTTTTTAGGTAAATCCTGGGTGATTATAGTCTAGGATAGCAAGTCTTACAAGTCTAAGGTCAAAGATGATTAGGCTCAATGTGTAGTCTTCCATGTTTAGTCAATCCTAGGTCTAGGTTGTAAGTCAATTTTTTTTTAGGATGATTAAGGGCTAGATTTCATGTTTAAAGTAGTCTAAAATGGGTTGTAAAGTAGTAATTAGGCTTGGGGCTAAAGGGGTGTAATTACTGTAATTGCTAGGGTGAATTAGGCACATGCACACACACAACCTCTCTCTCACTCTCGACCCCCCCCCCCCTCCCCCCCTCTCTAGTACTATGTGTGTATATTATATATGTATGTATGACTAAGTATATTTAGGTCTAAGTAGCCTTACTAGTCTAAGAAAAGAGTAATGATTAAAGGTAAGGCTTTCAATGATAAAACATTGCCCCATGGTTAATATTTTTCTAGAATGTCTATATATGTCTATAGTCATGATTATGGTAAGCTATTATGTATATATACTTATATATTCTTGCGGAAAAATCTAGGAAAGTAACTTTGGAGGGTAATTAGGTTCAAGGCTATTGTTCTTAGGCTTGCATGCATGGCAAGTCTAGGTATTCTACTTTTGGAAGCATAATGATGACCTTCCTAGGCCTAAAAGGTTCAATTAGGGTTTGGAAAGGTTCATAAGGTTCAAAGAGGGTTGAAAAGGCTCATCTAGGGTTAGGGAAATGTAACTAGGTGAATTGGTAGTTAGGTTTCTCTAACTCTTTGGTTGGAAGCTAATTCTACTTGCCAAGTAGGATTTCTAGCCAAGAAATATAATTTAAAGATTTTATTTTACTCATTAGAAAAATATACAAGTGCTTCTACAAGCATACTTGTCTTTAGAAAAAGGACTAGATTGTCTGATGTTAGAAGATTTAATTTTATTAGTATCAAATCTAATTATGATGGATTATTAAGTTTAAAAAGAAATTTATAAGGTAAATAGGGAATTTTCAAATATTTAACGAGATTTTTATTTACCAAAAATCGGAGTTGTTACAACCTATCCCCCTTAAACAAATTTGTCCTCGAAATTGGGTGCACGCTCGGATTCGAATAGGTGAGGGTAATTCGCTCTCAAGGTTTCATCTCTCTCTCATATGGTTTCTTCAGATCCACGGTGCTTCCACAGGACTTGTACTAGTTTGATCGTCTTATTTCGGATTATCTTCTCGCTTTGGTCTTGAACCTCTATCGGTTCTTCTTCGTACGTCGCGTCTTCGTCGATGGTGGCATCTTCCCAGTTAAGGACATGTGTGGGTAACGCGAGGTACTTGCGGTGTAGAGACCCATAATTAAATTATTTAAAATGTTAATATTTGATATGTGCTTGAGTTATATGAATGTGAAAAAAAAAATGAATGAATGTGGGGTCCTTGTGAAATAGAAGATTGGTTGTGGTATTTAGTGTGATACTTTATAAGTTGAAGGGTATGAATGTGATAAACCCTTTATAACAAAAAAATCAGAGCAGGAGATTCATTTTTTTTTTCCCTTTCTTTTCTTCTTTTCCTGCGTCTATCTCTCTCTCTCGGCTCTCACCTCTCTCACCTTCTCTCTTCGATTTCATCTACTACTAGTGAGATTTTTGAAAAATTCCAAGTATTAAAGTTGTTCTACGCGACGAGAGCTTCCTATCCATCCGAGAAAACTCATGATCGGAGCACTTTGAAGTTTCCTCCATGTTCGGGCTTGCTTCTAACCTTCGAGGTGGGGATCTTCTATCTTCTTTACATGTTTAAGTGTTAGTTTGATGTACAAGAATCAAGTTATTATCTATTTTGAGTCTTGAGTAAATCTAGTGTATGCTGAAAATTTCGTGGGTCCTGGTTATCTGTCTTTTTGGGGCCCTTCTGCTGGGAATCAATTTTTGGTGTCCTCATAACTGTTAAAGTACGTTTCAATACGAAAATTTCGGTACCAAGATCATGCAAAACCGATAATCACACAATTAGTTATGAATTTTTGAATACTGGCTGTTTGCTGGATGTGCGAATCTGTGCGTGGCTGTCTTCTTTTAACTTTCTGGGCATGATGAACATTTTGGGTGGCTTTGGGTCTTTTACAAGAGCTATACATTTAAGTTAAGAAGGGATTGGCGTTGGAATCAAGTGATTTGGTTAGGTATACAATTTTTAGTGAATTTCTAAAGTAGGGTTGTTAACTAGTGCGAAAATGGTTGTGGACATATTTTCCTCTGGATGATTGGGTTAATTTTCTTTCGTTCCTAAACCTGGGATATTTATTGAGTGTAGGGCTTGTAGTGGTGCGACTTTTGGCATTGGTTTCAATATTTTTGGGTTTAAGATGGAAGAGTTAAGATTTTTCGATCAATTTTACTTATTCCCGTGTAGAATCTGACAGCACCGGCGGACTTTGGTAAAATGGCCATAACTCCTAGCTCGGGACTCGAAATGACGCACCGTTTGTTTTGTTAGAAACTAGACACATAGAGCTTTCCAACGTTACATTCCATGCATCATGGGTATGTCCAAGCGATAAGCGATTTGTATCCAAAGTTGACCCAAATTCTGCCTTCCACCAGTTTCACTATTACGTTGAGCTATAATCGCTAAGCCGGAGTAATGCTACTTGAACTCCGTTTTTGATGCATGACCTATGGACTGAAGAAAAAGAAGTATACTTTTCAATGGTTTAAGCGTCGCCCTTGAATTCACATTGTTTAATTGGATATAGTCTAATGTAAATGATTAACTTTGCCAATTTGACATGTGGGGATACGATGGATTGTTCTAGATGACTAGGTGTTGGATTAAAGAGGAATTGTGGTGTATAAGGGGTATGCATTGTTGGTGTATTGACATTGAAATTGTTTGATACTTAGAGAAAAATAAACGGTTTTTCCTCTTTATGTGTTGTATCCATGGGTTGGTTTAGTATGCGTGTTTTGGTATGTGAGTGTTGCCCTCTTAATGGTTTTAGTATATTAGACCCTGCTATGAATCATTCTGCACCAAGACGTTAAGTTTTAAAGTGTATGGCGATATGCGAATTCTTGTCTGAACGCGAATTGAAATGTGAATGACAAACGGACACAACGAGAACTTATGATATGTCATGAGCAACGAACGATTGAAATGGTACATGAGGACACTTGATACGATATGAAGACACATACTAGACCCACCGACGGGTGAGGTGTTAGGCAGGGGTCCACGGTAGCCCATTGAATGACCGGCAGGGGTCCACGGTAGCCCATCGAATGACCGGCAGGGGTCCACGGTAGCCCATCGAATGACCGGCAGGAGCAATCGCTCATTGAATGATTTTGAGGTGAACTAAATTCTCAACGATTAAGAGTACTCGCTCAACGATTTTGATGTGGACACGTGAATGAGATTCGAGAATGTGATAAAGATTTATAAGTCGACATCGTGGGATTAAAGGATAGTGGTATGGATACAAGTATTTTAAATTGGCTTCTTTCCTTCGAGTTTGGATAACATAATCTTGTTATTTTTTTGTTACCAATATCTTGTTTTCATCATCGTCTTGTCTTGCATCCGTTATTTATGTATTTGGGCACAAATCGACGGACTTCGGTATTTAAGCACGAATCAACAAAGCTTTACCTGTACTAGTTTGGTGTTCGTCCATACAAGCTTACAATCAAAATGGAAAGTTTTGCATGAAATTGGTTTTGATAATCAATGATGTGGATTTGAGACAGAATGGAATATTCATATGAGAAACAAAGAACTTGAGCTTGAGTTGCCACCTTGGATCATCTAATATGTCAATACATGTTTTCTATTCCTTCTTTTAGACCTCCAAATTATTGTGGCTCGTTTTCCTGATATGTGGTGGGCAACTTGTTCTGTATGAATGCATATTTGGTACCTTGTGGTGTTATGGATTACAAGAGTTTCATATAGGGTATTTGCATGTTAGACTTATAAAGAAAATCTTATTGTGAAGGGATTTTGCTAGATGTTAACTTGAGATTTGTAGATTGATTTGGGTTGACGGGTGAGTTTCCTTGTCGTTAAGGTGCGGTATTGTTCGACGTGTCATTGCTTACTTTATATTCTAACTCGACATGCGTAGTGTGTATTTTTGGTGAGAGGTTGGTTAGTTGTATGAGGAAAGAAAGAGAGAACAGTTTGTTAAAGAACTCAGATTAATCTTTAGGTCATTGAAAAGGAAATGGAAAAAAAAAAACAAGGATTTATTTGGGTAATGGTAAGCTGAGATTTTAAGTACATTGGTGTGTGTGTGGGTGAGAGCGTCAGTGTTTGATAAATGGAGTTAAATATTTTCCTACGTGAGTATGGTATTTTGAGTTCCACTTTTTGACAAAACAAGTATGCTTTTTGGAAAAAGTTTTCCCTTGTGATTTGTCTTCACTTCCACATGTACTATAGGTATAGATATCTCTACGAGCTAGTGTAGCTCACCCTATCCTTTCAGGTACCCGCCATGGCACTTAGCTTGGATTGCATGGAGTGCACTTTGAGACGTCTTTGAGAGCTTCATTGGAATCATTAAGGAGTTGTTTACCATCAAGTTTGAATCATGTCGTGTACTTTTCTTGCAATTGAAGGTTGTACCTTTCGATTAGATCATATGTAAGGCTATGTATAAACTCCTTGTATTGATTATTATGAAACCCATTTGCTAGTAAATGTTTGGGAGACTCTGTAAAAAAAAAAGGGTAAGAAGAAGAAGAAGAGACTTTGATTCGTTGTTTGGATTTACATGACATTTAAGAGTAAATATAGTTGAGAGAAAGACTTTCGTTTGTAGAAAATGTATTATTATTTTAGCTGAAAATCGAGGGCGTGACATGCATAGCATCGAAACATGGAACACGTTATGAACTTTTTCTAGCTGAGGTGGCAACTGTTGGTTTTATGCCCTCAGAACCAATATTTGTTTATTTACATTATCAATAAGAGCTTTATTTTATTATTATGAAATGCTTTGTTTTATACATTGGATATAATTCATGAGATGAATATTAAAGTCCCAAATTACATTGAATATGATTTATGCATGTAAATGTGATTTACTTACGAGAGATCTAGATCACTAGTGTTTGTAATTTGAACTATTCACAGTTGCTGATAAGAATGGACAACCTATCAGGTCAATTGCAACATGATTAACTTCTATTAGATAGACTGATGCATCTCAATCATTGAAGTGAAAGACTTCAAGCTAATATGTTGGTGTATTTGGTATACATTGAAGGACCATCGTAAGACTCACACTATTTTAATCACTGTCCATTTATGTTTGAATCTTATAATGCTGATTGTAATTCACTCTTAATCCTGAGAAAGTTAATGCACTCAAGTTTCTAGCCTATGTCACTTTGAGTCACCAATGAGTGAGGTCTAACTCGATCAACACCTCGGTGGGTTGGTTGATTTATGTTAGGACTGTGAGAACATATTTTCAAGATGGAATTCACTCTCTATTTAATTATAGAGTATAATGTCCCATTGAGTTAGTTCACTGGATTAGTCTTTGAAACCTAGTATAGTCATTTTATTGAAGTGTTCATTAAAATGTTTTTTCCACACTAAAAGTGAGTGAACTAGTATTCAACAGAATTAAATTATAAGTATGCTTTGGTGTGACAGTTATTTATTATGACCAATTGCTACTTATGGACATTACATGGTGAAGGGGTTTGATATTACGGTATTTGCATTTATCGGGAACAATATATTAATATTCTTGAGGCCTAGAGTTCAGCCATAATTATATAATGGAATTAATTTTGGTTTAATTGGGCCACCACTCATGGAGATGATAGAGAGTGAGTCCAATTTTAGCTAAGCCTCAAGAAGCCCATAGGTCCCAACCCTAGCCTGTAGAGATCCAAATAATTTAAATTCTTGAATATTTATTAAATGACTAATTGGAAGAATATGACATAATTGGTGATTAATTAGATCGGGATTTGAAGTGAAAGAATAGAGAGTTGAGGGAGTGTGAGCGCAATAAAAGGATACTTGAGTATATATAGGGGTGAGTGAGGAGTAGGAGATCATCTTCTCCATCTCACTCTCTCTCATCCGTCTCCCACTCTCCCTGCCGATCACTATCTCTCCTTCTCCTCCCCTCTCACTCAAAACTCCACCTCAAATCCAAAAATCTTTGAGAATCAACCTCCTTCCGACCTTGCAATCGCATTCCTAAGCTTGGAAATCTTTGGGTCAAGTTCAAATCGGAGTTTCAAGGTTCGAAAGTCAAGGGCTCATCCAATAACCCGTGGATCTTGTTCATTGTTGCGAGGTAGGAACTTCTTGACCTCTTTTATATGTTTCCTTGTTGTTTTGGTGTAAAATCGAGCTATTGGTTGTTGGATTTGGTTGTGGTTCGTGTTCTGAAATTCTGCATGAATAGTACCCGAAGCCAATCTGTATCGATACGGATTTTGTGGCGTATCGATACGGGGAGCTTATCTTTTTGGACAGTTCATTGCGTATCGATACGGATTTTTGGCGTATCGATACGGGGAGCCTAACTCCAGATTTTGCTCCTGTTGTTCCTTCGTTGATTGTTTTGACTCCCAACCACTTCTAAACCCCCTTGAACACCTCCTAATCTATCTCAAGCTCGTCTATTTGACTTCCTTTGACCTATCATCGTTATCCTTGTCCATTAGCCTTCCGTTAGCACGAATTGAATGTGGAATTACTTAGCTAAACGTCGTTGAGTGCTTATTTGTTGATTGTTGGACTATGTGACTGTTTGTGATACATTTGTGATATCGTTGGCATGTTTTAAGATGTTACGTCAATGAATGTGATCAAGGGAAAGTCTTAGCCTGCTTGAGGTTCGAGAATTTAGTCGTTTGGGTCGGAAGTTGGCATAGGGAGTCCCGTAGCGCAAGGGGTGGTAATACGGAGACTTGGTAGAGTTTCGTAACGCAAGGGGTGGTAATACGGTAGCCCGGGGTTATGGGGATCACTGTGACGCAAGGGGTGGTAACACGATAATCCTCGTTGTGATGTACGGTAACGCAAGGGGTGGAAATACCGATGGTGGGAGTTTGGGTTAGTGAGTTGAGTTGGGATTGTCGAGGTCGTCGAGTCATGTGACTTATGTACATAATTGGGATAGAGATTTATATTGCAAATCAATCGGCCATTAAGTATCGAGCTATGTTTCCTTATCTTTCTTTCCTTTGCACTAACCAACATGTTTGCATATAACATTGGTAAAGATTTTCCTACTGGGCTATTGTAGCTCAACAAAATCCTTCTTTTCAGGTTCTAATGTCAGACAGTAGTATCATGCAATGCGTGCTTGGGATGTGGACGACTTCTTGGAAGCTTATCACTTTTAGTCACTTTTTTATCTTGTAATAGCTTAGCTATTGATCAAGATGGTTTATAACTAATCATTCATGAATATCTTTTGACAAGGAAGTTTATAACGCACCGCACATGTTGTAACTATATTTAAGTTAATTTGGGCCGTGGTGCCATGGTTGTATATTCTTTTGAATTGAGGACTTGTATGTAATTTAAACAGGTGGGATACTATTTTGGGAATACGATGGCAAGTGAGGTCTTTTTATTAAAACGTACCATTTAATTTATATTAAAAATCCAGGTCGTGACATAGCCCATCAAGAGATTGACTTATTGGCCAAGTAAATTTATCCCTATAAATATATCTCTAATTCTCTCATGTAGTACACGGCTATTTTCCTCCTACAAAATATTTAGAGAGAATTGAGAGATTAAAGAAGGGAGGAATATTCTAGGGTTCCCACAAACCCTATTGGCTATTATTCTCTTGAGTCATAGGGTTGAAGACTTTTGGGGTGCAAAGAGCAAGAAGGAATCAATCGTTTCATAACCAGAAGTATGGTTTTGTTTTTGAACTCTGAAAAGGTAAAACCCTAACCCTTCCTCATGAAACTTTGCGCACACGTAAGAAGTAGATCCGAAACAATTTTTGAAATTATATATTTTCCGCAATGATTTTATGAGAAAAATCCTACAAGTGGTATCTGTAACAACCCTGATTTTTGGTCAATAAAAATTTTGTTAAAAATTTGAATTTTGTTTTAATTACTTGGATTTCTTTTTAATATCCAAAAATCCGTCGTTATTGACTAATAAAAATCTTGTTGTTTATTCGAAAATTCTTTAATTTCTCTTGGATGGCCTTATAAATTTCTTATAATTATAGATTTGACTTACAAAATTGGTTTTCACCACACCGATCAACATGGTCATTTTTTAAAGACAAGTGTGCCTATAAAAGCGCTAATATGTTTTCCTAATAATTGAAATAGAGTCTTAAAAATATATTTCTTGACTAGAAGTTCTACTTGACAAGTATAGTTAGTTTCCAACCAATTAGTTGGAGAAACCTAGCTACTAATTCATCTAGTTACTTTCTCCTAGATGAGCCTTTTGAACCTTGTGAACCTTTCCAAACCCTAATAGAACCCTTTGGATCTTTAATCTTTACCCATTGGTCCATAAAAGTTAGGGAAACTTCTATCAATTGGACAATAGACTTATCACCAAAGATATCTTTGCTAGATTGTTTAAGTACACTTATATAGTTATATATAGGCTTTTAGACACATGCCTAAAGGACGTATAAGTAATATTCAAGTGTAGAAAGTACCTCATCCTTTATCCATTGGACAATAACCGCTAGGGAAAATATTACCCATTGGATAATAGCTTAGCCTTGCCAATAAGTACTAGTATTTATTAAACTAGTCATTCATTAGATTTTCCGTGTGCTTGAAAGATTAAAATAGGTTTAAGTACCTTGTGTTATTTAATATAAGTACTTAGTACCTTGGTTTATTTAATATATGTACTAGTATTATTACAATAAGAACATGTGCCAAATTGGGATATTTTAATAAGGGATTTTGATTTGGAAATCTACCTAGATTGCTTTGTACATCCTTACATATATATATATATATATATATATATGTATGTACTTGGTTTTATATATACGTAGATATATATATATATATATATATATAAAACCAAGTACATACATTTATATATATATATATATTATTGTATAGTACACATGTGCACAATTGAATATTTTAGTAGGAAAATCTTACTACTTAAAAAATTATTAGATTACTTAGTACTTTGTGTACTTATATATATACATACTTGGACTTATAATATATATATATATATATATATATATATACATACAAGTATGTATACATATATAATAGTACAAGAGAGAGAGAGAGAGAGAGAGAGAGAGAGATAGAGGGAGGGGGGAGAAAGAGAAAGGAAGAGGGGGAGATTTAGTGTGTACCTTGACTTGATCTTCCATGGTACTTTGACTAGATTGCAATCCATGGTTATATATTCTTCAAGCAAAATCTATTTCCCATTGGCTTTATTTGTACATTTACCAATTTTAAACTTTGTACAATTCCTCCAATCTTTCCAAAATCCTTCCAAATCATATTCAAAGTACCAAAATCTAGCCATGCAAGCCTAAAACTAGGTAGAAGTATGCAAGCAACCTCATGATCTTTCAAGCAAGCATGACAGAGTGAGATATAGAGAGAGAGAGAGGGAGATTTCGGTTGAGAGGGGAGAGAGAGGAAGCCTTGGCCTATAAATACCAAGCTCACTTCAAGTCATTTTCACACCTTCACTCCTTTGCTCTCACTTCTCTCTAGAAACCATTTTCGTTTTCCAGACAGCCTACTGCCCTTCACAAATCCTCATTTTTCTCCTACTTAAAGTAGTTCTTAGAACAAACTCCCTTCGGGAAAGTTGTAAAGCACTTCGAGATCTTCAAGTTAGACTCAAGAACCACCCCAATCGGTCAAGAAATGACAAAGATATTGACATCCGAAGTTCAATAAAAATCTCGGATTTCCAGTTCCAGACAGCATATTGTCTCTTCCTTTATCACCATTTTTCTCCTACCTAAAAGTAGTTTCTAGGATCAACTTCCTTCACAAAAGTTGTGGAGCACTTCTAGAGCTTCAATTTCAACCCAAGAATGATCATATTCGGCCAAATATTGATTGAGTTACTGCCATCCAAAGTCTGATCCAAAATTGTGAGTTTCACCGCCCGTAGGATTTTCCAACTAGCTTATTTGGCCCCGACTAGTTTCGGATCAAGGTAGAATCTTCTTTTACCCCTATCTCTAAGTATAGTAGATTATCCCTATCTACTTCTCCTAAGTATATGTAGAATTTTCCTATACTTCCTAACTCTAAATATAAGTATGCGTATTGTGTAGTTTTTCCATACACTCTAACCTTGAGTATAGTTAATTGTATGATCTTGTAGGTTAGTCTTATCCCTACCTAAGTATGATTAGAAATGTGTATATTGAAAGATAAAAATGTAGCACTTGATTAGGAGTATTCGTATTTTGACCTTTAAGATGGTTATGAACTTGTTTACATGTTACTTGCATTACATGTGGTTGTTTGGGAAAGCATAAGTGATTATCACTCCAAAGGTGTCCGTACATGTGGCGTTATGCTTTAAGTTATGATTTGAGCTTGATTAAGTAATATAGAGTTGGATGATCTTGCTACTTTAGTTTCAAGATTACAATAGATGATTACGTATGTGAAAAAGTCCTACCGCGGAGTCTATGCATGAAAACGAGACACGAAAACGGAGAAGTAGAAGCATGACACTTAGGGTGTGGTTATCATGGATAAAATATTTTGAAACTACATAATGGCCGGACTTGGTAGCCATTGTGTGGATGTGAAAACCCGCAAGGTGGCTGGACTTGGTAGCCCTTTGTGTGGACTTGCGAAAACTGCAATGAGGCCGGACTTGGTAGCCCATTGTGAAGATTGCCAATGGGGCCGGACGTGGTAGTCTCATTTGTAATATGGCTTGGTTATCCGCGGAGAGGAGCCAATGCAAGATTTGAATGGATTGTAAAAACTGCAATGTGGCCGGACTTGGTAGCCCATTGTGTGCGTTGCCAATGGAGCTGGATGTGGTAGCCTCATTGGTAACGAGGTTTGGAATGCGTATTGAAATATTGATTTGTTAAAGTGAAAACGAGACACAGTCTACGACGAGTCGCGTAGGAGAAACTCAGAAAACATGGACACCAACGTTAGTTGAATAGTGAATGTGGATGTGTAATTGTTAACTGTTATGATTCAAGATGCATGTTCTATTTGGAAATTGTTAACTTTATGACCTGTTGCTTGTAAGTTAAGGGTTAGTGGGTATGGTTTATTCTACTGAGCTTTATAGCTCACGGTGTTACCTTTGGTGACCCTGACATATTATGCTGGTGGCGACGCTGGTATAATGTGTCAGACTTGATTGACGAACAGGGTGAACTCTACACCTTGGAAGCTTTTGGTGCTGAGGAGCTGGCTAGGATGGAAGAACAGACGGAGCTGTAGATAGGAACCTTAGTTCTCCCTTCCTTGTGTAGATAATGAACTCTTGTGGGAGTTATGTTGTAATAAGAGTCAGACTCTCTTTAGTTTCATTGATTCATGCACTTGATTAATGAATAATGGTTTTCAGTTTTCACGATGCTGGCTTAAACACATATTCTACCGTAGAGCGAGTTTATAATATATTAGTGTTCCATGGATCTTGTTTTATAGCAACAATTTTTTAAGTCATACATATATTTAAAAAAAATAGTTTTATGATTAAAGAGTTTTATTATATTTTGAAAGGCTCAATCGTCTAGGATGATCAAAATTGGAATGATCAAAGTGTTTGATCATTAACTGGAAACTAGATGCATGTGTTTTATTTTACTCTATTGTATTAATCTAAAGTGTTTAGATAATTTCAAGTACATGTTCATATATACATGAGATGATAAGTGTTGCACGTCACATGTGTTAGGCCACCTCTAATGGATAAATTTGGGTCGTATTACGTTTATCGTTTTGTGGAGAAACTTGTATATAGGAGAGTCCTATTAGTTTTCCTATTGCTCCTGTTTAATTTGATTAAATCGCATGTTGCTCGTTTGTTTTTTTTTATGGCATTTATTTGTTGTTCTTTCTTAAATTGATATGATCAGATTGTTAAGGACATAAATGACCATGGATAGCAACATTTGATATGTTAAAATTCTTTTATTAAAGTTGGAGAATTTCAACAGTTGCATGCATTAAGAATATGAGATACTTGGTTAATGTATGTATGTTCTAAAAATAATCCTCTAATTCTAAAAATCAAGTGGGAGAGGGTTTTTGAGAAAAACCCGCGGTCTTTCCATTGTTAGATCCATAGTAAGGTGAAAGTGAGCATCTTGAACCGTCTACGTGCGGTCATTCCTTCGGAGGGTGCTCATCTAACTGGCTACAAGATTGGATTTCTAATGGATAGGATTGGGTGAGACGTACTGAGTCATCTCCCCTCGGAGAGGTTGCTCATTACGGTTGTTACTTAGCCCTAGACAATGGTATACACTTGACTAAATAAGTGATAAGAGATTCCCCTAGGAATTTTATTGACTTGTTTTAGAGACCTAAAATCGGGAGTCATATTTTATTTGCCATGTGATGTCTAGATAATAATTATGATATGCTAATCATTAATAACATCATTTCCCCTAGGAGAGATGTCATTATGGGATTAGGGTTCCGATGCTATCACTAAATAGTGGTGGGAGGATTACACTATTTATTATAAGTGAATGCAAAATTTGTTTTATCCATTATTTATGTATGAATGTTTTTTTATTTTAGATGTCAAGCTCATTTCATCCACTTAGCGCCATTTTGAGCCAGAATAAATTGGTTGGACCAAATTATGTTGACTGGAAACGGAATTTGAATATAGTGCTAACTGCAGAGGGGTACAATTATGTACGTACTGAAAATTGCCCCCCACTTCCCACTGATGAGAGCATAGATGAGGAGAGAAAAAAGTATAAAGATTGGAAGAAGGCTGATGAGATGGCCAAATGTTATATTTTGGCATCTATGTCTAATGTGCTGCAACATCAGCACCAATCTTTTGGTAGTGCTTCAGACATTATGCTTAATCTCAAGGAGATGTTTGGTGCGCAAGGTAGGGCTGCTAGGTAGCACGCCATGAGACAACTCATGAACACTAAGATGAGTGAGGGGACTCCTGTAAGGGACCATGTTTTAAAAATGATTGATTTTTTAAATGTACTTGAGGTCCTTGGAGCAGAGATTGATGGTCAATCTCAAGTTGATATTATCCTCGAGTCGCTGCATGGGTCTTTCAAAGAGTTCAAATTGAATTATAATATGAATAAAATGGATTTATCACTTTCAGAGTTAATGAACTCTCTCCAGGCAGCTGATGGTATTATCAAGCCTAATCATAGTGTGTTGATTCATGAGACGGCTAATAAGCCTAAGGGTAAATGGCAAAAGAAAAATAAGCAACCTGCCAATGCTCCAAACAATAATGGGAATAAGCTTGGTCCTAATAAAGGGATCAAGAAAGGGAAAAATAAAGGGGCAAATGCAAAACCCAAAGGAAAATGTTTCCATTGTGGTTTAGTTGGTCACTGGAAGAGGAACTGCCCAGATTTTTTGGCAAGTAAGAAAAATGCAGGTATGATTGAATCTCTTGTCATGGAAGTTTACTATACTAATAGTACTTCTAATACTTGGTGTGTTGACTCCGGAGCAACTGATCATGTTTGTAATTCGTTGCAGGGGTTTCAAGTAACTAGGAGGCTAAGTGATGGAGAGATCAAGCTATACATGAGATCGGATGCAAGTGTTGTAGCTGTAGCAGTAGGAGTAATAAAACTTTCTTTTGAGAGTGGTAGAGAGTTAGTTTTATCAGAGTGTTTTTATGTTCCTTCTGTTAGACGAAATTTGATTTCTGTTTCTTCTTTAGCAAGACATGGTTATTCTATGAATTTTAATTCAGAAGTTATTATTAAAAAGAATGGTTCTTTTACTGGCAAAATGGTTAATGGTCTTTACCTTGTTACTCCCCACATGTATGAGATACATGATACTGAAGCTACTAGCTCACAATCTTTACCATTGAAAAGAAAAGTCCCCATGTTTAACACCACACTCCTATGGCATCTGAGGTTGGGTCATATTAATCCAAACAGGATAAATAGGTTGGTAAAAGATGGTATTTTATCTTCTTTGGTTGTTGAACCAATACCAACTTGTGAATCTTGCTTGGAAGGGAAAATGACTAAGAGGTCCATTTCAGGCAATAGAGTTGAAGAGCCATTGGAACTTGTACATATAGATGTATGTGGGCCATTGAATGTCAAGGCTCGAGGTGGATAAGAGTATTTCATTACCTTCACAAATGATTACTGGAGACATGGTTATACCTATTTGTTGCATCGTAAGTCTGAAGCTTTAGAAAAGTTCAAAGAGTTTCAAGCAGAAGTTGAGAAACAACTGGGTAAGAACCTCACGATCAGATCGAGGTGGTGAGTATCTCTCTGGTGACTTCTTAGATCACTTAGTTAAGCATGGAATTATTTCTCAGTTGACTGCACCAGAAACTCCTCAACGAAATGGTGTAGTTGACTGAAGGAACAAGACTTTACTTGACATGGTTTGATCTATGATGAGCTATTCGGACTTGCCTATTTCTTTTTGGGGCTATGCTTTAGATATTGCCATGTACATATTGAATCATGTTCCTACTAAATCTGTTCCTAAGACACCTCGGGAGTTGTGGTCCAAGCGAAAGCCCAGTTTGCAACATTTTCATATTTGAGGGTGCCCTGCATACGTGCTACGAGGAAAGATGAGTAAATTGGAATCTAGATCAAAAAAATATTACTTTATGGGGTATCCTAAAGGGACTAAGGGTTGGCTTTTCTATAATCCTGCAGAACAAAAAGTATTTGTAAGTACAAATGCAGTTTTTCTAGAGGATTAATTATATGATGGACCGGAAACCCAAAGAAAAAAATTGTTTTTCAAGAACTAACAAATGAAGTTGTAGTTCCTCAACAAATTCCTACCACTATAGAAGAATCACCTAATATTACTGACAGTTTGCCTAATAGCACATCGCCACCTCGTCGTAGTGGGAGGATGACTAGGATGCTTAGTAGATTCTTACTTATTGAAAAAGGTTCTGAACCTTCTCCCATGAGTCTGATCCTTCCAACTATGATGAAGCTATATGTGATATAGATTCGGGACTTTGGCAACAAGCTATGAAAAGTGAAATGGAGTCTATGTACTCCAATCATGTCTAGGAACTAGTGGATCCTCCGCCCAATATTAAACCAATTGGGTGCAAGTGGATTTACAAGAGAAAAAGAGGAGCCGATGGAAAAGTTGGGACTTATAAAGCAAGGTTAGTGGCAAAAGGGTTTACTCAAAAGGAGGGTATCAATTATTAGGAAACCTTCTCGCCTGTTGCTATGCTTAAGTCCATCCGAATTCTCTTGTCCATTGCTGCGTTTTATGATTATGAAATTTGGCAAATGGATGTCAAGACAGCATTTTTGAATGGGCATCTTAAAGAGGACATTTACATGGTCCAGCCAGACGGTTTGTAGCTAATGGTCAAGAGCAAAAGGTTTGCAAGTTGCATAGGTCTACTTATGGACTTAAGCAAGCATCTCGGAGTTGGAATATCCGATTTGATCAAGCAATTAAATCTCTTGGTTTTGATCAAAATCCGGATGAGCCTTGTGTTTAAAAAAGGGGTGAAGGTAGAATAGCAGTGTTTCCGGTATTGTATGTGGATGACATACTACTCATTGGGAATGATGTAGGAGCATTGTCTTCAGTCAAAGTTTGGTTGGCAAATACATTTGATATGAAGGACTTGGGAGAAGCAAGTTACATCCTTGGGATTAAGCTTTTACGAGATCGTAAAAATAGGATGATAGGTTTGTCCCAAACTGCATATGCAGATAAGATTCTGGTAAGGTTTAGCATGCATAATTCCAAGAAAGGTCTCCGACCTTTTAGATATGGAATCACTCTTTCTAAGGATCAATGTCCCAATACATTAGATGAGAAAGAGAAAATGAAGACAGTACCTTATGCTTCTGCTGTGGGTAGTCTTATGTATGCTATGTTATTTACTAGACCAGACATCTGTTATGCAGTAGGCCTAGTCAGCAGATATCAATCAAATCCTGGACCTGAACATTGGATAGCTGTAAAGCATATTCTCAAGTACTTGAGAAGAACTCGAGATTATGTGCTAGTCTATGGTGGAGAGGATTTGGTGCCAATTGGTTATACAGACTCTGACTTCATGTCAGATAAAGATTCGCGCAAATCTACTTTTGGTTATGTGTTTACACTTGGAGAAGGAGCCATAAGTTGGAGGAGTATTAAACAGCAATGTGTTGCGGACTCCACCACTGAAGCTGAATATGTTGCTGCTTCTGAAGCAACTAAGGAGGGTGTATGGCTCAAAAAGGTTCAACTAGAGCTTGGAGTGGTACCATTGGCAAAACAGCCCATGATTCTTTATTGTGATAATAGTGGGGCTGTAAACAAGATTGCATCAGCAGAAAACTTGGTTGATCCTTTTACAAGGGCTTTACCTTCTAATCCGTTTGACCGTCATGTTGATAACATGAGAGTCAAAAGTAGACCGGATTGGTTATGAGTGCAAGTGGGATATTGTCGGTTTTATGCCCTCAGAACCAATATTTGTTTATTTACATTATCAATAAGACCTTTATTTTATTATTCTGAAATTCTTTGTTTCATACATTGGATATAATTCATGAGATGAATATTAAAGTCCCAAATTACATTGAATATGATTTATGCATGTAAATGTGACGAGAGATATAAATCACCAGTGTTTGTAATTTGAACTATTCATAGTTGCTGATAAGAATGGACTACCTATCAGGTTGCGAATCAAAAAAAAAAAAAAACCTATCAGGTCAATTGCAACATGATTAACTTCTATTAGATAGAATGATGCATCTCAATCATTGAAGTGAAAGACTTTAAGTTAATATGTTGGTGTATTTGGTATACATTGAAAGACCATCGTAAGACTCACACTATTTGAACCACTGTCCATTTATATGTGAATCTTATAATGCTAATTGTAATTCACTCTTAATCCTAAGAAAGTTAATGCACTCAAGTTTCTAGCCTATGTCACTTTGAGTCACCAATGAGTGAGGTCTAACTCGATCAACACCTCGGTGGGTTGGGTGATTTATGTTAGGACTGTGAGAACATTAGTTTCAAGATGGAATTCACTCTCTATTTAATTATAGAGTATAATGTCCCATTGAGTTAGTTCACTGGATTAGTCTTTGAAACCTAGTATAGTCATTTTAATGAAGCGTTCATTAAAATGTTTTTCCAGACTAAAAGTGAGTGAACTTGTATTCAACGGAATTAAAATATAAGTATGTTTCGGTGTGAAGTTATTTATTTTGACCAATTGCTACTTATGGACATTACATGGTGAAGGGGTTTGATATTACGGTATTTGCATTTATCGGGAACAATATATTAATATTCTTCAGGCCTAGAGTTCAGCCATAATTATATAGTGGAATTAATTTTTGGTTTAATTGGGCCACCACTCATGGAGATGAGAGAGAGTGTCCAATTTTAGCTAAGCCTCAAGAAGCCCATATGTCCCAACCCTAGACCATCAAGAGATTGACTTATTGGCCAAGTAAATTTATCCCTATAAATATATCTCTAATTCTCTCATGTAGTACACGACTATTTTCCTCCTACAAAATATTGAGAGAGAATTGAGAGATTAAAGAAGGGAGGAATATTCTAGGGTTCCCACAAACCCTATTGGCTAATATTCTCTTGGGTCATAGGGTTGAAGATTTTTGGGGTGCAAGGAGCAAGTAGGAATCAATCGTTTCATAACCAGAAGTACGGTTTTGTTTTTGAACTCTGAAAAGGTAAAACCCTAACCCTTCCTCATGAAACTTTACGCACACGTATGAAGTAGATCCAAAATAATTTTTGAAACTATATATTTTCCGCAATGATTTTATGAGGATAATCCTAAAGCAACGCTAGACGATACACAAATCCTAAAGCAACGCTAGACGATACACAACCTCCCCAATTCTCTCCACGATGTCAAAGGGTTCGATATAGCGTGGGGACAATTTTCCTCTCTTCCCAAATCTGATAACTCTTTTCTTTGGCCTAATCTTTAGGAACACATGGTCTCCTACTTCAAAGGATATGGGTCGACTCCTTTTATCTGCATAGCACTTCTGTCGACTTTGACCAGTTTGGATCCTTTGTCTAATGGTTTTGACCTTCTCCGTAGTATCCCATACTATGTCAGGTCCTATTACTCTCGTTTCTTTGACATCTGTCTAGCAGACGGGAGATCGACAAGGTCGACTGTATAGGGCTTCGTATGATGCCATCTCGATACTGGCTTGGTAGCTGTTGTTGTAGGCAAATTCTACCAAGGGCAAGTGCTACTCCCTGTTTCTAGCAAAATCTAAGGCACAAGCTCTTAACATGTCTTCTAGGGTTTGTATTGTCCTCTCCATTTGTCCATCTGACTGTGGGTGGAAGGCCATACTAAGCCTTACGTCCGTTCCCAATGGCTTTTGCAATCCCTTCCAAAAGTGTGACACTAAACGTGGGTCCCGGTTAGACACTATTGAGATAGGTACGCCATGTAGGCGTACAATCTCTTAGACATACAGCAGGCTAAGATGTTCTACGTATTCTGTCATCTTAACAGGTAAAAAATGTGCAAATTTGGTGAGTCGTTCTACAATCACCCAAATAACAGTGTTGGATTTGGCGGACTTTGATAGTCTAGGTCAAAATTGGTGAGGGTTGGAGATCTCCTCTTGGCCTCTGGTGTTCAGCCTTGACTTGCTGACACACAAGGCAGGTAGACACAAATTGGGCTACTTCCTTCTTCATTCCTTCCCACCAATACATCCTTCGCAGATCGTGATACATCTTTGTACCACCAGGGTGCACTCCGAAGTTCGAATGGTGAGCTTCTTGGAGTACAGCCTCTCAAAGGGTTCCAAATACCCTTCCCTTGAATCTCAGGCTGTTATCCGTCTTGATTGTCCATCCAGGGAGTGCATTTCCCTCTCGGATTTGAGATTGAATGAACTCACAATCCTGCTCAAAGGTTTAAGCTAGTAGGATTTCTCGGTGGAGTGTAGTTCTGCAATAAGAGCATACAAACGTGCATTCCCATCCTCTGATGATGGTCGCAGGTTGAACTCGTTGAGAGTATCCACCATTTCCCACTCCTCGATGGCAGTTTTGGCTTTCTATGCCTTGTCCTTTCAGCTCAGAGTGTCAGCCACCACGTTGGCCTTGCTAGGGTGGTATTGCAGTGTAAACTTGTAGTCCTCCAAGTATTCCATCCATCGACGCTGCCTCAGGTTCAACTCCTTTTGAGTGAATAGATACTTGAAGCTCTTATGGTCGGTAAAGACCTCGAATTGTTCTCCCCACAGATAGTAACGCCAAGACTTGAGGGCGAATGCCACTGCAGCCAATTCTAAGTCGTGGGTGGGGTAATTCTTCTTGTGCGGTCGAAGTTGTTGAGATCTGTAGGCTACAACTTTTCCTTTCTGCATTAGCATGCATCCCAAGCCGTCTCTTGACACGTCACAATAGATTGTATAATCTACACCCAGCTCGGGAATGATGAGTATTGGCGCATTGGTCAGTCTTTTTTTCAATTCCCTAAAAGATTTCTCACAGGTTTCATCCCAATCCAGCTTCACTCCTTTCTTAGTTAGCCTTGTCATTGGCTTGGCGAGGGTTGAGAAATTTTGTATGAATCTACGGTAATACCTAGCCAATCCTAGAAAACTCCTTATTTCAAAGACTGAGGTCGACTATTTCCAATTCAGCACTGCTTCGACCTTACTTTCGTCTACTGCGATTCCATCCTTGGATACTACGTGCCCCAAGAACTTAACCACTTCTAGCCAAAACTCGCATTTACTTGCCTTGGCATAGAGTTGGCTATCTCGGAGTACTTGTACTACTATCCGAAGGTGTCCTTCGTGCTCTTCCTTATTGGCGGAGTGTATCAAGATGTCATCAATGAACACCACTACAAATTTGTAACGTCCCCAATTTTGGGTACGTTAATTATACATTTTATTGATTAAACTAAGTAGAGTCTAGCTAATTATTACATCATAAACTCCCAGAGAGTGCTTATATTACACAAAAGGAAGGGACAGCTAAGGTTATCTACTGTTCCGCCTTTTCTTCCATCCTAGCAAGCTCCTCAGCTCTGAATGCCTCCAAAGTGTACAGCTCTCCCTACTCATCTATAAGGTCTGACATATTATACCAGCGTCGCCACCGGCATAATATGTCAGGGTCACATAAAGCAACACCGTGAGCTTCAAAAGCTCAATAGAATAACCCAAAACCCACTAACCTTTAATTTACAAGTCAAGGTAATATAGTTAACGACTTAACATGCTTCATACAGAACATATAACAATTACACATCCACATTCACTAATAGTCTATCGTTGGTGTCATGATTTCCGGGTTTCTCCTACGCGACTCGTCGTAGACCGTGTCTCCAATTTCCACTTTACAAAAACAACATTTTCCTTTCAAAAACACATTTTTACACACCCAACCTCGGTTCCGCCATTCCGGGTTCCCGAGTATCCTCACAATGGTTCCGCCGTCCCGGGTTCCCATTGGCACACATTAGGATTGGCTCCTCTCCGCGGATAACCAAGCCACACACCCAACCTCGATTCCGCCGTTCTGGTCTCCCGAGTATCCTCACAATGGTTTCGCCGTCCCGGGTTCCCATTGGCACACACACACACACACCACATAATGATCTCACACTAGGTCATTATGTAGTTTCAAAAATATTTTATCCTTTGCAAACACATTTCCATAGTGGCAAGTCCGGCCACATACAAAACACACCTTGTCTTTAACACACCCTAGGTGTCATGTTTCTACTTTCTCGATTGCCGTGTCTCGTTCTCATGCATCGACTCCGCGGTAGGACTTTTCACACAAGTAAACATAAATCATTCATTTAAATCTAGCAAGATCATCCAACTCTATTCTATAATGCTCGTTTATCGCTTAATCATAACCACAAGTAATGCAAGCAATATGTGAATAAGCTTACGGTCAACTTAAAAAGGTCAAAATACGAATACTTACATTTACTTATCTTTCAAATAAAACCGTATTTTCTTCCTTATGGAAAGTTTAAGAAAACAACATATGTTTATTAGGGTGAACTACATATACTTAAAAGTAAGCGAGTAATGGTTTTCTACAAGATCATACACTACATATAGCTCCTTATACTTAGAGGAAATAGGTTCAGAGAACTCTATCGTTCTTCTTGGCGGTAGTGACGACTACGTCGAAGAGATGGTACGTCGGGTGGAGTAACGACTTACGGTGAGCTTCCGGTGGCTTTGAAAGAGAAGGGTTTCTCTCGAAACTAAGTTTTGACTAATACTACTAGAACTTTTGGATCGAGAGGGTGGTCGAGTGGGGGCTTAAGAAGAGTTTCTTGAAGAACTTTGGGAAGAACTTCAAGAATAGGCAAGAACAAGCAAAGAAAGAACAAGAACACTAAGCTTTCTAGAGAGAAGTTGGAGCAAGGAGAGGTGTGAGTTGAATGGTGAGAATGAGCTTGCTATTTATAGGGCAAGGCACCCCTCTCTCTCCTTCTCACCCGAAATCTCTCTCTCTCTCTCTCTCTCGCTATATCTCATTTTTTTTATCACTTTTTGTCATGCTTTCTTGAAAGATCAAGGCCTAGTTCTAGGCTTCCAAGGCTAGATTTAGTCCTTTTGATGTGATTATGGAAGATTTGATGAAGAAAGGATGGTTTTGTATAAGTTTAAAATTGGAAAATGTACAAGTGAGGACATTTGGTACAAAATTTTGCTTGCAAGTATATCACCCTAGATTGGATTCAAATCCATGGTACAATGAAAGTGTGGGCTACCACAGCCCCGGGTTTTGAATCGGGGCGGCCCGTAAAAGAAGCGCCGCGTTTTAGGATCGATTTGAAAAATGTTTTGAAGAGTCGCCACCCGGATTTGTGGTTCGCCACCCGAGAAACCGTTTTATTTGGAAAATGATCGATTTGAATTGAAAACCAGAGATTCGTTTGAGGGTTCGAAAGCCATGTTACGAGGGGGGAAGGGTTTTACACCTCGCCCGATTTCAAATCGGTCTCTACTAAACATTTGTGGGATTTTTCAAAATGGTTTTGTTTTTTTTTTTAAACAAGTAGCATGTATTTACAGATATATCAGGTAAGGAAGTGCGTGCATGTGCAACTATACAAAGGGTGATGAAGGATGGCCATGCAAAATATACAAATTAAAGCAAAAATTAGACCCTGTCACTGGATTCACTCTTGAGCGCTCGGGAGTGGTCCCGAGCGCTTGGGAGTGCTTGAGTCCCAACCCTGCAAGCTTTGTTAGTGCAACAGAATGTAAAAGAGTACGATACTGTAAATGTAAACCTAAGTAACATGAAACATCACACAGACTCAATAGAAGGCTTGAAAAAAACTGAGATCATGCCTCATTCTTTCGAACCATGCATCTTTGTCCTTCTGAAAAATAATTTTACAGTTGTGAGGAACAAGAAGGGACACATGCATGGACATACAAAGGCAATAGGAGGATGAAACTGGAAGAAAAACGGACAGAGCTTGCATGCAAATACTCTCGAGCGCTCCAAAGTGATCTCTAGCGCTCGGGAGTAGTTTACACCCCAGAACTGACTTCAGCCATCCAATACACTCAATGTAGTATGCTGGTACATCAGATCTTATACTTCTGAAATATGAAAATTTGTCCTTTTAGATCTTGAGTAAAACTCTTCTGCATGTCTTTAGATGAAGATCATTCTCTTTATTTTTCTCTAAAGAGGTAGATCATTTGTACCAACACACTTCAAAAGAGTTAGAACAGTTTCAAAATGCATCCTACCACCCATGCATGTCCATCTAAACGCTTGAAAGAGGGAAGACAGGACTGGAGCCACTCTCGAGCGCTCTAAAACAGTCTCGAGCGCTCGGGAGTACTTCCAGTGCTACATGCATGAAAAAAAAAATACACTCGTGCCCCTTTGCTCTTATTCTTACACCAAGGTCTCTCGACCCATACTCAGTATAGAAGACTGAGAAGGCTAAGAGACCTCCCTCAGAAAAGGAAATGACAGCCCTGTTTTGATATCAAGGTAAGAGTTGTTTTTACCTTTGGATGAAGATTGACCCTTTAGATGAGTTTAGAGAGGATGGATGGGAGAAGAAGAATGCAGAAGAACCAGAAGTTTAAGCTATTCTGGATTCCTTACCATTCCCCTTTATTTCTGATATTTGAAAACCTTGTTTTTCTTTCAAGGTGGTTTTTGATTGCAAGAACTCTTTGAGTTTAAAAGACTTTTCTGAACTAGAGAGAGAAGAAGAGAGTTTAGAGAGAGTTCATCCCCTCAAATGGAGGCCAAGCCTCCTTTTATAGGCAAAATATAGCATATGGTTTGATTTGAAAAATGAAATTTGGAATCCAACAGAAATCTTCAGGCTTGACTCCCCTCTGACTGAGGTGGAGTGTTGCCTGAGGTTTGAACCGGCCAAAACGGCTGTAATGATGGCTTGCATGGGTAGTGGGGGGGGGCCAGTCACCCATTGGTCAACCACAGAGGACTCGAGCGCTTGGGAGTGGTCCCGAGCGCTTGGGACATCACTCTCGAGCGCTCGAGAGTTGGTCGGATCCCAGGTTTTTGAAAATGGTTTAGAGCACTTGGGATCGATCCAGAGCGCTTGAAAATGATTTTGACGAAATTATTCCTCTTTCAAGTCCTTCAAAGAGCCAAATTTCAAATGATATTGAGCCTGTCTTAATCCAAAATCATCATTGGGGAGCCTCCGGGCCACAAATTAAGGGAATTTGAAAAGTCCAAATTGAGGTGTCTACAGTTGCCCCTCTTTGGATGATGCTCGGCATCATGTCTGGATACGAGTATCATCCAAAGATTGAGACAGCCCAATTCGAGCCAAGTCAAACCCTTAATTTCAAAACACCAATACAAGTGAAGGTGTTTAATGCACATGGTCGCGTCTTTCAAGACTGCCTACGCACCCTTGTCTGCAGGGATCAGACCAGCGTAGTTCTTTGGGGCAAATGCAAGCACGCGTAATGCATGCACCGAAAAGATAGACAATACCTTGACAAGATAACTATGCCATGGGTCCACTCGTTGCTCTGTTCGGCGGACGGGAAATGCAAGCACGTGTGATGCATGCAAAAGAAAAGATTGATACGAGTTTTAAGGAAGGTCCACCTGTTGCTCTGTTTGGCGGATGGAGCATGTGCGGTTCATGCGCGTGAAATGATCGACACGTGTTTGATGCGGTAGACATGCAAACAATCCACCTGTTGCTCTGTTCGGCGGATGAGGGTAAAATAACACCTGTAGAGCAGGAAAATACCTGTAGACACATCGATATTAGTATGGAGAGGTAAAATTTCGATTGACCATCAAGCAAAATACCAAGTTGCGGAGCGCGAGCTCAAAATCACAACACCGACTAGGCTTCGCTTCTTGCAGTTTCATTCGACACCGCCAAAGTCAGGACTGAGATTGATTTTGTAAAAAGACAGAAATATCCAAGGAAGTCTCGACGGCCGGGGAATTACGGGATAATGACAAACCTGAGCGCTCAGAATCACTCCCAAGCGCTCGGGAGTGGTCTCGAGCGCTCGAGACCACGGCTGGGGTCCACAGTCCTTTCATCTTCTTCAACGAGCTCGGGGTTAAACCTCACTCTCAAGCGCTCCAGAACCAGAGCAGCCATACACTTCTGAAACTCGATCGCGCGCTCTCATTCTCAGGCAAACTCTCTCTCACTCACTCGACCGATCTCTCTCTCTCTCACTCAAACGACAACCATTCTCCATATCGAGCCTGAGATCTCGAACTCTCCACGATCCTCCAGTGGGTGGTAGTGTGCCAGGAGGTGCGGATCAAACGAAGGAAGCAGGCTTGGGGATCGGAGGAGTCGATGACGACTAGTGGTGGTGACGGGGAGACGCTCAGCCACGAAGAGGCGGCGGTGGTGACGACCACGGCGGCGATGGAGGTGGACAGCAGGGGTGCTGCTGCTCCAGCTCAGGAGGAGGTCGTTGGTGATGGTCTGAGGGCAGTAGTTGAAGCTGAGAAGGGTGCAGAGATACCGAAGGGGACCAGCGGAGATGCGGGGGCAGTGGGGGATCTCGGGGACAGTGAGGCGGTGCGAGGAAGTGACGATGAGCCGGCCACGGGTAGCGGGGGCCCATTGAGCAGTGAGGGAGATGGCATGAGCAGCAGGGGAGGTGCCACGGGCGCTCCCGATACTCCCACAGTAGAGGATTTGTTCGCGGCCGCGGACCGGGCCGGTGACGAGCGGAGGGAAGGTGGAGACGAGGTAGTGATAGCCGGTCGCGTTACTGGGACCCCGATACTGAGGACAGCGATAGTGGAGTCGAGGGGAGGTGACAGCGGGATTGGGGCTTCGGAGCTAGTCCCCTTTGTAGAGGGAGACTTCTTGGAAGCTGCGAGGCCACAGGACATACTGGACGTCCTTGGTCTCGATGCTAGAGTTAGAGAGGTGCTGAGGAGGGCGAGGATTCCGGAGGATCGGACCTCAGCGCTGCCGCTGGGAGCGCTACCGAGCGGTGCTGGGATTTCTGATACCGGGGGATTCGGGGTGGAGACGGAGACGGAGGAGGTAGAGGTGGAGGCGAGGGAGCCAGAGGAGGTCAGAGTCGAGGATGAGGTGATAGTAGAGGAGAGGGTTACAGCGGCGGCTGAGGCGAAGGCCTACTTGGCCAGTGCGCGCCCTAGTTTTGAGTCGGCGACTTACGCTCCACGGCTACACTTCTTCGAGCCGACGGGGATGACTGGCTACGTCCCTGCACGGACGGATTACCCCGAGGACTTGCTTCTCCGAGATCGAGCCTCACACATCTCTTCTAGCTGGACCACGGTATGATTTTAGTATTCATTTTTCTGCATTAGACTTGTTTCTCATGAATTATTGCACCGCTTGCTGACACTATTCCTTTGCTCTGTTGAAACAGCGTACGAAGGACATCTATGGCCACGGAGGTTCAGCTAGCTCTCTGAGACATTTCCGGGAGTTGCCCAGGAGAGTACGAGAGTTAGTGGAGGAGACTGGCTTCGGGCCCTTCATCCTGTTGCTGGCGTCAGTGAGGGTTGACCGTGCTGTGATGACGGCGTTGACGGAGCGGTGGTGGGACACCACCAATACGTTCCATCTCTGCTTCGGGGAAATGACAGTGACGCCTCTTGACTTCTCGGCGATCACGGGGCTACGTGTCGGAGGCGAGCCGATTCCCTTCGACCCAAGCATAGACCTGGACGACACGGCTCTACGGTGGTTCCTTGGATGGGTCCCGCGTCACAGCGGAGGGGTAGCAGAGTACGGGCAGTTTACGGCGTACTGGGACCATGAGCCGGCAGACGACATCGAGGTGGCCCAGATGGCCAGGTCCTACTTGCTGTACATGTTCGAGGCTTCCTTGTTCCCGCTCAGGCGATCTCGAGTTCACTTGAGCTATTTGGCGGGCTTGGTTGACCTGAGGCAGGCCGGGCGCTTCGACTGGGGCGGTGCTGCTCTGTGCACGCTCTATTGCTTCCTGGGAGCCGCCTCACGCGGAGTGGGGGACACCATAGGTGGATACTGGAGAGTGGTTGAGGTATAATCTTGAACCTTCTTCTTTTCGCTTTGAATTGCTTTGATTGCTATTGATTGCTTTTGATTGAATTGAATATGCATTGACTTGAATTGAATCGACTTCCACAATGTGCAGCTTTGGGCTTACGAGGTCTTGGGCATGTTTCCGCCCGAGAATACCTGTGCGGATCAGAATCTGCTTCCTCGAGGGCCTGCATGGGCCAAGGAGTATAGGAGGGCCAAGGAGCAGAGGGGGCAAGTGATGGTTTTCCCGCGTTGGCTGGATAACATCACCGGGGTTACGGTACACACCTCGACTTTCCTTTCTTGATTCATGTTTCTCCTGGTAAACTTTGGTTACTGATGCAAGAAATCTGAATGCAGTACACCGAATCATTGGGCCAGGGTGGAGGTGATTTCCTTCCACGGCCGGGAGGTGACGCAGAGTCGGGTCCTTGGAGTGCCCACTAGGCCGGGCAAAGTGGTACTTGGGGATCGGGTGACACGACAGTCGCTTGGTACTCAGAGTTCGTCATGTCGGGCCACTTCCACCACGAGTGCAGCGGACTGAGACCTACACTCGAGCTGAGTTGGAGCGATACACGGTGCCAGACACCGACTTGGAGCAGTACCTGCGGCGCACACTGGACTACGCGGCTTACAGAGACAGGTACCTAGCCACCAGCCTGGGTGTAGAGGTAGAGCTGAGGAGGCGGATAGCCGAGACTGAGGCTAGGAGGGCGAGAGGTGAGACCATCACTGTTGACGCGGCTGAGGTCCAGGAGGGAGGACAAGGTCGCCGCGGTCGATCTTCACGTGGTTGGGGCCGAGGTGGTAGGGCTCCTGCTGGTGGGCGAGGTGCTGGTTCCTCAGGACGAGGTGAGGGTAGCACGGGGGTTGCTGGGGTGTCCGAGATTCCTGCTCCAGTAGGGTTACCGATACTGGACTGGTCGATCAGCGTGAGGGACCCTGCTGGGGCACGGGCGGTTCTGGATATCCCGCGCCTTCCACACCGGCTGATGCAGCTTCCTACACAGGTATAACATGACATTGCTTCTTTCATGCTTCAACTGTTTCCTGTTCACACATATACTGTTTCTGGCTTCTGAATCATTGTGCAGGTACCGCGAGAGTGGGCGGAGCAGGCAATCATGCTAATGGTGGGGATGCGCCATCTCTTGAAGGATTGCGCGAAGGGACGCGCCCTGCAGACCAGACCCGCTCCAGAGCCTGTTCCAGTTGTTGCTCCTCAGGTATGACACTGCATTCACAATTTATTGAAAACAACAATTTTATAGAACAAATGTATGAATATATGCATATGTCATGCAGGCACAGCCATGGCGTTCAGCTAGGGCACAGCCACGGGGTGCCACGAGCGTTTCGGCTCCCGCGAGCACACGAGGCCGGGGTACACAGAGGGCGTCACAGTCCACGGCGGGAGCGCGACAGTTCGAGGTGGTCCCTAGGGCTATGCCACAGCGGAGACGTGCTCGAGAGGAGTCCGAGGAGGACACGGAGGAGTCACTCGAGTCGCGAGCTTTAGGGTCTACAGACTCGAGTTCAGCCTTGGGTTCTTCCAGTGACGATGACAGTGATGACGACGGCGACGAGGTCGAGAACTTCGAGTCGGAGGGACACCGGCAGAAGAGGACTCGTCTCGGTTAGGTTTTTGCTTTGTCAGACTTTCTTGTACATGGGCTTGCGTGCCATCACAATTGTAGCTTTCGGGCCTGCGTGCCTCGATTTTGTTTGGGCCTGTGTGCCCCGGTAGGTAGGATTGGGCGTGTGCTTGCCCCTGTTTATGTACTTTCCTCCCTTACTCATTGTAAATACCGTATTGATTTATGAGAATTTGCACTTTCCTTCATTTGCCTTCGTTCGCACTCCCTTTAAGAATTGTATTTTATGAAATATGTCCGTCTAGCTTTGAAAGAAAGTAAAGAGCACGCGAATTTTGACCGATACTCTTAAAACAGGATAAAACTTGACATAATCGACTCGACTCATGGAAATTGACTTGGAATGACAGAAATGCCCTTAATGTGGAATTTACAATCATCAAGGAGAATAATGACAAGACTTGACCGGGATTAAACACGAAAATAGGACACGAGATTGTCTGACTAAGGTGCATGTTCTTAGTGCCATCATAAGTAATGAAATTTGAGGTGTTTGACGGCAAAAATTGGTTCCATAAGCTTTAACACGCGTTTGATCGCTTTACGTAGTTATAAACACACATTAAAACTTGCATACACCATTGGAGTCACATGAATGCTCTTGACATGAATTTGGACACATCGATGGGAAGGAAACCATTGAAATTTTGAGGTTTTTCAAGAAATATGTCTGAACATTTGAACAAACTGATGACTGGAAATGCTGTATTCCCTCTAAGAGAGATTGCAAGCCGCTGAGCCAGGCTTATTGAGATTGCGGTGCTGCGTTGGAGCCAAGAACCATGAAATCAGACCTGCTGAAAATTGCAGAACTCTCGAGCGCTCGAGAGTATTGTCGAGCGCTTGGGAATTAACTCTCGAGCGCTCGGGACTACTGTGATCAACAGACCAGTGTTCATTTCCAAGATCATTTTTCAGTTCCCTTGTGTCTTTTTGCACTGCATTTACACTTCCAAGACGTCCTGTAACTCTCCTTATGCTGATTTCCCAGGGTCAGTGATTTCCCAAGGTAAGACTAGCATCTTTCCAATGTTTTCTCAAGTTTCTAAGATTTGAAACTTTGAAAACACAAAGACATGGCCTTGGAAAGGATGAGCATGCTGAGTTTCAATGCTGGTGGGTGAGGGGTTGTCTCATCCAGCCCTCTATAAATACCAAGTTTAGCTTTGGCAAGTCATTCATGCTTCAAACCATCATCCCCCTTTCGAAATTTCATTCCACATGGCCTTGTTGAACCAAGCCTTACTTCGCCCTTGGTTGGACAGCCTTGATGGTATTGATTGGCTAAATTTCCGAGGGCATCGCCTCCACGCCTTGAAGTATCTCCGCGAGATTGCCATCCGTCCTGTCTTGCTGCATGCGGCGGCACGCTTTTGGGATCCCGAAGTGCATGTCTTTCGCTTCGGTTCACAAGAGCTATGTCCCACCGTCGAGGAATTTCATGCCTATCTTGGCAGCCATGACTCCGCCGAGCCAATTGTTCCGATGCTTAGGGAGAGCATGAAGAATATCGTAAAAGCTAAACTGGGTGTCAGTGGGAACGTTGCTGAGTTCTTGACCCGGGGCAATGCCATCAACATCGTGCAACTGTACGAGAGATTCAGTCCACCTGGAAACCTGACGGACTTTGAGCATCAAGGTCGTCGGATGACAGCCTGCTGCATTTGCCTCCTGGCGGCTTTCTTGTTGGTTCCATCTGTTGGTCAGCCCAGTTCTCTGTTGGTGGGAGTTGCTGCTCAGATCGAGGCTCGCAAAGACGTTGCGCCTTTGGTTCTTGCGGAAACCTTGATGGGGTTGGATGCCGTTCATGCAGGTCGCACAAGGGTTTTCGGTGGTAGCCCGCTGTTGCTGCAGGTTAGGGACCTCACTCAGCTCTCCTTTTTCTATTTCTCACGTTCATTTTACCTCATCACTCAGTTTAGGCTTTATCTGGCTCCTTACTTGTTTTCTCTCTTTTTGGGTAGATGTGGCTCTGTGACAAGTTGAATTTGCTAACGCCCCCGGCGAATGACTGGTGGTATCGAGCAAGCGGATGGGATCGTCCTTTCCAGGTGATGTACAGTAGTGGAGATGACTGGGCTGATTTCCTCGCGTCTGCAGAGGAAGATGATATTGCTTGGCGGTGCCATTGGCTGAGGCTCCCTGTGATGACTGTGAGCAACATGGGCTCGATGCATGTGTTTATGGCTGGCTTGGCAGGCTTTACTTTCTACTCGCCTTTCCGCATCCTTCGTCAGCTTGGACTTAGTCAAGAAGTGCCGCCGCAAGGATCTGAAGTGCTTCGTCTCCCTCCCTTCACCATTCCGGGCCTTCGGAGTTATGTTCGAACATGGGAGGCTCGTAGGACTGAGCAAAATGATCCTCTTTACTCCATTGCTTCAACCGGAAGGTACCGCAAGTGGCTAAGGAGAGATGTGGAAGCGAGAATGGGTTGATTGCTTATTTTGCCGTTTTTTGAAATAAAAGTTAGGTCTCGTTGTGCGTTTTCTGTTTTTATGCTCAGCTTGTAATAAAGAAATCATCGGAATAAAATTGACTGATTAAGGGTTTCCCCTTTTCGGTTCATTAATTGCATGCGCCCTGACTTGTCAATTTGGATTTGAATTTTTGGAATTTAGGACCGAACCTCAAAGTGAGATTGCCTACGTATCCCTTAAGAAAGGGAATCAGGCCCATACGTAGTTCGGGCTAGGGTTCGCTCGGGTATTGACACTCTCCTTTTGTGCTCTAAATTTTGCCTAGAGCCGCCCTTTCGGGTTTTCGGCCTAGCGAGCTCTTTTTCAACTTTTTGCCTTTACTTTTGCCTAGACCGCCCTTGCGGGTTTTCGACCTAGCAGGCTTTCTCAGGGGTAATATCGTTTGAGTTGGTCCAAATTGACAAGATTCAAGAATTTGTTGCCGTCCAGATCGATGATTGAAGCTGCTCCTCCGGAAAGGATCGACTTGATGATGTACGGCTCGGCCCATTTCGGTCGAAACTTCCCCCGTAAATCAAAGATCGGAGCACGGATTTCTTTGACTACCATGTCCCCCTCTTGCAGGTCCCTCGACTTCACTTTCTTGTTGAATGCCCGGGCGAGCCGATAGCCCTGAATGTGATACAACGCTCGCAGCCTCCTTTCGTCAAACAACATGAGTTCTTCGAACCTTCCACTGATCCATTCAGCCTCATCTATTCCTTGTTCAGCCATGACTCTGAGTGATGGCACTTCTAGCTCGATAGGGAGAACGGCTTCCATACCGTACACCAAAGAATAGGGGGTTGCCCCCGTCGGTGTGCGAATAGACGTCCGGTATCCCCATAAAGCTAGTGGTAGCTGTTCATGCCAATCCCTAGTTGATTCAACAGTCCTCTCAAGAATCGACTTGATGGTTTTGTTGGCTGCTTCAACTGCCCCATTCGTTTGTGGTCGATAAGTGGTTGAGTGATGCACCTGAATCTTGAATTCGTCAAAGAGCTCGAGAACTTTCCCTTTGAAATGCACACCATTGTCGGATACAAAGGCTTGAGGTACCCCATACCGATAAATGATGTTTTGCCTGATAAAGTGAGCCACTTGTACGAAGCTACTTCGACCCATTTGGTGAAATAATCGACCGCTACCAAGATAAACTTGTGGCCATTAGAGGCTGCGGGCGTGATTCTTCCAATGACATCGATGCCCCAGGCGGAGAATGGCCATGGTGTCGCCATCGAGTGTAATTCCGAAGGTGGGACGTGGATGAGATTAGCATGAGTCTGGCACTTATGACACCGGCGCACGTACTCGATACAATCTGTCTCCATGGTCGACCAATAGTAGCCCAACCTCAAAACTTTCTTAGCCAGCATCATCCCATTCATGTGTGGTCCACAGACTCCTTCATGAACCTCTTCCATTACCGCTCTCGTGTCGTCGTCGTGAATGCACAGCTTGTGAACCCCGCATGGAGATCGCCGATACAATTGCCCACCGCAAATGATGTATTGAGACGCCAATCTTTGTAATGCAATGCGATCCTTCTTGGTTGCATCTGCAGGGAAATCTCCTTTTTCCACAAAATTCCAAATGTCGTGGAACCACAGGAGTCCATCGTTTGGTTCATCAATGTTCATGACGTAGTCGTACACGTGCTTTCCTCTTTGTTCAATCATAACAGGCCTTAACTTCACTCCGATCGGAAGTTCCAACATAGATGCCAAAGTAGCGAGCGCGTCTGCGAAGCAATTCTTCATCCTAGGTACATGCGTGAAAGTCACTTTCCCAAAATTGAATGAGCTCATCGACGATGTTGATGATACGGCTTCATCTTTTCGTCTTTGACCTTCCATTCCCGTTTGCTTGTGACACGACCAAGTTAGAATCTCCCACGACCTCCAAGACTTTGACTCCAATTTCCGCGGCTTCTATTCCAACAATACATGCTTCATACTCTGCCTCATTATTTGTGACTTGAAGTTCAATTTGAAGGCCAGGGGAATATGTGACCCCTCGAGAGCCAGCAGTACGCCAATTCCAAAACCCTTCTGGTTTGCGCCGTCGAAATACAACTTCCATGTTTCGTCAACTGCAGTACATCTTCGCCGGGAAATTGAAACTCCGTGTGTTATAGGCCCCTCGATCGGGCGATCCGCCAAAAACTCTGCTACTTCCTTTTACTGACTTGCGTGTGACATACTTGATTTGAACTCGGCCAATAAGAGCAACCAACGTGCTAACTTACCGTAAGTGCTGGCTTCTAACAGATATTTGAGGGGTCCATCAGAAATCAGATCACCGAATAAGACAAAGATGTAGTGTCTCAATTTCTTTGTGGCCCAAACGAGCGCCAACAGCACGTCTTCTCCAACGAAGTGTATCGCTCTTCGCTTCCGACCATTTTGTTGACGTAGTAGATTGCCCTTTCAACCCCATCTTCTCCCTCTTGTGCTAACATGCACCCCATGGATGAGGGCGTGATAGACAAGTATAGGATCAAAGGTTTTCCTGGAATGGGTGGCATCAAGATCGGCGGATTCTGTAGGTAGGTTCGGATTGCTTCAAAAGCCTTTTGACACTTGTCGTTCCATTCGAATTTCACATCTTTCTTGAGAAGTCGAAACAACGGTTCGCAGGTTAGAGTCAGCTTAGCGATGAATCGACTGATAAACTGAATCTTTCCCAAGAAACACCGGACTTCCTTCTCGGATTGAGGCGGCTCCATCTCGAGAATGGCTTTGATCTTAGAAGGATCCACCTCGATCCCCCTGGTCGTGATCATGAATCCAAGCATCTTTCCGGCCGTGACCCCGAATGTGCACTTCTGCGGATTGAGTCGCATTTTGTACTTTCGAATCCTTTCAAAGAATTTCCTCAACGCTGGTAGATGATCCTTTCGCTCTTTTCCCTTCACTATCATGTCATCGACGTAAACCTCGACCTCCTTGTGAATCATGTCAAGCAACAGTGTGGTAGCACCCCTCTGATACGTAGGACCGGCGTTCTTCAATCCAAACGGCATGACCCGATAGCAATATGTCCCCCACTCAGTGATGAACGTGGTCTTTTCTCTGTCTTCTGGAGCTAGGAGAATCTGATTGTACCCTGAGAAGCCGTCCATGAAGGATAATAGAGCGTGCCCTGCGGTATTATCAACAAGTACGTCTATGTGTGGCAATGGAAAATCGTCTTTAGGGCTCGCTTTGTTTAGATCTCTGAAATCAACGCAGACTCTGATCTTTCCGTCCTTTTTGGGGACAGGAACGATGTTGGCTACCCAAGTGGGGTATTCCGTTACGATTAGAAAACCGGCGTCGATTTGTTTCGTGAGCTCTTCTTTTATTTTTAATACCCAATCAGGCCGCATTTTCCTTAGTTTTTGCTTAACGGGCTTTGCGTCAGGGTAGAGAGGGATTCTGTGCTCGACTATCTCCGGGTCGATTCCGGGCATGTTCGCGTGGGACCAAGCAAAAACTTTTTTGAATTCTTTTAGTAAATCAGTGAGCTCTTGAAGCTCAGTGGGAGACAGCCCGGAACCTACCTGAACCAATCGAGAGTCATCCTCATCACCCAAGTTTATTGAGATTATTTCTTCTTTTAAAGGCTGAGCATGCCTTTCATTTTCGCGATTGATAAGGGAACGGATCTCCTTGGGAATGTCCCCATCAAGATCTATTCCTTCATCATCGGGATCTAAACAATTTATTTCAAAAATCGGCAAGTAAGCGAAAAGATCGTTCATTTCATTAACCATTTCAGCAGACGGGGGGAATACAGCGGTTGACTCGAACTCAAAATGAAAGCTACGACGTGGAGGGCCGATAGGCACAAACTCCGACTCCGTGCTAGACGACGAGTCAGTGTTGGACTCAGATTCAGACTCAGTGCAAGTGCTGTGAGTGCGAGTTACATGTGGAATGAAAGTGCAATTATCATAAGTGCCTATAGCCTCGACAATGAGCTTGGAAGGGTCTTCAATCTCTTCTTCACCCCCAAGCGCAAGCACAGCAGCATCTTCGACCATACCCTCCGGATCCTTGCCCTCGAACAGAAGTTAGAGACTGCCCAAACCAAAAGCTTCCAGCCAGTCAAGTGCCTCAGACAATTCTTCCACCTTTGGAACCTCTTCATCACTCTCCCAGGTATCATTGGCAAAGATTTCGAAGCCAGGATACTTCTTTTTCGTCTCGATGTCCACAAATGGTTCAGGTTCTCCTTGGTACAGTGGTTCTTTCCCCTTTGACTTTATCTCAATTGCACGGGACCGGGCATGATTGCACCACTTCTTTGTTGGATCACTCTTCTTGGCATCATAGCCTAGACCAAAACGTTCGTTACTCCCAGGGAAGTCAGGGAATTCGGGGACACCTTGAGCGTAAAGCCCCAAGCCCATGCCTGGCAGATACTTCATCCTTTTCATAATTTCCAGTGCTGCGGAGCTTACCAAGAAGCCGTCCTCGGCTCGGATAGTACACACCTTCGAAGTCATGACAGCAAAGCCTCCCATGGCAACATCTTCCTCTCCATGCATAATCTCAAGCAGCGGGGAATTGTCCTCGGAGTGCGGGCGAATGCCTGAGTCTCCATGAATGATGAGGGTTCCAGAGTCCAAACCCAAGATCAGTTTCTGGTGCAATGTTGAGGGTACACCCATAACATCCGGACGATGTAGCCAAGGCCTTCCCAATAGGAGATTGAAGGATGCAGGAATTTCCAGTACGCAGAATTCGACGGTGGTCTTGAACTTGCCAGTTGCGAGTTCCAGATTGATTGTCCCCAGAACATCTCGGCGTGTATTATCATAAGCACGAACACCCAAATTCGACGGCGCGAAGTCTTTGTTCTTAAAGCCCAAGCAATAAGCAGTGCGGAGTGGACACACGTTAATGGCGGAGCCATTATCAACAAGGATTGCGGTCAGCTCCTTCAGGCGGCAGATCTTTCTCGGTGAAGGATAAGGTGTGCTGGGTGAAGTTCGGGGTTATGAGAGCAATGAGAGCTTCTGGGGCAATATCAGAGGGGACCTCAAGTCTGGAGAGGGTGTTGACAAGCCTGCGGCGGTGCTCACGAGAGGCAGCTAACACTCCCCACATAGACATGCGGGCGGGAGTTTCCTGGAGTTGACGGATAATAGGATCAGCGGAGGCTTCAGGGTCGGCTTCAGGGAGGGAGTTGAGGTCGATGGACAGTTTGGGCTGAGACGGTGGGTTAGATTTAGTGGAGCTAGAAGGGTTATTTTGTGGAGCTCGCGGGACGGAAGTGTTCGGGTTTGTAGGATTGACAGGGGTATTCTGCTGCGGTGGAGGAGCTCGGGATGAGCTACCCTGTTGGAGGTTGGTAGGCTGGTAAACTCTCCCACTTCTGGTAAGGTTGCTAACTGTTTTGGGAATGGGCTCCCACCAAGTACCTTCCCAGAAATCAGAGAAGTCCAAGTCGCAATCATCGTCTTACGCTTCCCTTTGTCCAGTGCTGTCTTCTCCATAGAGTCATTGAGGGTTTCCATCTCCAAAGCATGCCAGATACTATCCTCCTCCAGCGAATTCCAGAAGTTGACATTGCTGTTGTCATTACTGATCTGCAGAGATCCCTCATCCAACATGGCCTTATTGACAGTTAGCTCTTCACCATCCATCCATACGTTCACCAATTCAGATTTTCCCCATAGATCTTCTGGGTCCAATACACAAATGCTGGGATCGTCAGGGATTTGAACTATGGGTCTGGAAAAGGACTCCTCGATGATGTATTCCTGCGGGCAGAAATAATAATCCGTGGCGCGCTCCAGAGCATCGGAGTCTCGAGTGAGGTTGACAATGGTCCTGGCATTGAGCCCTGAGAGCATGCGGGGGTTCATCAGATCCAACTCTTCTACCACTTCCTCTTCTTCTTGAAAGAGATACACCAATGATGTCTCATCTAGGGGTCGGAATCATCCATCCGGTGCCATCCATTGGGTTCGGGCTCCCATTCCCATTCATCTTCCTTCTCAATAGGTTCAGGCTCAAAGAACAGAGCAAACAGAGAGTACCCATCCAAAGGATCGACCATCATCTCCTCCCAATCCTGCCTCCATTCTCCTTGTTCCAATTCCTCAACTTGCTGCGCATCAAGTGCCACAGGCCATGCTCCAGTGATGAGAGCTCTTTCTTCTACCGCCAAGAAATCTTGTACCAGGTCTTCCCACCTTACCTGAAAATCCCATTCCACTGTTTCCAGTGCGCAGACAGTATCTTCAATAGGGAACTCGACGGTCGGCTTGGGTTGAGAATCAGGAATGATGTAAAGGCTGGGGTTAAAGGGTTGGCTTGTGGAGATGAAGTTGGTGCGGGCATTGGGATGCTTTGGGAGTGGGTTTGAGACGGTGTTGGGTTTCTGCGGAGGCATGGGGAGGGTTTTGTTATCTATCAAATCTTGGATTGCATGACGAAGGCGGAAGCAGTTGTCGGTAGGGTGGCCTACATTTTGATGATAGGCACAGTAGGCATTAGGGTTGTGGGATGGGGGTAGCTTTTGAGGTAAAGGAGTAGGGGCAAGTGGCTTGAGGGTGCCGCTCTCGACCAATTTCTCGAGCACGGCAGAGAGCGGTGCTGAGAATTGAGCAAAAGTACGGGGCTGGGTACGCGGCTGACTGTTCTGAGTGGCTATTTGGTTCACCGGCTCGGCTTGGTTTGAATTTATGGAGGTGTTGGAGGTTGGCGTAGTTGGCGTTACCAAACAGGTTGTTGCTGTTTTCAGAGTAAACCTTCTTGGGCTTGGGAGCAGGCTCGGGCTTGTCAAGGATCCCCAATTGAACTGCTTCTTCGACGGCTAAGCCTGTATCGAAGAAAGTCTTAAAGTCTGAGCATGCTTGGGCCATAACCATGTGCCGGGCGAGATTGGGTTGGAGGTTACGGACAATCATCCTGATTTGATCCCGGTCACTTGGCCTATCCTTCATCTGTGCTGCTTTTCCCCTCCATCTTTTCACAAAGTCGGCGAAAGCCTCTTTTGCTTCCATCTTTGTCGACTCTAGCTCACGAGTGGTTACTTCCAACTGAATGTTGTAATCGTACTGCGCCACGAAAGCCGCGCATATGTCCTCCCAGGATCGCTTCTTTCTCTCATCCAACGAAGTGAACCAGTGTAGTGCATGTCCCACCAAGGTTTGTGAGAACATCTGTGCCATAGCGTCTTTCTCGACTCCCCACATAGACAGTGCTCCAATGTATCCCGTCAGGTGGGCCTTTGGATCCCCCGTTCCATCAAATTTAGCGAAATCGATCGGCCTAAACTTTTCTGGAAGCTTCGCATTAGGAAACAAGCAAAGCTTATTGATGTCGAAACCGGTCGATGCTATCTTCTCGTTCCTTGCAACAGATTCCTCCAACTGGGTAAGTTTCGCCAATACTGCTGCCATTTCGGGATTCTGTGGGGTTTCCAAATCAAACACCAGCTGTTCTTGATTTAGATTCGGGTTAGGGTTAAGGTTGAAGTTTAGGTTGGGATTTGGATTTGGGTTTGGGATAGGAATTGGGTTAGGAATCGGATTTGGGTTAGGGATAGGAATCGGGTTCTGGGTTTGTGGTGGAAGGCGCCGTGCTACTCCGGTGATCATCATCATGAGTTGGGCAATTTGGTTATCAGTACGTTCGCCCAGGCGTTGAATGTCTTCTCTAATTTGAGCCATCTCTCCATTCAAATTTCCCGGGTTCGGGTTAGGGTTTGCACGGGGATTGGGGATGGGATTCGGATTTGGATTGGGCTCGCCTCCGTTTGGATTTGGATTGGGATTCGGGTTACCAGCGTTCGGGTTTGGATTGCCTCCGTTCGGGTTTGGACCGGGATTCAGGTTTGGGTTTAAGCCTCCGACCAACAGATCCATTCCGACCCCCAAATCTGATGCACTGACGGATTCTGCTTGTAGTTGGAGCCGTTCCAATCTCTGTCCCAAAGGTTTGGTCCAGGAGGGTATGGTGCTCTTCTTCTTTGGCCCAATTGCTTAGAACTGACAGGAAAGCAAAAACTCGTGCTTAGACGCGGTTCCTGCTTGCACTTTTCATAAAAATTCATGCATGATTTTGGAAAATGAGTGCGCCGTTGTCACCATCGTCATCGACCCTAATTTTTCGAAAAAAAGATTGATTCATGGGAGGTTGCCTCGATCCTCAGATTTTCTTTTGAAGTGTATCCTTTATTTGGAACACCAGATTCTAAGGGATGCCCAAAACAGACTAAGTATTCGACTAATTCTCTACTTGAAATTTCAATTTTGAACTTGAAATAGCTTAGTATAGACAGCGTGATACCATAACCAAAGTGGCGTCAGTAGCATGGTGCCATTAGCCTAAGTGGTGTAAGTGACTTTGCACTGTAACCTGGGTGGTGTGGGCATCACGACATCGTTTCCTTGCCATTCCTTGTTCTTTGTTGAATTTCCAATTAGATATTAGTCAAAGGCTTAATATGTCTCGATTTCCCGAAGTCTCCTCGTTCTAAGGATTTTATGTAATTTAGATAACATACACCGGGGTGCACGACTCTTCATCGGGCCTTGGCAAACCTCCGACGACCGCGCGAGCGAGTCCCGAGAACTGTGGCTGACAGCATGACCATGCATAATGCAATGCGGCACGTAAACAGATTATAGCACGTAATCCTGCCCTGTAGGTTCCTGTCCTAGTTTGGAAGGTTCTACGGCGTGCTAAACATGTATAAAGGCCGGTTTTGGTTTGAAGAGGGTTCCCCGGACTAGAGTCAAAGTACACCTCCCATTATTGAGCGTACACCCAATAATGGTACAAACGGTAGGGATGACTCATCACGGTCGAGGGTTGCTGTGCGTTCCGGGATTCCTTGTCACCGGCAAGCCGGGCAAGATTGCCGAAACACAACAGCGGGGCTGCACAAGATATATACAAAGAATAGAAAAATGAAACAAAACAATTTTGAAAATCCCACCAATATCTTTCAAGCTTGGCTCACTAATTTAATTAATATTTAAAGAAAACGGACCGTTTTGGAGACATGCCAATTTTCTCTTAAGTATTAATTAAATCTTATCCCCAGCAGAGTCGCCACTGTGGGCTACCACAGCCCCGGGTTTTGAATCGGGGCGGCCCGTAAAAGAAGCGCCGCGTTTTAGGATCGATTTGAAAAATGTTTTGAAGAGTCGCCACCCGGATTTGTGGTTCGCCACCCGAGAAACCGTTTTATTTGGAAAATGATCGATTTGAATTGAAAACCAGAGATTCGTTTGAGGGTTCGGAAGCCATGTTACGAGGGGGGAAGGGTTTTACAGCACCCCCCTCGCCCGACACGAAATCGGTCTCTACCAAACATTTGTGGGATTTTTCAAAATGGTTTTGTTTTTTTTTTAATCAAGTAGCATGTATTTACAGATATATCAGGTAAGGAAGTGCGTGCATGTGCAACTATACAAAGGGTGATGAAGGATGGCCATGCAAAATATACAAATTAAAGCAAAAATTAGACCCTGTCACTGGATTCACTCTTGAGCGCTCGGGACGAGCGCTTGGGAGTGCTTGAGTCCCAACCCTGCAAGCTTTGTTAGTGCAACAGAATGTAAAAGAGTACGATACTGTAAATGTAAACCTAAGTAACATGAAACATCACACAGACTCAATAGAAGGCTTGAAAAAAACTGAGATCATGCCTCATTCTTTCGAACCATGCATCTTTGTCCTTCTGAAAAATAATTTTACAGTTGTGAGGAACAAGAAGGGACACATGCATGGACATACAAAGGCAATAGGAGGATGAAACTGGAAGAAAAACGGACAGAGCTTGCATGCAAATACTCTCGAGCGCTCCAAAGTGATCTCTAGCGCTCGGGAGTAGTTTACACCCCAGAACTGACTTCAGCCATCCAATACACTCAATGTAGTATGCTGGTACATCAGATCTTATACTTCTGAAATATGAAAATTTGTCCTTTTAGATCTTGAGTAAAACTCTTCTGCATGTCTTTAGATGAAGATCATTCTCTTTATTTTTCTCTAAAGAGGTAGATCATTTGTACCAACACACTTCAAAAGAGTTAGAACAGTTTCAAAACGCATCCTACCACCCATGCATGTCCATCTAAACGCTTGAAAGAGGGAAGACAGGACTGGAGCCACTCTCGAGCGCTCTAAAACAGTCTCGAGCGCTCGGGAGTACTTCCAGTGCTACATGCATGAAAAAAAAAATACACTCGTGCCCCTTTGCTCTTATTCTTACACCAAGGTCTCTCGACCCATACTCAGTATAGAAGACTGAGAAGGCTAAGAGACCTCCCTCAGAAAAGGAAATGACAGCCCTGTTTTGATATCAAGGTAAGAGTTGTTTTTACCTTTGGATGAAGATTGACCGTTTAGATGAGTTTAGAGAGGATGGATGGGAGAAGAAGAATGCAGAAGAACCAGAAGTTTAAGCTATTCTGGATTCCTTACCATTCCCCTTTATTTTTGATATTTGAAAACCTTGTTTTTCTTTCAAGGTGGTTTTTGATTGCAAGAACTCTTTGAGTTTGAAAGACTTTTCTGAACTAGAGAGAGAAGAAGAGAGTTTAGAGAGAGAGAGTTCGTCCCCTCAAATGGAGGCCAAGCCTCCTTTTATAGGCAAAATATAGCATATGGTTTGATTTGAAAAATGAAATTTGGAATCCAACAGAAATCTTCAGGCCTGACTCCCCTCTGACTGAGGTGGAGTGTTGCCTGAGGTTTGAACCGGCCAAAACGGCTGTAATGATGGCTTGCATGGGTAGTGGGGGGGGCCAGTCACCCATTGGTCAACCACAGAGGACTCGAGCGCTTGGGAGTGGTCCCGAGCACTTGGGACATCACTCTCGAGCGCTCGAGAGTTGGTCGGATCCCAGGTTTTTGAAAATGGTTTAGAGCGCTTGGGATCGATCCAGAGCGCTTGAAAATGATTTTGACCAAATTATTCCTCTTTCAAGTCCTTCAAAGAGCCAAATTTCAAATGATATTGAGCCTGTCTTAATCCAAAATCATCATTGGGGAGCCTCCGGGCCACAAATTAAGGGAATTTGAAAAGTCCAAATTGGGGTGTCTACAGAAAGCACAAGAAAGATCAAGGCATAGGTACAATCTCTCTCTCTTTCCTCTTTCTCTTTCTCTTTCTCTCTCTCTCTCTCTCTCTCTCTCGGGTTCTCTCTCTCTCTCTTGTATTATATATATATACATATGTACTTATGGAAGTATATTATACTATTATATATATAAGTACAATAGAAAATCCAATAACTTTTTAAGTAAATAAGATTTCTTAATAAATAAGAAATCAAGCACATGGTACTTATACTATTATATATATATATACAAGCACGCGCGCGCGCGCGCGCACACACACACACACATATATATATATATATACAAGTATGTACCTAATGTACTTCATGATCTTAGGTAGATTTTCCCAATCAAGATTTCCTATTAAACTAATCTAATTGGCACATGTTTTCTTATTTTAATAAACTAAGGTACTAAGTACTTATATTAATTAATCCAATGTACTTATATTTATTTTAGCCTTTTAATCACATGGAAAATCTAGATATTGACTTATTTAATATATCCTAGTACTTTGGCAAGACTTAACTTATTGTCCAATGGGTAATAATTCTCCTAGCGGTTATTAACCAATGGGTAAAGATGGAAAGTATTATACTTGTATAAAGTATATATGTACTTTTGATCATGTGTATATATAGCTATATAATACTATATCTAAGTACTAACAAAATCTAATAAAGTACTATTGGTAGAATAAACTAAGTTTTTTTCTATTGTCCAATGGGTAAAGATTACCCTAACCTTTATTGTCCAATGGTTAAAAGGTAAAAGGTTCAAAAGGTTCATCTAGGGTTAAGGGGTTCAAAAGGTTCAACGGTCAAAAGGTTCAAGAAGTTCACCAAGGTTAGGAAGCAGTAATTAGGCAAAATGGTAATTAGGTTATTCTAACTAGTTGGTTAAAGACTAGGGTTACTAGTTTAGTAGGATTTCCAGCCAAGAATTGAAATTACAAGACCTTAATCTATTCCATGGTGTTTAATAAGCAATTAGAAGTCGATTATAAACCAATTAAAGATTTTTCAAATAATAACAACGAAATTTTTATTTAGTAAAAATCAGAGTTGTTACAAAATTTGTCTAAGTAGGGTTGAAAGATCTTGTTCATGAGACACATGAATACTGCCGGAGCGTTAGTTAGCCCGAACGGCATTACTACAAACTCGTAGTGTCCGTATCTAGTACGAAAGGCTGTCTTAGCGATATCCTCATCCCGAATCCTTAACTGATGATAGCCTGATCGAAGATCGATCTTAAAGAAGCAGGTTGCTCCTCTCAATTGATCAAATAGATCATTGATCCTAGGTAACGGATATCGGTTTTTGACAATGACTTCGTTTAACTTCCTATAGTCGATGCACAGTCGAAGCATCCCTTCTTTCTTCTTCACGAACAATGCCGGTGCTCCCCATGGTGACGTACTCGGCCTGATGAACCCTTTTTCCAATAGTTCTTTCAATTGGGTCTTGAACTCCTTTAGCTCAGCGGGGGCCATTCGGTACGGCGCCATAGAGATTGGGGTCGTTCTTGGTTGGAGTTCTATAGAGAAGTCTATCTCTCTTTGGGGTGGTAAGCCCAGAAGTTCTTTAGGGAAAACATCGGCGTACTCGCAAACGATGTGCAGTAGTCTCACTTCCATTCTATCGGCTTCTTCCAATTGGAGGCTAGCTAGTCATCCAAATAGTTGATTCTGCCTCCTCGATCTTTTTATCGCCGAACTCGCCATTTGTCTATCCCCCTTAAAATGAAAATGAGTCCCTTCTGGTGTATAACCTGTCACCACATTCTGGTGACAGTCTATGACTGCTCGATGTGTTGATAGCCAGTCCATCCCTAGGATTACGTCAAAATCTGCCATGTCGATCACCCTAAGATCGCAGGCCAGACGTAGGTTAGCTACTTCTAATTCGCACCTTCTACACACTAGACTAATAGCTATACTTCCCCCAACAATGATGCTACTTTCACACTTGTACTTAGGGGTTCTGTTTCTAGTGCTAGTGTGGTTACATAGGTAGTAGATATAAAGGAGTGTGATGCTCCAATATCGAACAAGGCTTGTTCGTAGGTACTACATAATAGTAGCGTACCTTGGATCACAGAGGGATCTTGCTCTTGTTCCTCAGCCTGCAGCGCAAAGACATGTCCTCTAGTGCCTTGCTGGTTTCCCATGCACTGCTTTCCTTTGTTTTACCCATTCTGCGGCTCCGATGGACCTTCAAGGTTTTGCTTCACAAAACTGGCCGGTCCAAGCTGAGCTTTCTGACTTCTGAAGCCCCCGTTCCTCTCCTTTTGAGGTTGTGGGCATTGCTACCGGTAGTGGCCCATAGCTTGATAGTTGTAGCACTGAACTGTCGCTATGTCTCGACCACCTCTCTATGGTTCGCCACGTCCGGGGGTAGTAGTTTCCAGGGTAGGTTATTTTGCGGCAGGTTAGAGGGTTTGGTGGGGTAGGGTCCACAGTTGGTGCTGGGTGGTTGGGTTTGGATCGGCCCACCGGTGCTATTATTTGCCTTCCTCCATCGCGTTTTGTTAGGACCACGGGCCACGGTCTCTCTGTGTTGGAAAATTCCAAAACAAAACACACATTTATTTGTATCCCTATTTATCGAGTTGTATTTTCTTTTCTTTTATTTCTAGAGTGTCTATTTAGGAAGTAGAAGGAAATCAATATTGTATAATTGAGAATGAGTAAATCGAGCTAATTTGGACCGGATTGATCAGGGTATCAATCGGAGATCAATCGAGGACTCCTGCCTAAATTATTGGCTACTAGGGCATGAGACTATTTGACTATTATAAATAGTATCCTTTAGTTGGCAGCTAGGTCACGGAGGTATTAAGGCAAAAAATCCATATGCTTTAAAGTTTAAAATAACGAGAGAACGGAGAGGCCAAAAAGTGATGCAGGTTTTAAATTCAAATAATCAAGATGGTTTTGTTTTGCGTTGAATCTTGAAGTAAAAAGAAGATTGATGGATCTTTGAGTGTTCAATACAACTGAAGAGGTTTACAACATTAACTATATTAATCTCTTAACAAAGTCCTTCGGTGGATTCTGGGAGGCTAACGGAAGGCTTGTGGTTTCAAGGCAGCGGCAGTCAAGCACTAGGTGTGGTGAACATGGATTCGGCAAGTAAGTCTTAGGGAGATTTGTGAGGATTCAGAATCGTAGGGTAAGATTACTTGTAACCGCACAATGTTTATAGTGTTTGATTCCTTCCCGTGGCTTTTTCCCGTTTAGGGTTTTCCACGTATATCTTGGTGTTCTTCTGGTTATTGCTTTCTGGTGATTGATTGGGTTGATATATCGATTGTGGGTTGATATTGAAAAAGTTTAAAACATAGCAAATATTTTTAAACCTAGGCGAGCTAGGAATCTTTCAATTGGTATCAAAGCGGGTTGCTCGTAATATTCGGGTTTATTCCTAAAGCGGATCCTAATTAATTTTTTTTTGTCTTATTTGCTATTATGGAAGCCCCTAATAACTTTGTTGCTAAACCTCCTCTCCTAGATGGTTCTAACTATGCATATTGGAAAGCCAGAATGAAGGCTTATTTGAAATCTCAAAACAATCGTGTCTGGCTCTCGGTTGTTAATGGCTATACCGAGTCTACCACAACTGTGGAAGGCAAAATTGTCCGAAAGCCTGATGAGTCTTGGGATAACACTGATCACTTGAAAGCGACTCATAATTCATGTGCCCTTAATGCTATTTTTGGTTGTGTGTCTATATCTGAGTTTCAACGTATTTCAACTTGTGAAATAGCTAAGGATGCTTGGGATATTTTATCCATTGCTCATGAGGGAAATAATCAAGTGAGACAACAAAAACTTCAAAGTATTATCACTAATTTTGAGATGATACGGATGAGTGACAATGAGACCTTTGGTGATTTTTATGCGAGGTTGAGTGAACAATTTCACTCAACCTTTAATTTAGGTGAGCCTATTTCTCAGGAGAAGATAGTTAAGAAAATCATGTGTTCTTTACCTAAGAGGTTTATTACCAAAGTTGAAGTCCTTGAATGTTTGCCTAATTTTGATTCCATGAAGGTTGAGGAAATTGTAGGTCATTTCTTAACTTTTAAAACCAAATTGTCGCAATACGGATCTCAAAAAGAGAAGAATAAAAACGAGGAAAAATCTTTGGCTTTTTCTAGTTTTAAGGTCTCAGATAGTGATAACTGTAACGACCCTGATTTTTGGTAAATAAAAATTTCGTTAAAAATTTGAATTTTATTTTAATACTTGGATTTCATTTTTAACATCCAAAAATCGGTCGTTATTGACTTATAAAAATTTTGTTGTTATATTTGAAAATTCTTTATTTATTTTATAAATCCCTCTTAGCGATTAATAATCCGTCATAATTAGGTTTATGACTTAGGAGATTGGAATTCATCGCCCGGGCATTAAGGTCATTTTCTAAAGACGAGTATGCCTATTAAGACCTGTATAGTTACTTAGTAATTGTAGTAAAATCCTAGAATTATATTTCTGGACTGGAAATCCTACATGCTGATTAGTTAGCAACCCTAACTACCGCTTGGCTTAGTTACATTTTCTAACTAGAGTGTTGCATCGATGCCAAAGTGGGTTAATTTTTAGTCTGCCTTTAACTGCTGACTTGCGCCTTTGCTTTGGCTTGCGTTAGATCGCCTTTTGGCGTGGCTCATTGTCGCTTGCCTCGCCTAGGCGTCGGGTCCTTGTCGGTTGCTTTCGCTTGGTCGCCATCGGTTCTCGCTTGGCGCCGGTCGCGCTTTGCTTTTGCTCAGCGTGGCGGTTTGCTGGCCGCCTTGCCTTAGCTCACCTTGCCACGCTTAGCCGCTTTGTTTGGCCATTACACCTTAGCCTTTGGCCACCAGTGCTTAGCCAGCCACTGGCTACCTTTGTTGGCACCAACATGTTATGCCTACGGGCCGCTTGTTGGCCAATGCTTATTAGCCTGTTTTTATGCTTTGCCACCGCTTTTATTACCATTTGGCTAAGTCGCTTTGCCCTTTCGTTTAGCCACCGGGCCGCTTTATGGCCAGCTTTTTACAGTCGCCTTTGGTTACGCCACTTACTTGGCATTTGGCACCGTCGGGCTTTAATATTCCGTTATTGGGCAATTTCCTACTAAATAAAACCCAAAATACCACTCGAGCAATGAAAGCCTAGATTAAGTATCGTTAGTCTTTAATCAATTAGTTAGAATAGCCTAATGCCCATTTAGCCTAATCACTTCTCCCTAACCCTAGATGGACCATTTTACCCTTTTTGTCTTTATCCATTGGACGATAAAAGCTAGGGTAATATTTATCCGTTGGACAATAGCGTTAGGGTTTCCTTTACCCATTGGTCAATAGGTAAACCTTAGTTAATCCTCCAAAGTACAAGATTAGATTAGTTTAGTACTTAACTATAGTATTAGTGCAAGTATCACACTTTCTAGTATTACCCGTTGGGTAATAACCGCTAGGAGAATTATTACCCATTGGACGATAGACCAAAGTACTTGCCATCCTTAACCATTGGTTATTAACCGCTAGGGAAACTATTATCCATTGGATAATAGCTTTACTTGCCAACCAAGATTGGGTTGAATAAAATAATAGATTTGCCATGTGTGTTAAATCCATTAAAGTATAATATGTATATTAGGTTATTAATTTAGTACCTAGTACTTTGAAAGTAGTAGGATAGTTAATTAGATATTGGAATGTGACATATCTTGTAACGCCCCGAATTTTGGGTACGTTAAATAAACATTTTTATTGAATAAACTAAAGAGAGTCTAGCTCATTATTACAACATAATTCTCACAAGAGTACTTTTATTCAACAAAAGAGGGGATAATCTAAGGTTAACTACTGCTCCGCCTCTTCCTCCATCCTTGCAAGCTCCTCGGCTCCGAAGGCCTCCAATGTGTACTGTTCATGCGGCTCATCTATAAAATCTGACACATTATACCAGCGTCGCCCCCAGTATAATATGTCAGGGTCACCACAAAGGTAACACCGTGAGCTACAGAAGCTCAATAGAATAATCCAACCCGCTAAACCATCACTTATAACACGAAAGTACATAGGCAATTACACATGCTCATTCAACAACATAATTAACAATGACACATCCGCATTCATTATTTTGCCTACGTTGGTGTCATGCCTTTCTTTGTTTCTCCTACGCGACTCATCGTAAACCGTGTCACCATTTCCAAATCAACATTTTGAAAATCATTTCTCATTCTTTGTTACCAACGGGCTACCAAGTCCAGCCACGTTATCAAATCTTGCATTGGCTCCTCTCCACAGATAACCAAGCCCAATTACCAATGAAGCTACCACGTCCGGCTCCGTTAGTAATCTACACCAGGGCTACAAAGTCCGGCCTCACTGCGGTTTTCGCAAGTCTACACAAGGGCTACCAAGTCCGGCCATTATGTAGTTTCAAAAGTATTTTACCAAGTTCAATTCTTTCCTTTATCCACACCCTAGGTGACATGTTTCTACTTTCTCGATTTTCATGTCTCGTAATCATTCATAAACTCCGCGGCGGAACAAATCACTTTTAAGTAATCTAGCAAGATCATCCAATTCTATATTACCTAAACGTACTCAAATTATTCCTTAAAGCATAACGCCACATGTACGGACGCCCTTGGAGTGGAAAGCCACTTATGCTTTATCAACAACAAGTAGTGCAAGCAAATATACATACATGCTCATAATCATCCTCAAGACAATAATATATTATCAAAATCCGTTCTTTCTTCCTTTGTGGAGTTTTCAAAACAACATATGTTTATTGACGAGTTCATACATGAACAAGCAACTATCATGAGATCAAGCAATTAAGTAGTCATAATATCAAGGTAAACTACGTAAAACAAATCATACTACACATATGGCTTCATGCTCATACAATACAATATACTTAGAGGAAGTAGTTAGGGATTAACTACGTTCAATTCAACATGCCTACAATTATACTTAGGATAAGTAGGTTCGACGAACTCTACCATTCTTCTTGGCGGTAGGGTGGCTACGGGAATTTCGTCGAAGTAACGGCTTACGGTGGACTTCCGGTAGCTTCGAAAGAGAAAGGTTTCTCTCGAAACTAAGTCTTGACTATACTACTAAACTCTTATGGATTGAAGGGTGGTGGAGTGGTGGTTTAGTGGCGGCTTAGGATGAGTTTCTTGAAGAACAAGAGAAGAACTTCAAGAACACTCAAGAACAAAGCAAGAACAAGCAAGAACACTAAGCTTTCTAGAGAGAGAAGTTGAATGGTGAAGGTGTGAGTTGAAAGGCATGGAATGGATGCTATTTATAGGCAAAATGGAGCTTCCCCCTCACTCCACTTGGCCGGCCACTAGCCCTCCCTCTCTCCCACATGGATTTGCTCCATGGTATAGTCTTGTCAATCAATAGTACTCCAACCAAGTGCCATAGGTCAAATAGTGTTCAAGTACAACCCACATGTCAAAGTACAACTCACATACACTTCACTCTCCCCCTCTCTCTCATTCGGCCATCTCGCTCCCTCTCTCTTCCATGGATTTGTTCCATGGTCTTGTCTTGTCAACCCAAAGCACAACAACAAGTGCAACTTGGTCAAATAGTGTTCAAGTACTCCAAGTTGTCAAAGTATAACACACATACACTTCACCTTCCCTCTCCCTCTCATTCGGCCATGTCTCTCTCTTTCTTCCCCATGGATTTGTCCATGGTCTTGTCTTGTCAAGCCAAAGTACAACACAAGTGCAACTTGGTCAAATAGTATCAAAGTACAATGCACATGTCCAAGTACAACACACATGCACTCACTTTCCCTCTCCCCTCATTCGGCCCTCTCTCTCTCTCTTGGTCAAAGTACTATCATGTATATATATATATATATGTATATCTATATGTACATTTATGGAAAGAACAAGGAAGGTAAGGACAAACTCACTTAAATGCACACATGGCTAAGATTGTTCTTTTTGTAGGAGAAAGGACACATGACTAGTCTTGTCATGCTATAGTACTCCAACCAATTGCCAACTAGGTTAATAGTGTTCCAAGTACACCCTCATGTCAAAATACAACTCACACATGCCTCACTCTTCCTCTCTCCCAACCGGCCTCTCTCTCCTTTCCCATGGATTTATTCCATGGACTTGTCAAATCAAGTCCCTAATCATGGCAAGCAACCTAAGTCTAGTCACATCAAGTCCTTTCTCTTTCAAATCAAATCTAGGTAACGATGAGGGTCCAAATAATGATGGAGGTGGTCATGGTGTAGTCTTGTCCTAGAATGGGTCTACTAGGAAGAAAGACTAGAATCATTGGCTAGGTTTTGACTAGAAATGGGTTGGTATGTAACAAATAGGCTTAAGGCTATTAGGTGGCTTGGACAAGTGGCCAAAGATACATACACACACCTCACTCTCTCTCCTCACATTCGGCCTCCCTCTCCTCTCTCTCTAGCCGATTCTCTCTCTTGGTCAAAGTACATATATGTATATATATATATATATATATATATATATGTATACATTTGTGGAAAGAACAAGGAGGATAAGGACAAGGCTACTTAAATGCACACATGGCTAATGATTATTCTTTTTGTAGGAGAAAGTACTATCATATCTTTCACCAAGAATCCCATGGGAATATTGGACAATGCTATTATCCAAGGGATAATGATTCCCCTAATGGTTATTGTCCAAGGGTCTAATAAATACCCTAGCATGTAATAACCAATGGTCCAAAGAAGTAATGATGAAGGAACACATGACTTGTCTTGTCATCCCATCCTAACATCTATTGTCCAATGGGTAAAGCTTTTCCTAAAATGTAATAACCAATGGTCCAAGGAAAGTCATCATGAAGTACAATGCTAGACTATTCTAACTACTAGTCAAACTTGGTCTTCTCCCTAACAACTATTGCCCAATGGTCAAAGATCTTCCTAGCATGTAATAACCAATGGATAAAGATTTTCCTAGAACTTATCATCCAATGGATAAAGATCACCCTAGCATCTATCGTCCAATGGATAAAGATTACCCTAGCATGTAATAACCAATGGTCCAAAGAAAGTCATCATGAAGTGTAATGTTCACTTTTGACTAGACTATTCCAACTACTAGTCAAACTTGGTCTTCTCCCTAACAACTATTGTCCAATGGTCAAAGATCTTCCTAGCATGTAATAACCAATGGATAAACATTTTCCTAGAACTTATCATCCATTGGATAAAGATCACCCTAGCATCTATCGTCCAATGGATAAAGATTACCCTAGCATGTAATAACCAGGTCCAAAGAAAGTCATCATGAAGTATTATGTTCACTTTTGACTAGACTATTCCAACTACTAGTCAAACTTGGTCTTCTTCCAATAACTATTGTCCAATGGTCAAAGATCTTCCTAGCATGTATTAACCAATGGATAAGGATTTCCCTAGATCTTAACGTCCAATGGATAAAAATTACCCTAGCCTTTATCGTCCAATGGATAAAGACAAAAAGGGTAAAATGGTCCATCTAGGGTTAGGGCAACCTAATTAGGTTTGGAATCCAAGTGATTAGGTTGAATGGGCATTAGGCTATTCTAACTAATTGGTTAAAGACTAACGATACTTAATCTAGGCTTTCATTGCTTGAGTGGTATTTTGGTTTTATTTAGTAGGAAATCGCCTAATAAGGGAATATTAAAGCCCGACGGTGCCAAACGCCAAGGCAAGGCGTGAGCGTGGCCAAGGCAGCCTGGTGGCAAAGTGGTGGCCAAAACATTTCGGTATACAAAGCGTGGCCAAAGCGGCCGTAGCAAGTAGTGGCACGCGGTGTAGCGACTAGTATTAGCCAAACAAAGGCCAAGGCGACCCGATAGCCAGCATGCCAGCGGTGCAAGCCAAGGCGCCTGGCTCAACAAGCGATCCGATAGCCAGCGGCTGGGCGGCCAAAGCACGGCCAAACAAAGGCCAAGAGACAGCGATGGTCGTAGCCAAGGCGAGCTGGCAAGGCGAGCAGCGGCCAAAGAACGCCAAGGCAAAAGCAAAGCGCGACCCGACGCTAAGGCGATCCGATGGCGCCAGGCGAGCAAGGCAGCCAAAGAACGCCAAGGCAAAAGCAAGGCGCGACCCGACGCCAAGGCAGAATCCGATGGCAGCCAGGGCAGAGCAAGGCAGCCCAGCAACGCCAAGGCAAAAGCAAGGCGCGACCCGACGCCAAGGCAGAATCCGATGGCAGCCAGGGCAGAGCAAGGCAGCCCAGCAACGCCAAGGCAAAAGCAAGGCGCGACCCGACGCCAAGGTAGAATCCGATGGCAACCCGACGCCTAGGCGAGGCAGGCGCGACAGCGAGCCGACGCCAAGGCAAGGCAGGCGCGACAGCGAGCCGACGCCAAGGCAAGGCAGGCACGACAGCGAGCCAACGCCAAGGCAAGGCAGGTCCGACGCCAAGGCGAAAGCAAGGCACGACAGCGACCCGACGCCAAGGCAGCCTAGCTAAGCCAAAGCAAGGCGGTCAAGCCGACGGTTAAGGCAAAGACCAAAAATTTCCACTAACTACTACGGAATCGATGCATCACTAAGCCAAACGATAGTTAGGGTTTGCTAACTAATCGGTTAAAAGCTAACTATGCTTGCTAAGTAGGATTTCCAGCCGAGAAATATAATTTAAAGATATTATTTATTTATTAGGAAAAATATACGAGTACGTTTACAAGTATACTAGTCATGGGAGAAGGACTAAATTGTCCGGAGTAAAACGATTCAATTTTACAAGTTTCAAATCTAATTATGACGGATTATTAATCGCTAAAAGGGATTTATAAAACAAATAAAGAATTTTCAAATGTAACAACAAAATTTTTTATAAGTCAATAACGACCGATTTTTGGATGTTAAAATGAAATCCAAGTATTAAAATAAAATTCAAATTTTTAGCGAAATTTTTATTGACCAAAAATCAGGGTCGTTACATATCTAGTCTAGATATTGTTGTACTTGGCTTGATTATATAATTATGTGTACTTGTATATAATAATTGTAAAGGGCCATGTGCTTGTTTCCTTATTTTAATAAGAAAATCTTACTTGAAAGAATATATTTATTTTATTGCATTATCCTTTGGTCCATAAAAGTTAGGGATTTTATTAACCATTGGATAATAGGGTCAATCTTTCAAAAATACTAGATTTATTATTTTTAAAGTACTAGATTTTATGACTAAAATATATATTGTACATGTACCTAGTCTTAAAATATTAGATTTTCTAAGTACTTCTTATCTAGTATTTTAATAAATGAACATGTGACCATTTGAATTATTTATTTAGGAAATCTTGTAAAGTACTTTAATTCTTTTATCCATTGGATAACAAATGTTAGGAGATTTATTAACCAATGGTCAACAGCTTAGTCTTGCCAAAAGTACAAGGTTTATTATTTAATTTCCCATGGGATTCTCTTATTATTATATAAAAAGACTAGATTTTCCATGCGTGATATTTGATTAAAATAGGATTAGTACATTAGGTTAGTATTTTAATGGTTGTACTTTGAAAGTAGTAGAATACTATATTAGATATTGGTCCTAGGTCATAGCTAGTATAGATATTGTGTGGTACATGTATATATATATATATATATGAGTGTACTTGTATGTATATATATATAATATTGTATATAACATGTGTGTATTATTACAATATTATATTAAGAAAATCTATATTTAGTTTTAAATACAAGATTTTGAAAGACCCATAGTACATATGTATATATTAGTATATATATATACTTTCCAAGTGGTACAAGTGGGAGAGAGAGAGAGAGAGAGAGAGAGAGAGAGAGAGAGAGAGAGAGAGGAGAGAAGCCGAGAGAGAGATGGGAGAGAGAGAGAGATTCGGATGGGAGAGGGAGAGAGAGAGTGATGTGTGCTTTCCTTTGATTGACCTTGCTTGGTCATCCTTGTCCTAGTTTGTGTATGCTTCAAGTGAAAGCATAACCAATGCCATCCAATCTTGTCCTTCCTTGTACAAACTCCATTAGAATACTTGAATCAAATCTCCTTCCTTGCCAAATCTCCCAAAATCCAATCCAAAGGACATATCCATAGCCATGCAAGCCTAGGTTTAGGTTGATTCTTGCAAGAAACCAAGATTTGGTGGGATTAAAAATTGGGAGAAAGAAGGAGAGAGAGGGCCGGCCAAAGAGAGGAGAGGGGAGAGCTCTTGCCTATAAATACCATACCAATCTCATCCATTTTTGCTCACACCTCTTCTTGCTCCAACTTCTCTCTAGAAAGTATAGCTCATTCTTGCTTGTTCTTGCCCATTCTTGCTTATTCTTGCTTACTTACTTTCTAGTTTCAAGAAACTTTCCATCACCACCCGACCACCACCTCGATCCAAAAGTAGTAGTTGTAGTTAGGTTCTAGTTTCGAGAGAAACCTTTCTCTTTCGAAGCTATCAGAAGCTTATCGTAAGCCGTTACTCCGTCCGTCCGCCGACTTTCTTTCCGTCGATCTTTCGTAGTCTTTTTCTACCGCCAAGAAGAAAGGTAGAATACTCCGACCCCGCTATCTCTAAGTATATGTGGTACTTGAATAGTTATATGCATGTTTGACTTGAATTTAGCTTGTAGAACTTTCTTGTTAAGTACGTAGTTTACTTTGATCTTATGGCTACTTGATTGCTCGATCTAGTGATAGTTGCTTGTTTATGTATGAACTCGTCAATAAACGTATGTTGTTTTGAACTTCCTAAAAGAAAGGATAAACGTTTTCGTTTTAAAGATAAAGTGTTGTTTTAAACGAAGAATTTGTATTTTGACCTTTTCAAAGATTGTAAGCTTGATAGTATGTTGGTTGCCTTACTTGTGGTTAAATAGAGTTGGATGATGATCTTGTTAGTCTAGTTTCAAGATTACGATGAATGCGTTGTATTTGTTTGCGAAGTCCCGCCGCGGAGTCTATGCATGATACGAGACACATGAAATTGGAAAGTAGAGACATGACACGTAAAATGTGGTTGATATGGATAAAAATACTTTTGAAACTACATAATGGCCGGACTTGGTAGCCTTATGTTGGTGTGCGTTGCCAATGGAGCCGGACTTGGTAGCTTCATTGGAGGTGTGTGACTTGGTTATCCGCGGAGAGGAGCCAAGATGTGACACAATGTGCCGGACTTGGTAGCCATTCTGGCCAATGAGCCGGACTTGGTAGCTTATTGATTGTGTGCATTCGTAATGTGCCGGACTTGGTAGCCCATTGTGTAGATTGTTAATGGAGCCGGACGTGGTAGCTTCATTGATTGATTGGGCTTGGTTATCCGTGGAGAGGAGCCAATGCAAGATTTGATAACGTGGTTGGACTTGGTAGCCATTGTGGCCTATAAGCCGGACTTGGTAGCTTATTGGTTATGTGCGTTCATAATGTGCCGGACTTGGTAGCCATTGTGGCCAATGAGCCGGACTTGGTAGCTCATTGGTGTGTGCGTGTGATTTTTGGAAATGATAGATGAGACACAAAACGATGAGTCACGTAGGAGAAACACACGGAAATATGACACCAACGATAGATAGCGAATGCGGATGTGTCATTGTTGTTGTTATTGTTATATTAATGCATGTGCTGTTATGACTCTTTATGATATATGCATGACTTGCTATTTGTAAGTTAAGGGTTAGTGGGTTTTGGATTATTCTATTGAGCTTTCAAGCTCATGGTGTTGCTTTATGTGACCCTGACATATTATATTGGTGGCGACGCTGGTATAATGTGTCAGACTTGTTAGATGAACAAGGGGAGCTGTATACCTTGGAGGCCTTCGGAGCTGAGGAACTTGCTAGGATGGAAGAAGAGAAGGAGCTGTAGATAACCTTAGATATCCATCCCTTTTGTGTAATATAAGAACCCTTTGGGAGTTTATGATGTAATAAAGAGCCAGACTCTCTTTTGTTGTTCAATAAAATGTTTATTTAACGTACCCAAAATTCGGGGCGTTACAATAACGATGAATTGGACCATGAAGAAATGGCTTTATTTGTTAAAAAATTTGGAAATTTTTTAAAAAAGAATAAACCTTTGGTCTTAATTTGAAAGAAAAGAATGGTGGTGACAAAGGGTCTTCCAAGGGTAAATAGAGGAAAGAAAGCAAATCATTGGGTCTCCAATGTTACGAGTGCATGGGTTTTGGTCATATTGCCCAAGATTGTGCTAACAAACAGAAAAATAAATCCTATAATGTCAAGACTTGGGATGATAGTGACTCTGATGAAGAAGAAAATTGTGGGGGAAATAGTAAAGTCATGGCTTTAGGAGCTTTTATGCATCCTCATGTGAGTAAGTTTAAATTAGAAGATGAGAGTGTGAATGGTGAGGATTTTATCAATAGTGAGAGTGAGGAGGAAGAGAGTTTGCAAAAAGCCTACAATAAACTTTTCAAAGAAAGCCTGAGGTTGACTAAAACTAACATTAAGCTATCTAGTGAAGTGAAGATGAGTGATGAGTCTTATGTGAAACTCAAGCAAGAGCTTTTGGAAGCTCAAGCTCGGGAGAGTCAAGTTGAGAATAATAGGGACTCTTTATTTAATGAACTTGTGGAGATTAAAAGCATGAATGTGAAACTTAGTACTGATTTGCATGTTTCTTTTGAATCTAATAAATTACTTGAGTTAAAGGTAGCTAATTTGCAAGCTGAGCTTGACAAGGCCAATGCTATTTTGAAAAGAATGAATGCAGGTTCAAAGAAATTAGAAGACATTTTTGGCGCTCAAAGACAAACAAGTGACAAGTCAGGCCTTGGCTTTCACTGAGCTTCATCATCTGAAAATGAAGCAAAGTCTAAAGAGGTAAATCCTAAACCTAATAGCATTAATCCTGCTAAGACGCCTCTTCATATTAGAAAAGCTAATGGTGTGAGGTTTGTTCCTATATGTCATTACTGTAATATTAAAGGGCACATTAGACCAAATTGCTTCAAACTGCTTGGATATCCATCTATTGTTCATAGCTTTGTTAGTCGTAATAATGTTCATTGTTTTGAAACAGTTACAAATCATGACAATATTAGAAAATCTTGGGCCAAGTATATTGAGTATGATAATGTTAGGAATCTGACTTTTAAGGAAATAAAACCTCAACCTATGCATAACAAACAGAGTCAAGTAGGTCCAGTTAAAACAAGAGCTATTTGGGTGAGGAGGTCAGACTTGAGACCTTACTCTCTGTGTTGGCAAATTCCAAAACAAAACACACATTTATTTGTATCCCTATTTATCGAGTTGTATTTTCTTTTCTTTTATTTCTAGAGTGTCTGTTTAGGAAGTGGAAGGAAATCAATATTGTATAATTGAGAATGAGTAAATCGAGCTAATTTGGACCGGATTGATCGGGGTATTAATCGGAGATCAATCGAGGACCCCTGCCTAAATTATTGGCTACTAGGGCACGAGACTATTTGACTATTATAAATAGTATCCTTTAGTTGGTAGCTAGGTCACAGAGGTATTAAGGCAGAAAATCCATATGCTTTGAAGTTTAAAATAACGAGAGAATGGAGAGGCCGAAAAGTGACGCAGGTTTTAAGTTCAAATAATCAAGATGCTTTGTTTTGCGTTGAATCTTGAAGTAAGAAGAAGATCGATGGATCTTTGAGCTTTCAATACAACTTCTAGAGGTTTACAACATCAACTCAGTTAATCTCTTAACAAAATCCTTCGGTGGATTCTTGGAGGCAAACAGAAGGGTTGTGGATTCAAGGCAGGGGCAGTCAAGCACTGGGTGTGGTGAACATGGATTCGGCAAGTAAGTCTCAGCGAAGGTCATAGTGGCTATGGTATGGGTGGCTTCCATCATGTCCCACCAGTAGCGGGCCTCTCCTTTCAGCTGGGGCTAAGGCCACACGATCTCCGTTGCGGGTAATCCTTACGGTACTAAGGATCATTTTGACTTCGTTTAGCCACATCTCGGCCACGTTGGGGTTAGTATCTCCGTGAAAGGTTGGGGGTTGGCGTTTGTAGAATTCGTTCATCGCTTGAGTTCGGGTCACCGATCCGTTGTCGTGGTTTTGGTTTTGGCAGTTGGCGTTCAAATCAGCTATGAAGGCTTGTATGATTTGGGTTAGGTCGGGGTCGGTGTTAGAAGATCCTCCGTTATCGTATCCTAGTCCGTGGCGTGTATTCACCATCTATGAGGGGAAATCGAAAGGGGGATATTTAGTTTACTTAAATAGTTTTCCTTTTGTAAACGGTGTTTTTCTTATAGAGTCAAAAGCAATTTATCAAGTAGTATGCAACAATACTCTTTTAAATAAAGCGAGCTTTTCATAGATAAGCAAAAAAATACAATCATAAGCATAGAGTTCTACTACAAATGCAAGTAGGGACTTAAGATAAGGTTTTTCCTAATACAAGTTGAAACGATCCTACATAATCCTACTACATGGTCCTACGGGTTGTCAAGCTTTATTCTATGCCATTGTTGCAACACTTTAGGGTAGATTGATTCCATGAATCTCCCTCAACCACTTCTTGTACTTCCTTTCAGCGATGGTCTCGGTTCTAAGAAGATACTCGTGTTCCTGCGCGACTTGTTCTTCTGTAGACAGGATGGGTGGCTCTTCCAATGGTTCTAGGTAGTAGTGAGAGAGGTTTAATATGGCAGCCTCCAGTCCTGGGTCAGTCTCTAGTTCAAATAGTAACTCAAAGTCCTCAGGAGGTGCAAGGATTTTAGTAGGTGGAAGATACTCGGGGATCACAGCTGGTGGGGGCCTCGTAGGAAATGGGTACTTTGTATAGTTCCGAGTTATTCTCGGGTAGTTCCAAGTTATTCTTGGGTGGGGGTGTTGGTCCTGTATACTTTAGTGCTAGCAGTGACCGGTAGTCGGTCAGGACTTGTAGGGTGAAAGGTGGGCATCCTCCTTGTTGCACGTTCAACATCTATAACATTAAAAGGAATTATATATTAGACTTAACGGTGTAAGGTATAACCGTTTATGAATAAGAGACATGCACGAGGATGAGCGCGCACATGAAATAGTGACCAAATACTAAGGTATCATATAAGGACAAGTAGTAACCAAAATAAGGCTTTTATTATCACACATAGGAAGAGTACAACTTAGGAAATTCTAAACAGACAGCGGTGATCCTAATTCCAACATCCTACAACCCAATGGATTACAACTTGTTACTAGATTTATTCGAGGGTGTCTTAAGTAGTATCTTTGGCTTTCACGGGTCTGTTAAGGCCTCATCCTCCTCGAGATTCCCCTCATCTATCGGGTTTTCTTCCTTAGTCATCTCATTGGTGTCCCATTTCTCACCGATTTCTTTCCCCTCATCACCTACCTCAAAGGTTTCCATTGGGGTAGGGCACCAAAGAACCCATGGAAGGCGTACAGGATTGGAAACATTTTTGAAAATTAGGGGTTTTCTTCAACGGGAATAGGGGTATTTTGCTGTAGTCTCTTGAAATCTTGGATTTCTGCGAGTACAGCAGCAACATAGTCGGGATTCTCTGCCAGTTGGGTTGTCATAGTTTCTATGGTGTCCTTGAATTGGCGAGCTCCAGTTAATAGGTTGACTAGGTGGTTCATCTACAAGGAAAGAGTTTTAACCTCAATTAGTAATGTTTTAAGACAGAGATTTACTATCTTTTAAGAATTTCTAAATTCCACATTCGATCCTTGATTTAAGTCATCATCCAATTGTTCGGGAATTCCCTGCTCGGTGGTACTGCCAATTTCAACACCTTGCTTTAATTCGAAGATTGTTTTGTCAGGATTCCACCCAATTTGGGACGGTAAAGTTAAACTCAATTCACGTTTGTGCAACGGTCAAATTATCTTATGGTCTACCCATTCTAACCATGGCCGAGGTTTTGAACCTAGAGCTCTGATACCATGTTGTAACGCCCCGAACTTTGGGAACGTTAAATAGACAATTTTATTGAAAGTCTAAATAGAGTCTGGCTCATTATTACATCATAACTCCCATAAGAGTTCATTAATTACACAAAGGAAGGAAAATCTAGGGTTCCTAACTACAGCTCCGCCTGCTCCTCTATCCTAGCCAGCTCTTCGGCTCCGAAAGCCTCCAAGGTGTACAGCTCACCCTGGTCATCTGCAAAGTCTGACACATTATACCAACGTTGCCACCAGTATAATATGTCAGGGTCACCAAAGGTACCACCATGAGCTACGAGAGCTCCGCAGAATAATCCCATATCCATTAACCCATAACTTACAAACAACAAGTCATACAAATAGTATATGAACACATGATTTTCAAATAGTTCATGCATATTCAATAAAGCAATTCACAATGACACATCCACATTCCCTATTCTAACGTTGGTGTCTGTGATATCCGTGTTTTTCCTAAGCGACTCATCATAAACCGTGTCTCGTTTTCATTTACAAAATCAACATTTCGAAAAGCCCTTTTTAAACACGTTAGCAACACACATAATGGGCTACCAAGTCCGGCCACATTGTGGTTTTCATAATACACACAATGGGCTACCAAGTCTATAACGCCCCCATTTTCGGGTACGTTAAATAAACATTTTATTGAAATAAATTATGAAGAGTCAGGCTCATTATTACAACATGATTCTTACAAGAGTACTTTTATTACACAAGGATGGGAAATCTAAGGTTTAATACTACTCTGCCTCTTCCTCCATCCTAGCAAGCTCCTTGGCTCCAAAAGCCTCCAAGGTGTACTGTTCATACTGTTCGTCTATCAACTCTGACACATTATACCAGCGTCGCCCCTAGTATAATATGTCAGGGTCACTAAAAGGTAACACCAAGAGCTATAGAAGCTCAATAGCATAAACCAAACCCACTAACCCTTAACTTATAAGCAAAAGATAATTTAGTTGTCGATTTCCAAATAGAGCATGCATTCTTAACAAAATAATTAACAATTACACATCCACAATCACTAATCAACTGTAACAACTTTGATTTTTACTAAATAAAAATTTCGTTGTTATTATTCAAAAATTCCTTTATTTTTCTTGGATGGTTATAAATCTCTTCTATTTGCTACTGATCCATCGTAGTTAGATTGAAGCCTTATGATTACGATTCTTGGCTGGAAATCCTACTATACTAGTATTGTTAGTTTTTAACCAACTAGTTAGAATAACCTAACTACCATTTCATCTAATTACTTCCTCCTAACACTTGGTTAACTTCTTGAACCCCTTGAACCTTATGAACCCCTTAACCCTAGGTGAACCTTTGAACCTTTCTATGAACCTTTAACTTTACCCATTGGTCGATAAATGCGAGGGAAATCTTTATCCATTGGACAATAAGTTTTCCACCAATGATATTTTATTAGATTTGTTAAGGTACACTTATATAGTTATATATAGGCTTATATACACATGCTTAAAGGTACATATATATATTATTCAAGTATAATACTTTCCATCTTTAACCATTGGTCAATATATGTTAGGAGAAATATTACCCATTGAACAATAGAAAACCTAGATTTTCTAACCAATAGTACTTTACTAGATTTTGTTAGTACATAGATATAGTTATATATGGTGATATATGTATATATGCATTAATTAGGTATAGAGAGTACCCCACCCTTTTGACCATTGGTCAATAGCCATTAGGAGAATTATTACCCATTGGATAATAGCTTAGTCTTGCCAAAAGTACTAGGATTTATTAATTTCATTATTTCCTAGATTTGCCCATGTGTTTGAAAGATTAAAATAGGTTTAAGTACATAGTGTTATTTAATATAAGTACTTAGTACCTTGGATATTTAATATATGTACTAGTATTATTATATTAGAAGCATGTGCCTAATTGGACTATTTTAATGGGGAGATTGGATTTGGAAAATCTACTAGATTGTGTAGTACCCTAAAGTACATACTTATATATATATATATATATATATATAAATAATATTTCAAAGCACACATGTGTTAAAAGAATTTTTTATTTTTGAAAATCTTTATACTTGAAAGTTTATTAGATTGTTAGTACCTTTTGTACTTATATATATATATACAGTCCTCTTCAGGTCAGGAGGTCCTGACCTGGGTTATGTCCGCACCTCGCCTCGTAGCCGTTCGATCAAGATCCTACGGCTGGGAAATAAAAGAGTATCTCGCGGGTCAAAAAAGACCCGGGTCGGGAAAATCACGCGGGTCACTTCTGATTCGGGTAATTAGGCTCCATTCCTCTCCCATTTCATTACGCGTACAGTGGAGATAAGAGAGAGAGAGAGAGAGAGAGAGAGAGAGAGAGAGAGAGAGAGAGAGAGAGAAAGGCGATTCTCCAAAAGAACGAAGAAGGAGAAGAAGAAAATCACGACGACGACGAAGATTGATCCTTCTTCTGGACAGAGATGATGAAGAAGAACAAGGTTCTCTCTCTCTCTCCCCCTCTCGCTCTCTCTCTCTCGTTCCGGACAAGAAGCCCTAACCGTTGATTTTGGAACTGTAGTAGCAAAGAGGATTTGGACGACGAACGATTCACGCCTGGAGATCCAAACGACAACCGCCAAGGACATCGAACTGGTATTTTTTTTCTCTCCCTCTCTCTCTATCTCTCATCTGTGTTGTTTTCTGCTAATTTCAGAGATTAGGGCTTTTTGGATTTTTTTTTTCGAACCAAAATAAGGGGCTTTTTTTGAACGAATATAGAACAAGATTGAATCTATAACAAGAACGAATATACACCAATTTCTGTATTCGTTTCTGTTTTTGCATTGTCTATAACTGTTCTGCTCTTGAGATTGTCTAGTTTTCATTTTCCAAATCACGGGGTAGGATTCTGAACGTGCTAGATGCAAAGAGGATTTGGACGAAAAATAGGATTTTTTTTTTGGAAGGACCAGGAAAAAAATGGGCGTATCCAAAAGTAGGGCTTTTTTTGAATGACTAATTCGAAAAAAAAAAATCCAAAAAGCCCTAATCTCTGATTCTGACTTCATCACTCCATACTTACGTTTGAAACGGAGTTTGCTTGCTTCCAAATTCTGACTTCATCACTTTGATGTTAAGCTTCTGTTTTTGGCTTTTAGAAAATGTGGTAGTATATTTATCAGTGGAATTCTCCTATTTCAGTCTTTGTCTGTTGAGGTCTATAGCAAATGGTTAATAATCCTACCATTTTTCGTAAAACAAACTAGTCACGAGATGAATGGGTCTGACTTGCTATTCCTTAGGTAGGTAGGATCGGTCCTATTCATCTCTTTTTAGGTGCTCTTGTTAGTCAGGAGCATCATGAACACAACTCAATGTGAAGTATTGTACCTGCCATGACATTAGGAAACATTGGTACATTTTCTGATTTCTCTGATCCGGTTTATATATACGAGTTGATGATTTCTTTTTTATACGTTTTCTTTCAAGAAGGTGATGTTTTGTTTGCATTTCTTCCTATTTTCACCTAAACAACTCCACTTTTTAATGTATCATTTTTTAGTATGTCATTGCAAGTTTTATCAAGTACCCTTTACCAAATTGGCTTTTACCAAAGTGCATGAACTACTACTCCACATATATTTCGGCCTGTTTATTTGAGGAACTAATTGTGAAAGAAACATGGGTAATCTCTTCCTATTTCGAGTTTGTGTGATTTTGTGCAAGTCCGTGATGCTAGGTAGAGATGTCTTCTTCTTCCTCCCATTTCAATAGTATATTTGAAGGCCCTCCTTGCAAATGTGGGATACCAGCACCTATAAGAACTTCAAAAAACAGAGGCTAATCGGGGGAGAAGATTCCTAGGTTGTATAAACTATAAGGTAATATGCGTTATTGTTTTTTTTTTTTTGGTTATTGGTTATTTATTCCATGCATTTCTAACTAATGTCATTTTTTGAAAATTTATCCAGCAACCTAGTGGTTGTGACTTCTTCTTTTGGATTGACCCCGAAAGGGACATGAAAAAAGAATTGTTGGAAGCTGACAACAACGATATGCGAAGGAAAATTTCAATCTTGACCAAAGAGGTGGAAGAAATTACAAGAGAGAATAAAGTGTTGAGGAAAAAGAACGAGAAGCTAACAAAAAGATTACAGGAAGCTGAAGCTCAAGTGTTTGACCACAAAATGAAATGGTTGATTTTGTTAGTTGTATGCATTGTTGTGTGGTTTATGATGAACGTAGTAGCTGTCCCGAACATTAGGAACTTGAAATACCTGCCATAGATGAGATTAATTATGTTGGAACTGTTCCCTTGCTATTTTGGTGTATAACTAACTCAACTGTGTTGACATTTTGTTGTATCTAGTTGTACTTATGACTTTGTCCATGTATCTAGTTCTACTTATGTTGGCCTTTTTTTCTGGAAAAGTTAAATTTTGCTACTACTGTGGAGTCTCTTCTTTTTCGATGATTGTTTGTAAGCATTGTGCGGAGCATTTATTTTCTCAAGCTGGTATGTAAAACTTAGAAGTATTCAAGAATTTCAGCCAAATGCATGTTCATCACAATCACCAAAATCATGTTTGTAAACAGCGTCCAACTACTTCTTTCCTATTCTCCTAGGTGTCAAAAGAAAAGGCATAACTTGGTCCAGCCACGACCCATATTCTTATGTAAAGATACCTTACTAACACATTCCTTTGACTGCTTGAATTTGTTATCATTTCCTTCCATTCATTCTCACGGCATCTCTGATTCAGTAACACATTCAGTATCTACTATTGTGGTAGTAGTTTTTGCAAGGATGGAGTACTGCACTTACAGTTTCCATACAACCTTTCAATACAACCTTTCCACTGAAATCCAAATAGTTGAAAGGTGCTTACAGTTTCCATACAATAACAAGAAAGAAAACAGACCAAATCCAAAAAGTTTCCATACAACATTTCAACTGAAATCTCAGGTGCTTACAGTTTCCATACAATATGAAGAAAGCTACAAAAAATAAAATGTCAATCTCCCAGGAAACAATATAAAGAAACCCACTGAATCTATGACAATCTCCCACGTCGCCACTTCCGTCTCCGCACGTTACCATCCTGAAACACAAGTAACTCATAATATGAAGAAAGTTACAAAAAATAAATACCACAAGTATACAAATAAATTGAAATTACATTCAACATCATTGTTTGACATGTCATCGTTGTCGTCATCGTCGTTGAACCTAACATCTTGCGAGGAGCTACGAAATTAAAAAAGACAACAATTAAAACTTAAACAACTAAATGATCAAATAGATTCACATTACAAATGAACAAAGTTAGATACATAGACGTACATGCTAAGAAGCTTTGGACAATTTCTTTTGTCGTGCGACTGCCCTATTAACCCACAACCATGACATTTCCTGCTCTTCTTGACAGCTTTCTCTTTCCCTCCTTTCAATCGCTTACCATAACCCTTTGCCCTAACTTGGATTGGTTCTTTAAAACTATGTTGGCTTCCATGACAAATACGCATTTCCATACCACTCGCTGGACGTGGTTCGTGAGAACTCCTCAATACTGCAATTTCATCCTTCGCGAGTGATAGGTGCTTCGTTACCACTTCAGTTCCTTCCTCATGTAGTACACCGTCATCTATCACCTTACAACCAAGTTGGAAGACACCTTGTCGCCTCACTAAAATTGAACGGTCGCATATTTCTTTCTCAACACTACCCAAGTCATCCCTAACTTTGCTCATTTTTGCTGATTTTGTCCACCTCTGCAAGATGTACTTAGTAGGTAATTCCATCATTTGCATTCTACTAAAGTAAGCCAACATGTGTCGACATGGAATGCCGTCAAAGTCAAACATCTTACAACTACAACTAACAAGGTTTGATGACTTCTCCACTGAAATCACTCGACTTCTCGACCGTTCCATATCTAGCCTCCGAACATCCCACAAACACCGATGTTCATCCTCATGTCTTAACGTTATCGCATACGCATTAATTTGAAAGATTTCGTCTTGAAACATATAAAATATGCTCTGCGTATATATTTCACTCATTCCCTTTTCCATGCACGACGAGGTTTTCAAGACAGGCTTCTCATTTACATCTTTGTGATCCAAATTCAATTCATTATGTCGTATGCGTGACAATGCCCTTTCGAACCGCAAAATAAAATCCAACATTGTATTGTCTTTAGACACGTATCTCTTAAAGAATGTGTGAGAAATTTCAGCTCTTTGGCTACTTGTCATGTGGGCCGAAAAAATGTGTTTCGTATATGCCAGAACCCATCTGTCACGAATTTCGTACATGGACTGTAACCATTCATTATCAGACAAGTTAGATTTCGTTACAATATCTTTCCATCTTCCATCAAACTCTTCAGGGCTCTCTGATTTCCATATACATCTTTTGAAATCATCATAATGTTCTTTATAAGATAATGCACTTATCTTTGAAGAAAATTTACTCACAATGTACCAAATGCAATATCTATGGTGCGTATTTGGAAGAACATTACGAAATGCTTTTGTCATTGCCAGATCCTGATCAGTTATGATCATTTTGGGCGGGCCTCCTGGCATTGCTTTCAGCCATTCTTTAAAAAGCCACTCAAATGAATCACTCGATTCATTACTCAAGAATCCACAACCGAAAAGCGTAGTCTGCCTATGGTGATTAACATCTAATATAGGAGCAAATATCATAGAATATCGGTTCGTATTGTAGGCTGTATCAAATACCAACACATCCCCAAAATATTGATACGACTTTCTACATGTGGCATCCGCCCAAAAACAATGACTCATCCTCCCCTCATCATCTTTCTCCATTGTAAAATAAAAACTAGGATTCTTTTGTTGTTCGGTCTCAAAATACTCATACAACATGTCGGCGTCATATCCATCTACGCAATTCTTGTCATCCCTATTTTTGTTATAAAGATCTTGTCCTAAAAATCCAACATTTTCAAGACCCCCGGCTTGCAACTCCAAAATACTCATTTGTTGATGGGGGGGCACATTTGCAGCAGCGAGATGTTTTGTTAAAGATTTTTGTGCATCGGAAATGCGACGATGAGATTTCAACAAATGTGCCTTCCTCGGGGTTGTAAGAGAGTGGCTATGACCCTCGACAAAGTTGGAGACAACAAACCCTTCACCTGACCGGGCTCTCACGACAACTAATTTTGCACCACATTTCTCTCTAGTCGCACCCCGACGACGTTTAGCAGTGGCCTTAGAAATTCTCTTCTCCCCTTCTTTGAAACAAACATAATCCTTCCTACTAAGTTCACCATTCTTATCCATCTTGCTTGAATTTATTCGCACACTAAATCCAGCATGAAATGCATAATTGTTGTAGAACAAATACGCATCGTCTAAGTTGCGAAATTGTTGGTTAATTCTCGGTATCAGTTCATTTTTAACTTGAGGAGTGAAAAGATGACAAGAATTAGTAGACTCTTCACACAGTTGAGATGATGACGGTGAAACTAGTTGTATATCATCCAAAGTCTGCGTTCTAAAAACCAAAACCAAAACCAAAACCAAAAGCAGAATCAATAACTACACCAATCCATATCTATATATAAGTAGAGAGGCAGAGAGATATACCTTGGTGGTGGTGGGCGAAACAAGGAGGTTGGATTGATGCTCACACTATCTTCTTCTTCCATTTCTTTTCAATCTGCAACACAACCGTGATATTAGAGAAAAAATGGGTAGCCAATGAGTTTTCATGCTTAGGAAATTGTTTTGGGCAAGTACATGAACTTAGCCTTCTGGAAAATGCATTGACAAATAAACAAGGCATGAACTTAGCCTTTTTTTATTTCTCTATCCATTTTACACAAATCCTTGACCCAAATACGGCCTATCTTAAATTTTGTTGTAAAAACATTGTCACTGACCACAGAAGGATCTGAAACCATGTCATAGACTAGAACCAAAACTGGGCTTCTATTTGGAAAATTGGGATTCTAACAAGACCAACAATATGAAAATTGTTAATCCAGAAATAAATATTGGCCAGATATTGGACAAACGTCATCAGTGCCAAGAGATAGAAACATCTGCCAGAAACAAAGAAAGGCGAAAGGCTCGACTTATTTAGTTTTCATTTGGGTTTTACTCTCCACAAACAACTGGAAACACTGCAGAAATAAACATACAAGCTCTCTAACAGACAAATATTCATACGAGGCACACCGAGAGAGAGAGGGAGAGAGAGAGAGAGAGAGAGAGAGAGAGAGAGAGAGAGAGAGAGAGAGAGATTACCACCTCCCACTGATCTTCTATCACCGACCCATTTTCAGTAACTTGATATCCTACACAGAAGTTGGACTCAGACCTCAAGATTTTGTCAGGTCAGTCCTGCATTGACACCAAAATTTCAACAGTGAAATTCAGGGGGGAAACAAAAATAAAAGAAAACAATTTCGTAAGGTCGTTCAAAAATAAAAGAAAACAATTTCGTAAGGCCCTTATTTACTGAAATCGAAACCCTAATCTTCTCGTACGGTCGTTCAAAAAAAGCCCATTTTTTTGTTCGAAACAATTCAAAAAAAGCCCTAATTTCTGGAGGTCAAATGCAGAGATTGAGATCGAGAAAGAGAGAGAGAGAGAGATAGAGAGAACCTTGTTCGTCGTTCGATCTTCGTCGTCGTCCGTTCGCGATTTTCTTCTTCTCCTCTCGCTCTCTCTGGGTCGAAATGGGGAGGAGATTTTTCCAGAAAATGTAGAGATAGATCTCGAGAAAGAGAGAGATCGAGAAAGAGAGAGAGACCTGGGATGAGATCTCTGGTTCGTCGTCGTCGCCTGCGATTTTGTTCGTCGTCGTCTCAAGATCTGGAATCGCCTTTCTCTCTCTCTCTCTCTTGAAACGCGTAGAAGAAATGGAAAGGATAGGAGCCGGGTGTTTTTTGACATGACCCGGGTTCATTTTCCCGACCCGGGTCGTTTTTGAGCCGCGAGAGGCACTTTTTTAACCCGCGAGCATCCTTTTATTTCCCAGCCGTAGGATCTTGATCGAACGGCTACGAGGCGAGGTGCGGACATAAGCCCAGGTCCGGACCTCCTGACCTGAAGAGGAATGTATGTATATATATATATATATATAAAATTGTATATATGATTCCATAGTACAAGAGAGAGAGAGAGAGAGGAAGAGAAGGAGAGAGGGAGGGAGGGAGAGAGATTGGATAGTACCTTGGCCTTGATCTTCCTTGATCTTTCATTGTCCTTTGGTATGCTTTCAATCCATGACTGCTTATCCTTTCAATCAAAATCTATGTACCATAGTCCTAAAATGTGTAAACTAATGGCCAAATCTTGTACAACCCTCTTTTCCTTCACCAAAATCTTCCATGATCCAATCCAAAGTACCTATTCTAGCCATGCAAGCCTAGAACTAGGCCTTGATCTTCCAAGAAAGCATGATAAAGTGAATAAAAAAATAAGATATATATATATATATATAGAGAGAGAGAGAGAGAGAGAGAGAGAGAGAGAGAGAGAGGGGAGACCCTTGGCCTATAAATAGCAAGCTCATTCAAGCATTCAACTCACACATTCACTCGATGCTCCAACTTCTCTCTAGAAAGTTTTGTGTTCTTACTTGTTCTTGGTTGTTCTTCCTAGTGTAACGCCCCTGATTTTTGGATACGTTAAAGAAACATTTTATTCATAAAACCAAATGGAGGCTGGCTCATTATTAGATCATAACTCCCACTAGGGTTCAATATTTATACAAATGAAGGAGTTCTAAGGTTCCTAACTACAGATCTGCCTGCTGCTTCATTCTAGCCAGCTCCTCAGCTCCAAAAGCCTCTAAGGTGTACTGTTCATCTTGATCATCTACAAAATCTGACACATTATACCAGCGTCGCCACCGATATAATATGTCAGGGTCACCAAAGGTAACACCATGAGCTACAAGAGCTCAGCAGAGTAATCCTAAACCCACTAACCCATAACTTACCAATATCAGAGTATAAGAGTAGCATACCGCTATTGCACAAGCAGCAGAATAATACATGTTTAACAAGGCATTAACAATGACACATCCACATTCCCTAGTCTAACGTTGGTGTCTGCATTTCATGTGTTTCTCCTACGCGACTCATCGTAGACCGTGTCACCATATTCATCAACATTTATGAAATCCTTTTCTCTTCCAAATCAACATTTTGAAAATCACATTTAACACACCCAACCTCGGTTCCGCCTCACCGGGTTCCTGAGTATCCTCACAATGGTTCCGCCGCGCCGGGTTCCCATTGGCTCCTCTCCGCGGATAACCAAGCTACACACCCAACCTCGGTTCCGCCAAGTCGGGTTCCCGAGTATCCTCACAATGGTTCCGCCGCGCCGGGTTTCCATTGGCACACAACACACATACACTCACATAATGCACCCACATTTGGTCATTATGTAATTTCAAAATCCTTTTTATCCATATCAACCACACCCTAGGTGTCACGTTTCTACTTTTCAATTTCATGTGTCTCGTATCATGCATACACTCCGCTGTAGGACTTTTCACATAGACATACATAAATCATTCATTGTAATCTAACTAGCAAGATCATCCAACTCTATCTTATCATGCTTGTTCATCACCACAAGTAAGACAAGCAACATACTAACAAACTCATGATCATCTAAAAGGTCAAAATACGAATACTTCCTTTTTGAAACAACACCTTATCTTTAAAAGTAAAACCGTACTTTCTTTCTTATAAGAAGTTCAATAAAACAACATATGATTATCAAAGTAACTACGTTTACCAAAAGTGAGCAACTCGTAGCAAGAACATGCATTCAAGTATTCTTAAGATCAAGTAAACTACATAAAACGAGATCGAACTAAACATATAGCATTCCATACTTAGGGTAGTAGATAGGGATATCTACATATACTTAGGATTAACAGGTAAAGGAGAATCTACCTCATGCATCTCAAACCATACGAACATCATACAATATATCTCGGAGTTAACGGTTAAGAATAATCTACAAGATCATGCTTTCATTTCAAGAACATAAGCAACATAACTAGAGTTATACTAGGGAAAGTAGATAGGAAAATCTACCTTGATCCGAAACTAGTCGGGGCAGAATAAGCTTAGTTGAAAAAATCTACGGGCGGTGAAACTCCCAAATCTGGACCAAACTTCGGATGGCAGTAACTCGGTCAATACGTGGCCAAATAGGATCGTTCTTGAGTCTAAATCGAAGATCTCGAAGTTTTCTACAACTTTCGCGAGGACGTTGTTCCTAGAAACGACTTTAGGTAGGAGAAAAATGGTTATAAATGAAGTGGCAGTAAGCTGTCTGGACTGAAAATTCGAGAATTTCACTGAACTTCGGATGGCAATAACTTGGTCATTTCTTAACCGATTGGGGTGATTCTTGGGTCTAACTTGAAGGTTTCGAAGTGCTCTACAACTTTCTTGAAGGGAGTTGGTCCTAAAAACTACCTTAAGTAGGAGAAAACTGGGGATTTACGAAGGGCAGTAAGCTGATTGGAAAGACAACAATGGTTTCTAGAGAGAAGTTGGAGCAATGCTTTGAGGTGTGAGTTGAATGGTGAGTGAGGAGGCTATTTATAGCCAAACATTGGGCTCTCTCTCCCTCCTCTCTTGGCCGAATCCCATCTCTCTCTCTCCTCCCATGGATTTGATCCATCGACTTGTCAAATCACATCCATAAGCATGGCATGCCTTGTCACTTCCATTTTAGGCCATGACTTAGGTCATGATGAAGGGTTTTTAGTCTTGGAAGAGATTGCTTGGAAGAAAGAACAAAAATCTAGTCAAGAATGGGTTGTAAAGGTTGTACTTTGGTTGAGTGTAAAGTTATCCAAAAGTAAAAAGAAGGAGGTTACTTGTTTGGGTGAACCAAACACTAGCACACACTCCACCTCTCTCCTTCACCATCCGGCCTGCCCTCTCTCCCTCTTTCTCTCTCCTTTGATGATCCATTGAATTGTCCAATCAAATCTTTCATGTATGCCAAGACTTGTCATTTTCATTTCGAGGCTTTCATGAGGGGTTTTTGGCCTTGTCTTGTCTAGGATAGGCTTTGCTTGGAAGAAAGTATAAGATCATAGGCTTTCTAGGTATATCCTAGGTAATTATACCCTAGGTTGGCAAGCCTTGCAAGTAAGAAGGAAATGATGGCTAGGCTAATGTGTAGTCTTCCCATGTTTAGTCCATCCTAGGTCTAGTTTGTAGTCAATTTCAAGGATGATTAAAGACTAAGATTGTGTGCTAGAATAAGACTAGAAATGGGTTGTCAACTTATTACCGTATTCTTATTGGCATGGCTTATACCCAGTGGACACCATATCCCTAACAATTATAACCCAATGGTCAAAGAGGTAAAGGTGGGGAATAGTGACAGTTACTATTCTTGACAAGACATAAAGGTGTCATGATGACTAGTTCTATGGATTGGGATAAGTACAATGATACGTATACTTCTAATCACCGTATAAACTAATGGGTAATAATTTCCCTACTTTCTATTACCCAATGGACAAGCAATCATGTCATACTATTCATGTCATGACAAGTTAAAGGTACTATGATGACATGGCTTTAACTAGTGGTCACTAACTTCCCTAGGTTTTATTATCCACTGGATATGTAATCATGTCACACTATTCATGAAATGACAAGTCTAAAGTATAATGATGGGTAGTCAAGTCATGTTATTATCCCATGGACAATAGTTCTCCTAGCATTTATTGACCAAAGGTCAATGATATAATGAAGGAAGGCATGGACTTGAATGGTCGAATCAAGGGGTATAATGATTAAAGATCAAATGACTTGTCTTGTCATCTTATTTGCAAGTCTTATATCCATTATCCAATGGATAAGAATTTTCCTAGCACCTATCGTCCAATGGATAAAGATTACCCTAGCACTTATCGTCCAATGGATAAAGATTACCCTAGCATTTATCGTCCAATGGATAAAGACAAAAAAAGTTCAAGTGGTCCAACTAGGGTTAGGAAGAAGTGATTAGGCTAAATGGGCATTAGGCTATTCTAACTAATTGGTTAAAGACTACCGATACTTAATCTAGTAGGATTTCCAGCCAAGAAATATAATTCTAAGATTTTACTTAGATTACCAAGTAACTATACCAAGGCCTTAATAGGCATACCTATCTTTAGAAAATGACCTTAATGCCCGATCGATGAATACCAAATTCCTAAGTCATAAAACCTAATTACGACGGATTATTAATTGCTAAAGGGGATTTATAAAACCAATAAAGAATTTTCAAATATAACAACAAAATTTTTATAACGATTGATTTTTGGGATGTTTAAAATGAATCCCAAGTATTTAAAAATAAAATTCAAATTTTTAGCGAAATTTTTATTGACCAAAAATCGGGGTCGTTACACCTAGTTCTTCAAGAAACTCATCCTAAACCGCCACTAAACCGCCACTCCACCACCCTCTCGATCCAAAAAGTTTAGTAGTGTTAGTCAAGATTTAGTTTCGAGAGAAACCTTTCTCTTTCGAAGCTACCGGAAGCTTACGGTGGGAAGTCACACCATCCGACGTACCATCTTTCCTCCGTAGTCACTACCGCCAAGAAGAATGGTAGAATACTCGTACCCCTATCTCGACGTATAGTAGACTATTCCTAACCACTTTCTCTAAGTATATGTAGTCTTATTCCTACCTAAATATGATTAGAAATGTGTATGTTAAAAGAGAAAATGTTACACTTGATTTGAAGTATTCGTATTTTGATCTTCAAGATAGTTGAAAGTTGCTTACATATTGCTTGCATTACTTGTGGTTGTGATTAAGTGATAAATGAGCATGATAATATAGAGTTGGATGATCTTGCTAGTTTAGTTTCAAGATTACTTTTGTGAAAAAGTCCTACCGCGGAGTCTATGCATGAAAATGAGACACGAAAACCGAGAAGTAGAAACATGGCACCTAGGGTGTGGTTAACATGGATAAAATATTTTTTAAACTACATAATGGCCGGACTTGGTAGCCATTGTGTGGATGTGAAAACCCGCAAGGTGGCCGGACTTGGTAGCCCTTTGTGTGGACTTGCGAAAACCTCAACGAGGCCGGACTTGGTAGCCCGTTGTGAAGATTGCCAATGGGGTCGGACATGGTAGTCTCATTGGTGATATGGCTTGGTTATCCGCGAGAGGAGCCAATGCAAGATTTGCGATGTTTTGAAACCATAGTGTGGCCGGACTTGGTAGCCCATTGGGAGTGTTGCCAATGGAGCCGTACTTGGTAGCCTCATTGGTAACGAGAGATTGAAATGATGTTTGAAATGTGGTTTTGTACAGTGGAATATGGAGACACGGTCTACGATGAGTCGCGTAGGAGAAACACGGAACTTATTACACCAACGCTTGATGAATAGTGAATGTGGATGTGTAATTGTTAACTGTTTTGTTAAAGAGGCATGTTCTATTTGAAAATCGTTACCTATATGTTCTATTGATTATAAGTTAAGGGTTAGTGGGTATGGTTTATTTTATTGAGCTCCTGTAGCTCATGGTGTTACCTTTTGGTGACCCTGACATATTATATTGGGGGCGATACTGGTATAATGTGTCAGAGTTAATAGATGAGCAGGATAAACAGTACACTTGGAAGCTTTCAGAGCCGAGGAGCTTGCTAGGATGGAGGAAGAGGCGGAGCAGTAGATAACCTTAGATTTCCCCTTCTTTTGTGTAATATAAGCACTCTTTTGGAAGTTATGTTATAATAAAGAGCCAGACTCTCTTTAGTTTCATCAGTAAAATGTTTATTTAACGTACCCAAAATTGGGGGTATTACATCAACTATCGTCGGTGTCCGTGATTTTTCCAAGGTTCTCCTACGCGACTCATCCTAGAACATGTCTCATTTTCATTTCCAAATCAACATGTTGAAAATCACACTTAACACACCCAACCTCGGTTCCGCCGTTCCGGTCTCCCGAGTATCCTCATGATGGTTCCGCCGCACCGGGTTCCCATTGGCACACAAAACCTTGCATTGGCTCCTCTCCGCGGATAACCAAGCCACACACCCAACCTCGGTTCCGTCGTTCCGGTCTCTCGAGTATCCTCACAATGGTTCCGCCGTCCCGGGTTCCCATTGGCACACACAAACACACACCGTACTCCCACAATGGCTAACATGTCTGGCCATTATGTAGTTTCAAAACTATTTTACCAATTCGCACACATCCTTTTATTAGCCACACCCTAGGTGCCATGTTTCTACTTTCTTGATTTCCGCGTCTCTTCTTTATGCAATGACTCCGCGGTAGGATTTTTCACATACGTAATCGTAAATCATTCATTGTAATCTTGAAACTAAACTAGCAAGATCATCCAACTCTATATTACTTAATCATGCTCAAATCATTACTTAAAGCATAACGCCACATGTACGGACGCCTTTGGAGTGATAATCATTTATGCTTTCATACAACCACAAGCAATGCAAGCAAAACATGTATTAAAGCTCATAACCAATTCAAAGATCAAAATACGAATACTTCTAACTAAGTTAGTACTTATCGAAATCCAACATAGGTTTACTAACTATAATGCATTTTCAACGTTTAAAGTAAGTAACAAACTTTGTATACTTAGAGAAAGTGATTAGGGATATTCTACCGTTCCTCTTGGCGGTAGGGTGACTATGGGAGAAAAGCAAGTACGTTGGACGGAGTAACTTCTTACGGATGAGCTTCGGTAGCTTCGAAAGGGAAGATTTCTCTCGAAACTAGTTCTTGACTAAAAACTACTAAACTTTATGAATTGAAAAGGTGTTTTAGGATGAGTTTCTTGAAGAACTTTAGGAAGAACTCAAGAACTTTAAGAACAAAGCAAGAACAAAGTAAGAACACTAGACTATCTTAGAGAGAGAAGTAGAAGGCTTGAAGGTGTGAGTTGAATGGCATGAGGAGGGTCCTATTTATAGAAAAATTTGAGCTCCCTCCTCCCCTCTCTTGGCCAGCCCTCTCTCTCTCTCCAATTCTCCCATGGATTTGCTCCATTGAGTTGTCATTTCAAGTCATTCAATCAATCCATAGCCTTCCCTCACCTGTCACTTCAATTTTAGGCCATAACTTAGGTAATCATGCAGGATTTTGGTTTAGTCTTGTCCTAGAAAGGGTTTGCTTGTAAGAAAGAGTATAATCAAAGGCTAGAATGTACTTAGGAAGGCTAGAAATGGGTTGGCATGTAGCAAATAGGCTTAAGGCTATAGGTAGCTTGTGAAAGAGGACATGACACAAGCACACACTCACTCTCTCGACTCTTCTCTCCCTCTCGGCCTCTCTCTCCTCTCCTCCCTCTCTCTCGGCCTCTCTCTCTCTCTCTCTCTCTCTCTCTCTCAAGTACTAAGTGTGTGTGTGTGTGTGTGTATATATATATATAACCATATATGTATCTAGGAAAGTAACCCTAGAATAATTAGGCTTAAGGCTATAACCCTAGGTTTGCATGCATGCCATGACTAAGGTTGCTTCTTTTAGAAACATAATGATTGGAAAGATTCTATGAGTTGTCTTGTCAACTCCATATACTCATTGGCATTGTCTTATATCCATTAACCAAGGGATAACAATTTCCCTAACATTTATTACCCAATGGACAAAGGAGTAATGATGGAGGGTATGGGTTGGAAATGACTAGTCAGGGGTGAAATGATTACCTCTAAAGGTCTAGGGTTCAATTAGGGTTAGGAGGGTTCATAAGGCTCAAAGATGGTTAAAAAGGTCCTACTAGGGTTAGGGAGATGTAACTAGGTGAATTGGTAGTTCGGTTCCTCCAACTAGTCGGTTAAAAATTAATTTTACTAGCTACGTAGGATTTCTTGCCAAGAAATAAAATTTTAGAGGATTTAAATCTAATTATGATGGATTAATAAGTAATAAAAGAAAAACTAAAAACAAACAAGAATTAAATAAGGAATTTTTAAATATATAAACGAAATTTTTATCACTAAAAAATTGAAGTCGCTACAAACTATCCCCCTTAAACAATTTCGTCCTCGAAATTAGGTGTACGCTCGGATTCGAATAGGTGGGGGTAATTCGCTTTCATGGTTTCTTCTCTTTCCTAAGTGGTCTCTTTAGAACTGCGGTGCTTCCACAAAACTCGTACCAATCTGACTGTTTTGCTCCGAATCGTCTTCTCACTTCGGTCCTAAATTTCTATGGGTTCTTCTTCGTATGTCGCGTCTTTCTCGATGTTGAGGTCTTCTCAATTGAGGACATGCGTGGGCAATGCAAGATACTTATGGAGCATTGAAACGTGGAATACATTATGTACTCTATCTAGCTGTGGCGATAGTGCTAGACGATACGCAACCTTCCCGATCTTCTCCACGATGTCGAAAGGTCTGATGTAACGGGGAGACAACTTTCCCATCTTCCCAAATCTGATGACTCCCTTTTTCGGTCTGATCTTCAGGAACACATGATCTCCTACTGCAATGGATAATGGTTAGTTCCTTTTATCTGCATAACTCTTCTGTCAGCTTTGAGCGATTTGGATCCTTTGTCTGATGGTTTGACCTTCTCCGTGGGATCCCGTACTATGTCTGGTCTGATCAATTCCGTTTCCCCAGCATCTGTCCAGCAGACTGGAGATCGACAGGGTCGACCATATAGAGCTTCGTACGGCGCCACCTCGATACTTGCTTGATAGCTGTTGTTGTAGGCAAACTCTACCAACGGTAAGTGCTGCTCCCAGCTTCTAGAAAAATCCAAGGCACAGGCTCTCAGCATGTCTTTCAATGTCTGAATTGTCCTATCTGTTTGTCCATCGGTTTGTGGGTGAAAGGCCGTACTAAGCCTTACGTCTGTTCCTAATGCCTTTTGTAATCCTTTCCAAAAGTGTGACACAAAACGTGGGTCCCTGTCAGACACAATCGAGATAGGTATCCCATGCAGGCGCAATCTCCCGAATGTACAGCAGGCTCAGCTACTCCATGTTCTCCGTCATCTTAACAGGCAGAAAATGCGCGGATTTGGTGAGTCGATCCACAATAACCCATATAGCAGTGTTGGCCTTGGCGGATCTTGGTAGTCCAGTCATGAAGTCCATTGAGATGTGCTCCCACTTCCAAGTCGGAATTGGCAAGGGTTGAACGTCTCCTTCTGGTTTCTGATGCTCAGCCTTGACTTGTTGACATACTAGGCAGGTTGATACAAATTGAGCTATGTCCTTCTTCATTCCTTCCCACCAGTACGTCCTTCGCAGATCATGATACATCTTGGTACCGCCAGGGTGAACTGCGAAGTTTGAATGGTGAGCTTCCCGAAGTACTGCTCCTCGAAGGGTTCCAATATTAGGTTCGAATACCTTTCCTTTAAATCTTAAACTATTGTCCTTCTCGATCGTCCATCCAGGTAGCGCCTTTCCTTCTTGGATTCGATATCGAATGAACTCGCAATCCTGCTCAAAGGTTTGGCCTAATAAGATCTCTCGGTGAAGTGCTGGTTCTGCAATGAGAGCATACAAACACGCATTCCCCTTCCCCGATGATGGTCGCAGGTTGAACTCGTTGAGAGTGTCCACCATTTCCCATTCTTTAATGGTTGTCTTGACTTTCTGTGTCCTGTCCTTTCTGCTCAGAGCGTCAGCTACCACATTAGCCTTGCCGGGGTGGTACTGAAGTGTAAACTTGTAATCCTCCAAGTATTCCATCCATCTACGTTGCCTTAGGTTCAACTCCTTCTGAGTGAAAAGATATTTGAGGCTCTTATGGTCAGTAAAGACCTCGAATTGTTCTCCCCATAGATAGTAACGCCAAGATTTGAGGGCAAATACTACTGCGGCCAATTCTAGGTCGTGGGTGGGGTAAATCTTCTCGTGCGGTCGGAGTTGTCGTGATCCATAAGCTACAACTTTTCCATTTTGCATCAGCACGTATCCCAAGCCATCCATTGATGCGTCGCAGTAAACCGTATAATCTACACCCCGCTCAGGAATGATGAGTATCGATGCACTAGTCAGCCTCTTTTTCAGCTCCTTAAATGATTTCTCAGAGTCTTCATTCCAATCCAGCTTCACTCCTTTCTGAGTCAGTCTTGTCATCGGCTTGGCGAGGATTGAGAAGTCTTGTATGAATCTCCGGTAATACCCAGCCAATCCTAGAAAACTCCTTATTTCAAAAATTGAGGTCGGCTGTTTCCAATTTGGCACTACTTTGACTTTACTTTCGTCCACTGTGATTCCTTCCTTGGATACTACATGCCCCAAGAACTTAACCACTTCCAGCCAAAACTCGCATTTACTTGCTTTGGCGAGAGTTGGTGAAGTACTTGCAGTACTATCCGCAGGTGTCCTTTGTGCTCCGCTTTATTGGCAGAATATATCAAGATGTCATCAATGAACACCACTACGAATTTGTCTAAGTAGGGTTGAAAGATTTTGTTCATGAGACACATGAATACTGCCAGAGAGTTGGTTAGTCCGAACGGCATCACTACAAACTCGTAGTGTCCGTATCTGGTGCGAGAGGCTGTCTTGGCGATGTCTTCGTCCCGAATCCTTAGCTGGTGATAGCCAGATCGAAGATCAATTTTTGAAAAGCACGTTGCCCCTCTTAATTGATCAAATAGGTCATCGATCCTTGGCAAAGGATACCAGTTCTTGATCGTGACTTGATTTAGCTTCCTGTAGTCGATGCATAGTCGGAGTGTCCCTTCTTTTTTCTTTACAAATAGTGCAGGCGCCCCCCACGGTGACGTACTAGGCCGGATATACCCTTTGTCCAATAGTTCTTGGAATTGGGTCTTGAGCTCCTTTAGTTCGGCAGGGGCCATTCTGTAAGGTGCCATAGAGATTGGTGCGGTTCCGGGTTGGAGTTCTATGGTAAAGTCTATCTCTCTTTGGGGTGGTAAGCCAAGAAGTTCTTAGGGGAAAACATCGGTGTACTCGCAAATGATGTGTGGTAACCCCATCTCCATTTTGTCGGTTTCTTCCATTTGGAGACTAGCTAGCCATTCAAACAGCTGGTTCTGCCACCTTGATCTTTTCGTCGTCGAACTTGCCGCCTGTCTATCCCCTTTAAAACGAAAATGAGTCCCATCAAGGGTATAAGCCATCAACATCTTTTGATGACAGTCTATGACTATAAGCCATCACCATCTTTTGATGACAGTCTATGACTGCTCTGTGTGCTGATAGCCAGTCCATTCCTATGATTACATTGAAATCCGCCATGTCGATCACTCTGAGGTCGCAAGTCAGGCGTATATTGGCAACTTCTATCTCGGACCCTCTACACACTAGACTAACAACTATACTCCGCCCCAACGGCGATGTTACCTTTGTACTTGCACTTAGGGGTTCCGTTTCTAATGCTAGAGCGGTTATGCAGGCAGTAGATATGAATGAATATGATGCTCCGGAATCAAACAAGGCATGTACATAGGTACTAGATAATAGTAGCGTACCTTGGATCACAGAGGGATCCGGCTCCTGTTCCTCAGTCTGCAGCGCAAAGATACACCCTCTAGTACTTTGCTGGTTTCCCACCGGCTGCTTTCCCTTGTTCTGCCCATTCTGCTGTTGTGATGAGTCTCCATGGTTATGCTTCATGAAGTTATCCTATCAAGGTTGTTGAGCTCTCTGGTTCCTAACGCTCCCATTCCTCTCCCTCTGGGGTTGGGGCATTCTCGCTTGTAGTGGCCCATAGCCTGACAGTTGAAGCACTGAATAGTTGCTTTGTTTTGGCCGCTCCTTTGCGGTCTGCCATGTCTTGGTGTAGCAGTCTTCCAGGGTTGGTTGTTCTGGGGTAGGATAAAGGGTCTGGTGGGGTAAGGTCCCCGGTTGTTGTTGGGGTGTTGGGTCTGGATTGGTCCGCTAGTGTTGTCAGTTGCCTTTCTCCAGCAGGTTTTGAAGTCAGCCTCCTCACTCTCTAGCCGGAGAGCACACTTCATGATGCCAGTATAGGTGGTAAAGGCTTGTGCCACCACAACCCCTCGAGCTGTTGTCAGCCCCCACTCGAATCTTCTCGCCTTCTTATCTTCAGTTGCTACAGCGGTTGGGGCGTAGCGGGACAGCTCCTCAAATTTGGCCGCGTATTGAGTAACGGTCATTGTTCTTTGTTTTAGGTTCATGAACTCTTGTTCCTTGGCTAGGTGAATGGGCGTGGGGAAGTACTTGTCGAGAAATAGGGTTTCAAACTGGGCAAAGGTCGTGGTGGCTATGGCATGGGTTGCTTCTATTAATTCCCACCAATAACGGGCTTCTCCCTTCAGTTGGTATGTGGCTAGGGCCACACGATCTCCATCCCGGGTAATCTCCAAGGTGTCCAGGATCACCTTGACTTCCTTCAGCCAGGTTTCAGCCACGGTGGGGTTGGTATCTCCATGGAAAGTCGGGGGTCGACGTTTGCAGAACTCATTCATAGCTCGGGTGCGGGCCATTGGTCCATCGTCGTGGTTTTGGCGGTTGGCGTTTAAAGCGGTTACGAGTGCTCGCATGACTTGGGTTAGGTCGGGGTTATGGTTAGAGGATTCTCCGTTCTCGTATCCTAATCCGCTACGTCGATTTACCATCTACGAGTAGAAATTAAAAGGGGTTTTAGTCTACTTAAACAATTTTTCTTTTGCAAATGGCGCTTACTACAATAGTTGAAAGCAATAAGTCAAATAGTATGCAACAGTACTCCTTTAATCAAAGCAAGTCTTTCATAGATAAAAAAGAGATACAATCATTAGCATAAAGTTCTACTACAAAGGCAAGTAAGAACATAAGACAAGGTTCCCTAGTAAAAGTTGGAATGATTCTACATACTACTACCACATGATCCTACAGACCAACAAGCTTATTCTACGTTGTTACTCCATCCTAGGGTAGGACAACTCCGAAAAGCTCCCTCAGCCACATCTTGTAGCTCCTCTCAGCAATAGTCTCGGCTTGAAGAAGTTGATCACGCTCTTGTGCGGTCATTTCTTCCCTAGTCAGGGCTGGTGGTTCTTCCAATGTTCTAGGTAGAACTAAAAGAGGTTCAGCATTGCCATCTCTAATTCCGGGTCAGTCTCCATGCCAAATGTGGAAAAGCTAAATGGTTGCTCGAAGTCCTCCATAGGTGGTGCAGGGACTTGGGTAGGTGGGAGGTTCTCGGGGATTGCAACTGGTGGAGGTGTCTCCCATGTGATTGGGACCTCATAGAGTTCAATGTCATCCTCGAATGGGGGTGTCGGTTTGGGGTACTCTGGTGCTAGTAACGACTGGTAGTCGGCCAAGACCTGCGGGGCAAAGGGTGGGCATCCTCCTTGGCGTAGGCTCGACATTTATAACATCAAAAGAGTTATATATTAGACTTAATGGTGTGAGGTGGAAATCTTGTATGAGTAATTACAAGGATTAAGATATAAGTATACACATAAACAGTGATCATATGCAAAGTAGGAAGATACACAACTTTTCATTACTCAACAGAAACAAGTACAACAAGGACTGCTTGAACAGAAACAAGTGCAACAAAGACTGCTTGAATAGAAACAAGTACAACAAGGACTGCTTGAACAGAAACAAGTACAACAAAGACAGTTCCATTAGCCTAAGCTTCCTACCACATACCAAAAGTCTAATAATAGCTTAAGCCTTCCTAAATGGTTTAGAAGATAACTGGGAATTGGGCCGTATATGCTCCTATGTCGGACTCGAAGGGTGGCGATGGTACATCACCGGAGTCAGAGTCAATATCTATGACGTCGGGCGCAGCCCACCGCAGCCAATCTGGTTCTTCATCATAAATCAATATTCCCTCCTCGTCGAACTGCCATCCCGCATTCTCCTGATCATCCGATGGCAAGTCTGGATTTGGCATTTGCATTAAGTGCTACCAGTCGGCCCCATTTTGTGGTGGGTCATTGAACTCCTCGGGGTCCTCTTCAGGGTCTTCCTCGGGATCTTCCAAAGGATCCTCTTCAGGTTCCTCAATTGCAATTTCGTTGTCATGAAAAGGTGCTATTTGGACTAGGACAGGTAGAGCGTTGGCATCATTTTTTTCCTCATGATCGGGAAGCGGGATGGCGCCGTGTTCATGGTAGAAATTATATATGTAGGGGAAGGCATGGGGAAAGTAGGGATCTTCCACTAGTTGGTTTGTCATGACTCTTACAGTGCTTGCAAGTTGTCGAGCTTCTTGTAGCAGGTTGATTGAGTAAGGATTCAATTGGTTCATCTACAAGGAAGAGTTTTAACCTCAATTAGTAACGTTGTAAGACAAGGTTTCACTTTAAAGAGGTTTCCCAATTTCTCAGTTCCACATTCGATTCTTGATTTAAGTCATCATCCAATTGTTCGGGAATTCCCAGCTCAGTGGTACTGCCAATTCCGCACCTTGCTTCAATCTGAAGATTGTTTTGTCAGAATTCCACCCAATTTGGGACGGTCAACTTAAACTCAATTCACGTTTGTGCAACGGTCCAACTATCTCAAGGTTCTACCCATTCTACCCATGGCCGAGGTTTTGAACCTAAAGCTTTGATACCAAGTTGTAACGCCCCCATTTTCGGGTACATTAAATAAACATTTTATTGCAATAAGTTACGAAGAGTCAGGCTCAATACTACAACATGATTCTTACGGGAGTACTTTTATTACACAAGGATGGGAAATTTAAGGTTTAATACTACTCCGCCTCTTCCTCCATCCTAGCAAGCTCCTTGGCTCCAAAAGCCTCCAAGGTGTATTGTTCATCCTGTTCGTCTATCAACTATGACACATTATACCAGCGTCGCCCCCAGTATAATATGTCAAGGTCATCAAAAGGTAACACCATGAGCTACAGAAGCTCAATAGAATAAACAAACCCACTAACTCTTAACTTACAAGCAAAAGATAATTTAGTTGTCAATTTCCAAATAGAGCATGCATTCTTAACAAAATAATTAACAATTACACATCCACATTCACTAATCAACTATCGTCGGTGTCCGTGATTTTTCTGAGGTTCTCCTACGCGACTCATCGTAAAACGCATCTCAATTTCATTTCAAAATCAACATTTTGAAAATCACATTTAACACACCCAACCTCGGTTCCACCATTCTGGTCTCCCGAGTATCCTCACGATAGTTCCGCCACACCGGGTTCCCATTGGCACACAAAACCTTGCATTGGCTCCTCTCCGCGGATAACCAAGCCACACACCCAACCTCGGTTCCGCCGTTCCGGTCTCCCGAGTATCCTCACAATGGTTCCGCCGCCTCGGGTTCCCATTGGCACACACAAACACACACCGTACTCCCATAATGGCTAACATGTCTGGCCATTATGTAGTTTCAAAAATATTTTACCAATTCGCACACATCCTTTTATTAGCCACACCTTAGGTGCCATGTTTCTACTTTCTTGATTTCCGTGTCTCGTTTTCATGGAATGACTCCACAGTAGGACTTTTCACATATGTAATCATATATCATTCATTGTAATCTTGAAACTAAACTAGCAAGATCATCCAACTCTATATTACTTAATCGTGCTCAAATCATTACTTAAAGCATAATGCCACATGTACGGACGCCTTTGGAGTGATAATCACTTATGCTTTCACACAACCACAAGTAATGCAAGCAAAACATGTATTAAAGCTCATAACCAATTCAAAGATCAAAATACGAATACTTCTAACTAAGTTAGTACTTATCGAAATCCAACATAGGTTTACTAACTATCATGCATTTTAAACATTTAAAGTAAGTAACAAACTTTGTATACTTAGAGAAAGTGATTAGGGATATTCTACCATTCTTCTTGGCGGTAGGGTGACTACGGGAGAAAAGCAAGTACGTTGGACGGAGTAACTTCTTACGGATGAGCTTTGGTAGCTTTGAAAGAGAAGATTTCTCTCGAAACTAGTTCTTGACTAAAAACTACGAACTTTATGGATTGAAAAGGTGTTTTAGGATGAGTTTCTTGAAGAACTTTAGGAAGAACTCAAGAACTTTAAGAACAAAGCAAGAACAAAGTAAGAACACTAGACTTTCTTCGAGAGAGAAGTAGAAGGCTTGAAGGTGTGAGTTGAATGGCATGAGGAGGGTCCTATTTATAGCAAAATTTGAGCTCCCTCCTCCCCTCTCTTGGCCGGCCCTCTCTCTCTCCAATTCTCCCATGGATTTGCTCCATTGAGTTGTCATTTCAAGTCATTCAATCAATCCATCGCCTTCCCTCACTTGTCACTTCCATTTTAGTCCATAACTTAGGTAATCATGAAGGATTTTGGTTTAGTCTTGTCCTAGAAAGGGTTTGCTTGTAAAAAAGAGTAGAATCAAAGGCTAGAATGTACTTAGGAAGGCTAGAAATGGGTTGGCATGTAGCAAATAGGCTTAAGGCTATAGGTAGCCCTTGAAAGAGGACATGACACAAGCAAACACTCACTCTCTCTCCTCTCCTCTCTCTTTCTCAGCCTCTCTCTCCTCTCTCTCTCTCTCTCTCAAGTACTAAGTGTGTGTGTGTGTATATATATATATATATATATATATATATATATATATATATATATATATATATATATATATATATATATATATATATATATATATATATATATATATATATACTAGAATAATTAGGCTTGAGGCTGTAACCCTAGGTTTGCATGCATGCCATGACTAAGGTTGCTTCTTTTAGAGGCATAATGATTGGAAAGATTCTATGAGTTATCTTGTCAACTCCATATACTCATTGGCATTGTCTTATATGCATTAACCAAGGGATAACGATTTCCCTAACATTTACTGCCCAATGGACAAAGGAGTAATGATGGAGGGTATGGGTTGGAAATGACTAGTCATGGGTGAAATGCTTACCTCTAATGGTCTAGGGTTCAATTAGGGTTAGGAGGGTTCATAAGGCTCAAAAATGTCAAAAAGGTCCAACTAGGGTTAGGGAGATGTAACTAGGTGAGTTGGTAGTTCGGTTCCTCCAAGAAATAAAATTTTAGAGGACTTAAATCTAATTATGACGGATTAATAAGTAATTAAAGAAAAACTAAAAACAACCAAGAGTTAAATAAGGAATTTTTAAATATATAAACAAAATTTTTATTATTGAAAAATTGAAGTCGTTACAAAGTCCCGCCACATTGCGGTTTTCATAATACACACAATGGGCTACCAAGTCCAGCCACATTGCGGTTTTCTTGGCTCCTCTCCGCGGATAACCAAGTCACTCCTCCAATGAGACTACCACGTTCGGTCCCATTGGCAACACACACCACACAATGGGCTACCACGTCCGGCCACATTATGGTTTCAAAACATTATCCACACCCTAGGTGTCATGTTTTTACTTTCGTTTTCTGTGTCTCATTTGGATGCATAGACTCCGCGGCAGGACCTTGCATGTAAGTACACATAAATCATTCATTGTAATCTTGAAACTAAACTAGCAAGATCATCCAACTCTATATTATTTATCATGCTCATATTATCCCTAAGTTCACGCAATCATGCTCAAACATTTAGCACACAACTTAAAGCATAGTGTCACATGGACGGACACCTTTAGAGTGGAAACCATTTGTCACACCCTCGATTTTCAACATAATTATAATCGATTTTTATAAATAAAACCTCACGATATTCCGTACAATTCCCAAAATAATATAGCGTTTTCCTTTTTCATCACCCCATTCCAAACATCCAAGGGGTTTCCAAACTAATACAACGTTGGCTTCGAGGCCCAAATTACCGTAAACAAGAATGTCAGTAGATTTAACAAATTACAACCTTTCATCGTCAAAAGATTTACAAATAAGAGTTACTAATACATCTTCCAAAATGAAATACAAAGATGATTTAATAACTCCACGGTGTTAGCTTTCAAAACAATGCTCACATCCAAGCACACAAGTATGCTGCTACTGCCCCGGGTTAGTACCTGAAAATGAAGGAAGGTCTGAGCTACACTAGCCCAGTAGAAAACTCTAATCTAACAATGTATGCGGATGACATGTAGAAAAGATGAATAAATGAATGACTGTATCAAGAATCAATGAGGGATCGACAAGAGCAATCCAATTTTACACTTCTTTTCTAAAACCATTCACATGCTTTACTAAACAATTTCCGAAATATCACAAAATGCCAAAGTCGTGTCTCGTTCAAGTGTCATGAGCCGAAGCTCCTGCCGGGCCAATTAAAGGACCCCGATGTCCTCTGCCAGGCACTTTACAAAAAGGGAGGTCCTGAAAAATCAAATACGAGCATATAGCTCCTGCCGGGCCAATTAAAGGATCCCGATGTCCTCTGCCAGGCACTCACCCGTCGATGAGTCCTGAATGTTCTCGTCGTATTCGTAAAGTTTTCAAAATCCACTTTCCATCTCATTTAAAACGTTCAAACCCAATTTTGATACGTAAAGGTGATTTTATGAAATCGTTGTCAAACGAGCATTAAAGTTATAGTAACGTTCTATGAAGGCTTTAAGATAAGGACAATCAAATAGGAGTCACTCGGGAGATGTTTAGGATGGATTAGAAATGATCGGGGCCCAAGATAATGAAGCAAGAGTCAACACAAGCAAAACTGTCCAAAGGCAAAACGTTATTCACATGGAAGAAGGTTATTGATAACGCTGGCTTGAAAGTGGTCAGAAACATGACGTTATCGATAACATGGGCGTTGTTATCGATAACGATGGGGTTAAAAATGATTCCAGACGTGGGAGTATGGATAACAAGGGCTATGGTTATCCATAACAATGGCTTTCTGGGAACGTTATCGATAACAAAGGAGAACGTTATCGATAACGATGGGAATTTTCTGGGTTTTGGACAAGTGTTATCGATAACGAAGAAAACGTTATCGATAACGATGGGTTTTCGAGCAGATGTCTGACAGACAATGATGGGTTTTCGGGCAACTACAACGACAACAATCCAAGGCACAAATCAAGCTTCAAGAAACACATCATAAACATATCTCGATAGTTAGGACCTCCTACCTCAAAGATTAAAGATCAAAACCAAATGATTTTCAAGCCCAAGCTCCAATCTTCGGATTCAAACGGAATGCACCTCTTCCGAGCTCAAACCAATGAGATGCAAGCTCTACAACGCGAAGGGAGGAAGGATTTGAGGTTGGGTGTTATGGGTTTGAGGTGATTTTGTGGGAGAGTGAGTGAGAGAGAGTGAGAGCCGAGAGATGAGGGAGAGGTCGGGACAGAGAGAGAAAGTAAAATGGGAATTTTAATTCCCTACACACACACCTGACATATACATAAGGCACAATCACACACTCACCCTTCAAATGCAACACTTAACACATTAACCCCCAACTTCCAATCTCAAAAAAAACAATCTCGTCCTTATATTTCTTATAAAACATTTAAATAAAATCTAAGAAATTACGGGTCTTTACACCATTTATGCTTTATCACACATCAAATAGGTAATCCAAGTAATCACATATGCATGCTCATAACCATCCTTAAGATCGAAGTATGAATACTTTCATTCAAGTTTATATTTCCAAAATCCGTTCTTTCTTCCTTTTTGGAAAGTTCAAAACAACATAAGTTTTTCCGGAAAAAAAGTCGAGTTATTCAACATGTTCATATTTCTTTTCAAGCCTTTAGTAAAATACTTGACTAGTTATCATGCATTTCAATCAATACAAGTCATATACACATTTCTATTTATACTTAGAGATAGAGGATAAGAATATTCTACCGTTCTTCTTGGCAGTAGGGATGGCTACGGAAAAGTAAGTACGCTGGCTATCGAACGGAATGACCTCCTACGATAAGCTTATAGTAGTTTCGAAAGAGAAGAGGTTGTCTCAAAACTAGTTCTTGACTAATCTACTAAACTTTTTGGATCGAAAGGGTGGTCGAGTGGTGGTTTAGTGGTGGCCTTGGATGAGTTTCTTGAAGAACTCAAGAAGAAACTCAAGAACACCAAGAACAAAGGAAGAACAAAGAACACATGCAAGGATTCTAGAGAGAGAAGTTGAAAGGTTGGAAGTGTGAGTTGAATGGCATGAGGGGGGGGGGGGGGGGTGCGCTTTTTATAGCAAAAATCTTGGCTCTCTCTCCTTCTTCAATGGCCGGTCCCCCTCTCCCTCTTCTTCTCTTATGGATTTGCTCCATTGTATTGTCCAATCTTGTCTTCCAAGCATGCCAAAGCCTTGTCAATCCATCCTAGGTGTAAGGCTAAGTAATCAAGGAGATTTTCTAAAGCTTTATAGGTAAATCCTAGGTTTTTTTTGAACACCTAGGTGATTATAGCCTAGGATGGCAAGTCTTACAAGTCTAAGGTCAAAGATCACCACAAGAAAAATTACATTGGGTGACAAATGAAAATCGTCATAAATTGCATGTTTTTTGTAACGAATAATATAGGTGACGAAAAAAATTTTGTCGATTAAAGGTTGTCGAGGATTCCTACCTAGTGACAAAATCTATTTTTCATCACCTATAGTACCTTTTGATGACGAAATATTTTGTCACCAAAAAGTGAAAAATTAGTGATGAATTTTTTTTCCTCACCTATTGTGCATTTTGATGATGAAATTTTTTGTCATCAATTATTCCTTTTGGCGACAAAAAATTTCGTCACCAACATAAGAAATCGGTGACGAAATTTTTCGTTGCAAAAAACGTTTTCATATGGAATTTTGAACCATTAAACATTAAAATTAACAATTTTAATAAATAAGAATGTTGTAGGCAATTGAGTTATTGTTCAAACCCAATTTGAATTATGTCAATCGGAGTTTTTAGTAAAGAGTTTTGTCCGAAATAAATTTAGTGACAAAGTGCAATTCATAAATTGTCATGAAAGGTACCATTTGACGACGAAATATATTTTTCATCGCTGAAAGCGTTAAAATGGTGACGAAATTATTTTTCTTCACCAAAGTTAAGCATTTGGTGATGAAAAAAATATTCCGTTACTCAATTGGTCTCATTTGGCGACGAAATATATTTTTTGTCATCAAATGATTATCTTTGGCGATGAAAAATAATTTTGTCATCTTTTTTAAGCTTTCGGCGACAAAAAACGTATTTCGTTGCCAAATTGGTACCTTTGGTGATGAAAATATTTTTTCGTCGCTAAACAGGCATAATTGGTGATGAAATTATTTCGTCACATAAATTATCAAAACAGTGACGAATTTATTTTTTCGTCGCCAAATGTACTCAGTTAGTGACGAAATTAAATTTCGTCGCTATTTTTTCGTCACCAATTTTCATTTTTCTTGTAGTGGATGATTAGGCTAAAGGTGTAGTCTTCCGTATGTTTAGTCAATCCTAGGTCTAGGTTGTAAGTCAAATTTTTTTTAGGATGATTAAGTGCAAGATTTCATGTTTAAAGTAGTGTAAAATGGGTTGTAAAGTAGTAATTAGGCTTGGGGCTAAAGGGGTGTAAGTACTGTAGTTGCTAGGGTGAATTAGGCACATGCACACACACACAACCTCTCTCTCACTCTCGGCCTCTCTCTCTCTCTCTCTCTCTCTCTCTCTAGTACTGTGTGTGTGTGTGTGTGTGTGTGTGTGTGTATATGTATGTATGTATGACTAAGTATATTTAGGTCTAAGTAGCCTTACTAGTCTAAGAAAAGAGTAATGATTAAAGGTAAGGCTTTCAATGACAAAACATTGGCCAATGGTTAATATTTTCCTAGAAAGTCTATATATGTCTATAGTCATGATTATGGTAAGCTATTTTGTACATATATACTTATATATTCCTAGGGAAAAATCTAGGGAAGTAACTTTGGAGGGTAATTAGGTTCAAGGCTATTGTTCTTAGGCTTGCATGCATGGCAAGTCTAGGTATTCTACTTTTAAAAGCATAATGATGATCTTTCTAGGCCTAAAAGGTTCAATTAGCGTTTGGAAAGGTTCATAAGGTTCAAAGAGAGTTGAAAGGGCTCATCTAAGGTTAGGCAAAATGTAACTAGGTGAATTGGCAGTTAGATTTCTCTAACTATTTAGTTGAAAGCTAATTCTACTTGCTAAGTAGGATTTCTAGCCAAGAAATAATTTAAAGATTTTATTTTACTCACTAGGAAAATATACAAGTGCTTCTACAAGCATGTTTGTCTTTAGAAAAACGACTAGATTGTCCGATGTTAGAAGATTTAATTTTATAAGTATCAAATCTAATTATGATGGATTATTAAGGTTAAAAAGAAATTGATAAGGTTAATAGATAATTTTCAAATATTTAACTAGATTTTTATCTATACAAAATCGGAGTTGTTACATCACTAATTTTAGCGACCACTCCGCCCGGTGACTTTTTTTGGCGAAATTCACTACTTCTCAAATTGCACTAATTTCAATTTTCACTGGTTTTCAAATTTAACAATTTTTTGCTGGATTTCAAATTTCACTGGGTGTAGATTTTACCTAATAAATTTCACTAGTTTTGAAACTTGTGAATTTCACTAGTTTTTCAAACTCGTGAATTTTTCTCTAATTATAATCTTATTAATTTTTACTAGTTTTGAACTCGTGATTGTTGCATAAAAGGAGAAATCAATTAAAGAAGGTAAATTGGAGGGAACGAAGAGCTAGAAAAGAGCAAAATAAACATATTACTCTAAGAGAGCTTCATTGGAGTGAGGAGAAGTGGAAACATCGAGTAGAGAATTGACAAGGTCATCGAACTTAGAGCGGAGCCAAGTGAGGTAGTTGAAATCGGGATCGTGTTGGGTTTGGGAAGTGGTGGTGGAGGAGAAGAGGAAGGAAGTTGTGGTAGGAGAGGAATGAAGAAAGAATGAAGGGAAAGAAGGGCTTCGAGGGAGTAGTAAGGAGGGGAAGAAGAGGAGGAGGAGACGAAGGTGAGGAGGATAGGAAGGTTGTTGATGTGAGCCCTGGAAGAAAGGAGCTGGTGTCCTAGGGTTTTGAGGTCCGACATACTGTATTTCTCACTCTTCCTCTTCTTTTCCTCCTCCTCGTCCTTATTCTTTTTTTCAGATACAAGTTCCACAACGGAAGCCATGGTTTTGGCCGTCGATGCAGCAGCTGCTGCCATGATACTGTTACTACAATAGAACTTCAAAAATGCCTTCTGCACGACGGTGCGCAAGGAAGTTGGGGGGGGGGGGGGGGGGGTTGTGTGTTTCGGAATAAAAGTTAGAGGAATCCTTAGTGGTGCTTTTTGGTTTTGGGCAGGAGTTTGTGGGAATATGGGTCCATAAATTGGACTGGCCTGTAAAAAGCCCTAAATAGGGATGGCAATTTCGGCCGATCCGACCCAACCCGATCTGTTCCCCGCCTCAAATGGGTAGGGGATTATTTGGGGATCGAGTAGGGTATGGGGATAATTTTTAAAAAAAAGTGGGGAACGAGTAGGGGGTGGATATGAGTTAGTCCCCGCCCCATCACTGCCTCGCCCCGAATCCCCATTATATATATATACATAAGAATTAAGAAGTTAGGGTTTCATTTATTTACGCCACTGCCACTAGCCTACTATATATATACATAAGTTAGGGTTCCCAAAGATTTACGTCTCCATCCAGTTCCAGTCTACTCCTCTTTACTCTGGTAAACTCTCTCTCTCTCTCTCTCTCTCTCTCTCTCTCTCTCTCGATCTTGACTCACAGTCTTTGAGTCTCTCACACTATCTCTCTCACTGTCTCACACACACACACACACATTGACGCACACAAGATCCCCATTCCCCACCATCTCTATGACTCTACATCTCATTCTTTCTCGTGTTCTTGTTCTAGGCTCACTACGCCAAAAATTGCCTTTGTCGACGGTTTTTTTACCGGCGGTAATAAAACCGTCGGTAAAGGGTGCTATTACCGGCGGTAATAACAAACCGCCGCAAAAGGTAACTATAAACGCCGTTTATTAACGGCATGAGTAAAACCGCCGGTAAAACTAACTATTACCGGCGGTAATGTAAAACCGCCGGTAAAACTTCTATTAACGGCGGTAATCAAAAACCGCCGGTAATAATCTTTATATAATATAAATATTTTTATTCTTCTAATAAAACACATAATTTTAGGTAGCTCAGCGGGTAAGTGCTCGGGTATTAATCAACGGGTCGCGGGTTCGAATCTCGGCAATGTCATTATTTTTTCCGAAACTTTTACCGGCGGTAGTAAAACCGCCGTTAATAGTCCGAAACTTTTACCGGCGGTAATTTACCGCCGTTTTTGTATTTCCGACAATTGTTTTGCCGACGGAACTTTTACCGGCGGTAATTTACTTTTACCGGCGGTATTATACTTTTACCGGCGGTTTTTGGACTATTACCGGCAGTTTTTTAATGCCGTTAATGCAAAAATTTGGCGTAGTGGCTTCACTAGTCTTCAGACTAAAGTTGTTCTCTCTGAATCCAAACGGTTTGCTGTTATGGAGAAGAAATCGACTCACTTAATATCCCCTCCATCGTTAAGGTATCTCTTGTAGTTACAGTAATACTCCATTCATCATTGTCAAACCCTCGTGGTTATCCCTTTTCTATTTTTATTTTCCTTGTTGAAAAAGAGAAGTCAAGAAGCGTCTTGCCAAATCCTCCTGATTTGTTGACTCATTTTCTAAACTCATTTGCAGTTGAATTTTTAGAACTTTATCTAGTTCATACGTTTGTATATTTAAGAAATGGAATAATGTTGGATAGAGCTGGAATACATTTGTATAATCTAGCCTAATCCTATTTTTTTTATAGTTTTTTTTTAATGTTGGATAGATCTAGTCAGAACTGGAATAATGCATTTTGTTTCACCTTGTTTCCTTTTCTGTGTATTTTTGTTTCACCTTTTCTTAATGTGTTTTTTCATTTTGAACACAGTCTACCACTTCGGGAAAGTTGCTCGCTGTCAACTAAAGAGGAATCGAATGAAATGCCACCACCAACACTTGATAGCTTAAGCAGAAACAAAACTAGAAGAAATAAAACCAGAAACAGAGTCGTCAATTCCTATTATTGGTCAAGTTGAGTATAACTCTGAAGGTGATGAAGTGGTGGATACAACTAACTTAAGGAGCACCCAATGGCATAATTTTTAAAAGATCAAAGTTACAATGGGGGGTAAGATGCAATATAAAGCAAGGTGTTTGTATTGTAATAAAAAGTTAACTACGGAATCTAAGAGTGGAACAACACATTTGAAATGTAAAGACACGATATTTTTAATTAAAAAAAATAATTATCAAAACAAAAATATTATTTTCCTCGTTAATTTATTTAATGTGGAAAAAATTAATTATATCGTCACACCAAATTTTATTCCGTAATCGTTCGTGTGCGCGTGTACCCGGCAAGCGATTTTACGTGTGTGTTGCTCCGGACCAAACCCTCACCATTTTTTTAATTTTCGGCTGGGAAATTGGAGGGAGCCAAATCCCTCATCTCCTCCCTAATTTCCTCACTATTAGACAACACATAATTTTCCATGGGTTAATACCCTCCATGCAAATCCAAACCATTTTTAAAACCCCTGCCTCCCCTTTTGTTTTTCCCACTTCGGCAGAGAGAGAGAGAGAGAGAGAGAGAGAAGAACAGCCATCCACTCCTCTCACCCTCACCAACCGGTTCTCACCTCCTCTTTTTCATCAATCGGCCACCACCTCCTCCGCTCCTCTTCTCACCCGAACATCACTACCACCGAACTCCTCCACCTCCGGTCATCACCCTCACCACCACCCCCGTAGCCTCCTCCTCCTCACAGCCAGATCACCACTACTTTTCATCACCACCAACTGGAGCTCACCTCAACCGGGTCTCCACAGCCGTAGCACCATCACTAACTACCGAGCTTTGCCGCTGCTCTGACTCGCCACCGAAACCTCTTCAAAAAATCATTTCGCTGGACAAGAGGTAGTTCAGAACTCACCTCCCTACGTATATATCCCGTTTATATAATAATTGTTGAACAATTAAGGCTCGAACTTCTCTTTGTAAATTCCGAAAGCTGCTGGATCTCCAAGCTTTCCTTCTCAACTAATATCTGTGAATATAAGTGTTTGCACAGTAGAAAACAATGTAGAGATAGGGCAAAATTTGTGCATGGGTTGTGATAGGATTTCCCCTTTTCTGGGTTTTCTTTTATAGGCATATACCCATGTAACGTTACAGGGAAAACTGCTCCCTATTATTTAGATAGTGGGGGTTATCTCACGCACCCATATCTCTTAACCACCCCTTTTATTCAGGGAGCACATCACATGATATAACCATATCACCCCCATTCACATGCACATCTCTTATTAAGTCGGATACATCTAATAGTGGTTTGACCAAATCAGACTCTTAGCCAACTTGGCCAATCACACCCATTGTTTTCTCTTGTGCAAACACACAGAATAATTTCATGCTCAACCGAAAAGAAATGTTAGCCAATAATAACTAAGGCAAACATAATTAACAATGAGGTATGTAAAATATGGAGGGCTATTTGGCCACTCATCTCAACATCTCCCACTTGGCCAATAGATCGAGATATTTTCAATCACTTTTTACTCCTATGAGATGTACATGTTTTCTAAAATCAACAGATGCAATAAGCTTTGTAAGAGGATCAACAAGCATCTTTTTAGAAGAGAGATAATTTATAGCAATCTCATTTCTTTGTAGCACATCAACAACATAATGATATTGCCGATCTATATGTTTTCCCCTTGATCCAATCTCACCATTTTTAATGGTCTGTATTGCGGCTTGGTTATCACACATAATAGCTATTGGCTTGTTAGCTATTTCATTTATTTTCAAATCTTCAAGAAACCTCTTAAACCAAATAGCTTCAGAAGCTGCGTCACTATATGATATATATTCAGCTTCCATGGTATTTTTAGCCACACAAGATTGTTTTTTACTAGACCATGAAATTGCACCTCCACCAAGAAAGAATACGTAGGCTGAAGTAAACTTACCGTCATCAACATCGCCAGAAAAATCTGCATCTGAATATCCAACAACTTCTAAGTTGTCACCATTACAATGATAGGTCAATTTGTAATCTTTAGTGCCTTGAATGTATCTAAGTATCCTTTTAATAGCTGCCCAATGAGGCTCACCTTAATTACTTTGATATCTACTACTACGCTTACTGTAACGCCCCCAAAATCGGGTTCGTTAAGTTAAACATTTATTAGATAAACAAGGTCGAGTCTAGCTCATTATTACAACACAAACTCCCAAAGGGTTCTTATATTACACAAAAGGGATGGACATCTAAGGTTATCTACAGCTCCTTCTCTTCTTCCATCCTAGCAAGCTCCAAAGGCCTCCAAGGTATACAGCCCTCCTTGCTCATCTAATAAGTCTGACACATTATACCAGCGTCGCCACCATTATAATATGTCAGGGTCACATAAAGCAACACCGTGAGCTTGAAAGCTCAATAGAATAACCCAAAACCCACTAACACTTAACATACAAGTCAAAGATAGTTGTAGACACCTCAATTTGGACAATTCGAATTTCCTTGATTCGTGGCCCGGAGGCTCCCCGATGATGAAAGTTTGATTAAACAAGCCTTGGACCGATAGAACAGTTCTCCTTGAAGGACTTTAAGAGGGAAATAAAATGTACAAATGGCTTTCAAGCGCTCTGGATCAATCCCAAGCGCTCCAGAGCATTTTCCAAAACCTTGGACCAGTCAACTCTCGAGCGCTCGAGAGTGAAGTCCCAAGCACTCGAGATCACTCTCAAGCGCTCGAGACTTTTGTACTGCCCAATGGATGTTGGAGCTTCCCCACTATCCTTGCAGCCATCATTTCAGCCGTTTGAACGGGTCTTTGCCTTAGACCACACTCAACCTCAGTCAGGGGTGAGTCAGAGAGGAAGATTTTATTTTGATACCAAATGACATTTTCCCAAATAAAAACCATGTGCTATGTTGGGCTATAAAAGGGAGGGCTGGCCTTCAGTTGGACCACGAACTCTCTCTCTCTAGAGTCCCTCCTCTCTGATAGTTCAAGGCAAAGAGACCAGTTCTCATCCCCTTGTAAGCAAAAATCCCATTTTCAAAAGCAAAAACAAACCAAAAAATCCAAGGTAGCAAGAAGATGGAAGGGGTTCAGATCATTATCAGCTTCTGATCTCCTAAAGTTTTCATCTCTTTCCCATCTTCTAAGCCCCTCTTCCAAGGAGCAAGGTTCCGAACAAAAGGTAAAAGCCTCATACTTTGGTGTCAACCAAAAGCAGGGTTGTTTCTTCCCTTCTGAGGGAGGCTTCCCAGCTCACTCCAGTCCTCAATACTGGAAGTGAGATGGGAGAGCCTTAGTGTTAAAACAAGAGCAAAGGGTCACGAGTGTTTTCCATGCATGCAGCACTGGTTGCACTCCCGAGCGCTCGAGATTACTCTGGAGGGCTCGAGAGTGATGCCAGTCTTATTTTCCTTTTCTGTAGTATTTAAACTAACATGCAGGGGGAATGGAGACTGGTCTCAAGCAATAATAGTTTTCTTAATGTATTCTGATGTGGTTGATCTGATTTTCAAAAGACAAAGACTATATTCATGTAAAAAAAAAAAAGGGTTTGCAAAAGAATATGTCTTAATGATTTATAAAAGGAAACTTTCTGAACCTCAAATAGGGGAGTAGATCTGCTACATTGGAATGCTGAAGCAAGAGTGTCAATTGATTAAGATCAGTTTGGGAGTGTAGATCACTCCTGAGCGCTCGAGTCTGTTCCAGAGCGCTCTGGAGTTCTCTGCATGCCATCTTACCCAAGTCCCCCTCCATTTTAGTTCCTGCACCGCCCTTGCATGCCTATTCATGCATCCCCTTTTGCCTTTTTATAGCTCCAAAACCACTTTTCAGAAAGGCAGGGATGCGTGGCTGGGAATGACAGGGTTTGATCCCATTTTTCTAAGTTCTCCGTGGAGCCTGTAGCGTGCTTGAGTTCGTTAATGCTCAAGTTCATTTTAGTCTATGTTTCAGTGCTATATTCTGTTGTACTAATGTGACTTGCAGGCTAGACAGTGTAGTACTCCCAAGCGCTCGGGAGTGCTTCCGAGCGCTCGAGAGTGGGTCGGTGACAAGGCCTTCCAGTTTCGATTATTTTTGTATTTCTTCATCATCTCACATCACTCTTTGTACATATGCACATGCATGCACCCCTCAGTACTTGATATACCTGTGGATACTTGCTAGCTGTCTTATGAAACAAAATATTTTTGACAAAATCCCACAAACATTGAGTAAAGACCGATTTCAAATCGGGCGAGGGGGGTGCCGTAAAACCCTTCCCCCCTCGTAACATGGCTTCCGAACCCTTTTCAAATCTCTGGTTTTCAATTCAATCCATCATTTTCAAATCAAAACGGTTTCTCGGGTGGCGAACCACAAATCCGGGTGGCGACTCTTCAAACTTTTTTCAAAACGATTCTAAAAGGGCGTGGCATTTCCTTTCGGGCCGCCCCGAAACCACCCGGGGCTGTGGTAGCCCATAGTGGCGACTCTGCTGGGGAAATGGTTTAATTGATACTTGAGACAAAGTTGGTTTGTTGACAAAACGGCCCGCTTTTCTTGAATATCAATTAAACTTGTGAGCCAAGCTTGAAAAACGTTTGTGGGATTTTTAAAGTTTTTTTATTTCATTGTTTCTTCTTGTGTGTATATATTCTTGTTCAACCCCGCTGTTGTGTTTCGGCAATCTTGCCCGGCTTGCCGGTGACAAGGAATCCCGGAATGCTCAGCAACCCTCGACCGTGATGAGTCATCCCTACCGTTCGTACCGTTATTGGGTGTACGCTCAATAATGGGAGGTATACTTTGACTCTAGTCCGGGGTACCCTTTTTAAACCAAAACCCGGCCTTTGTAAATGTTTAGCAAGCCGTAGAACCTTCCAAACTAGGACAGGAGCCTGTAGGGTAGGACTACGTGTTATAATCTGTTTAAGTGCCCCATTGCATCTTGCATTGTCATGTTGTCAGCCACGATTCTCGAGACTCGCTCGTGCAGTCTTCGGAAGGTTGCCGAGACCCGATGAAGAGTCACGCACCCCAATGCGTGTTGCTAAATCACATGAGTCCTCGAACTCGAATCTAGAGGAAACTAAAATTTTGCTAAGTCCTTGACTAACGTTCAACCGAGATTTAACCAAAGGAAAGGAATGATAGGGGAGCAGAACATTATGATGCCAACACCATCTAGGCTAAAAGCAAGTGTACCGCTTACGCCAATTCGGTTATCGTATCACATTGTTCACCCCAAGCCATTCTGAACCAATGGTCAAATTATCGATTGAATATTAGCCAAATATTTAGCTCATTTTAGCATCTTTTGGGAATCGGCCGTTCCTAAATGAGGATACAACTCAAAAATCTGAGGATCAAGGCAACCTCCCGTAAGTCAGTTGTTTTGAAAATCCGAGTCGATGACAGTGACGACGAGACGCTTATTTTCTAAAAATCATGCATCAATTTCATAAAAATGCAAGCAGGAGCCGCGTCTGAGCACGAGTTTTTGCTTTGCTGTCAGTTCTGAACAATTGGGCTAAGAAAGAAGAACATCATACCCTCCTGGACCAGACCCTTGGGACAGAGATTGGAACGGCTCCAACTGCAAGTAGACTCCGTCAGTGCATCAGATTTGGGGGTGGAAATGGATCTATTGATTGGAGGTTTAAACCCAAACCCGAACCCCACGCTCAACCCAAACGGAGACAATCCAAACCCAAACCCAAACGGAGGCGAGCCAAATCCGAATTCTAATCCCGTCCCCAATCCTCATCCGAACCCTAACCCAAACCCGGGAAATCTGAACAGAGAAATGATGCAGATCAGAGAAGATATTCAACGCCTGGGCGAACGCACCGATAACCAAATTGCTCAACTCATGATGATGATTACTGGAGTTGCAAGACGTCTTCCACCTCAAAACCCAAATCCGATCCCAAACCCTAACCCACTTCTTAATCCAGATCCTATTCCAAACCCGATTCCAGTTCCAAACCCGAATCCAATTCCAAACCCAAACCCCATTCCCAACTTAAACTTCAATCCTAACCCTAACCCGAACCCAAACCCGAACCCGAACCAAGAGCAGCTGGTCTTTGATTTGGAAACTCCGCAGAACCCCGAGATGGCAGCAGTATTGGCGAAGCTCACCCAGCTAGAGGAGTCCGTTGCGAGAAATGAGAAGATAGCGTCGACCGGCTTTGACATTAAAAAGCTTTGCCTGTTTCCTAACGCGAAGCTTCCAGAAAAGTTCAGGCCAATCAACTTCGCCAAGTTTGATGGAACAGGAGATCCGAAGGCACATCTTACGGGATACATTGGAGCACTTTCCATGTGGGGAGTTGAGAAGGATGCTATGGCACAGATGTTCTCACAGACTTTGGTGGGACATGCTCTGCACTGGTTCACTTCGCTGGATGAGAGAAAGAAGCGTTCTTGGGAGGATATATGCATGGCTTTCGTGGCGCAATACGATTACAACATCCAGTTAGAGGTGACCACTCGTGAATTGGAGTCGACGAAGATGGAGGCAAAAGAGGCCTTCGCTGATTTCGTGAAGAGATGGAGAGCAAAGGTGGCGCAGATGAAAGATAGACCGAGCGACAGGGACCAAATCCGGATGATTGTCCGTAACCTTCAACCCACTCTTGCGAGGCACATGGTTATGGCCCAAGCATGCTCAGACTTTAAAACATTCTTCAATACAGGCTTAGCCGTCGAAGAAGCAGTTCAATTGGGGATCCTTGACAAACCCGAGCCTACTCCCAAGCCCAAGAAGGTTTACTCCGGAAACAGCAACGCCCTGTTTGGCAACTCGAACTTCACCAACCTGCCCAACACCTCCACAAACACAACCCAAGCCGAGCCGGTGAACCAAATAGCCACCCATACCAGTCAACTGCGTACCCAGCCCCACACTTTTGCTCAGTTCTCAGCACCACTCTCTGCCGTGCTCGAGAAATTGGTCGAAAGCGGCACCCTCAAACCACTTACCCCTACATCCTTACCTCAAAAACTACCCGCATCCCACAACCCTAATGCGTACTGTGCCTATCACCAGAATGTGGGCCACCTAACCGACAATTGCTTTCGTCTCCGCCATGCAATCCAAGACCTGATAGACAACAAAACTCTCCCCATGCCACCTCAAAAACCAAACACCGTCTCAAACCCACTCCCAAAACATTCCAATGCCCGCACCAACCTCATCTCCATAAGCCAGCCCTTTAACCCCAGCCTTTACATCATTCCTGATACCCAACCCAAGCCGACCGTCGAGTTGCCAGTTGAGGATACAGTCTGCGCGCTCGAGACCGTGGAATGGGACTTTCAGAGAAGGTGGGAAGATTTGGTGCAAGATTTCTTGGCAGTAGAAGACAGGGCTCTTGTCACTGGAGTATGGCCCGTGGCACTTAACCCCAGCCAAATTGAGGAGTTGGAACATGGAGAATGGAGGCACGACTGGGAGGAGATGATGGCTGACCCATTGGATGGGTATTCTCTCTTTACTCTTTTCACTGAGCCTGAACCTGTTGAGAAGGAAGACGAATGGGAATGGGAGCCTGAACCCAATGGATGGCACTGGATGGATGATTCCGATCCCCTAGATGAGACGTCATTGGTGTATCTCTTTCAAGAAGAAGAGGAAGTGGTAGAAGAGTTGGATCTGATGAACTCCCGCATGCTCTCAGGGCTCAATGCCAGGACCATTGTCAACCTCACTCGAGACTCTGATGCTCTGGAGCATTCCATGGACTATCTTTTCCTCCCACAAGAATTCATCGTCGAGGAGTTCTTTTCCAAACCCGTAGTTCAAATCCTTGATGAGCCCAACATTTGTGTATTGGATCGAGAAGATCTGTGGGGAAAGTCTGAGTCTGGTGAATGTATGGATGGATGGCGAGGAACTGACTGTCAATAAGGCCATGCTGGATGAAGGATCTCTGCAGATTAGCAATGACAACAGCAGCGGCAATCCCAACTTTTGGAATTCCTTGGAAGAGGACAGCATCTGGCACACCCTGGAAATGGAAACTCTCAACGAGACGTTGGAGAATACAGCACTGGACAAAGGGAAGCGTAAGGCGGACGACTGCGACTTTGACTTCTCCGATTTTTGGGAAGGTACTTGGTGGCAACCCATTCCCGAAACAGTTAGCAACCTTACCAGAAGTGGAAGGGTCTATCAGCCTACCAACCTCCAGCAGGGCAGCTCCTCCCGAGCCCCTCCGCCGCAGCAGAATGCCCCTGTCAACCCCACAAACTTAAACACTCCCGTCCCGCAAGCTCCACAAAATAACCTTTCTAGCTCCACTAAACCTAACCCACCTACCCAGCCCAAACTATCCATTGACCTCAACTCACTCCCTGATGCCGACCCCGAAGTCCCCTCTGATATTGCTCCAGAAGCCCTCATAGCCCTTATAACCCCGAACTTCACCCAGCACACCTTATCCTTCACCGAGAAAGATCTGCCGCCGGAAGGAACTGACCACAACAAGCCCCTTCACATCACCATGAAGTGTCTGGGAAAGTGGGTCCCAGCAATCCTCGTTGAATGGCTCCGCTATTAATGTGTGCCCTCTTCGCACTGCTTATTGCTTGGGCCTCAAGAACAAGGACTTTGTGCCGTCAAATCTGGGCGTCCGTGCTTATGATAATACACGCCGTGATGTTTTGGGGACAATCAACTTGGAACTCGCAATTGGCAAGTTCAAAACCACCGTCGAATTTTGTGTGTTGGAAATACCTGCATCTTTCAATCTCCTGTTGGGAAGGCCTTGGCTTCACCGTCCGGATGTCATGGGTGTGCCCTCGACATTGCACCAGAAACTCATCTTGGGTTTGGACTCTGGAACCCTCATCATCCATGGAGATTCAGGCATCCGTCCGCACTCTGAGGACAATTCCCCGCTGCTAAAGATTATGCATGGAGAGGAAGATATTGCCATGGGAGGCTTTGCTGTTATGACTTCGAAGGTGTGTACCATCCGGGCCGAAGACGGCTTCTTGGTGAGCTCCGCAGCGTTGGAGATTATGAAAAGGATGAAGTATCTGCCGGGCATGGGTTTGGGACTTCATGCTCAAGGTGTCCCTGAATTCCCTGAATTCCCTGGAAGTAACGAGCGCTTTGGTCTAGGATATGAGATCAAGAAGAGTAATCCGGCAAAGAAGTGGCGCAATCGTGCCCGAGCCCGTGCAATTGGGGTGAAATCGAAGGAGAAGGAGCCGCTGTACCAAGGAGAACCTGAGCCCTTTGTTGATCTCGAAACGAAAAAGAAGTATCCTGGCTTTGAGATCTTTGCCAACGATACTTGGGAGAGTGATGAAGAGATAGCAGAGGTGAAAGAGCTATCTGAGGCACTTGACTGGCTGGAGGCTTTTGGTTTGGGCAGTCTCCAACTTCTGTTTGAGGGCGAAAATCCGGAGGGTATGGTCGAAGATGCTGCCGTGCTTGCGCTTGGAAATGAAGAAGAAGTTGAAGACCCTTCCAAGCTCATTGTGGAGGCTGTAGGCATTTATGATAATTGCACTTTTGTACCGCATGTAACTCGCACTCACAGCACCTGCACTGAGTCTGAGTCTGAGTCCGAGTCCGACGCTGACTCATCGTCTAGCACAGAGTCAGAGTTTGTGCCCATCGGCCCTCCACATCGTAGCTTTTATTTTGAATTTGAGTCAACCCCTGTATTCCCCCCGTCTGATGAACTGGTTAATGAAATGAATGACGTTTTCGCTTACTTGCCGATTTTTGAAATAAATTGTTTGGACCCTGACGATGAAGGAATAGATCTCGATGGGGATATTCCCAAGGAGATCCGTTCCCTCATCGATCACGAAAATGAAAGACATGCTCAGCCTTTAAAAGAAGAAGTAATCTCCATAAATTTGAGTGATGAGGAGGACCCTCGATTGGTTCAGGTAGGTTCCGGGCTATCTCTCAGTGAGCTTCAAGAGCTCACAGATTTGCTAAAAGAATTCAAAGAAATCTTCGCTTGGTCTCACGCAGACATGCCTAGAATCGACCCGGAGATAGTCGAGCATAGAATCCCTCTTTTACCCTGACGCCAAACCAGTTAAGCAAAAACTGAGAAAAATGCGGCCCGATTGGGTGTTAAAGATAAAAGAAGAGCTCACGAAGCAAATCGATGCCGGTTTTCTAATCGTAACGGAGTACCCCACTTGGGTAGCCAACATTGTTCCTGTCCCCAAAATGGACGGAAAAATCAGAGTGTGCGTCGATTTCAGAGATTTGAACAAAGCAAGCCCTAAAGATGATTTCCCATTGCCGCATATAGATGTACTTGTTGATAACACTGCACGACACGCCCTACTATCCTTCATGGACGGCTTCTCGGGGTACAATCAGATTCTCTTAGCTCCGGAAGACAGGGAAAAGACCACGTTCATCACTGAATGGGGGACATATTGCTATCGGGTTATGCCTTTTGGGTTGAAAAATGTCGGTCCTATGTATCAGAGAGGTGCTACCACATTGCTGCATGACATGATGCACAAAGAGGTCGAGGTTTACGTCGACGACATGATAGTGAAAGGAAAAGAGCGAAAGGATCATCTCCCAGCGTTGAGAAAGTTCTTTGAAAGGATTCGAAAGTACAAGATGCGTCTTAATCCGCAGAAGTGTACGTTCGGGGTCACGGCTGGGAAGATGCTCGGATTCATGATCACAACCAGGGGGATCGAGGTGGATCCTTCTAAGATTAAAGCCATTCTTGAGATGAAGCCACCTCAATCCGAGAAAGAAGTCTGGTGTTTCTTGGGAAAGATTCAGTTTATTAGTCAATTCATCGCTAAACTGACTCTGACCTGTGAACCATTGTTTCGCCTGCTCAAGAAGGATGTGAAATTTGAGTGGAATGACAAGTGTCAAAGGGCTTTTGAGGCAATACGAACTTACCTACAGAATCCACCGATCTTGATGCCACCCATTCCAGGAAAACCCTTGATCCTATACTTGTCTGTTACGCCCTCATCAATGGGGTGCATGTTAGCACAAGAGGGAGATGATGGGGTTGAAAGGGCAATCTACTACCTGAGCAAGAAGATGGTCGGAAGCGAAGAGCGATACACTTCATTGGAGAAGACGTGCTGGGCGCTCGTTTGGGCCACGAAGAAATTGAGACACTACATGCTGTCTTATTCGGTGATACTGATTTCTCGGATGGACCCCCTCAAATATCTATTCGAGAAACCAGCACTTACCGGTAAGTTAGCACCCTGGTTGCTCTTATTGGCCGAGTTCAAAATCAAGTACGTCACCCGCAAGTCTGTGAAAGGAAGAGCAGTAGCAGAGTTTTTGGCAGACCACCCAATCGAGGGGCCAGAACACACGGAGTTTCAATTCCCCGACGAGGACGTAATGACTGCTATCAACGAAACATGGACGTTGTACTTCGACGGAGCTGCTAACCGAAAGGGCTTTGGAATTGGCATACTGCTGGTCTCGCCTGGAGGGTCGCATATTCCCCTCGCTTTCAAGCTGAACTTCGAGGTCACGAACAACGAGGCGGAGTACGAAGCATGCATTGTGGGAATGGAAGCCGCACTGGAAATTGGAGTCAAAGTACTAGAAGTTGTTGGGGATTCTAACTTGGTCGTATCACAAGCAAATGGAGAATGGAAAGTTAAGGATGAGAAGATGAAGCCGTATCATCAGCAGCTCGACGAGCTTATCCCGAATTTTCAAAAGGTGACTTTCACGCACGTCCCGAGGATGAAGAATCGCTTCGCTGACGCGCTCGCTACCTTAGCATCAATGCTGGAACTTCCGATTGGGGTGAAATGAGACCTGTTATGATTGAGCAAAGAGGAAAACACGTGTACGATTACGTCATGAACATCGACGAGCCTGATGACGGACTCCCTTGGTTTCACGATATTTGGAATCTTGTCGAAAAGGGAGAAATCCCTGCAGATTCAACCAGGAAGGATCGGATCGCTTTACAACGACTGGCGTCCCAGTACATCATCTGTGGTGGACAATTGTATCGACGATCCCCGTGCGGAGTTCATAAGTTATGTATTCACGGTGACAATACGAGAGGTGTAATGGAAGAGGTGCATGAAGGAGTCTGTGGGCCGCACATGAATGGGATGATGCTAGCTAAGAAAGTTTTGAGATTGGGCTACTTTTGGTCGACTATGGAGACGGATTGAATTGAGTATGTGCGCCGATGTCATAAGTGTCAGACTCATGCTAATCTTATCCACGTCCCGCCCTCGGAATTACACTCAATGGCGACACCATGGCCATTCTCCGCCTGAGGCATCGACGTCATCGGAAGGATCACGCCTGCGGCTTCTAATGGTCACAGGTTCATTTTGGTAGCGGTCGATTATTTCACCAAATGGGTCGAAGCAGCTTCATACAAGACTTTGACGGCAGTTCAAGTGGCTCACTTTATCAAGCAAAACATCATTTATCGGTATGGAGTCCCTCAAGCCTTCGTATCTGATAATGGTGTTCACTTCAAAGGAAAAGTTCTAGAGCTCTTTGACGAATTCAAGATTCAAGTGCATCACTCAACCACTTATCGGCCACAAACAAATGGGGTAGTCGAAGCAGCCAATAAGACCATTAAGTCGATCCTCGAAAGGACTGTCGAATCAGCTAGGGATTGGCACGAGCAGCTACCGCTAGCTTTGTGGGGATACCGGACGTCTATCCGCACACCGACAGGGGCAACACCCTTTTCTTTGGTGTACGGTATGGAAGTCGTTCTCACCATCGAGCCGGAAGTTCCATCACTCAGTCATGGCTGAACAAGGAATAGATGAGGCCGATTGGATCGGTGGGAGGTTCGAAGAGCTCATGTTGTTTGACGAAAGGAGACTCGAGCATTGTACCACATCCAGGGTTATCAGAGAATCGCCCGAGCATTCAACAAGAAGGTGAAGTCGAGGACCTGCAAGAGGGGATATGGTAGTCAAGGAGATCCGTGCTCCGATTTTCGATTTCGAGGGAAGTTCCGACTAAAGTGGGCCGGGCCGTACATCATCAAGTCGATCCTTTCGGAGGAGCAGGCGTCGATCATCGATCTAGACGGCAATGAATTCTCAAATCTTGTCAATTTGGATAAACTCAAGCGCTATTACCCCGAGAAGCTCGTTGGGCCAAAAACCGCAAGGGCGGGCGGTCCCAGGCAAAAATGAGAGCAAGCCTGCTAGGTCGAAACCTGCAAGGGTGGCCTGAGCAAAAGTTAAGGCAAAAAGTCGAAAAAGAGCTCGCTAGGCCGAAAACCCGAAAGGGTGGTCCTAGGCAAAATTTAGAGCGCAAAAAGGAGAGTGTCAATACCCGAGCGAACCCTAGCCTGAACTACGTATGGGCCTAATTCCCCTTTCTTATGGGATACGTAGGCAATCTCACTCTGAGGTTCGGTCCTAAATTCCAAAAAATCCAAGTCCAAATTGACAAGTCACAATGCTTTCTTTCAAGGCGCATGCGATTATCGAACCAAAAGGGGGAAACCCTTAATCAGTTGATTTTATTCAGATCACTTCTCTATTACAAGCTGAGCATGAAAAAGAGAAAACACACAACTAAAGCACTTTTTATTCCAAAAAACGGCAAAGTAAGTAATCAACCCATCCTTGCTTCCACATCTTTCCTTAGCCATTTGCGGTACCTTCCGGTCAAAGCAATTGAGAAAAGTGGGTCGTTCGGCTCAATCCTGCGAGCCTCCCACATCCGAACATAACTCTGAAGGCCTGGAATGGTGAAGGGAGGGAGACGAAGCACTTCAGATACTTGCGACGGCACTTCTTGACTAAGCCCAAGCTGACGAAGGATACGGAAGGGTGAATAGAAGGTAAAGCCTGTCAAGCCAGCCCATGTTGCTCACAGTCATTGCGAGAAGTCTCAGCCAATGGCATCGCCAAACGATGTCATCTTCCTCCGCAGATGCGAGGAAATCAGCCCAGTCATCTTCACTGTTGTACATCACCTGGAAGGGACGGTTCCATCCACTAGCCCGGTACCACCAGTCATTTGCTGGAGGAGTCAGCAGGTTTAACTTGTCGCAGAGCCACATCTATCCAAAAAGAGAGAAAACAAGTAAGGAGCCAGATAAAGCCTAAACCGAGCGTTGAGGTAAAGTGAATGTGAGAAATAGAAAAAGGAGAGCTGAGTGAGGTCCCTAACCTGTAGCAACAGCGGGCTACCACCAAAAACCCTTGTGCGACCTGCATGGACGGCATCTAACCCCATCAAGGTTTCAGCAAGGACCAAGGGCGCAACATCCTTGCGAGCCTCAATCTGAGCAGTAACTCCTACCAATAGAGCACTGGGCTGACCAACAGATGGAACCAGCAGGAAGGCCGCCAGGAGGCAAATGTAGCAAGCTGTCATCCGACGACCTTGATACTCGAAATCCGTTAAGTCTCCATGTGGACTGAACCGCTCGTACAGCTGCACGATGTTGATGGCGTTGCCCCGGGTCAAGAACTCAGCAACGTTACCACTGACACCCAGCTTGGCTTTTAGGATGTTCTTCATGCTCTCCCTGAGCATTGGAGCAATTGGCTCGGTGGATTCATGGCTGCCCAGATAGGCATGGAATTCCTCGACAGTGGGGCATAGCTCTTCAGAACCAAAACGAAAGACATGCACTTCAGGATCCCAAAGCGTCTTTGCCGCGTGCGCGCAGCAGGACAGGACGGATGGCAATCTCACGAAGGTATTTCAAGGCATGAAGGCGATGCCCTCGGAAGTTCAGCCAGTCGATGCCCTCGAGGCTGTCCAACCAAGGGCGAAGCAAGGCTTGGTTCAACAAAGCCATGAGAAATGGGACTTTTGAGAGATGAATGAAGGAATGGAATATGAGTGGCTTACCAAAGTGAGTCTGGTATTTATAGAGGCCTAGGGGAGACAACACCACTTCCCCACCAGCCTTGAAACTCATCATGTTCCACATTTTCAATATATTTTCAAGATTCAAACTTTGGAAAGCTTGAAAAGGCATTGGAAAGGCACTAGGCTTGCTTTGGGAAGCCACTCACCCTTGGGAAGCAGCACAAGGTGAATTACAAGATGCATGGGGAAGGTGCATGCAGAAGAAAGCAACTTGCTAGGGTTGGGAAATCATCTTGGAAGAGAACACAAACCTGCAGATCACAGCAGTCCCGAGCGCTCGGGAGTAAATTCCCAAGCGCTCGACAATACTCTCGAGTGCTCGAGAGTTCTTCAATTTCTGCACAGCAAGTTTCTTCCTTGGTTTTTGGCCCCGAGATAACACCTCAGGCTTGGTTCATCCAGTTTAACAAGTTTCAATCTACTCCTAAGGGAATACAGCGTGTCCAGTTATCCGTTTGTCTGAGTATTCATGAATATTCCTCGAAAAACCCCAAAATCCCAATGGTTTCCTTCCCGTCAACGTGTCGAAATTCGTGTCGAGAGTATTTATTCAAGTCTAATGGCATGCGCGAGTCTTAATACGTGCTAGTGACTGAATGAAATGATCGAACGCGCGCCGAAGCTTAAGAAATCAGTTTTCGCTTTCAAACGCCCCTATTTCGTTATTCATGGCGGCGTTGGAAGCATGGACTTGGATCAAATACTCTCGTGTCCCATTCCTGCGCCCGATCTTGGTCAAGTCTAATCATTATTCTCCTTAATGATCGCAAATTCCGCATTAAGGGCAGTTCTGTCATTTCAAATCAAATGCCATGAGTCGAGTCGATTGTGTCAAGTTTTATTCCGTTTTAAGAGTATCGGTTGAAATTTGCGTACTCTTTGCTTTCTTTCAAAGCTAGACGAACATATTTCATAAAATACAATTCTTAAAGGAAGTGCGAACGAATGCAAAATGAAGAAAAGTGAAAATTTTCATAAATAAAATGCGGCATTTACAATGAATAAGGGAGGAAGTGCATAAGCTGGGGCAAACACACGCCCAATCCTATCTACTGGGGCACGCAGGCCCAAACAAAACCAAGGCATGCAGGCCTGGAAGCTACAACTGTATTGGCATGCAGGCCCATGCAAAAGGAAAGACTAACAAAGCAAAAACCCAAAGCTCAGCCCAGGCGGGTCCTCTTCTGCTGGTGTCCCTCAGACTCAGAGCTCTCAACGTCGTCCCCGTCATCGTCACCATCGTCTGAAGGGCCTGAGGCGGTACTCGAGTCCGTAGACCCTAAGGCTCGTGACTCGAGCGACTCCTCTGTATCCTCCTCTGACTCCTCGGGAGCGGGTCTCCGCCGTGACGCTGCTCTAGGAACCACCTCGAACTGCCCAGCCCCTGTAGTGGACCGTGACACCCTCTGTATACCCCGGCTTCTCGTGCTGGCAGGCCTGTGGTGCCCAGTGGCTGTGTCCTGGCCGAGCATCGTGGCTGCACCTGCATATCATGAGCATTCATTCATTCGATACATGTTTAAATCCAATAAAAGGTATATGCATGCATTTTTGTACCTGTGAAGCAACAGGTCGAGCAGGCTCAGGAACAGGTCTAGTCTGAAGGGTCCTCCCCTTGGCGTAGTCCTTCAGCAACTGCCGCATCCCCACCATCAGCATGATGGCCTGCTCTGCCCATTCTCACGGCACCTGCATGATAATTCAAAGATCAGAACAATGGATGCATGAGCAAAAGCATTTGAATCATGGAAAGAAACAAGGTCGTGTCCGTACCTGAGCAGGTAGTCTCATCGGCGGATGCGGAAGGCGTGGAATGTCTAGCATCGCCCGCGCACCAGAAGGGTCCCTCACCCCTATTGCCCAGTCCAACGTCGGCAACCTAGCTAGAATAGATGCCTCAGCTGTCTCCGAAACCTGCGAGCTGCCCTCGCCCCGACCTAAAAAGCTAACACCTCGCCTACCAGCGGGAGGTCTGGCACCTCGCCCTCTACCACGTGAAGAGCGACCCCTGCGGCCCCGTGCTCCGGTCTCCTCTCCTGTCTCCTCTCCACCAGCAGCCTCACCCCTGGCCCTCCTGGCCTCAGCCTCCGCTACCCGTCTGTCCAGCTCTCGCTCTACACCCAAGCTGGTGGCCAAGTAACTGTCTCTGTAAGCCGCATAGTCCAACGAGCGCCGCAGATGCCGCTCCAGATCAATGTCAGGCACCGTGAACTGCTCCAGCTCAGCCCGGGTGTAAGTCTCAGTCCGCTGCACCCGTGGAGGAAGTGGCCCCGGCACGATAAACTCCGGAGAACCGAGTGACTGTCACGTCACCCGATCCCCCAGGTACCACTGCCAACCCAGGGGACACTCCAGCAAGACTCGACTCCTGGTCACCACCCGGCTCCTCGGAAGGAAGTCAGCCTCCACCCTGGCCCATCGGTCCCAGTGAACCTGCATTCAGTTGTTATACATTAATGGTCAAATTTTATAAAGGAAAGTACAGGCATGAAAAGAAAGGAAAGTCGACATTCGTACCGTAACTCCAATGATGTTATCCAGCCAGCGCCGGAAAGTCATCACCTGTCCACGTCGCTCCTTCGCCCTCCGGTACTCCGTACTCCATGCAAGTGCACGTGGAAGTAGGTTCGGGTTCGTGCAAGTGTTCTCGGGCGGGAACATGCCTAAGACTTCATAAGCCCAAAGCTGCAAATCATGAAGATCAACTCAATTCAAATCAATGCAAGTTCAATTCAACAAACCAGTCGTTCAATCTATCAAAGCAATTCAAAGCAGTAATGTTGAAGCATACCTCAATCACCCTCCAGTATCCGCCAATGGTGTCTCCCACTCCACGTGAGGCAGCTCCAAGGAAGCAATAGAGCGTGCACAGAGCAGCACCGCCCCAGTCGAACCGTCCGGCCTGTCTCAGATCCACCAAGCCCGCCAAGTAGCTCAAGTGGACCCGTGATCGCCTGAGCGGGAACAGAGAAGCCCCGAACAGGTACAGCAAGTAAGCCCTGGCCATCTGGGCCACCTCAGCGTCGTTTGCTGGCTCGTGATCCTAGTACACTGTGAACTGCCCGTACTCCGCTACTCCACCACTATGGCGCGGGACCCGTCCGAGAAACCAACTCAGGGCTGCATTATCCAGGTCTATGCTCAGGTCGAAAGGAATCGGCTCACCTCCAACTCGGAGCCCTGTAATAGCAGCAAAGTCGAGAGGAGTCACCGTCATCTCCCCGAAGCGGAAATGGAATGTGTTGGTGGTGTCCCACCACCGCTCCGCCAGCCATAACTGCACGGCCGACCCTCACCGCCGTCAACAGCTGATGGCCCGAAGCCAGCCTCCTCCACTAGCTCCCGCACTCTCCAGGGCAATGCCTTGAAGTTCAATGAATGGACTGAGCCTCCGTGGCCGTAAATATCTTTGGTACGCTGTTTCAACAGAGCAAAGAGATAGCATCAGTAAGCAACAATTGATTCAGGAAAGCAAGTCAAATGCAAGAAAGTAAAGCATTAAAGTCATACCGTGGTCCAGCCAGAAGAGATGTGTGAGGCCCGATCTCGAAGGAGCAGGTCCTCAAGATAATCCGTCCGAGCAGGAGTATAGTAGATCATCCCCGTCGGCTCGAAGAAGTGTGGTCGTGGCGCGTATGTATCCGCTGTGAACCCGGGGCGTGCCCTGGCCAAGTAGGCCTTCGCCTCTGCCGCCGCCCTAATCCGCTCCTCAATCACTACCTCTGCCTCCGGCTCCTCCCCCAACTCCATCTCCGACTCTGCTCCGAGTCCTCCAACACCTGACACCCCAGCCTCGCTCAGCAGAGCTCCTAGCAGAAAAAGCCGAGGTCTGACCCTCCGTGGACCGCGCGTCCCTCAACACCTCTCTCACCCCGGCGTCCCTCAACACCTCTCTCACCCCGGCGTCGAGACCAAGGGCATCCAGTATATCCTGTGGCCTCGCGCTGTCCAAGAAGTCTCCCTCCGTGAATGGGACTGGCTGCGAAGCACCGATCCCACTATCACCTCCCCTGGGCTCTATAGTCGTCGCCCTCAATACCGGGGTCGCGACGACGCGCACGGCTATCACTACCTCACCCCCACCACCTTCCCTCCGCTCGTCGCCAACCCGTTCCGCGGCCGCGAATAAATCCTCCACCGTAGGAGTATGGGGAATGCCCGTGGCACCTCCCCCACTACTCGTACCACCTCCCCCGCTGCCCGTCGTACCATGGTTGCCCATGGCCAGCTCATCAACCATCACCGTCGCGTCATCACCTCCGACCCTACTGTCCTCACCCTCTACTACCACTGCACCTCCGCCAACATCATCCCTCGCTTCTGGAATTTCACCGGCATCAACCATCGCCACCGTGTCCTCCCCCCTGGCCCTGCTGACCTCCTCCGGCGCTGCCACAACCTCCACCGCCGCCGCCGCCTGGCGGCTAGGCGTCGTCTCCTCGCCGTCTCTGGCCATAGCTTGCCCTTCACCTCCTCCCCAAACCTCGTTCTTCCTCTTGATTCGGACCTCCTGGCACACAATCGTCCACTGGAGGATCGTGGAAATCTCGAGATCTCGAGCTCGGTCCATTTCGTGGGAGAGAGATCGTTTGATTGAGAGAAAGGGGGATTAGTCGAGTGAGAAAGAGTGAGATCGCCTAAGAGAGAGAGTGAGTACGACCGAGATTTAGGGTGTACGGTTCGCTCTGGTTCTCGAGCGCTCAGGTTTGAGTTTAAGCCCTAGATCAGTTGAAGAAGATGAACAGAACAGTGGACCCCAGTCGCAGTCTCGAGCGCTCGAGACCACTCCCGAGCGCTTAGGAGTGGTTCTGAGCGCTGAGGTTTCTCCCAGCCCCCGTGCCAACCCTCCGTCGTCCCGTGAATTTCCCGCTTCTGAGGCTAGCTTAGCTTCTTCTTCTTCCTTTTTACAAAATCAATCTCAGTCCTGGTTTCAGCAGCGTCAAACGGGACTTTGGGACACAAACCTTCGTCGGTGACGTGTCTCTAGTCTTGCGCTTTGCGAATTGGTATTTCTCTTGGTAGTCGATCAAGATTTGGCTCTTTATGCTAATTTCAACAGGTTTGCAGGTATTTCTACCCTACAGGTGCTACTTTATCCTTTTTCTGTCCGCCGAACAGAGCAACAGGTGGACCTTTCTTAAACTCGTGTCGATCTTTTCTCTGGCATGCATCACACGTGCTTGCATTTTCTGTCCACCAAATAGAGTAACAGGTGGACTTTTCATACGATTATCTTGTCAAACTCTTGTCGATCATCTCTCATGCATGCATCACACGTGCTTGCACTTGCTGTCCGCCAAACAGAGTAACAGGTGGACCCATTGCATATTTATCTTGTCAAACTCTTGTCGATCATCTCTCATGCATGCATCACACGTGCTTGCACTTGCTGTCCGCCAAACAGAGTAACAGGTGGACCCATTGCATATTTATCTTGTCAAACTCTTGTCGATCATCTCTCATGCATGCATCACACATGCTTGCACTTGCTGTCCGCCGAACAGAGTAACAGGTGGACCCATTACATATTTATCTTGTCAAGGTATTGTCAATCTTTTCTCTCGCATGCATCACACGTGCTTGCATTTGCCCCATAGAACTACGCTGGTCTGATCCCCCACAAAAAAGGGTACGTAGGCAGTCTGAAAGGACGCGACCGCATGCATCAAACACTTTTACTCGTATTCGTGTTTTGAATTGAGGATTTTGACTTGGCTCGAATTGGGCTGTCTCAATCTTTGGACGTCACTCATATCCAGACATGATATCGAGCGGCGCCCAAAGAGGGGCAACTGTAGACACCCCAATTTGGACAATTCGAATTTCCTTGATTCGTGGCCCGGAGGCTCCCCGATGATGAAAATTGGATTAAACAAGCCTTGGACTGATAGAACAGTGCTCCTTGAAGGATTTTAAGAGGGAAATAAAATGTAAAAATGGCTTTCAAGCGCTCTGGATCAATCCCAAGCGCTCCAGAGCATTTTCCAAAACCTTGGACCAGTCAACTCTCGAGCGCTCGAGAGTGAAGTCCCAAGCGCTCGAGATCACTCTCAAGCGCTCGAGACTTTCGTACTGCCCAATGGATGTTGGAGCTTCCCCACTATCCTTGCAGCCATCATTTCAGCCGTTTGAACGGGTCTTTGCCTTAGACCACACTCAACCTCAGTCAGGGGTGAGTCAGAGAGGAAGATTTTATTTTGATACCAAATGACATTTTCCCAAATAAAAACCATGTGCTATGTTGGGCTATAAAAGGGAGGGCTGGCCTTCAGTTGGACCACGAACTCTCTCTCTCTAGAGTCCCTCCTCTCTGATAGTTCAAGGCAAAGAGACCAGTTCTCATCCCCTTGTAAGCAAAAATTCCATTTTCAAAAGCAAAAACAAACCAAAAAATCCAAGGTAGAAAGAAGATGGAAGGGGTTCAGATCATTATCAGCTTCTGATCTCCTGAAGTTTTCATCTCTTTCCCATCTTCTAAGCCCCTCTTCCAAGGAGCAAGGTTCCTAACAAAAGGTAGAAGCCTCATACTTTGGTGTCAACCAAAAGCAGGGTTGTTTCTTCCCTTATGAGGGAGGCTTCCCAGCTCACTCCAATCCTCAATACTGGAAGTGAGATGGGAGAGCCTTAGTGTTAAAACAAGAGCAAAGGGTCACGAGTGTTTTCCAGGCATGCAGCACTGGTTGCACTCCCGAGCGCTCGAGATTACTCTGGAGCGCTCGAGAGTGAAGCCAGTCTTATTTTCCTTTTCTGTAGTATTTAAACTAACATGCAGGGGGAATGGAGACTGGTCTCAAGCAATAATAGTTTTCTTAATGTATTCTGATGTGGTTGATCTGATTTTCAAAAGACAAAGACTATATTCATGTAAAAAAAAAAGGGTTTGCAAAAGAATATGTCTTAATGATTTATAAAAGGAAACTTTCTAAACCTCAAAGAGGGGAGTAGATCTGCTACATTGGAATGCTGAAGCAAGAGTGTTAATTGATTGAGATCAGTTTGGGAGTGTAGATCACTCCCGAGCGCTCGAGTCTGTTCCAGAGCGCTCGGGAGTTCTCTGCATGTCGTCTTACCCAAGTCCCCCTCCATTTTAGTTCCTGCACCGCCCTTGCATGCCTATTCATCCATCCCCTTTTGCCTTTTTATAACTCCAAAACCACTTTTCAAAAAGGCAGGGATGCGTGGCTGGGAATGACAGGGTTTGATCCCATTTTTCTAAGTTCTCCGTGGAGCCTGTAGCGTGCTTGAGTTCGTTAATGCTCAAGTTCATTTTAGTCTATGTTTCAGTGCTATATTCTGTTGTACTAATGTGACTTGCAGGCTAGACAGTGTAGTACTCCCAAGCGCTCGGGAGTGCTTCCGAGTGCTCGAGAGTGGGTAGGTGACAAGGCCTTCCAGTTTCGATTATTTTTGTATTTCTTCATCATCTCACATCACTCTTTGTACATATGCACATGCATGCACCCCTCAGTACTTGATATACCTGTGGATACTTGCTAGCTGTCTAATGAAACAAAATATTTTCGACAAAATCCCACAAACATTGAGTAAAGACCGATTTCAAATCGGGCGAGGGGGGTGCCGTAAAACCCTTCCCCCCTCGTAACATGGCTTCCGAACCCTTTTCAAATCTCTGGTTTTCAATTCAATCCATCATTTTCAAATCAAAACGGTTTCTCGGGTGGCGAACCACAAATCCGGGTGGTGACTCTTCAAACTTTTTTTAAAACGATTCTAAAAGGGCGTGGCGTTTCCTTTCGGGCCGCCCCGAAACCACCCGGGGCTGTGGTAGCCCACAATAGTATAGATACGGGTTTTCAAACTTGACATGCTTAAACAAGAACACATAGCAATTACACATGCGCATTCACTAACGAGCATTGGTGTCATGTTTTCCGTGTGTTTCTCCTACGCGACTCATCGTTTTGTGTCTCATCTTTTAATATCATTTCCAAAAACACACACGCACACACCAATGAGCTACCAAGTCCGGCTCATTGGCCACAATGGCTACCAAGTCCGGCACTTTGTGAACACACACAACCAATAAGGTACCAAGTTCGGCTTATTGGCCACAATGGCTACCAAGTCCAGCACATTGTGTCACATCTTGGCTCCTCTCCGCGGATAACCAAGTCACACACCTCCAATGAAGCTAGCAAGTCCGGCTCCATTGGCAATGCACACCAACATAAGGCTACCAAGTTCGGCCATTATGTAGTTTCAAAAGTATTTTTATCCATATCAACCACATCTTACGTGCCATGTCTCTACTTTCCAATTTCATGTGTCTCATATCATGCATAGACTCCGCAGCGGGACTTCGCAAACAAGTACAACACATTCATCGAAATCTTGAAACTAAGCTAGCAAGATCATCCAACTCTATTTAACCACAAGTAAGGCAAGCAACATGCTATCACACTTACAATCTTTGAAAAAGGTCAAAATACGAATACTTCGTTTAAAACAACACTTTATCTTTAAAACGAAAAATGTTTATCCTTCTTTTTTGGAAGTTCAAAACAACACATGTTTATTGACGAGTTCATAAAGTCATGCAATCAATCACTCTCATGCCTTCAAGCACTCATAAGATCAAAGTAAACTACGTAAAGCAATCATACTACCACATAGCTTGCTGTGTTTTGAAATCATGCAATCAACTAGTAAAGTATACTACATATACGTAGAGATAGCGGGGTCGGAGTAGTCTACCGTTCTTCTTGGCGGTAGTAGGCTACGAAAGGTACGACGGAAAGAAAGTCGGCGATTGAACGGAATAACGGCTTACGGTAAGCTTCCGATAGCTTCGAAAGAGATTGGTTTCTCTTGAAACTAGATCCTAACTATAACTACTACTACTTTTGGATCGAGGTGGTGGTCGAGTGGTGGTTTAGTGGCGGCAATGGAAAGTTTCTTGAAAACTAGAAAGAAAGTAAGCAAGAACAAGCAAGAATGGGCAAGAACAAGCAAGAACACTAAACTTTTTCTAGAGAGAAGTTGGAGAATGAGGTGAAGGTGTGAGTTCAAAGCACCAAGAGCTTGGTATTTATAGGCAAGGCCTCCTCCCTCTCTCTCTCTCTCTAGCCGGCCTCTCTCTCTCTCTCTCCTATATCTCATTTTTTTATTCTAGCAAATCTTAGTTTCTTGCAAGAAAAACCCTAAAACTAGGCATGCAAGGCTATGGATGTGTCCTTTGGATTGGATTTTGGAAGATTGATCAAGAAAGGTGGATTTGATTCAAGTAAAGAATTAGGGTTTGTACAAAGAAGGACTAGATTTGATTGTCCTTGGATTGAAAGAGTAAGAAAACCCTAGATATGGTGGTACATGATGAGGTAAGAAGATTGGCCAAGGATTTGGACTAGATGGAAGAGTACACTAGCACACATCACTCTCTTTCTCTCCCTCTCCATCCGATCTCTCTCTCTCTCTCTCCCAATCTCTCTCGGCCTCTCTCTCCTCTCTCTCTCTCTCTCTTGGTACAAAATACTACATATATATAATTATATATATACATATATGAATATATAAGGACAATGGTTTGGTGGATGACAAAGGAAAGAGTAAGGGTTTTGGTTTGTAAGAGATTTGACAAGATTTGGCTTACAAAGTTAAGCTTTCAAAGGTACAAAGGAATCACAAGGAGATCAAGCAATGGTCAATGAAAGCACAAGAAAAATCTAGGTACAATCTCTCCCTCTCTTTCTTTCTCTCTCTCTCTCTCTCTCCTTCTCTCTCTCTCGGATTCTCTCCCTCTCTCTCTCGGCATTCTCTCTCTCTCTCTCTCTCCCACTTGTACTTACTTGAAAGACTTACATTATACTAATATATGTATAAGTACTATGGGTCTTTTGAAAATCTAGATTTTCAAGCAAAAATAGATTTTCTAAATATAATATTACAACACACATGTGCTAAATACAATATAATATATATAGATATACATATATATATATATATATACATACAAGTACACACACACACACACACACACACACACACACACACATATATATATATATATATAACCATGTACCTTACAATCTAGGCTAGATATGTAAGGATACAATATCTAATAAACTAATTTAAGTCTTTCAAAGTACTATGTACTAAATTAAAAACCTAATGTACTAATCTTAGTTTAATGGATTTTAACACATCCACTTGTACTTACTTGAAAGACTTACATTATACTAATATATGTATAAGTACTATGAGTCTTTTGAAAATCTAGATTTTCAAGCAAAAATAGATTTTCTAAATATAATATTACAACACACATGTGCTAAATACAATATAATATATATATATACATATATATATATATACATACAAGTACACACACACACACACATATATATATATATATATATATATATATATAACCATGTACCTTACAATCTAGGCTAGATATGTAAGGATACAATATCTAATAAACTAATTTAAGTCTTTCAAAGTACTATGTACTAAATTAAAAACCTAATGTACTAATCTTAGTTTAATGGATTTTAACACATGGGCAATCTAGTATTTTATTAAACCTTGGTACTTGATTGTCAAGACTAACTATTATCCAATGGATAATAGTTTCCCTAGCGGGTAATAACCAATGGATAAAGATGGCTAGGATTCTAATCTATCGTCCAATGGGTAAAGGATCTCCTAACGGTTATTAACCAATGGATAATACCAAAAAGTCTATTACTTGATTAAATACTATACTTAAGTACTAAACTAATCTAATCTCGTACTTAAGTGGATTAACTAAGGTTCTCCTATTATCCAATGGGTAAAGATAACCCTAACGTTATCGTCCAACGGTTAATAGCTCAAAGGCTCGAAAGGTCCAAAAGGTTCATTCTAGGTTTACAAAGCTCAAGCGTTTCAAAAGGTTTACGGCCAGGGTTCATGAGGTTCACTGAGGATTAGGAAACAAACGACGATTAGGTTACGGTCGATAGGTGAACAAGTTGGTCAAAAGTTAGCTAGCGTTGCTAGATAGGATTTCCAGTCAAGATGGAAGGTTTAAGACTTAACCCTAGGAACGACGGAAAAATCTAGTGGCTAGAAGTCGATTAAAACCTTAATTACGATTTTTAAATACTAACAACAAGATTTTTATTTAGTAAAAATCACGGTTGTTACACTTACAGTGTAACTAATATCAAGTCGAGGACACACCATTGCATACATAAGACTACCACCAGCTTGAGCATAAGGCTTGTTTTCCATTTTCATCTTTTCTTCTTCATTAGCTGGGCACATTCTTTTTGATAGAATAGTTTGTTTATGAATAGGTGTATCTAATGGATTAGATCCTTCGATGTTATATCTTTTGAGAGTTTTCTCAAAATATTGTTCTTGAGATAACTTTAATATCCTTGTTTTTCTATCTCTAATTATTTGTATGCTTAATACATAAGATGCTTCACCCATATCTTTCATTTCAAATTGGCTTTGAGAAATTTTTTAAATCTCTTCATTGACACAATATCATTGCTAGCAATCAAAATATCATCTACATACAATGATAAAATCATAAAGCTACTCCCACTATTCCATTGATATACACAAGGATCATATTCATTCGCAATAAATCCATACGAAGTTATAGCCTTATCAAAAGTATAGTACCACTGTCTAGATGATTGCTTAAGCCCATATAAAGACTTCCTTAGCTTGTATACTTTATCTTCATGACCTTTTACAATATACCCTTTAGGTTGTTGCATATAAATATCTTCTTTTAATTCTCCATTCAAAAACGTAGTTTTTACATCCATTTGGATAAGTTCCAAATCTAACGATGCCACCATAGCCATTAAAATCCTTATCGAATTGAATTTAGCATCTGGAGAATATGTTTCTTCATAATCTATTCCGGGTTTTTGTGTAAAGCCTTTGGCAATTAATCTAGCCTTATACTTATCGATAATTCCATCAGACTTGTATTTCTTTTTGAGAATCCATTTGCACCCAGTAGCTTTTCTTTCTTTAGGTAAATGCACTAACCCCCAAACGTCATTTTTAATAATGGAATCTAATTCATCTTGAATTGCTTTTACCCATTTCTTTGAATCTTGAGATGACAAGGCCTCTTGAATAGTCGATGGGTCATCAGTATTTTCTTCTATCATAAAAGTAAGATAGTCTTTTAACCTTGAGGATGGATTTCTTTCTCTTTGAATGTTTCCAACAGTGTCATGTGGTACAACAGAAGGTTCCGAAATTATTTCTACACTAGGAATTCTAGGCTCATTCAAACTTTCTTTTTCTTTGGAGATCTCAAATAATTCAACTAGGTCACTAGGATTTCTAGTGTCAATTTCTTCTTCCAAAAATCTGGCATCTCTACTTTCCATGACACTAATACTACCATTACTATGATGAATAGCAAACCTGTAACCTTTAGAATTTTCAGGATATCCTACAAATGTTCCCTTGTTAGTTTTGCTATCTAATTTTCCTTGTATAGACCCGTATATTTTTAATTCTTGAAATATTTATTAAATGCTTAATTGAGAAAATATGGTTTATTTGGTAGTTATTTGAATTGGGGATTGAAGTGAGAGAATAGAAGATTGAGGGAGTGTATGTGTGATTTAAAGATATGGGGGTATAAATAGTGGGTGTGTGTGGTAGAGGAGATAATTGTATCTCTTATTCTCTCTCATCCGTCCCTTTCTCCCTCCCAACCGATTCTCTCTCTCTCACCTTCTCTCACTCAAAACTCCACTCTATCTCACAAGAAACTCAAGAATCAACCTCCCTTCGGCCTTCTAATCGTGTTCTTGAGCTCCAAAGTTCTTGGGTCAATCTTGGAGCGAAGCTTTGAAGTTTGTAGAGGCTAGGGCTCATTCAAATCGCTTGGATCTTGGTTTTCGTCGCGAGGTAGGGATTTCTTTACCTCTTTTATGTGTTTTTATGTTGATTTGGTGAGGAAATCAAACATTGATCGTCATCCTTTGCCCTCTTGAAAGTCTGTCAAAAGCGCAGAAAACGCTCAAAATCGCCCAAGGATCGATCCCCAAGCATGAGTGATCGATCCCTCATTTTAAATCTGGATTTTTCACCTTGGGGGATCAATCCCCATGAGAGGAGGGATCGATCCCTCCCCTCTCTGGACTTTTTGCTCGTCTTTCCAGTTTCAACCCAACTTCAAACGGCCATAACTTTCTCGTTTGATGTCCGATTCATGCAAACGTGGTATCGATTCGATGGTTTTGAAGTTAGCTTTCCATTGCCACCAAAATCACCTTTAGACTCTAAGTACACAAAAAGTTATGACCATTAGAGTGAAGGTGTGTCGGCCTCCCAACATCCGTTGGCTACCCCTAGGATCCTCGTTCTATTGTTTTGACTTCCTATGATTTGTGGATGATATTCGTGACCTTTTGGCCTTCCGTTAGTGAGGAACGACTAAGGAATTACTTAGTTAAAGCTTCATTTAAATGATTTCTATTGATAGTTAGTACTTGTGAATGTTTATAGCACTTTTGTGATAATGTGGTATATTGTTTGACGTCTCATCTATGAATGTGAATATTGGGGGAGTCTTAACTTGCATGTTGAGTGAGAAGGTAGTTGTTGAGTCGGAAGTTGGTTTAGGAAGTCTCGTAACGCAAGGGGTGGTAATACGGTGACTCGAGTCATTTGGGATCACCGTGACGCAAGGGTTGGTAACACTGTAATCCTCGTAGTAGTATACGGTAATGCAAGGGGTGGAAATACTGATGGTGGGAGTTTGGGATAATGAGTCGTGTTGAGTTGGTGGAGTGTATGAGTCTTGTGAATGGTGTGGCATAGTTGTGATATCGTTAGCATACCGTGACATATTTCATGGATGAATGAGGTTTTGGGAAAGTCTTATCGTGTATATCGAGTGAGGAAATAGTTGTTTAGGTTAGAGGTTGATTTGGGAAGTCTCATAACGCAAGGGGTGGTAATACGAAGACTTAGATGGTCTCGTAACGCAAGGGGTGGTAATACAGTGACCCTAGATGTTGGTGTACACCGTAACGCTAGGGGTGGTAATACGATGACTCTCGTGGTGTTATACGACAATGCAAGGGGTGGGAATGCTGATGTACACCGTAACGCTAGGGGTGGTAATACAATGACTCTTGTGGTGTTATACGGCAACGCAAGGGGTGGAAATGCCGATGGTGGAGATATGAGATAGTGAGTTGTGTCAAAATTGCATAATTGCTTGAGTGAAGTGAACATAGTGGTTTGCTGTGTTGATGACATGTTCTAGAATGATTATTGTGAGTAATTAGCATACCCATGAGTTTATTGTCATCCATCGATTGAGCTGTAACTCTTGTCTCCCTTCTTGCGCCTATCATCATGTTTGCATATAGAATTGGTAAAGACTTTCCTACTGGGCTAGTGTAGCTCACCCTATCATTCTTTTCAGGTCAAAAAGCCGGGCATAGCTTGCTTGCATTTGTGTGCTTGGATGCGAAGACTTTTGGAAGCTCACTTCATTTAATTACTTGATCATCTTGTAATGACTTTCTTTTGACTAAGATGGGTTTGTAACTAAATATTCTGGAATTCCTTTTGACTAAATCTTTTGAAACTTGATAATGTGTTCGTTCTTGTACTTGAGCTTATTTGGGGCCGGAGTGCCAATGTTGTATATTTTCAAACTTGACGACTTATTTGTAAAGTTAAATAGGTGAGAACTTTTTTCTGGATATTATTAATCTTATGCGAGGATCTTTTATTGAAATGGATTATTTATTTTTGTCCAAAATCGAGGGCGTGACATTCCTCTTTGTTGAGCGGGAACTAATATGTGAGCAGAAGAACCCCATACCTTTAAGTGGTCTAGGCTAGGTTTCCTACCTGTCCATAATTAGTGAGGAGTTCTATTAATCATTTTAGTAGGAAACAAGTTGAGAAGGTACATAGCAGTTACTATAGCTATAGGGAGGTAATCCTGATCAAGTGCAAATGAGGCCCGAGCACGTGGTACGTGGAACCACTGTATAATGGTAATAAGGATAGCTGCCAAGCAATACGGTGAACGGCGATATAGATCGATGGCATGAGAGGTCATTGGTCCAACCAATCCGAACAAGGGCATGATCCAATAAGCTCAAGGAGTTATTGGACCAAGAATTTGTTGAGAGACAGTGACATGTGAAGTCACTGGTCCAATTAGTTTGTTCGGCAATGAGGGGGCCGAACAAGAGCAGTGTTCTAGGGAAAGTAGCCTCACGTGCAAGGAACAGTGACATCCCGTAAGGAAACAGGATCTTGATAGAATAGAATCTGAAGAAGATACCTAACGGGAATGGGACGTTTGGCCAGTTAAGGAAAGAAGTCTTTAAAAGACTATGGTAATGGATAGATAAGGGAACGAGAATCCAAGATATTCTGGGTTTCCTATACGAGATAGGAAACCTAGGGCTATGAGGATACTTGGACAGCAAGCATTCGTGAATCTATAAATATGAGGTAAACCTAGAGGTAAAGGTACGCAATACATGGCATTACCATTTTCCTACTTATAATTAGGGTTTCTTGCTAGTACGTGATACTAACTTAAGCATCGGAGGGCCTTTGCCACGAGAGGCAAAGGTGCGCTCACCCCTTGTCTGTTTTGCAAATTAGGGTTTCGGCGACGTGTTCGGGTTCCGGCTAGAAGTCACGAGTAGTCGTTATTCTTTTGTGCTAATCAAAGCCTCTTTAGTTTTTCAGCACTTACAATTGGCACCGTCTGTGGGAAACGAAAGAGATCCCTTTGAAAAAGCAACCATGGTGGAAGAAGATCCAAAAACACCGCTTGATCCAAACAATCAGCTGGGTGGGGGAGGTGATAAGTCCCCACCGGGTTCTTTGAGAAAGCCTGATGGCGGGCATGCAAAAAGGACCACGAGCAAAGACCGCCCCTGGCTGTCCATGGTGACTCCAGGAACAGAGACGGGAAGACGGCCACGGAATCCACGAGTAGGAGCAAGTCCCACTGTGGGAGAGAGTCAATTGCACATTCAAAAAGTGTGCACAACAATGAGGATATCCTGGATAAGAAGAGACAGGAAATTGAGGAATATGCTCGTCTGATTAATAAACGAGAATACGAGATTCAACAATTGCAACGGATACGAGAACATCCGAAAGATTCTGGACTTTCACGTAGAAATTCCAGAGGAGACAGGCTGGCTGTGGTGGAGCATAAGAAAGCTCCTTCACGAAAAGGAAGGAGCAGGAGCACGAGTCCCACTCCAAGACGAAGGAGGGCTTTTTCACGAAAAAGAAGGAGCAGGAGTAGAAGTCCCACCCCTGAGGAAGGAGGGACCAGGAAGCACCACAGGGATAGGTACAAGAGACCTGATTCCGATTGGGAATGGAATGCTCCCAAAAATACGAAGGAACAAGAAGAGGGGACCATGTCTGCACGAGAGGCTGCACGGAAGGCCCTTAGCAACATAGCATCCTCTCCCTTTGAAAAGAGATTGCAGGAGGCAAGGTTACCGAGCAGGGTGAAACATGGGACGTTCATCCTGTACGAGACGAATGCTGACCCAGTGGCACATATATAGCATTACCAGCAGGCAATGTTCATGCATGACGGTAATGATACAATCATGTGCAAGATGTTCCCATCCAGTTTGGGGAAGGTGGCCTTGTCTTGGTTCCATAAGGTAGAGCCGAACACCATACGAGGATGGAGGCAATTAGCCAAGGAATTCACTGCTCGGTTTCTGACAAGCAGAAAGCCACCAAAGACTTTTGAGAGCCTCTCCATTATGAAACAGGGGGAGAACGAACCAATCAGGGACTATGCTAAGAAATACTGGGAGACTTTCAATGAAATAGAGAGTTGCAGTGAGGAGTATGCAATAGCGACGTCCAAGATTGGGTTGCTTGTTCGGTGGGAGCTACGTAAGTCCCTGAACATGACTCCAGTAAGCACGCTGGCGAAGCAAATGGAGCAAATAGAACAGCATGCCAGAAACGAGGATGACATACTGCGGGAAGACAACAAAGTGGTTGCCAAGTAGGCCAAGGGTCCTACAAAGAAAGCGGATAAGCCAGAGCCCAAAATTTACAGAGAGAGAAAGGAATATGGGCAAGCCAAGAAAGAGCCATACAGGGAGAAGCATGCCCCAGATCCCAAGTCTTTCTTTTCAGTAACGACGATTTGGAAAGAACCAATCTATCGGATTCTTTATCGAATAAAGACCCGCCCGTATTTTAAGTGGCCCCCAAGGCTGGAAGGTGATAAGGATGCAAAAAGAGCTACGAGTTAGCATTGCAGTTATCACAAGGATTGGGGTCACATGACAGAGGGCTGCAAGATGTTCAAAAAGCACCTCGACGACTTGGTCTCTCGAGGTTATTTGAAAGAATTCATTCAGGAAGAGCACAAGGGTGCAGAAAAAGCAATGGAGTTGGATTTCGAGCAAAATCCAAGGGGTATAATCCATATGATACATGGATTGGCCGCACCTTATACGAGAAATGAGTTGAGGTTGCTCCAGAGGCAACTGAAGCACGACCGACATGTGATGCAATTAGGAAGGAAACGAGGACATGAAGCAGAAGAATGCAACGAAGGCATAATATTCACAGATGAGGACCTGGGAGAAGTCCAGGTGCCACACAATGATGCTTTGGTCATAATCCTTACGAGTTGGGGAATATGACATGGAAAGAATCTTGGTGGATTCAGGGAGCTACACGGAGGTGCTATACTACGACGCGTTTAAAAAGTTAGGACTGACACAGGCGGACTTGGTGCAGTCGATAACTCCTTTACTCGGGTTCAGTGCAGGAGCAATCTGGCCCTTAGGCAAAATCACCCTACCTGTTCGGGTAGGAACAGTGGTCTTATGAACCGATTTCCTGGTGGTGGATGTACCATCTTCCTATAACGCAATCATAGGAAGGACTTAGTTACATAAAATGAGGGCAGTTTCCTCCACTTACCATCAGATGGTGAAATTCCCTGGATCCAATGGCATTGAGAGGATCAGAGGAAACCAAAAGGTTGCCCAGCAGTGCTTGATTTCCATAATCAAGAAGGCACTAAAAGCACAGTTAGTTCAAGCAATCGAGCTCTCAGGCTAGCCGACCATCGAGGATGTCGGAGGGAACCCCGCCGAGAAAGTGGTGGAAGGATTAAAGAAAATTCAGATCAACGAGAGCGATCCGGAAAGGTATTTCCTGATCGGGGAAAGCCTAAGCAAGCAAGCAAGAAGAAGAAAAGTTGGTGGGATTCCTCAAGGAGCACGTCGATGTATTTGCATGGGTACCCAGAGAAATGCCAGGGGTGGATGTGTAACGACCCTGATTTTTGGTCAATAAAAATTTCGTTAAAAATTTGAATTTTATTTTATTACTTGGATTTTTATTTCCATAACCAAAAATCGGTCGTTACTGATTAATAAAAATCTCTTCGATTATTCGAAAATCTTTTAATTATGCTTGGAAGGTTTTAATCGTCTTCTAATTGCCGATCTTCCCGTCGTTTCGAGGGTTAAACCTCTCATTTTGGCTGAAAATCCTACCTAGCAACCCTAGATAGCTTTTAACCGACTAGCGATCGTTTGACCTAATTACCTATCGCTTCCTAACCCTCGGTGAACCTTATTAACCTTCGGCCCGTGAACCTTTTGAAACCCTTGAGCTTGTAATCCTAGATTAACCCTTTGAACCGTTGAACATTTTAGCTATCGACCATTGGACAATAACGTTAGGGTTACCTTTACCCATTGGACGATAGGTTAAAGCTCAAGCCATCCTTACCCATTGGTTAATAACCGCTAGGGAAACCATTATCCATTGGACAATAGCTATACTTGCCAATCAAGTATTAGGTTAATAAAATATTAGATTTGGCCATGTGTCCAATCCATTAAAATAGAATTAGTACATTGGGTTATATATTTTAAGTACTTGTACTTTGAAAGTATATCATAGTTTATTAGGATATTAGATATGACATATCTAGTAGGATTTGGAAGTACATACATGAATGTATAATTATGTGTACTTGTATATATATATATATATATATATAGAGTTATATATATAATAATTGTAAAGTACCATGTGCTTGTTTCCTTATTTTAATAGGAAAATCTTATTTACTTAAAAGGGTATAATTATTTTATCCTTTGGTCCACAAAAGTTAGGGATTTTATTATCCATTGGATAAAAGGGTCAATCTTCCCAAAGTACTAGATATATTACTTATTTATACACCAAAGTCTTAAAATATTAGATTTTCCCATGTGCATAATTGAATTCTTTATTAAGAAAATCTAGTATAGTACCTTCCTCTCTTTTATCCATTGGTTAATGACCGCTAGGAAGATTATTGCACATTGGTCAATAGCTCATCTTGCCAACCAAGTACTAGTAAATAATAAAATAGTAGATTTTCCCATATGTGCTAAAGGATTAAAATAGATTTTGTACATTAGTACTTTGAAAGTATATGACATTATGATTAGTTTATTAGGAAATTTAGATTTGGAAGAGATAGTGTAGATTAGGAAGTACATGCTTATATATATATGTATATATATATATATATTATATTGTATATAGCATGTGTGTATTACATTAGTTTAATTGAAAAATCCATTTTACTTGCAAAACCCTAGATTTTGTAGTGCCCATAGTACTCATAAATATAATAGTATATATGTATTCTTTCCTAGTACAAGAGAGAGAGAGAGAGAGCCGAGAGAGGAGAGAGAGAGATGGGCCGAGAGAGAGAGAAAGAGGAAGGAGAGAGAGATTGTACCTTGAAGATCTCCATTGTGCTTCCATTGTACTTTGAAAGCATACAAATCTATGGGATTCTCCTTTGACGAAGCAAAATCTATACTACCTTCCATTCAATCTTCCGTAATCCCATCCTAGGACAACCATATCTAGTTTTCTATGCTTTCAAGTACTAAGACTAGACTAGAAACCCATTAGAATAACCTAGTTTGTCCTAGTTCTTGGAGTGCAAGCAAAGTGAGATCTTGGCTAGTCTTTCAAGCCTTGAAATGACAAGATTTGGAGTTTTATCCATTGGATAATGGAGGGAGAGAGAGCCGGCCATGAGAGGGAGAGAGAGCCATCCAATTGCCTATAAATAGGCCTCACACTTCTCATTCAACACACACCATTCCAATCTCCAACTTCTCTCTCTAGAAAACTTAGTGTTCTTGTTGTTCTTGCTTAGTTCATTAGTTGTTCTTGAAGTTCTTCCTTAGTTTTCAAGAAACTCTTCTAGTGCCGCCACTAAACCACCACTCGACCACCACCTCGATCCAAAAGTAGTAGTAGTTGTAGTTAGGATCTAGTTTCGAGAGAAACCTTTCTCTTTCGAAGCTATCGGAAGCTTATCGTAAGCCGCTACTCCGTTCGACCGCCAACTTTCTTTCCGACGTTCTTTCCATAACCTTACTACCGCCAAGAAGAACGGTAGATTTCCCGATCTACTCTTCCTAAGTATAGATAAGAATCGTATTGAGTTTTCGAACTATTTTCTCTAAAAATAAAGTAGTTGTGGTATTTAGCTTGTAGAACTTTCTTGTTAAAGGTACGTAGTTTACTTTGATCTTATGGCTACTTGATTGCTTGATCTCGTGATTGTTACTTGTTTGTATGAACTCGTCAATAAACATGTGTTGTTTTGAACTTCCAAAGGGAAATACGTTTTTAAAGATAAAGTGTTGTTTCAAAACGAAGTATTCGTATTTTGACCGTTTGAAAGATCGTAAGCTTGATGGTGCATTGTTTGCCTTACTTGTGGTTAGTAACGAACATGATAGTATAGAGTTGGATGATCTTGCTAGTTGTTGTTGCATGATTATGTGAAAAGTCCCACCGCGGAGTCGATGTGTGACACGAGACCCATGAAATTGGAAAGTAGAAACATGACAACTAGGGTGTGGTTAACATGGATAAAAATACTTTTGAAACTACATAATGATCAAGTGTGATAATCATTATGTGGTGTGTGTGTGTGTCCAATGGGAACCCGGAGCAGCGGAACCATTGTGAGGGTGTGTGTGTGTGTCCAATGGGAACCCGGAGCAGCGCAACCATTGTGAGGGTGTGTGTATACTCCAATGGGAACCCGGAGCGGCGGAACCATTGTGAGGTTGTGTGTACTCCCATGGGAACCTGGAGCGGCGGAACCATGGTGAGGTGTGGCTTGGTTATCCGTGGAGAGGAGCCAATGCAAATTGTGCGCCAATGGGAACCCGGAGCGGCGGAACCATTGTGCGTATACTCGGGAACCCGGAGCGGCGGAACCGAGGTTGTGTGTGTTAAAACTGATTTTTGAAATGTGCGCCAATGGGATCCCGGAGCGGCGGAACCATTGTGCGTATACTCGGGAACCCGGAGCGGCGGAACCGAGGTTGTGTGTGTTAAAACTGATTTTTGAAATGTGCGCCCGGGAACCCGGAGCGGCGGAACCATTGTGCGTATACTCGAGAACCCGGAGCGGCGGAACCGAGGTTGGGTGTGTGTGTTTTAAAAACCGCGATGTGGCCGGACATGGTAGCCCATCGTGTGTAGTGTGCGTGTGTAAAAGAAACGACTTTTGAAGTGTTAATTTGGAAATGAAAAGTAAAATGATGACACGGTCTAAGAAACGCTGCCTAGGAGAAACTCTGATGACGCTTACGCTAGATGAGTAATGAATGTGCATGTGTTATTGAATGCGAAGTTATTGAATGCGCATGTGTAATTGTTATGTGTTCTTATTGAAGTATGTTAAGTTTGGAAAATCGTTTACTATATTATCTTTGACTTGTAAGTTAAGGGTTAGTGGGTTTGGGTTATTCTATTGGGCTTTATAAGCTCACGGTGTTGCTTTATGTGACCCTGACATATTATACTGGTGGCGACGCTAGTATAATGTGTCAGACCTTATAGATAAGCAAGGGGAGCTGAACGCCTTGGGGGCATTTGGAGCTGAAGAGTTTGCTAGGATGGAAGAAGAGACGGAGCCGTAGATAACCTTAGATGTCCTCTCCCTTGTATAAATAAGTACCCTCTGGGGTTAGTGATGTAATAACGAGCTAGACTCTACCTAGTTTATCCAATAAAATGCTTATTTAATATACCCAATTTTGGGGGCGTTACAGGATGCAAAAGTGATTTGCCACCACCTGAATGTGGATCCCTAACAAAAGAAACGATGATCGGTCGCACAACACGTAGACGCTGTGATAGAGGAGGTTGACCGTTTGTTGGAAGCAAAGGCTATACGAGAAGTCTACTACCCGGAATGGCTATCCAACACTGTGGTGGTAAAGAAGAAGAATGGGAAGTGGCGAGTGTGTGTCGACTTCACGGATTTGAATAAGGCATGTCCGAAGGACAATTTCCCCCTCCCCAGAATAGATCAATTGGTGGATGCAATAGCTGGGTATGGGTGAATGAGTTTCCTCAATGCATATCGAGGATATCACTAGATTGCCATGTATCGGCCCGATCAATAGAAGACATCCTTTATCACTCCAAGAGGGTTGTATTGTTACAACGTCATGCCTTTTGGTCTGAGGAATGCTGGAGCAACGTACTAAGGTTAGCAACGATTATGCTAAAAAAGTTGCTCGGCAAGACCATGGAGGTATACATAGATGACATGGTGGTCAAGAGCAAGGAGAAGCAAGACCACATAGCTGATTTGAAGGAGGCCTTCGAGATATTAAGGGAGTACAAGTTGGAGCTCAATGCCTCGAAATGTGCGTTCGGAGTAAGTTCGGGGAAGTTCTTGGGACACCTCGTGACCATAAGAGGGATCGAACCAAATCCCGATCAGATAATAGCCTTATAGAAGCTTCAAAGTCTAAGGACCACGAAGGAGGTCCAACGACTGACTGGAATGGCTGCAGCCCTTAACTGATTTATCAGCCGGTCCAGTGATAAGTGTAGGCCCTTCTTTCAATTGTTGAAAAAAAGAGAGGGTTATGAATGGGGAGCGGAATGTGAACAGGCATTCCAAGACTTGAAGAGGTACTTGGCAACGGCCCCGCTTTTGTCCACTCCAGAACCAGGTGAGTCCCTAACTTTGTATTTAGCAGTCGCTGAACTTGCTGTCAGTGCAATGTTACTAAGAGTCAAGGGATCCAAGCAAATCCCTGTCTATTACGTAAGCAAAACGTTGTTAGACACGGAGACGAGATATCTGCCCCTCGAGAAGTTGGTCCTGGCATTGAGGACAACGACAAGGAAATTGCCCCATTATTTCCAGTGTCGCAAAATTGTGGTTTACACCGAGTTTCCATTGAAATCTTTGCTACGAAAGGCAGATTTCTCGGGACATATCTCGACCTGGTCGGTTGAGTTGAGCCAGTACAACATCGACTACCAGCCGCGCACTGCAATAAAGGGGCAAGTGCTGGCAGATTTTGTAGCAGAATTCTCCCCTGCAGTGGCACCTCAGCCTCCTATGAGAAAAGAGCAACCAGTTGAGCTGACAGTCAGCAAGGGCAAAATACCTGCCAAGCAGGACCCCTTAGAATGGAAACTATTTGTTGATGGTTCCGCATGCAACACCGGATCAGGGAATGGAGTCGTGCTATTCCCCACTGAAGGAGCAATGATAGAGTTGTCTCTTCGATTGGGTTTCAGCGCTTCAAACAATGTGGCAGAGTACGAGGCACTTCTGGCAGGACTGAGGAGTGCAAAAACCTTGAAAGTGAATAGGGTCCGAATATGCTATGATTCACAGCTCGTGGTGAACCAATTATCCAGGGAATATGAAGCCCGGAATGAGAAGATGGCAGCTTATGTGGAGGCCGCCAAGATTTTGCTCGACACTTTCGAAAAAGTATATATTGAGTTCAAGAGAAGAGTGGTAGTAGATTATCTTGCTGAACGCCCATGCAGATTCCCTAGCATGGTTGGCCGCAGCTGTGGCAACTGAGTTCAATAGAATAGTGGTAATAGATTATCTTGCTAAGCCGAGCATTGGGAAGAGCGTGGAGTTGGTCTTTGACGTGAACCAAGGACCAAGTTGGATGGACCCGATAATGGAGTTCTTATGAGATGGGACACTCTCCACAGATAAAAAGGAGGCTCACAAGATTAAAACAAAATCCGCATGGTTTTAGCTGTCACCTGAATGAAAGTTGTACAGAAAGTCCTTCACTGGGCCGTACTTACTTTGTGTGCATCTCGACATGGTGCAGAAGTTTCTCCACGAGATTCACAAAGGAACATGTGGCAGCCACGCTGGTTGCAGGTCAATTGCCCACCGAGCAATTACACAGGGCTACTGGTGGCCGCACATGCAGGAGGATGCAAAAGTATTTGTGAAAATCTGTGAAAAATGCCAAAAATTCTCGCCCATGATCTGAACACCAGCCGAGGATCTGGTGCCATTGACAAGTCCTTGGCCATTTGCACAATGGGGAATGGACATTGTGGGTCCACTCCACAAGGCAACAGGGAATAGAAAATTCCTACTAGTGGCGACGGATTATTTCACTAAGTGGATTGAGGCAGAACCACTAGCAAAAATCACTGAGCCTATGATAGAAAGGTTCATGTGGAAAAATATCATAACTCGATTTAGAGTTCCTTATTCGTTGATTACGGATAATGGATCTCAGTTCCAGAAAAAGTTCAAAGCTTTCTGTGCCCAGTATGGGATACGAAATTACTACTCAACCCCAGCCTACCCTCAGAGTAATGGGCAGGCAGAGGCGTCCAACAAGACTATACTTGACGGGATCAAGAAGAGGTTGGACAAGGCAAAGGGGAAGTGGCCCGACGAATTGCCACTGGTCCTGTGGGTGCACCGAACAACGCCTAGGAGGTCTACGGGAGAGACCCCCTACTAATTGGCATATGGAACAGAAGCTGTGATTCCATTGGAGGTTGGTTTGCCGACCAACAGGACCGCCTTGGTTGAGAGTGGGGGCAATGACAAAGCCTTGGAAAATTGAATTGGATCTAGCCGAGGAACGAAGAGAAAGGGCCCTGGGGCATTTGGCCTCATATCAAGAGCAGCTGATGAAAAGCTATAACAAGCACGTCCACCCCGAGGGTTTGGTGTTGGAGACCTGGTGCTTCGAAAGGTGCTCGGCAACACCAAGGTGGCCAATGAGGGTAAGTTGGGGGCCAACTGGGAAGGTCCATATCGAGTTACAGAAATAGTGGGCATTGGGGCTTATCGATTGGCAAGCTTGGACGAGAACCCAGTGCCAAGGCCTTGGAATGCCCATAATCTGAGGAAATTCTTTGTTTAAAAGAATTCAATTTATTCTGTTTTAGGATGCACATCGTGATTGTGTGGGAATTATGAATAAGATTCCCTTGTCTTTACTTTTTGATTAGTTGCAAGGGGTACGCGTAACGACCCCTTGAGTTTTGGATTATGAATAAAGTCTTACACTTTGAATTTTGATTACTATTTTTTGCGCACTATTTTCTTGAATACGAAGCCAGGCCTCTCACTTTGTCCTCACTTCGCATTGGGGAGCAGAGGTGTCCTGGTGTGTATAAAATTACGAGCACAATTTAAAACTTTGCACGTACACTCTATTTTGGTCGTCTGTACGGGTACGAATACACCTGGACTGCATACGAATAAATGCATTATTATACCAACTATGAAAACGTTTGGATATTTGCCTAAGTATGAGAAACTTAAGCACATACCCTAAGTATGAACACACTAGGAGTAATTTCCAAGTACGAATATACTTGACTATTCGCTTGGGTACGAAAAAACCTGGAGTGCAAACGATGCACAGTTCTGCCAAATGTGACTACATTTGGGCACTTGTTTGAGTACGAGAAACTTACAAGTATAACCTAAGTATGAGTACACTAAGGAATATAACCAATATACGAGAAACTTTGGGAGCATATGCATAAACTTGTCCAAGTACGAAGCACTTGGAGCGCATACGAGTATATGCACTGTTTTGACAAACTACAAATGCATCTGGCATCATTCTAATTATGAGACACTTAGAAGTAACTTCTTCCCTAAAAAATGAAATACTTAGGAGCATATCTAGTATGAAGCACTGGCATATAAGGACATGCAGAACTATCTAAGAACGAGTAATGCATGGGCACACTCAGCAGGAGCAGCCAAAAAGGTTACGTACGAAACTCGTAACATATATGTAAGAACAACTAAGTACGAAAACACTTAGCATTTGGCACATGAAAGACTGGCCATGAGACGGCCACCTACACAGTTAAAGGCCACAAAGGGCCAAGCAAACTAAATGTTCAGGCCAAAAAGGGCCGCCAAAATCAAACAAACGCCACGAAGGGCCAGAATACCTGTGTTAAGGTGTTTGCAAATGTGTTGAGTGCCGCACAGGGCAAATTTCACGGCCGCGCAGGGCTAGCAATAGTGTTTTGGGAAAAGGAGATTATTTTTTATACGCAAAAACCAGGTGGCCATACTTACTCATCCGCAGTGAGATCTTGAACGGCAGAGGGAGAGGCAGGTGCAAGACCACCACCGACTTCCGCCTGGACAGGGTTGGACTCTTCGGTGGTTTGGTCATTACCATCAGGCTGCTCGGGAACATGCGCGTTCAGCTCTTGGTCAAGACTGTCTTTTTCCTCCACAACTTCCTTGTCGTTCACAGCGGCCATAGTGCTAGGGAGATCGTTCTCCGTCCACAATGGGGATGTCTCAGGAGCTTTTGACTTTCTCAGGCAAGCTTCCCAGGCTGTAGACCAAACTTGGTCCTGGATCTGGGGCATTTGGGTCTTATAGCTGTCGGTGGCTACTCCAATCCCATCGTTGTAGCCCTGTTGGTATGCTGTTTTGGCCTCAGTCTTGCACGCCTCCAGCTCCATCAAAGTTGGTTCAGGCTGTCCTCAGCCCCGTCCAGCTTACCTTTCAGTTCATCCATAGCTCTACGTGCTTGATTTCTCTCTCTCTCTCGCCTAATGATAGTATTTTGTAGTTGGGCATTTTCGCTGGCAAGCTTAGCATGTTGAGGCTCAGAATGACCAAGCTTTTATGCCATGGCCACCATCTTTTGCATTGCCTGGAAGTTTTAGAACAAAACTGTGGGCTACCACAGCCCCGGGTGGAATCGGGGCGGCCCAAAAAGGAGGCGCCACGCCGTTTCGAATTTTTGAAATGATTTTGAAGAGTCGCCACCCGGATTTGTGGTTCGCCACCCGAGAAACCGTTTTGTTTGAAAATGATTGATTTGAATTGAAAACCAGAGATTTGTTAAGGGTTCGGAAGCCACGTTACGAGGGGGAAGGGTTTTACGGCACCCCCCTCGCCCGATACGAGATCGGTCTCTACTAATCATTTGTGGGATTTTTCAAAAGAATTTATTTCATTAGACAGCTAGCAAGTATCCACATGTATATCAAGTACTGAGGGGTGCATGCATGTGCATATGTACAAAGAGTGATGTGAGATGATGAAGAAATACAAAAATAATCGAAACTGGAAGGCCTTGTCACCGACCCACTCTCGAGCGCTCGGAAGCACTCCCAAGCGCTTGGGAGTACTACACTGTCTAGCCTGCAAGTCACATTAGTACAACAGAATATAGCACTGAAACATAGACTAAAATGAACTTGAGCATTAACGAACTCAAGCACGCTACAGGCTCCATAGAGAACTTAGAAAAATGGGATCAAACCCTGTCTTTCCCAGCCACGCATCCCTGCCTTTCTGAAAAGTGGTTTTGGAGTTATAAAAAGGCAAAAGGGGATGTCTGAATAGGCATGCAAGGGCGCTCTGGAACAGACTCGAGCGCTCGGGAGTGATCTACACTCCCAAACTGATCTCAATCAATTGACACTCTTGCTTTAGCATTCCAATGTAACAGATCTACTCCCCTCTTTGAGGTTCAGAAAGTTTCCTTTTATAAATCATTAAGACATATTCTTTTGCAAACCCTTTTTTTTTTTTAACATGAATATAGTCTTTGTCTTTTGAAAATCAGATCAACCACATCAGAATACATTAAGAAAACTATTATTGCTTGAGACCAGTCTCCATTCCCCCTGCATGTTAGTTTAAATACTACAGAAAAGGAAAATAAGACTGGCATCACTCTCGAGCTCTCCAGAGTAATCTCGAGCGCTCGGGAGTGCAACCAGTGCTGCATGCATGGAAAACACTCGTAACCCTTTGCTCTCGTTTTAACACTAAGGCTCTCCCATCTCACTTCCAGTATTGAGGACTGGAGTGAGCTGGGAAGCCTCCCTTAGAAGGGAAGAAACAACCCTGCTTTTGGTTGACACCAAAGTATGAGGTTTCTACCTTTTGTTAGGAACCTTGCTCCTTGGAAGAGGGGCTTAGAAGATGGGAAAGAGATGAAAACTTCAGGAGATCAGAAGCTGATAATGATCTGAACCCCTTCCATCTTCTTGCTACCTTGGATTTTTTGGTTTGTTTTGGCTTTTGAAAATGGGATTTTTGCTTACAAGGGGATGAGAACTGGTCTCTTTGCCTTGAACTATCAGAGAGGAGGGACTCTAGAGAGAGAGAGTTCGTGGTCCAACTAAAGGCCAGCCCTCCCTTTTATAGCCCAACATAGCACATGGTTTTTATTTGGGAAAATGTTATTTGGTATCAAAATAAAATCTTCCTCTCTGACTCACCCCTGACTGAGGTTGAGTGCGGTCTAAGGCAAAGACCCGTTCAAACGGCTGAAATGATGGCTGCAAGGATAGTGGGGAAGCTCCAACGTCCATTGGGCAGTCTTGAGCGCTTGAGAGTGATCTCGAGCGCTTGGGACTTCACTTTCGAGCGCTCGAGAGTTGACTGGTCCAAGGTTTTGGAAAATGCTCTGGAGCGCTTGGGATTGATCCAGAGCGCTTGAAAGCCATTTTTACATTTTATTTCCCTCTTAAAGTCCTTCAAGGAGCACTGTTCTATCAGTCCAAGGCTTGTTTAATCCAATTTTCATCATCGGGGAGCCTCCGGGCCACGAATCAAGGAAATTCGAATTGTCCAAATTGGGGTGTCTACAAAAACAAAGTTAGGCAAAAATGAAGGGGTGTGATTTACGTCATTACTGCATAAAGACGAGAGGTTTACCTTGGCACTATTGACCGTAAACGAGCCGAGGAGGTTGTCCGGGGAGCAAGACACTTCCTTCTACATGTCCCTAGGCAGCAAGAAGGCCTGGGACAATGCAAAAGCTGTCCCTTCGGACTCAACACTATCACGGATGGTGACAGGCCGGTTACCATGAGAGAGTTGAGGAGCCCAGATAGGTGTCAGAACTAAGGCGGCTTGTGGTGGAGTTCCTTCGTTCAAAGCTGAGTCCAGACGTTGGCGTTTGTCCCGATGGCCAGCTTCAATCTCCTCTGGAGAGAAACTTGGAGGGACATCGGTTTGAGCAGTAGCACCACGACCGCGTGCTAGAACGAGGGTTTGAGTCCCGCCTCGATTCTGGGAAGAACCACGGCCGCGACCCCGGCCACGGCCAGGAAGGGTGAGCAAACTGTTGAGATCGATTGGCTGATTCATGGTTTGGGTGTCTGGAGGTGAAAGGGTATAACCGCTGGAAGTGGAGGTCGATGCTTCTTCGGCTAGGCAAATTGGATCGACTGGTATGGGCGAAGTTTGGGAACGCCTTCCTTCTTCTTGCTCGGGCTGCGGGAAAGGGGGACGAGGAATTATTGGGTTGTCGGCTGCTCGGATCCGCCGATCAATGAAACCTCCATACGACGCTCTGTAGCTGAGAAGGATCTGGGCTGCTCTTGCTCGGCCAGCAAGAGGAGTACCTTCCCCGTTGAAGCCTAGCGCCCGGTTGATATCTGCTACGTGAACTTGTGGGGTGATGATGTCGTGCCCCTGGTTGACGTTTGTTGCTGAGAGATTAGGGATGAAAAACATTTATGTGCAACGAAATTGCATAGATACATTACGAAAAAACTTTTACACAGACAGAGGGTACTAATGTGGTTGCCCAAATCTGCGTGGGGCATGAAAACCTATCACTCGGCCGTCCTCGTTTATGGGCTCGAAGTTCTTAGTAACAATGAGGAAGTCGTCATCGTCTCCTTGAACAGAGTCAGGTAGTTCAAGCACAAGTCTTTTTCTGGAATCCCTACTCTTTAGATAGTAGGTCGAGGCGTCTTTGGTTCGAGAAATACTGTACAGATGGTGAATATCGTGCAGGCCTAGAGATGTGCCTAGCATCTGGTTTAGGGTGTTTATACCCATAACGACGCGAAAGAAGTTTGCAGATACTTGCATTGGGGATAACCTATAAAAGGCTAGAACCTGGCAAAGTAGTGGCGCCAGGGGAAACCTAACACCGCCTTCGACGACCGCAACAACAGGAAAATGGAGGGTGTCGTTGTCGGGACTCTCACGGATGGCATCTACAGGAGCTAGTGCGGTAGCAATATTATCCAGAATCTCGTAACGAGATCTAAAGTTGGCCATTATTTGGGGAGTATTACAATATCGCCTAAATCTCCCCATTTTAAGGAAGTGTAATAATCAGCAGAGGAGGTGTCGAGTGAACCCTAGAACGAGAGAGACCCTAAATCGAAAGGGAGAAATGGGTGTAGACACCCCAATCTGGGCTTTCAGATTCGTTTACTTACGGTTTTTGATTCCCCGATGATGAAACGGATCAAGAACACTTCGGGAATGTCGAGTGTTTGAGCTTTGAGTGTTTGAAGAACCCTTGGAACTAACCTAGCCTAAGCCACCCTCCAAAAGCCAAAAACCCTGCTGGCGTGCGCCAGGGCGCAACTGTCTCGCTCACCGTCGCGCGACAGACTAGAACCATCGCGCGCCAGGGCGCACCCTCGCGCGACAGTTTGGAACCATCGCGCGATGGTTCTGTCCCCACCTACTTTTCCAGAGGCAGAAACTTGGCCACCAAGGCAGTCTCAGCCAGGCCTCGTGGCTGGCTGTGTTCTTCTCCTGGCATCAACCAGAACCCCCTCTTGCCCTATAAATACCCCCATTTGTTCTCTTTCAAAGGGTTACAATTTTTGGTTACAAAAAAAAGGTTACAAAATCAAATACAAAAGGGCTACATCCTAACATACTTGTTCTTCATCCATTCATACCTCAATCAAGCACTACCACCTTGCTCTTCAATCCTCAATCAACCTCAATCTCAAAACTCAAAGTTCAAGCACTCTTTCAAACTCAAGCCAAAGGTATAGCTTACCTTGGTTGCTCTCTGTTCTGATCCCGGGGGCTGGCAGGGTCAAGGCTGGTAATCAATACCAGTCCTGGCCCTAAAGCTGGCAAGGTTTCAAAAACCGTCATGGTAGGAACCATCGCGCGATGGTCCCAGATACGCGCGCGACACTTTGTGCCCGCGCGCGATGGACTGCGTGGGGAATGGTGTCCTACTGTTTTATGCTTTACTTTCATATATCTCACTGTTAAGCATGCAAAAAACCAATTTATAGCTTTCTTTAGCTTAAAAATGCTAGCTTTGCACTTCAATATTTAGTTCTGTTCTGTTGGAGCACCCCTGGGATCATTCTGGACCCATCCCAGAACCCAATTTGAACAAAATCACACACTGGAGGTCTGGCACAAACCCTCGCGCGATGCTCCTAAACCCCGCGATGGTCAAATGGAGTGTTGACCAGTCAGCGCAACTGTCGTCAAGGCCAGTAAGAACTATCGCTGGGCCGAGGCGAACCGTACGTGACGGTTTGGGAACCTCAGCTGTATCAAGCTTGTCCCCGACCGGCCGCCTTGCATGTCTAACTTGGTTTTAGGCTATTATTTTGTCCCCACACTCTTTATGGGGTGTTTTGTCAATTTATAGGGCTTTTCGACCTTTAAACCGCTTATAATCGCTACTTACGCTCATATAATCGCTTGGTTTGTCCTGGTGTGCACTGGTCCTTAGAGCCCAGAAGGGTTGAGAATAAGAGCTGTGGGCTTAGGCCTCTGTCGCGCGCTAGTCCCGTAGTGTCGTGCGCAGGTTGGGTCAACATGCGTGACTTGTTCAGTGCATACTGATTTCATTCTGCGTGCAACACTCCGAGAGGGGCTTTTCGATCTGTTTAATTCCCACAGCAATCTGTTTTCATCCTATACTAATCTGTTTCAATAGAGCAAACATGCTTCTATCACATCCCGCAAATTGTTACAGTTTTAATCCCCGATTATCTGCTCCCCCGCCCTAATTGGCTTAAAATTGATTAAAGAAGAAAAAGAATCCCAAACGCTTTCAAAATGCTCAAGTAGAGACCGATCTCCGGATTGGGCGAGAGAGGTGCCATAAAACCCTTCCCCTCTCGTAACCTGGCTCCCGAACCCAGATATGGTTATGACGGACTGGTTCCTTAACTTTTTCAATCAAACAAACAGCGCGGCAGGTGCTTCGAAATGCGGTTCCTTGGGTGTCGGACCTTCAAACCCAGGTGGCGAATCTGTGTTTTTGCGAGCGCCTGCTTCTCCGCTCGCGCTCCCTCGATTACGGGCCCTTGCTTCGGGAAACGAAATTCCCGAAGGCTTGCATCTTGGAATCCGGAAATTCCAGGGCATGCTGCCCACAATGGGTAAGATGGAAAGCAGTAACTTATAAGTGCGACGATCGGAGTTCCTAAACACTGCAGGAAGGAAAAATACCTCGAGATGGTGGACAGAGCTTCAATGGCGGGATGCTTGAGCCATCTTTCTGCAGAGGGAGATTAGAGCAAGGATGGGGGTTCAAATTGAGGGGAAAACCCAGATATACCCTAATGAGTGGGTGGCGTATGAAAGACGTCACCCATATGCTGTTTGGACGATCTATTTCCCGAGGGACGTCTATTCGCATTTAATACGGGCAATACAAATTATGCCACGTATAAAGGTAGGAGCTGGAAAGCACGTCCAGCCCAAACGATGGGACGTTTTGCCTGGACTAATGATGAACTATTGCACCAATTTTGAGGAACAAGGTGCAGGGGCAGAAAATATTATACAAATATAAGTTTGCTCGGTGTTTAGAGCTTTGCTCGTCATATTAAGAGAAAATAACGAGTAAAGCTGGGGAGCAATTGTAGGGAGGTAATCCTGATCAGGTGCAAATGAGGCCCGAGCATGTGGTATGTGGAACCACTGTATAATGGTAATAAGGATAGTTGCCGAGCAATATGGTGAATGGCGATATACAGCAATGGCATGAGAGGTCATTGGTCCAAGCGATCCGAACAAGGGCATGATCCAATAAGCTCAAGGAATTATTGGACTAGGAATTTGGTGAGAGACAGTGACATGTGAAGTCACTGGTTCAAGTAGTTTGTTCGGCAATGACGGGGCCGAACAAGACCAGTGTTCCAGGGAAAGTAGCCTCACGTGCAAGGAACAGTGACATCCCGTAAGGAAACAGGATCTTGATAGAACAGGATTTGGAGAAGATACCCAATGGGAATGGGACGTTCGGCCAGTTAAGGAAAGAAGTCTTAAAAAGACTATGGTAATGGACAGATAAGGGAACGAGAATCCAAGATATTCTAGGTTTCCTATACGAGGTAGGAAACCTAGGGCTATGAGGATACTTGGACAACAAGCATTCATGAATCTATAAGTATGAGGTAAACCTAGAGGTAAAGGTACACAATACATGGCATTACGATTTTCCTACTGATAATTAGTGTTTCTTGCTAGTACGTGATAGTAACTTACGCATAGGAGGGCCTTTGCCCCGAGAGGAAAAGGTGCGCTCACCCCTTGTCTGTTTTGCAGATTAGGGTTCTGGCGACGTGTTAGGGTTCCGGCTAGAAGTCACGAGTAGTCGTTATTCTTTTGTGCTGTTCAAAGCCTCTTTCGTTTTTCTGCACTTACAATAGCCTCACTCCAAAATGTGAACTAAGCGAGGAATGACTAAGCATAGATCTAACCATGACTAATAATGTTCTATTACGACGTTCAGCAACGCCATTTTGCTGTGGTGTGTAACTAACTCATTGTAACTTGATGAATAATACCATTATCTTTGAAGAAATCACCAAACAAATCAGATATATATTCTCCACCCCTATCGGATCTCAATATCTTAATATCTCTTCCTAGTTGTTTTTCAACTACCTTTTTAAACTCTTGAAAATTTTCAAATACTTCAGATTTAATATCAATCTTAGGAATCAATTCCATATTCATCATTCTTTTCATTTTGTCTTTGTTCATGTGTCCTAATCTCAAATGTCAAATATAAGGATCATCAACATAAAGAAATCATAACTATGAGTAGAATCAACGGTATAAGCAGAACAACCATCTAATGCATTATTATTAACATAAGAAACAAAGTTCAAACGGTATAGACCATCAACTTTACTACCCCACATCATAATCCTACCATGTTTCCCAACAGAAACATTTCCGGAACGGAAGCGCACCTCAAAATCCCTCTCATTCAAATGAGGAACTGAGATAAGGTTGCGCCTCATGGTGGGTGAATACAGAACATCAGTCAAGTAGAGGTTTTTATCGCTAGGTAACATAATCTTCACAGTGCCAATTCCAACAACATAGCAATAACGGTTATTTCCCATGTATATGCGATGATCACCGGCGTTAACCTCTTTCAATTCCACAAAAGATTCTTTATTCTTCGCCACATGGCGAGAGGAAGCAGAATCCACCCACCATGCTCCAACATCAGTATCAGCCAAAAGAGATTCAGATACCACACAAACAATATCTTTTGAGCCTCCAAAATTAGGTTTCCTATTGTTTTTAGGCCCACGACAATCTGCTTGAAAATGTCCAAATTTTCCACAATTAAAGAAAGATCGTTTCTTTTTAAAATTTCCACCATCCTGAAACTGTTTACCCTTTCCTTTGAAATTCTTAGAATAATTTTTCTGCTGTCCGGACTTTGACGATCTGGAAGAAGAATGAAATTTTTTGTTTTCAAACTGTGGTGGCTCAGAAGTGGTAGTAGGAGCAAGGGTCAGAAATGATTTTGTACTTTTCTTTTTAGCTCTTCTTTCAGCCTCTATACCCAATAAAATAGGTAAATTTTTCATAGTTAAAGTGGTAGAGGAAAAGTTAAGAGCAACAACAGCAGAATCCCAAGACGTTGGCAAACTTTGTAAAATGGTAGACACTTCCAATCGGTCACGAAGAGGGTTATCTAAAGTGGCCAATTCTTTAGCAATGACAGACAACTTGTTGACATGATCAATGACATTTTCATCTTCTTTCATCTCAGTGCCAGTAAACCTTTCCATTAACAATTGAATGTATGTTTCAGATGAAGCACGATAGGCATCACTAATAGCATCAAACATGGTCTTAGCATGCGCATGTTCTTCAATTAAAATTTCGATGTCCGGTTCCATGAAAGTGAGAATTATGTGTCTAGCAGTCTTATCATCAAGAAATTTTTCATACATTCTCCTATTGGCAGCACTAGAATTTTCGGGTGGTGGAGTTGGTACAACGTCGATATCGATCACATATTTAACCTTGTTGTGGAAAAGTATGTGACGGATACGGCGCTTCAAGGTTGAGAAATTAGCACCATTTTCAATTTTTCGGTCTTACTAAGCTTCTGACTAACAGGCCTACTAGCTATGATATGAATTACTAAAGGAAATAGAGAATTAAGAAGGCTGACTGTGAATGCACGCAAAAATATTATTGTGTACCGAATTCTTTTGTGATACTGATTTTTGCCGAAAACCTCCTTCTCGATTCTTCACCAGTAACTCCCCCTTTTATAAGCTTTGTTGAATAGCCTTTAATTGGTGGGTCGAATTGATGCAAGAATCTGGTGAGGCAGATTTTTGAGCAATGCCAAAATTGGAGTAGAGACAGAAACCCTTGAATGTTGATTTCTTGAAAATATGGACAGTGAATTGAGCCAAGGAAAAGCTATGCATGGAACAGAGGAAATCTCGTCGCCTCGTCGCTCTGATACCAGTGTTGAACAATTGAGGCTCAAACTTCTCTTCGTAAATTCCGAAAGCTGCTGGATCTCCAAGCTTTCCTTCTCAACTAATATCCGTAAATATAAGTGTTTGCACAGTAGAAAACAATGTAGAGATAGGGCAAAATTTGTGCGTGGGTTGTGATAGGATTTTCCCTCTTCTGGGTTTTCTTTTATAGGCATATACCCATGTAACGTTACAGGAAAGCTGCTCCCTATTATTTAGATAGTGGGGGCTATCTCACTCACCCATATCTCTTAACCACCCCTTTTATTTAGGGAGCACATCACATGATATAACCATATCACTCCTATTCACATGCACATCTCTTATTAAGTGGGATACACCTAATAGTGGTTTGACCAAATCAAACTCTTAGCCAACTTGGCCAATCACACCCATTGTTTTCTCCTCTGCAAACACACAGGATAATTTCATGCTCAACCAAAAAAAAAACGTTAGCCAATAATAAATAAGGCAAACATAATTAACAATGAGGTATGTAAAATATGGTGGGCTATTTGGCCACTCATCCCAAGAATAATTTGGTGTTTCTGTGTGAAAATAACTGAACCCAAGGTCGCCGGTCGTAACCTGGGCGAAACCCACTGGATTTCCGAAATCCATAGCTGCTGTGTTCGTTTTTTTCCCAAAAAGATGCTACTGTGATCTTTTCAAGATTTGTTTTGGGTAATCACTGTTTAGCCGCTCAAGTTGTGTCGTTGTAAATCCCACCCTTGAGTTTAAATAGTTTTTAAAACCACCCTAGAGAATATGAAATGATATTATAAGTCCCTAAATTAAATAGTTTCGGTTTAATCTTAGTTTAATCACATGATAAATTTTATCGCATGAGTAGTTTTACCGCATGATTTGTTAATGTCGTAAAATTAATTATTGTTAGCATGTTTCGTAAAAATGTTTAATTGTGTGAAATGTTATTGTACTAATAGATTGGACAAAAAGGTTCCCGGGGTTGGTTGCGATGTGCGGATTTAACATATTAGACGTTGAAATAGGAATAACAGAAAAAAAACAAAAAAGAATAAAGTGAGAGGGTGTGATTTTATTCTGGGCTTGGAACCTGTGGTGATGTATTCTTGGTGGATGGTTGGTGGTGATTTGTTGAAAGTATTGATTTGCAAAACCCTGGGTACGACATGTTGGTGATCGACTCTCCGATATTGGGCCAGGTCATATGGGAGGTATTGTGCTTGTATCACAACCCGGGCTAGAATGTGCTCACGTGCGCATTCGGTGAAGTTTTATCCGAACTTATGGTCGCAGATGGGATACTCGAGTACATAACTTTGGTATCTTTCATCTGGATCTGGAAAAGGGGAGTTAGACCACACTAGTGTCTTGTGCCAGAGGTTAAGGGTAGGAACAGATCTGTGGATAAGATCCGAGGATACACTTAGGTTGAAGAATAGTAATAAAATGATTAATTGTTCTGTTTTACGTTATGTCAATGCATTCAAATAATCTTGTTGCTTGTAAGTTATGGGTTCGGGTGGGTTTTGGCTACTGAGCGTCATTGCTCATGGTACTATGTTGCCTTGGTAACTCGAACGCCAGGTACTGAAGACGGAACGGAAGTGCTGTTTGAGTAGACCGACTTCAACCCTACTACCGACGGAGGCGAGGAACCCTGGTTGCCGTACGCTTAGAAGCTCTGGCAGATAATTGGTCTTTGATTTTGAAAGCTTAAACGGTTAAATTTGGAAAGTGTGATAACTTGACTCCTTTGAGAACTTTAAACTTAATTCGATGTGGTTATAATATTATGACGTATGCTTTTGGAACGTCTGACGTAGTAAATTGGATTAATCGTATGAGAAATTGGTCTTTAATATTTACTCAACGTTTCTGAAATTCGGGGCGTTACAACTCGGTATCAGAGCCTAGGTTTATCAATAATCGCGAGGACGTGAGTAATGGGTAGAAGTAAGTTTGAGAATATTTAGTTTTGGGGTAGTACGCATATGATATATTCATTAACGTCACGTTTCATTCAAATTATCGATTTCTTAGAATATCTTACTAATAAACTTAACTTTAAAATGCAGGATATCGTTCGATTCAGAGTCGCTTGACATGAGCTTTAACACATGGGGTTTCTACACCACTCGCGGCCATAAGGGAGATCTACGGCCCAGAGACCACCACTACTTTGAGAGGAGGCTGACATACTTAGCCAAAGAGCGTCTGAAGAAGGATTTCAGGAAAGTAGCTAAGGAGTTCAGTTGGTACTCTGAGGAGGAGCAGCAAAAGTTGGTTCGTCACCAGCAAAGATGTGGCTTGAAGAAATGTCGCCGAGCTCTAGACATCGAGCTCAATGACACCGTTTATGCTCGCTTAAGGGCAGAGGCCCTAGCCCCTCATAGCCGAGTTACCGTTTTCGCACACCGGAGAGCATGGGGTCTTGCGTCGCTGGTCCATCTTCACCACCAGATTCACCTGAACAGATTTACCCACACCAGCGCCAACACCTCCGGTTTATATAAACATATCTTCGGACTTAGAGGAGGAGGACCCAGAGGAGCCGCCGATGGACAACTCAGACTAGAGTACTATAGTACTTGTCAGCGAACCCTAGTTATAGTATTAAGAAGGGAAGGGTCGTTGTACTTTTGGTAGCACTCTTCTGTTCATGATAGCAGTGCTAGTAGTAGGTTTCTCGTAGTACTCTTTTGATGTGGTAGTGCTAGTAGTATGACTTCCTTTATGTATTGATGTGATAGAACTATGATGTCGAGATCTGTGATTGCACTCTTTTGACTATCAGTGGAATGATATTTCAAGTTCAGTATTGTGTATTTCTTGTCTTAAGTAAAATTTTATGCAAACGTGCAACACAACTAGAAACCCCTTTTTGACTTTCGAATCCAACTATTGTAGATGGTGGGGACACAAAATGGTAACGACGACAACAACAACAACCATAATAACAACTCAGGTGGGAACGACAACAATGGGGACACCAATCTGAATGTCGCGGTCGCGTTAGAGAATGTGGCCCGGATACTCCAGAATCTTGCTGCTAATCCACGAGGACCTCAGCCTCGAGCAGCCCCTGACCATACCCATCTGTTCACCGAGTTCAGGAAGTAGAGACCTCCAACCTTTCGTGGAGTACCTGACCCACTTGCCGCTAACGCATGGATCCGACAAGTCAAGAAGATGTAGGACAGATGGGAGTTCTGTGAGAAGCTGATCAAGTGGCTCTGGTTGCGTATCAATTGGAAGGAGAGGCTGACTATTGGTGGGAAGCCATCAAGCCCAGTTTGAACCTCACAACTATTACCTAGACGCAGTTTGAGATTACTTTCCTAAACAAGTATTTCCCAGCCCCAATGAAGGATGAGATGGCGTAACAATTTCTGGCACTGAAGCAGGAAAACATGACCGTGACTCAATACATGGCACATTTTGAGGAGTTATCCCGATTTGCAGCAGAATACGTTCCCAATGATGCCACTAGAGCAAAGAGGTTTGAATGGGGATTGGAGCACGATCTTAGAACCAAAGTAGTTGGATAGAAACTGCAGACATTCGCTGAGGTGGTAGAGACCACGTTAATCAACGAAAGGGAGATCAATGACTCGATTCAAATTGCGAACCAGAAGAAAGCGGCACCGGCATCTGGAGGGCCGATCCGTAATAACAAATAGGGGTATGCCGCACCCAAGCCATACAATCAGAACAACAATCGGAGCAACCAATCGTGGAGAAACAATAACCAGAATCGAGGCCCAAATCAAGTACCGCATCAGAATCAACAGCAGAACAAAGCACCTGAAGGGGTAAAGTGTTTCCACTGTAACCAAGATGGGCATATTAGGCATTTTTGCTTGCCGTTAGGGGGATTTAGAAACTCAGGACATGGGGGACAGCAACCACAATCATCTCAGGGGAAACCAGCTGGGCAAGGAAAGAAGTATCAGGGAAATCCTAACCACCAGAAGCTAGGTTGGAACCCATAACAATAACAGCGCCAGTTTCAAAACCAGGGAATGAGGAAGGGGCCCGAAGGTCAAAATCAAGCAGTCGGGGGATGAGTGCTTGCACTACAAGGTGAGGAGGAAGCATACGACCCTGCAGTCATTCAAGGTAATCTCCTGCTTTTCAATACTTTTGTGCAAGCATTATTTGATTATGGCGCATCACATTCATTTATAGCTGCTGCCTGCATTAAAATGTTAAGACTAGAAACTGAACGTTTAGTGTTGTCGTTGAGAGTCACTTCACCATTACAGGTTTACATTTCAGTAAGTTCGATATGCAAATCCTGCGAGATAGAAGTGTCCGGTATGCGTTTGACCTGCGACCTCCGTATTATTGAAATTGTTGATTTCGATGTAATTTTGGGAATGGATTGGTTATCCGCCCATCATGCTGTGATTGATTGCCATTGGAATATCATGATAGCCAACTCTCTAGACGAGCTATGTTTTCGTTTTAAGGGGGATGGACAGAATTCTGCCTCAACAACATCGCAATCGAGGAGGAAAGATAAGCTATCAGGATGGCTGGTAAGCCTTATGCTTGAGGAAGGGGATCGCATGGAGTTGGGACTACCGCGGGTCGTTTGTGAATACGCAGATGTATTTCCTAACGAGTTGCCTGGACTGCCACCGCAAAGGGAGTTAGATTTTACCATCGAGCTACAACCAGGGACTCCGCCTATCTCCATGGCCGTTTCGCATGGCATCCGCAGAACTGAGGGAACTGAAGGTTCAACTTGAAGAGTTGTTAGAGAAGGGTTTTATTCAGCCAAGCACATTGCCATGGGGAGCGCCTGAGCTCTTTGTCAAGAACAAGGAAGGAACCCTTCGACTCTATATTGACTATTGTCAACTCAATCGATTCACGATCAAAAACTGCTACTCCCTTCTGAGGATAGACGATTTGTTCGATCAGTTGAGAGGATCGACCTGTTTCTCAAAAATTGATTTGTGCTCAGGATACCATCAGCTGTGTGTTAAAGATAGTGACATTGACAAGACTGCGTTCAGAACTTGCTACGGACATTACGAGTTTGTTGTGATGCCGTTTGGATTGACCAAAGTGTCTGCCGTATTTATGTGCTTGATGAATAAGATCTTCACGCTGTACCTTGACCGATTTGTTGTGGTGTTCAGCGATGACATATTGGTACATTCGCCGTCGGAGCAGGACCATGAGGTGCACTTAAGGATAGTTCTGCAGGTGTTAAGGGAGAACCAGTTGTATGCTAAGGCAAGTAAATGTGAATTCTGGATGAAAGAGGTGAAATTCCTTGGTCATGTTGTGTCATAAAAGGAATTTCGGTGGACAGAAGTAAGATGGAAGCAATCATGGATTGGAAGTGACCGAAAATGGTATTCGAGATCCGAAGTTTCCTTGGGTTAGCTGGATACTACAGGAGGTTCATTCAGGATTTTTCCACGCTAGCCAAGCCGATGACTTGATTGACGCAGAAAGGTGTCAAGTTTGACTGGAATGAGGCTTGCAAAATGTCGTTTCAGGAGCTCAAAAAAAGATTGACTAGTGCGTCCATAATGATCGTACCAGAGAGGAACGTGGGTTATGCAGTGTATTGCGATGCTTCTAAAGAGGGTCTGGGTTGTGTACTGATGCAAAATGGGAAGGTTATTGCCTATGGATTGCAGCAACTGAAACCGCACGAGAAGAACTACCCAACGCATGATTTGGAACTCGTTGCAGTTGTTTATGCTCTCAAGTCTTGGCGTCACTACCTCTATGGGGAGCAATTTGAGGTTTTCACAGATCATAAGAGCCTCAAGTACTTATTCACTCAGAAGGAGCTAAAACTGAGGCAGAGGAGATGGATGGAATACTTGGAGGATTATGATTTCACGTTGTCTTATCACCCAGGCAAGGCCAACGTCATGGCAAACCCTCTTAGTCGCAAGATGAGGGGACAATTAGCTAGACTAGCTATGAAAGAATGGGAGATGGTAGCGACCCTCAACGAATTTCAATTATAGCCAGCCAGTAGTGAAGGAGGAACTTGCTTGTTTGCCATAATCGCCACACCAGCATTGCACCGAGAGAATCTTATAGTGCAAACTTTCGATCAGGAATGCAAATTCATCAAGTATCAATTGGCAACAGGCAAAGCTGCAGCAGGATGGACAATCCACACCGACAAGAGCCTCAGATTTTGAGATCGAATTTTTGTACCTAATGTAAATACCCTACGGGAAGCCATTCTGAGGGAGTTTCTCCAATCAAACTTTGCCGTGCACCCTAGAGGGAACAAGATGTATCAGAACCTCCGTAGACTATATTGGTGGGGAGGGATTAAGAATGACGTAGCCAAGTACGTATCCACATGTCTCACATGCCAGCAAGTGAAGGCTGAACACCAGAAGCCAAGAGGGACCCTTCAGCCATTACTAAATCCAGGATGGAAGTGGGAGCACATCACTATGGACTTTGTGACAGGATTGCATAGGTCAGCCAAGAAGAACACCGCTATTTGGGTAATTGTGGATCGACTGACCAAATTTGCTCATTTCTTACCCGCCCATATGACTGATACTATGGAATCTTTTAGCAGACTCTACATCAACAAAATCATTCGATTGCGCGGAGTGCCAGTATCTATAGTTTTTGATCGAGACCCCCGTTTTACCTCTAACTTTTGGGGAAGCTTGCAGAAAGCACTGGGAACAGATATATGCCTGATTACAGCTTTTCACCCTAAAACTGATAGACAATCTGAGAGAACGATTCAAACCTTGGAGGACATGCTTTGAGCTTGTGTGTTGGATTTTAAAGGAAGTTGGGAGAGACACCTACCATTGGTGGAGTTTGCCTATAACAACAGTTACCAAGCTAGCATCAGGATGACCCCTTATGAAGCTGTAGCAGGCCGAAACATGACTGCTCGCACTTATCTTGGACAAACTAGACTAAATCCGTTTGTAGCCATACCTGAACTGGGGCTCGGCCCAGATCCGAGGCTCATTAGTCATCAACAACGTACCTACCTTGTATCCAGCGACGGAGGAATATATGTCAGGCTTGGCCACCTTCAGGGAGGTGGCTCCATAAGCGGATTCTACTTGTCTAGTCACTCACCAGGTTTGGCCAACCACAAGGCTCGGCTTAATATGTGGGGCTCGGCCACCTGCTGAGTCACGTGTCTTCCCACGTACTAGAGCAGTTATGCTAAAGGATGATCGTGAGTGCACATGGGGTGCCAGCTCACACCAAAAACGGTTACCAAATCTATTCACTGACGTCACGAGACGTCATCTAGTTCGTGCAAGGCACATGCCCGTACTTGGAGCGCAAGCAAAGGAGACTCTATAAATACCAAAGGATAGCAACCCTAAGAGGTACACACACTCTCATAGACCTAAACTCTAATCTTTTGCTCTCTCTCTGCACATTCTCATCCTCTCGCTGGAGGGCCTTGCCGGGCAAACCCTAGCTAGGTCTTAGTTGTGCATTTATTGTGCAGGTTAGGTTAAGAGGCTAGACGATTCCTGAGCCAACGGAGGAAGGACTCAGATCGAAGATCACGGGCCACACAATTGGTGAACCCGACGTGAATCGCTTCTGATTCTAACGGCTCACACTTCCTTCAAAACAACCTTCCTGCTCCCATAAACAACCACAGATTCAACCACCATGGGCGGAGATCTGACAGTCTTACCTTTTCGAGGGCTAAGGATGCCAATGGAAACATGATCCTACCACCCCTGGAAAGGCACATGTCCATCTCCATCCCCTCAAGCTCTGGGCTATCACCAGCCACGGACGATGTAACAGTGGCCTACATCCGTCTGTTACAGTGTCGCGACGACGAACAAGATAACGAACTGGCGGCACTAAGGGCGGAGGTGGCTTAAATGAAATAACACATGTAGCAAACCGCAACCCCTGCTACTTCCAAACCTGGCGAAGGTGAGAGGCGACGAAGGCAAACACCACCTCCACCACCACCACAAGAGCGTCCGCCTGAGACAGGCCAATGCGGCTCCGTGAAAGACCGCCTTGGCTTCACCCCAGCACCTAGCGATGCTAGGGAAATAATCCTCTATAAGCAACTTCCCACAACTGGAACACATCGTTCTAGAAGCCATTGTGGGCTCCCGCGCCCTTTTCGAAGAGTCGCCACCCGGATTTTTGAGATTGATGATCTGAGAAATCGAGAACTTGTTTGGAAAAGGCTTTTGGTCTAGCGAAAATGTTGAGATTTTGGGTTCGGGAGCCACGTTACGAATGGGGAAGGTTTTTCTTTAAAAAGCACCCCAATCTCCCGGTGAAACCGGTCTCTACTTGACATCTTCAAAAGGGGAAATCTCAAATATCATTTGGAGTATTAAGCTCCTTAATAAAAGCAAATAACGGGGAAGGGACATGGGAAATATATCACATTGACGTGCTCGTGGTGCTGTCTGTACAGTAATGATAAGATGATATAGACAGATGGAATGAAAAATACTCTGCAAAACTGTCTGGATCTTAACCATGTTGTGCATGGCACACCGCGATGCCGTGTGCGGCACCTCAATATGCCGTGCGTGACTTCCGCCCTGTTGCCAGACTGTTACAACCGTTCAAAACATCATCCAGCTCACTGTTTTCACCGTACACCTTTTAAAAGACTCATTTAAAAGCCATGCGATGACCAGATCATCCAGAAATGTCGTTGTTTCCTCAAAACATGGTCCCAAAATAGTTTTTAACTCGTTTTATCATTCGGGATGATGTAGAAAACCTTATTTAGAAGCCAAAACATGGCTTGTGGATATGGTCTTGCTTTGAAAGAGATAAAAATAGTAAACAGCAGATACAGATAGCCCCAACAGAGAGTAACTTAGATCCAGACAACCTGGCTACGTTGATACCAGTAGCAAAAGTGCTGCGCGCTGGAGATCAACATACCGCGCGATGGCTTAGGCAGCCGCGCGGTAGGTTGACCTCAGCATAGTACTGGCTTTATTTTCTGAAAATGGATTTTAAGTCAAGATCTAACCAAAATGGACTAGATCTAACGATAGAAAAGTCCCCTCAGGACCAGAACTGAGTCTAGCCCAAGGAAACTGGTTTTTACCTTTGGTGTTGAGCTTGATCAAGGATGGTTGATGCCAAATGATGATGGATGATGGAGGATTTGGATGGGAAGGTTGAATGGGGCAAAAGAGGTATGGGTGTGAGAGAGAGTTTGGTATTTTTAGGGGTGAGACCTTGAAGTTAGTAAGAGGCTAACTTCAATAATGAGGAGGAAGGTGGATGAAAGTACTTAAAGAATGTCTTTTGGGAATGACATTCTTTAAGACTTGGAAATGGAAGATGGAAGTAAAAGCTAGAGAGAGAAAGCTTATGGAGAAAGAATGCCCAAAAGCTAAAAAGAGAGCCAAAAGAAGAGCCAAAAGAGCCCATTTCCCTTGAGTGGAGGGGTTAATTTATAGGCAAAAGGCCAAGGATTTTGAATTTCAAATGGTGGAGGTATTTTCTGGGCAGGCAGAAGTGAGTTTTTGGCTAAGCCACTCATCAGCTGTGGCTCAAATTGGCATGGCCGACAGCTTTCTAAGCCAGTCAGAACTTTACCGAAGATGCCGTGCGGTACAAGTCAAGGTTGCGCATGGTGTATCTAACTTCGACATGCCGCGCGCTACAGTATCATTCCGCGCGGTACCTCAAGTTCAGTCCAGGGACTTTTTGGGCTTATCTGGGCTTCTCTGGGCTTTTTGGTTTTTTGGGCTTTTTGGTTTGTTTAGTTCACATGGGCTTAGGAAAATCCTTCATTCAAGCTCACAGAGGTACCGTTTCCTTTATTTCATCATCGGGGCGGACGAAGACCCTCCGAGGTCTAGATTGGGGTGTCTACAGCCATCATGAGCGAACCAGAACAAGGGATATCGAGTCATTCACGGGCACGTACTCGACTGGTCGCGCGGAGTTTTCTCGCACGACGGTTTTGCACCGTAGCCGAGATTCTGTATAGACCAGACGCCATGTCTCCGAGCGTTTCGGGGAGATCCCGCCTGAGAATTTGGATGTTCAGCACCGTGCACGACGGAACGGGAAAGGCGTACAACTGAAGGCGCGAATGACGACAACAAAACCCATCATGACAGAGAGAAGTCCATCAACGACCCACACCGAACAACAACCGACTTGAGAGACAAGCCCAGACATAGAGACGACGAGAAGACTTTAGCGAAGGAGCCCAAAGGAAGGGACTCCAAGCGAACGAAAATAGATGAGCATGGCAAACCGCCTCACCTAGGATTCGATAGCCAACTGAAGGACCTCGGTGTCTCACCCTTCACCTCGAGGTGCCTTTGAGTTGCAAGTTTTTCAAGGAGTGCCTTGTGTAGTAGCCGAGCTCATTATGGTAGGAACACTTCTTTCTTGGATTCTGATCCGGTTGTCCGGTGTCTGTGCCTAGCTTGCCTGTTGGCCACTCGAACCAAGGTTGCCTCATGATCTCTTTTAAGAAAGACCAAATGGGCTCTTTGAAGTATGTGGTCTCGGCCACGTAGTCGTGTACTTTTGGTTGGCGCTTCTTTCCTTCTTTGATGTTGTTGACATGTTTCTTCAGTTGGGGTTGTTGGGAGATTATTGGTGCAGGCAGCTGTGGTACGACTGAGGGAAAAGGGGTGGTGGAGCTCGATATTCCTTGAGCTGCTCGATCTGCATAGAATTCTTCAAGAGCACAAAATCGCTCCACAACACGCATCAACTGGCCCATGCCGTGGGGTGGGGGGATGGTGAGTTCATCTAGAATTTCGCTGCCAGTTTCCAAGCCATTTTTGAAGGTGCGTGCAGCCCAGTACTCATCGATCCCAGGGATTTCATTGAACAACTGCCAGTTGCGCTCGGCGTATTGTCTGAGAGTTTCGGAGGAGTTTCCTCATTTGAGACAAGGACTTAGGCTCTTTGGCGATTTTGTTGCTTGTGATGAAACGGGTATTGAAGGCGCGTTCGAGGTGGCTAAGTCAAACTTTGTGGATTCCTCGGCCGCTAGATCCATTGCTCAACTGCCAGATCGTCCTTTTTCCAGATTCTGGAATGTTCTGTCAAATGTTTGATTTGTTCTCAAAACCCTAGCAGCCTTTTTCCAATGCGTTCGGGCTACGAAGCAGATTTCGTCTACAGATCCTATTACCCTATACTACCTTATTGATTCACATCATTTGATTGGCCGAAGTGAGTCACCAGTTGCCTATATAAAGAGGCACTTAGGGTTCAAAATAGGATACAACAATACACCCTTTCAAGCCGCAAAACTTTGCAAAAACACTCTCCCATACCTCCTCTGCAAAAGCCCTAATCATCCGAAGGCAGCCGCAATCCGACGATCAAACCCTCAAAGTATAAACCCTAACCCTAGGGTTTTCGAGAAGCAAATCAGTCAATCACCTCCAATCCGAAGCAATCAAGCAACTGAGGGATCAAGGTGGTAAGGCCCAGGGGCTTATGGTTTGATTTAATTTTGGTTTTTATACATTAATCGTAGCATTCTAATATTCTACTAACTTTTCATTCTAGTGTGAGGAAGAACATCGGCTGGGACACCATTCCCTCGGCCAGTACATTGAACCAGAAGGATCCCTCGGCCATGACATCCATTCACCGACCGAGAGATCCATTCTCTAGGATTGCCTTTTGCTCTCCACTTGTTTCTGATGCATGCTTCAATTATCGTCTTTGTTCACCATTTACTGTTTAAAGGCTAATAAAATAGATTAATTGTTTAGGGTTAAATAAAGCATGTATATATCCTATGTTGAATGATTATGGGCCAGTCTCACGACTGGGCAAAGAGGGGTGCCTAATACCTTCCCCTTATTGTACATTTGGCTCTCGTACCCAAAATCTCTATTTGTTTTTCCTAGTTTTTATAAACTAGGTGGCGACTCTATTTTGATGATAATCATTATCGTGTGGCGATGTTCCTAGCCATGGGAATATCCACGATCTTGGTTTATGAAGTGGAAAGCAAACAAACACGATCAATCTATATGGCGATGCCCCCGTTTGGGAGTTGTCTACAAAGTGTAACCATTGAACTTAACTGTTTGTTGGACCCGGCCCCAAGGAAGGGGGTACCCACCATTAACTTGGGAATATATAGCTCCTCAGACCGCAATTAAAAAAAGGATCGTGTGCCCTGCTCTGGTTAGTAAGGGTGATTTTTAATATCAGTGACATAGGACTTTCACTAGTTCTTCTAACAGGAGTAATTCTCCGTGCACCACTCACATCTAGATTAGCCCCAACGAGGGCAGCATAGATCTTAGGTTAGGACTTGATACTCCCTTGCTCCGCTACCGCACTTGGCTCTATCTTGTTTTCTGCCTAGTTACGATCTTAGGGGACATTGGACTTAATTGTTTGGCAGAGTCCAACTGTGACTTGGACGCTCCGAGTTCTGAGAGAACCTTGTCTCTATTGTCTAAGGTATAAAAGAGCAAGTCATTAATTATAAATGACTACATCAGGTTTTACTAAAGACCAATCTTTCTAGTTTAATTATAAATGACTACATCAAGTATAAAAGATATAAAGTTGTTCAAATCAATAATTAGAAGAACACAAATTCAAATAGTTTTTATTGAATTACAAGACCCACAATTCAGTTCACATAAATCAAACCCACAATCGATACATACAATTCCAAAAATCAATTTTTATTTCCATTTTCTTCTCTTTCTCGTGAACCAAACAGAATCTAGGGTTTGTGGCATTACGAGGTTTATTGATTCAGGAAGAGAAATTGTTAGACTTGCGAGACTGATGAAGTTACGTTGGAGGCCATTAATGAATTCTTGAGGGTATGGGTATTATTATTGGAGAGATGTTATTCTTGTAGAAGAAACACGACAGAGATTAGGATGAAGAGGGTGAAAGTTGCAGGAGAAGCCATTGCACGAGAGAGAGAGAGAGATACTTGGATAGGTTTTTTTGTATGGGTGTATTAGTCTTTTTACATTGCCCTTTTCATGTATGGGGAGTTTATTTTGTTCCGTTTCATATCTAAGCAATTCCCAAAAAACCTATTCATGGGTTGAGAAAATTTTGCCCCTTGTTCCACTATCTTTTAATTCCCCCTTAGTTTTCTCTGGCTGTAGCATTACATACCTATAAAAGCCCAAAAGGATTCTATGATCCAGAAATGAACAATTCTAGACCAACAGACTGAAGTTTCACGTGAATTTCTTTGTGTCTAAATTTGATGAACAATTTGACTTCATGCCCATATATTGGATAATGTTATGGTGTCTACCCTTACGGTTGTAGACACCTCCCAAACGGGGCATCGCTATACAGATTGATCATGCTTGTTTGGTTCCACTTCATAAACCAAGATCGTGGATATTCACATGGCTAGGAACATCGCCGCACGATAACGGTTATCGTTAAAATAGAGTTGCCACCTAGTTTATTAAAACTAGGAAAAATAGACAGAGATTTCGGGGTACGAGAGCCAAGAGTACTATAAGGCGAAGGTGTTAGGCACCCCTTTTTGCCCAATCGTGAGACTGGCCCATAATCGTTCGACATACAACGTATGTTTGCTTTATTTAATTCTAACACATAATATGGTTTTTAGCCTTTAACAGTTGATAAGGTGAGCCAGTGTGATTATTGAAAGCACGCATCAGAATAAGTAGAAAACAAATATGTCCCAGCAAATAGATCCCTCGGTCGGTGAATTGATGTCACAGTCGAGGAATCCCACTGGATCGATGTATCAGCCAAAGGATTGATTTCCCAGCCGATGTTCTTCCTCACACTAGAACAAAGAGTTAATCAGGAAATAAAACACTACGATTAAAGTTTAAAAACAAAAGATGAATCAAACCATAGGCCCCTAGGCCTCACCACCTTGATCCCTCAGTGCTTGATTGCTTCGGATTGAGAGTGATTGACTGATCTTCTTCTTGAAACCCTAGGATTAGGGTTTGTACTTTGGGGTTTGATCGCTCGGGATGCGGCTGCTCACAAAGGTTTAGGGCTTTTGTAGAGAGGACATGAGAGATAATTTCTACAAAGCTAGGAGCTATGAGAGGGAGGAATTGAATGTAAATTTAAGAACCTTAAGGCTTCTTTATATAGGCAATTGGTGACTCACTCCGGTGAATCAAATGGCGTGAATCAATAAGGTAGTTTAGGGTAACAAGATCTCTGCACAAATATGTTTTTGTAGCCCTAAAGAAACGGAGAAAGGCTGCTAGGGTTTTGGTGCGTCGATCAAACGAATGACAGAACATTCCAGAATTCTGGAAAAAGAAGATCTGGCAGCCAAGGAATAGATCTGGTGGCCGAGGAATGGATCTGGTGGCCGAAGAATGGATCTGGCGGGCGTGGAATGGATCTGATGGCCAAGGAATGGATCTGGTGGCCGAAGAATAGATCTGGTAGCCAAGGAATGGATCTTACGGCTGATAGATGTATTTTCCTAGAATGTTGTATTTCTGTCTAAAAGGCTATTGGCTCTAAATTGGGTCTTCTAAATGGCTAAAAGTACTCACCAAAAGTTCTAAGGTTCACGAGAAGTCAATCAGCAATCACTGTATCCATTTATCATCAGGATGGTCCCCAAGCTGGGACTTGAAATAGTCGTTAGGCCAAATTATGATGTCTACAAATACCCCTCTTTGACTGAACTGAGATGGATTGCGAGACTTGTTTAAGTAAGAGTCAAAGCTTTAAAAGCAACTCAATTTGGTCGAACCACTATTCCAAGGGTTTTTGAAAAAGGTTTTTGTTATGGTTGGGCCGGGAGACTGCCTATGTATTCCACAAGGGAAATTCAGACCAATCGTAGTTCGGGGGGCAGTAAAAAGAAAAAGTTTGGAGGGTTAGAGACAGAAGATGTACCTTCAGGCTTTAAAAGCCGTAGTGAAAGTTGTGTAGTCGTATTGATTGTTGCAACCCATGAGTAATTAGTGGTGTGTGGGTTAATGTTGGAGTGTGTGGAGTTTGCCGTAACGCAAGGGGTGGAAATACACTGTCGCAAGGGGTGGAAATTTTAGTGGAAGGTGTGTGTGTATGTGTGTGTGAATGTGGGTGTGTTCATACGTGTCATTGTTGGATTTACTGTTGAGTGTTCCGATACCTTTGAAATGTCATTAGATTACTTCATACAATGAGATTTGCCATTTAGCTTGATCCACTATCTCCATGTTCATCATCTCATTCACATATAGATTTTGTAGAGAATTTCCTATTGGGCTAGTGTAGCTCGACAAAATCCTTCTTTTCAGGTTCAATGCCAGGCAATAGCTTGCATTTTCTGTATGCTTGGAATACGAAGACTTTTGAGAGCCAACCTTGATTAGTTATTTAATCATCTTTGTAATCACTTATTTTTGTTAAAGATGATTTTGTAACTAATTCTTCTTGATTTCCTTTTGACTAAACGGTTTGTAAATTCAATAACTCGCTCTTACTTGTATTTTACTTAATTTGTGTCATGGTGCCCAAGATGTGATTTATTGAACTTGGGGATATGTTTCGTAAGTTAAACGGGTGGGAAGTCGTTTTGGGTATTATTTATCTTATGCGAGTATCTTTTATCAAAATAGTTTATTTATTTATGTTGAAAATCGAAGGCGTGACACGTTCGTCTATTTGTCAAATCAAATCATTCGTCAATGCAAGTTGGATATTAGCGGTTGGTTTTAGGCTTTCTGTTATCAATTTTCCCCAGGAGAACCAATAAAACCAGAAAATGCAACTTTTACTTGCTACTAATAGTATCCATGAAACAACGGTGGAAAAACATGCACGTTAAGGCACAACGGTCCAAGCAAAAGCCTATCAACAGGGGAACATCCACTCAAGTATCAAAGAAGAGGCGCACAGTCCCAATGCTATTCCTACTTAAGATCTAATGACAACTGAGTCAAGCTAGCCCGCTCAGCATCTATCTATTTGGGCGCGCAGGCCCGAACATCAAAAGCAAAGGACAGTAAAGTAAAGAGGCTCAATGGTAGTCCTCAGTGGTAGAGCTCGGCCTCGTTGTCGTCATTGTAGTCACTCTCGATCTCCTTAAGTAACTGGGGCTCCGCTTCCATCTTCCTCTTTTGATGAGACTTTCGCTGATGAGCTCTCTCTCTCTCTCTCTCTCACGACCCGCCTTTTATTACAAATAAACTCCAAAATACACTTATTTTTTTATACACATCCAGGCCCCGTTCTCAAGTTTACATGCCTCGATGGCCTTACAAAAAAAAATGTACAAGTATTCCATTACGCTCTTAAATAAAAGACTAGCACGTATCTCATGATTCTTAAGCCTCGAATCCACCTCCAAACCTGAAAATTTTGGGTTAACAACAACATAAGCCACAGCTCGTGCAGGAAATACGCTAAATGAAAAGATATAAACATGCAAAGCTTGATACACAAAATATGCTCTTTTTATATATAAGTATTGAAAAGTTTTTCATGCTTTCTTTCATCCAATACTCTAAATGAAGTTATAAATCCCAATTCAAAGTCAAGCCGATACAGCGAAAGTAATCTATGAATTGTATTATGTGTTTCCATTCTTTCTTTCTTTTTTTCCTTAATAATCTAAAGAAAGCTACTAGGCCACCAAATCAAATCTAATCCCGAATAGAGCAAATAACCCATAAAATTCGAAACGGAAAATAACAAAGTCCAAAATATAAAAACCAACCAACTAGAATATCAATGTACTCAACACCGAATCATAAAATTATATGAGTTGCTCACCGATACAACCAACCGACAACCGTGCTAGACGTCTCTAGCACATGCACTTTACGGGCTACTAACCCGAAGGACGAAACAACCTACCCCGCGCGGGTTTACGGGCTTTCACCGACGGCGTCACAATTGACCCAGTGCGTTTACGGACTTTCACCGACGGCATCACAATTGACCCAAGTTCCCCGGTGACCCAACTCAAAATCCCAAAACTATCATATTTCAAAATATCTCAAATACTTGGCCTTAAAGCCCAAATCAACTCAAGCCAATGGAAATTCCTTGAATCAATCGCCCAAATTCATCGAAGTAAACCAATTTAGAATATTCAATCTAGTCTCCAAAAAGAACATTAACTATGTGTAAAGACCCGTAATTTCACAAATGATTAAAAGGTCTATTCGATATTGGAAATTGAAGAAAAATATGGAAATTGTTAAGTTTATTTGATTTGGGGTTATTGTGTTAAAGCGTTGCATTTAAGGGGTGTGAGTGTGAAATGTATGTGTAGTGTGTATATAGCATGTGTGTATGTTTGTAGGGGATAACTTTCCCAATTCCCTCCTCTCACTCTCCCGTCCATCTCTCTCTCTCGGCTCTCACCCTCACTCTCACACCCATCCAAAATTTCACCCATTCAACCCAAAACCCACACAAAGCATCCTCCAATTCTTCTTTCCTACGCGTATTGCGGTCTAAATTTCGTTGGTTTAAGCTCGATGGAGGCGTATCCCATTCGATTCCGAAGTTTGGAGCTAGGGCTTGGAAAATCTTTCGAATTCGTTCTTGAATTTTGAGGTAGGGGGTTCTAACTCTCAATATATGTAAATGACTTGTTTCTTGTAGCTTGATTCTTGCCTATGATTGTGGTTGTTGTTGTTGTGGCTGAAAAACCCATCTCTGTCTGTCAAAAATCTGCTCGAAACTAATCGTTATCGATAACATTTTCCTTTGTTATCGATAACACTTTGTTCCAAACTCAGAAAACCAATCGTTATCGATAACACTAGTATTCGTTATCGATAACCAACCCAGGAAACCAATCGTTATCCATAATGTTTTCCATCGTTATCGATAACATTGCACCCATGAACCCAGAAAACCAATCGTTATCCATAACGTTTTCCATCGTTATCCATAACACTGTGCTTTTGGGCAACTTTGCTGATCTTGACTCTTTCTCCAATGTGCTGGGTTCCGATCACCTCTAACACATCTAAAACACCTTTAAAACATCTCTAAGCTTGGTTACCTATCCTTTGACGATTTGTCGATCATTTTCACTCTTTAATCAATCGTTAGGTGTCATCTTTGTTTCGTGTGAATGGGAAATGTGCTATAAAGCTGGTTAGGAGTACCGTAGGCTATATGGGGCGCCGTAGTGAGTATTATGGGTAAACGTGAGCATGTCTAGCTGGATCTTTTGTCCTCCCGATTCGTTGAACTATATTAGCTCCTTTTGGCGTTCGTTATCTAAGGTTTAAGTATCGATTCAGGCTAGTCGTACGTCATATAGTCATTATGGGTTTGTGGGTTACGTAGAGTATAGTGACACGTGGGAAATGGTATGTGTTCATTCATTAGCCGATGCTATGATATAGTCGATTGATTAGAATGCTTGTGGTGAAACCAATGTTTTCAAAGAACTGTTTGAGATGGTATAATAACTTGTGTCCTCATGACTCGTTGAACCTTTCCATTCTTTGGGCTTAATTCACTATGTTGGGTGCAGATAAGTAAATCAATGAAAGGATACAAACATGTACATGTGTGGAATTATGTAATAGCTAATTGAAGTTTTATGGTACAATCGATAGTTTGATGATGAAGTTGATTATGAAAAGATGGAGGGTCGGTTAAGCGATGTGCGTTTCCGCTAACCAATGTTTATTATTATTAAGGGAACAGACTCGGGGTGACCTTACGCTCGAGGGAAAAGACCCGAGGTGACCCGGATGATTGTTATTGTTGAGGGAAAAGACTCGGGGTGATCCTACGCTCGAGGAGATAGACCCGAGGTGACCCCAATCTATTATTATCAAGGGAATAGACTCGGGGTGACCCTGCGCTCGAGGGAACTAGACCCGAGGTGACCCTAGTGTTCATTAAAGTATTATATCTTATTTAAAGGCAAGAAAGATTCTGTAATAAAGGGATTGAATAATGATGAATGTGGACTCGAGGAAGACTGTAGTATCGTATGTAGGATAATAAAATGATTCGGAATTGGTTATAGACTAAAGTGGATTAACGTGAGCTTATCGAAGTATCTAGTCTGAGAAGTGAACGGTTAGTGACTTTCCGGTGAAGTCTAGAATCCTTTGATCTAAGTGTATAACTCGGTGGTAATCATTCGTACATTGGGCGTATCCCTCAATATTCATTCACTCACTCATTCATGATGCATGACTCATTTCATTTTCATATAGTTTGAGCTTAGAACTCTCTGCTGGGCACGTGTTTACCTCAACCCTATCCTTCTTTCAGGTACACCCGAAGATTGTGACACGAAGTGCTTGGCGTGCATTTTGACTTCATCCTTTTGAAAGCTAGTACGGGAAATCTGTTGGGCACTTTTTTGTAAAACCCTCTGGGAATGTAATATTAATTTCTAATACGACTATCATTTGATCAAGGAGGATTGTAAACTTTAAACCTTCCTTTCCATTATGTAATTTGTAACGTCAAGCTTGATTAGAAACTTTGAATTTTAAATTTGCAACTATGGGATTGAACCTTGATTTGGGGTATTATCTGTATTATTGCGAGATATTGTTATTCAGAAATCCTTATACTTTAAGTTAAAAATCGAGGGCGTGACAACTTGGTATCAGAGCATAAGTTTAGAACACCTCGAGACCGTGGGGAGACTTTTAGTCTCATGGATTCAAAAGTCACTGCATCTTTTTACAAAACCGCATGTGTGCTTGCATGAATGAGTTAGTATGTCGATATAGCATTGCATTTATATTACGGTAGAGTGGCGTAGTGTTGTTTTCCATGCTGGAAAGGTCAGAGACTTGCACTATATAGCGATGTAGTTAACATTGACGACTTTCTTTATTGTTCTTTTATAGCAAAATGTTTTCGAAGCTTGGAGATAGGTGTGGTGAGATCGAGGACTGTGAGTGCCAGAGCGGTAGTGTATATGGAAAGGATGAGACGAGTCAGTGTGCTAGGGATGAAGCGATGTTTCCTGAGATCGTTGAGTGTGCGAAGGGTGTTGAGATTCTGGAGAGTACGCAGATTGGTGTGAATGTGGAGGAAACTAAATGTCGATTCATTAACACGAGGTCATCCTCAGAGAGTGTTACGAGTTCAGGAAAGAAGAAACCTAGGATATCAAAGCCAGAGATTCAGGGTCAGTAGGACCTTAAGCCACCTCCTCATCCTAGGACATTGGGAGTTCTCCTTAAGCGTCAGATTGTGTGTTATCGATGTCGTCAGTTTGGTCACATTCGTTCTCAATGCCCACAGCGTGGGGGATCTTGTTATACTTGCGGTGAATTTGGCCACATAGCAAGAAATTGTCCTCGGGGATTGGGAGTACATGATGAGTCGAGCTCCGTGCAGCAGCATAAGCATACACCGAGACAATAGATGCAGTTCACTAGCTAAACCATTTTCCTTCTACTCTCTATCTCTCAGAAATGTTAGTTTTTGAGGTATCTTCCTTTCCTTATCGTTCGATTCGTTTGCTATAATACTTTTGCTTTGAAATCTTGTCATTTGTTGAGAATCACATCATTGTTCGTGTTTGGAATTGAAAATCGGGAATCTTAGTCCTTGCGTATTGAGAAGCATCAATAGATCGTGTATGACTAGACGTTAATTGTTCCTTATTGAAGTGCTGCCTTTGACTTTTTTAGTTTGCTTATAGTGAGATTTGATATGATTTGGACAGTGATTAGTTGTAACCATGATGGTTGGTGATATCTCGAACGTGATTTTGTAAGAGTTGTTATTTTTATTATTCTCTTTCATTGGCCTAGCTGAATGTTGTCAGAATCGTATCGTAAACTTTTCCTTGAAATCTATTGTGTAGTTGATCGGTTATAATTGTTACGCAATTGTAGACACCCCAATTTGGACTTTTCAAATTCCCTTAATTTGTGGCCCGGAGGCTCCCCAATGACGATTTTGGATTAAGACAGGCTCAATATCATTTGAAATTTGGCTCTTTGAAGGACTTGAAAGAGGAATAATTTGATCAAAATCATTTTCAAGCGCTCTGGATCGATCCCAAGCGCTCTAAACCATTTTCAAAAACCTGGGATCCGACCAACTCTCGAGCGCTCGAGAGTGATGTCCCAAGCGCTCGGGACCACTCCCAAGCGCTCGAGTCCTCTGTGGTTGACCAATGGGTGACTGGCCCCCCACTACCCATGCAAGCCATCATTACGGCCGTTTTGGCGGTTCAAACCTCAGCAACACTCCACCTCGCCGAGGAGTCGGAGCTGAAGATTTCTGTTGATTCAAATTTCATTTTTCAAATCAAACCATATGCTATATTTTGCCTATAAAAGGAGGCTTGGCCTCCATTTGAGGGGACGAACTCTCTCTCTAAACTCTCTTCTTCTCTCTCTAGTTCAGAAAAGTCTTTCAAACTCAAAGAGTTCTTGCAATCAAAAACCACCTTGAAAGAAAAACAAGGTTTTCAAATATCAAAAATAAAGGGGAATGGTAAGGAATCCAGAATAGCTTAAACTTCTGGTTCTTCTGCATTCTTCTTCTCCCATCCATCCTCTCTAAACTCATCTAAAGGGTCAATCTTCATCCAAAGGTAAAAACAACTCTTACCTTGATATCAAAACAGGGCTGTCATTTCCTTTTCTGAGGGAGGTCTCTTAGCCTTCTCAGTCTTCTATACTGAGTATGGGTTGAGAGACCTTGGTGTAAGAACAAGAGCAAAGGGGCACGAGTGTATTTTTTTTTCATGCATGTAGCACTGGAAGTACTCCCGAGCGCTCGAGACTGTTTTAGAGCGCTCGAGAGTGGCTCCAGTCCTATCTTCCCTCTTTCAAGCATTTAGATGGACATGCATGGGTGGTAGGATGCGTTTTGAAACTGTTCTAACTCTTTTGAAGTGTGTTGGTACAAATGATCTACCTCTTTAGAGAAAAATAAAGAGAATGATCTTCATCTAAAGACATGCAGAAGAGTTTTACTCAAGATCTAAAAGGACAAATTTTCATATTTTAGAAGTATAAGATCTGATGTACCAGCATACTACATTGAGTGTGTTGGATGGCTGAAGTCAGTTCTGGGGTGTAAACTACACCCGAGCGCTAGAGATCACTTTGGAGCGCTCGAGAGTATTTGCGTGCAAGCTCTGTCCGTTTTTCTTCCAGTTTCATCCTCCTATTGCCTTTGTATGTCCATGCATGTGTCCCTTCTTGTTCCTCACAACTGTAAAATTATTTTTCAGAAGGACAAAGATGCATGGTTCGAAAGAATGAGGCATGATCTCAGTTTTTTTCAAGCCTTCTATTGAGTCTGTGTGATGTTTCATGTTACTTAGGTTTACATTTACAGTATCGTACTCTTTTACATTCTGTTGCACTAACAAAGCTTGCAGGGTTGGGACTCAAGCACTCCCAAGCGCTCGGGACCACTCCCGAGCGCTCAAGAGTGAATCCAGTGACAGGGTCTAATTTTTGCTTTAATTTGTATATTTTGCATGGCCATCCTTCATCACCCTTTGTATAGTTGCACATGCACGCACTTCCTTACCTGATATATCTAAAATACATGCTACTTGTTTTAAAAAAAAAAACAAAACCATTTTGAAAAATCCTACAAATGTTTAGTAGAGACCGATTTATTGGGCAAGCAGGGTGCCGTAAAACCCTTCCCCCTCGTAACATGGCTTCAGAACCCTCAAACCAAAAATCTGGTTTTCAATTCAAATCGATCATTTTCCAAATAAAACGGTTTCTCGGGTGGCGAACCACAAACCCGGGTGGCGACTCTTCAAAAACATTTTTCAAATCGATCCTAAAACGCGGCGCTTCTTTTACGGGCCGGCCCGATTCAAAACCCGGGGCTATGGTAGCCCACAGTGGCGACTCTGCTGGGGATAAGATTTAATTAATATTTAAGAGAAAATTGGCATGTCTCCAAAACGGTCCGTTTTCTTTAAATATTAATTAAATTAGTGAGCCAAGCTTGAAAGATATTGGTGGGATTTTCAAAATTGTTTTGTTTCATTTTTCTATTCTTTGTATATATCTTATGCGACCATTTGTTGTGTTTGGCAATCTTGCCGGCTTGACAAAGAATCCGAAGCGGCTCGGAACCTCGACCGTGATGAGTCATACCTACCGTTCGTAACGTTATTGGGTGTACGCTCGATAACGGGAGGTATACTTTGACTCTAGTCCGGGGAACCCTCTTCAAACCAAAACCGGCCTTTATACATGTTTAGCACGCCATAGAACCTTCCAAACTAGGACAGGAACCTACAGGGCAGGATTACGTGCTATAATCTGTTTACGTGCCGCATTGCATTATGCATGGTCATGCTGTCAGCCACAGTTCTCGGGACTCGCTCGCGCGGTCGTCTGAGGTTTGCCAAGGCCCGATGAAGAGTCGTGCACCCCGGTGTACGTTATCTAAATTACATAAAGTCCTTAGAACGAGGAGACTTCGGGAAATCGAGACATATTAAGCCTTTGACTAATATCTAATTGGAAATTCAACAAAGAACAAGGAATGGCAAGGAAACGATGTCGTGATGCCCACACCACCCAGGTTACAGTGCAAAGTCACTTACACCACTTAGGCTAATGGCACCATGCTACTGGCGCCGCTTTAGTTATGGTATCACGCTGTGTATACTAAGCTATTTCAAGTTCAAAATTGAAATTTCAAGTAGAGAATTAGTCGAATACTTAGTCTGTTTTGGGCATCCCTTAGAATCTGGTGTTCCAAATAAAGGATACACTTCAAAAGAAAATCTGAGGATCGAGGCAACCTCCCATGAATCAATCTTTTTTGAAAAATTAGTGGTCGATGGTGATGATGACGGTGGACTCATTTTCCAAAATCATGCATGAATTTTTATGAAAAGTGCAAGCAGAACCGTGCCCGAGCACGAGTTTTGCTTCGCTCGGAGTTCTAAGCAATTGGGCCAGAAGAAGAGCACCATACCCTCCTGGACCGGACCCTTGGGAGAGATTGGAACGGCTCCAACTACAAGCGGACTTCGCTGCATCAGTTGGGGTCTGGAATGGATCTGTTGGTCGAGGCTTAAACCCAAACACAGATCGGTCCAAACCCGACGGAGGCAATCCAAACCCGAACGGAGGTCCGAATCCCAACCCGAATCCAAATCCAAGCGGAGGCGAGCCCAATCCGTCGAATCCCATCCCCGATCTCGTGCAACCCTAACCATAACTCCGGAAATTTGAATGGAAGATGGCTCCAAATTAGAGAAGACATTTAACGCCTGGGCGAACGCACTGATAACTAAATTGCCCAACTCATGATGATGATCACCGGGAGTAGCACGGCGCCTTCCACCACAAACCTAGAACCCGATTCCTTTCCTAACCCAAATTCGATTCCTAACCCAATTCCTATCCCAACCCAAATCCAAATCCCAACCTAAACTTCAACCCCTTAACCCTAACCCGAATCTAAATCAAGAACAACTGGTGTTTGATTTGGAAACCCATGAATCGAAATGGCGGCGATATTGGCGAAACTTGCCACCATTTGGAGGAATCATTGCAAGGAACGAAGATAGCATCGGCCGGTTTGACATCAATAAGCTTTGCTTGTTTCCTAATGCGAAGCTTCCAGAAAAGTTTAGGCCGATCGATTTCGCTGAATTTGATGGAACGGGGGATCCAAAGGCCCACCTGACGGGATACATTGGAGCATGTCCATGTGGGGAGTTGAGAAGGACGCTATGGCACAGATGTTCTCACAGACTTTGGTGGGACATGCACTGCACTGGTTCATTTCGTTGGATGAGAGAAAGAAGCGTTCCTGGGAGGACATATGCGCAGCTTTTGTGGCGCAGTACGACTACAACATCCAGTTGGAAGTAACCACCCGTGAACTCGAGTCAACAAAGATGGAAGCAAAAGAGGCTTTCGCCGACTTTGTGAAAAGATGGAGGGGAAAAGCGGCACAGATGAAGGATAGGCCAAGTGACCGGGATCAAATCAGGATGATTGTCCGTAACCTCCAACCCAATATCGCCCGGCACATGGTTATGGCCCAAGCATGCTCAGACTTTAAGACTTTCTTCGATACAGGCTTAGCCGTGAAGAAGCAATTCAATTGGGGATCCTTGACAAGCCCGAGCTCGCTCCTAAGCCCAAAGGTTTACTCTGGAAACAGCAACAACCTGTTTGGTAACGCCAACTCCACCCTACCCAACACCTCCACAATTTCAAACCAAGGCCGGTGAACCAAATAGCCACTCGGAATAGTCAGCCGGTACCCAGCCTTGCATTTTTGCTCAATTCTCAAGACTCTGCCGTCAGTGCTCGAAATTGGTCGAGAGCCTCGCCACTTGCCCTGCTCCTTTACCTCTCAGCTACCCCCATCCCACAACCCTAATGCCTCGTTTGTTTATCATCGTAATGTAGGCCACCCTAGCGACAAGCTGCTCGCCTTCGTCCATGCAATCCAAGATTTGATAGATAACAAAACCCTCCCCATGCCTCCACAGAAACCCAACACCGTCTCAAACCCACTCCCAAAGCATCCCAATGCCCGCACCAACTTCATCTCCACAAGCCAACCCTTTAACCCCAGCCTTTACATCATTCCTGATTCTCAACCCAAGCCGACCGTCGAGTTGCCAATTGAAGATACTGTCTGCGCACTGGAAACAGTTGGAATGGGATTTTCAGGTAAGGTGGGAAGACCTGGTACAAGATTTCTTGGCGGTAGAAGAAAGAGCTCTCATCACTGGAGCATGGCCTGTGGCACTTGATGCGCAGCAAGTTGAGGAATTGGAACAAGGAGAATGGAGGCAGGATTGGGAGGAGATGATGGTCGATCCTTTGGATGGGTACTCTCTGTTTGCTCTGTTCTTGGAACCTGAACCGGTTAGAGAAGAAGATGAATGGGAATGGGAGCCCGAACCCAATGGATGGCACTGGATGGATGATTCCGACCCCCTAGATGAGACATCATTGGTGTATCTCTTTCAAGGAGAAGAGGAAGTGGTAGAAGAGTTGGATCTGATGAACCCCCGCTTGCTCTCAGGGCTCAATGCCAGGACCATTGTCAACCTCACTCGAGACTCCGATGGTCTGGAGCGCGCCACGGATTATTATTTCTGCCCGCAGGAATACATCATCGAGGAGTTCTTTTCCAGACCCATAGTTCAAATCCCTGACAATCCCAGCATTTGCATATTGGACCCAGAAGATCTATGGGGAAAATCTGAATTGGTGAACGTATGGATGGATGGTGAAGAGCTAACTGTCAATAAGGCCATGTTGGATGAGGGATCTCTGCAGATCAGTAATGACAACAGCAATGTCAACTTCTGGAATTCGCTGGAGGAGGATAGTATCTGGCATGCCTTGGAGATGGAAACCCTCAATGACTCTATGGAGAAGACAGCACTGGACAAAGGGAAGCGTAAGGCGGATGACTATGACTTGGACTTCTCTGATTTCTGGGAAGGTACTTGGTGGGAGCCCATTCCCAAAACAATTAGCAACTTACTAGAAGTGGGAGAGTTTACCAGCCTACCAACCTCCAACAGGTAGCTCATCCCGAGCTCCTCCACCGCAGTGAATACCCCTGTCACAATCCTACAAACCGAAAACTGTCCGCAAGCTCCAAAATAACCCTTGCTCCCGCTAAATCTAACCCACCGTCTTCAAGTCTCAAACTGGCCCATCGACCTCAACTCCCTCCCTGAAGCCGACCCCGAAGCCTCCGCCGATCCTATTATCCGTCAACTCAGGAAACTCCCGCCCGCATGTCTATGTGGGGAGTGTTAAGCCGCCTCGTGAGCACACCCGCAGTTTGTCATCACCCTCTCGGACTGAGGTCCTACGATGTGCCACTGGCTCTCATTGCTCTCATAACCCCGAACTCACAGCACACCTTATCCTTCACCAAGAAAAATCTGCCGCCTGAAGACCACCACAAGCCCCTTCACATCACCATGAAGTGCCTCGGAAAGTGGGTCAGCAATTCTTGTTGATAATGGCTCCGCCATTAACGCGTGTCCACTCCGCACCGCTTATTGCTTGGGCTTTAAGAACAAAGACTTCGCGCCAATTTGGGTGTTCGTGCTTATGATAATACACAGAGATGTGCAGGGACAACCACCGGAACTCGTGAATCGCAAGGATTCAAGACCACCGCCGAATTTCACAACGTCGGAAATTCACGTGCATCCTTCAAATCTCCTATTGGGAAGGCCTTGGCTACATCATCCGGATGTTATGGGTGTACCCTCAACATTGCACCAGAAACTGATCTTGGGTTTGGACTCTGGAACTCTTATCATCTATGGAGACTCAGGCATTCGCCCGCACTCCGAGGACAATTCCCCGCTGCTTGAGATTATGCATGGAGAGGAAGATGTTGCCATGGGAGGCTTTGCTATCATGACTTCGAAGGTGTGTACTATCCGAGCCGAGGACGGCTTCTTAGTAAGCTCCGCAGCACTAGAAATTATGAAAAGGATGAAGTATCTGCCAGGCATGGGCTTGGGGCTTTACGCTCAAGGTGTCCCCGAATTCCCTGACTTCCCTGGGAGTAACGAACGTTTTGGTCTAGGCTATGATGCCAAGAAGAGTGATCCAGCAAAGAAGTGGCACAATCATGCCCGATCCCGTGCAATTGAGATAAAGTCAAAGGGGAAAGAACCACTGTACCAAGGAGAACCTGAACCATTTGTGGACATCGAGACGAAAAAGAAGTATCCTGGCTTTGAAATCTTTGCCAATGATACAGTGATGAAGAGGTTCCAAAGGTGGAAGAATTGTCTGAGGCACTTGACTGGCTGGAAGCTTTTGGTTTGGGCAGTCTCCAACTTCTGTTCGAGGGCGAGGATCCGGAGGGTATGGTCGAAGATGCTGCTGTGCTTGCGCTTGGAGATGAAGAAGAGATTGAAGACCCTTCCAAGCTCATTGTCGAGGCTATAGGCACTCATGATAATTGCACTTTCATTCCACATGTAACTCGCACTCACAGCACTTGCACTAAGTCTAAATCTGAGTCCGACACTGACTCATTCGTCGTCTAGCACGGAGTCGGAGTTTGTGCCTATCGCCCTCCACGTCGTAGCTTTCATTTTGAATTCGAGTCAACCGTTTCCCCCGTCCGATGAATGGTTAATGAAATGAATGACGTTTTCGCTTACTTGCCGATTTTTGAAATAAATTGTTTAGATCCCGATGATGAAGGAATAGATCTCGATGGGGACATTCCCAAGGAGATCCGTTCCCTTATCGATCGCGAAAATGAAAGGCATGCTCAGCCTTTAAAAGAAGAAATAATCTCAATAAACTTGGTTGATGAGGATGACTCTCGATTGGTTCAGGTAGGTTCCGGGCTGTCTCCCACTGAGCTTCAAGAGCTCACTGATTTACTAAAAGAATTCAAAGAAGTTTTTGATTGGTCCCACGCGGACATGCCCGGAATCGACCCGGAGATAGTCGAGCACAGAATCCCTCTCTACCCTGACGCAAAGCCCGTTAAGCAAAAACTAAGGAAAATGCGGCCTGATTGGGTATTTAAAATAAAAGAAGAGCTCACGAAACAAATCGACGCCGATTTTCTAATCGTAACGGAATACCCCACTTGGGTAGCCAACATCGTTCTTGTCCCCAAAAAGGACGGAAAGATCAGAGTCTGCGTTGATTTCAGAGATCTAAACAAAGCGAGCCCTAAAGACGATTTTCCATTGCCACACATAGACGTACTTGTTGATAATACCGCAGGGCACGCTCTATTATCCTTCATGGACGGCTTCTCAGGGTACAATCAGATTCTCCTAGCTCCAGAAGACAGAGAAAAGACCACGTTCATCACTGAGTGGGGGACATATTGCTATCGGGTCATGCCGTTTGGATTGAAGAACGCCGGTCCTACGTATCAGAGGGGTGCTACCACACTGTTGCATGACATGATTCACAAGGAGGTCGAGGTTTACGTCGATGACATGATAGTGAAAGGAAAAGAGCGAAAGGATCATCTACCAGCGTTGAGGAAATTCTTTGAAAGGATTCGAAAGTACAAAATGCGACTCAATCCGCAGAAGTGCACGTTCGGGGTCACGGCCGGAAAGATGCTTGGATTCATGATCACGACCAGGGGGATCGAGGTGGATCCTTCTAAGATCAAAGCCATTCTCGAGATGGAGCCGCCTCAATCCGAGAAGGAAGTCCGGTGTTTCTTGGGAAAGATTCAGTTTATCAGTCGATTCATCGCAAGCTGACTCTAACCTGCGAACCGTTGTTTCGACTTCTCAAGAAAGATGTGAAATTCGAATGGAACGACAAGTGTCAAAAGGCTTTTGAAGCAATCCGAACCTACCTACAGAATCCGCCGATCTTGATGCCACCCATTCCAGGAAAACCTTTGATCCTATACTTGTCATCACGCCCTCATCCATGGGGTGCATGTTAGCACAAGAGGGAGAAGATGGGGTTGAAAGGGCAATCTACTACCTGAGCAAGAAAATGGTCGGAAGCGAAGAGCGATACACTTCATTGGAGAAGACGTGCTGGGCGCTCGTTTGGGCCACAAAGAAATTGAGACACTACATGCTGTCTTACTCGGTGATACTGATTTCTCGGATGGACCCCCTCAAATATCTACTCGAGAAGCCAGCACTTACCGGTAAGTTAGCACGTTGGTTGCTCTTATTGGCCGAGTTCAAAATCAAGTATGTCACAGCAAGTTAGTAAAAGGAAGAGCGAGCAGAGTTTTTGGCGGTCGCCCGATCGAGGTCGAACACACGGAGTTTCAATTTCCGACGAAGATGTAATGACCGCAGTTAATGAAACATGGACGTTATATTTCGACGGCGCTGCAAACCAGAAGGGTTTTGGAATTGGCGTACTGCTGGTCTCGCCCGAGGGATCACATATCCCCCTTGCTTTCAAATTAAACTTCGAAGTCACGAACAACGAAACGGAATACGAAGCATGTATTGTTGGGATGGAAGCCGCACTGGAAATTGGAGTCAAAGTACTAGAGGTTGTGGGAGATTCTAACTTGGTCGTGTCACAAGCGAACGGAGAATGGAAGGTTAAAGATGAGAAGATGAAGCCGTATCATCAGCGACTCGACGAACTTATCCCGAATTTCCAGAAGGTAACTTTCACGCACGTCCCGAGGATGAAGAACCGCTTCGCTGATGCGCTCGCTACTTTGGCATCTATGTTGGAACTCCCGATCGGAGTAAAGTTAAGCCTGTTATGATTGAACAAAGAGGGAAACATGTGTACGACTATGTCATGAACATCGATGAGCCTGATGATGGATTCCCTTGGTTCCACGATATTTGGAATTTCGTCGAGAAAGGAGAATTCCCTACGGATTCAACCAAGAAGGACCGCATTGCATTACAAAGATTGGCGTCTCAATACATCATTTGCGGTGGGCAATTGTATCGGCGATCTCCATGCGGAGTTCACAAGCTGTGCATTCATGGGGACGTCACGAGAGCGGTAATGGAAGAAGTTCATGAAGGAGTCTGTGGCCCTCACATGAGTGGAATGATGCTAGCAAAGAAAGTTCTGAGATTAGGGTACTATTGGTAGACTATGGAGACAGATTGCATCGAGTATGTGCGCCGATGTCACAAATGCCAGACTCATGCTAATCTTATCCATGTCCCACCCTCGGAATTACACCCAATGGCGACACCATGGCCATTTTCTGCCTGGGGCATTGATGTCATTGGAAGGATCACGCCCGCAGCTTCTAACGGGCACAGGTTCATCATGGTAGCGGTTGATTATTTCACCAAGTGGGTTGAGGCAGCTTCGTACAAGACCGTGACGGCGGTTCAAGTGGCTCACTTTATCAGGCAGAACATCATTTATCGGTACGGAGTTCCTCAAGCCTTCGTATCTGACAATGGTGTTCACTTCAAAGGAAAGGTTCTAGAGCTCTTTGACGAATTCAAGATTCAAGTGCACCACTCAACCACTTACTGCCCGCAGACGAATGGGGCGGTCGAAGCAGCCGACAAAACCATCAAGTCGATTCTTGAGAGGACTGTTGAATCAGCTAGGGATTGGCATGAACAGCTACCACTAGCTTTATGGGGATACCGGACGTCTATTCGCACACCGACGAGGGCAACCCCCTATTCTTTGGTGTACGGTATGGAAGCCGTTCTCCCTATCGAGCTAGAAGTGCCATCACTCAGAGTCATGGCTGAACAAGGAATAGATGAGGCTGAATGGATCAGTGGAAGGTTCGAAAAACTCATGTTGTTTGACGAAAGGAGGCTGCGAGCGTTGTATCACATTTGGGGCTATCAGCGGAGAATCGCCCGGGCATTCAACAAGAAAGTGAAGTCGAGGGACCTGCAAGAGGGGGACATGGTAGTCAAAGAAATCCGTGCTCCGATCTTTGATTTACGGGGGAAGTTTCGACCGAAATGGGCCGGGCCTTACATCATCAAGTCGATCCTTTCTGGAGGAGCAGTTTCAATCATCGATCTGGACGGCAATGAATTCTCGAATCTTGTCAATTTGGACCAACTCAAACGATATTACCCCTGAGAGAGCTCGCTGGGCCGAAAACCGCAAGGGCGGGCGGTACCAGGCAAAAATTAGAGCAAGCCTGCTAGGTCGAAAACCCGCAAGGGCGGTCTAGGCAAAAAGTTGAAAATGAGCTCGCTAGGCTGAAAACCCGAAAGGGTGGCTCTAGACAAAATTTAGAGCACAAAAGGAGAGTGTCAATACCCGAGCGAACCCTAGCCCGAACTACGTATGGGCCTGATTCCCTTTCTTAAGGGATACGTAGGCAATCTCACTTTGAGGTTCGGTCCTAAATTCCAAAAATTCAAATCCAAATTGACAAGTCAGGGCGCATGCAATTAATGAACCGAAAAGGGGAAAGCCTTAATCAGTCAATTTTATTCCGATGATTTCTTTATTACAAGCTGAGCATGAAAACGGAAAACGCACAACGAGACCTAACTTTTATTTCAAAAAACGGCAAAATAAGCAATCAACCTATTCTCGCTTCCACATCTCTCCTTAGCCACTTGCGGTACCTTCCGGTGGAAGCAATGGAGTAAAGAGGATCACTTGGCTCAGTCCTACGAACCTCCCATGTTCGAACATAACTCCGAAGGCCCGGAATGGTGAAGGGAGGGAGACGAAGCACTTCAAATCCTTGCGGCGGCACTTCTTGACTAAGTCCGAGCTGACGAAGGATGCGGAAAGGCGAGTAGAAAGTAAAGCCTGCCAAGCCAGCCATAAACACATGCATCGAGCCCATGTTGCTCACAGTCATCACAGGGAGCCTCAGCCAATGGCACCGCCAAGCAATATCATCTTCCTCTGCAGACGCGAGGAAATCAGCCCAGTCATCTCCACTACTGTACATCACCTGGAAAGGGCGATCCCATCCGCTTGCTCGATACCACCAGTCATTCACCGGGGGCATTAGCAAATTCAACTTGTCACAGAGCCACATCTACCCAAAAAGAGAGAAAACAAGTAAGGAGCCAGATAAAGCCTAAACTGAGTGATGAGGTAAAATGAACGTGAGAAATAGAAAAAGGAGAGCTGAGTGAGGTCCCTAACCTGCAGCAACAGCGGGCTACCACCGAAAACCCTTGTGCGACCTGCATGAACGGCATCCAACCCCATCAAGGTTTCCGCAAGAACCAAAGGCGCAACGTCTTTGCGAGCCTCGATCTGAGCAGCAACTCCCACCAACAGAGAACTGGGCTGACCAACAGATGGAACCAACAAGAAAGCCGCCAGGAGGCAAATGCAGCAGGCTGTCATCCGACGACCTTGATGCTCAAAGTCCGTCAAGTCTCCAGGTGGACTGAATCTCTCGTACAGTTGCACGATGTTGATGGCATTGCCCCGGGTCAAGAACTCAGCAACGTTCCCACTGACACCCAGTTTAGCTTTTACGATATTCTTCATGCTCTCCCTAAGCATCGGAACAATTGGCTCGGCGGAGTCATGGCTGCCAAGATAGGCATGAAATTCCTCGACGGTGGGACATAGCTCTTGTGAACCGAAGCGAAAGACATGCATTTCGGGATCCCAAAAGCGTGCCGCCGCATGCAGCAAGACAGGACGGATGGCAATCTCGCGGAGATACTTCAAGGCGTGGAGGCGATGCCCTCGGAAATTTAGCCAATCAATACCATCAAGGCTGTCCAACCAAGGGCGAAGTAAGGCTTGGTTCAACAAGGCCATGTGGAATGAAATTTTGAAAGGGGGATGATGGTTTGAAGCATGAATGCCTTGCCAAAGCTAAACTCAGTATTTATAGAGGGCTGGATGAGACAACCCCTCACCCACCAGCATTGAAACTCAGCATGCTCATCCTTTCCAAGGCCATGTCTTTGTGTTTTCAAAGTTTCAAATCTTAGAAACTTGAGAAAACATTGGAAAGATGCTAGTCTTACCTTGGGAAATCACTGACCCTGGGAAATCAGCATAAGGAGAGTTACAGGACGTCTTGGGAGTGTAAATGCAGTGCAAAAAGACACAAGGGAACTGAAAAATGATCTTGGAAATGAACACTGATCTGTTGATCACAGTAGTCCCGAGCGCTCGAGAGTTAATTCCCAAGCGCTCGACAATACTCTCGAGCGCTCGAGAGTTCTACAATGCAGGTCTGATTTCATGGTTCTTGGCTCCAACGCAGCACCGCAATCTCAATAAGCCTGGCTCAGCGGCTTGCAATCTCTCTTAGAGGGAATACAGCATTTCCAGTCATCAGTTTGTTCAAATGTTCAGACATATTTCTTGAAAAACCTCAAAATTTCAATGGTTTCCTTCCCATCGATGTGTCCAAATTCATGTCAAGAGCATTCATGTGACTCCAATGGTGTATGCAAGTTTTAATGTGTGTTTATAACTACGTAAAGCGATCAAACGCGTGTTAAAGCTTATGGAACCAATTTTTGACGTCAAACACCTCAAATTTCATTACTTGTGATGGCACTAAGAACATGCACCTTAGTCAGACAATCTCGTGTCCTATTTTCGTGTTTAATCCCAGTCAAGTCTTGTCATTATTCTCCTTGATGATTGTAAATTCCACATTAAGGGCATTTCTGTCATTCCAAGTCAATTTCCATGAGTCGAGTCGATTATGTCAAGTTTTATCCTGTTTTAAGAGTATCGGTCAAAATTCGCGTGCTCTTTACTTCCTTTCAAAGCTAGACGGACATATTTCATAAAATACAATTCTTAAAGGGAGTGCGAACGAAGGCAAATGAAGGAAAGTGCAAATTCTCATAAATCAATACGGTATTTACAATGAGTAAGGGAGGAAAGTACATAAACTGGGGCAAGCACACGCCCAATCCTACCTACCGGGGCACACAGGCGCAAACAAAATCGAGGCACGCAGGCCCGAAAGCTACAATTGTGATGGCACGCAAGCCCATGTACAAGAAAGTCTGACAAAGCAAAAACCTAACCGAGACGAGTCCTCTTCTGCCGGTGTCCCTCCGACTCGAAGCTCTCGACCTCGTCGCCGTCGTCATCACTGTCATCGTCACTGGAAGAACCCAAGGCTGAACTCGAGTCTGTAGACCCTAAAGCTCGCGACTCGAGTGACTCCTCCGTGTCCTCCTCGGAGTCTTCTCGAGCACGTCTCCGCTGTGGCATAGCCCTAGGGACCACCTCGAACTGTTGCGCTCCCGCCGTGGACTGTGACGCCCTCTGTGTACCCCGGCCTCGTGTGCTCGCGGGAGCCGAAACGATCGTGGCACCTCGTGGCTGTGCCCTAGCTGAACGCCATGGCTGTGCCTGCATGACATATGCATATATTCATACATTTGTTCTATAAAACTGTTGTTTTCAATAAATTGTGAATGCAGTGTCATACCTGAGGAGCAACAGCTGGAACAGGCTCTGGAGCGGGTCTGGTCTGCAGGGCGCGTCCCTTCGCGCAATCCTTCAAGAGATGGCGCATCCCCACCATTAGCATGATTGCCTGCTCCGCCCACTCTCGCGGTACCTGCACAATGGTTCAGAAGTCAGAAACAGTATATGTGTGAACAGGAAACAGTTGAAGCATGAAAGAAGCAATGTCATGTCATACCTGTGTAGGAAGCTGCATCGACCGGTGCGGAAGGCGCGGGATATCCAGAACCGCCGTGCCCAGCCAGGTCCTCACGCTGATCGACTATCGATGCTCGGTAACCCTCTTTGAGCAGAATCTCGGACACCCCAAAGAACCCCGTGCTACCTCACCTCGTCTGAGGAACGGCACCTCGCCCACCAACAGAACCCTACCACCTCGGCCCTACCACGTGAAGATCGACCGCGGCGACCTTGTCCTCCCTCCTGGACCTCGCCGCGTCAACAGTGATGGTCTCACCTCTCGCCCTCCTAGCCTCGGTCTCGGCTATCCGCCTCCTCAGCTCTACCTCTACACCCACTGGTGGCCAAGTACCTGTCTCTGTAAGTCGCGTAGTCCAACGTGCGCCGCAGATTGCTCCAAGTCAGTGTCCGGCACCGTGTATCGCTCCAACTCGGCTCGAGTGTAGGTCTCGGTCGCTGCACTCGTGGTGGAAGTGGCCCCGGCACAATGAACTCGGGAGTACCAAGTCTGTCGTGTCACCCGATCCCCCAAGTACCACTGCCAGCCTAGTGGGCACTCCAGCAGGACCCGACTCCTCGTCACCTCCCGGCTTCGTGGAAGGAAATCAGCCTCCACCCTGGCCCAGCGATTCCAGTGTACCTGCATTCAGATTTCTTGCATCAGTAACCAAAGTTTACCAGGAGAAACATGAATCAAGAAAGGAAAGTCGAGGTGTGTACCGTAACCCCGGTGATGTTATCCAACCAGTGCCGGAAAACCATCACTTGCCCCCTCTGCTCCTTGGCCCTCCTATACTCCTTGGCCCATGCACGCCCTCGAGGAAGCAGATTCTGATCCGCACAGGTATTCTCGGGCGGAAACATGCCCAAGACCTCGTAAGCCCAAAGCTGCACATTGTGGAAGTCGATTCAATTCAAGTCAATGCATATTCAATTCAATCAAAAGCAATCAATAGCAATCAAAGCAATTCAAAGCGAAAAGAAGAAGGTTCAAGATTATACCTCAACCACTCTCCAGTATCCACCTATGGTGTCCCCCACTCCGCGTGAGGCGGCTCCCAGGAAGCAATAGAGCGTGCACAGAGCAGCACCGCCCCAGTCGAAGCGCCCGACCTGCCTCAGGTCAACCAAGCCCGCCAAATAGCTCAAGTGAACTCGAGATCTCCTGAGCGGGAACAAGGAAGCCCCGAACATGTACAGCAAGTAGGACCTGGCCATCTGGGCCACCTCGACGTCGTCTGCCGGCTCATGGTCCCAGTACGCCGTAAACTGCCCGTACTCTGCTACCCCTCCGCTGTGACGCGGGACCCGTCCAAGGAACCACCGTAGAGCCGTGTCGTCCAAGTCTATGCTTGGGTCGAAGGGAATCGGCTCGCCTCCGACACGTAGCCCCGTGATCGCCGAGAAGTCAAGAGGCGTCACTGTCATTTCCCCGAAGCGGAGATGGAACGTATTGGTGGTGTCCCACCACCGCTCCGTCAACGCCGTCATCACAGCACGGTCGACCCTCACTGACGCCAGCAACAGGATGAAGGGCCCGAAGCCAGTCTCCTCCACTAACTCTCGTACTCTCCTGGGCAACTCCCGGAAATGTCTCAGAGAGCTAGCTGAACCTCCGTGGCCGTAGATGTCCTTCGTACGCTGTTTCAACAGAGCAAAGGAATAGTGTCAGCAAGCGGTGCAATAATTCATGAGAAACAAGTCTAATGCAGAAAAATGAATACTAAAATCATACCGTGGTCCAGCTAGAAGAGATGTGTGAGGCTCGATCTCGGAGAAGCAAGTCCTCGGGGTAATCCGTCCGTGCAGGGACGTAGCCAGTCATCCCCGTCGGCTCGAAGAAGTGTAGCCGTGGAGCGTAAGTCGCCGACTCAAAACTAGGGCGCGCACTGGCCAAGTAGGCCTTCGCCTCAGCCGCCGCTGTAACCCTCTCCTCTACTATCACCTCATCCTCGACTCTGACCTCCTCTGGCTCCCTCGCCTCCACCTCTACCTCCTCCGTCTCCGTCTCCACCCCAAATCCCCCGGTATCAGAAATCCCAGCACCGCTCGGTAGCGCTCCCAGCGGCAGCGCTGAGGTCCGATCCTCCGGAATCCTCGCCCTCCTCAGCACCTCTCTAACTCCAGCATTGAGACCAAGGACGTCCAGTATGTCCTGTGGCCTCGCAGCGTCCAAGAAGTCTCCCTCTACAAAGGGGACTGGCTCCGAAGCCCCGATCCCGCTGTCACCTCCCCTCGACTCCACTATCGCCGTCCTCAGTATCGGGGTCGCAGTAACGCGACCGGCTATCACTACCTCGTCTCCACCTTCCCTCCGCTCGTCACCGGCCCGGTCCGCGGCCGCGAACAAATCCTCTACCGTGGGAGTATCGGGAGCGCCCGTGGCACCTCCCCTGCTGCTCATGCCATCTCCCTCACTGCTCAATGGGCCCCCGCTACTCGTGCCCCCCCCCCCCTCACTTCCTCGCACCGCCTCACTGTCCCCGAGATCCCCCACTGCCCCCGCATCTCCGCTGGTCCCCTTCGGTGTCTCTGCACCCTTCTCAGCTTCAACTACTGCCCTCAGATCATCACCAACCACCTCCTCCTGAGCTGGAGCAGCAGCACCACTGCTGTCCACCTCCATCGCCGCCGTGGTCGTCACCACCGCCTCTTCTTCGCGGCTGAGCGTCTCCCCGTCGCCACCACTAGTCGTCATCGACTCCTCCGATCCCCAAGCCTGCTTCCTTCGTTTGATCCGCACCTCCTGGCACACTACCACCCACTGGAGGATCGTGGAGAGTTCGAGATCTCGGGCTCGATATGGAGAATGGTTGTCGTTTGAGTGAGAGAGAGAGATCGGTCGAGTGAGTGAGAGAGAGTTTGCCTGAGAATGAGAGCGCGCGATCGAGTTTCAAAAGTGTACGGCTGCTCTGGTTCTGGAGCGCTTGAGAGTGAGGTTTAACCCCGAGCTCATTGAAGAAGATGAAAGGACTGTGGACCCCAGCCGTGGTCTCGAGCGCTCGAGACCACTCCCGAGCGCTTGGGAGTGATTCTGAGCGCTCAGGTCTGTTATTATCCCGTAATTCCCCGGCCGTCGAGACTTCCTTGGATATTTCTGTCTTTTTACAAAATCAATCTCAATCCTGACTTTGGCCGTGTCGAATGAAACTACAAGAAGCGAAGCCTAGTCGGTGTTGTGATTTTGAGCTCGCGCTTCGCAACTTGGTATTTTGCTTGATGGTCGATCGAAATTTTACCTCTCCATACTAATATCGATGTGTCTACAGGTATTTTCCTGCTCTACAGGTGTTATTTTACCCTCATCCGCCGAACAGAGCAACAGGTGGATTGTTTGCATGTCTACCGCATCAAACACGTGTCGATCATTTCACGAGCATGAACCGCACATGCTCCATCCGCCAAACAGAGCAACAGGTGGACCTTCCTTAAAACTCGTATCAATCTTTTCTTTTGCATGCATCACACGTGCTTGCATTTCCCGTCCGCCGAACAGAGCAACGAGTGGACCCATGGCATAGTTATCTTGTCAAGGTATTGTCTATCTTTTCGGTGCATGCATTACGCGTGCTTGCATTTGCCCCAAAGAACTACGCTGGTCTGATCCCTGCAGACAAGGGTACGTAGGCAGTCTTGAAAGACACGACCATGTGCATTAAACACCTTCACTTGTATTGGTGTTTTGAAATTAAGGGTTTGACTTGGCTCGAATTGGGCTGTCTCAATCTTTGGATGATACTCGTATCCAGACATGATGCCGAGCATCATCCAAAGAGGGGCAACTGTAGACACCCCAATTTGGACTTTTCAAATTCCCTTAATTTGTGGCCCGGAGGCTCCCCAATGATGATTTTGGATTAAGACAGGCTCAATATCATTTGAAATTTGGCTCTTTGAAGGACTTGAAAGAGGAATAATTTGGTCAAAATCATTTTCAAGCGCTCTGGATCGATCCCAAGCGCTCTAAACCATTTTCAAAAACCTGGGATCCGACCAACTCTCGAGCGCTCGAGAGTGATGTCCCAAGCGCTCGGGACCACTCCCAAGCGCTCGAGTCCTCTGTGGTTGACCAATGGGTGACTGGCCCCCCCCACTACCCATGCAAGCCATCATTACAGCCGTTTTGGCCGGTTCAAACCTCAGGCAACACTCCACCTCAGTCAGAGGGGAGTCAGGCCTGAAGATTTCTGTTGGATTCCAAATTTCATTTTTCAAATCAAACCATATGCTATATTTTGCCTATAAAAGGAGGCTTGGCCTCCATTTGAGGAGAGGAACTCTCTCTCTCTAAACTCTCTTCTTCTCTCTCTAGTTCAGAAAAGTCTTTCAAACTCAAAGAGTTCTTGCAATCAAAAACCACCTTGAAAGAAAAACAAGGTTTTCAAATATCAAAAATAAAGGGGAATGGTAAGGAATCCAGAATAGCTTAAACTTCTGGTTCTTCTGCATTCTTCTTCTCCCATCCATCCTCTCTAAACTCATCTAAAGGGTCAATCTTCATCCAAAGGTAAAAACAACTCTTACCTTGATATCAAAACAGGGCTGTCATTTCCTTTTCTGAGGGAGGTCTCTTAGCCTTCTCAGTCTTCTATACTGAGTATGGGTTGAGAGACCTTGGTGTAAGAACAAGAGCAAAGGGGCACGAGTGTATTTTTTTTTCATGCATGTAGCACTGGAAGTACTCCCGAGCGCTCGAGACTGTTTTAGCGCGCTCGAGAGTGGCTCCAGTCCTGTCTTCCCTCTTTTAAGCATTTAGATGGACATGCATGGGTGGTAGGATGCGTTTTGAAACTGTTCTAACTCTTTTGAAGTGTGTTGGTACAAATGATCTACCTCTTTAGAGAAAAATAAAGAGAATGATCTTCATCTAAAGACATGCAGAAGAGTTTTACTCAAGATCTAAAAGGACAAATTTTCATATTTTAGAAGTATAAGATCTGATGTACCAGCATACTACATTGAGTGTATTGGATGGCTGAAGTCAGTTCTGGGGTGTAAACTACTCCCGAGCGCTAGAGATCACTTTGGAGCGCTCGAGAGTATTTGCGTGCAAGCTCTGTCCGTTTTTCTTCCAGTTTCATCCTCCTATTGCCTTTGTATGTCCATGCATGTGTCCCTTCTTGTTCCTCACAACTGTAAAATTATTTTTCAGAAGGACAAAGATGCATGGTTCGAAAGAATGAGGCATGATCTCAGTTTTTTTCAAGCCTTCTATTGAGTCTGTGTGATGTTTCATGTTACTTAGGTTTACATTTACAGTATCGTACTCTTTTACATTCTGTTGCACTAACAAAGCTTGCAGGGTTGGGACTCAAGCACTCCCAAGCGCTCGGGACCACTCCCGAGCGCTCAAGAGTGAATCCAGTGACAGGGTCTAATTTTTGCTTTAATTTGTATATTTTGCATGGCCATCCTTCATCACCCTTTGTATAGTTGCACATGCACGCACTTCCTTACCTGATATATCTGTAAATACATGCTACTTGTTTAAAAAAAAACAAAACCATTTTGAAAAATCCCACAAATGTTTAGTAGAGACCGATTTCGTGTCGGGCGAGGGGGGTGCCGTAAAACCCTTCCCCCCTCGTAACATGGCTTCCGAACCCTCAAACGAATCTCTGGTTTTCAATTCAAATCGATCATTTTCCAAATAAAACGGTTTCTCGGGTGGCGAACCACAAACCCGGGTGGCGACTCTTCAAAAACATTTTTCAAATCGATCCTAAAACGCGGCGCTTCTTTTACGGGCCGCCCCGATTCAAAACCCGGGGCTGTGGTAGCCCACAGCAATCCATTCCTAGTTTTCTCCAAAATGTTCAAACTTTTGTGGCGAAGTATCCAATAACACATTTGCCGTTGACGTTGATGAATGCTCCTCGTTCCTCATTCGAAGTTCCATTGTCGATACTACCGTACTTAGAATGACTTTTTCGTTGGTCTGTTTGGATCCCTCTGTTGTGACTATAAGTTTGTCATTGTCTGTAAATGTTGTTCTGTGCAAGTTCTTACGTTGCAACTCGCCTATTGAACCCAATCCGTGATCACATCCTTTATGATATACAAATTCGTTGGTGCCTTAAATTTGGACTTTGATGCTATTATTGCCTGCATTGGTGCCACCAATTATTCTGATTTCTTGATTATGGAGTCATGTGATTTGAACTTGTACTAGCCTTGCATCCTTTTCCTTGTCTAAACCTATTTGGATGGTGTGGAATTCGTTGTTGCAGATACTACCCCGTTGTTGGAAATTGTTACTCTACTCAAGTTCTCATGTCATAATTGGAGTCAAATCTCATGGTGACATATTTATTTATGTCCATTTGTTGATGTCGTTCAGTTCGAATTTGCTTGTTATAGTTTCTCTCAATGTCGTTCAACTCCGTTGTGGTTCCTAAACTTTGGAGGCATATGATTCATCCGGTAATGCTTAGTCTCGAATTGTTGGGAGTATTACTCATTTCTAGTACTGCGCAATATCTAATTTTGGATCGATTAGTTTACAAGAGATCAGTCTCATTACCTTGTGCTTGTCCTTAATATCGAAATCTTTCGTTTGTCATCGAGACATTATCCGCTGACTCCTTTGACTTGTAGAGCAATAGAAAGGTTATGAGTGATCATTCCAAGATCCTTCGGATCATCATGAGATTGTGCTTTGAGTTTGTTGTCTAACTGCTTTGAAGATTCCTTGTGTTCTCTGAAATTCGGGTACCTCGTTATTGTTCTTTGAAATTCTTTGACTGGCGTTGTTAGAGTTTTGGAGCCTGCTCTTTTCATTCGAGATGTCAACCGAATTCTTTTCATGATCCTAGAATTACTCGACCTGGTGCAAGAAGTTGGTGCGACTTTTGGAGGAATTGGTCAGTGTTCTGGGCTCGCTAGATTTAGTATTGAGGAGTGCGGTGAAAGCTATCCGCTAACGATACTTGGAAGCTCGAGGGAGAGTGACAGAACAGATTAAGGTAATTCATCGGAGATTGCTGACCGCGCGAGGTTGACCAAGGGATTATGCCAACTATCGTCGTCATCCATAACCATTCGAAGGGGAATCGCATGTTTCATAAAGTGTCATCGCGTTAGAGTTTGTCTCGTCTTGGGAAGGAAAGGAAGCGGTCACCACTGGAAAGATAGTTTAAGTGTCGGGTACTATGTGCATGTTTTGGATACCCATGCGACAACCGATGAAATCCAGTTGGAAGAGGCAATTGATCACCGCACCTTCTAAATGGAAGTCTCGGGAAGTCAATTGGATTATCGGGTTACAATTATAGTCAAGATCTTTGTGTTTGGATAGATAATTGTATATAGAAATCTTTGCAATAAAGTAAAAACTTAGAAATTGCGTACCGTTTGAATTTGTCATCGAAACTTTCAGGTATTCATTATGCGCTCTTTGTATAGATATTGAAGGAATATGAATCGAATCCATTGCATGTGTTAGAACGATCCGAACTCAAGTTAGAGGCCAATGTGTTCTATGGTGAAGAACCGATATGTATCCTAGATTTGCGTGATTACGTTTTAAGGGGTAAGACGATGCCTTTAGTGCGAACGTATGTGGAGGAAAAGGAGGACAAGGTTAGCAAGAAATGCCTGAAATTGTCTCGATTTTATTGATATGAGTTTTGACGTAGATTTTTATAATTACGGAATTGTTGCATGATGAACTGTGTTATGGTTGAGGTGTATCTGTGTGGTTTGTGTTGGATGGACTTGGCTTGGCAAATTTCGAGGACGAAATTTCTTTAAGGAGGGAAGGGTGTAAAGACCCGTAATTTCATAAATGATTAAAAGGTCTATTCGATATTGGAAATTGAAGAAAAATATGGAAATTGTTAAGTTTATTTGATTTGGGGTTATTGTGTTAAAGCGTTGCATTTAAGGGGTGTGAGTGTGAAATGTATGTGTAGTGTGTATATAGCATGTGTGTATGTTTGTAGGGGATAACTTTCCCAATTCCCTCCTCTCACTCTCCCGTCCATCTCTCTCTCTCGGCTATCACCCTCACTCTCACACCCATCCAAAATTTCACCCATTCAACCCAAAACCCACACAAAGCATCCTCCAATTCTTCTTTCCTACGCGTATTGCGGCCTAAATTTCGTGGGTTTAAGCTCGATGGAGGCGTATCCCATTCGATTCCGAAGTTTGGAGCTAGGGCTTGGAAAATCGTTCGAATTCGTTCTTGAATTTTGAGGTAGGGGGTTCTAACTCTCAATATATGTAAATGACTTGTTTCTTGTAGCTTGATTCTTGCCTATGATTGTGGTTGTTGTTGTTGTGGCTGAAAAACCCATCTCTGTCTGTCAAAAATCTGCTCGAAACTAATCGTTATCGATAACATTTTCCTTTGTTATCGATAACACTTTGTTCCAAACTCAGAAAACCAATCGTTATCGATAACACTAGTATTCGTTATCGATAACCAACCCAGAAAACCAATCGTTATCCATAACGTTTTCCATCGTTATCGATAACATTGCACCCATGAACCCAGAAAACCAATCGTTATCCATAACGTTTTCCATCGTTATCCATAACACTGTGCTTTTGGGCAACTTTGCTGATCTTGACTCTTTCTCCAATGTGCTGGGTTCCGATCACCTCTAACACATCTAAAACACCTTTAAAACATCTCTAAGCTTGGTTACCCATCCTTTGACGATTTGTCGATCATTTTCACTCTTTAATCAATCGTTAGGTGTCATCTTTGTTTCGTGTGAATGGGAAATGTGCTATAAAGCTGGTTAGGAGTACCGTAGGCTATATGGGGCGCCGTAGTGAGTATTATGGGTAAACGTGAGCATGTCTAGCTGGATCTTTTGTCCTCCCGATTCGTTGAACTATATTAGCTCCTTTTGGCGTTCGTTATCTAAGGTTTAAGTATCGATTCAGGCTAGTCATACGTCATATAGTCATTATGGGTTTGTGGGTTACGTAGAGTATGGTGACACGTGGGAAATGGTATGTGTTCATTCATTAGCCGATGCTATGATATAGTCGATTGATTAGAATGCTTGTGGTGAAACCAATGTTTTCAAAGAACTGTTTGAGATGGTATAATAACTTGTGTCCTCATGACTCGTTGAACCTTTCCATTCTTTGGGCTTAATTCACTATGTTGGGTGCAGATAAGTAAATCAATGAAAGGATACAAACATGTACATGTGTGGAATTATGTAATAGCTAATTGAAGTTTTATGGTACAATCGATAGTTTGATGATGAAGTTGATTATGAAAAGATGGAGGGTCGGTTAAGCGATGTGCGTTTCCGCTAACCAATGTTTATTATTATTAAGGGAATAGACTCGGGGTGACCTTGCGCTCGAGGGAAAAGACCCGAGGTGACCCGGATGATTGTTATTGTTGAGGGAAAAGACTCGGGGTGATCCTACGCTCGAGGAGATAGACCCGAGGTGACCCCAATCTATTATTATCAAGGGAATAGACTCGGGGTGACCCTGCGCTGGAGGGAACTAGACCCGAGGTGACCCTAGTGTTCATTAAAGTATTATATCTTATTTAAAGGCAAGAAAGATTCTGTAATAAAGGGATTGAATAATGATGAATGTGGACTCGAGGAAGACTATAGTATCGTATGTAGGATAATAAAATGATTTGGAATTGGTTATAGACTAAAGTGGATTAACGTGAGCTTATCGAAGTATCTAGTCTGAGAAGTGAACGGTTAGTGACTTTTCGGTGAAGTCTAGAATCCTTTGATCTAAGAGTATAACTCGGTGGTAATCATTCGTACATTGGGCGTATCCCTCAATATTCATTCACTCACTCATTCATGATGCATGACTCATTTCATTTTCATATAGTTTGAGCTTAGAACTCTCTACTGGGCACGTGTTTTGCTCAACCCTATCCTTCTTTCAGGTACACCCGAAGATTGTGACACTAAGTGCTTGGCGTGCATTTTGACTTCATCCTTTTGAAAGCTAGTATGGGAAATCTGTTGGGCACTTTTTTGTAAAACCCTCTGGGAATGTAATATTAATTTCTAATACGACTATCATTTGATCAAGGAGGATTGTAAACTTTAAACCTTCCTTTCCATTATGTAATTTGTAACGTCAAGCTTGATTAGAAACTTTGAATTTTAAATTTGCAACTATGGGATTGAACCTTGATTTGGGGTATTATCTGTATTATTGCGAGATATTGTTATTCAGAAATCCTTATACTTTAAGTTAAAAATCGAGGGCGTGACACTATGTACAAATATTCAACAAGTATCCAAAGCCACATATCGAGAAATTATTTACACAAGCCTACTTTTACTTGGTATGGACAAAAATTCCCTACTTGCATTTCATCGAACACGTAGACTGTCTAATAATAACTACTTTTTATCCAAACATACGAGGTGCAAAATTATATCCGGTTCATACCTCACATTGAAGTCCAATTAAGTCTCATAGCTTTTTACTTATAAAGCGAACTCACTCATACGAAGACTACAAGTAAAATAGTATAAACCAAATCATAACCAAGAATAGTCATACAAATTCATAGCCAAAACCGCCTGCATAGCAAATACACTCATACACGTGAACTAGGGCTTGATTACTCTACCAAAACTCAAATTAGGTGCACACCAAGGCATATACACACCCATATTTAATCACTTAGCATAAATCCTACCTCAAGGAGAAAAATCCCCAAATTTCCATGAAATCCCGAATTTGAACAAGGTGACACTTTCTTCGGATCAATACGTAGCCCTCCTCGCGTAGATCAACCTTTCTTCTTGCACTTTGCCGAGATTTTCGCTTTTTGGTCTTCGATTTTGGTGTTGAAGCATGAGGGTTTAAGAGAGAGAGAGAGAACAGAAAGGACGTAGGAAAAGGGAAAAAGAAGAAATGAGGAATCGGGGATATCTGATCCCATTTTAATGTTTTATGTATAGAAATTACACTATGCACCCTTTACTTACTTAGGCACTCTTTTAAGTCCCACTATTTAATAAGTAGCTACACTAACACCCATGTGCCATTAAAATAATTAGTAACTACTCATAAAAGTTACCCACCGCGGGTCCCCCAACGCTCGTCCTATGGCCCACCAACTCGAGCCCGCACGACCGAACATACATATATAAAATAAAATTCATTGCGCACAAAATTATCTAATTATAATTCCACGTACCAACATCAATAAAAATAAATTTGAAATTAGACACGGGTCTCTACACTCTCTCTCTCTCTCTCTCTCTCTCTCTCAAGCTTCTATTCTGAGTCTTTGAGGACTCTTTGGCGCGAGCCACCCTTTTTTATGGGCCTCTCTTTCAACTGCACACCTCCAGCCGCTGGTTGTCTAGTGCTCTCGTATCTTTAAGCTGGGGCTGAGGTGGCAGTGTTACTCTGTGCAGCTTTTATGGCTGTGGTCATTCTAGGTCGTCGTCCTCTAAAAGCCGCCCTAGTCTACCCTTGCATTTTCAATTTGTGCATTCAATTTAGTATGCATATCATTGCATATTGTAAATCAAACATTGAAAGCAAGAGAAGTCTATCAAATGCCAAAGCACGCCTATCCAATATCGAAAGCAGCAAATAAACAGGATTTTGGGGTCCATACCTGGGGTCTATTGGAACTGGAGCCGAAACTGTTTCTTTGGGATAGTGCAAATGTGGGGGAATGCCACACACCGCTTTGCTTATCTCGTTCTCCATGGCAACCATCAAGCGCACGGCCTCACTGTTCCATGCTACTGGCACCGAGAATAAAGTTTGGAGATCAGAATATCATCCAACTCAACGATGGTCCGTATCATTCTCAATGATGATCCACCGTCCCAACTCACGATGGTCCGAATCATCCTCAATGATGATCCACTGTCCTCACTCAATGGTCCGAATCATCCTCAATAATGATCCACTGTCCTAACTCAACGATGGTCCGAATCATCCTCAATGATGATCCACCGTCCCAACTCAACGATGGTCCGAATCATCCTCAATGATGATCCACCATCCCAACTCAACGATGGGTTGAATCATCCTCAACGATGATCCACCATCCCGACTCAACGATGGTCGGAATCATCCTCAATGATGATCCACCGTCCCAACTGAATGATGGTCTGAATCATCTTCAATGATGGTCCACCATCCCAACTGAATGATGGTCTGAATCATCCTCAATGATGATCCATCATCCCAACTGAACGATGGTCCGTATCATCCTCAATGATGATCCACTGTCCCAACTCAACGATGGTCCGTATCATCCTTGATGATGATCCACTGTCCCAACTCAACGATGGTCTGTGTCATCCTCAATGATGATGCACCCGTCTAATTCCAACAATAGCTTGTCCTGTCCAATTCCATGACAGTCTGTCTGTCCAATCAGTCCACTACAACTACTTACCTGTTCTGGTCCACACCGATCTAACTATTAGCGCATCTTTCAGAAGCCTTATTTCTGTACCTCGAATTGTCTTTGATAAAGAGATTGGCTCTGATTCCCAACAGATGGAATTTAACCTTCCTGACGCGACCTACCTATGATTGTTGGATTTCTTTATGCCGAGGATAGTTTGATCCCCAGCAACGACGACCTGTCCTATCCAACTCAACGACAGCCTGTCCTGTCCACCTTTTCAACGACTCGATCATTCTGAAAATTGATCCGCCCTAACTCAACAACAGCCAGTCCTATCCTCCTTTCAATGACAACCCGTCCTGTCCAACTCAGCGACAGCCCGTCCTGTTCAATCTATTCACAGCATCAATCTGTCCAGATCTATAGTAATCCAGCCATTAGCGCATCTTCCAGCAGTCTTATTGCTCTGTCTCGGTAGGTCTTTGATTAGGAGATTTGCTTCACCACAACCTAACCGTTGAAAATGGTTGAAAACCCCGAGCGTAGGGCTAGGTTGTTGTCAGCATAATAACCGGAAAGTCTGGGATCGTACCCATAGAGATAATCTCTATATTTGTTAGGATTTGTAGATGTAAGGGTTTGTAGCATTTAGACGGCCAACTTTTGGTTTTCCTTTGAACGGTGATAAGTGCTTAAATAAAAGACTAGAAAATTGGTTTTGACTAAATTAAGCAAGTGGCATGGCAATGGAAGTATTTTGCTATGAAACCATTACAAGCTAGAAATGAGATACGAAAAAAAGCGTGTTTTTTCATTCTTTTGGCAAACACAAACCGAGACATCACTCCGGAACCATGTGAGCGAGCACATGGCAAGTTTTGTTACATAAAGGCGAACCCTTCTCATTTTTCATACCAAACTTCAAGTCATGAGTTGAGAAAAACATGATAAACATAAGTCACGAGGTGTTATTCACCCCATGGCCAAGCCTAATCGACTACTCACGCATATTGAAACAACCAGAAAGCATGGTAGAAATGGAGAACATTTTTAACCGATAGAAATGGAAATAAACTTGATTTTATAAAGGATCTCGTGCATGGCTACAACTTTAATAAACGGGACAATAACAAACAACAAAGACTTACTTGAGTACTTAAAGAAATTAAACTTAAAAAGCTTGAGGAGCTTTAATGGAGGAAAAACTAAAAGTAGTAATGGACTAGATACAAGAGAGGGAGAGAGAGAGGGTCTTATTCATACACAAAGGCCTTTCTATCTCCTCCAAAGTCAGCAAAAATCTAATAAAGCTACCCATTAAATGAAACTTTTCATAAGTGGAAAGGCTGAAAAGTAAGAAAAATATCTGCTGGGAACAATGTTATCGATACCAAGGGCTAAGGTATCGATAACATCCTTCAAACTCTTCCCCCGTAGATGGCTGCTATTGACACCCAGAACCAAATGTTATCGATCCCCTCAGGGCTAGACACTTGTGGACCAAAAATGAAGTAAAGGTATCGATAACATCCTTCATTGTTATCGATAACGTCATGTAACACCCCCAATTTTGGGTACGTTAGATAAACATTTTATTGCATAATTTAAGAGAGTCTGGCTCTTTATTACATCATAACTCCTACAAGAGTTCATAAGTATACAAGGAGGGAAAACTAGGGTTCTTATCTGCAGCTCCGCCTGCTCCTCCATCCTAGCCAGCTCTTCAGTTCCAAAGGTCTCCAAGGTGTACAACTTGCCTTGATCATCTATAAAGTCTGACACATTATACCAGCGTCGCCACCAGTATAATATATCAGGGTCACCAAAGGTAACACCATGAGTTACAAGAGCTCAGCAAAATAATCCTAAACCCACTAACCCATAACTTACACATAGCCAATCATAGATATAGCATACAAGGTCATGAACAACACATGCATCTTCGATAAAGATAACAACAATGACACATCCACATTCCTTAATCTAACGTTGGTGTCAGTGATATCGAAGTTTCTCCTACGCGACTCATCGTAAATTGTGTCTCGTTTTCACTTTACCAAAACATTTCAAAAATCAGTTTTAACACACCCAACCTCGGTTCCGCCGTTCCGGGTTCCTGAGTATCCTCACAATGGTTCCGCCCTACCGGGTTCCCATTGGCACACATTAGCATTGGCTCCTCTCCACGGATAACCAAGCCACACACCCAACCTCAGTTTCGCCGTTCCGGTCTCCCGAGTATCCTCACAATGGTTCCGCCATCTTGGGTTCCCATTGGCACACACACACACACAACATAATGATTTCATACTTGGTCATTATGTAGTTTCAAAAATATTTTGTCCTTTGCAAACACAACTCCACAATGGGTAAGTCCGGCCACATTGTGATTTCAAAACCCACCTTGTCTTTAACACACCCTAGGTGTCATCTTTCTACTATCTCGATTTTCGTGTCTCGTTCTCATGCATAGACTCCGCGGTAGGACTTTTCATACAGGTAATCATAAATCATTCATTGAAATCTTAAAACTAAACTAGTAAGATCATTGTAGACACCCCAATCTGGGTCTCCCGATCGTTTTACGGTTTCTTGTTTCCCCGATGATGAAACGGATCAAGAAGCAGGCTTGAGAATGGGAAAGGTTTGAGCTTGGTGTGCATGGAGTACCCTTTGAACCCCCCCCCTCAAACTATACTAGCAAGATCATTCAACTCTATATTAGATAGCATGCTCACATTATCACATCATCATGCTCAACATTTAATACACAAGTAAAGCATAGTGCCACATGGACGGACACCTATATATATATATATATATGTATATACACCTAAGTAGTCCTAATAGGTCTTAAGGAAGGTAATGATTAAAGGTAGCTTCCAATGACAAAAACATTGTCCGTTGGGTAATAGTTTCCTAGAAAGGGTACCTATAGACATTTAGGCATGCTTATAATAGGCTATGGGTACTACTTTAGGAAAAATCATGATTACTGTAAAGACCCGAATTTTTGCCCTATTTTTTATCGAATAAAGAAATTATTTTTAATCAAATAATCTTTAGTAATCGATTAATTATTTAAAAGTGTAATTAGATTAAACTAGAACCTAGATTAAATTTTTTTGATTAAAATTTATTTAGCATATACATTATTAATTAGCTTGTAACCATCCCACAATTTATGGGATTTAGTTACCCATTCCTCACCTATCTCTCCCTCTATCTCTATCTTTTCACTTATTCACACCCCTTCGAACTCTTCCTAAACTATCTATCCCTCATATCTCTATAACATCTCACTCTCCCACCTTTCTCCACTACTCCCCCTATATTACTCCACGTCCATTACAAAAACCAAACCAACTCCATTCTCGTCCATATCACGTACCTCTGTTCACGGCTTGTTTCTTCCAAGTTAATATCGTTTTTAGACCTGAGTTTCTTCACGAAGGTTGTAGAGGGCGTCAAGGGCTTCAATTTCAACCCAAGAATCACCCAAAATGATCAAGTATTGATAGAGTTATCACCATCCAAAGTTTGGTAAAATTCTCGGATTCTGATTTCCAGGCAGATTCAATGACCCTTCTAAATCTCCATTTTTCTCCTACTTAGAGTGACTTTCGGGCTTAGACTTCTTCACGAAAGTTGTAGAACGTTTCAAGATCTTCGCGTTAGACACAAGAGTGTCCAAAACAGCAGAGGTTTGGTCAAGTTATTCCATTCCAAAGTTGCTGCTAGAATACCGATGTTTCGCCGCCAAACAAAAACCCACCGGACTCCATCGGATCGTTTTGTCCAGATTAAAGGTAGAATAATCGTTTCCCTACTTTCCCTGAAGTATATTTTTACTCCTATGTGTTAGTTTAAATGCTTAGAAGGGACGAGAATCGGATTCCTTGTCAAAATAAAAAGAACAAATGCAGTACTCTGTTTCCATTTCTTTTTTCGTTACTGGATTTGTTTTCAAACTAAGTTGTTATTACACTATAACCCCTAGACTTTGTATGCTTATGGATTTAACCCAAATGGTTTACAAGTTAACCACAAACAGGGGTTTCACCCCACTGTATATATTTGTCTTGTTATGGTAGAACAAGCTTTGAATGATTGCAAATGTTAAATACATGACAACATTTTTTTTTAGTGTTCTGGAATATATAGATGTTAGCTAAATGTTAATTATGTCTCTAGAAAAAAAATTTACGTATATGATTAGATTAGTTAGATTGAAGTTAATAATAGTAACAACTAACTATACACACACACACACACACACACACACATATATATATATATAGTAACTACAAAGTGAGAACTGTACACTTATGATACCAAACTATTTCTACAAATAAAGGTAAGACTAAAATAAAATAAAAGGAAAGGAAAAATACTATTGAAGTAACATTTATGATAAATACTTAAAAAAAGTAGAAAACTTAGTTGAAACGATGCAAATAGATAAATGGGGAATCAATAACTATTCTAATCTAATATACAAAACTAGTTAATAGTAAAATGTGTAAAGCTATTAGCCCTGAACTTAAGTATTCACTAAATTACTGTAAGTTGACATCAATACATCTATGCTTCCAAAAATTTATGGATAAAAGTTAATTAAACCATTCACATAAACTCTGACAGATCTAGTTAGTGATTACAAACTTCAATTATATTTTAAATTCTAAGTTCGTTAATTTGTACAATGAACCCTTAGAATGTATCGTATACCAACCAAACCTAAGGGTTACGAAAACACTAATGAAAATCCTCCAAGTTAATAAGAATATATACTTGTTCGATAAACTTAAATATTCGAAAAAGGCATCGGCCCAATCCAAATCCCTTATGTGTTTAATTATTTGCACCTATCAAATTGTTATATTGTTGTCGCATTGAAATGTATCATGCTTGAGTTGTTGATTGATTGTATCAAGTTGTACGTGCTAGAATGGATTTAGATTCTAGGGTGGTTACGAGTAGTGACTCACGTAGAAGTGGTTAAGTAAAGGATAAAATGGTAAAATTGATTGAGGATGTTGGGTGCCGGTAAAGGACCTTAGTACGGTAAAGTACCTTTAGTTGAGTTGGGGAACGGTAAAGGACCCCGAGTATGGCAAAGTACTCAGAGTGTGTGGAGGACGGTAAAGGACTCCGAGTACAGTATTTGGGATACGGTAAAGGATCCTAAATGTGGTATAATGCCCAATGTGTGTGTGGAGGACGGTAAAGGACTTCGGGTACAGTATTTTGGAAAACGGTAAAGGATCTCTAAATACGGTATAGTACCCAGTGTGTTGAGTTGGGAGACAGTAAAGGATCTTGACAATGAGATAGTGCGACCCCTAATGCTGAGTTGTCATGGTGAGCTGTTCCTTTATTATGGTTGTAGGTGAATCAGACTGAGTACATAATTTAGTAGTATTCACTTAGAACCCTGGTGCAGGACAAATAAAGGGAGAGTTATTCCATGTGACCGACAAAGTTGGTGGATGTGGGAAGAAAGGATCTCGTGGAGAGGTTCCTTAGATTTCATGTAAGATGATGGATAGTAAAGAAAAAGATGATGTGCTATTATTCTATACCATCTGTATATTATCAATTGTTATATTATTGAACTGCTAATTGTAGAGTAAGGGTTGGTAGGGTTAGGATTATTCTATTGGGTGAATTATCACTCACGGATACGTTTGTATCCTGGTAAATCGGTTGCTTTGACGATCAATTTGCCAGAGGGTGCAGGTTACCAAGAGACTGAAGAACAGGATCCTCTGCAAGTTGATCAGGATCTCCCAGCTAAGGAAGGGGAGTTTGTCGAGTCTTGGATGTCTTACCCTTAGAAGCTCCACTAGTTTTAAATACTGTTATTTGAATATCCAAAAGTGTTATCACATTAGTCAAATTTTGTTTTATTTTTGGAGTTGTAAGAAATTTAAGAAATTTTGAATTTAGTATTTGAGATTTCCGCTGCTAAACTCTATTTAATAAAAGTTTATTTCTTAAATCAGTTTTATGGATTATTAAATCAATTAAAAATTATTTAATTAACATGTCCGAAAATCGGGGTGTTACAATTACTATCTTTGTCCAATGGTTCTAAAATGTTAGGGAAAAGTAACTAAGTTAAATGGTGCTTAGAAAATCTAGGAAAGTAAATCTTGTAGGGTAATTAGGTTCAAGGCTATTCTTTCTTGGCTTGCATGCATGAACACCTACAAAAAAAATCTTGGAAAGTTATCCTTTAAATTAGGTTCAAGTCTAAGGCCCCGTTCCAGTTTCTCCAAAACTGAGGTTTCAGAAAATGAAGATAATTTCAAGTTCAAAAATCGTGTGTTTACGTAAATAATTTTTTTACCAATATAGATCTCGTTTGATAGATTTCATTGAGATTTTTTATACGGTGCAAAAAAAAAATCAAAAAATTATTTTTCATTTTCATTATATTTGAGTTTGAAAATCGAAGAAAACTGAGGTTTAGAAAAAGAAGGGAAAGTGGAACACCCCCTAATATTTCTAAGCTTGCATGCATGACAAGGCTAGGTCATGATGAAGGTTCTAGTTTATGTACTCATTGGATTATGCCAAGTCTTATTTCTATTACTCAAAAGATAAAAATTACCATACAAACTATTGTTCAATGGGTAAAGAGGTAATGATATACTTGGAGGGAGTGATAATGAGGAATAAAGTCTTGAAAGGACTAGTCATGAGATATTGATATCGTTCACTGTTGTAATTTGATTACTTGTCATAGCACTTTCTTGGAAGTTTGTATGGAATTGGAGTGTTTCAATATCAGGAATATGCCTAACCAACAAGGTAGCTGTCATTGGTAGCTATTATCACTCGGCTATCATTGGAGTGTTTCCTTTGCATCATCATGCATACAGTTGGTAGTTGTTATCTAGAATGGCTGTTAGCTACTACCATTGGCTCTTTCAGCACTATACTTACCAAGGGCTTTGGTACCATTGGTTATCTGGAATGGCTGTTAGCTATCATCATGTATCACTCGGCTACAAGATGCTATTTTGCTGCTATTATAACAGATCTGTATTTGATGTTGTCTACTGGTTGTGTTGCTGGACAGTTTTCGGTTGGACTGCATTTGTTTTGCTAGTTCTGCTACAGATGCTTCAGTTCTTATACTTGCATTTTGTGTCCATTTTGTGATGTACAGGTACAAATGCTGGATTGGTAGTTGCTATCCAGATTTGTTTGGAATTTCTAAAGTGTCATTTCGGTAGTATTTGCCTAACCAACAGGGGATGTCGGTGGGATCTCCCTTCGCAGACGGGGATGTCCTCTGCATGATGTATAGCTACTGCTCCTGTTCTGTTGGGTTCAATCCAGCAACAAGCTGTGAGTTCAAGTTCAGGTTGACTATCAAGAAGTTTCTGGTACTATTTTGTAGTCATTGGGATTTGTGATCTCTGCCTAACCATAAGGGGCTGTCGTTGGGATCTCCCTTCACAGAGGGGGACGCCCTTTGTATGGTATTTTTTCTACTTTGCTTGTTGTTTCTGCTGTTGTGTGGCCGGTTACTTTACTACTGCTGCTCAGTTCTGCTTCAGTTCTACATTGATGCTATTTGTATTACTCTGCTGATGTCCAGTCATGGGTGCAGCTACGGCTCTACTCATATCACATGGTTGTTGCTGTTTTTACTATTTTGCTGTCACAAATGGGCTGTTTTGCTGTCAAAGGGCTGTTCAAATAGGCAATTGTTGTACTTGTTTGTTTAGTTGTTCAGTTATCACAAATGGGCTCTTGTTATGCTGCTGTTCTGCTCTTTTGTTCTGTGAGGATAACTAGCAGGATTGGGGCAGTACCAGGAATGGGCTGTGGTTCGGAAAGGCTGCTATGCTTGATTTCAAGAAGATATTGCTGCCAAAGGACTAAATTCAACTTTTGTAAATCCCCTCTTTTGGCATGTGTTTCTCTCTCGTATCTTAGATGGCCTTGAAACATGTGGATCTCATTGATTATATTACTCTTCATTGTAATCCTTGTATTTAGTCAATGTAGCTTGTAACAACTCGGATTTTTACTGAATAAAAATTTCGTTGTTATATTGGAAATTCTTTAATTAATCTTGTTGTCTTAATAATTCTCTTTTAATTTTAATAATCCGTCATAATTAGGTTTATGACTTAGGAGATTGGAATTCATCGCCCGGGCTGCTTTGGCCACCGCTTGGCCACTGCTTGGCTACCGGGCTGCCTTGGCCACTGTTTGGCCACCGGGCTGCTTTGGCCACCGCTTGGCCAACGCTATTACCAGTCGCCTTTGGCCATCTTGGCGCTTTACATGCTGCTACCGGGTCGCTTGGCCACTGCCGCTGGCATCGCTTGGCCTCTCAGCTACACGGGCTGCCTTGGCCACTGTTTGGCCACCGCTTGGCCACTGCTTGGCCACCAGGCTGCCTTGGCCACTGTTTGGCCACCGGGCTGCTTTGGCCACCGCCTTGCTACCAGGCTGCCTTGGCCACGCTCACGCATTGCCTTGGCGTTTGGCACCATCGGGCTTTTATATTCCGTTATTAGGCGATTTCCTCGATTTCCTACTAAATAAAACCCAAAATACCACTCGAGCAATGAAAGCCTAGATTAAGTATCGTTAGTCTTTAATCAATTAGTTAGAATAGCCTAATGCCCATGTAGCCTAATCACTTCTCGGTAACCCTAGATTAACCCTTTGAACCGTTCGAACCTTTAAGCTATCGACCATTGGACAATAGCGTTAGAGTTTCCGTTAACCATTGGTCAATAGGTAAACCTTGGTTAATCTTCCTAAGTACGAGATTAGATTAGTTTAGTACTTAATTTCAAGTATTAGACTTTCTAGCATTAACCGTTGGATAATAACCGTTAGGAGTTTTATTAACCATTGGACGATAGACTAGAATCCTAGCCATTATTACCCATTGGTTATTAACCATTAGAGAAACTATTATCCATTGGATAATAGTTAGTCTTGACAATCATGTACTTGTTTGATTTAAATATTAGATTTGGGCCATGTGTGATAATCGATTAAAATACAATTAGTACATTAGGTTAGTATTATTATTCATAGTACTTTGAAAATAGTAGAATACTATATTAGATATTAGTCCCAGGTCATATTTAGTATAGATATTGTGTAGTACATGTATGTACATATATAAATGTATGTACTTGTTGTATATATATATATATTATATTGTATATAGCATGTGTGTTATTAAATATTTTATTTAGAAAATCTAATTTACTTGAAAACTTAGATTTTATGAAAGACCCATAGTACATATATATATATATATATATATATATATATTAGTATACTAGTATACTTTCCAAGAGAGTACAAGTGGGAGAGAGAGATAGAGAGAGGGAGAGAGAGAGAGAAATGCCGAGAGAGAGAGAGAGAGAGAGAACCCGAGAGAGAGAGAGAGAGAGAGAAAGAGAAGGAAAAGAGAGGAAGAGATGTGATGTATTGCTTGATTTTTGTCTACCAAATCCTAGATATATGTATATGTTAGTACTTGTACTAGGTGAAAGAAGTAGAAAGGAGAAGATAGGAGAGAAGATTTGAGGTACAAATCTCTTACAAAGTCAAACCCTTACTCTTCCTTTGTCATCCACCAATCTTGTCCTTATATATATATATATGGTTATATATATATATATGTACATAGTACAATGTACCAAGAGGAGAGAGAGAGAGAGATTGAGAGAGAGAGAGATTCGGATGGAGAGAGAGAGAGGGAGAGAGTGATGTGTGTGCAAGTGATTGACCATGCTTTGGTCATCCTTGTCCTAGTTTGTGTATACTTTCAAGTGAAAGCATAACCAATGCCATCCAATCTTGTCCTTCTTTGTACAAACCCTAATTTTATACTTGAATCAAATCCCATTTGCTTGATCAATCTTCCAAAATCCAATCCAAAGGACACATCCATAGCCTTGCATGCCTAGTTCTAGGGTTAAACTTGCAAGCAAACAAGATTTGCTTGAATAAAAAAATGAGATATAGAAGAGAGAGAGAGGCCAGCTAGGGAGAGAGAGAGAGGATGCCTTGCCTATAAATACCAAGCTCTTGGTGCTTTGAACTCACACCTTCACCTCATTCTCCAACTTCTCTCCTTGAAAGCATAAGAGTTCTTAGTGTTCTTGAGTAGTTCTAGCTTGTTCTTGAGCTTTCTTTCCATCTCCGCCACTAAACCACCATACGACCACCACCTCGATCCTAAAGTAGTAGTAGTATAAGTCACGATCTAGTTTCGAGAGAAACCTTTCTCTTTCGAAGCTATCGGAAGCTTATCGTAGGACGTTACTCCGTTCGTTTACCGACTTTCTTTCCGTCGATCTTTTCGTAGTCTTCTTACTACCAAGAAGAAAGGTAGATTTTCCCGATCTACTCTTCCTAAAATATGGATAAGATGTGTGTTGAGCTTTTCGAACTATTTTCGCTAAAGGAAATAAAGTTAGTTGTATGAATTAGCTTGTAGAACTTTCTCACTAAAAATACGTAGTTTACTTTGATCTTGAGAATAATTGAATGCATGGTTTATAGAATCTTCCCAACTTGATTAACTCGTCAATAAACATATGTTGTTACGATTTCGTTTAAAAATAAAGTGTTGTTTCAAAACGAAGTATTCGTATTTTGACCTTTTCAAGGATTGTGAACTTGATCGCATGATTGCTTACCTTACTTGTGGTTGTAAACAAGCATGATTAAATGGAGTTGGATGATCTTGCTAGTTTAGTTTCAAGATTTACTTTAAAGTGATTCGTCCCGCCGCGGAGTCTATGCATGATTACGAGACACGAGAACCGAAAAAGTAGAAACATGACACTTAGGGAGTGGTTGATATGGATAAAAAGGATTTTTGAAACTACATAATGGCCGGACTTGGTAGCCTTATGTGAGTTGTGAAAACCCGCAAGGTGGCCGGACTTGGTAGCCCTTTGTGTGGACTTGCGAAAACCGCAATGAGGCCGGACTTGGTAGCCCATTGTGTAGATTGCTAATGGAGCCGGACGTGGTAGCTTCATTGGTAATTGGGCTTGGTTATCCGCGGAGAGGAGCCAATGCAAGATTTGATAACGTGGCCGGACTTGGTAGCCCATTGTGTAGATTGTTAATAGAGCCGGACTTTTGAAATGAAATGGTGACACAGTTACGATGAGTCGCGTAGGAGAAACAAAGAAAGGCATGACACCAACGTAAGCAAGATAGTGAATGCGGATGTGTCATTGTTAATTATGTTGTTGAATGAGCATGTGTAATTATTTATATGACTCTTCATTGTAAGTTATGGGTTAGCGGGTTGGATTATTCTATTGAGCTTCTATAGCTCACGGTGTTACCTTTTTGGTGACCCTGACATATTATACTGGGGGCGACGCTGGTATAATGTGTCGACCTTGTAGATGAGCAAAGAGGAATAAGACACCTTGGAGGCCTTTGGAGCCAAGGAGCTTGCAAGGATGGAGGAAGAGGCGGAGCAGTAGTTAACCTTAGATTACCCCCTCTTTTGTTGAATAAAGTACTCTTGTGAGACTTATGTTGTAATAATGAGCTAGACTCTCCTTAATTTATTCAATAAAAATGTTTATTTAACGTACCCAAAATTCAGGGCGTTACAACTTGGTATCAGAGCTTTAGGTTCAAAACCTCGGCCATGGGTAGAATGGGTAGCTTTTAAGATTAGTTTTAAGATAAGTTGACCGTTGCACAAACGTGACTTGATTTTTAAAGTTTACCGTCCCAAATTGGGTGGAATTCTGACAAAACAATCTTCGGATTGAAGTAAGGTGGAAACTGGCAGTACCGCCGAACTGGGAATTCCCGAACAATTGGATGATGACTTAAATCAAGAATCGAATGTGGAGCATAGAAATTTCAATGTTTTCTTAGCACTATCAAACTACGTCTTAAACGTTACTAATTGAGGTTAAAACTTTTCCTTGTAGATGAGTAACTATCGAGACAAGCTACTAGCCGAAGCCCGTCAACTTAGAGGTACCCTGAGGACGATGACCAACCTACTAGCAAGAGACCCCTACTTCCCTTACGCTTTTCCCTACATTTATGACTTCTACCAAGAGCATGGTGCCTTGCCACTCCCTGATGAGGAGGAGGTGGGAGATGAAGAAGCAATACCTGTCCTCGTCCAAATAGCACCCCTTTTCCATGAAGAACTTGTAGTTATGGGGAACGAAGCTGAAGCCATTCCCGCTCCAGTTCCAATAGCACCTCCCGAGAATGAGGATCTCGAAGAAGATCCCGAGGAGGAAGAACCAATGGAGATTTGGGGAAATGAGGGATCTGACGGAGAGAGTGAATCTGATAACGAAGAAGAGCCTGGATGGCTAGGGGTTGTGCCCAACATCATGGACATAGCCTCTGACACCGGCGATGTACCTCCGCCACCCGTTGAGACTGACATAGGCCGATATAAGGCCCAATTCCCGAACACCTTTTAGGCTCATTAAGAAGCTTGTGATGCAAATGTAATAAGAAGGTTGGTAGTAGTTGAACTTGTAAGGTAGTAGTAAGCCTAGGCTAATATTAGCCATTTATGTCGTACTTGATCCGATTAAGTAATGAAAATATGTATTTCTTTCCTACGTGAAATCGCTATTTATGTGCATGCTTATAGTTACCCTTCATACCGTTAAGTCTAATATAGAACTCTTCCATTTGTATAGATGTCAAGAGTACCACAAAGAGGTTGCCCACCTTTCGCCCCGAAAACTAGGGCCATCTACCGATCACTACTGTCACCTGAGTACACCGGACCAATACTCCCACCTATGGATGACATGGAACTCTATGAAGTCCCCATCATTTGGGAGGTACCCCTACTAGCTCAAAACCCCGAGTACCTACCTCCCATCCAAGCCCCTGCACCACCTGTGCAGGACTTCGAGCAACCATTTAGCTTTCCGGTGTCCGACATGGAGACCGGCATCGACTGGGAGGCTGTCATGATGAAACTCTTCCCGTGCTACCCCGAACCGTTAGAAGAACCGCCCGTGCTTACGCAGGAGGAAATACTTAAACAGGAGCAGGAGCTGTTTCGGATAAATGAAACTGAGGCTGAAAAGAACCACAAGATGTGTCTAAGGGAGAAGTTCGGAATCAACATGCCTTAGAGAGGATTAGTATTGTAGAATAAACCTGTTAGGATCATGTGTGAGATCGCTGCAGTTGTATTAGGAAACCCTATCCTATATTTTTGTAGTAAGAAAAGTCTATCTTCTGTTTTGTAATAGAACTCGATGCTTCTATTTGTAACCCTTTGCTTAGCTATGGAAAACTTATTTCGTGTACTATTTCACTTTAGTAAATGAAACCCTTATTACAAAGGACAATTATTTTAGTTGACGCAAGTTGCTAAATGATAGTAATCTTCTTGCTTATCCATAAAATCTTCTCTGTTATGGGTACTGTAGCACACTACCATTAGACATTTTATTTTAGTTTGATGAGAGCGCCAAGTGTCGGCCATAACCCAAAAGGGGGGGCCCGGTAATCGCGCGTCAGCCATACCCAAAAAGGGGGCCCCGGTAAACCACCCTCAACCTCCCCCCAAAATTCAAATTCAAACATTTCCCTCCTCCACACCCCTCACCCGGCCCTATATATACTCCATTCCTCTTCCCATTTCTTCACCCCATCTCTTCATCCCTCTCGCCATCCTAACCCCTCCAAACTACTATCAAACCGAGCCATGGCGATCTACTGACGAGGATTCCCGGAGGACGCCCAGTTCCGAGAGATGGAGCGAATCGAGCTCACCTCGATGATCCGAGCAATACAGTTGCTGCCCTTCACCTTCGTCCTCTTCTGTGCCGTGATCACCATAGCCATGCCACGGTGGTTCGACAGGAACAACCGCCTTACTACCTTCTGGTACTGGATTCCCGCGGTGGCCGTCGCGCTCGCGGCGTTCGAAAAAGAATACGAACGTCGTGCACTCCAAGCCTTCAACGATCGATGACGGCTCGAGGCGTAGCAACGGCACCATAGCCATTATTATCTATTTTACTTTCATTTTATTGTATCTGATGATGCCGTTAGGCATGTAATCTAATGATATTTTCTAATCACAAACCTAGCTGTCTTGTTCATTGCGTGCTAATTCTAGTAACTAAACCTCCCTTAAAAATTTCTACTCGTAGATGGTGAACCGACGCAGTGGACTGGGATTTGAGAATGGAGAAACCTCTAACACTAACCCTTGCATAGCCCAGATCATGCAAGCTTTCGTGACCGCTTTGAATGCCAACCGCCGAAACCAAAACCGCGATGATGAAACTATGACCCAAACCCGAGCGATGAACGAGTTCTGCAAACGCCGACCCCCAACCTTTAGTGGAGACCCTAACCCCACTGTGGCCGAATCATGGCTGAAGGAAACCAAGGTGATCCTGGACACCTTGGAGATCACCCGGAATGGGGATCGCGTGGCCCTGGCCACATACCAACTAAAGGGAGAAGCCCGTTATTGGTGGGAGTTGATGGAGACAACTCAAACCGTAGCCACCATGACATTCGACGAGTTTGAAACCTTGTTCCTTGACAAGTACTTTCCCACACCCATTCGCCTGGCCAAGGAGCAAGAATTCATGAACCTGAAGCAACGAAGCATGACTGTCACTCAATATGCGGCAAAGTTCGAGGAGCTGTCTCGCTACGCCCCAGACGCTGTAGCAACTGAGGATAAGAAAGCGAGAAGATTCGAGTGGGGACTGACAACTGCTCGAAGGGCCGTGGTAGCACAGGCCTTTCCCACCTATTCCGGCATCGTCCAGTGTGCTCTTCGATTGGAGAGTGAAGAAGCAGACTTCAAAACCCGCTGGAGGAAGGCAACGGGCAATACCGGGGGACCAATCCGTACCCAAACATCCAATAACAATCGAGGACCCTACCCCGCTAAGACCTTTACCCCGACCCAAAACAACCAAGTATGGAAAATTGCTACCCCAGGACACAACCAACCACAGGGAGGTACTCGAGATCTGTCAACAATAAAGTGCTACAACTGTCAGCAGATGGGCCACTACAGTCGTCAATGCCCGCAACCTCAGAAGGAGAGGAATGGGAACTTCGGAAACCAGAGGGTGCTACAGAATGGGCAAGCTGGATTTGGGAAGCAGAACCATGGAGGACCATCCTCGCAACCAAATGGGCTAAACAAAGGGAAGCAGGCCATGAACACTCAGCAGGAGACTAGAGGGCGGATCTTTGCACTACAGACTGAGGAACAGGAGCCGGATCCCTCTGTGATCCAAGGTACGCTACTATTATATAGTACCTGCGTACAAGCCTTGTTTGACTCTGGTGCATCACATTCATTCATATCTACTGCCTGCGTAACTGCTTTAGCACTAGAAACAGAACCCCTAAGCATGAGTACGAAGGTAGCATCACCATTGGGGGGAAGTATAACCGTTAGTCTAGTGTGTAGAGGGTGCGAGCTAGAAGTAGCCAACTTGCGACTAACCTGCGACCTCCGGGTAATCGAAATGGCAGATTTCGATATAATCCTAGGAATGGATTGGTTATCTGTACACAGCGCAGTCATAGACTGTCATCAGAAGACAGTAACAGCTTACACCCCAGAGGGAACTCGTTTCCGTTTTAAGGGGGATAGGCAGTCAACAAGTTCGACGACGAAAAGACCTAGGTGGCAGAATCAATTACTTGGATGGCTAGCTAGTCTCCAAATGGAAGAAATCGATAGGGAGGAACTGGGATTGCCCTACATCATTTGCGAATACGCCGATGTGTTTCCGGAGGAACTTCCTGGCATACCTCCTCAGAGAGAGATAGACTTCTCTATAGAGCTCCAACCAAGAACAGCACCAATCTCGATGGCACCATACCGTATGGCCCCAGCAGAGCTAAAGGAACTGAAGACCCAATTGCAAGAGCTATTGGATAAAGGATATATCAAGCCAAGTATGTCACCATGGGGAGCACCTGCATTATTTGTGAAGAAGAAAGAGGGAACGCTTCGTTTATGTATCGACTATAGGAAGCTGAATCAGGTCACAATTAAGAACCGATACCCCTTGCCCAGGATCGATGACCTGTTCGACCAATTAAGAGGAGCAACTTGTTTCTCTAAAATCGATCTCAGATCAGGTTACCATCAACTGAGAATCCAAAATAAGGATATTGACAAAACAGCCTTCCGCACCAGATACGGACACTACGAGTTTGTGGTGATGCCATTCGGACTGACCAACGCTCCGGCAGTATTCATGTGTCTCATGAACAAAGTCTTCCAACCCTACTTGGACAGGTTTGTAGTGGTGTTCATTGATGACATCTTGATATACTCTGCTAAAAAGGAGGAGCACGAAGAACATCTCCGAATAGTACTACAAGTACTCCGAGATAACCAACTCTACGCCAAGGCAAGTAAATGCGAATTTTGGCTGGAGGTGGTTAAGTTTTTGGGACATGTAGTATCTAAAGACAGAATCGCGGTGGATGAAGGCAAGGTGGAGGCCGTATTGAACTGGAAACAGCCAACCTCCGTATTCGAAATCCGGAGTTTTCTAGGGTTGGCTGGGTATTACCGAAGATTCATACACGACTTCTCAACACTGGCTAAACCAATGAGGAGTAAAACTGGATTGGAATGAGGTTTGCGAGAAATCCTTTCAGGAATTGAAGAAAAGGCTGACCAGTGCACCGATACTTATCATCCCTGAGCGGGGTGTAGATTATACAGTTTACTGTGATGCGTCAAGAGACGGTCTAGGATGCGTGCTGATGCAGAATGGGAAAGTTGTAGCTTACGGATCTTGACAACTCCGACCGCATGAGAAGAACTACCCTACCCATGACTTAGAATTGGCTGCTGTAGTATTCACCCTTAAAACCTGGCATTACTATCTGTGGGGAGAACAATTCGAAGTCTTTACCGACCATAAAAGCCTCAAGTATCTTTTCACTCAGAAAGAGTTAAATCTGAGACAGCGCCGCTGGATGGAATATCTAGAGGATTACAAGTTTACACTTCAGTACCACCCCGGTAAGGCCAATGTGGTGGCTGACGCTCTTAATCGGAAGGACAGAGCACAGAAGGTCAAGACTGCCATCAAGGAATGGGAGATGGTGGACACTCTCAACGAGTTCAATCTGCGACCATCCTCAAAAGATGGGAACACACATTTGTACGCTCTCGTTGCAGAACCGGCACTTCACAGAGAAATTTTGCTCGCCCAAACCTCCGAGCAAAACTGCGAATTTATCCGGTATCGAATCCGAGAAGGAAAGGCATTACCTGGATGGATGATCGAGAAGGACAACAGCCTGAGATTCAAGGGGAAGGTGTTTGTGCCTAACATTGGAACCCTGCGAGAAGCAGTGCTCCGAGAGGCTCACCCTTCGAACTTCACGGTACACCCTGGTGGTACAAAGATGTATCATGACCTGCGAAGGACGTACTGGTGGGAAGGAATGAAGAAGGACGTAGCTCAATTTATATCTACGTGCCTGGTGTGTCAACAAGTCAAAGCTGAACATCAGAGACCTGGAGGAGATCTTCAACCCTTGCCGATTCCGACATGGAAGTGGGAGCACATCTCTATGGATTATGTGACCGGACTACCGAGATCTGCTAAGTCTAACACTGCTATCTGGGTGATCGTGGACCAACTCACCAAATCTGCGCATTTCTTGCCTGTCAAGATGACCGAGAATGTAGAACAGCTAAGTTTGCTGTATATTCGAGAGATTGTACGCCTGCATGGAGTACCTGTCTCGATAGTATCTGACAGAGACCCACGTTTCGTGTCACACTTTTGGAAAGGATTACAGAAGGCAATAGGGACTGACGTAAGGCTTAGTACGGCCTTTCACCAGCAAACGGATGGACAAACTGAGCGGACAATACAAACGCTGGAAGACATGCTAAGGGCCTGTGCCTTGGATTTTTCTGGAAATTGGGAGCAGCACTTGCCATTGGTAGAGTTTGCCTACAACAATAGCTATCAAGCAAGTATTGGGATGGCACCCTATGAAGCTCTGTACGGTCGACCCTGCCGATCTCCCGTCTGTTGGACAGATGCTGGGGAAACTGGATTGATTGGATCGGACATAGTACGGGATACCACAGAAAAGGTCAAGCTCATCAGGCAAAGAATTCAAACCGCACAAAGCCGACAGAAGAGTTATGCAGATAAGAGAAGCCGACCGTTAACCTTTGCAGTAGGAGACCACGTGTTCCTAAAGATCAGACCAAAGAAAGGAGTTATCAGATTTGGGAAGAAGGGAAAGTTATCCCCACGCTACATTGGACCATTCGACATTGTGGAAAAGATCGGGAAGGTTGCGTATCGCCTAGCACTGCCACCGCAGTTAGACAAAGTGCATAACGTATTTCACGTTTCAATGCTCCGCAAGTATCTCGCATTACCCACACATATTCTCAACTGGGAAGACATCAACATCGAGGAAGACGTGACATATGAAGAAGAACCGATAGAGATACAAGACCGAAGTGAGAAGACAATCCGGAACAAGACCATCAAACTAGTACGAGTCTTGTGGAAAAACCGTGGAACCGGAGAGACCACCTGGGAGAGAGAAGAAACCATGAAGGCCAACTACCCTCACTTGTTCGAATCTGAGCATTCGCCTAATTTCGAGGACGAAATTGTTTAAGGGGGATAGGTTGTAACAACTCGGATTTTTACTGAATAAAAATTTCGTTGTTATATTGGAAATTCTTTAATTAATCTTATTGTCTTAATAATTCTCTTTTAATTTTAATAATCCGTCATAATTAGGTTTATGACTTAGGAGATTGGAATTCATCGTCCGGGCTGCTTTGGCCACCGCCAGCTTACCAGTCGCTTTGGCCATCGCTTTGGCCGCCATGCTACCACTTGCCACCGCTATTACCAGTCGCTTTGGCCATCGCTTGGCTTTGGGTCGCTTTTGGCCATCGCTGTTACCGGTCGCTTTGGCCACTGGGCTGGCTAACGCTGGCCTCGCTATTACCGGTCGCTTGGCCACTATTTGGCCACCGGTCGCTTGGCCACCGCACATCGCTATTACCAGTCGCTTTGGCCATTTGCTTTGGCCACCGGTCATTGGCCACCGCTTGCTACCAGGCTCCTTGGCCACGCTCACGCATTGCCTTGGCGTTTGGCACCATCGGGCTTTTATATTCGTTATTAGGCGATTTCCTCGATTTCCTACTAAATAAAACCCAAAATACCACTCGAGCAATGAAAGCCTAGATTAAGTATCGTTAGTCTTTAATCAATTAGTTAGAATAGCCTAATGCCCATGTAGCCTAATCACTTCTCGGTAACCCTAGATTAACCCTTTGAACCGTTCGAACCTTTAAGCTATCGACCATTGGACAATAGCGTTAGAGTTTCCGTTAACCATTGGTCAATAGGTAAACCTTGGTTAATCTTCCTAAGTACGAGATTAGATTAGTTTAGTACTTAATTTCAAGTATTAGACTTTCTAGCATTAACCGTTGGATAATAACCGTTAGGAGTTTTATTAACCATTGGACGATAGACTAGAATCCTAGCCATTATTACCCATTGGTTATTAACCATTAGAGAAACTATTATCCATTGGATAATAGTTAGTCTTGACAATCATGTACTTGTTTGATTTAAATATTAGATTTGGGCCATGTGTGATAATCGATTAAAATACAATTAGTACATTAGGTTAGTATTATTATACATAGTACTTTGAAAGTAGTAGAATACTATATTAGATATTAGTCCTAGGTCATATCTAGTATAGATATTGTGTAGTACATGTATATATATATATATATATATATATATATATGTATGTACTTGTTGTATATATATATATTATATTGTATATAGCATGTGTGTTATTAAATATTTTATTTAGAAAATCTAATTTACTTGAAAACTTAGATTTTATGAAAGACCCATAGTACACACACACACACACATATATATATATATATATATATATATATATTAGTATACTAGTATACTTTCCAAGAGAGTACAAGTGGGAGAGAGAGATAGAGAGAGGGAGAGAGAGAGAGAAAAGCCGAGAGAGAGAGAGAGAGAGAGAGAGAGAGAGAGAGAGAGAAAGAGAAGGAAAAGAGAGGGAGAGATGTGATGTATTGCTTGATTTTTGTCTACCAAATCCTAGATATATGTATATGTTAGTACTTGTACTAGGTGAAAGAAGTAGAAAGGAGAAGATAGGAGAGAAGATTTGAGGTACAAATCTCTTACAAAGTCAAACCCTTACTCTTCCTTTGTCATCCACCAATCTTGTCCTTATATATATATATATGGTTATATATATATATGTACATAGTACAATGTACCAAGAGGAGAGAGAAAGAGAGAGAGAGAGAGGCCGAGAGAGAGAGATTGAGAGAGAGAGAGAGATTCGGATGGAGAGAGAGAGGGAGAGAGTGATGTGTGTGCAAGTGATTGACCATGCTTTGGTCATCCTTGTCCTAGTTTGTGTATACTTTCAAGTGAAAGCATAACCAATGCCATCCAATCTTGTCCTTCTTTGTACAAACCCTAATTTTATACTTGAATCAAATCCCATTTGCTTGATCAATCTTCCAAAATCCAATCCAAAGGACACATCCATAGCCTTGCATGCCTAGTTCTAGGGTTAAACTTGCAAGCAAACAAGATTTGCTTGAATAAAAAAATGAGATATAGGAGAGAGAGAGAGAGGCCGGCTAGGGAGAGAGAGAGAGGATGCCTTGCCTATAAATACCAAGCTCTTGGTGCTTTGAACTCACACCTTCACCTCATTCTCCAACTTCTCTCCTTGAAAGCATAAGAGTTCTTAGTGTTCTTGAGTAGTTCTAGCTTGTTCTTGAGCTTTCTTTCCATCTCCGCCACTAAACCACCATACGACCACCACCTCGATCCTAAAGTAGTAGTAGTATAAGTCACGATCTAGTTTCGAGAGAAACCTTTCTCTTTCGAAGCTATCGGAAGCTTATCGTAGGACGTTACTCCGTTCGTTTACCGACTTTCTTTCCGTCGATCTTTTCGTAGTCTTCTTACTACCAAGAAGAAAGGTAGATTTTCCCGATCTACTCTTCCTAAAATATAGATAAGATGTGTGTTGAGCTTTTCGAACTATTTTCGCTAAAGGAAATAAAGTTAGTTGTATGAATTAGCTTGTAGAACTTTCTTACTAAAAATACGTAGTTTACTTTGATCTTGAGAATAATTGAATGCATGGTTTATAGAATCTTCCCAACTTGATTAACTCGTCAATAAACATACGTTGTTACGATTACGTTTAAAAATAAAGTGTTGTTTCAAAACGAAGTATTCGTATTTGGACCTTTTCAAGGATTGTGAACTTGATCGCATGATTGCTTACCTTACTTGTGGTTGTAAACAAGCATGATTAAATGGAGTTGGATGATCTTGCTAGTTTAGTTTCAAGATTTACTTTAAAGTGATTCGTCCCGCCATGAGTCTATGCATGATTACGAGACACGAGAACCGAAAAGTAGAAACATGACACTTAGGGAGTGGTTGATATGGATAAAAGAATTTTTGAAACTACATAATGGCCGGACTTGGTAGCCTTATGTGAGTTGTGAAAACCCGCAAGGTGGCCGGACTTGGTAGCCCTTTGTGTGGACTTGCGAAAACCGCAATGAGGCCGGACTTGGTAGCCCATTGTGTAGATTGCTAATGGAGCCGGACGTGGTAGCTTCATTGGTAATTGGGCTTGGTTATCCGCGGAGAGGAGCCAATGCAAGATTTGATAACGTGGCCGGACTTGGTAGCCCGTTGGTAACAAAGAATGAGAAATGATTTTTTTGAAATGAAATGGTGACACAGTTTACGATGAGTCGCGTAGGAGAAACAAAGAAAGGCATGACACCAACGTAAGCAAGATAGTGAATGCGGATGTGTCATTGTTAATTATGTTGTTGAATGAGCATGTGTAATTATTTATATGACTCTTCATTGTAAGTTATGGCACTACAACAAAAGTGGTCTAAGACGACGAAAATTGGTGACGAAAAACTATTTTGTCGGTAATAGTATGTGATTTGCGAGAAAAAAAAATTTTCGTCGCTAATTGAAGGGAGCAGGTCTAATTAGGCGAGGAAATATCTGTTCGTCGCGGGTCAAACAACTTTGACGAGGAATTTATTGTTAGCGACAAAAAAAAAAAAAAATTTCCTCGCCGTTTCCCTCAAATAATTTGGCGGCATCCGAAATACATTAAATGTTTTGGCGCCATCCCAACAAATAGGCATTGGCGGGACTGGAAAAAAAAAAAAGACAAAAAAGGCTAAGAAACGGCACCGTTTAGGCATAAATAAAGGATATAGTCCTACTTTTCCTTCTCTCTCCTCATTCCCTCGTAACCCACCGCTTCTCTCTCTCTCTCTTCTTCCCTGATGAAGTACTTGCAGAAAACACTTCGGTGAATCCGCCATAGCTCGCCGCTCGCCACACTGAACTATTTTCCGATTGGAGCATCAAGAAGCACAATAGGATTCTCCTTGTCTTTCTAATCGCACAAGTCTAAGATTTCAGGTACGTGAGATACGGTTGTAAGTTTCTCTCTGTCTTTTCCATATATTCCTCCAAAGATCCTAAACCCAGTTGATTTTTTGTGATTATTTGGGGCAAAGGTCTCATAATCCTGTATATATATATGTTTGTACATGGATCGGTGTATGTATATGGACTTATATGTTAGTATTTCTCCAATCTATAGTCACCAAAGCCCTGACTCGGTGATAGCTAGGGCTGCAGAAAGCGAAAAGTGGGCGCCCAGAGGTATACGAACCGGATTCGAGTCATGCATCCCTCCACGCTCCAAAACTTTTTCAAGTCCATTCGGTTGAATACTCATATGCCCTTATGGTTATCAGGTTATGGTCCGGGTTTGTTCGTTTTGGTTTTGGTTTGTCCTGTTTTGGGGGTTTGGCTTCATTATTACTCGTAATTGGGTGTCTTTGAGATGGAAATATTTCGTCTTTTTTATCAGCAGAAGTCGGTATTTTAGAACAATTAGATTAGCAATAGGAGTTGATCGAACTTCTGACGTCGTTGTTCTAGCACTTAAGGGCGCTCCTGTTGACCTTCTTTCTTTGCAACAAAATGGTGTTTTCTGGTTGCTAATGACATGGTTGACTGCATTGATCTCAGTAGCTACGCCACCCGCGGAATTTTTTCTTTGCCAATTGATCACTTTATTCATGAACTCATAACGAAACATCCGACAAAATTAACTTCGCGTTGAGCCCAGCTCGGACAGTCTCCTTGCCAGGTTACGACAAAATTAACTCATATATCTTTCCCCGCCTCCCCCAGTAACGGGAACAGAGCCCTTTTTCAAGTTGGGCCAGACCAAAGCTTTCACGACCAAGCAACTTATTTTGTTTTTCTTTTCGCGGTCGTCCACTTTTTTTGACCTTCTCGTTAGAGCATGAGGAGTCAGATTTACAAATAAAGATGTAACTGAAGCGGAAGTAGAGATAAGAAAAATTAAGTGGGTACCCCTGAATTTTCTCTCCCAAATCTTAAGTTTGATGACTGTTAGAAATATTTACCTAACTGTGAAGTAGGATCTGACTTGTTCATAGTCTCTGCCATTTAAAATTGGACTACGGTTTTAATGGTCCAAGCCCTATAACATGATAGAGTATTCAATGCATTATAGGAGTAGTACTTTGGAATCCATACAAAGTAGGGTGGAAATCAAGCTAATCAGTGCTGAAAGAACTTCTGGACATTAATCCGGGCACTAAACAATCTTTCTTCGGTAATTTTTTTCACACCCCTTTTTTCTACCATGCAATCTATTTTTGTCCTACTGCAACGTGAATTCACAAAGTTGGAGCAGGGTGTTCTTTCCAGGAATCGACGGATCACACGGTTGAGATTTTATTATGTGGGTTGCTTATTGGAGTATTTGATTCAATGAATTTTTGTTAGTGGTTTTCTCGGTTCCAGTGGCTTACAAGTTGAAAGCTTGTAAAAGTTAAGGCAGTTAGACCCCCAGTCCTTTACACTTCCAACACAATCTATTCAACTTTGTGGGCCTTCGATTGAAAGATCCCATTTTAGAAGGACTTTGCATGTGACCCATTAGTATATGCCTTGCCTACCCCAATAGGTTTTTACGTTCGCGATCTAAATTCTCGCTCCACAGCTGCGCAATTAAATCTCGCTCTTTGATCGCACACTTAATTCTCACTCGTATTTTTTAATAGTTTGAAAAGTTTTTCAAAGATGCTTTCACAATCGCATTCCTGCAAGGTCCTGTGCATTTTGTGACTTAGGTTGTGGGAGAGGGGGAGATGGCCATGTGACACTCAATAATATCCTGTAGGGGTGTGGGTTGCTGCTTATATCTCTTATTTGACATGGGGATTTGGTTATTACTTGTGCTCATAGGATTCAGTCCTTATGTTGTGATGTGTATTTTGTGTTAGAAGTTGACTTCAAAAGACCAAGAAGTGAGGTATGAGAGTAAAAATAAAAATGTTGTACTTGTTTAATTAAAGGAAATTACTTCTGGTGTTTGTTCTATTGGGCAAAATAATTGATACCCCCATGTGTTGTTACTTGATAGCTTATTCATTTACAAAGTATTGATTTCATGTGGAGTTTTGGTGTCTTATTCTACCTATATGTGTATATATAAGTCTTGTATTGTCATATTTGGCTTTCTTTACATTCTACTCGAATGCAGGTTACTGATTTCAAATACATATTTTGTAACCTTATATTGCAATTGCTCTAGTCCAGATTCAATGGCTTGTACCGAATTTCGTTTTGTTATATTTGGCTTTGTTTACTATAGTCACTTTTGGCTCATACTTGGGGCAAATTTAATTAGGAGAAAAGGTTGGATCTGTATCTTAATGCTCTAACGTACAATTCACTCACTTGTTCTTTTGTTCTATCTTCCTTTGTCTATTTCACCAATCATAGAAGAAGGAGATTTCACTACAACAAAATACATCTTTCCCATTACTTATCTTGCGGCAGTTTTAAAGAAATGCCTTGTAAGCCGTGTAATGAGGCGCTTGCTAAATTGTGTTGCGTTGTAATTGACCTGAAGGGGCATTTGAGTAGATGGACCTGTTTTACTTTAACAATATGGTGCCGTTGCTTAAAGTTTTCGCGTTTTAATTGAACTGCTACTTAAAATTTTTAAATTTGGCGCTTTTAGCTTTTCCCTTTAGCGCTCTTCCTCACACGTTCAGAATGAATTTCAGATTGCAAGCGCCCCCCCTCTCCCATCTGGTTAAAAAACTCCCCCCTCCACACCCTCTCTCTTCTCTCCGTTCTGTGTTTCTCTAATGATCTATCCCTGAGCTTCTTTGTAGATTCATAGGAAAGGTTTCGAATGCATGTGTAAGGTTTTGCCAGCGACAACATAAAACATCGATGCATGTGTAAGGTTTTTCTTTTTCGTCAAGCTCTTGTGCTATTGGAAGCGGTTCTAGCTTGGATAAGCCACTCCAATCACGGCAAAAGTTGGATAGATTTCTGTATGTTCCTTTACTGAATGGATACACTCTTTCAAGAATTCCCCTGCAGATCAATGAAAGTGTTCAAATAAGCTGCTGCTTCTATCACAGCCAAACTGGTGTATAAACCCCTACAAGCATTCCAGTAACTTTTTCTTTTTTGCTTATAACTCAGTAGATAGGACAATTTCTACAGTTTCTTAAGCCAATGATGCTTTTTTTTTTTACCGAAAGTACTGCAAATTGGCTTATTTCATTAACCATCTGTACGCATTGTGGCTTTATTTTCATGGTCTACGTCTCCTTGCCCTTTCACTGCAGAACATCCAATTTCAAGAAACAACAAAAGAACATATGAAAGACTAACCTTAGATATGAGATGCGCCATCGTCTTACAAGTTCATATGATGTTTGGTTCGTTAGGACAAGATAGCTGTCACATACGGAGGGGAAAAAGGTGTTAGGACAAGGAAACAAAAATGGTTCCGTCAAGGTTTGTGGCTGCTAGATGAAGGAAATAACAGCAAACAAAAACCCATGAAGAAACAACACAAAGTTATGCCAACTTTTCATCAAACTCTCCATAATCTATCATTCAACCAAAAATCTCAAGCTTAACAATCAATCAGCCAAAAATGATACCATTCCCCAAGATATTTCAACCCTTATTAGAATAAGATTCGTCAACGGTTGCTTCGATTGACTTTCCTGTTTCTCGTGCTCGTGAGGTGAGCAATTTTGAGACTTCTATTTGCTTAATTGGTTCTTTACTTGTTCTAGATGATAAATATTACCTTACGTTGTTTTTTTAATTTTTTGATCATCTACCTTATGTTGTTCTTGTATTTCTTATTTCAGTTCACATATTCTAACATTCTCATCAATATTCTGTGTGGAATTTTTAGAATAATGGCAACATTTTCTCTATGCGCAGGTCAAATTTGGGCTCTCTTAATTAGGATCATCATTCTCTATAGAATATCCTGGCCAAGGTAACCACTTCTGAAGTTTCAAAAGTTTTATCAGTTCAAGACCTTCGTGAAATATGGCAAGTTTGTGTTAAGCATGATTTTTCATCTGAAAAAAATTATTAGTCGAAGTCACTGTTGGTTAGACATAGTTTTGATGTATTTTATATAGAAAAAGAACTCTGTGAGGAAAGAACGAGTGCACATATTGCATCAACTACTTGCAATCTGAAGCTGTTTGTTGTTGTCAATGTTGCTCTACATGCAATCTGGTTTCTTGTGTTTTGGCCATGTATTGTGTTATAGCTTTTTGTATCTTGGCTTGTAGAACTTCTTGTACTGAACTCTGTTATAGATTCTTGGCGCATGCTTATTTCATTGTTAAAAATTTGTGAGATGTCTTCATAATATCTTTGAGCATGCTCCTTTGAAAATATTCATTCTCTCTGATTTTCATTCATGGAATCTAGCCCCTCGTTGTTGTATTGCTGAATATTGCTGCTATATTGTGCTACTATTTGATTATGCTGCTATTCTTTGCCATGGCTCTTACTTGTCTGTGTATGGGACACTCCCTAGTGGAAACCATTAACCTTGCCGTTGATGGCAAAACCTATGGTATAACGAAGCTATGGGAGTGATACATGTATTTAGCTAGCATGTTGTTATTCTTCCTTGCATTCATATCTGCTTATGACTATGCTATTTGATGTTCTTTTGCAAAAGGGGAGTAGATTGGTTGCCTTTCTTATGCCTTCAATTTTTGTGTTATCCCTTTGTCCTTCCGTGACAAAAAGGGGGAGAAAGGTTCTAACAGACCGTGATTTTTGTCTAGTCTTTGCAACTTCTCAGGTTTCATCCTCACAGTCTGTTTGGGGATAAGTTTTTCTATTGAGTGTGTTTTGTCATGGAAGTGCCAATCGAAAAATAGTGCCGCTTTTTGAAACTAACAGTTGAACTGCCCTATTAACTGAAATGCCCCATTAGTTATCCTGTTAGGGCACTTTTGACTGCCTCAAAATGTCCTTTTTGTTGTAGTGTTGGAAACGCAAAAAGTATGCTCAATTGGCAATTATTGGCACCATAGAGTTGTTAGGCGTCGTTCAAATTTGTATCACTAGAGAAGCCTTAATTAATGATAGAAATAAAAATGATAGAAATGATAATATTTGATGCATGACACAGTTTGTATGACTTTGACATCTCAACTCTGACCATGCTTTTGCATTTAGTAATGGACAAGAGTTGGATGAAATTGGGCAGCACCGCTCATGGTAGAACAAGTCAGCCTTATTTCGATGGCGTCAATTCATTTCTTGAATATGCAGCAGCTGTTGGGGATCGGCAAGGTAATATTTTGTGCCCGTGTCGAAAATGTGTGAACTGTCGCCGACAAAATCTTCAAGAAGTGCACCTTCATTTGTTTCAATATGGAATTGTGCAAAGTTACATTACTTGGCATGAACACGGGGAACCACGTGTATCAGATACGGTGCATCCTTGTGAAACGGGAGCCTTTGAGGTGGGGAATCTCGGCGGCATCGATGCCTTGGTGGAAGACCGAATAAGAGCGGACTCAATGGATACGACCCAAAGAGAGGAAGTGCGAAACTTTGATAAATTGTTGAGTGATGCCCAACGTGAGTTGTTCCCACCGGGTGGTACAGATTATACTTTGTTGAAGTTTGTCATTGAGTTGCTTAATGAGAAGGTAATGAACCGTTGGACCAATTCTTCTGTTAATAGGCTCTTAAAATTCCTTTCTAGACTTTTACCACAAGGTAACTTGGTTCCTAAGTCAACTTATGAAGCCAAGAAGATACTAAGTGAGTTGGGTTTGTCGTATGAGCTCATTGATGTATGCGAGAGAGATTGTGTACTCTTTTGGAAGAAGAATGCAAAGCTAGATAAATGTCCCAAGTGTAATACGTCTAGGTACAAAATCAATCGTGGCAGGGGTAAGAAGATTCCCCATAAGGTGTTGCGTTATCTTCCTGTAACTCCTAGGTTGAAAAGATTGTACATGAAGGAGAAGACAGCCAATGACATGAAATGGCACAAGGAGAAACGTGTGGATGGGGAGAAATGGAGGCATCCTGCGGATGCTGATGAGTGGAAGGAATTTGATTTGCAACATCCTGAGTTTGCCCAAGACCCTCGTAATGTGAGGCTAGGGTTGGCAACTGATGGGTTTAATCCTTTTGGGAATATGAGCAACTCCTACAGCATGTGGCCTGTCATTCTTATTCCTTATAATCTACCACCTTGGTTAGCCATGAAGGAGCCATTTTTCATGTTGTCATTGCTTATTCTCGGGGATAAGCAACCAGGAATTGATATTGATGTTTATCTGCGGCCTTTGGTGGATGAGTTGAAGGAGTTGGAGAAAAATGGTGCATTAACTTACGACGCCTCAAGTGGGGAGACTTTTAAGTTACGTGCAACATTATTTTTCACAATTCACGATTGGCCAGCATTTGGAGACGTGTCAGGATGGAGAACGAAGGGTCATTTTTCGTGCTACTCTTGCAACGATGAACCATATTATGAATCTTTGAGGAGTAAGACAGCATACATTAACCATCGAGGCTACTTACCTGAGAACCACCCCGAACGCCGAAAGAGGGGGGCTTACAATGGTAAACAGGAGAAGCGAAAGAGATCCTTGGAGATACCGGTGGAAAAAATACAACAACAGTTGGATTCTTTACCGGTGGTCGAGTTCGGAAAAGATCCAAGAAAGAAGAAAAGGCCTCGTTTTGCACCAAATTGGACAAAACTAAGCATCTTGTACGAGATTTTAGGCTTTAAAAACATAAAGCTCCGACACAACATTGATGTCATGCATGTGATTAAAAATGTTTGTGAGAATATCTATGGAACAATGTTGGGCATTGAGGGAAAGAACAAAGACACAGATAAGGCACGAAGGGACTTGCAAGATAGGGGCATACGAAAAGAGCTATGGCTTATAGAATGTCCCAATGGGTCATATGCCAAGCCTCGGGCGAGCTTTTCTTTGACCTCGAAAGAGAAGGAGGCTTTCTTTGAATTCTTAAAATCTGTCAAGTATCCGGATGGTTACGCAGCAAACATATCCAAATGTGTGAATACTTCAAATGGAAAGTTAACTGGGTTGAAAAGCCATGATTGCCATGTACTCATACAACGAATTCTTCCAATTGGAATGCGTGGATTTGTGGATAAGGAAATTAGCATAGCACTATTTGAATTAGGTACCTTTTTCCAAGACTTGTGCTCTAGGACAGTGACACGAAGCAAACTTGAACAATTGGAGGAGCGTGCGATCCATATCTTGTGCAAGCTTGAAAAAATATTTCCTCCAGCCTTCTTTGATGTGATGGTCCACTTAATAATTCACTTGCCGCGTGAGGCTATTCTTGGAGGACCGGTGCAATATCGGTGGATGTACCCGATTGAACGGTAATCTTGTTGAATCTATAATTGTGTTGAAAATTCAAATGGCATATATAATCATATTCTGAATTTATTTTCTCCAAAGGTTTCTTGGAACATTGAAAAAGTTCGTTTCAAACCGAGCCCGACCAGAAGGTTCCATTGTAGAGGCGTATATTGTGAAGGAGTGTTTAACTTTTTGCACAATGTATCTTGATGGGATCGAAACTGTGCATAATCGACATGAAAGGAATGAAGATTTGGGCGATAGGCGCCAAGGCTTGACAGTGTTCACGGAAACTGCTCGTCCTATTGGGCAAGTCATAAGGGATGGTGAGATGTCACAGGAGCTTCGTCGTAAGGCTCACTGGTTCTTGTTGTACAATTGTCCTGAGGTGGAGAAGTATTTAGAGTATGTTTTTCACGTGTTCTTACTTATGCTTGGCCTTCTCAATAGTATTGATGTTGCATATTAATAGCATTTTACCTAGTAATCACATTCTTTTGAGTAGGGAGCACCAGAATCAATTACAAGTTCCAAGTGGGCATGACATAACACGTACACAACAGGAAGAATTTCCTAAGTGGTTCAAAGAGAGAGTAAGATGTTTTCAAATTTCATTATGACTATCAAGTTGTATTATAGCTGACCTTACTTATTATTTTCAACTTGCATGTGGTTGTAGTTAAATGCACTGAGGGTTGAGGAGTCACCAGAGGCAACCGATGAATTATGGTCGCTAGCTAATGGTCCGAATTTGCTAGTGAAAGAGTACCCAGGTTGCATAATTAATGGTGTAAGGTTTCATACTAGAGAACTAGATGATCGGCGAATGAGTCAGAATAGTGGTTTGCTTGTAGAAGGGAATTATGATGGCAAGATGCATAACTTTTATGGTCACTTGAGCAAAGTTTGGGAACTCGATTATATGTGTCAGAATAGTGTAATATTGTTTCAATGTGAATGGTACAATACAAACAATACCGGTAGAAATAGAACAATACGAACTGACACATATTGCACTAGCATTGATGTTACAAGTCGGTGGTATCAATCTGATCCATTTATTCTACCAAGTCAAGCAAAGCAAGTGTTTTACCTAAAAGATACAAAATGGGGTGAACCTTGGCAAGTCGTGGAACGGGTCCAACAAAGGGGCGTGTTTGATGTACAAGAGGTGGGTAGTGCTGAAACATTTCATGCCCCCGAATCTGGTGATGCATTCCAACAAGAGAACATGGGATCAGCTGCGCGAATTGACATTCAAGGCGATATCCGATGTCATAGGGATGATGTTGATGCTGAGATAATTTCGGGGGTAGTGCCATCAGATGGAATATTGGAAGACAATGTAGAGGCAGAAGCTGATGAAGAGCAAGAAATATTTGAGGATGATATGGATCTTGATATGGATGTTGATATGGATTATGATCTTTAACTTATCTATTATGCTTTATATGTGGATGAATGTTCGTGTCTGCTTGTTGGTGATTAGTAATCGTTTTGAACTCTTGAAGTTATTGATGTCAATATGTGAATGAATGTCCTTATCTTCCTATTGGTAATTAGTAATCGTGTGGAACTCATGAAGCTGTGTATGCAAATGTTTGTGTTATGTACGTTTTTGTTAATCTAAAGAAGATATTAATCCGTGTCTTGTTGGGATCATTGTCTTTCTCTACATTATGATCTGTAATTTTGTTGTTTATAGTGCATAACATGTCCAAAAGCGATAAACAATGGGTGAAACCAGGCGACCTCGCAAAACAGAAGCAAAATGGTTACAAGAGGAAGAGAAATAACAATGTCAAAGAGAATGAAAACCCATACCAGAGGATGAGAGACAACAACGTCAAAGAGAATGAAAAGAAGATGCAAGCTCTGGGGTTGAAGCATATACCAGCTTCTTTAAGCGGTTTCGTTCATTACGTACCTATGAAGAGGAATGGCAAACTAATAAGGGCTGAGGCGGATGATGACAGCTCACCTGGTAATGAGGATGATAGTGATAACGACTCTGATGACTCGTTTGAACAAGAGGTACTCTGTGGCTGCACATAATATATCAATAATAAAATCAAGTAAATGGACGTATGTTATCATGCTTTATCAATTTGTACTTATACTTTTTGTATCATCAAAGTTTCTTCTTCTACTCATTCTCCATACTTTTGCATTGTCTCTTGGTATTTTAGGTTGTAAGGATCCAAGTGGTACCTGAAATGCAGCCTGGAACATCGCATCTTCAAAGATCCCCTACCAGAAACCAACATGGCGCGAGCCCCATCTGTGAGAGGGTGACCCGATCGACCCCACATCCAGATGTGGGTACCCAACCTCCACAACCTCTTAATGCCGAGCAGGAGAGTCAGGCAGCCCCTTTTGTAGCACCTGTCGGTAAGCTTTAAATGTTATTTACATTTTTCTTTTGACAGTATATTTAAGCACTACTTTTGGCACTTTATTTTTTTTGCTCAAGCTTGGCACTTACTCTATTAACATAGCTTCATTATAACAATAGTTGCTGATAGACCTATCCGTGGCCCGACACGAGGCTTGATGGTTCAGCAATTATTCGATAAAGAAGGAAAGCTTCTTGTTCCCATCCCACAGTGTTTTCGTGCACCTGTCGGGAAGTATGCTTGTAAACTTGCCACACAGATTGGTGTAGAGGTTCGGACAAATTTGGAAGATCTTACTATCCGTAGATGGAAAGCTGTAGATGAAAGTGTGAAGGCACCTATGTTTCAACGCATTAAGGTAATTACAATATTTTCTTATTTACTTAAAGAGAGTTGATAAAGCCACGATGCTTTTTTTAGTGACACGATATGTTTGCTTATTGACTCATTTACGCACGCCAGCAAAGCAAACTTTTCTCCTCCAGTCCTCCCTCATCTGCTCTCTCTCTCTCTCTTCCAAATTTGTCTGTCAAACTCAAACAGAACAAATCATGTCCTTTTGTCTCCCTGCTGCCCTTTGCCTTCTATGGCCTTCACCTTCACCGTCAACACAATGGGCCCATATCCTCTCCCCCTCCACCGTTCCATTCTTCGATCTCTTTTTTATTGGCTGAGAAGAAAGCAAAAAATATCCCTTGATCCATTCAATCTCCTTTCATAATTGAATGATGTTCCACTCCTGAACCCACATATACAGGTTATAGATACCAAAGAGAAGTAGGGCACCGATCTGATCGGTGGACGCAAACCCATTGGCCTTGCTCTGTTCGGTTGTCAAAGATTGAGAAGCACCGATTGGGAATTTCACAAGTGAAAAAAGAGTACTAGCGATTGGAACGGGTGAGTAGAAAACAAGCAAATGATCGGAGAGTGAGAGAAGGAGCAGGGGAGGCATGAGTGTGAGAGAGATGAGAGAGAAGGACTAGGGGTGCAATTGTAACACAACAAGACACTGTCGTGGCACTAAAAGAAGTGTTCGTGGCAGTATCACCAGCCTTACTTAAATCGTAATTCATATTAATCAATACCTTTGCTATTGGCTTTGGCAGGATCGATTTAACTTGGAGGGAGATCCCATAGATGTTGAGAAGGCAGTGGCAAGACAATTTGGGCGTAGACTGAGTGATTACACCCATGACCTTTACAAAAAGTACAAGAAGCTTAAGAGTACTAAGGGGGTAGAGTATGCCAGAAGCCACCCACCATCTGGCGTCACTCACGAACAGTGGATCGGTCTAATTGATAAGAAATGGAGTGATACCAAATTTCAGGTCAGTGAAGTGCACATATTTAGTTTCCTTTTTACCTGAACATATTTAATGGAAATGCACAACTTGCTGTTTCATTTACGTGGAAATGCATGCAAAAACTTTCAGTTACGACTGATTCATGATATTGCTTTTTACCTAAGCTTGTTTTGGTTTCATTTTGTATAGGACATGTGGAAAAATTGTCTCAACAAGTTAAATTGGGTTGGTTATGTTGTTTGCATGGTACTTTTCTTTTCGGCTTGTAATGCTATGGGCAATTAATCAATTGCAGTTCTTGTTTCTCCTCTGTTTTTTTTTTGGCTGTTTTTTTAGAACAAATCAACTAAAAACATAAAGAACCGGAGCGAAATGAAGTCCAAACATAGATGTGGTTCGAAGTCCATCCGAGTGAGGGTAAATGCAATGGTGAGTTTTTTTATATTGTAGTTATTAGAATGCAAATATATATGCTTAATCTACTTACTGGTTAAAAAACTCATTGATCAGATGCAAACCAATGGGAATCGTGTGCCGGACTTGAAAGAAGTTTACAAATCTACCCACTTTAATGAAGATACAAAAATATGGATCTCTGAAGAATCCAAGAAGAACTATGTACGTATATTTGGTTATTTGCTTTAGTTGCTAAAATATCTAAAGCTTAAATCTTATTACTCTATGTTGTTTTACATTTTAAAAGGGCAAGATCATAGAGGTAGAGGCTGAACATGCTAAGGCTTGTGTGACACCAATCACACAAGAGGAGCTTTCAATCAAGTCGCTCAAGGCAAAATCAGGATACGTTAAAGGACTGGGTATGAGGCCTTCCTCATCTCTTAGGACCACTGCTGCAGCCAACAGTCAATATGTATCGCATCTCGAGTCGCTGGTACAAGAATATCAAGAGGAAAGGCAAGCACAACAACAAAAGATAGATGTGCTTACAGAGTCAAACAAGCAGATGGAGTTGACAACAGCTACGATCCTGGAGTATTTGAAACACCAAGGGAATGGATTCAGCGAATATATTCAGAATTCAAGGAGCACATGAATAGCATGTTGGATGGTAAGTAATTTACCCCGCAATTTTGCTTTCCATTATTGATAGGATCGAACTCCACAAACTCCACATTCCTCCTTGTCACTGCATCAGCAAGTATCCTTAACTCCGCTCCCTCTCTGTATTATTACTTGGTTAGTACATGTGGATTCCGGACATGCAATTAAGCTCTTGGTGGCTAAAGTTGGACATGGCAGTCTAGTGGTAAACACAATATATCTAGAGTCCACACCATGCACTACAATATGATTGGAAATTCTTTTGCATCTTATAAAGTGCGGAACAGAATTATCACCTCTAATTATGTTGGTCAAATAACGCCGACTTCCATCCTAGGGTTGTTCTCTTCAATTTTTTCATATCAGTAAAAAGTTGGGTGGAAATCTCATAGTAAGAGTTAAGTTTTGAATGTTAGAATGTGCAAGTGAAAGTGATAGTAACCATGAAAAACATAAATGTGTTTGGATGTGAAATCCTGACTTTGATTGTTTGATTATATACATTGTTGGATTTAATGTGATTTCCTAAGGGTGATTGAAGTTTTGGCTTTTCCTCTAAAATTTGACATTGTTCTCATGTTTTGTAGTCTTCAGAGCTTTCATTTATTGTTTGGCTATATTTGTCTAAAGTCAAGATCGAACTCACTATGAGTCCCCTAGATATACGTGCTTGATGAACCCACTTGACTAAGCTGATCAGATTGCAATTCTGATTCTTTGTCTTCGCCATCACCTTCTATCACCTACTTCCACCGTCAAGCCTCTAACAACACTTGAATGGAGAAGGAGATTGAGTATCCAAAAGGCAAGCCGGTGAAGTCCTTATTACTGAGTCCAACCCTTCTACTAATAGGTTGAGATTTCAGGGTTTCTCTCATTTTAGGTTCAGGTTTTCTTTGGGTTGCTTATTCAGGAATAGAAGATTCAACTCAACCAAGAACTCTCTTTTTTGGAATCCAACCAACGGCCGGGGGCTTTCCAAAGTCCCCAGCCAAGCCCGCGTACCAGAGCGCTCTAATTCTAAGTTTCTAACAAAGTCAACCAACGGTCGGGGACTCTCTTTTTTGAAGCTTCTCATAAAAAGTCGTTCGACATGGGGAGGTGGGCCCTGCTTGTCTAGACCAGCGATCGTAAACCCGCATGGTTAACCAATTATAGAGTGCGAGACTCGAGGTAATCCTAGGAATACAGTAGAATAACTGCCTCCGTGGACGCCTTTGTGAGTAAACCCCTAGGATCTCCAAAGGAGCTCTGGGATAGAGTTATGATGATCTTTCTCAGGTTTCGTGGACTTCATCCTTTCGGTGATCTGACATGACACCGTCCCTTCCTTTGTAGACGGCTAAGTGACTTCCTAACCTTAACACTTGCTTCATTAGTATCATAATTCTTCGAAAAGGTAAACGTCTTTGATCTTTCAAAGTTGTAAGTCAACGTGTCTTTGCTGCCACTCATACATGCAGGCTCTTCTTTGTGTGTGGTTAAAAGCCATACTTAAATATGAAGGTCTCTGGTTGGTAGGGCACTACCGAAACCCGTGTGAATCAGTTGCTATTGATTAAGTTTATATTCTAAGGGAAGGGAGGGCTTTCGAGGTATAATAGTAAATTCCTTAAAATTTAGGACTTTCATGTTGGGTGCTCTACTGCTCTCACAAATGAGAGAGTATCTAATGGATGTTTTTTTTTTCTTGGTTGTATGTACACCTTATGTTTTGGATATGATGAAATTATTTTTGACTAGTATAATGTCAGAGGGGCTTCTGGTTGAATCATTAATGATCATGCATTGAATCTACTATGTATTAAGTTTTGCTCGTAAGTTTCATCTTTAAATGGCTTTAGGCTCAAGTAATTATATGTACAGTAGTTGATATCTGAACATAGTAATGATTTTCTTTTATTTCACGTTTGCAGATTGGATATGCAGAAGGTTGGTGGTATATATGAGAAGGCCAAGATCTTTTTTGTTGATACTTCTTTTTGTTGGTGGTATATATATATATGAGAAGGCCAAGATCTTTTTGTGTTAGCACTTCTTTTTGTTATATGATGGGCCGTCCGACAACTTTTCCTTTTTGTTTCGTGTCTTCGACGATCACTATGTGCATCACTTATGTTATTATCTATGTTCAGTTGACTTGGTTCTTTTTGGACAGTGAATGGACATCTTGAAACCTTTATTACTTTGTTTAGCTGTTTGTGATAATATGAAGTAGGTTATTAGTGACTTCTGTAATTAAAATGCATTCTTATGTTCAACCATTTTTTTCCCTTTGTGTAAAATTTTATTGATTGGATTTGGGAGTGCTTTAAAATGGACAGGGTGAACAGAAAAACACCAATTGTAAATTAGCAATGAAATAAATTCTCTTCAATTACCAGATAATTGTTTTTAAAGGACGAGGAATTCTTAATTTTGTCGCTGTTGTATTTTAGGGAAAACGCATTAAATTACTTTGCGACGAAAAGAGAAGCGATGGCGAGGAATTATTTCGTTGGTAATGGGAGACATTAGCGAGGAAATAATTCGTCAGTGATGGGAGACATTAGCGAGGAATTATTTCGTCGGCCATGGGAGTCATTGACGAGAAAAATTCAATTTTCGTCGTGAGGGGTCTTCCGCGTGAAACAAAGACCGACGAAAGGGACGACAAATTTTTTTCGTTGGCAACAACTTTTGCGAGGAAAAGTATGCAATTGGTGAGGAATTTGTTTCGTCGTCTTAGATCTTTTTTGTTGTAGTGTGGGTTAGCGGGTTGGATTATTCTATTGAGCTTCTGTAGCTCACGGTGTTACCTTTTTGGTGACCCTGACATATTATACTGGGGGCGACGCTGGTATAATGTGTCAGATTTTATAGATGAGCAGCAGGAACAGTACACCTTGGAGGCCTTTGGAGCCGAGGAGCTTGCAAGGATGGAGGAAGAGGCGGAGCAGTAGTTAACCTTATATTATCCCCTCTTTTGTTGAATAAAAGTACTCTTGTGAGACTTATGTTGTAATAATGAGCTAGACTCTCCTTAATTTATTCAATAAAAATGTTTATTTAACGTACCCAAAATTCGGGGCGTTACATAGCTGTAGAGGCCCGTAATTTCTGAAAATATTTAAGGATTTATTTAATATTGGAAATCGAGGAAAAATATGAAATGTTATAAGTTAATGTGAAGTTGGGATTAATGTGAGATTTGTGGAGTTGATTTGATTTGGGGTATGTATGCTAGAATCGTAATTGGAGGGAGTGCTAATGTAATTTGGTGGGTGTGTGAGTATATATAGATGGGTGAGTGTGTAGGGAATCAAAATCCCATATGTGTTTATGAGTTGATTTCATGCTTTAATATATATATATATATATATATATATATATCTAACTCACGACACACACTCCTCTCTTCTCTCTCTCCATTCGGCCCTCTCTCCTCTCTCACTCTCTCACACCAAACTTCACCTAATCACCCTGAATTCACATAGATCCACCTCCATTCCTCCTCTCAATCGTAGTCTCGAGCGTTGGATTGTGTGGGTTTGAGCTTGGCTTCGTTCTTGGAGGATTTTGGTGCTTTGGAAGCAAGGGTTCGTTCGTTGATCTCATGTTTGAAGCTTCTAACCTTGAGGTAGGGATTTCTTACTCATTCTATATGTTTATGAGTTGATTCCATGCTTTAATCGAGTTTAGATCGTCAACCATTGTGTCTTCGAAAAGCTGTCAAAATCTGCAGAAAGTCGCCCAAAATCACTTAAGGATCGATCCCTCATTCAAATCTGGATGAAACCTGGATTTTTGCCCTTGGGGATCGATCCCCATTGGAGGAGGGATCGATCCCTCCCCTCGCTGGAAATTCTATCCGTCTTTTGAATTTCAGCCCAACTTTGAACGGCCATAACTTCTTCGTTCAATGTCCGTTTCATGCAAATTTTATATCGATTTGAAGGTCTTGAAGTCAGCTTTTATTTGCCACCGGAATCACCTTAAGACTCTTAGTACACAAAAACTTATGACCATTTTGAGTAGAGGTGTGTCAGTCATCCGATGTTTGTGGCTATTCCTAAGGTTGTTCTTGTTCCACGTTATGATTCCCTATATAAATAGAACATGTTTAGGTCACTCTCGGACATGACTACTTGTGTGCTAAAACTCATTGTTTGATCTTGTCTCTTGGCCCTCATTAGAGTATAATATTAGTGTTGTTTGGGTAGGAAATGTACCGTAAGATTGATTGGAGTACCGTGTGCTATAAAGGATATTGTGGTGAGTGTTATGGGTAGACATGAGTTTATCTAGTGATCCGATGGATAGGATTATGACTTGTCTCATCGTGCTTTGACTTGTTGATCTTCCTAGGTTCCTTTGGCACTCGTTCTATAAGATTCTCGTTTAGAACCTAGCGGGTGGTGTGTCAAGGAGTTGTTGTGGGTTCGGTATGTGGCGTAGGGTGTCATAATAGAATTAGAGGACTAATGGGAATTTAATGTATTTATTAACATACGACGGGACATGTTTAAGAGTTGTAACACGTTGTTGATGATGTATGAACGAATGTGAACTTGAAAAATGATGTCTGCTTATATACGGATTGATGGTGCATTTGTGTTTGCATGAGTAGTGAATTTTGAATTGAGGGTCCTGCAATGCAAGGTATGATAATGCGGAGACTCTAGAGGGCCCGCAACGCAAGGTGTGATAATGCAGAAACCCGGGTAGAAAGAGAGTTCACTGTACGCAAGGTGTGGCAAGACAGTTGAACTTCTCATAACATGAAGAATGTTGTAGTTGACGTTAGAAGTATATGTTGTTACTTGAATTGTTGTTGCTTGAAATGGCGGTCGCTAAAGAAAGAGATGATCGATTGATTCTATCGAAGTTTTTGAAAAGAAAAGGGAATTGGTTTTGGGAAAAGGATTTTTATGAAAAATCCTCCGACTATTCTTGAGAAAATCAACGGTTTTTGGTATTCGTGCGCAGAATCAACGGATTCCGGCTATTCAAGCTAGAATCAATGAAGTTTGACCCATAAAGGTCGAGAGTTTTCTTGAAAGTATTTTTGGCAACCAAAAAGGAACGTTTTTTTATGAAAAGGGGCTTAATGATGAATGGTAATAAATGACGAAGTTAGTTGTGGTGTTCATTGAGAAATCTTAAAATAGTATGAGAAATTGTCGTAGGTTATTTGGATGGATGTGTGTGTTGAATGCTACTTCTAGCTTGATGTATGAATGATTAGGGATAACAATAAGACGTATAGGATCCCATAGTCGTAGTCTGTCGGTTCATCGTGGTGCTCCTTTATATCTCTTGTTCGTCTCATTGGAACTCATTCACTCTTATTGCATATTTCATCACATTTACTTATAGCTTGTTTATAGAATTCTCTACTGGGCAAGTATAGCTCAACCTATCATTTTCAGGTAAGAAGCAAGGAAGTTGACGCGGAGTGCATGGTGTGCATGCTTGACTTCATATCTTTCGAAAGCCGTCATTGAGAAGTGGTTCTATCATCTTTTGTAATTTTTTTTTAAAAGATGTAATCGTAATTTCATTTGAACTCTTTTTACTTTGGATATCTTGTAACCTCAAAAATTTACCATTTTTTACTAGTGTAGACACCCCAATCCGGATCTCGAAGAGTCTTTATTCGCCCCGATGATGGAATAAAGGAAACGGCACATTTGTGAGCTTGAAAAAGAATTTCCCTAAACCCATGTAAGCCAAACAAACCAAAAAGTTCAGAAAAGCCCAGATAAAACCCAGAAAAGCCCAGATAAAGCCCAAAAACCCCTGGACTGGACATGAGATACCGCGCAGAACGACAACATAAGCGAACAGCAGGTTGAAATTCAAGGGGCCGTGCGCGGCCAACATGTACCGCACAGCACCTTGAGAAAAGTTCTTACTGGCCCAGAAAGCTGTCGGCCACACCAGTTTGAGCCACAGCTGATGAATGGCTCAGTCAAAAGTGCACTTCTGGCCCACCCAGAAAATACCTCCACTATTTGAAATTCAAAATCCTTGGCCTTTTGCCTATAAATTAATCCCTCCACTTAAGGGAAATGGGCTCTCCTTTTGGCTTTTGGGCATTCTTACTCCATAAGCTTTCTTTCTCTAGTTTTTATATCCACTTTCTCATTTCCATTTCCATTTCCAAATCTTAAAGAATGTCATTCCCAAAAGACATTCTTTAAGCACTTTCATTCACTCCCTTCTCATCATCGAAGTTGATCTCTCATTAACTTCAAAGTCCCATCCCCCAAAATACCTAACCTTCTCTCACACCTATATTTTCTTTGTCTCATTTAACCTCCTCCATCTACATCCGTCACGATCCATCCTCATTTTTGCATCAACCATCCTTGATCAAGCTCAACACCAAAGGTAAAACCAAATTTTCTTGGACTAGACTCAGTTCTGGTCTTGAGGGGGACTTTTCTGCAGTTAGATCTAATCCCTTTTGGTTAAATTCTGACTTAAAACTCATTTTCATAAAATAAAGTCAGCACTGTGCTGAGGATCAGGTACCGCGCGGCTGGCTGACCAAGTGCGCGGCACCTTGATCTGCAGCGCACGGCATCTTATATGTTGGAATTATCGTAGACAGGCTGACTAGATCTGAGTTATTTTCCAATTGTGACTGTCTGTATCTGCTGTTTACTGTTTTGTTTCTTTCAAAACAAGACCATATCTACAGGCCATGTTTTGGCTGTTCAAAAAGGTTTTCTAGATCATCCTGAATGATCAAGTACGTTAAAAGCTGTTTTGGGCCAATGTTTTGAGAAAACAACGACATCTTTGAGATGATCTGACTGTCATGGGGTTTCCGATGAGTTTTTCAAAAGATGTACGGAGAAAATAATGAGCTAGATGATGTTTTGAAAACTTGTAATAGTCTGACAGCAGGGTAGACGTCCCGCACGGCATGTTGAGGTGCCTCGTGCGGCACCCCAGTGTGTCGTGTATAGTGTGACTAAGGTCCAGACAATTTGCTGAATGCTGTTTATTCTATCTGTTCACATCATTTTATCACTACTGTACAGACAGCACCACATGCACGTCAATGTGATATATTCCCCATGTCCCTTCCCCGCTATTTGCTTTTATTAAAGAGCTTGATATTCCAAATGATATTCAAGATTTTTCCTTTTTGAAAATATAAGTAGAGACCGGTTTTACCGGATGAGTAGGGTGCTTTTTAAAGACCACATTCGTAATGTAGCCCCCGAACTCAAAATCTCAACGTTTTCGCTAGACTAAAGTCTTTTGCAAATGAGTTCTCGATTTCTCGGATCATCCATCTCCAAAATCCGGGTGGCGACTCTTCGAAAAAGGGCTCGAGAGCTCACAGTGGCGACTCTGCTGGGGAAATCAAACTTCGTTCAATACTTTTTTTTAAAAAAAAGTGTACAAAAGTATTGAATGATCAAGAGGGCCAAACTTGTACCGCACAAGCCTCGCTAATGTGTTTCGGCTATCTTGCCCAGTTTACCGATGACAATCTCTCCCGGAATGCCTAGCAACCCTCGACTATGATGAGCCATCGTGCTGTTCGACCATTGTCTTGCAATACACTTGACATGGGGTAGTACATCTTGGCTCTAGTCCGGGGAACCCTTCTGAGACCAAAACCTGCCTTTGCACTTGTACATAGCCATAGAACCTTCCCAACTAGGACAGAAACCCATGGCTAGGACTTATGTGTTATATCCTGTTTACGTGCATTTTATTCCTGTACACACACATCATTCATGCATCATTGTATCTTGCGGGCTAGAGGAATAGGCTCCCTTAGAATTCTTTAGGGCCCTCCGGTCGGTCTAGGAGACCTTAAATCCATGGAGTTTGCGATACCTCCGGTGTTTTCCGTGCCCGAATGGCTCCATTGGTTTGAGTCTAGCCTTAAGGGCGTGCGTATCTGGAATCCGATGATCACATTGCTCTATCTCGGATGGTCACGGTAAGTAGATTGGCTCTGATTCGCTTGGAATTCAACCTGCCTGACAGCACCTACTCGGACTATTGAAAATCTTCTGTACAACGTCTTAAGTGAGATTCAAGCCACGGTAGGTCCTAGGCCTTGTTTCTAGGAGACGCGTAGTAGGTAGGGCGAGCATTCGGATCAGTTATGAGTTGCTCCCTTTTGACTTGTGCCAGCGCTACAAACATTGATCACCTGCGAAGAAAAGAGGCTGTACCCAATTGGTTTCGTCCATCTCAAAGACTAGTCCGCATAGACACCCTGGAAGGAACCCCACTGTTCGAAGTCCAAGTCGAGCAAGAAGCACAACCATTGCTAGAAGAACTTGTAATAGAAGAGCCTATAGTCTCAATCCTGCCCGAAAATCCTTTACCCATGGCTGATCAAGGAGACGGAATAGAAGAACTCAGGCAAAACATGGCAAACATGGATGTTCAGTTTAAACAGTCCCTCGCCGGTGTCGACGCGCAACTCAAGGCTACCGTAGTCTCTATGAAAAACGACATGAACATGATAATGGAAAGTATGCAGGAAATCAGCGATAAGCTTCAGACCAGGCCACAGCCCGAGCGACTCAAAGAAGAAATGTAACGACCCTGATTTTTGGTCAATAAAAATTTCGCTAAAAATTTGAATTTTATTTTAATACTTGGATCTCATTTTTAACATCCAAAAATCGGTCGTTACTGACTTCTAAAAATTTTATTGTTATATTTGAAAATTCTTTATTTGTTTTATAAATCTTTTTTAGCGATTAATAATCCGTCGTAATTAGGTTTAATGACTTAGGAGATTGGTATTCATCGCCCGGGCATTAAGGTCATTTTCTAAAGACGAGTATGCCTATTAAGACCTTGGTATAAATTCTTGGCAATTGTAGTAAAATCCTAGAATCATATTTCTCGGCTGAAAATCCTACATGGCAACCGATTAGTTAGCAAACCCTAACTACCGTTTGGCTTAGTTACATTTCCCTAACCTGGAGTGATGCATCGATGCCGAAGTAGGTAGTAGAAAAGTTTTGGTCGTTGCCTTGACTGCCTTGCTTTGGCTTGGCTAGACCTGCCTCGCCTAGGCATCGGTCATTGTTAGTGCCTTGCCTTGACCGTTGACTTAACTGCCTTGCCTTGGCATCGGGTCGCCGTCGAGCCTGCCTCGCCTAGGCGTCGGGTCGCTGTCGGGTGGCTCTGCCTTGGCTGCCATCGGGTTCTGCCTTGGCGTTGGGTCGCGCCTTGCTTTTGCCTTGGCGTTGCTGGGCTGCCTTACTCTGGCCTTGCCTTGGCCACTGCTTTGCTAGCAGGCCGCGCGCCTTGGCCACCGCTTTGCTAGCGGCCACCTTGGCCACCGCTTTGCTAGCGGGCTGCCTTGGCCACCGCTTTGCTAGCGGGCCGCCTTGGCCACTGCTTTGCTAGCGGGCTGCCTTAGCCACGCTCACGCCTTGCCTTGGCCACCGCTTTGCTAGCGGGCTACCTTGGCCACGCTCACGCCTTGCCTTGGCGTTTGGCACCGTCGGGCTTTAATATTCCATTATAAGGCAATTTCCTACTAAATAAAACCAAAATACCACTCGAGCAATGAAAGCCTAGATTAAGTATCGTTAGTCTTTAACCAATTAGTTAGAATAGCCTAATGCCCATTTAGCCTAATCACTTCTCCCTAACCCTGGATTAACCCTTTGAACCGTTTCAACCTTTTAGCCATCGACCATTGGATGATAGCATTAGGGTTATCTTTACCCATTAGATAATAGGAGAACCTTAGTTAATCCTCCTAAGTATAAGATTAGATTAGTTTAGTCCTTAAGTATAGTATTTATACAAGTATTATACTTTCTAGTATTACCCGTTGGATAATAACCGCTAGGAGAATTATTACCCATTGGACGATAGGTCAAAGTACTTGCCATCATTAACCATTGGTTAATAACCATTAGGGAAACTATTATCCATTGGATAATAGCTATACTTGCCAATCAAGTACTAGGTTAATAAATTACTAGATTTAGCCATGTGTGTAATGGATTAAAATAGAATTTAGGACTTAGTACTTGGAAAGTATAGATTAGTTTACTAGGAAAACTAGATATGGAAGATAAAGTCTAGATTATGTAGTACTTGGTTATATATTTATAAATGTGTACTTGTATATATATAGATATATAATAATTGTAAAGGACCATGTGCTTGTTCCTTTATTTTAATAAGAAAATCTTATTTACTTGAAAGATTATATTATATATTACTTTATTGTATTATCCTTTGGTCCATAAAAGTTAGGGATTTTATTATCCATTGGATAATAGAGTAAATCTTTCAAAAGTACTAGGATCTATTAGTTTATGGAATTCTAGATTTTCCCGTAAGATTTTTATGACTAATATATATGTTGTACATGTACAAGTCTTAAAATATTAGATTTTTCCAAGTACTTCTTATCTAGTATTTTAATAAAGAACATGTGAGCAATTGAATTATTTATTTAAGAAATCTTGTAAGGTACTCTATTTCTTTTACCCATTGGACAACAAATGTTAGGAGATTTATTAACCAATGGACAATAGCTTAGTCTTGCCAAAAGTACAAGGTTTATTATTTAATTTCCCATGGGATTCTCTTATTATTATATAAAAAGACTAGATTTTCCATGTGTAATATTTGATTAAACTATAATTAGTACACTAGGTTAAATATTATAGTACTTGGTACTTTGAAAGTATACCATAGTTTATTAGATATTAGATTTTGGCAAATCTAGTATAGATATTGTAGTACATGGTTATATATATATATATATTATATTGTAAGTACACATGTGTGTATTTGTATATTATAATTGGAAAATCAAGTTACTTGTAAAACCCTAGATTTTAAAGTACCCAAAGTACTTCTATATATACTAATATATGTATATACTTCCATAGAAGTACAAGAGAGAGAGTGAGAGAGAGAGTGAGAGAGCCGAGAGAGGAGAGAGAGATATGGGCCGAGAGAGAGAGATGTACCTTGCTTAGGTGATCTTGTGCTTTCAATCTTCCATTGTACCTTTGAAAGCATACAAATCTATGGGATTCTCCCTTGACCAAGCAAAATCTATACTTCCTTCCACCATATCTTCCATAATCAAATCCTAGGACAACCATATCTAGTTTTCTATGCTTTCAAGTACTAAGATTAGACTAGAAACCCATTAGAATAACCTAAAGTTGTCCTAGAACTTTGAGTGCAAGGAAAGTAAAATCTTTGGTAGTCTTTCAAGCCTTGAAATGACAAGATATGGAGCAATATCCATTGGACAATGGAGAAGAGAGAGAGCCGGCCATGAGGGAGAAAGAGAGCCAAGACTTTGCCTATAAATAGCACCTCATGTTCTCATTTCAACTCACACCTCTTCTTGCTCCAACTTCTCTCTAGAAAAAGCTTAGTGTTCTTATTGTTCTTGATGTTCTTGGATTGTTCTTGAGTTTTCTTTCCATTGCCGCCACTAAACCACCACTCGACCACCACCTCAATCCAAAAGTAGTAGTAGTTTAGGTTACGATCTAGTTTCGAGAGAAATCATTCTCTTTCGAAGCTTTTGGAAGCTTACCGTAAGCCGTTACTCAGTTCGTTTGCCGACTTTCTTTCCGTCGTACTTCCGTAATCTTTTCTACCGCCAAGAAGAACGGTAGTGATCCCTAACCACTCTTCCTAAGTATATGTTTGATCTTGTAGAGTTCTTCGAACCTACTTATCCTAAGTATAGTTGTATGCATGTTTGAATTAAATGTAGATTTTTCTTATGACCTCTAACTCTAAGTATATGTAGATAATTCTTAATCTCTACCCCTAAGTATAGTTTATGAGCATGATAGAAAAAAATGTAGTATACTTGGATAAGTTGATCGTATGCTTTTGTTTTACGTAGTTTACTTTGATCTAGAGAATGATTGAATGCATGACTTATAGAACCTTTCCAACTTGAATAACTCGTCAATAAACATATGTTGTTACGCTTTCGTTTAAAGATAAAGTGTTGTTTCAAAACGAAGTATTCGTATTTTGACCTTTTAAACGATTGTGAGCATGATAGCATGTTGCTTACTTTACTTGTGGTTATGAACAAGCATGATTAAATAGAATTGGATGATCTTGCTAGTTTAGTTTCAAGATTACTATGGAAGTGTTGTATTTGTTTACAAAGTTCCGCCGCGGAGTCTATGCATGATTACGAGACACGACAACCGAGAAGTAGAAACATGACACCTAGAGTGTGGATAAAGGAAATAATTGGACTTGGTAAAATATTTTAGAAACTACGTAATGGCCGGACTTGGTAGCCTTACGTTGGTATGCGTTGCCAATGGAGCCGGACTTGGTAGCTTCATTTGGAGATGAGTATGTGACACAATGTGCCGGACTTGGTAGCTTATTGATTGTGTGCGTTCATAATGTGCCGAACTTGGTAGCCCATTGTGTAGATTGTTAACGGAGCCAGACGTGGTAGCTTCATTGATTGATTGGGCTTGGTTATCCGCGGAGAGGAGCCAATGCAAGATTTGATAACGTGGCCGGACTTGGTAGCCCGTTGGTAACAAAGAATGAGAAATGATTTTCGAAATGAAATGGTGACACGGTTTACGATGAGTCACGTAGGAAAAACAAAGAAAGGCATGACACCAACGTAAGCAAGATAATTAATGCAGATGTGTCATTGTTAATTATGTTGTTGAATGAGCATGTGTAATTATTTATATGACTCTTCGTTGTAAGTTAAGGGTTATTAGGTTTTGGATTATTCTATTCAGCCCCGTAGCTCACGGTGTTACCTTTGGTGACCCTGACATATTATACTGGGGGCAACGCTGGTATAATGTGTCAGATTTCATAGATGAACAGAATGAACAGTACACACTGGAGGCCTTCGGAGCCGAGGAGCTTGCAAGGCTGGAGGAAGAGGCGGAGCAGTAGTTAACCCTAGATTATCCTTTCTTTTATTGAATAAAAGTACTCTTATGAGAATTATGTGTAATAATGAGCTAGACTCTCCTTAATTTATTCAATAAAAATGTTTATTTAACGTACCCAAAATTCGGGGCGTTACAAGAAACACCAGCAGCTGATCGCAACCTGGCTACCCTTATTGCTAAAATTGGCAAGCTGGAGGAATCTGTCCAAGAGACTAAGCGACTTGGGAAAGGAGAAATTGATATGAGCAAGCTATGGCTTTTTCCAAATGCCAAGTTGCCGGAAAAGTTCAAAGGAGTGGATTTTGCGAAGTTCGATGGTACCGGCGATCCAAGGGCCCATCTCCAAGGATACATTGGTTCCCTCACCATGCGTGGCATCGATAAAGAAGCTATGGCCCAACTATTCCATGAGTCCTCGTCCGGTCCAACTCTACAATGGTTCCTCACTCTCGAACCATCCAAGAAAAGGACTTGAGAAGACATCGGGACAGCCTTTGTGGCCCAGTATGACTTCAACGTTGACCTAAAAATGACCACGAGGGAATTGGAAAGCACCAAGATGAGTGAGAAGGAAAGCTTCGCCGACTTTGTGAAGCGTTGGAGGGCTAAGGCTGCCCAGATGCAGAACAAACCCGATTTGAAAGAACAGATACGGATCATAACCAAGAACTTGCCAAGCTCCTTCGCTCCTTACATGGTTCTTTCTCAGGCTGCCCTAAATTTTGAAACCTTTTATGATTCTGGATTGGCTATGGAGGAGGCTTTACGGGATGGAACTCTGGAGAAGAAAGAATCAGGATCCGGGTCAAGATCCAAAAGGACATACTCAGGAAATAACAATGTTCTTTTCGGGAATACATATCAGGCAGGAACCTCATCCACCAAACCCATAGAAGTCAACCAAATCTCTGAAAAACCAAAATCCCAGAGCCGAACCTTCACCCAATTCAGCACTCCCAGATCCACTATTCTTAAGAAACTCAGAGAAATCGGAGTGTTGAAACCTCTTCCGCCACCACAAACCATTCCACCAAACCTAAACCAAAATGTCTACTGCGATTTCCACCAAATGCCTGGCCATACCACCGACAACTGTATCCGCCTCCGTCATGAAATTCAAAACCTCATTGACAACAAGGTTGTCGACGCTCCACCCTCGGATAAACCAAACACTGTTTCAAACCCTCTAGCGCAACACAATGCTCCCTTCCGTATTAACCAAATCACCCTAGCCGAAAATCAAAACCTCCCAGAGTTTGACCCTACCCTGTTCATTGTCCCTGATACCGAACCGAGGCCTGTTGTCGAAATTCCCGAAGAGACTGCCCTTTGTTTTCTATGGGAATGGGAAGACACATGGGGAGAATTGATTGCTGATTGGGAATAGTTTAAAGCCACCAACTTCCAAAGAAATGACGAACCCTTATTCGAGGCCGGATGGGAAGTTGACTGGCAGAACATCTATGCTGATCCTCTTGATGGATTCTCTTTATATGCACTGTTTGAAAATTAAGAGGAAGAGTACTAAGTTTTTCAAGAGATGCCTGAGTGGGGATGGGACCCAATGCCGGATGAGTACCAACTTCTAGCTTGGAATGACCCTCTGGACACCTTCTCCTTGTCGGCGCTGTTTGCCGAAGAATATCAGCCAGCGTACCAACCTGGAGTGATGACATACAATTGGTCAGAACTCGCTCCGCTTCGCCCGGATTTCTCTCATTTCAACAACTTTGTTATTAATAACTTGTATAGCAATGTGGGCCTCACCCCATACCCAAACCTTCCTGGATTCGAAGAAGAAGTCGCCAGTAATGGGTGTGATCCGATGGACTACCTTGTCGATGGGACAGAATCCGAGCTATCAGTTACCTTTCCAAAAGATGCTGATGTCGCTATGATGAACTTGTGGGAAGATGAACCAGGGGCTGGAACAAACTTGTGGACAAACACCGAGGTGGTCAACATAAAGTGGGAAACGAGGAATGGACCGTTAACAAGACAGTGATGGAGGCTGAAAGGTGGAAACCTGAGGATCTATGGGATGATTTAGTCATTGCTGATTTGGCCGCCAATCTGCAGGATACGACCATCGGAAACAAACGTAAAGCCCTTGCAAACTTATGGAGCGAAGAATCGAAGTATCGTCAGATTGATCATTTGACCAGAAGCGGTCGTGTTTATCAACCTCCGAACCTTCAAATCGAAGAATCTTCCAACCCTGCAGCCCCGAGGCCCTCTGATCCCTTTACCACCCCAGTTAAAAACACTTTCCGACCCTTTGACCCACCAGCCAAGGAGCCTTCCCGACCAGAGAAAAAGCCCGAAGGAATGATTAAGCGCCAACTTGAGCAAACTCAGGCCAAGATGTCCGTTTGGGATGTGCTGGTTCATTCCACACGCCATCGCGAAGGGCTCATTCAAGCACTCTCTCAACTGAAAGTTCCCTCCGCCATAACCCCCGATGACCTTGTGGCCCTGATTAAAACCATACCTATCAAGCATGCCATCACTTTTACCGATTGAGACTTACCTGCCGAAGGAACTGATCATAATCGGCCGTTGCACATCACCCTGAAATGCCATGGCAAATCGGTTCCAGTGACCCTGGTTGACATTGGTTCAGCAATTAATGTATGCCCACTCCGCGTTGCTTATTGCTTAGGGTACAAAAATAAAGACTTCTCTTCATCAGAAGTCAAGGTCCGAGCATATGATAACACTCGGAGAGATGTGGTTGGGACTCTCATGCTTCCTATGACTTTCGGACCGTATCAGACGAAAGTGGAATTTCACGTGGTGAACATTCCCGCCTCTTTTAACCTGTTATTGGGAAGGCCCTGGCTGCACCGACCAGACATCATGGCTATGCCCTCCACACTCCATCAGAAAATCCGATTAGCACTGGAAACGGGAATGCTCACTATCCACGTGGACTCTGGGATTCATGCCCCTGTTGAGGACAATGCCCCGCTCCTAGAAATTCAGCATGGGGAAGAAGATATCGCCTTAGGAGGTTTCTCTCTGGATACCTCCAGATCTGTCTATTCAGTTAGAATTGATGACGACTTTGCCGTTAACAATGTCGCCATCAAAACGATGAAGAAGATGTCTTACATGCCAGGATTGGGACTGAGAAAGAATCTCCAAAGCCCTGCAAAGTTTGAAGCCCAGGGCACTTTGGTGCATACAACTGGCCTTGGTTACTCACCCTCGAGTAGCGGCAAAGTGAAAAGGGGAAACAGGCTAGAAGACTACTTTGTCAAAGAGGAAGCAAAACAGATCTACCAGGGGCAGCCGGAACCATTTTGGGATGAGGAAACCAACACCTTTTTACCAGGATTTGAAATATTTGCAAACGACGTCTGGCCAGAAAGTGAGGAAGAGTTCGAAGTGGTGGAAGGACAGAAGGAGCCCGCCGACTGGATTGAGGTTTTTGCCATGGGTAGTCTCGCAACTCTGTTCAGGGAGGACGAACCAATGGGTACGGCTATGGAAGCAGAAGTGCTGATGATGGGACAAGATACTCCTGAGGATCCGACTTTGCTCATCATGGATGCCGCTGGGGAATACAAGAACTGGACCTTCATACCGAGTGCAACTCGCCGTGGATCTGAGTCTGAGTCCGAGTCCGAGTCTGAGTCTGAGTCTGAGTCTGTGTCTTCTAAGTCCTCTGAGTCTTCTGAGTCTACTGAATCCGAGCTGGTGCCTCTTGGCCCAAGCTCTCAGAGTCTGTATTTCGAGTTTGAATCCACCCGTGTGTGTGGTGCCCCCGAGGCCTCCGTTAATAATGAAATGAATGAATCTGATTCCGCTTACTTCCCTGACTGTGAAATAAATTGCATCAACCTTGATGATGAATAGATTGATTTCGACGGGGACATCCCCAAAGAAATTCGATCCCTAATCGACAGGGAAGATGAAAGGCATGCTCAACCTGTAAAAGAAGAAATTGTTTTAATAAATTTGAGAGATGAAGGGAATCCCCGAATGACTCAGATCGATTCCGCGCTATCTGCGGAAGATCACGAAACCCTTGTAAACTTGCTCAAGGAGTTCGAAGATGTGTTTGCATGGTCACACGCAGATATACCCGGAATCGATCCTGAAATCGTGGAACACCGGATCCCCCTTTATCCCGATGCAAAACCAATAAAATAGAAACTAAGACGCATGAAACCTGACTGGGTGCTTAAGATAAAGGAAGAAGTCACCAAACAGATCGACGCTGGATTCTTAATGGTAACCGAGTACCCTCAGTGGGTCGCAAACATCGTCCCCGTGCCAAAGAATGATGGTAAATTAAGGGTCTGTGTTGATTTCAGGGACCTTAACAAAGCTACCCCTAAAGATGACTTCCCGTTACCGCACATCGACGTGCTGGTTGATAATACCGCCGGCCATGCCCTGCTCTCTTTCATGGATGGTTTCTCAGGGTACAACCAAATTCTCATGGCTCTGGAAGATCGGGAAAAGATTATGTTCGTCACTGAATGGGGGACGTATTGTTATCGAGTCATGCCGTTTGGACTGAAGAATGCAGGATCTACTTACCAGCGGGCCGCCACGACATTGCTGCACGACATGATTCACAAAGAGGTGGAAGTCTACGTTGATGATATGATTGTTAAGGCCAAAGAGCGAGAAGGACATCTACCAACGCTCAGGAAATTCTTCGAAAGGATCAGGAAGTACAAGATGCGCCTTAATCCGGCCAAATGCATGTTTGGAGTCACTGCAGGGAAAATGCTTGGGTTCATGATCACCACCCGCGGCATCGAAGTCGATTCATCAAAGATCAAAGCCATCCTAGAAATGGAGCCGCCACGATTTGAGAAGGATGAAAGGAGCTTTCTTGGCAAAGTGCAGTTCATTAGTTGATTCATAGCAAAGTTGACCTCAACTTGCGAACCCCTGTTCCGCTTGCTCAAGAAAGGAGTGCCGTTCACTTGGGATGATAGGTGCCAGAAAGCTTTCGAAGCCATCAAGGCCTACCTGCACAAGCCGCCCGATTAACGCCTCCGTGACGGAAAACCTTTGATCCTCACATCGGTCACTCCATTATCGATGGGGTGTATGTTATACGAGGAAGGAGGCGATGGGGTTGAAAGAGTACATTTACTACCTCAGTAAAAAGATGGTTGGACCCGCAGAACGTTATACTCCTTTAGAAAAGACATGCTGGACACTCTTATGGGCTTCCAAGAAGTTAAGGCATTACATGCTGGCCTACCCGGTGAAGCTAATATCTCGAATGCATCCCCTAAAATATGTATTCGAGAAACTGGCTCTCACAGGTAGGATGGCACGATGGTTGCTGATGTTGGCCGAATTCGATTTAAAATATGTCACCCGAAAGTCAGTAAAAGGAAGAGCAGTCGTAGAATTCCTAGCCGATTGCCTAATCGAGGGAAGGGAAGATGCCAAGTTCAATTTCCTTGACAAAGACATAATGACGGTGGCCGAGGATGCTTGGCAGTTGTACTTTGATGGAGCAGCCAACCAGAAAGGGTTCGGAATCGGTGTGTTGCTAATTTCGCCCGATGGATCGCACATCCCGTTGGCATTCAAGCTTAACTTTGAAGTCACCAATAATTAGGCAGAATACGAAGCTTGCATCGTGGGCATGGAGGCAGCCATCGAGATCGGCATAAAAAAACTGGAAGTCGTCGGAGACTCGAACCTGGTTGTATCCCAAGCAAACGGCGACTGGAAGGTTAAGGAAGAGAAGCTGAAGCCATATCATCAGGATCTCGAAAATCTTATCCCCCACTTCAGCAAGGTGACATTCACTCACGTCCCGAGGCTCAGAAATCAATTTGCGGACGCTTTGGCAACACTGGCATCTATGGTCGAGATCCCTGTTGGTGTAAAGTTAAGGCCGATTGTGATAGAACAAAGGGATACACCGGTGTACCAACATGTCATGGTGGTCGACGAGCCCGACGACGGTCACCCATGGTACTATGACATTTGGAGATATTTGGAAGAGGAGAATACCCCATGGGAGCGAGCAAAAAGGACCGAATCGCTCTTCAAAGGATGGCGGCTCAGTACATTATCTGTGGAAGAAACCTATACCGAAGATCACACTATGGCACACACAAGTTGTGCATCCATGGAGAAGATGCGAAGAGGGTAATGGAAGAAGTCCAGGAAGGTATATGTGGCCCCCACATGAATGGCATAATTCTTGCCAAGACCAATGGCGCTGTGGAAGCAGCTAACAAGACGATCAAAGCCATTCTGGAGAAGACTATCTAATCTGCAAAGGACTGGCATGAGCAACTGGCCCTAGCTTTGTGGGGATATCGCACGTCTGTGCGAACACCAACCGGGGCAACACCTTACTCTCTGGTTTACGGAATGGAAGCAGTGCTCCCCATCGAGTTGGAACTCCCATCTCTTGGGACTATGATTGAGTGCAAAGTCCAAGACGCAGAATGGTTGAGTAATCGATTCGAAAAACTTATGCTGTTTGATGAACGCCGGTTGAGGGCTCTTTACCATATTCAGGGGTATCAACGAAGGATTGCACGGGCATTTAACAAGAAAGTAAAACCCAAGGACTTGGCAGAGGGTGACATGGTTTTGAAGGAAATTCGGGCTTCGGTCTACGACCCACGAGGAAAGTTCCGACCAAAGTGGTCTGGGCCATACATCATTAAAACTATCCTATCCGGAGGAGCCACGCAACTCATCGACTTGGACGGAAACAAATTCTCAACCTTGGTTAACTTGGATCAACTCAAGCGCTACTACCCCTGAGAGAAGCTCGCTGGGCTGAAAACCGCAAGGGCGGCCAGTCCCAGGCAAAAATTAGAGCAAAAGCCTGCTAGGATGAAAACCCATCAAGGCATCTTAGGCAAAAGTTAAGGCATACAATAAATGAGCTCACTAGACCGAAAACCCGAAAGGGCGATTCTAGGCAAAAGTTAGAGCACAAAAGGAGAGTGTCAAAACTAGAGCGAACTCTACCCCTGATCATGACCTGATTCCTTCACCAGGAGGATACGTAGGCAGTCTCACACCGAGACCCGGTCACAATCTATCAAAATAAAAATCCAGGTTGAGAAGATTCGAAGAATAAAGTCAATGAGGGGGAAACCCTCAAAAAACTCGTTTTTATTAATACGATTACTTCTACTACATAAGGTTGAGCGAAACTTTCAAAAATAAAAAAAGTACGACATCATGGGTCCACAATTTATTCAACGGTCAGGGTGGTATGATCGAGTCAGTTTCCTTGAGCTCCAGCCCTTGCAGCAATGTCCCTCCTGAGCCACTTTCGATAGCTCCCGCGTACCGCCACAGAAGGGTAAGGATGTGCGTTAGTCACCTCACGCGTCCTCCAGAAACGCTGGTAATGGCAAAGAACTGAATGGCTAAAGAGAGGCAGAACCACATCCACGAGAACCTCTGCAGGGGCCTCCTGCCTCAAACCTAGCTGACGCTGGATACGGTAAGGGATGTAGAAGGTGAAGGCTCCCAAACCAGCCAGAACGACCCATTGAGGGCCCATGTAATACACTGTCATAGGCGGGAGGTCCAGCCATCGGCACCTCCAAGAAATGGTCTCAGCTCGCTGGCGCTTGAAGAAGTCAACCCATTCGACCTTGCTCCTGTCAGCAAACTCAAAACATCGCTGAGAAAGTAACCTCGCCTCATATGACCAGTTGCCGGGAGGAATGGTCAGCACGTTCACCTTATCACAAAGCCAAACCTGTGAGAAGAAAGAAAACAAGTAAAAAATCGTAGAAAACCGAGTCGAGTGTTGAGGTAAAACGAGAACGTGAGATAAACCCGAAAAAGGAGAGCTGAGTGAGAAGCCAACCTGTAAGAGGAAAGGGCTACCCCCAAAAGCCCCGGTTTCCCCAAAACGGACCTTGTCCAAATCTATCAGCGTCTCAGCCAAAACCATCGGGATCACGTCCTTTCGGGCCTCAACCTGAATGGCGACGCTAACCAATGCCGAGCTAGCGTGACCAGCAGAAGGGACCAAGAGGTAGGCCGCAAGCAAACACATGCAAAGAGCGGTCATACGTCAAGTCTGATAAGTCATATCCGCAGGATCGCCAAGAGGAGAAAATAGCTCGATAAGGCGCATAACATTGAGATGGCCATTCCTAACCAAGTAACGAGCAGCGCCGTCACCCAATCCAAGGGCCACGGCCAAAACTCTATAAGCACTCTCACGCACGGGAGGAATGATGACCTCCCCCGAGCCGAAACCCCCGAGGTACGCACGGAACTCCTCAATAGTAGGACAAAGCTCCTGGTTGCCAAACCAGAACACGTGGACCTCCGGATCCCAGAAGCTTGTGGCTGCCCTTAAAAGCTCGGGACGAAGACAAATATTGCGGAGGTACCGCATGTAATAGAGACCGTGGGCTCAAAAGTTGAGCCAATTAACGCCTTCCATGGAAGCCAACCACGGACGGAGCGATCCGGTGAGAGAAAGAGCCATTGCAAAGAGTAAAGAGGAAGATAGGAGTTGAATGAGGTAAGGAGAATGTGGGATGAGGAAGTTTGAATTTATAGGAAGGGTGGAGAGGACAACTTCAACTTTCAAAAAGCCTTGGGCTTCCAAAAATGCATGTTTTCCATGAGTCCTACATAGGGAAAAGCTTAGTCATACCCTAAAAGGCTCAAAACAGACATGCACTGGTTCAGAAATACCATTGCATGGGTCAAACCTCAGTTCCTGTGCAATCTGTCTTGGGAAACAGCAAAACTAGAATCTGACAGGAAAAGAGCCACGCGCGGCACCTTGACATGTCGCGCGGTACGGTAAAACCAGGGAAATCCCGCGGCATGTTGATCAACGTCTCGTGTACTAGAACAAGCCCCGCGCGGCACCTTAAGTCTGGATTTCTGCAGTTTTTGGCAGCAGAACACCAAAATGGAATTGAGGCATTACGAAGCACCAGCAAACACCAAAACACACTCTAACGGGTATTTGGGAATTCAGGGATGTTTCATTTCGAGACAACTCTCGGGATTCGTTGTCGTGATATGAAAACTCGATAAAATTCCCTTTCTTAAGCTATGTCAAGGTGTCAAAATCCGTTTCGAATCATTCCAAGTTGATTTTCTGAGTCCCCCATGTCATAATAGTCAATAGTGACTTAGTCCAAGTTCCGGTTCGTGTTCAAAGTCGAAACTCGAGAATGTCACATGTTAAACTCAACATTTTCTTACTTTTCGAGTATGTTTCAAAAGCAAAGTTGAGTTTTCAAGTCTCATATCAGAGTTTGGAGGTCATTATTGCCTCGCAGCTATGTCCGAAGTTGGTTACGAAGGTGTCTATGTAAATTCTCGTATGCAAAGTCAATCTTACAAAGGTTTATCTAACTACTTTCTTTGATTCTATTCCATTGTCAATATGCTTGATTGTTAATGTGTCACTCATCGTAAACCTCACATTCAGCTCAATCTCTTGAATCAACGGCTAGTTGCACGTTCCAGTCAATGTTTTAGTTATTCAATTTTCTTCATGCAAACAAAAGAAGATTGAATGGCATAAACAATGAAAGAATAGATCTCTGTATATAAATCCCAAAGGCATCCATGAGTCGAAGTACAAAAGGGGCGTAATGGCCCGATGATCAAAATCCTATCTACCAAAGGCAAACAGGCGCCCTACAAAAGAAGCACGCATGCTCCATCAAAAGAACAAAACAAAAGAAGGAGCTCAGCTCTCATCGTCATCCCCGTCCTCGCCCTCCTCCTCGTCCTCCTCAGAAACCTCCTCGGCTGCCTGAGAGCTGCTCACCTCTTGAGTGACAGTCGCTCTGGGCACAGTGCTCTCTGAGGTGGCCTCCAGGTCAACGTCCGAAGGCTCGGCGGTCTCGTCCCCAGAGACGTCGATAGGCTCATCCTCGGTCCCCGTTGAATGTCGTGCCCTCTTCAATGACGGCTTTTCCCGAGAGCCAGGAGAGGAGACCTGTGGCACTGGAAAACGGACCGACTTCCGCCGTAACCCTCGTGAAGCCCCTCCTCTAGCCTGCAATGGTATAACATTCATATAACATTTGCATCATAATCCTGATATAAGTGATAGAAACAAAGTAAATGACTAAGGTTCAAGAGTTTACCATCGTCCCACCAGTGCGCGGCAACACCTTTGGAGGGTGGCCCATGGCGTACTGTCGCACCAGCTGCTCCAGGCCCATCATGGCCTTTGCCATCTCCTTCACGTACTCTGGAGGTGCCTGCAATGGAGAAGTTGGTCAGAACATGCAAAAGAGCGAATTTACGAAGGAATGAAAGCACGTTATACCTAAGCAAGAAACTCTAGAGCCTTAGCTGAAGGACGTGGCACCACAACCAGGCCAGGGGCTCCCTGAGCAGTCGTCACGTCCACTGTCAAAGAGAGGGCAGGGAAGCTAGTCCTACTCGGGCCCACGCCGTTGCCACAACCTCCGTCGCCACGACCTCCACCTCCTCTGCCTCCATCACCTCTACCACGCTTCCTTCCCCCTCTTCCTCCAGCACCGCCTCGCGCCGCCTCGCGCCGCCTGCGCCGCTTCCCAAGCGGCGCGTATCCCTAGACTCGGCATCAAGTACCGAGCACAGTACTCCGCGTAGTCAGCAGCAAGACCAGCGCCCGCCTGGAAGAACGGCTCCAACTCGAGGTCCGGCCGCGTAAACCGCTTGACCTCCCTCCGCGTGTACTGGCCTGTCCTTTGCACCAGAGCAGGGAGCGGTCCAAGGACTCAAAAAGCGTCCAGCCTCAGCGACTGACGTGACACTCGGTCACGCAAGTACCACTGCCAGCCGTAAGGGGACTCGAGAAACACCCTCCCCCTGGCAACCTCCCTACTCTATGTGACGTAGGGGATCTCGAAGCGGTCCCAGATCCGCCAGCGGACCTGTCATCAAGAGTGAGCAATATCATTATGCTGGTCGATTGGAAATGTACAGGAAAGTTAAGAAACGAATATGGAAGTGCATTAGTACCTAGTCAGGACGCAGCTCGTCTAGATACAGGCGGAAGGCATCCAGATTGCCTCTTCCCTTCTTCACTCCCTTATACTCCTTTGACCAGCGCAAGGCCCGAGGGAGTATCGTGTCGTCAGGACACGTGGTCTCAGGAGTGTACATCCTTATCACTTCGTACGACCAGAGCTGCAAATCAAGACATTGAAAGTTAGCACAAGATATACATCGAATGAATGCAAATGGAAAGCTAATTATTCAAAAGAAAGGAACCAATGTGTACCTCCCAAACCCTCCAGTAACCTCCGAGGCCTGCTCCTTGAGAGAGGGACCCCATGAAGGCGTAGCACGTCCCCAGTGCTGCACCTCCCCAGTCGAAGCGGGGCGATCTCCCTGACGTCCCTCAAAGCCGGGAGAAGCGAAAGGTATACCCGATTGCGCTTGTTGGGAAACAAGGACGCACCGAGCAAGTACAACAGGAAGCACCTCGCCATCTGCTCCTCCTGTACCCTGTCCGTCGGGACATCCTCTGTCCAAAACCCCAGGAGCTGGGCGTACTTGGCGTTGTCGACCTCCGTCCTCAACTCGTACCCCAGCATCTCCCGCTGGAACTCTTCATGTCTCCCCGTAGCAGTGTCAAAGGGGATGGGGTCACCTCCGACCCTGAGACCGGTGATCGCCGCAAAGTCCAACGGCGTCACGGTCAGCTCGCCAAAGGAGAAGTGGAGGGTATTCGTCGTGTCCCACCACCTCTCAGCCAGAGCCCTCACCACTGGGCGATCATTGCACACACCCCTCGTCAACACCCTGACGAACTCCCCAAAACCCGCCTGCCTCACTATCTCCTGCACTGCCCCGGGCAGCCTCTCCCAGAAAGTGGGCACGTCCGCCGAACCACCGTAGCACAATAGCGAGATCGCCTGTTGCAACAAATCAGCAATATTTAATACACGGGCATAACATGCAATACAACGGTATACTTGGAGCAAGGGAATGGAAATACAGTGCATTGGAATTTGAAATGCAAATATTTAAAATGTACCTCGTCTCGGCGTAAGGAAAGGTGCTGCTGTGGGTCCCTCAGAACCAAAGCCTCGTCGTACGTAGGCCTCCTCGGTGTGTAAGGGTCTAAAAGAGATGGCACCACTACGTGCTGGAAGGGCATGTAGGCCGCCACGTCATAGGCTCCTCGCCTCTGTAAGGCTAGCGTCGCCTCGTCGACCACATTCTTGCGAGGGACCATCACCTCTCCGACCTCCTCGTCAACTCGCTCCTTCTCAGCCTATGGCTCCCTGGCACCCCCGGTCCCGAGCTCTGCCTGCAGCTCCGCCTCACGGGACGCAAGCAAAGCCTCCGCCAACCCGAGGAACCCCCGCACTACCTCAAGCAAGTCCTCCATGGACGTCGTCGCTAAGTAGTCACCCATGCCTATATAGTGTGACGACCCCGCACCTGCGCCGCTGCCCACGAACATGGGCGGTGTATCCCTCACCACCGGCTCGTCCTCGATGATGGGGGCCTTCCCCAAGTCAACTCGGGGCTCTCTCACTGGAGAGGCCTCTGTCTCCTCTACTGTCGGTCCAAACTACCACCACCAGGACCCTCCGTGGTCCTCTCCTCCACACCAGCCGCTGCCCCCAATTGGCCCAAGGTCTCGGCATCGCCCCTCGACTCCACTGCCCCCGGAGTCTCCATCCCTTGGCCGTACCCAGCCAATACTACACTATCACCATCGCCGCCACCACTGCCGTCCACCGCGACAGCCGCGACCACGGTCTCCTCAGCCAATGCCGACTGAACCGAGACCTCTGTAGTCTCCGGTACGCCCTCAACTATCGTGTCATCCCCCGGAGGGATGGGAGATGATGTGACCTCGACCCGAAGTGATGTATCATCACCGGGTATATTGCTCTGCTCCATGATCGTAATATGGGAGAGAAAGAATGAGAGAGCAGTCAAGAGAGAGAGACGAGGGAGGGAGTGAGCAGTGAGAGAGAGAGAGCGAGCAGTCGGGAGAGAGAGAGTAGCGAGAGAGAGAGAGAGATGACCGAGAGAGACAGGAGAGAGAGGGAAATTCGAACAGTGCGAGGTGTACTATATACACCTCGCATATATATATAATCCCCTGAACCGGTTCACCTGGAAACCAACTCTGGACCGGGTTCACAGCCCAAGGAGCCGCACGGCACCTTAGATCAGGCGCGCGACATGTTGAACGAGCATGCAGTACTTTTGGTTTGAGGTACCGTGCGTCCCTAACTTAGCTACGCACGGCACATTGATTTGTTCGACAATCCTGATTCCAGAAAGCAGTTTGTGGCATTTAAGCAATCATGATCAATTCGTTCAGAATCGTAAGTTGGATACAAGCAAGCAGAAGAAGAAAGAGACTTTTTCATTCATAAAAGCCGGGGTTTCCCCTGGGGATCGTTCATTACATTTTTTTCAAAAAAAAAAGAAGAAGAAAACAAAAAAAAAAGAGAGAAAATAGAAAACGGGCCTACTGCCCTTGCTTCTTGTGGGCAGCGTGCCCCGGAGAAAAGGGATTCCGTTCCCTTTCTCTCCTGGAAAAGATTTCGTTCCCTTCCGAAGCGGCCCGAAAATCGAGGGAGCGCGAGCAAGCGCTGCAAAATACAGAGAGTCGCCACTTGAGTTTGAAGGTCCGACACTCAAGGAACCGTATTTCAAAGCACTTGCTGCGTTGTTTGATTGAAAAAGTTAAGGAACCGATCCGTCATAACCATATCAGGTTCGGGAGCCAGGTTACGAGAGGAAAGGGTTTTATGGCACCTCTCGCCCAATCCGAGATCGGTCTCTACTTGAGCATTTTGAAAGCGTTTGGGATTCTTTTTCTTCTTTAACCAATTTTAGCCAATTAGGGCGGGGGAACAGTTAATCGGGGATTAAAACTGTAACACTTTGCAAGATGTGATAGATGGCATGTTTGCTCTATTGAAACAGTTAGTATAGGATGAAAACAGACTGCTGTGGGAATTAAACCGACCGGAAAGCCCCTGTCTTGGAGTGCCGTGCGCAGGAAGAAACCAGTATGCACTGAACAAGTCACTGCATGCTGACCCAACCTGCGCACGACACTACGGGACTAGTGCGCGACAGTAAGCCTAAGCCCACAGCTCTTATTCTCAACCCATACGGGCTCTGGAAGGACGGTGCACACCGAGACAAACCAAGCGATTATATGAGCTGTAAGTAGCGATTATAAGCGGTTTAAAGGCTGAAAAGCCCTATAAATTGACAAAACACCCCATAAGCAGTGTGGGGACAAAATAATAGCCTAAAGTTAGACATGCAAGGCGATCGCGCGAGGTTCCAAGCCGTCGCGACGGTTCTCAGCCGCGACGGTTCGCGCCTGGCGCGCGATAGTTTGCGCCCTGGCGCGCCTGGCGCGCTGGTCAACACTCCATTTGACCATTGCGCGCGTCAAAGGAGCATCGCGAGGGTTTGTCTTTACCTCCAGTGTGTGATTTTGTTCAAATTGGGTTCTGGGATGGGTCCAGAATGATCCCAGGGGTGCTCCAACAGAATAGAACTAAATATTGAAGTGCAAAGCTAGCATTTTTAAGCTAAAGAAAGCTATAAATTGGTTTTTTGCATGTTAACAGTGAGATATATGAAAGTAAAGCATAAAAGCAGTGAGACACCATTCCCCACGCTTGATCCATCGTGGCACAAAGTGTCGCTACAGTATCTGGGACCATCGCGCGATGGTTCCTACCATGATGGTTTTGAAACCTTGGGCTTTAGGGCCGGGGTGGTATTGATTACCGGCCTTGACCCTGCCAGCCCCCGGATCAGAACAGAGAGCAACCAAGGTAAGCTATACCTTTGGCTTGAGTTTGAAAGAGTGCTTGAACTTTGAGTTTTGAGATTGAGGTTGATTGAGGATTGAAGAGCAAGGTGGTAGTGCTTGATTGAGGTATGAATGGATGAAGAACAAGTATGTTAGGATGTAGCCCTTTTGTATTTGATTTTGTAACCTTTTTTTTGTAACCAAAAATTGTAACCCTTGAAAGAGAACAAATGGGGGTATTTATAGGGCAAGAGGGGGTTCTGGTTGATGCCAGGAGAAGAACACAGCCAGCCACGAGGCCTGGCTGAGACTGCCTTGGTGGCCAAGTTTCTGCCTCTGGAAAAGTAGGTGGGGACAGAACCATCGCGCGATGGTTCCAAACTGTCGCGCGAGGGTGCGCCCTGGCGCGCGATGGTTCTAGTCTGTCGCGCGACGGTGCGCCCGGGCGCGAGCCAGTTGAGCCCTGGCGCACGCCAGCAGGGTTTTTGGCTTTTGGAGGGTGGCTTAGGCTAGGTTAGTTCCAACAAACACTCAAAGCTCAAACACTCGACATTCCCGGGGTGTTCTTGATCCGTTTCATCATCGGGGAATCAAAAACCGTAAATAAGCTAATCTGAAAGCCAGATTGGGGTGTCTACAGTAGCCCCTCTTTGACGGCACTTGGAGCACCATTGACTTGGTACAAGTAACGTCAAAGAATTCTAGACACCCCTCAAGGCAATCCAGAGCGGAACATGGTAAAGTAGACAAGCATACTTACAGAACCTGATCGGTTTGAATGGACGGACAGACCGTCGCTGGGGATGAACATAGAAGTGGACGATTGCATCGCCGCATGTTGATCGAATTTGGACAGGACAGGCTGTCGCTACAGATTTGGACGGGACAGGCCATCATTGCCGGGGATCGAGCTATCCTCAGCACAAAGTATTCCAACTAACATGGGTAGGTCGTGTCAGGCAGGTTGAATTCCATTTGTTGGGAATTAGAGCCAATCTCCTTATCAAAGACGATCCGAGACAGAGCAATAAGCTTGCTGGAAGATGCACTTGCGGCTAGACTGAAAGTGGTTGTCGTTCGGGATAGGCCAAGACGGACTCTCCTGGGGAACAATCAGTTGCGAATAAACGAACCATTGGACGATATTCTGATCGTCGTCGTGGATTGAACGGAATAGGCACGATATGGCTGATCGTCGTGGATGGATGGAACTAGACGACATGGCTGATCGTCAGCGATGACATGGCTGATCATCGGCGATGACATGGCTGATCATCGGCGATGACATGGCTGATCATCGTGGATTGATTGAAATAGACGACATGGCTGATCGTCGACAATGACATGGTTGATCATCGTTGATTCTTTGAAAGAGACGACATGGCTGATCGTCGGCGATGACATGGCTGATCATCGTTGATTCTTTGAAAGTGATGACATGGCTGATCGTCGGCGATGACATGGCTGATCATCGTTGATTCTTTGAAAGAGACGACATGGCTGATCGTCGGCGATGACATGGCTGATCATCGTTGATGCTTTGAAAGAGACGACATGGCTGATCGTCGGCGATGACATGGCTGATCATCGTTGATTCTTTGAAAGAGATGACATGGCTGATCGTCGGCGATGACATGGCTGATCATCGTTGATTCTTTGAAAGAGACGACATGGCTGATCGTCGGCGATGACATGGCTGATCAACGTTGATGCTTTGAAAGAGACGACATGGTCGATCGTCGGCGATGACATGGTGATCATCGTTGATTCTTTGAAGGCGATGACATGGTGATCATCGTTGATGCTTTGAAAGAGACTACATGGTCGATCGTCGGCGATGACATGGTGATCATCGTTGATTCTTTGAAAGAGATGACATGGTCGATCGTCGGCGATGACATGGTGATCATCGTTGATTCTTTGAAAGAGATGACATGGTGATCGTCGGCGATGACATGGTGATCATCGTTGATTCTTTGAAAGAGGCGACATGGTCGATCGTCGGCGATGACATGGTGATCATCGTTGATTCTTTGAAAGAGACGACATGGTCGATCGTCGGCGATGACATGGTGATCATCGTTGATGCTTTGAAAGAGACGACATGGTGATCGTCGGCGATGACATGGTTGATCATCATTGATTCTTTGAAAGAGACGACATGGTCGATCGTCGGCGATGACATGGCCGATCATCGTTGATTCTTTGAAAGAGACGACGACATGGCTGACATGGCCGATCATCGTTGATGGATTGATCTGGCCAGACCATTCTTCAGGATGAATGTGCCGTCGTGGATTGAACAGGACCGTATCGTTGATGGAACAGGCGGATCATACTTCAGGATGAACGAGCCATTGAGAATTTGGCGGGACCGGTGTCGTTGATTGAGATGGGCGGTCGGTGTGCAGTAATGATCAAGCCGTTGAAAATTGGACAGGGCCGGCTGTCGTTGATTGAGGGCGGATCGGTGTGCAGAATGATCAAGCCGTTGAAAATTAGACAGGACCGGCTGTCGTTGATTGATGGGCGGTCGGTGTGCGAGAATGATCAAGCCGTTGAAAATTGGACGGACCGGTATCGTTGATTGGATGGGGAGATCAATGTGCGGAATGATCAAGCCGTTGAAAATTGGACGAGGCCGGTATCGTTGATTGAGATGGGCGTATCGATTGTGCGTAATGATCAAGCTGTTGAAAATTGGACAGGACCGGCTGTCGTTGTGTTGTCCAAGTAGCACAAGTAGTGGTTATCCTTGATAATAGCATGGATAGAGGCAAGGCGGACTGCAGCTGGGGAGAAATTGGTGATAATTGCTGATTGGGCATCAGGGCCGAATTTACCTGCGTGCGCTAGTACAGGTCGCAGGCTTGACTGTTGCCATGGAAAACGAGATAAGGAAAGCAGCGTGTGTTACTCCTCTCACAGCTGCACTATCCCAAAGAAACGGTTTCGGCTGTAGTTTCCAAAAGTGAGTAGGCAACAGGCATGATTCCCAACATCCTGATTACTTGCTGCCTTCGATACTGGACAGGCATGCCTTGACACTTGATAGAATTTTCCTGCTTTCAACATTTGATATACAATATGCAATGATGTGTAAACAAATGCACAATTTGAAAATGCAAATGCAAGCTAAGGGCGGCTCCTAAGAGGACAACGACGCCTAAGGACTACCACTGAGTCATCATTACTATACTGTCTTATACTTCTGAGGAGCGCACCCAGATAGATAGACATTGAGCGGGCAAGCGTGCCCCGATTGATGTTTAGCAATGAGATTGGGCCTGCATGCCCCCTTTCTTCGATGCTTGGGTAGATGAGCCCCAGAGATACTTTGCTTGGCCTTAGGCTGACGTGCCCTTGCTGCTTATGAGATTTCCACAGCTTGTGGATTACAGGAGCTAGGGTAGCACATGTAAAAATTGCACTTTCTAGCCGCTAATATCTAATTTGCATTGACAAGTGACCTGAATTGACACACAGACATGCGCACATGTACAGACTCGCCTAACTCAAATGAAAAGGGAGAAAGAGCCCCAGGGTACAATGCAAACCCTTAGACACACAGAACACAATGAAATTTTGGGCATTAAGCGGCCAAAACTCACAACATTCCTTAGACAGGTGAAACTGACACTTACGAAAGTGCAAAAGGTACAAAGACCTGTACAAACAAAATTGAGAAAAGCATCTCAACATGACAATTGATTGAAAAACTGGAAAAATGTCGCAAAGATGGACATAAGACGCATATGAAGACTCATATAGGCCCGGACTGAAACCGACACCCCCGTGCAGTCACATTAACTCCATATGACTTGCATGGTATGACAAGACTTGGCAAAAGCCCCTGGAACAACATTCGAGGGCAGTAGCAGGCTACCGCTGGAGTTGAAAAAGCACGCACGCGAGGCTGCAGCTGCTCATACCAGACCTCGCTGAACTTAGAATAAACTGTGAGCCATTTAGGCTTCTAGCATTTTGTTCTGTTTTTGATGCTTCAAATATTTTTAAGACTTTATGCTCAGCTTGTAAATTGAAGAAGTAGTTTGCAATAAAATTGAAAGATAAAGGTTTCCCCCCTTCTGATTCCTCCAATGCAGTTTGATCTTCGATCTTCTTCGACCTTTGATATGTACCAAAATGTCAACCATGGATCCCATTGATAGATTTGTGACCGAGTCTCGAAAAGAGACTGCCTACGTATCCCAAGCTAGGGAATCAGGTCAAAACGTAGTTCAGGCTAAGGTTCACTCGTGTGTTTACCTCTCCTTTTGTGCTCTAACTTTTGCCTAGTACCGCCCGTTCGGGTCTTCGGTCTAGCGAGCTTTCGAATATTGCCTATTACTTTTGCCTAGACCCCCTTCATAGGTTTTTGGGCTAGCAGGCTGCTCTAACTTTTGCTTGGAACTGCCCACCCTTGGGGTTTTCAGCCCAACGAGCTTCTCTCAGGGAAAAGTTGCTTTTGAATTGATCCAGGTTGACCATGGTATTGAATTTGTTGCCGTCGAGGTCGATGACCTTTGGCCGCAGCCCCAGATACTATGGCTTTGATGACGCAGAGTCAAAAGTGCTTCGGTTGGGAATGACTTGCTCCAGGCCGTTTCGCGCACTTCCTCATTTGTGTTTGGCGGAGCGCCGCTATTGCTATTTTTAAACACGGTACGAGGCTTGGAGCCTTCTGAGCCACTGCTTTCTGGCTTGGCACCCGGTAGCAAGGGATTTGATACTTTTTATCTCAAAATCAACGCCAGGCGTGTCTTTGTGAGACCACGCCAAGACGTTTGATGAATTCTTTGAGTTTGCCTGACCGGGCACAATGCTTTTCTAGGGGCGGTGCTTGGAACCAATTGAACCATTGGGAGGTTATCCTTGTCTTTCAAGTTTGTTAAAATTACTTCTTCTTTTAATAGGCTGAGCATGCCTTTCGTCTTTCCTTTTGGCGAGGGAACACATTTCCTTGGAAATGATCCCATCGAAATCTATCCCTTCGTCGTCAGGGTCGACACAGTTTATATAAAAGCCAGCGAAGTACTTAGAAGCAAGATAAAGCATATCATAAAAACCCACGGGGTTTGCCAAGTACAGCAGACTCAAGACTTGAAATGAAAGCTATGACGTGGAGGGCCAAGAAGCACGAACTCCGACTCAGAGCTAGACTTTAGACAAACACAAAAGACTATGTCGGACTCAGACAAGACGCCAATGCAAACTAGACGCAGTTTTGAAAAACGCAACTGTTAAGAAGCTACCCATAGCTTCCACAAAAGAAGGTAGGATCGGCCAGGTGTCGAGGCCCAAGCAGCGACCGCCCGGCTTCCTCGGCTCCTTCGACCAAACCTACTCAATGCTCCTTTGATCAATGGATCTCAGCCCAGTCGGTCTTCTCATTTGTAAGCACCTCATCACTATCAACCCAGATGTCAGCGGTGAAAACCTCATTCGCACAAATAGCGGCCGGCTATCCTCGAGCTCAGACGGGATGGATGTAGCCGGCTTGGAGTTCGGGTTGATTTGAGTAGAGTTGATAATTATCTGATCAACCAGAGGGTCAGACCCGTGTTGAGCCAAGGGGTTGGAAATAATGTTGGGCTTTGGCGGAACTTGGACCGTGCCATCATCAATAAGATCTTGAATCTCATGTCGGAGACGATAACACTTGTCAGTGTGATGGCCAGGCATTTGGTGGAAGGCACAGAAGAAGTTAGGATTGTAACCAGCAGGTAAGACTTTGGGTGGGGAAGTTGGGGTCAAAGGTTTGAGATGCCCAAACTTGACAAGTTTCTCCATCACCGTGGATAAAGATGCCTCAAAGGCAGAGAAACTCCGGGGTTGGGTTCGAGCTCGGAAGCTTTAAGTGTTTTGAACCTGATTCACATCGGTTGTTGATGGAGGTGGGGTTATGATGATGCCATAATCGATGAGATCTTGAACGGCATGTCGAAGCCGGAAACAGGCATTGGTAGAATGGCCAGGCATTTGATGGTAGGTGCAATAGAGGTTATATTTGAAGTTGGCAGAGGGATTCTTGGGTAATGAAGTTGGATTGAGGGGTTTGATGGAACCAGCATCAAGGAGCTTCTCATAAACCGAAGCCAAAGGTGCAGCGAAGCATGTGAAAGTCCTCGGTTGGTTCCGGCGACTGGATTGAGAATTCAAAGCAGGACCCCTGTTTGCTTTGCAGTTGCAACACATGTCCTCATCAATAGGATGCATTCTTTTGCCTTCAGGGTAGAAATCACTACGAAGCGTGTCTTCCCCTTCGGCAATGGTTGTGAATAAGGACCCAACATCCTCCTTTGGGTAGGTCCTGGCCTCATGGAACTCAGCCAGGTCTTTGAACATGTCTCCTGAGCACAGCTTGATTCCGACCGTTGGAGGGTGGTAAGCTTGAGAAGGTTCTTTGAGTAGCCCCATATCTGACTGCTGGGCTGTGGAGGTAAAGAGGCCAACGAGTCTCTGGACCATAATCATTTGTTTGTCCATCTTGTGACCTAATTCCTCTACAGCTTTCTTGAGCTCAGCCAGCTCCATTTGTGCTGCCCTTCTGGATTGATGAATGAGGAAGGTGATATGATCTTGGAAGCGAAGGTGTAACAACAGACTCTCCCAAGTAGGTTTGGCTCTTCTTTTCAGTACTCTCTTGCTCGGTGCAAAGGCTTTGAACTAGACAGTAAAGTAAGTGAAAGCTCAGTGGCGTTCCTGCAGCAATTAGAATGCAATGCACACGTCGCTATCGGTGTCAACCCTAGACTCTAGAACTAGAGACGAATCTGTCTCATGATGTTCGGACACTGCCAAAATCCTCAGATTTCTTTTCGAGGGTGTATCCTTTGAATAGATCAAGCTGATCCTAAGAGATGTCAAAACAGACTAAGTCTTCGACTAGTCCCTTTTGAAGTTCGACTTTGAACTTGGAACAACTCGGTATTGATGGCGTGACACCTTTACGGGGTGGCTTCAGTGACAACGCGCGTTAGCCGGGCGGTGTACGTGCTTAGCACGATAACCAAAATGACATCAATATCACGACATCAATACTTTGTGGTTCCTTATTTTTGGTTGAATCCTCAATCGGGCATGAGCCAAGGACTTAATAAGGCTTGATTTCTCGAAGTCTCGTTGATCTAAGGACTTTGAAAATTTACAACATGCACCATCGAGATGCACGACTCTTCATCGGGTCTAGCAGCGTCCAAATTAGCATAAGACAGACTCGAAAGCGAGAGACAACCTAGAAGCCGCCCTAAACATGCTCCTATGCAAAATGACATGTATGTATGTAGAGTTCCAGAGACAAGTTTGCCTCACAAGTTTCAGACGTTGCCGGAATCCTCAGAATTCTTTTCGGCGGTATGTCCCCGTGTAGATCGACAGATCCTAAGAGATGTCAAAATAGACTAAATCTTCGTCTAGTCCCTTTTGAAGATTTAACTTTGAACTAGAAACAACTCGGTATTGATGACATGGCACCTTAACCTTGAACAACGTGGTGTATAGTGACAACGCACTTCAACCAGGGTGGCGCCAGTGACACAGCATCAATACTTTGTTATTCCTTATTGTCAATTGAATCCTTAATCAGGCATGAGCCGAGGATTTAGCAAATTTTGATTTCTCAAAGGCTCATTGAACTAAGGACTTTGCGATTGATAACGAACATTCAACAGAATGAACGACTCCTCATCGGGTTCAACAACGTCTCACACAGCGTAAGACAAACTTGAAGGAAAGAACTGCCCTAAGCATGCTCCTATGCAAAATGACATGTATGTACAGTGCATGCGATAGGGAAAGCAGTAACACGTAGACAGTATATGGGGTTAGATGCAGATAGATCCTACCCTGCAGGTTCCTGTCTTAATTTGGAAAGTTCTAATGCTTTGTATATGCAAAGGTCGGTTTTGGTTCGTAACGGGTTCCTCGGACTAGGGCCACAGATATACCTCCCGTTGCCCGCGATTCGCAGAGCAACAGTCAAACGGTAGCATGACCCATCATCGTCGAAGGTTGTTGGTCATTCGGGGTCCCCCGGCTCCGGTAAACCGTGCCGGATTGCCAAAACGATCCAACGAGGCTTATCCCACATCGATGCAAATGAGATGCTAGAAATTGATTAAGAAGAAGAAGAATCACAAAATCGTAAAATACCTTTTCAAGCTCGGCTCACTTTATTTAGTCCATCTTTAGAGGAAACTACGCAAGTGAACAATCGAAAAAGTCCCAGATTAGATTGGCCGGACACGAGGTCCTGTTAAATCACCATTCCAACCTTCGGCAGCGCGAAGCTCACCGTTTTGACAGACTTTTTAGAAATTGTTCACAAGTGTATTAAACTCTAAGTACAGATTAATATTAGTTCGATTTCTCCCCAGCAGAGTCGCCACTGTGGGCAGCGTGCCCCGGAGAAAAGGGATTCCGTTCCCTTTCTCTCCCGGAAAAGATTTCGTTCCCTTCCGAAGCGGCCCGAAAATCGAGGGAGCGCGAGCAGCGTGGCCGGCAAGCGCTCGCAAAATACAGAGAGTCGCCACTTGAGTTTGAAGGTCCGACACTCAAGGAACCGTATTTCAAAGCACCTGCTGCGCTGTTTGATTGAAAAAGTTAAGGAACCAGTCCGTCATAACCATATCTGGGTTCGGGAGCCAGGTTACGAGAGGGGAAGGGTTTTATGGCACCTCTCTCGCCCAATCCGGAGATCGGTCTCTACTTGAGCATTTTGAAAGCGTTTGGGATTCTTTTTCTTCTTTAATCAATTTTAAGCCAATTAGGCGGGGGAACAGTTAATCGGGGATTAAAGCTGTAACAATTTGCAGGATGTGATAAATGGCATGTTTGCTCTATTGAAACAGTTAGTATAGGATGAAAGCATTTCTTGTGGGAATTAAGCAGATTGGAAAGCCCTGTCTCGAAGTGTTGCCGCAGAATGAAATCGGTATGCACCGAACAAGTCGCGCATCTTGACCCAACTGCGCCGCGACACTACGGGACTAGTGCGCGACAGTAAGCCTAAGCCCACAGCTCTTATTCTCAACCCTTCTGGGCTCTGGAAGGACCAGTGCACACCCAGGACAAACCAAGCAGTTATATGAACTGTAAGTAAGCAGTTATAAACAGTTTAAAGGCTGAAAAGCCCTATAAATTGACAAAACACCCCATAAACAGTGTGGGGACAAAATAATAGCCTAAAACCAAGTTAGACATGCAAGCAGTCGCGCGAGGGTTCCAAACCGTCGCGCGACGGTTCGTCCGGGCGCGCGATGGTTGCGCCCTGGCGCGCGACGGTTGCGCCTGGGCGCGCTGGTCAACACTCCATTTGACCATCGCGCGAGGGTTTAGGAGCATCGCGCGAGGGTTTGTGCCAGACCTCCAGTGTGTGATTTTGTTCAAATTGGGTTCTGGGATGGGTCCAGAATGATCCCAGGGGTGCTCCAACAGAACAGAACTAAATATTGAAGTGCAAAGCTAGCATTTTTAAGCTAAAGAAAGCTATAAATTGGTTTTTTGCATGCTTAACAGTGAGATATATGAAAGTAAAGCATAAAACAGTAGGACACCATTCCCCACGCAGTCCATCGCGCGCTGGCACAAAGTGTCGCGCGCGTATCTGGGACCATCGCGCGATGGTTCCTACCATGACGGTTTTTGAAACCTTGCCAGCTTAAGGGCCAGGACTGGTATTGATTACCAGCCTTGACCCTGCCAGCCCCCCTCAGGGATCAGAACAGAGAGCAACCAAGGTAAGCTATACCTTTGGCTTGAGTTTGAAAGAGTGCTTGAACTTTGAGTTTTGAGATTGAGGTTGATTGAGGATTGAAGAGCAAGGTGGTAGTGCTTGATTGAGGTATGAATGGATGAAGAACAAGTATGTTAGGATGTAGCCCTTTTGTATTTGATTTTGTAACCTTTTTTTTGTAACCAAAAATTATAACCCTTTGAAAGAGAACAAATGGGGGTATTTATAGGGCAAGAGGGGGTTCTGGTTGATGCCAGGAGAAGAACACAGCCAGCCACGAGGCCTGGCTGAGACTGCCTTGGTGGCCAAGTTTCTGCCTCTGGAAAAGTAGGTGGGGACAGAACCATCGCGCGATGGTTCCAAACTGTCGCGCTATTGTGCGCCCTGGCGCGCGATGGTTCCGCGCGACGGGCCGCCCGGGCGCGAGACAGTTGCGCCCTGGCACACGCCAGCAGGGTTTTTGGCTTTTGGAGGGTGGCTTAGGCTAGGTTAGTTCCAAGGGTTTTTCAAACACTCAAAGCTCAAACACTCGACATTCCCGAGGTGTTCTTGATGTGTTTCATCATCGGGGAATCAGAAACCGTAAATAAGCTAATCTGGAAGTTCAGATCTGGGTGTCTACACTTCTTCTTCTCCTCCTACTTCTTCTCTTTCTTCTCCTTCTCTTCTCTTGGCCTCAATCGCTCCCCCCGTCCGAGGCATCGTTCACCCCGTCCGAGCGACCGTCCGACTCATTCGGGTTGCCGTCGGAGTTCTCCGCCGTCTCCTCCGAGTCATCCCTTGATGCGTGCTTCGGGTCATCCTTGTCGTCCAGTTGATCGAAGCAGAAGTCCTGGAGGTTGGACACCACATGGCGGAGAGAGCGGATTGTCGTTATAAGCCGCGCGATTTGTGTGTTCAATTCTTCAATTTCCCCTCGGTAGTAGGCCATCTCGGCCTCCAAAGACTCTACGCGGGCTGCCAAGCGGCTGTTATCCATGCCGGAGTTTCGAAAGTAACCTGTTTTTTTGAGAAAGGGAGAGGAATGTAGAAGGACTTGAGAGCTTTTGTTGGTGGTGCATAGAATGAGGCACCACCATGCTTATAAAGCCATTCCAGCCATCGAAGGGGCATGCCCGAATTAATGGCACCCTTAAAACCTGTCAACTGTTCTCAGAAATCGAAGGGATGCATGGGAAAAAGAGGTGTCGTGCGCCACCCATAGAGCCCGCGCGGCATGTTGATTCCAGGAGATTAAAAGCTTTTTCTCAGAAATTGATCCACTCAGCCACCAAAATCTGCTTGAAAATCCAATATTCCAGCCGTTTTGCAGCAAAATTTCTTAGAATGTTGTGCATTGATTATTGCACCATTTGATTCTTATCCCCTGGGACTCGTGGGATTTTGCGTATCCCGAAAATCTACCGTAATTCACAAAATCTGTCCTCCAGGACTCAACGTAATTCGCCATCACCGTTCAGGCCTCCCGAAGGCCTGTCTTTAATTTTTCGGCCTCCTGAAGGCCCGTGTCGAATTTTTCAGCCTCCCGAAGGCTCGTCTTTAATTTTTCGGCCTCCCGATGGCCCGTCTCGAATTTTTCGACCTCCCGAATGCCTGTCTCAAATTTTTCGACCCCCCGAAGGCCCGTCTCGAATTTTTCGACCTCCCGAATGCCTGTCTCAAATTTTTCGACCCCCCGAAGGCCCGTCTCGAATTTTTCGGCCTCCCAAAGGCCCGTCTCGAATTTTTCGCGATATTTTGCACGACACATGGCACCATTAGCACTTTATTGTTTTTCTCTGCACGATTTTTGTCCTCCGGGACTTGTTTTCCCGCATTTCACTATCCCAATTGAACTACGCTGGTCTGATCCCTATAACGGGGTACGTAGGCAGCTCCCCGAGCGCGACCACCATTGTTATTTACTCGCATTTTTCCTTTTGTCTCTATTTAAAGGCTCTAGAACAGCGGATTGGGATGCCTATTCTTTAAGCGTCACTCGTACCAACCAATGGCATCCGAGTTACGTTAAAAAGGGACTACTGTAGACACCCCAATCCGGACCTCGAAGAGTCTTTGTCCGCCCCGATGATGAAATAAAGGAAATGGCACCTTTGTGAGCTGGAAAAAGGATTTCCCTGAGCCCATGTAAGCCAAACAAACCAAAAAGTCCAGAAAAGTCCAGATAAAACCCAGAAAAGCCCAAATAAAGCCCAAAAGCCCCTGGACTGGACATGAGATACCGCGCGGAACGACAACATAAGCGCACGGCAGGTTGAAATTCAAGGGGCCGTGCGCGGCCAACATGTACCGCACGACACCTTGAGAAAAGTTCTGACTGGCTCAGAAAGCTGTCGGCCACGCCAGTTTGAGCCACAGCTGATGAATGGCTCAGCCGAAAGTGCACTTCTGGCCCACCCAGAAAATACCTCCACTATTTGAAATTCAAAATCCTTGGCCTTTTACCTATAAATTAACCCCTCCACTCAGGGGAAAGAGGCTCTCCTTTTGGCTCTTCTCTTGGCTTTTGGGCATTCTTACTCCATAAGCTTTCTCTCTCTAGTTTTTATATCCACTTTCCCATTTTCATTTCCATTTCCAAGTCTTAAAGAATGTCATTCCCAAAAGACATTCTTTAAGCACTTTCATTCACTCCCTTCTCATCATCGAAGTTGATCTCTCATTAACTTCAAAGTCACATCCCCAAAATACCTAACCTTCTCTCACACCCATACTTTCTTTGTCTCATTTAACCTCCTCCATCCACATTCGTCACGATCCATCCTCATTTTTGCATCAACCATCCTTGATCAAGCTCAACACTAAAGGTAAAAACAAATTTCCTTGGACTAGACTCAGTTCTGGTCTTGAGGGGGACTTTTCTGTAGTTAGATCTAATCCCTTTTGGTTAGATTCTGACTTAAAACTCATTTTCATAAAATAAAGTCAGCACTGTACTGAGGATCAGGTACCGCGCGGTTGGCTGACCAAGTGCGCGGCACCTTGATCTGCAGCGCATGGCATCTTATATGTTGGTATTATCGTAGACAGGCTGACTAGATCTGAGTTATTTTCCGATTGTGACTGTCTGTATCTGTTGTTTACTGTTTTGTTTCTTTCAAAACAAGACCATATCTACAAGCCATGTTTTGACTCTTCAAAAAGGTTTTCTAGATCATCCCGAATGATCAAGTACGTTAAAAGCTGTTGTGGGCCAATGTTTTGAGAAAACAACGACATCTTTGGGATGATCTGACTGTCATGGGGTTTCCGATGAGTTTTTCAAAAGAAGTACGGAGAAAATAATGAGCTAGATGATGTTTTGAAAACTTGTAACAGTCTGACAGCAGGGTAGACATCCCGCACAGCATGTTAAGGTGCCGCGCGTGTGCCGTGTATAGTATGACTAAGGTCCAGACAGTTTGCTAAATGCTATTTATTCTATCTGTTCACATCATTTTATCACTACTGTACAGACAGCACCACATGCACGTCAATGTGATATATTCCCCATGTCCCTTCCCTGCTATTTGCTTTTATTAAAGAGCTTGATATTCCAAATGATATTCAAGATTTCCCCTTTTTGAAAACATAAGTAGAGACCGGTTTTACCGGGCGAGTAGGGTGCTTTTTAAAGAAAAACCTTCCCCATTCGTAACGTGGCTCGCAAACCCAAAATCTCAACATTTTCGCTAGACTAAAAGCCTTTTGCAAATGAGTTCTTGGTTTCTCGGATCATTCATCTTCAAAATTCGGGTGGTGACTCTTCAAAAAAGGGCTCGGGAGCCCACAACTAGCTATGGAAATTTGGAATTTGGGCCATAGTGCCAATGTTGTAAATTTCTAAACTCGGGGACTTGGTTTGTAATTGATCATTTGGGAACTTTCTTTTAGGTATTATCTATGATATACGAGAGACTTTTATTAAAAATGGATTATTTATTTATGTTGAAAATTGAGGGCGTGACAGTAGCCACTTGGCTTAGGTCAATCTTCTCAATCTTTGATTTTCTTTTCTTTTTCCTCCTGGGGTATGCCCCTTGTAGGCTGTATATCTGCTTATCCTCTTTTTCTATTTCAAGCCATTTTACCCACAAAAAAAAGGACTAGTTATGAGAGTGTAATGATTTTCCAGTCTAGGGTTGGATAGTTTTAACTAGGCTGTAGAAAAATTCATATGGTGAAAAGGTTCACATAGGAATTAGGAGGGTTCATAGAGGTCATAAGGCTTAAAAATGGTCAGGGAGGTTTAACTAGGCTTTAGAATCCAATTGGTTTGGCTAACTAATTGGTTAGAATCAAATTATCCTAGGAAAGTTAGAATTCCTAGCCAAAAATTTAAAAATTTAACAAAATTTTTACTTACAAAAAATCAGGGTCATTACACGGGTTCCCATTGGCACACATACATAGGGCTGCAAATGAACTGAGCCGCTTGCGAGCGACTCGAAGCTCGGCTCGATTTGAGCTCGTTCAAGCTCGACTCGCTACCTAAACGAACGAGCTCGAGCTCAACAAGCTGAGCTCGAGTCATAAACGAGCTGAGCTCGAGCCAACTACTGCTCAACTCGTATGGGCTCGCGAGCCCATATATATATATATTATATACATACATATATATAAGTACATATATCTTTATATATATATATATATATACACACACTTATATCTATAGATCTATAGATATATTATATATATATATATATATTTCATTTCAAAATTCAAAAGTTATTTTCCAAAATTTCGAATTTCAAATTCAAATCAAGTTATTTTTGAATTTGGAAACTGCCACACGTGGTCATGCACGTGCAACACAAGGTACGTGTTGGGGGGAGTGGAGTAGAAGCTTTATGGGAAATCACCTTGCATCTTAAGCCTTATTCTTCCGATGTGGGACTAGAGTTGTGCAAAGGAAAGTCTCTTCTTCTTTTAGTCCCACATCGCCTGCCCAAGGAAACTGAAGGCAAAGTGTACTCTATAAGTAAAGCTCTCCCTTCCCCAAGCGCGTAACTGCAGCTCATGAAACGTTGCTCCTTACTGAGCAGCAACGAGCCGAGCTCGAGCTGCCAATAAGGTATTCGAGCCGAGCTCGAGCCCAAGGATCATGGCTCGTCACGAGCTCGAGCCGAGCTTGAGCCTCCACAAATTACTTCGAGCCGAGCCTGAACATGTTAAAACTCGGCTCGGCTCGTTTGCAGCCCTACACATACACACACCTCACAATGGGCTACTATGTCCGGCCACATTGTGGATTCAAAACATTTTCTTTTTCAAAACACGTCTTTTCATTATCAACACCCTAGGTGTCATGTTTCTAACTTTCTCGATTCTTGTGTCTCGTTTTCATGCAAAGACTTCGCAGCAGGACTTTTCACATAGATAAACATAAATCATTCATTGTAATCTTGAAACTAAACTAGCAAAATCATTAAACTCTATATTACTCATCATGCTCATATTATCCTTAATTTCACTTAATCATACTCAAACATTTAGCATTAAACCTAAAGCATAGTGTCACATGGACGGACACCTTTAGAGTGAAAACCACTTATGCTTTATCACACGTCAAACAAGTAATCAAAGTAATCACATATATATGCTCATAACCATCTTTAAGATCAAATACGAATACTTCCAATCAAGCTATTATTTCTTACATTTCGAAATCCGTTCTTTCTTCTTTTTGAGAAGTTCAAAACAACGTATGTTTATTCTGAATAAAAGTCGATTTATCCAACATGTTCATACTTCCTTTCGAAACGTAAAACATGTAACGACCCTGATTTTTGGTAAATAAAAATTTCGTTAAAAATTTGAATTTTATTTTAATACTTGGATTTCATTTTTAACATCCAAAAATCGGTCGTTATTCACTTATAAAAATTTTGTTGTTATATTTGAAAATTCTTTATTTGTTTTATAAATCCCTTTTAGCGATTAATAATCCGTCATAATTAGATTTGAAACTTGTAAAATTGAATCATTTTATTCCGGACAATTTAGTCCTTTTCCCATGACTAGTATACTTGTAAACGTACTCGTATATTTTTCCTAATAAGTAAATAATATCTTTAAATTATATTTCTCGGCTGGAAATCCTACTTAGCAAGCATAATTAGCTTTTAACCGATTAGTTAGCAAACCCTAACTACCGTTTGGCTTAGTGATGCATCGATGCCGGAGTGGTTAGTAGAAAAATTTTGGTCTTTGCCTTGACCGTTGACTTGACTGCTTTTGCTTTGGCTTAGCTAGGCTGCCTAGGCATCGGGTCGCTGACGAGCCTGCCTTGCCTTGGCGTCGGCTCGCTGATGAGCCTGCCTTGCCTTGGCGCCGGGTCGCGCCTTGCTTTTGCCTTGGCGTTCTTTGGCGTGCTGACCGTCGCCACCGCCACCGCTAGCCACCACTGGCCAGCTTGGCCTGACCTTTGGCCACCGCACTAGTAATGGCTGCCTTGGCCACGTTTACGCCTTGCCTTGGCGTTTGGCACCGTCGGGCTTTAATATTCCGTTATTAGGCGAGTTCCTAAATAAAACCAAAATACCACTCGAGCAATGGAAGCCTAGATTAAGTATCGTTAGCCTAATGCCCATTTAGCCTAATTACCCTAGAAGGACTATTTTACCCTTTCCTTTTAATCTTTATCCATTGGACAATAGATACTAGGGTAGTCTTTATCCATTGGTTATTACATGCTAGGAAGACCTTTGACCATTGGATAATAGTTGTTAAGGAGAAGACCAAGTTTGACTAGTAGTTGGAATAGTCTAGTCAAAAGCAAATAGTGTACTTCATGATGACTAGTCTTTACCCATTGGTTATTACATGCTAGAAAGATCTTTTGACCATTGGACAATAGTTGTTAGGGAGAAGACCAAGTTTGACTAGTAGTTGGAATAGTCTAGTCAAAAGCAAATAGTGTACTCCATGACGACTTTCCTTGGACCATTGGTTAATAACCGCTAGGGAAAACTTTACCCATTGGATAATAGATGTTAGGATTTGCCAAATAGGATGACAAGACAAGTCATGTGCTTCCTCATCATTACTTCTTTCGCCCATTGGTTAATAACCGCTAGGAAAATGTTAGACCCTTGGACAATAACCATTAAGGAAATTATTATCCCTTGGATAATAGCATTGTCCAATATTCCCATGGGATTCTTGGTGAAAGATATGATAGTACTTTCTCCTACAAAAGAATAATCATAAGCCATGTGAGCATTTAAGTGGTCTTGTCCTTTTCTTCCTAGTTCTTTCCATAAATGTGCATATATGTATATACATAGATGTACTTTGACCAAGAGAGAGAGATGGCCGAATGAGAGGGAGAGGAAGGTAAGATGTATGTGTGTCATACTTTGACAAGTTGTAGTACTTGAACACTATTTGACCAAGTTGCACTTTTGTTGGGATTTGGCTTGACAAGACTAGACAATGGAGCAAATCCATGGAAGAGAGAGAGAGATATGGCCGAATGAGAGAGAAGGGGAGAGTGAGGTGTATGTGCATTGAACCTTGGCATGTGGGTGTACTTTGAACACTATTTACCAAGTGGCACTTAGTTGGCATACTATTGCATGACAAGACTAGACAATAGGAGCAAATCTATAGAGAGAGAGAGAGATATGGCCGGCCAAGTGGAGTGAGGGGGAGCTTCATTTTGCCTATAAATAGCATCCATTCCATGCCTTTCAACTCACACCTTCACCATTCAACTTCTCTCTCTAGAAAGCTTAGTGTTCTTGCTTGTTCTTGCTTTGTTCTTGAGTGTTCTTGAAGTTCTTCTCTTGTTCTTCAAGAAACTCATCCTAAGCCGCCACTAAACCGCCACTCCACCACCCTTCGATCCATAAAAGTTTGGTAGTTTAGTCAAGATTTAGTTTCGAGAGAAACCTTTCTCTTTCGAAGCTACCGGAGGTCCACCGTAAGCCGTTACCTAGCCGAACTTTCCGTAGCTACCCTACCGCCAAGAAGAACGGTAGATTAGTCCTTACCCCCTTCCTAAGTATATGTAGTGCTTGAATGGTTGTTGGCATGATATTATTCTCGAACTATTTTCTTTAAATAAAGTTAGTAGTATGATTTAGCTTGTAGAACTTTCTTGTTAAAAGTACGTAGTTTACTTTGATCTTGTGGTTACTTGATTTCTTGCTCGCCTAATTGCTACGTGATTGTATGAACTCGTCAATAAACATGTGTTGCTTTATTGAACCTCTCGAAGAAAATGCGTCTTAAAGATAAAGTGTTGTTTTGAAACAAAGTATTTGTATTTTGACCTTTAAACGAGCATGATAGTATAGAGTTGGATGATCTTGCTATTTGATATCGCATGAGTTATGTGAATAGTCCCACCGTGAGTCGATGCATGTTACGAGACACATGGAATTGGAAAAGTAGAGATATGACACCTAAGATGTGGTTGATATGGATAAAAAGTGTTTTGGAAATGCATAATGGCCGGATTTGGTAGCCATTATGGCCATGAGTCAGATTTGGTAGCCTTGTGGCAATAAGCCGGACTTGGTAGCTCATTGTTGTGCAACACAAGGTGCCGGTCTTGGATGCTCATGGTTGTGTGTGTGTGACGCAATGTGCCGGACTTGGTAGCCATTGTGGCCATGCGTTGGTAACCTTGTGGCAATGAGCCGGACTTGGTAGCTCATTGTTGTGCGACACAAGGTACTTGTAACCCATGATTGTATGCGTGCGTGTTTTCGGAATTGATGATAAAAGATGAGACACAAAACGATGAGTCGCGTATGAGAAACCCGGAAACATGACACCAACGCTCGTTAGTGAATGCGCATGTGTAATTGTATGAGTTTATTTGAAAGCATGTTAAGTTTGGAAAATCGTATACTATCTTTGACGTGTATGTCACTACAAGAAAAATTACATTGGGTGACGATTGAAAATCGTCACAAATTGCATGTTTTTTGTCACAAATAATATAGGTGACGAAAAAAAATTTGTCGACTAAAGGTTGTCGAGGATTCCTACCTGGTGACGAATTCTATTTTTCGTCACCTATAGTGCCTTTTGATGACAAAATATTTCGTCACCAAAAAGTGAATAATTGGTGACGAAATTTTTTTCCTTGCTTATTATACTTTTTGACGACGAAATTTTTTGTCATCAATTATTCCTTTTGGCGACGAAAAAATTCGTCACCAATGGGTCACATCGATGACGAAAATTTTCGTCACCAATATAAGAAATTGGTGACGAAATTTTTCGTCGCAAAAGTTGTTTTCATATGGAGAAAAAATCCTTCTTTCTTGCTCCTGTTGGGTTTTGAACCTAAGTCCCTTGAGCTTCTCGCGCAAGCTCCGACCAACTGCACTACACATACTTTTCAGTAAATATTTGAAATATCTAATATATAACATATATGTTTAACATGAAAATATATTTTGAATGTAATTTTGAACCTTTAAACATTAAAATTAACATCAAAGTTGTAGGCAATTGAGTTATTGTTCAAACCCAATTTGAATTATCTCAATCGGAGTTTTTATTAAAGAGTTATGTCCGAAATACATTTACTGACAAAGCACAATTCATAAATTTCATCACGAAAGGTAACCATTTGACGACGAAATATATTTTTTGTCGGTGAAAATGTTAAAATGGTGACTAAATATAATTTCGTCACCAAAGTTAAGCATTTGGTGACGAAAAAAATATTTCGTTACTAAATTAGTCTCATTTGGCGACGAAATATATACTTTGTCATCAAATGATTATCTTTGGCGACGAAAAATAATTTCGTCACCTTTTTTAAGCTTTCGGCGACGAAAAACGTATTTTGTCACCAAATGAGTACCTTTGGTGACGAAAATATTTTTTTTGTCGCTAAATAGGTATAATTGGTGACAAACTTATTTTGTCACAGAAGTTGTCAAAACAGTGACGAATTTATTTTTTCGTCGCCAAATATACTCATTTAGGGACGAAATTAAATTTCGTCGCCACTTTTTTGTCACCAATTTGCATTTTTCTTGTAGTGTGTTAAGGGTTAGTGGCTTTGGATTACTCTATTGAGCTTTCAAGCTCACGGTGTTGCTTTATGTGACCCTGACATATTATACTGGTAGCGACGCTGGTATAATGTGTCAGACTTTCTAGATGAACAAGGAGAGCTGTATACCTTGGAGGCTTTCGGAGCTGAGGAACTCGCTAGGATGGAAGAAGAGAAGGAGCAGTAGTTAACCTTAGATTACCCCCTCTTTTGTTGAATAAAAGTACTCTTGTGAGAATTATGTTGTAATAATGAGCTAGACTCTCTTTAGTTTATTCAATAAAAATGTTATTTAACGTACCCAAAATTTCGGGGCGTTACAAAACAAGTTTACTAGTTTTTTTTTTTTTTCTTTCATGCATTTTAAACGTACGAGTAATACACAAAACTTTTTATACTTAGAGTAGAGAGTAGAAGTATTCTACCATTCTTCTTGGCGGTAAGGCGGCTACGGAAGGTGAGTTGGCTCTCGGATGGAATGACTTCCTAAGGCAAGCTTACGGTAGTTTCGAAAGAGAAAGGTTTCTCTCAAAACTAGTTCTTGACTAAATTACTAAACTTTTGGATCGAAAGGGTGGTCGAGTGGCGGTTTACTGGCGGTCTAGGATGAGTTTCTTGAAGTATTCAAGAAGAACTCAAGAACACTAAGAACAAAGAAAGAACAAAGAACAAACTCAAGAATTCTAGAGAGAGAAGTTGGAAGGTGTGAAGATGTGACTTCATGGCAAAAGTGGGGTGCTATTTATAGCAAAATTTTGGCCTCCCTCCCTCTCTCTTTGGCTGGCCCCCCTCCCTCTCTCTTTCTCTCAATTTTTTTGTTCCATTTAGTTGTCAAATCTTGGCTTTAAGCATGTCATAGCCTTCCCTCACTTGTCATTTCTATTTTTGGGTCAAAATCTAGGTTATCATGAAGGGTTTTGGCCCTGTCTTGTCCTAGAAGGGTATGCTTGCAAGAAAGAAGGAGATAATTGGCTAGGGTTATGTTTAAAGATGCCTAGAGATGGGTTGTAAAGTAGTTCTAGGCTTGAGTGTGAAGTTAGCTAAAGAGGTAGCTTGATGGAGTGTATAAAACACATGCACACACTCTCTCCCTCCCTCCCACTCCCTCGACCTCTCTCTCCTCTCTCCCTCTCGGCTTCCTCTCTCTCTCTTTCTCTTTCTATTACCATGAGTACATATATATATATATGTGTGTGTGTGTGTGTGTGTGTCTTTATACATGTATACTTTTAGGTACTAATTAGTCTCATTAGGTCTAAGAAATAGGAAATGATGAGTGGTAAGTCTCTTAATAACAAGACGATGTCCAAAGGTTAAAACTTTCCTAGAAAGTCTATGCATGAATATATTAGGCTTGACTATAGTAGGCTATGATGTATATATGTATATATATACTTAAAGAAAATCTAGGAAAGTGATCCTCAGAGGGTATTTAGGTTTAAGGCTATTAACCTTAGGTTTGCCCGCATGGCAAGCCTAAGTTTTCTTCTTTTGGAAGCATCATGATTACTTCCTATGGTCTAAGGGTTCAAGTAGGGTTGGGAAGGTTCATAAGATTCATGGAGGGTTGAAAGGGCTCATCTAGGGTTAGGGAACAGTAACTAGGTGAATTGGTAGTTGTAAGGACCCGTATTTTTCGGATATTATTTAAAAGTTTTATAAATGCTAGAAATTGAGGAAAATATGAATGTAACGACCCTGATTTTTGGTCAATAAAAATTTCGTTAAAAATTTGAATTTTATTTTATTACTTGGATTTTTTAACCAAAAATCGGTCGTTACTGATTAATAAAAATCTCTTCGATTATTCGAAAATCTTTTAATTATGCTTGGAAGGTTTTAATCGTCTTCTAATTGCCGATCTTCCCGTCGTTTCGAGGGTTAAACCTTTCATCTTGGCTGAAAATCCTACCTAGCAACCCTAGATAGCTTTTAACCGACTAGCGATCGTTTGACCTAATTACCTATCGCTTCCTAACCCTCGGTGAACCTTATGAACCTTTGGCCCGTGAACCTTCTGAAACCCTTGAGCTTGTAATCCTAGATTAACCCTTTGAACCGTTGAACATTTTAGCTATCGACCACTGGACAATAACGTTAGGGTTACCTTTACCCATTGGATAATAGGATAACCTTAGTTAATCCTCCAAAGTACTAGATTAGATTAGTTTAGTACTTAAGTATAGTATTTAATCAAGTATTATGCTTTTTGGTATTATCCATTGGTTAATAACCGTTAGGAGAATTATTACCCATTGGACGATAGGTTAAAGCTCAAGCCATCCTTACCCATTGGTTAATAACCGCTAGGGAAACCATTATCCATTGGACAATAGCTATACTTGCCAATCAAGTATTAGGTTAATAAAATATTAGATTTGGCCATGTGTCCAATCCATTAAAATAGAATTAATACATTGGGTTATATATTTTAAGTACTTGTACTTTGAAAGTATATCATAGTTTATTAGGATATTAGATATGACATATCTAGTAGGATTTGGAAGTACATACATGAATATATAATTATGTGTACTTGTATATATATATATATAGTTATTTATATAATAAATGTAAAGTACCATGTGCTTGTTTCCTTATTTTAATAGGAAAATCTTATTTACTTAAAAGGGTATAATTATTTTATCCTTTGGTCCATAAAAGTTAGGGATTTTATTATCCATTGGATAAAAGGGTCAATCTTCCCAAAGTACTAGATATATTACTTATTTATACACCAAAGTCTTAAAATATTAGATTTTCCCATGTGCATAATTGAATTCTTTATTAAGAAAATCTAGTAGAGTACCTTCCTCTCTTTTATCCATTGGTTAATGACCGCTAGGAAGATTATTGCACATTGGTCAATAGCTCATCTTGCCAACCAAGTACTAGTAAATAATAAAATAGTAGATTTTCCCATATGTTGTAAAGGATTAAAATAGATTTTGTACATTAGTACTTTGAAAGTATATGACATTATGATTAGTTTATTAGGAAAGTTAGATTTGGAAGATATAGTGTAGATTAGGAAGTACATGCTTTTATATATATATATATATATATATATATATGTACTTGTATCTATATATATATATATTATATATATATTATATTGTATATAGCATGTGTGTATTACATTAGTTTAATTGAAAAATCCATTTTACTTGCAAAACCCATTTTGTGGTACCCATAGTACTCATAAATATAATAGTATATATGTATTCTTTCCTAGTACAAGAGAGAGAGAGAGAGCCGAGAGAGGAGAGAGAGAGATGGGCCGAGAGAGAGAAAGAGGAAGGAGAGAGAGATTGTACCTTGAAGATCTCCATTGTGCTTCCTTTGTACTTTGAAAGCATACAAATCTATGGGATTCTCCTTTGACCAAGCAAAATCTATACTTCCTTCCATTCAATCTTCCATAATCCCATCCTAGGACAACCATATCTAGTTTTCTATGCTTTCAAGTACTAAGACTAGACTAGAAACCCATTAGAATAACCTAGTTTGTCCTAGTTCTTGGAGTGCAAGCAAAGTAAGATCTTGGCTAGTCTTTCAAGCCTTGAAATGACAAGATTTGGAGTTTTATCTATTGGATAATGGAGGGAGAGAGAGCCGCCCATGAGAGGGAGAGGGAGCCATCCAATTGCCTATAAATAGGCCTCACACTTCTCATTCAACACACACCATTCCAATCTCCAACTTCTCTCTCTAGAAAACTTAGTGTTCTTGTTGTTCTTGCTTAGTTCATTAGTTGTTCTTGAAGTTCTTCTTTAGTTTTCAATAAACTCTTCTAGTGCCGCCACTAAACCACCACACGACCACCACCTCGATCCAAAAGTAGTAGTAGTTGTAGTTAGGATCTAGTTTCGAGAGAAACCTTTTCTCTTTCGAAGCTATCGGAAGCTTATCGTAAGCCGTTACTCCTTTCGACCGCCAACTTTCTTTCCGATGTTCTTTCCATAACCTTACTACCGCCAAGAAGAACGGTAGATTTTTCCGATCTACTCTTCCTAAGTATAGATAAGATGTGTGTTGAGCTTTTCGAACTATTTTCGCTAAAGGAAATAAAGTTAGTTGTATGAATTAGCTTGTAGAACTTTCTTACTAAAAGTACGTAGTTTACTTTGATCTTGTGGCTACTTGATTGCTTGATCGCCTAATTGCTACGTGATTGTATGAACTCGTCAATAAACATGTGTGGTTTTATTGAACTTCTCGAAGGAAATGCGTTTTAAAGATAAAGTGTTGTTTTGAAACGAAGTATTCGTATTTTGACCTTTTAACGAGCATGGTAGTATAGAGTTGGATGATCTTGCTATTTGATATCGCATGAGTTACGTGAATAGTCCCACCGCGGAGTCGATGCATGTTACGAGACACATGGAATTGGAAAAGTAGAGATATGACACCTAAGATGTGGTTGATATGGATAAAAAGTGTTTTGGAAATGCATAATGGCCGGACTTGGTAGCCATTATGGCCATGAGTCAGATTTGGTAGCCTTTGTGGCAATGAGCCGGACTTGGTAGCTCATTGTTGTGCGACACAAGGTGCCGGTCTTGGATGCTCATGGTTGTGTGTGTGTGTGTGTGACACAATGTGCCGGACTTGGTAGCCCATTGTGTAGATTGTTAACGGAGCCGGACGTGGTAGCTTCATTGATTGATTGGGCTTGGTTATCCGCGGAGAGGAGCCAATGCAAGATTTGATAACGTGGCCGGACTTGGTAGCCCGTTGGTAACAAAGAATGAGAAATGATTTTCGAAATGAAATGGTGACACGGTTTACGATGAGTCGCGTAGGAGAAACAAAGAAAGGCATGACACCAACGTAAGCAAGATAATGAATGCGGATGTGTCATTGTTAATTATGTTGTTGGATGAGCATGTGTAATTATTTATATGACTCTTCGTTGTAAGTTAAGGGTTAGTGGGTTTTGGATTATTCTATTGAGCCCCGTAGCTCACGGTGTTACCTTTGGTGACCCTGACATATTATACTGGGGGCGACGCTGGTATAATGTGTCAGATTTCATAGATGAACAGAATGAACAGTACACACTGGAGGCCTTCGGACCCGAGGAGCTTGCAAGGCTGGAGGAAGAGGCGGAGCAGTAGTTAACCCTAGATTATCCTTTCTTTTATTGAATAAAAGTACTCTTGTGGGAATTATGTGTAATAATGAGCTAGACTCTCCTTGGTTTATTCAATAAAATGATCATTTAACGTACCAAAAATTCCGGTGCGTTACAATGAAATTTGTCGAATTTATGTGATTATAAATGCTAGAAATTGAGGAAAATATGAAATTTGTCGAATTTATGTGATTAGGAGTTTATGTGATAGGATCGTGAGTTGAAGGGGTGCAAGAATGATTTGTGTGTGAACAAGTATATATATAGGTGTGTGTGAGAGTAGGGGATTAAAAATCCACCTCCCTTTCCTCTCTCTCTCTCTCTCCCTCTCTCTCTCTCTCTCTCTCTCCCGACGTCTCCCTCTCTCTCTCTCTATCTTCGGCTCTCTTTCACTCTCTCATCCTCTCAACCAAAAACCCACCAAAATCACTTGAAACCTATACAAACCCACCTCCAATTTGTCTTCTATACGCGATTCCAACCTTGAATTTCGTGGGTCTTGCTCGAAGGAGGAGTATTCGGTTGATTTCGAAGATTGGAGAGCTAGGGCTCGCTCAAATTGCGTGGGTTTCGATCCTTGACTTGAGGTAGGGATTTCTTGCTCTTGTTATGTGTTTATAAGTTGATTGTATGCTTAGATCGTGCCTTAGTTCGTTGTTTGTTGTTGGATCAATGCCTTTTGAAAATCTGAAAATCTTCCTGTAAAATCCAGCTAGTACATGTACCTCGGTTTGTACTAGTACATGTAGTACTCGAGAATTTTCAGAAATGTTCCTTCTTTTGTGTTTTGAACCTCAATCACTTTTAACACACTCTCAACATTGTTAATCTATCCCTAAACTTGATTACCCGAGTTCCAATGATTCGTTGGTCATTCCAATCACTTCGACACTCGTTAAATGCAATCTTAGTACCGTTGTAGATGGGAAAGGTACCATAAGGTTGTTTAGGTGTACCGTAGGTTATATGAGGCGTTATGGTGAGTGCGATGGGTAGTCGTGAGCTTGGCTAGTGATCGGAAAGGTAACATAGTAACTCGCATTCTTGTGATTCATCTCGTAGAACATCTTAAACTCTTTGAGCTCTTATTTTATGATATTCTAGTATAGAGGCTAGCGGTTAATGTGTCGTAAAGTTACTTATGAGTTCGGTATATTATGTAGGATATGGTGATATACTTAAGGGAAATGTATGTGTGCTTATCTATCTGTTGGTGTATGTGATGGTTGTTTGTTTGTAATAAAATGGGATATGAATGACTGTTTGAGATGACAGACACAACGAGAACATGACACGACGGGTATCATCATTCGGCTAAGACCGGAGTGATGAGATGACCGGAATGGGCACTATTGGTATTGCCATGGACATTCGGCGAAATGATAAGATCTGCAGATAAAATGAACGAGTATCACCATGGACATTCGGTGAGATGACCGGACCACGCAAATGAACGGGCATCACCACTCGGTGAGATGATTGGAATACGAGCGATACATGCGAAAACCTTATTTGTTATACTACGAGATTATCGGAAAAAGGAAGAAAGATTGGTTTGTACTAAATTGGATGGTTTAAAAGGGAAAATGATTTTTCTATTAAAAATTCTTCGGCTATTCTTGAGCGAATCAACAGTTTCCAGTATTTGTGCACAGAATCAACGGATTCCGGCTATTCAAGCTCGAATCAACGGAGCTTGACCACTATAGGTCACGTATTTCTATACTTTTCACTTATTTGAAAACAAAAGAGATTGATTCATGGGAAAGAGGATGTTGGTGACTAATAATGAGAAAGGAGAACGATTATGAGAATGAGAACGATTGCGGAATCATATGTGATGTGATGAATCGGTTAAGAAACCAAATGTTGATTGTTTGTGGTTGATGTGGGAATGTTAACATTACTGGTATGGTGTGTAAGATGATAGGTATCGCTTATAGGATTGTCTAGAATCCTTTGACCATAGTGAGTTGCTTGTTGATAGCCATATAGACATTGGGCATATCTGTCTATACTCGTTCACTCTAAGGCATACTCAGCATATTTTCTTATAACTTGTGCATAGATTTCTCAATTGGGCGCGTGTTTGCTTAACCTACCATTTATGGTTCATTGCAGGTCATGATCATGGAGTGCTTGGAGTACGTGCAGGTGTCATGGTTTAAAGCTATTTTTTTAGAGAGTACTTTATTATCCTTGTAAATAAAACTGCATTGTTATGTATCTCCTATTTTGGATCATGTACTTGTGGAATCGGGTACCGTATTGTATTTTGGGGTATTGTATGTACTATTGTGAGGATTTTATACTTCAATGGTATTGTTATTTATGTTGAAAATTGAGGGCGTGACAGTAGTTAGGTTTCTCTAACAAATCGATTGGAAGCTAATTCTACTTGCTTTGTGTAACGCCCCGAATTTTGGGTACGTTAAATAACATTTTATTGAACAACAAAAGAGAGTCTGGCTCTTTATTACATTATAAACTCCCAAAGGGTTCTTATATTACACAAAAGGGATGGATAACTAAGGTTATCTACAGCTCCTTCTCTTCTTCCATCCTAGCAAGTTCCTCAGCTCCAAAGGCCTCCAAGGTATACAGCTCCCCTTGTTCATCTAACAAGTCTGACACATTATACCAGCGTCGCCACCAGTATAATATGTCAGGGTCACATAAAGCAACACCATGAGCTTGAAAGCTCAATAGAATAATCCAAAACCCACTAACCCTTAACTTACAAATAGCAAGTCATGCATATATCATAAAGAGTCATAACAGCACATGCATTAATATAACAATAACAACAACAATGACACATCCGCATTCGCTATCTATCGTTGGTGTCATGTTTCCGTGTGTTTCTCCTCCATGACTCATCGTTTTGTGTCTCATCTATCATTTCCAAAAAAATCACACGCACACACCAATGAGCTACCAAGTCCGGCACATTATGAACGCACACAATCAATAAGCTACCAAGTCCGGCTTATTGGCCACAATGGCTACCAAGTTCGGCACATTATGTCACATCTTGGCTCCTCTCCGCGGATAACCAAGTCACACACATCCAATGAAGCTACCAAGTCCGGCTTATTGGCCACAATGGCTACCAAGTCCGGCACATTGTGTCACATCTTGGCTCCTCTCCGCGGATAACCAAGTCACACACCTCCAATGAAGCTACCAAGTCCGGCTTATTGGCCACAATGGCTACCAAGTCCGGCACATTGTGTCACATCTTGGCTCCTCTCCGCGGATAACCAAGTCACACACCTCCAATGAAGCTACCCAGTCCGGCCCCATTGGTAACGCATACCAACGTGAGGCTACCAAGTCCGGCCATTACGTAGTTTCTAAAATATTTTACCAAGTCCAATTATTTCTTTTATCCACACTCTAGGTGTCATATTTCTACTTCTCGGTTGTCGTGTCTCGAAATCATGCATAGACTCCGCGGTGGGACTATTCACATAACTCATGCGATATCAAATAGCAAGATCATCCAACTCTATATTATCATGCTCGTAAAAATGTCAAAATACAAATACTTCGTTTCAAAACGACACTTTATCTTTAAAACGCATTTCCTTCGAGAAGTTCAATAAAGCAACACATGTTTATTGACGAGTTCATACAATCACGTGGTAATTAGGCGATCAAGCAATCAAGTAGCCATAAGATCAAAGTAAACTACGTACTTTTAGCAAGAAAGTTCTACAAGCTAAATATCACAACTACATTATCATGCTCATATACTTCAAAGAATTCTACGTCAAACAACATCATGCGATCAACTAGCCAAGTACTACATATTTTTAATCACGCTCATATCATACGATATACGTAGGGTAGGGGTATAAGAAGATTCTACCTTAATCCGAAACTAGTCGGGGCCGAATAAGCTAGTTGAAAAATTCTACAGGCGGTGAAACTCTCAAATCTGGACCGAACTTTGAATGGCAGTAACTCGGTCACAACTGGGCCGAATAGGATCGTTCTTGAGTCTAAAACGAAGATCTCGAAATTTTCTACAACTTCCGTGAAGGACGTTATTCCTAAAAACGACTTTCGCCCGGAGAAAAATGGGGATAAGAAAGTGGACAGTGAGCTGTCTGGAATGGAATTTCCAGATTTTTCACTGAACTTTGGAGGTCGATATTTTGGTCATCTCTTGACCGTTTGGGGTGGTTCTTGGGTCTAAACTGAAGCTCTCGAAGTGTTCTACGACTTTCGTGGAGGTCGTTGTTCTTAGAAACGACTTTTGCCCGGAGAAAAAATGGAGTTTTTCAGAGGACAGTGTGCTGCCCAGAAACTGGTTTTTTTTTAGAGAGAAGTGAGAGCTATGCTTGGAGGTGTGAGTTGAAAGCACCAAATGGCTTGGTATTTATAGGCAAGCCTCTCCTCTCTCCTCTCATGGCCGAACTCTCTCTCTCTCCTATCTCTCATTTTTTTTATTCCAAGCCATCTTGCTTCCTTGCAAGAAACAACCTAAAAACTAGGCATGCAAGGCTAGGATGTGTCCTTTGGATTGGATTATGGAAGACTAGGCAAGCAAATGAGATTTGATTCAAGTATAAAATTGGGGTTTGTACAAGAAGGACTAGATTTGATTGTCCTTGGCCATGCTTTCACTTTGAAAGTATATCAAAGAAGGACAAGATGAGCTAAGCTAGGTCAATCAACTTGCACACACATCACACTCTCTCCCTCCCTCTCCATCCGATCTCTCTCTCTCTCTCCCAATTTCTCTCTCTCGGCCTCTCTCTCAAGTACTATATATATATATATATATGCACTGGGAAGAATACACATAATATATTATAGATATGGGTACGATGGGTACTTTGAAATCTTGTATTTTAAACCAAAAATTAGATTTTCTTATTATAAAAATCTATATACACACATGTGTATTACAATATAATATATATATATACATACAAGTACACATATTATATATACAAGCAAGTACTACAATATCTAGACTAGATATGCCACTTTCCAAGATCTAATAAACTAATCTTCTTCTTTCAAAGTACTAGGTACTAAATTATTAACCTAATGAACTAAATCTATTTTAATGGATTTTAACACATGGGCAATCTAGTCTTTAATAATAAGAGAATCCCATGGAAAAATTAAATAATAAACCTTGTACTTGCATGGAAGACATACAATATACTAATATATGTATACGTACTTTGGGTCTTTAATAAAATCCACATTTCCAAGTAAATTAGATTTTCTAATTAAAATATTTAATAACACACATGCCATATACAATAAAATATATATATACAACAAGTACATACATATATATATATATATATATATATACATGTACTACACTATATCTATATTAGATATGACCTAGGACTAATATCTAATATAGTATTCTACTTCATCCAAAGTACCATGTACTAACCTAATATACTAATGGACTAATCTTAATTTAATGGATTTTAACACATGGCCAAATTTAATATTTAAATCAAACAAGTACATGATTGTCAAGACTAACTATTATCCTATGGATAATAGTTTCTCTAATGGTTAATAACCAATGGGTAATAATGGCTAGGATTCTAGTCTATCGCCCAATGGGTAAAGAATCTCCTAATGGTTATTATCCAACGGTTAATACCAAAAAGTATAATACTTTGCAATTAAGCTCTAAACTAATCTAATCTCGTACTTAGGAAGATTAACCAAGGTTTACCTATTGACTAATGGGTATAGATTACCCTAGCATCTATCGTCCAACGGATAAATATTATCCTAGGTCAAACGCCAAGGCAAGGCGTGAGCGTGGCCAAGGCAGCCTGGTGGCAAGGCGGTGGCCAAAGCAGCCCGGTGGCCAAACAGTGGCCAAGGCAGCCTGGTGGCAAAGCGGTGGTCAAGCGGTGGCCAAAGCAGCCTGGTGGCCAAACGGTGGCCAAAGCGACTGGTAACAAGGCTGTCGGTGGCCAGCGACCTAGTGGCCAAACAATGGCCAAGCGGCGGTAGCAAAGCGGTGGCCAAGTGGTGGCCAGCGGCCGATGTGGCGATGGCAAGCGGCCTGCAAGCAAGGCGACGGCCATGGCGGCGTAAGCATGGCAAGCGACCGCAACAGCGGTGATGGCGGCCGATAGCGGCGATGGCAAGCGACCTAGTAAGCGCTTGATGGCAAGCGGCTGTGACGATGGCAAGTGGTGGCCAGCGACCTAGCAACGTCAAGGCAAAAGCAAGGCGCGGCGCGCGGCGGAACCGATGGTAGCGGCGAGCAACTGGCGATGACTGACACCTAAGCGGCCAGGCTTGTCGGCGAGCCGCGCGCAAGCCAGGCTTGTCGGCGAGCCGATGCCTAGCGCCTAGCCAAGCCAAAGCAAAGCGGTCAAGCCAACGGTCAAGGCAATGACTAAACATTAACCATTTTGGCATCGATGCAACGCTCTAGGTTAGGGGAAATGCAACTAAGCAATATGGTAGTTAGGGTTTACTAACTAATCGGTTGCCATGCAGGATTTCCAGCCGAGAAAATAAATTCTAGGATTTTTCTACAATTACCAAGTAACTATACCAAGGTCTTAATAGGCATACTCGTCTTTAGAAAATGACCTTAATGCCCGGGTGATGAATTCCAAACTCCTAAGTCATAAACCTAATTATGACGGATTATTAGTCGCAAAAAGGGATAAAAAAATTAAATAAAGAATTGTCAAATAAAATAACAAAATTTTATAAGTCGATAACGACCGATTTTTGGATGTTAAAAAGAAATCCAAGTATTAAAATAAAATTCAAATTTTTAGCGAAATTTTTATTGACCAAAAATCAGGGTCGTTACACTTTGTAGGATTTCTAGCCAAAAAATATAATTTTAAGATTTTATTTATTCACTAGGAAAATATACAAGGGTTTTTATGAGCACACTTGTCTTTGGAAAGGACTAAATCGTCCGGTGCGAAGAGATTTAATTTTATAATTCTTAAATCTAATTATGACGGATTATTAAAAGATAAAAGAAAATTATAAAGCAAATCTAAAAATTAATAATGAATTTCCAAATATTAAAACGAGATTTTTATTTACTAAAAATCGGAGTTATTACACAAACATTTTTTAATACAATAATAAAGGCTAAGGGCAACCTGGTAAAAAATCAATTCATAAATTATTTTCATCATTCATCTACTAAATAGTACTATTGTTCTAAAATACATTCTATACATATCTCCCAAATACTTATATTATAATCAAAATACATTCTGACTATAATCTAAAAAGCTAAAAAGACAAAAAGCTGAAAATGAAAAGGAAAAAATTAGGTTTACAAACATGCCCCAATTTATATTGGGAAAATGACGGTCAATGACGAGTTTTGATAATTAATATCCATTAAAAACATATTAAAAATATTCATTAATACTGAAAATGTTCTAAATAGATATTAATTATTAAAACACATGGTAGGCTGTTATTTTTCACCAGAAGTAGAAGCCCAACAAACAACAAAGGCCCAAGACAGCTCCACCAGCTCCAGCTCACCCATAAACTAGGGGTTGTTGGCTCATACCTAGTTCTATCTCTAAAACCTTTTGAAATCTCATTGGAAGCCCAAAGATGCAATAAAGAGCACCATACTGGGCCTAACTCATTCACAACACCTGAGTCGTCGAGTCAAGACGATGGTGGTGAAGTTGGAACCCTAGCAATAGCATTGCTCTCTCCAATCCAGTCTCCGTCTCCAATCCAGTCTCCGTCTCCGTCACTCACTTCCAGAATCGATATTTTCAATCATCGCTGATCAATGCCCCTCTTCTGATCCAGCTTTCATAGAAGTATTAAAAATGGGAACCGATTTCAGATCTGGGTTTCGGGTAGTGATCGCTTTCGTTGTGTTCTTGAGTTTATCTGGGCATTTGGCATTGGTGGAGAGCCGTCGACCCAAGAATGTTCAGGTGGCTCTTCAGGCCAAGTGGACTGGTACCCCTATACTTTTGGAAGCTGGGTATGTTCCTTTTTACCGTTATGGTACATGGATTTTGTTTTTTTGTTTTGTTTATAATTCCATATTGTATTCGTTTCTACGTGATTCTTTAATTCATCTCCAGCTTTTACTACATTTTTATTCAAATTTGTAAGTAAAAGCTTCATTTAAATGAAGTATTTCAATGGAGAAACTCAAATCTAAGGATAAATTTTTAGTGAAAGCTTCATTAATAATGGCATAGTTGTAAATTTAAGAGGCACAAAATAGGCTTCTGAAATTTGAGTCAATATTGGTGTACAACTTACTTTCATATAAGTTTGAGTCAAGCAGTGGAGTTAATTGTGAGGTGTTTTTACTCGAATTTTGAATTTAAGTGAATAAAAGGGGCAAGGGCTGGAGATGCTCTTTAACTCAGCATATTTTTGCATAATTTGTTATTTTTCTTGAGCATTAGTTTGAAATTATTGCTATACTTAATTTTTTATGTGCCGAACTGAGCTTGGGTTCAAGGGGTACACTGCAGTTTTTTTTCCCTTGCTTGGTATTGGTTTCTTATCAAAGGGTGTATGAAATCCTTTTTCTGTCAAAATTATTTTGACCCGAGTTAAATGGTTAAGATTCCACTGAGCCTGTTAGGTTAAACTATTTTATTTTGTTAACAATGAATTAATTTGGTATCAATAAACTTGAAATTTACTTTGTTAGCAATAATCACTTTCATGTTCTATAAGTACAATTAATATATTTGATATTTTCCTCTAAGCAGGCTGAGTGGTGATAATTGATTTGCATAAACAAAAATGAACAGTTTCTTTTTCAAAATAGTTGTCACTGGGATTTACAAGAGCTCATTAACCTCATTCTGTTGCTTGATAGTGAATTGCTGTCTAAAGAATGGAAAGGCCTTTTCTGGGAGTTCATCGAAGCTTGGCTTCACAATGAGGATGATGTTTCACATACAGCGAAAGATTGTTTGAGGAAAATTGTTAAATATGGACAATCTTTGTTAAGTGAACATCTGGCATCACTTTTTGAGTTCTCTCTTACTCTGCGATCAGCATCCCCAAGACTAGTGTTGTACCGTCAATTGGCAGTAGAGTCGCTTTCTTCTTTTCCCCTCTATGCCGATGTTATTTCTAACTCTGTCAATGGAGGAACTGAAAAAAATGAAATAACTGAAAGCAAAAAAGTTGACCCATTGCTTGTCGGCATGAACCCAAGAAGTCGTGGAGGGAAGTGTTGTTGGGTAGATACTGGTGGGGCACTTTTTTTTGATGTTGCGGAGTTGTTAACGTGGCTTCATATCCCTAAGGAATTGTAAGTTCTGCTCATGCATTACAGAGTCAAATGTGAATTTCTGTTTTGCCCTAACTAAGTCACTGCCTTTTTGTTTTGTGCCCTTAATAATATCTGTCTTCTGTTGCCAGATCTGGGGATTCATTTCAGCAGCCAGAACTTTATGCATTTGATCATGTCCATATTGATTCCAGTGTTGGAAGTCCCGTGGCAATTTTGTATGGAGCTCTTGGTACCGAATGCTTCAGAAAATTTCATGACACGTTAGTGGCAGCAGTCAAAGAGGTATACTACCTGATACTGAGCAGTGTTTTCTCCCAGATTTTTAAAATTATTATTTGTAAGTTGGGCTGAAAATTTCCCAAGGCTATATTTTACCAAATTTGTCGAGGGAAATGAAATATTACGAAAAATAGATTAGTTGAAGAAGGCTATTTGTTTCCCCATCATTTCCTTTATTTTAAAAAGTCTCTTGATAATTCCCTCCACGAACCCTTGATCCAAATGCAGCCCAAATTTGTCGGACGTAGTGACTGGTTTCTATGTTTTTTCCCCTTCCAATGGAGTTTGCTGTTGAATCAAGTGCTTTTTTAACTTCCAGGGAAAAGTCAAGTATGTTGTTAGACCTGTATTACCTTCTGGCTGTCAATCGGTAAGTGGTCATTGTGCAGTTGTCGGTGCAAGTGATCCTGTAAACTTGGGTGGTTATGGTGTAGAACTTGCTCTGAAGAACATGGAGTACAAGGCTATGGATGATAGTACAATAAAAAAAGGTTACATGCTTAACTCATGTGATGCTGTCAACTTAATGTTCCAACATTGTAATCTAGTCAAATGTTTACTGTCTTTTGGTATGATGACTCTATGAAATAGATGGTATTCTTGAAATCTGTAATGCATCTCATTAGAGAATGGGAATTGTTCTCTTAGCTGAAATTATGAGGCATCCTCATGATTTTGAGCACTCAATTACCTGTGACCGATTTATGACACGAGTGTCCCGAAAGTTCTTCCAATTTTTGTTTCTGTTCTAAGGTGCTTCTTTTGCTTTTTCCCTGTACATAGTGTGATATGATTACGCCTAATCTTTGCCATAAATAGCTACAATTTGATTACAATATGATACACCAAGATACATTCCATTTCACAGCTGCAAGTGTGGCTCCTGGCCTAAAATATACCAAGCCATCACAGTAGTTTGTCCATCTTCTGGAAGTGAGTTCATCTTTAAAGAGTTTCGCATTGTGGAAAAGCTCATCTTGACCCTGATAAAAGTCACCATTTCAGCTGTAGCCAGCTGCACAGAAGAAGAGATCTCAACAATTTCCTTTGAAGGCACACATTTGCTTAACAGCAATGACTAAGGAGAAGGAATGTTTGTGGCAGAATGAGTGAATCAGAAGGATGCATTGTCTGTACAGAAGGGTCACTGGAAGGCGAGTGGAGTTTAGTGAATCTTTTGTGTACTAAGCCTAGTTTAAAAGCACATTACGAGACCTTCGGCCTAATTCCCATTTTTATTATTTTTTGTGTCTATACTTAATAATGTGCGATTTTGATTTGTCTGTTTTTAAGTCATCTATACTATGCATATCTTATCTTTTCTATAGGTACATTAGTGCTTCAACTATTTGCTTCATTTAAGGACTAAATTGAACAGTCGGGTGTCTTAGGTGCAGGTGTAACTCTCGAAGATCCTCACACTGAAGATCTCGGCCAAGAAGTTAGAGGGTTCATATTCTCCAAAATTCTGGTTTGTTATTTGGACAAGTCATTTGTTTCCACGTTACAATTCTTTGGCCCCTTATACAGCTGCTTTATTAGCCGATCTTTCCTCGAATCATGATCTAGATTTATTTTGCAGGTGTTATGAAACTTACTTGAGACCATTATTGTTTGTTTTCTGCATGTGGAACCCTTTTTTATTGAATATCTCAGCTGAAGTAATCAAAGACCGCTGTTTCTTCATTTTCTACTAATCTCCAACTTTCTTATTTGCCTCGTTCTGCTAAGGGAAATAAGTACTTACTTTTCAAATAAATACTTAGTTTTTGAAGTAAAGGTGATTTACTGTGAGAGAATGACCTCTTTCGTAAAGTGGGAAATAAGCACTTAAAAAATAAGAACCTTAGCGGAATGGGGTCTAGGGAATTAGAATTTTATAATGAGGGAATCACATAAAGAAAATAGAGTCCTTATTTATTTTTTTTGTTTAACACTCAACAGTCCTGCTTACTTGTACCAATGTCTTTTTATAGTTCTATTTAGTTTAACTAATTATGCCAGTCGCTTTCTCTTTTATTTAAATAGTAAATGGATTTAACAAATAGATGTATGTTTTTGTGGTATTTTCGTTGCAGTTTCTAAGGTTCTAGGCATGACTAAAGTTATGTACACACTCAACAAAATCCTTCTTGGAGGGTCATAGTGTGTATCCAAGAAAGCGTCCAACACTGACAAACTCGTATAAGTGCCAGTTATACCTAGACTGGTTTTATTCAACAAATTAAAAATATAGACATCAAAGCCTATGGAAGGTTGGGAGTTTTTGATAGTCTGCTGTAGGATGATTACTACACATACATTTTCTTTTCTATAAGTAGGTTGATTAGTTGGTATATTGTTGTTACTGTTATTTTGGATAATATGGGGAAGTTTACCACCAATGTTACACGAGAGAGAGAGATAGCTTGAGAAAGGAACTTTTGGAGAAAACCCAAATATTTTGCTTATCATGTTGTCATGTGCGTTCCCAGCTAGTTGTAATAGTCAAAGCATTTGTTCTTTCCTTGAGTGCAGTGAAATTCTATTCTTATAACCTTGATTGTACTGCAACATTGTTTTTGTAGTATGATTTTGAACTATAACTGTATAAGTAGTATGTCTCACAGCTTTGACGGAGCTGATAGTACATGTCTTGGTTTCCTTGCACAGGAACGCAAGCCTGAACTAACATCTGAAGTAATGGCTTTTAGAGATTATCTGCTTTCATCTACTGTATCTGATACGCTTGATGTTTGGGAATTAAAGGGTAATTACCATTGTTGCCTATCCGTAGATTCATGTTATTCGTGTTGTGTCTTTTCTTTCCCTTCTTTTAATATAGTTGCTCCTTCGCCTCTGAAAATTAGGAATATTATGTACTATGTAATGAGATCAGTTTGTTTTTTCTGCTACAGATTTAGGGCACCAAACTGCCCAAAGGATTATCCAAGCCTCTGATCCCTTGCAGTCTATGCAAGAAGTTAGTCAGAATTTCCCTAGTGTTGTCTCTTCGTTATCACGTATGAAGGTAAAATTTGCTGTTGCACATGTGTGCAGTTTTGATTTGAACTGAACTTAAGATTACAAGTGCCATCTTAGTAGGTGATAAATATTTATCTAATTTAAACTTGCGCAGCTGAATGAGTCAATTAAAGAGGAAATAATTTCAAACCAGCGAATGATTCCTCCCGGCAAGTCCCTAATGGCTCTGAATGGGGCTCTACTGAATATTGAAGATATTGACCTTTATCTGTAAAGCTTTTTGTCCCTCTTTGTTTCTTTCACTTAATTTTTTTTTTCTTCATTTCATACTTTTTGTTGTTTGATATTACATCTGCTTGTGGTTGGAAAGCAAGAATATTTTACGAAAGAAGTATGGGGAAGTAGGAGAAGCCAACCTTCTTGGAATTACAATAATTACGGGGTAGAGAAAATTCAGAATGTTTGCTCATCATACATCTAACCACTAAATAGCACGTTCAATATGCCTTTGATGTTATTTTTTCCTATTTTTTTTGTTGGTGGGGGTGGGGGGGATGGTGGTGAATTTGATCTCTAAATGGAGGACATATCTCTTTAAGTATTTTCTATAAACAATCAGCTTACAAAGGTCGGTTGGGGCTCACCCTCAGGCCTCAACCTTGAGTAATCTTTGCTAAATCAGTATTTTCTTTAGAAGTGTAACTATCTTCTTTTGTTAATAACTGTTTGTGCGTACTGATGCTCTTTGTAGGTTGGTTGACATGGTCCATCGGGAGATATCTTTGGCTGATCAATTTCAGAGGTTGAAGGTAATTATGTTAATCTTTTCCAAGCTTGATGTGACATGATATACCTCAGGATATTTTCCTTGGATTGTTGTTTTCTACCTAAATTTTATCTTTGCATTGATTGTTGCTTTGATGTTTCAACCTGTGATGTAGCACAATTTTTTCATCTTTGTTGCTAGTATGGTCTTTTTTAATTTGATTGTATTCTGCTTTTCTGTTATAATTCGCCAGATCCTATATGTACATGTCTTACCTTTTTTTGTTGTTGTTGTTGTTGTGCTATAATAATATTGCTCTAACTATAATAAAAACATCACACATGTGTTTATAGTTTATATACGTCATTACATTATTGGTGAAAGTTTTCGAACATAAAGGCTAAGTTCGGTTGCAATTTCTGGGTAATGATCCGGAAAAAAAATTTTGAGTTAGTGATTGGTTTGGTTTTTAGAAATGGTTGTTGGAGTAATGATTTGATAGAAAAATAGGGATAATGCTTGGAAATAGGGTAATGATTGGAGAGAGATACAGAGAGAAATAGGAGTAATTATTGGAAGAGAATAGGGGTAATGATTGGATGAAAGAGTAATGATTGGAATGAGAGAAAAGTGAATAGGGGTAATGATTACACTTTTTCCGGAAATGTTTTCCGGAAATTGCCGGAAATTGCAACCGAACACAACCAAAGTGTTTCACCATTCACATGTTTCTTTGTAATCTACAACCATCATCTATCAAATGAAGATTTTCTTAAGCTTTTACTGGAGCTACTATTTCATTTGACACACTAACGCGTTCTGGGAGTATTCAAAGAATGTGTTGAGAGTTTCCTGCCAAATCATGTTTTAGATTGTCCAGTGTTCAAATGGAAAAGAATAGGACAGTATGATATGGGTGTTGAAAATGTTTGATCGAGTGTCAGTGTGTGACACCAGTACTTGACCTCTAACAAGTGTTCATGCTTCATAGGTAAACAGAGCTTGTAACGTGTGCATACTTATCCACTGGGGCATCCCACTTCGTAGCTATTTAGGAGATACGTGAGGAAATTTAGATGGTGTTAAACAAACTGATTTTGGTCAAGATGTTAGATTTTATTTTTACAGTGAATGCAAGGGCGCAATACGTGTTATTTTCACAGATTTTGATCTTTGACATGTAATTGAAAATTGTGAATTTTTTGTTGTCATATTGGTGCTGTCGCCTCTTTGACATAAGCAAGCAGTTCATTTTTCCCACAGTAGTATTTTTGTTCATTTATGAAAACAAAGTTTAGGATAGGTCTGACATATCTGCACACTCGGAAAACATTGCAAAAACATTGTGTAGACCATACATATTGGGTTTGTAAGTGAGGTTACACCTTTACCTTGTATTGTATAAGCTTTTGTTGGTTTCCATCACCTTTCTAGATCTTAAACAAGCTAGTGAAATAGTATGTGAACCTGATATTTTTAGCAATAAAAAGTTAAAAAATGGTACTGGTTATTGATTTTTTGACAGTAGCTTTTGAATTAGTCTGTAGACCGTCTGCTAACTACTGTTGCCAAAAGTTTAGATCCCTCCAAGTACAGTGCGGAAACTCCTATCAACTTTACCTCCTTCCGAGTCCAGTACATTCCGTGTTGATTTTCGGTCAACACATGTTCATTACCTTAATAACTTGGAGCTAGATGCTATGTACAAGAGATGGCGAAGCAATATTAATGAGGTACAGTTTCTTGTTGTGTGGTATGACTGTTTGTTGGCTTGCTTATTCCTTATTCGATGAGCGACAAGCAAATTAGCTTGTTCGTTGGGGCTAGATTTCTTGATTGCTCATAACAAAAAGCAACACACAGAATAGGCAAGTAAGCTATTGGTTTCCCAAACAAATTTGCTCATCCTGTGTTTAGCTTATTGGTTATTTAAGGTAATAAGCAAACATGCGAGTGAACCAAACATTTAGATGCCTTTGTAATGCAATGGAGTTCCATAAAGTTCTTTTTGTTTTACGTTGCCACTGCAGATTTTGATGCCTGTCTTCCCTGGACAGCTGCGTTACATCCGTAAAAACCTGTTCCACGCAGTGTTTGTTTTGGATCCTGGTTCAACTTGTGGGCTTGAGGCATGTCTTTGTTTTTTTGGATCTGAGTTCCTTGTTGCATTTCATTACTGCAAACATTACTCGTGTAACTTCTTTCTTTTGGGTTATGTAGTCCGTTGACATGATTATTTCATTGTGTGAGAATAATCTTCCCATGAGATTTGGGGTGATACTGTTCTCTACAAAGTTCATTAAGACTGTTGAAACGAAAGGCGGTGAAATTCCATCAGCGTCCATGGAGAATCACGCTGGTGTTGGGGAAGATGTATCCAGTTTGGTAATTCTTCTCTCTGTCTAACTTAATTTCTTGTTTATAGTGTCTTTTAGCAGAGTAGAATTGTGTTTTACCAGTCAAATGGGGTTGTGGAAATTATTGCCTCAATTGAAATGCAACCCGGAAATAATCCCTGATCTTGAACCATACCTAGGGGAGTTATTGCGTCTTTCATGATATAGGAAGTCTCATGAGTCCTTTATTTGGTACCACTATTATTTAAAGAAGTTTGTTGCAACAGTTGATGATGTTTCTTACTATCAAAAAATTGTTGTAAGCAGCCATTTGTGATGTGTGCTTTCTTCACTTCTTTGTGGATTTGTTGTAATGCTGATGATAATTGTTAATGCGACTCTGTTTTGCAGATCATACGCCTGTTTATTTATATTGAGGAACAGCATGGGGCTCAAATGGCTTTCCAGTTTTTGAGCAGTGTATGACCTTGTAATTTTACCTTTCTTATTGTCGTAGCTGAGATGCAGAAAATCCTTTGTCTGTTCTTGTTATCTTTGTTGCCTTTTTGCTTCATATTTTCTCTTGCTGCTAATATTGTCAACAATAATTGAATTAGGGAGAATACAAGCGACAAGAAGCCTGTTACATAATGGCCATTAACTTATCTGTGGGATGCTTGATCTCATCCTACTATTGCGTGCGTTGCTTGCTTATAATTCTCATTTACCTGCATCTCATGTATTTTTTGCATTCTCAAACTCCAATTGTAGGGTAAAAAGAGGACTCTGATGTCTGGTTATTTCATTTGGATTGGGTTTATCTGTCTGTGGGGTCCCATGAAGGACATGCTTGAGTGTGATTAAAAGAATAAGAGAAATTGCTATCTTCAGCAACCCTATTCTTATTAATCAAAATGTCACATCACACATCTTATTGACTATGTTTCTGCCCACTTTTCAAGTGGAGTAGCTTACTACTACCAGGTTCGGTAAACTGAGAGAATCAGCTCAATAAAGCACTGTCTCAAAAGTTTTGACCTATGGCACCCAAAATGTGGTTCCAACATGATGAATGGGAACGGGATGTGGTACCAAATGCTCTGAATTTTGGTGCATAAGGGTAAGGTTCCTTAGATAGAGTTGTGTAATCTACTTAGTTCAGGCTATAAGCGCCCTATAAAATAAAACATTATGTTTCAAATTATTTATGCGAAATGCATTTCTAGGAGCATAATGTCCAATTTTTTGTGTTTGTCTTGTAAAAACTCTACCCTCTTTTGTTTTTTGGTTTTTATTTATTTTTGATAAATAATGAAGGTATGTTAGGTCAAGCATCAATCCATGTACAAAAGCAGGCAGAAGACAAAAAGGAATACACGTGCATCAAGAAAGATGTATAGACTATTAATTTTTGGCTCATAACACTTGTTTTTCCAGATAAACTATGAGAGATCGCGCTGGAACGAAGGCGTTGCATATTTCGAAAAGTGCGTTCCGAAACCTAGATCTCACGGTAGTAGTGTTCCTTGGAAACACATATTTCCACGATTATCTTCGAAGTTACTTTTCCTGATAATGTTGTCTCCACATTCGGTGAATGTTATATGGAAATATGCCACCCGTGTTTTATGGGAGAGTCTTCAATGGGTCTGGGTATGTGACCTTGATGCGGTCCATACAAAGAGGTCACGGGAATTTGGTGATTTTACATGGTTGGAAGTTATGGCCTTATGGACTAGATGGCTCTATGGCCCAAGCCTTAATTTGGCACATGTGGAATGAATAGGGCCAACTTGGGATATTGGTCAGACATGGTTGGACTCATAGAAGTGTCTTTTGGTCTTTACAGCCAAGTAGTTGATCAAAGGGTCATTTGGTTTTTCCATGTCATTAATGTTAGATGTAGTCGAAGAGTCAATTAGTTGATCAAAGAGTCGTTAAGTTTTTCCATGTCTTTAATGCAGTCAAAGAGACTGTTCAATATGTCTTTGGGGGTCTAAAGGTTATTTATTTTTGGGAAGTTCTAGAGTCAAGTTGAAATGGGTATAAATAAGATTGTAAGCCTTATGGCAAATCATTATGAGTGATAGTAAAAATTGAGTAGCTTCCAAGCTATTGGCCAGATTGTGTGATGCCATCTTTTCTTTGGTGTGATGCTAAAGAGCCCCTAGGTGTTATGCTTAGACCTATCTTCCTAAAACGCCATCTTCTCCTCTTTCTATTGTTCACCTACATTGTTCACAGTCCCAAAACATTCACTTCTCTTTGTGTTTGCGCATATCCTTGGCTGCATTCAAATCCTGTTCTACATCAGACCTTGTGCACATCTGAAGATGCATGTGGGACTACTTAGGAAAAATCTTGAGACTCCCTTTCCACTTTTTTGTAGCTATGCCACGTGTTTCCGGGTTAATTTCATCCCAAAACTGGTCTAGATTGATTATATTGTTTTCTTTTTCCCAATTGGGAATGATAATGAAAATTATGTATAAATGATTACGATCTTGCATGTATATGGCAGATTAACAGATTGCGGACCGAGTCAGCAGATCCCGAAGATGATCCTGAAATGCACCATGTGGAAGGGGCGTTTGTTGAAACTTTATCGTATGCGTTCTTCCTTTCTTTCTCTTAAATAGAAAAAATTGACCTTTAAATTGTTGCTAGTCTGAGAGAGGTGCTACAGTTCAGATCCCGAAGCATTTTTGGGTTGCCATTTTTGATCTTTTTGCTTGCGTTTCTAAGAGTGATAGGGGTCCTTTGTGCTTGTCCACTTTAGATAATATATATGGATTCACATCCATTAGGTTTCTCTTTCCTTGTAATCTATCCATACGTTTTTCTTGTAGGTCAAAGGTTAAAACTCCACCTCAAGATACTTTACTAAAACTGGAAAAGGAGCTGACTTTCAATGAACTATCCCAAGAGAGTTCCATGTTTGCTTTTAAGCTGGGTTTAGCTAACCTGCAATGCTGCCTCTTGATGAATGGTCTTGTCCTTGATTCTACTGAGGTACACTTGCTTAAATTCTCTTGCTGATTCTGTCTTCCTTGCATATTACATTTCTTGTTTCACGTCTGAGGTAAAATTTCATTTGATCTTGATGTTAGAATTTTTTTTTGTTAATAGTAGAGATACAGGTTTGTGCTGGCTCCTTTCTGTTCTGCTGTGGCAATTAGCAGAAGAGTGACAGATGTTGTCATGTAAAAGTATCTCCATCAGCTCTCTTAAGAGCCCATTTAGTGTCATAAGTTAGCTCTCTCAAGTCTTAAGAGCCCTTTTGTTGAAGAAGAGACCCGGAAAAGACCCATCGTAGTTTTTAGTCTTATTGTTAGTTTTATACACTTCTAATACACAGGTCAACATATATAGTGGAGCGCCCATTCACTCTCTAAAGTAGCAATCCCTTGACACATCCCGCTTTCATCACCTTTTGTCATCTAACACACACTTGGACAAAACATTTAGGCTTTAGCTACACCGATGATGGTTTGAGGCAAACGCAGTTATTCTTTTCTGTAACATTCCGTATGGCTGGCTGCTTTTTTTCTCTGTTATTGTTACCCAGGAATATGTGTTCCATTCACTAAACGTCCTCATGTAAACAAATCTAAATCATGAGGCTTGACACTTGACAGTTGATCTCCCGTATACTCTGTTCATAATCTTCAGTGACATTATTTTTTCTTTCCGGGGGATTTACTTCCATCAGGATGCTCTTATGAATGCCATGAACGATGAGCTCCCAAGAATACAGGAACAAGTTTACTACGGCCATATAAATTCTCATACTGACGTGCTGGACAAATTTCTGTCAGAAAGTGGGGTTCCTCGGTATAATCCGCAGGTATTGTGTATATGGAGACTTATTCGGGATGTTCTATGAAATGCATGCTAATGTTTTTTCAACTTCATTGTTAACTAGGTAACTCTTCATGCTATTTTTGCTTTTGTAGATTATTGCGGATGGCAAGGTGAAACCGAAATTTGTTTCTTTGTCTAGAGCTATTCTTCGAAACGATTTTATCCAAAATGATGTCAGTTTTTTGCACTCTCCTGAAAGTAAGCTGCACTAGAGCTAAAGCCGCAGGCCTCCTATCTTAACTTTTGTAGACTTGCTGAATCTGATGTTTTCTTTTTCCTGAAATCATCTTTCTTGCAGCTGTAGATGATTTGAAGCCTGTGACCCATCTTCTTGTCATTGATGTCACTTCAACAAAGGGGATCAATTTGCTTCGTGAAGGGATACGGTACCTGGTAATAAATTTACAGCAAAATACTCAATTTTCATCTCGTATTCAGGAGTCAACACTTCTTTCCACGATGATTGACATTTCTGCTGTTATTAATATCATCATCAATAATGCTAATGATTTGGTATTTCCTTTTTTCCTTGACTAACTAGTGATTACTATGTGTTACAGATAGAAGGTTCTAAAATTGCTCGCTTAGGAATGCTGTTTAATGCCGATCCAAATGTGGGTTTTCCTAGTCTCCTTTTTGTGAAGGCATCTGAAGTTGCTGCAGCGTCATATAGGTATTCTATTCCAAACTTGTCATAAATTTCATTACAGGTAATCTTAATCTTTACGGCAAAAGATTTATTTCTTTGTATACATCCTGTAACTCGGTGCTTGCTTTTGTGGCATCATGCAGTCATAAGAGAAAGGTGTTGGATTTTTTGGATAAAATGTGTGCATTTTATGAGCATGAATACAAGCTAGCATCTTCCGTAGTTTCCGAAGGCAATCAAGCATTTATTGATAAGGTCTGTGATCTAGCCGATGCAAATGGTTTACCATCCAAATGCTTGAGAACTGCTCTCTCAGAACTTTTGGTTGATGAGTTGAGAGAACATTTGAACAAGGTATATCGCTGACAATCCTTTGGGCTTCTGGACCTTACATTCTAATCCTTATAACTCGGCCAATTTTCTCTTTTGCAATTTTTCTTTGTTAGATATTGGTCTCTATTAATCAGTAGCACCGATGTGTTAAGCTTCCTCTGTATTTTGTATCATGTCCTCTTTTCCTAGTTCATTTGAAATATCAAGAATGTTAAGGTTGTATGCTTTCGTGATTTATTCAGTCATTGAAGTGTAATCATTAAAGCTTCATCTACTTAAACATACCACAATGCCAGGAAGCCTGTATCTTTCTAACCTACTCTTCAGTTGACCAAAAAAGAGAGAAGATAATACTTTAATGAAAAAGAAAAGGATGTAATTCTGACTCATACTTGCCTGTAACTTGACTCTGCTACCAGATGAGACAAAGTGTCTTTAACCAAAAATTCTGGTTCAAAGATCAGGTCAAAGCTGCTATAAAAAAGGAGGTAATGGAATTGCTCCCTAGTTCCAACAAGAAGCTCTGCTGGGAAGACCCTTTTTCTTTTCCTTTTCAACTCCCTGCCACCACTGAGAATACCTTTTCCCTTGCTAAAGTGTTGCAAGTTCTCTTAATAGTTGCACATTTGAAGAGTTGCATATTTCCTATGCCATTTTATTTTACTCGGTGACAATTGAATGGAAAATTTATATGTTAAACTTTACCTTTCCAAACACGTCGCAGGTGGGCCAATTTTTATACGGGCAACTTGGCCTTGAGTCTGGCAGTAATGCAGTCATTACTAATGGAAGGGTGAGCTTCATATGGGCTGCTTCTGACGAGTTGAAGTATAGTTTGATTATACTTATTTGTATTGGGAAGTACACTATTTGTTATTTACCCAGAACATTCTAGTGTTCACTACATATTCTTTTTGGTAAGGTAGTGTTCTCTACATTTAAATTACGCTTGGTATATGATAGGTGATCCGCGTTGACAATGGCACATTTTTGAGTCATGATCTACGTCTTTTAGAGTCTGTGGAGTTAAAGAACAGAATTAAGCACATTGTGGAGGTCATTGAAGAAGTGAAATGGGAGGGCATTGATCCTGACATGCTAACAAGGTTTGTTGATTGTACTTCGTTTGTTATCCTATTTCTTTCTTATTATCCACTTTAGTTCCTAGGATTGATGTGTTCAGCTTTTTCTGTGGCGGTGCCATACCTTTCACAGGAGGTTGTTGTGAAAGCCAATACTAAGTTGATACATACATTGTAGAACCAGCCATCCTTTTTTCGTCCTTAACTGCCTCAGAAATGAAGCTTAGCCTCCTCTCACACTAATGTTACCAAATTTACTACTCAAGATCAATCTATGCAATTCAAAGTAGTGTCCAATTTCTCAATCACAGATCCCATAAATGTGGCTGCATAGGAGAGGGAGGTGTTTAGAGGGGTATTCTATTTTGGTGTAGACTAGAAACTATACTAGAGGAAATCTGTGCAAAGCATCGGATATAGTATTTTCTGTTGAGTGAAAGGAAATGTGGATGGCCTATGTTGTATTGTGTCTTAGTGTTGGGTTCATCTAATTTCTATAGGGGGAATTGCATTTCACTGGGAAGAGGGGCAAACAAAGAAGTTTTTATGAAATTGTGCTTGGCATGGGAAGGAAAGCATTAATTGAGCATACATGGAACCGGGTTGCTTAAATGACGAATATACCTATTGTAAGTGAAAACCTAAAAATTCCCTCATTGGGGTCAATTCTCTAAGGGCGCTGCCCAGTTACCTCTTAAACTCACGCCCAGCCTCTGCGCTCGCACCCGACATCCAGCAACTTCTGTGCAATATAATGTCATATAAGGTGCAACGTTGTTCTATTGAAGGGGCGAAAGATATGTTACCAAAAACATTAAGTATGTACTAACATCACACCACTTGTCCTGAAATGGGTGCAATTTAGTTCCGTAAGGAGTGAAATTTTCTCGACCAAAGGTGCAAGAATGTTGACTCACGGAGCAATGTTTCAATTCGCAATACGTAAGATTTCAGACACTGGACCCTTACCCTTATCCATGTGTCGAGTGTACGGCGTCTCATGGATATTTTTGTACATTTTGAAGGATCTATGTAACATAGGGTATGGTTAGAGAGCCAAGTTCTAGCTTTGTACATGATGCAGAGAGGAGACTTTGGAGGCCACTTTCATAGCTATTTTCTGATTGGCTCTGGATAGAGAGAGAGAGGCGACGGTTCTTATTACTTTAGGTGTGAAGGAGTCGCGCCTTTTTGGGACTGGCTTGGAGGGTTGTTTGAGACTGGGAAATGGAACATCTTGTTCATTTTAGGGGGCATTGGTCTTAGTGGAGGCAATTTCCGTGAACAGGATCGTAACTTCTAAGGTTGATTTTATTTATTTACTTTAATACCGCATGTGAGATTGTTTTGATGAGTGACAATCTAATAGTAAGATACCGGTTTTACAAGCAACTGTGACAATGAATGGCCAATCATCTTCTAATGCATTACAAGGTGGCACATTTATTGTCGAGTTTGATCCTGGCTTGTTTTGAGATGCATTAGATCTTCCAAAGAGATGTGGCGGGGCTTCTTAATAGTTGGTGGCAAGGAAGGGTTGCAAGGAAGAAAAGGAACGGTTGCTTGTAGCTACTTTGAGTTTGATGTGGTTGATTTGGAAAGAGTGTAATAGGAGGACCTTCCGAGGAAACTGGAAACTCCATACATAAATTGAAGTCCCTTTTTTTTTTTTGTTATATTCTTTATAGCTGGGAATCAGGGCCCATATTGCCTACTTTGTATCAATATGTTGATTTTCCAGTTCCAATTATGGTTTATTTGTAGTAGTCGCTTCTCCTCCCCTCCTATTAGCTATGTAGCACGGACACGGACACGGCAATTCTAAAAAAATGGGGATATGGACACGGTGGGGGACACGCCACGTGTATAAATCAATAATAGATAAATATAATTTTTTTAATGAACCATTGTATATGAATAATTTCACAAATTGTATAATTTTCTTTCGAAGGCAGAATTACAGTTTAACCCAAATATTTTGAATAATTTCATATTTAACCCCCCAAAATTTAAAATATTACATTTTGACCCTCCAACTGTGTCCCCATCCGTGTCCGTGGGGTGTCCTCTATCAAAAAATAATAAAAATTATTGGAACGTGTCCCCGCTGTGTCCCTATGTCCAATATGTGGACACGGTGCCCTTTTTGAGTGCCGGTGATAAACCTATATGGGAGAATCAAAATAAATACACAGCAAAAAATTACTTACCTTCTGCCATGGTGTTTAAGTCTTGAGGAATCTGGGAACCGTTTCGATCTTGAACCAATATGTTTCGCCAAACAAACTCTCACTAATTGATTTTGGAGAACAATGGGTAGGATTTCCAATCTAATCTATATAGATGTTCTCCACACTTGTAACTTGATGATAATCACAGGCCTTTATATAGATAGATCGGGACCCTTTCCCAATGGACACAACCTTTCATACTTCCTTCCATCAAAGAAGTAATAAGGTGCCTATTCATTAATGGTTGTAACCTTATACATGAATGGTCACTAAACCTATTCATGAATAGTCACCATAGCTATTCACAAATAGTCACCAAACCTTTTCGTGAGTAGTCACAAATTATTTAGGCAATACTTTAATTAAATCTAATACCTATATTTTAGTTACAAACATAAATACTATACTATATAAATAGGATTGATGTGTCATGTGACAGGCTCAATGTCACTCTTGTACATGGGTTCCATCCCCTTCGATGCTCTTCCATAGTTTACCTAGAAAAAAAAAAAAAGAAGAAAAAAAAGAAAAGAAAACTCTACTGGAGGGCCTTGTGAACGGCATATAGCAGTTATGTGGTTGAATTCAAGTGTACGAGGTTGGGAATGAATGACCTGAGAAATAATAGATTGTTCAATATGTAGTCTCTGTGTGTGTGTGTGTCTCTCTCACTCTCCGTCGTCTCCGACACACACAGGTAATGTGTGCATGCAACATACATGCACTGTGGTTTGTATCTATACTGAAGTGTTGTAGGGAATGAACGACCTGAGAATTTATAGATTGTTCAATAGGTACTCTCTCTCTCTCTCTCTGTGACACACATTCAAAGGTAATGTGTGCATGCAGCATACATACACCTCTGGTATGTATCTATGCTGGAGTGACAAACACTTTTGTCTGGTATGTAGCTATATTGCCCTTTGGAGTGACAAACACTTTTGTCTAGTATGTAGCTATATTGCCCTCTCTCATGGAGTTTTTCATCATCATGCCCTTGCACACTTTTGTCTGTCATTTTGTTTGACAGATAATATTTTGGTGTCTGTAGTATTTGGTGTGTCATATTAGCTTCTTGTGATGTTATTTTATAGGGAATACTTGCCTGGCAAGAATCTGTCTGCGCAATCTAGTTTGTATTGTACTTGTGAGTTGACGTGTTGTCTTTGTTATGCATTTTTCACTATTCTCTTTCTTGTTACATACATAGGATGATGGTTTTCTTGGTTTGCACATTTGCTGCTTGCAGCAAATTCACTCGTTACATACATAGGATGATGGTTTTCTTGTTCTTTGTTTGCGCGTTTGCTGCTTGCAGCAAATTTATCAGTGACATAATTATGTCCGTCTCGTCTTCAATTGCTACGAGGGATCGAAGTTCTGAAAGTGCTCGTTTTGAGATTTTGAATGCAGAATACAGGTGCGGACTATTTTATTTTAGACTTCAGGGCGGTTTCCTGTACATCATTGGTTCTTCTTCTTGATAAGTAGGTTATTGTTTACGTTGTTAATTTTAACTGTTTTCGTCCCTTCTTCAGAAGTTTGTTAGTTGTTACTAGGATAGGGACAAAGGCAGTCTAAATTTTCTTGATCCTATCTCATCCTAAACTGTTTTGTTCTCTCATATAGTTCAAATGCTGATGTGTTTGAGGAGATATAAGTAAGAACATATAAGAAATGTTGAAGGAAAACACCAATTCTTAGAATGTTTATTATATAGGTTGTGAAAGTGTCAAGAGAAACAAACATTTACTAGCTTGTCATTTTTCATTGCTTACCTGAAGCTTATTAGCCTGATTACTTGACCAATTTCTGTTCCCCATCTATTCCTAGCTTAGCCTGTCTTGTAAATTGTAATCTGTCCCGTCTAACGTGACCCCAAGCAACAGGGGCACATTGATTTGAGGACTGCAGTTTATACTTCATATTTTCCTTTCAGACATTGAGTGTGAACTAGTTATCCTCTAAACCAAGGTTCGTACAAACTAAAGTTTTCTAAGCCAAAAAAAACAACCACTCAATGATGTCCTGGACTTGTTCCTCAACAAAATGAATATGTTTTTTTATTTGGATGAAAAGGTCAATATGTGGAGATGTCTTGTTAAAAAAGGAAAGGTGGCTGATGAAGAATTAAGCTACAATGTTTGTGAAATAAGTTAATTTGGTTTTACACATGACCCGAGGATGAGATATTTCGTCTGGGTGTTTATATGTGCACGATAGATCAGAATTTCGATTAAGATGTTCAGTTGGTAATTAGTTTTATTGAGGTATCTAGACCTTTTCCCCTTTTTCCTCTTTCGTGCTAGGCTGACCAATACCACATCTTATTGTAGTTTCCTTGTTAAAAATTGGGTCCTGCTGTCAACGAGACAAAAAATGCCAAAACACTCCTCTTTTGCACATTTTGGGCATTTAAGTACACTTTTACATAACTCGTATACTTTTTCACATCTATCAAATGCACTTTTTCAATCTTAACTGCAGCCCAACAGCCCAATGTGCCATTTTAAGCATTTTCCTTAAAAGCTTCCATTAGACAAAGGCTGCCATCGTTGGCATATTGGGTTTTCAGCCTTTTCTCATCTCTTCAACATATTTGAGCTTCTCAAATATCTTGCTGGTATTGGTTTTGACTCAGAAGTACACCAAAGCCAATTCAAACGCAAGTTTACTTTGCATTGTATTGGGTATGGTTTCGTTGATAATGTGTTGGAATCATGACATTTTTTTGGGGTAATGATTACTTTCTGGCAAAACAGCAGAAAATGTATTTTGGTGCGTTCTCACATCTAGCATTGCTCTTTTTAGCTTTTCTCTATGTTTTGTCTTGGTGACCTTGTTAAGTTGCTGAACGTGGGAGAGCATAATGGCTTGTTTGTTGATTTTAACTAGAATATTGGTGTTAATTTCCTAACAGCTTAAGCTTTGGGGACTACTAGTAACTTAACATGGTATGGCTCAGGTTGCAGGAGACATGGGTTCAAGTCTTTATATTCGCATTTGTTCCCTGTTTGTACTATGTTTCCTTTGCATTCTTTGCGAAATGTATGAGTATTTGCATCTCCACATGCAAGACAGGGTTGCACTTGAGGGAGGATGTTAGATAGCTCGATATACATTGGTGGCCCCATTTCCTAATAGCTTAAGTTTTTGGGACTACTAGTAACTTAACTGGTGGAACAAATTTTACTCCGATTATCATTTATTTGCATGTTCTGTCAGTCAATGGTGTCCTTTGAGGCTTCCCTCACTGTGTCATCAAGTTCTTTTATCACTTGGATGCATGTTACTTAGTCATTTGGGGCCCAGAATTTACAGTTCCCTGAAATTGATTTCCTTTAATTGTTGTTGGTTGAATGCAGTGCAGTTATTCTTGAGAATGAAAAAAGTAGCATTCATATTGATGCTGTCATTGACCCTTTGAGCCCTTCTGGTCAGAAGTTGTCTTCGCTTCTTAAAATTTTGTGGAAATCCGTTCAGCCCAGCATGCGGCTTGTACTTAATCCACTGGTAAGTTGGTCCTCGTTAGTAAATATTGAAAACCTATGACTAAGCCTGTCTACTTCTTGCACTGTGAAGCTATGAACTCACTGAGAATAACAAATGACAGATTATATGAGTTTCTTTATGCTGTATAATATTTTTGAAACTTCAAACATTTAGGTGATCAAGAAGAGCGTCTGTGATTATTTGTGTTCTTGCATATTTTCGTTTGACGATGTTAAATCTCTCTCTCTCTCTCTCTCTCTCTCTCTCTCTCGCTTATGTTCTTATTTCTTATTCTCCACCCTTTATTTTCTGTAATAAAAAGTGGGCGATACACAGCCATCAAGTAATTGGGACACAAACCCTGTACCTTATGGTCATTCGAGGGTGGCAGGATATATTCAAGTGAGCTGTGCTCCACTTTAAACTCTGATCTCCATTATCTTTATGCGGTACAGCAAGAGTGGTTGATGTCCTTTTTCTTAAATTACACATGAACCTTCCAAACAAGTCCTGTAGTGTAAACTATTTGAAACAATCTGACTTGGTAAACTATTGAAAACAATTTCAATTTTTTTCTTGCAAACTCTTTTAAGCCTATTCTGATTCATGATAAAGCTAATTATTGTCTTCAATGTGTTAAAGAATGATTCCTTCTGTGTAACTTTTGTTCATGGGTCCTGAAGACAAGTAGGAAAGACATGAGGATTTGTTGGGTGGGTTCCAAAATAGAGGATTTGAGTTTGAATGAATGTTCGGTACACATGGTTGGTCTGGTTTACGTGTGTGATTTCTTAATGAGGTGCTTGAATTTGCTTCATTCTTAATAGTTGACGTCATGCGAAAATGAAGAGTGAAACTCTTTGGCAGATTGATTGTCTCCTGTTATATGTTCCTCTCAGTCCACGTGAATGGTAAACTGGGATCTCCAATCCGTTCTGCTTGACAATAAGATAGGTAAAGACTTGTAAACAAGGAAAAAGAAATAGCCAAAGAAGGAGGAAAAAAAAATTAGTTTATAAAGCTGACTTGGTTGCAGCTACCATTTGATTCTATTATGTCTGTTCGGATGTGAAAGGTGAGTGTCTAAATTGTTGCGCTTGGAGACACTCCAACGTACCCGTACCAAATGGCATTCTTGCACCCACAACCGCCCTTGGATGGTTGATGACTCAATATAGATGCATTGTTACTTCATGAGATAACTGTTGCAGTACTCTTTATGAATATTGATTTTATGGGAATGAATTTGTTGGCTAGATCCGGCAATCAAGTAAGCATCAACTGCTTTACTGAGTTCTACTTGATTAGAGTTCTTTTGTTTATCTTGGAAATTATAGTGGGTTGATGACGAATTATGGAACATTCTCTGTATTCTATGTTCAGCTCAGATGAGATTACTGTGATCTTTATGTCAACTACTCTTGAGCGCATTGGTCTTGTTAGTTGCTTTCTGCTGTCAAATCAGAACTGGAATAGTGAATTGCAAGATGCACTTTATTGTATGATTTATAAACGCATATGCATAAAAAAGAACACGTACTGTTTAAAATAAAACAATATCAATACAACTAAACTTTAGCTTTTTATTCAGCTATTATACGAGAAATCAATCAACCGAGTAAATGTCATTTTTTTCTCTTGATGGAGAGAACAATGTTGTTATATGCAATTCACGAGTAAAAATAGATAAGATTGGATTTTACCTAATCCTACTGTATCGCATGAATCGTAGGGAACCGAAGTGGATCACAAGTATCCCTTAATTTCTAATTCAAAGCAAGATTCGAATTGAAGTGGTTGAAACTCATATGGAATTGTAGAGTATATAGTGAATGGCATGACTCTAACAACCACGGCTGCTTTGTTCTTATATACTTTTGTGATATGTTAGATCACTTAGCTTCTTTTGCCTTCCATATTGTAAAAGTTCAATCTCAAGTGTCTTTAGAAGGGCTGATTTAGAATTGTAGATGACAAAAGGTGTTTCGATGAACTAATATATGGCTGCTTTTCTGGCAGAGTTCCCTGGTTGACCTTCCCCTGAAGAATTACTACAGATATGTAGTACCGACGATGGTGAAACAAAAGCATTTAGTTATTGTCTCCTCCTTTATTTGAGGTCCTTTACTTGGTGCCTCAGTTTTGCCATGATATTGCAGGATGACTTCAGCAGTACTGATTACACGGTATATGGCCCCAAAGCCTTTTTTGCCAATATGCCGTTGTCCAACACCCTCACCATGAATCTTGATGTTCCTGAGCCTTGGCTTGTTGAGCCTGTTATTGCTGTGTAAGCATCTGTTCCAAATATTTGAGCTTGATTTCTATTCTACAAAACTTTAGAAATCGCACATGTATGTTTCTAGTTTGTAGTGTATTTTAGTTTATTTGTTTTTTGTTTTAAATGTTTCAGTCATGACCTGGACAATATATTGCTTGAGAATCTTGGCGAGCAAAGAACACTGCAAGCAGTGTTCGAACTTGAAGCTCTTGTTCTTACAGGTAGATTCATAAACCTTTTGGAACAAAGCCCTTTTTGATGCTGGCATGATGGTGTCTAATTTTTACAACGTATGTACATTTCTAATTTTGTTTCTTGTGTATTTAAGTATTTATGATATTGTTGGTAAACTGTCAAAATATTCAATAAGTTCATCTTTGGCCTTCAGTTCAAGTAATTTTACCTTGTCCCTTGAATTTTTTCCGTAATTTTTTTGATACAACCACATAAGTTTGGGGCTGCTTTGGTAATCAGTAAAAGAATGAAACAATTATATGCAATCTATTAGGAAAGCAAGCAAGAATAACAATTGTCCCGTGAATGAAGTTTTTGACTCTGCCCAGTGAAGATAGAATGGTGGTGGTCTTAGAATAACCATAGATTACATAATCAATTTCCTTGATGAACTATTGTTACAGGTCATTGTGCAGAGAAAGATCATGAACCCCCCCGAGGTCTTCAACTGATCCTTGGAACTGAAAGTACACCACACTTGGTTGATACCATTGTGATGGCCAATTTGGGTTATTGGCAAATGAAAGTTTCTCCTGGGGTTTGGTATCTGCAGCTTGCCCCAGGTAAAAGTTCTGCGCTGTATGATATGAAGGAAGATGGTGATGGAAATCAGGGCCTGCATTCCTCAAAACGTATCACCATAAATGATTTGCGGGGTAAATTGGTTCACCTGGAAGTGGTAAAGAAAAAGGGAAAGGAGTATGAGAAACTGCTTGGTCCTTCTAATGATGAGAACAGTTCGCATGGAAAGAAAAAGGTGAGCGCTTGTTATTAGTCAATTGACTTGCTAGATGATTTCCAAGATGTAACCATTTTTTGAATACTTGTACAGGGTATTCAGAACGGCTGGAACTCAAATTTATTAAAATGGGCTTCTGGTTTTATTGGTGGCAGTGAGTTTTCAAAGAAGAGGGGGAGCACTACGGTGGGGAATTTTCTCTTCTTGTGGTTCGACTTTAAATGACTTCCCCCTCCTCCCCTCCCACTATCTCCCCCTTCTAAATGTATATTTACCTTACTTTAGGAGCATGCAAATGGCTCGCGAAGTGGAAAAAGAATTAATATATTTTCAATAGCTTCTGGACACTTGTAAGTTTCTTCACCCGTTCTCCATTCATTTGTTTTTTCTGTTGTTCTGTCTTGAGGTTATTCTTGGAAAGGTGGCTTAAGGATAATACATCTTTTCACATAATCTTTTTTAAAGTTTTTGCATTTCGTTCAAGTGTCCAAGAATAATGATGGATATGGAGATCAATATCCTGTAGAGTTGAACATGTTTGATGTAGTGGATTGATGGTATTTGTGTCATTTAGCATCCTCTAGTGTTAGTAGGGTAAATAGGTGTTTAGGTCTCTTATTTTAGACTCCCTCCATCCCATTTTGTTTGCTCAGGTTTCCTTTCTTTTTGGGCCTCCCAAATTGTTTGCAATTTTTCATAATTAAAAATCACCAAAAGGGTAAAGTTCGAACTATACCCCTTTAGTTTTGAGTTGAAGGAAATACCAAGTTAACACAAAACCAAGCAAAAAGGGTAATTTTGAAAATCTAGACACTTTTCAACCCAAAATCTGAACTGGGATAATTTCCGTGACAAGCAAACGAATTGGGATAGAGGGAGTAGTTTTTTTTTTATAATCATTTTAAAGAATAGATATTAGGGCTTACGCTCTTTGTATTCCTTTGAGGGATTTTCTCTCTCTTAATCAATCTATCTTTTGAATTGGTTGCATATCTCTCTCTCTCTCTCTCAATCGAACTGATTACACCTTAATCTTTATCTTGTTTATTTTCTGTCAAGTTTGAGTCTCTTGAAATTACGTTAAAGAATTTCATTCACTTTGATTTTGCTATGTATGTGCTAATGGAAAAGAGTAAGAGAATCATTACCTTTTTAATCATAAGAGCTTGGCATGATCTAGTCAGATATAGCGCTTTATTCGGTCAAAGGAAGGATTGGTAACAACTAGCAATGATGTAGAGCGTTGGAATTATGTCCACTTTAGTGAAGAGGTTGTTTTGAGTTTTGGTTGATTGGCTAGCGTATGCATCTAATCCTTTTTGTAGGTCATGAAATGGATTTTTTTTAATTTTTTGGCCGAGACCATTTGGCAGTTTTTTCCCCTCTCGTTCAAGGAATCATTCTTCTTAAGCGACTTCATTAGGTGTTGCCTTATATCATAGGCTTTATAGCTTTCTATAGTCACATACCTGTATGGTTGCACATTTTTACACGGCTTTTCCTTTTCTTTCTTTTCTGCAGATATGAACGTTTTCTGAAAATCATGATACTTAGTGTTCTGAAGAACACTCGTCGACCAGTAAAGTTCTGGTTCATAAAGAATTATCTCTCTCCTCAATTCAAGGTTCTATTATTTTAATCCACCCTGTTTCTGTGGTTGTTCTGAACTTTAGATTTACAATGATAGCCCATGGGGCCCTATATACTTAGATGTCGAATATGTAAATGATCTTTTGTTCATGACTTCTTATGCAGGACGTAATTCCTCGTATGGCACAAGAATATGGTTTTGAATATGAATTGATTACATACAAATGGCCTACATGGTTAAACAAACAGAAAGAAAAGCAGCGAATCATCTGGGCATATAAAATTCTGTTCCTTGACGTTATTTTCCCTATTTCTTTAGAGAAGGTTTGTCTCTGAACTGCATAAAATGACACTGCAGCTTTGCTACTCATTTATCTTCAAATGTTTGCCTGCCTCTCATACTTTTCTGTAGATTTACATGTATGACATTTCTTTTGCAGGTTATATTTGTTGATGCAGATCAGGTTGTCCGGGCGGACATGGGAGAACTCTATGACATGGATATAAAAGGACGACCCCTGGCCTATACTCCATTTTGTGACAATAATAAGGACATGGATGGCTATCGATTTTGGAGACAAGTAGATAATTTTGTTTTTGTTTCCCTTTTTTGTTTTTGCTTCTCATTATTCCTTGTGCAGCCAGGATTTGTTTGTTGCAGCTTCTTAGTCCAAGTTTTAACATTTTTCTTTCAAAATCCGTCAGATTTTTGGTGCGCTTTTGCTTCTCCTTATGGGCCAAAAGAACTTAAGCGGGAAATAAAGCTGATAGTCGGGAAGCTCCATTTTGATGTTTTTTGCTTCTCCTGTTGCAAAACAGCTTTTATCATGATTTAAGCTGCAACAAATAACAACTTAGACACGAAGTGCTGACTTGCTGTTTAAGTTACCTATTACTGAAGATTTTGTGCGACTCCTGCTTAAATTCATGTGGCTTTTGTTGAATAGGGTTTTTGGAATGAACATTTAAGAGGAAGGCCGTATCATATAAGGTAGGGACGTGCTTTGATCGTAGAATTACTGATTTTATATTTTTTCCTTGCTCGTGGGCTGCAATTTAATTTGTATTACATGACTTGCAGTGCATTATATGTTGTGGATTTGGTTAAATTCCGGGAAACTGCAGCTGGAGATAACCTGAGAGTATTCTATGAAAACCTTAGCAAGGATCCTAACAGTCTTTCCAATCTAGATCAGGCAAGTATCACGTTAAAGATTGCAGCTCTTACTCCAACAATGGTATTTTTCATCCTGCAATTCTTGTTGTCCTACTTACGATGTGTGGGGTTAGGTTTGAGGATCTGTAGGTCTGGATTGGTTTCTGGCTCCCTTTGCCTAGCTCTGCTTGCCCTCCGCCCGACCTGCAACAAGTCACTAGGGCTGGTGGCAGCCACTGACCCTCCAACGATCGAGTTAGAACTAGGAAGGAGAAGGTAGGTCTAGGGTTAGGGAGAAACTGCGTACCTCTCTAGGTTATCTTCCCTTTCCTTTTATAGACCTCACCTTAACTTGGCCACCAAGTAAACATGTGAAGTATACACTCAGGTAACCGCCTCGGGTGACGTCGCATATGACGCACCAGATAAGGCAATTACTGAGCACATGGCCTGAGCTGGCGGCAATGATGACGACGTGTTGTAACCACCTCGGCCTACGTCACAATGACATACATGACCGAGGGTCTTGGGTGCACGAGGACAAGACTTTGCTTCCAAATCGCTCGGACATTAGGAGCTTGGTGCAGCCCAGCGTAGCCGAGCGATATGATAACGGGACCTCGAGGCACTAGAATATGGGACGGAGCTATATTCCGTGCTGTGGACATGTTCGGTGGTACCTGGCTCGGGAATGGTCTGAACCCCATTTCCGGGGCCACTACAGGATGCATCTGGATTCCCATACAAATGAACAGTTGATGTTTATCTTTCCTTTTGATGCCTAGTTCTTCCAGCAAATTGATTTTTTTTTCAGAAGAGGGGCCTTCACCATAATGATGCTCGGTTTTCTTTCTTCTTGCTTGAATTGTTTTGCCAATGAACTCCAGAATAACATCTTCTCTGAGTTGATTCTATACATGCAAAAACTGAACTTGTTTTAAATGCTTTTGTTAAAGCATCCAACTCAATACCAATTGGTGATGGTGGATAGGCTGTCCAGGCTCATATACTAATTTGGAGGAGATAATTAACTGATGTGGGACAACTCTAACACTCTCCTGCACATGCGACCCCTAACTCGCACATGGAGAGGTAAACAAACAACGGTCCAATTATGGCACAATCAAGGGGGTACAAATTCTCTGAAACCCTAGCTCTAATACCATGTTAAAGTATCCAACTCAATACCAATTGAGAATGAATGGAGAGGCCGCCCGGGCTCATATACTAGTTTTGGAGGAGATAATTAACTGATTTGGGACAAACTCCAACAGCTTTGATGACAAGTCGCTCTAAATACTATGCAAAAACATGTACAACTAGGACTGTAAACGAGCCGAGTCGAGTCGAGTCGAGTCGAGCTTTGGTTTGCGCAGGCTCGGCTAGCTGTAGAAAGGGTCAGCTCGAGCTCAAAACAAGCTGAAGAAATTAGGCTTGAGCTCGACTTGCAGGTTTTCATCATGGCTCGGGCTCGGCTCGTTAGAGCTCAATTTCGCGCGATATCACGTGTGAGATGAAGAGGCTGGGTCCTCTCTTCATATAGGATTCTCATTTGTGGACAAGTTGTGAACTTTCTGATTTGGGACTAAGGTAAAACTTTGCTGGGAAACCGTACCCTTCACTACCCGTGATTTGTCCCACGTCGAATGGGAAAAGAATTCCCACCCATTGCTTTTGTTATAAAGCCTGCCTTCCACTTGTCTTTTTTGAATCAAATATGTGGGTGCCCAGATTCAACACATGGCAGATGGTTATTGAGTCAGAAAGTTCACAAACTCGAAACATTACTAGTTTGACATATTTACCACAGCCTATCATACGACTCACGAGCTCATCTGAGCTGATAGGACTCGCGAGCTCATCCGAGCTGGGCTGTTGGTAGCTTGGGCTTGGCTCATTAACAAAACAATTTGAAAAAAGCTCAAGCTCGTTCGTTTACCTTCCGAGTCAAGCTTGGACGAGCTTTTTTAGAGAAGAGTTTTGAGCCGCCTGCGAGCGGCTGGGCTCATTTGCAGCCCTACGTAAAACAGGAGCCATTCATTGAATGTAGAACTGTTCTTCGGTTGAGTGCCTTTTTTAATGATTTTGATTTGAAAAATGAGCTGACTAATATTAATTATCAATCGTGGAATCTCATTCCCCTGCATGTTCTGTGAATTAAAGGAAACAAAAATTCCTTCCACGGACTTCCACTTTTGTTTACAAAATCCATTTCTATTCAGGATCTTCCAAACTATGCTCAGCAGACGGTGCCTATCTTCTCACTACCCCAAGAATGGCTATGGTGCGAGTCTTGGTGTGGCAATGCCACAAAATCAAAGGCAAAAACCATTGATCTCTGCAACAACCCCATGACTAAGGAGCCCAAGCTGCAGGTAAATATGAATTTCTGAGCATCCTGCTACAAACCCTCCACAACATGAACCATGGTTATGATTACTGATTTATGTCCTATCAATTTGTTCATTTTCCTTGTATTTTCAAAGGGTGCTAGAAGAATTGTTGCTGAGTGGCCAGATCTCGACTTTGAAGCAAGAAGCTTCACTGCAAAAATCTTAGGTGAAGAAGTTGATACGCAAGAACGGGTAGTATCTCCTATTGAAACACAAAGTTCAGTTAGCAATAGTGAATCTGAAGACAAGTCAGAGTTGTGAATACGATTTTCCATAAACATATAGCTGGTATTATTTTATACCGAGTTATTTCATACCGAGTTTTTAACAGAGATCGAAGACACCCGATGGACTATCTATGGAATCATCGATAGCCTTAGAAAATTTCGACTTTGGAGAAGAGAAGGCAGTGCAATCGATTTTTTTCAAGGCCAAATCAGTCAAAGTGAAAATCTCAGGATAATTCTCACTAGATGAAATGGTCTTCTCTTTTCTGAAATTAGATTTTTGCTCTGTATGTTAGTGAAGTAGATATGTATGAATGAATGGTAATTGTTAAGCATTTATAGGGAGCAAGACTATTAGGAGATTGTAGACTTATGCATGGCTTCACCACTATAGCGTAATAGCTTTCCATCAGGGAATATCGTTCATGAACCAAAGGGACTCTGAGATTATTTGAATTCAGAATGTCTTGTGCACGGATGGAAATTGGTGGGAAAGTAGCTTCAAAACTTTCAATGATTTGCCTATATGGTACTTCAATTTGTTATGGATATCTGACCTATATTTAGGCCCAGAACGGGTTTTAAGTCATTATTTTTTAAGAAGGCAATTTTAAGCTCAAAAATTATGAGTTTATTGAAATCTAAAAATATGCAATATGAATTTTGTTTAAAAGATCTCATCAAGATCTTTTGTACGATGCAAAAAAAAATTAAAAAATTATTTTTCATTTACATTATTTTTGAGTTTGAAAATGTGAAATAAGTTGTTTATTTTTTATAAAGATTTTTGAAATGGGGCCTTGGTTCTATTCAGCAAGTCCATTCATATTTATAACTCCAAGGTAGTAGTTGTTCAAGTGATCCGAAGTTGTGATCCTGTTTCAGACAGCGGCTTTATTGTAACGGCCTTCTCAACAACCGAGTAAAAGGTCTAGAATCCCCTATAAACGCGGCATGAGCGAAGTTTATACGTGACAATCCTCTATATACGCGGCATGAGCGAAGTTTATACGTGACGTTCATTCGTTCCAAAGCCGTTGAAAGGTAAAGTAATTTTACATTAGAGAGTACAGTTTTTCTTCTGATAAAAAAAACAAGAGCACATTTTTCCATATTGAAATACAATGCAAGGAGTGCATTTTTCCAGATTGAAATTTGTCTTCTTGAATGATTCCCCTCTAACTAAAATCCAAACTGACCCTATTTGGGACATACCTGATTAAGACTCCAGTTAATCAGGTATGACCCTGTTTGGGACATACCTGATTAACTGTATTAAGGGTTAACCCCCGTTTTATAACCTCACTGGCCAAAAAGCACAAAATGAACAAAATAGCAGCAGCAAAGACTCAACTCCCGCTGGAGTGCCAAATAGGTCTCATGTAAGCTAACACTGATGATAAATTATGGATTTCCTCTTTACAAGACGTATTCTCAATAGCAAATCCATGAATTTAAGTAAATGAACGTTGATAAAGGAAACAAAGAAAAAACAAGCTTTATATAAATCACCAAACAATTTATCAAGGGCAAATAGAACACTTTCTGAAGATTCAGGGTTTTCAAGGTCCTATATCAAATGCCGATATATTTACTGAGGTTTCCAAAAGATATGAAGGCTCCAAGAGAACTGCTTCTCCCTACCATCGTATTTGGCAACTAAACATCCATAGCGTGAGTAGTTTGCGGACATAATTTGCCCAAGGCAAGCAATCTAGAGCAGCAAAAGCAAGTGCAAAAATACCAGAACTGATAAGTGAAACAGCACTTGCTACCATGTGTCATGCCAAAGGCATATTTTTATCAGTCGAGCCCAGGCAGAGCGAACTGCGTCGCGAAATCTTCAACTTGAGTTCGAAGCTCAACAATATCTTTGTTGTTCTGAAGACCCTTGAGGAAAGCTTTCTGCAACTTCCCATGTTCTCTCTGGACTGCACTAGTAATCTGTACAACTCTAAGGAGAAAGTCAGCCATTGTTTCAAAATCAGCCTCTAGACAACCTCTTGATGTCATAGCAGGGGTACCTGATGGCCCAAAAAACATGTGGCAAGCCATAATAAAAGCAAAAAGTCACGTAAAGCACAAAAGAATAAAAACAACAAATTGGAGGTTTTATGCAATACATCTTCACTTACCGATCCTTACACCTCCAGGCGTTATAGTGCCATTGTCATCAAATATTGCGATTTTATTAAGAGTAATGTGACACATCTCGCAGACCTTCTCAAAGTTCTTACCTACGAGGGAGAGAGAAGATAAGGACATTCTCAGATTACAAAGCATCAGATAAATGAACAACTGTGACACTAATCAATGGCTGCATGATTACTCTCAAGTCTCATGTATAACACCACCAAAAGCTGGCAGTAAAGATGACTTTTTGGGTGGCCAATCAGTTGGATATAATTTCCAATATAATGAAAATTACATCAAACTAGAAATTTGAAAATACTCATACCACATAACAATAGTCATACAAACAAGCCCACAAGTGTACAACTTAAGAAAAACTGAAGAAAGAACCAAAGTTGTCAAGGGCAAGGGGCGCAAAAACCCCTATTGGGGCCTAGGCGAAAGCGCAAGGCAAGGTGCGTGCCTTTTTGAAGCAAGGCGCACCTATGAGGGAAAAAAACACAGGAAAAACAGCATACACCAATATTTCAAATAATAAACATATAACTCTTTTACGTGAAACATATAACTCTTTTCCTTTTCTCATAAAACTTGGAATTTTTCTGCCTTCAGAAGTAAAGAAACAATTTTAATTTCCACAAAATAGTTCAATAACAGGACATAAATAAATATACACAGCGTTGGATTGTGTTTTCAATGGTCCGGATCTACGGATGATCTGTTCGCGGATTCAAACACAATCCAACGGCTAGTAACAGAAGTCCGCATTTTACAACTCTAAGGGCGTCCTTAGAGGAAGCATGGTGTGTGTGTGTGTATATATATACAGGGCGGTTCAAGGGACATCTAAAAAAATATCTCATAGTTCCTAATCAAAATTTGATAATCTGAACCGCTCAATGTGATTAGAACGTGATTTTAAGGATACTCGCTAGAAATCAGAAAAAAAAAATGACCGGGAAAGGCACTCAGATTTATGAACGGTTCAATTAAAAACTTCTCAAAACAAGCACTTCCCAATAATTTTTTTTGCCGATTTCTCGTGGGTACCCTTATAATCACGTTCTGCACACATTGAGTGGCTCAGATCATCAAAATTTGATTGGGAACTATGTAATTGAGATTTGAGGTGTTTATTTCAATGTTCTAAAAGTTGCTTGGCGCTAGTCGGCCACGTTCGAGCGCGATTAATTGGCGATTAATCGGTGCATATTAATTAGTAATCAACGATTAATCATTAGTCAGACCTAATCGGATAGGCCCCACCAGTGATTAATCAGCAATTAATCGCCGATTAATTCCTTGTTTTAGAACACTGATTTTTTTGGGTGTCCCTTGAACCGCCCCGATATATTAACAGTGAGCTTCTAGTAAAGACCTTAAATGCGGACCCTATAGTTTGGAGCCCCACGCTAATAATCAGAGCTGTTCAACTTGTTTAAAACATGTAATTGAGGGTTACCTGCAAAAAAATTAGCTCAAACGAATATCGATAAGTGCCTGATCCAAAAGTTTGCATAAAGCAGCTTCATGAAAACTGTTTGGATCAAGCACTTACCGATATTCATTTGAGCTGATTTTTTGCAAGTACCATTAACTAAATGTTTAAACAAGTTGAACGGCTCCGATTATTAGCAGGATCACTTACCGTAAAATACACAAACACAACATTCATTATTATGTACCGTATATACATACTTACCTATTGAATCGCCTATGTGTATACATCTACAGGTATATAGTCTATCTATTTTGTTATCTATATAGGATATATTGATACATTACATACTGAGGGCATGCAGTGAATGCTTCGTTGTAATTTTTTAGCTTTCTTTTCATTTGGAGCAACTTTTGGCAATTGACATGCTAAATGCTTGATATTAGCAATTCAACTATTCTTTTATTTCTTTATATTTACTTGGTGCATAGTGGAAGACTAATAAAGATAAAATGTATAATTTTTATGGCCGTATCCCCGACGTACCCTTATCCTATTTGTTTGGGTTTAGTCGTATCACCGTATCTGTATCAGGTTATATCATGTATCCCATATCCGTTAAGAAACAAGTTTTGGCCAGCATATAATCACAAATTTTGCATTGAAGACTCAATGTTTTAAAGCCAGAGCAAACCGGCTGTTTAGACAGTCGACCGGTCCATGTTCCACTCCAGTATAAGTTATAACCAGGAAACCGCTAATTTGTCTAAATTGAAGACTGCTGAACTTGAGTGGTTAAACTGCCAACCCATAAGAATCGCCCGTGGGTCAACCACCGATACGCAAAAAAATTGAACTTATTGGCAGGCAACTTTAATGCTCCCACTTTATTGCTAGAGCTGACAATTGCAGACGAGCTATACATGGGTCCTGCGACGAGCACATCTCTGTCCCTAGGCTCATCTGTACTTTTTTTTTTTGACAGTCAAAAAGGGTGGGAGGGGGCGACCAGCATAGCAACTCCCCTTGGGCGTGACCATAGGGGCTCCTGACCCGCCGTGGAATGTCCGGTTCGAGCCATAGCTACCGTCTGGGAGGACGGACCGTCACCACGACACCACTTAGTGCATAGCGGCGAGAAATCCCCCTCTTCGGTCCAACTACGGGTTCGAATCAAAGCCTTTTAATGGCACCACCAAGTACCTGCACACATGTGCCTCCCGGGGCTCGAACCTACGCAGTTGTTAAAGAGAGGTGGTGACTCTCACCAACTGGGCTACCACCTAGGTGGCTAGGCTCATCTGTACTTTGTTAAGAGGATTTATACATACTTGGTGTCTATGAAGTTCAACTCCACACGGACACCGATGTGGTACTACTTAAATGCATAATGCGTCTTGTTTTGAACAAGCTTGAAAAATGGTTCAAAGAATGAGCGATACATTTGCATTTCAAACATTTGTTTTACATGCATGCTTTAACATTTTAATTCTACTTAGTTTTGTACTATTAATATGTATTTTTCATCATGATTATGACATCACGGTTTGATTCCGGTTCAACGTCGTTGAACCCATCCACCCAATCCCTTTTCTGGTTCGCTAACTGGTCCGGTTTTCAGGACATTAATTGAAGTATCTTGGTCATACCAAAGAAATCTGGGCTGAGTGGGTCAAGGACGGCCTAGTCAAGTCCTGATAACACAAGTGAAAACCAATACAACTTTTCCAAATGGAAATTTATTTCAAGGCTAATTTCAACAGCATATAACATAAAGCCATTACCATGGAAGTAAGGACAACTTTAATCAAAAGTGTGAAGCATCACATTTTATCGTAACTTTTCTAGGAGTAGAACTCAGAAGTTGTAGTAGGGGCAGTTGATCAAGCACCTAATGGCTTACTTATCAAAGAAAATATCAAGCACTTGATGCCTCTATACTAGGGATTTCCACAGAAAATTAAGAAAAAGGTGATCAGCCAAAACCAAACCAAATTCATTTGCAAGTTGCCTGAATACAGTGTTAACACTACAACAGATTTGCAAATGGGAAGCTCTACACTAATTTGCATGGATAACTAATACACACATCTGCAGAAAAATGAACGTCCTGCACATGCAAGTACATGTATGTATTTCTAGTATAGATAGTACAGGGTACAAAAGAAAAGTGCGCACATTCTCTTTTTCATACAGTTCTGTGCGCCACTGTATGTGCATGCCAAATAGAGGGTACAAGAAAGCAACCCCAACTCAAAAGGGCCCACCGCAAATCGGGAAGGGAATAAAGCAACCCAACTCAAAAGGGCTCACCGCTAATTGGGAAGGGCAAAGTGATCTATCAAGGGACTCAAATTCTTGTCCCCCACAATCTGATTGAAAACCCACTTTTCTCTAAGAGTTGACTACAAAGACTAGGATCCTTATACAAGGAAGCAAGCTCAAGTTACAAAATGAAATTCTAATTCCCTAAACTCGCCATGGATTCTCTTTGAAGTGCAGTCTTGTAAATTTATCTGATTCATCAAGCTTTGCGATAAACTCTGAGCTTGTAAAGTCAAGCATGTGAAAAATATTATGGAGAAGGAAAACTAACATATGGGAAGTCCAGAAGTACAGACTTCTAGCAAGATGCTGTGTTCATATCATGATAGAAACCAATGCCACATTTTCATTCCTTTCTAGGGAAGAGTTTAGATCACAGCATGCCTAGATTATGCCTACAATCTAATCACTAGGCCGTGTAGAAACTCAAAAAAATCAAATGATAACAAAACAACACAAACAACCAAATGAAGGGGCTAGACTCGCCAGAGAAGGAGAGAGACTTGATTCTCTGTTATATACGGAAGAAGAAGACAAAGAGAAAGATATATAATACCCGTTAGTCCAAGAGTCCGTAGATCCCAAAGTAACAAATGGTTGTCAGTTCCTCCAGTTACCAATTTGCAATTTCTCCTCAATAAAGCGGATGCTAGAGCCTGAGCATTTTTCTTCACCTGTTGCATATATGCCTTGTACTCAGGAGTAACTACTTGTTTCAAGGCTATAGCAAGGGCTGCAATGTGATTATTGTGTGGTCCACCTTGCAAGGCTGGGAAAACAGCGAAGTTTATCTTCTCCTCAAAGTCATATCTGTCACTGCCGTCACCTTGAGTCAAAAGAATTCCTCTCTTCCTAGGCTTTGAACCCTTTCTATAGAAAATAATACCTCCCCTAGGGCCTCGAAGACTCTTATGAGTTGTCGAGGTAACAATATCACAGTAATCAAAGGGGTTTACACATTCCTGCAGAAAATCAACCACAAGATATTGAGAAGATGGAATATAATTTTTGAAAGAAAAGCAAGGAACCACTCTTAAACAACAGGTAGGAAGTTAGCATGGTGGATTGAATCCAAAAAACCCAATGCAGGAACAACCAAGTCTAAGACCAAAACTAGAAGATCCCAATTCAATAATTGATAGTAACACGCTTTAACCCAACAACAAGAAGGTGGAGTGTGTAGCTATTCATAAATTCCATTCATCTTATATTATCCAATAGCAAACACTAAAATGCACTCTGCTGCCAAACAACGGGGTGGTTTACTAGGCTAGGCAATCGGACCCGCCCTGCCCTGAACGGGGCGGGTTTTCCGCCACATTTTCGGGTATAGGGTTGGGTCAGGGTAAAAATTATAAAATCCGACCGGATTCAGGGGAACAATACCCTGCCCTGAAATACCCACCCCGATCTATATATGTATCTATAGTTATATATTCCTAGCAATAAGATAGGACTGGTTTTTGATATATATGCTATGGGCTGCCAGGGCTGGGCCTAAGTTTAAAATATTTTCATGTGGCCCAAGAGAAGATCAGAGATTCAAAGAGTTACAAACCCTTAGGGCATTGATGTCATCCACTCGTCCTACAGGTCCTACTCGTTTTCTCTAACTCTCAACCTGAGCGGCGATTAAAAACCACTGGTCCACCATCAAGCCTCTTGGCTGAGTTACTCTCACAATGAAACGCCGCTCCTCGGATTCCGTCTCACCGGATCAGGTCTGATTTCTCTTTGTATGGATTTCTCTTGCTCAGAATCGGTATCAGATCAATAAGCAAACTAGAAAATCAAACAAAAGCATTTAAAACCCATCATTGTCTCCTGTTTTTTCCAATGTATTGAAAGTGAATACCTTGTGCATCTGTAGGACTCAGATGCATTTTGATTTCTCTCTCCTGTTATGAACTTAAGAGTTCTCTTTATATAGTTCGAAAAAAGCAAAAAGAGAGAAGAAAGAGTGAAAGACTTTGGGATCAGTTTTTTTTGTATAGTACTATATATAAGTATAATATATTGCAGATTGTTAATCTTTATGTAACGACTTTCATTATCTCCAACACTTGTTTCATTATCTGTTTTTGCTTATTGTCAATCTCTATGTAAAAACTTGTGTTATCTCCTTGTTTCCCACTTGTCTCTTATTCAAAAGTAGAGTTTTGTTTTCTTACACCTCAACATTGAATTTAGTTACTGCTATTTTAATCCTATCAGTTAGTCAAAGGTATCAATTAGTCAAAGGGAACAAAATGCTTGTTTGATATGGCTTGGATAAAGTATATTCTGTGAGCTAGTTGATATTGTTCAATCCTATGAGTAATTAATTATAAAATCTTTTGGATGCCTAATAATTTTTTTTTACGCAGCAAAAATGTCTTCACCGGGAGACAACTCTACGACTAATGCCTTAGCTTCACAAGAGAATCTCATTTCTACCATTGTTTCTGCGATAGCATCAATTTTGCCACCAAAACCTCTACACTTGGGGACATCATCAATGAAGACGTAGACGGAGATGGAGGTGAAAATGGTGGTGGAGACGAAGGTGAAAATCAATGGAAACCATTGGCTAAAGGAAATGCTTCTTGTTGGCAGCATTTTGACAAGGGTCAAATCAATGGAAAAGTGAAGGCAAAGTGTCATTATTGCAACAAAAAAAAAAAAAAGAAGCTTGTGGCTAACACTAAGAATGGAACCAAAGCTTTGATTGAGCATTACAGAAGGTGTCCAAAAAGAAAGGTTGCAAATTCATCACAAAGGTTAGACCTCAAAAGCTTTATGACCGGGGGTGGGAAAAAAAAGCTTGAAGCTTATACTTTCAACCAAAATTTTGCTAGGAGAGATCTTGCTTGCATGATCATAATGCATGAGTATCCATTGTACATGGTAGAACACGCCAGGTTTAGGAGATTTGCATTGGCACTTCAATCTTTATTTCAAATGGTTTCTCGAAACACCCTCAAAGCCGATATTTTAAGAATATATGATGGTGAAAGGTTAACTCCGCCTGGTTTGTGCTTAGAGCCTTATCTTTAGTTACTGGCCGGTCCCAAGCCCGGATAAAGGAGGAGAGCTGTGCGTTAGGTAGCTGACAGCCAGCACGTAAAAAGCCCGTCAGATCTTTATGACATGAATCCAACTATGAAAACGAGACATGCTACGGCGTTCCCTTTAAGCGACGCATTGTGCCTGCCTTCAGGTGCTTCGAAAAATGAGCAAGGGGTGCCACACCGACACCCGGGTGTGGTGATAAGTGAGCAAGGGTTCTCGCGCGTGCCTGGACGAGCGCGGGTAAAGAAGCTAGCTCAGGATTATAGGATTTGTTTAGCAACTTGGAATATAGGGTCATTACTAGGTAAGACTACGGAGCTAGTTGACACCATGCTTACGCAGAGGATTAGTATAGCTTGCCTTCAGGAGACTAAGTGGGTCGGGGAGAAAGCTAGGGAGATAGAGGACACATGTTATAAGCTTTACTATACAGGTAAGGATAGACATAGAAATGGGGTATGTATCCTAGTAGATAAACACCTAAAAGATTCGGTAGTTACAGTCACGAGGAAAGGAGATTGGATTGTTTTAGTTAAGCTTGTGATCGGAGGGAGCATAGTTAATATTATTAGTGCTTACGCACCCCAAGTAGAGGCTTGGATGATCTTACTAAAGAGCAATTTTGGGAGAAGATGGATGACGTGGTTCAAGAGATTCCTTTTGGGGAGAAGCTATTTATAGGAGACGATTTCAATGGTCATGTGGGAGTGCACAAGCAAGGGTATGAGAAGGTGCATGGTGGCTTTGGATTTGGTGATCTTAACGAAGGTGGTCGGAGGATTTTAGATTTTGCAGTAGCTTTTGACCTTATAGTGGGGAATACTCTCTATAGGAAGCGAGAAGAGTATTTAACTACCTTTAAGAGCGGAGCCAATAGAAGCCAAATCGACTATTTTCTTACTAGAGGTGCAGACCGCTTGACATGTAAGGATTGTAAGGTTATCCCCGGAGAGTGTCTAGTGACACAACATAGACTTTTGGTGTTAGATATTTGTCTCAAGGGGAATATTAGAAGAAGAAAGGAAACTAGATGCCCACGAACTAAATGGTGGGGCCTAAGAGGGGAGAAACTAGAGGTATTTAAGGAAAGAAAATCTCAAGAAGCACGGTGGGGAATGGAAGGCGATAGTGACACTATGTGGAATACCATAGCTGACGGTATTAGAAGAATATCGAAAGAAGTTCTTTGGGGAGTCAAAGGGAAAATGCCCGATTTATAAGGAGACATGGTGGTGGAATGACGAGATTCAAACCATGGTAAAAGCCAAGAAGGAGTGCTTTAAAAAGTGGCAAAAGGACTGGAATGCAGAAAATTTTCAGGGCTATAAGCAAGCTAGCAAGGAAGCTAAGAAAGCTGTTAGGGATGCTAAGTTAAAAGCCTATGAGAGTTCTACGCTAGACTCAATAGTACAGATGGAGAAAAGATTATTTATAAACTTGCTAAGTCATGGGAAAAGAGAGCTAGAGATGTTTCTCAAGTAAAGTGTATAAAAGGTATAGATTCGGTGGTGTTGGTGAAAGACGAGGCGATCTGGGATAGATGTAAGTCGTATTTTGAGAAGTTGTTTAATGAGAAACATGAAGGAGGCTTTGGTGGGGAGGAAGTGTATGTACCTGGCGAGAACATGGAATATGAATTTTATCAGAGAATACAAAAGTTTGAAGTGATTAAAGCTTTGAAGAGGATGAAACCGGGTAAGGCCTTAGGACCAGATGGTATCCCTATTTTAGTGTAGAAAAGTCTAGGTGACCTGGGGGCGACTTGGTTGACGAAGTTGTTTAACAAGATTATTATGACTAGGAAGATGCCCGACGAATGGAGAAGGAGCACGCTAGTACCTATCTATAAGAATAAAGGGGATATTCAAAGCTGCAACAACTATAGAGGTATTAAATTGATAAGTCATACGATGAAATTGTGGGAAAGAGTTATTAAGCATCACTTGAGGATGGTGACTACGGTGTCAGAGAAACAGTCCGGGTTTATGCCTGGAAGATCAACCATGGAAGCTATCTACCTATTAAGGAGAATGGTAGAAAAACACAGAGTAAAGAAGAAGGATCTCCATATGGTTTGCATAGATTTAGAAAAGGCTTATGATAGGGTGCCTAGAGACATCATATGGTGGGTTCTGGAGAGAAAAGGTGTGACCAAAGGGTATATCGAGGTGATTAGAGACATGTATGAGGGTGCCGTCACTACCATTCAATCACCAGTAGGGGAAACGAGTGAATTTCCAATCACTGTAGGATTGCACCAAGAGTTAGCCTTGAGCCCGTACCTCTTTCCCTTAGTAATGGATGAATTGACTAGAAACTTTCAGGAGGATATCCCAAGGTGTATGATGTTTGCAGATGACATTGTCCTCGTGGATGAAATTGCTAGAGGTGTTAATACGAAACTAGAAATTTGGAGGGAAGCATTAGAGTCAAAGGGTTTTCGAATAAGTAGGAGTAAAACTGAGTATATAGTGTGCAAGTTTGGTGGTATCATCAGTGTGCATGAAGAAATAGTGATGATCCAAGACCAGGAGATATTTAAGAGTGATTATTTTAAGTACTTAGGTTCAATTATTAGTAATGATGGGGAGATTGCCGATGATGTGACCCATAGGATCCAAGTGGGGTGGCTGAAGAAGAGGAGCGCTACGGGTGTACTGTGCGACAAGAGGGTACCCACAAAATTGAAGGGAAAATTTTATGGAACTGCCATCAGACCAGCGATGCTTTACAGGACGGAATGTAGGCCTATTAAGAAACAACAGGTGAACAAGATAAGTGTAGCAGAAATGAGAATGTTGAGGTGGATGTGTGGTAAGACTAGATGAGACAGGATTAGAAATGAAACGGTTCGTGAGATGGTAGGTGTAGCACCTATAGAAGAGAAGTTGAGGGAATATAGGCTAAGGTGGTTTGGGCATGTCTATCGTAGACCAGAAGATGCGGTAGTTAAGAGAGCGGATAGAATAGCTTTGGATAGCAATGCTACGGGGAGAGGTAGACCGAAATTGACATTAGATGCTGTGGTGCGCAAAGATATGAGTATATTAGGTCTGTGTGAACAAGTGGCCCTTGACAAAGCCCAATGGCGGAAACGGATTCATGTAGCCGACCCCAAGTGATTGGGACATAAGGCTCGGTTTGGTTTGGTTTGGTTTGGCTTATGATGGTGAAAGTTTGAAGGCAATGAAAGCAATTGAGAAAATTTAAAGTAGGGTTGCCGTGATGACTGACATGTGGACTTCAAGCAATCAGAAAAGAGGATTCATGGTCATCATGGGCCACTATGTTGATGATTCTTGGATGTTACAAAGCATCATTTTGAGGTACACACACACACACACACACACACACATATATATATATATATATATATTACATGAACCACATGGAAACAAACGTGTTTTAAATTTCAAGTTAAAGCAATTCCTAAATTTTTGTGTGTTTTAAATCTAGGTTTATTTATGTGCCATGTCCCCACACGACGGAATGAATCCAGGAATATAGCCTGGTGGCCGCACCTTGTTAATCATAATGGCAAAAGTTCATTTTTTTAAAACACCACAGTAAGATCGTACAAAATTAATGCATGCATTACAAACTACAAAAGTTTATAACGTGTACATTAAGTTAAATTAGGTACAAATGAATACAAAATCTTTGACAAAATTTTTAAAGTACGTTTTAAATGAACATCAACAAGTTTTAGAATGATCGAACTAGTTTTGTTAATGATGTTATTGTAAAATATTTCTCCCAGACAGTTAAAAATAAAGAGAATCAAGAAAGAATAGCTCCAAATAGACAAATAACTCATAAAGCAATAAGTATAAATGCACCATATGATGAAATTCAAAATGCACCATATGATGAAATTCAAGCATAAAACTAATTCTATATGTGTATTTTTGAGACATATGCGAGTGTGTATGTTTATATGTTAGCACACTTTCATAATTACGCTAATTTATAAAAAAAAATATTTAAAACATTTTAATTTCGAGTACGTGCCCCCGCATAGGTCCGTCCCTGGGCGGAAGTGTTGTGTGAATCATTGATGGAGACTCTTTTGGATTGGATAGAAATCTTTCAACTCTTACGGTGGATAATTGTTCTAGTAATGATGCCATGATTTCTATTCTCATTGGAAAGTTAGAACCCGAATCTCTTATGTCCCAAGGAAAGTTAATTCATATACAGTGTGCTGCCCACATTTTGAATTTGATTGTGAAGGATGGTTTAGAGGTGATTAAGGGGGAAGTTGACAAAATCAGAGAAAGTGTCACATATTGCACATTGTCACCAAAGAGAGGAGAAGTTTGAAGTAAATGCCTGACAACTACGTATTTCATGTGGTAAAAAATTCTCTCAATTGTGTTATGAGGTGGAACTCTGTGTTTTTTATGCTTCAAACTGCCATAGATTATAAGGATGTCATCTCTCGTTTGAAAATCCGTGAAAGTCAAATCAGGAGTTGTCCACATGACACTAATTGGGAGGTAGCCAAAGAAGTATGTAAGAGGTTGGAAGTTATTTATAACGCCACAAAGGTGTTTAGCGGGACAAAGTATCCAACATCTAACTTGTTTTTTGCAAAGGTTTGTAGGATAAAAATGGCATTAACCTAATGGACTGAGTTGTATGAATGTAACGAGATGGAAGATCTTTACACAAAGAGAAAAAGGGAGATGATGAGAGATATGGCATCACCAATGATTGAGAAATATGATAAGTACTGGACAGCAATTCATAGTGTTTTGGGTGTTGTGGCAGTGTTAGATCCTAGATTCAAGATGAAGTTGGTAGAATACTATGTCAATCGGATCTATGGGGAGGATGCTATTTTTGAGATTGAGAGGGTTCACAATTATTGTGACAGAACAATGGTGGCATTGCTTCTTCATGCCAAGTTGAGTCTACTATTGAAGCTGAAGATGATTTATTTGACTTCGATTTATTTGTTACAAGTAATCAAACAAGAAAAGTTTCAGATAAAAAGTCAGAATTGGATCATTATTTGAAAGATGATGTGATACCGAGAGGTAATCAAGACTTTGATGTTTTAGCTTGGTGAAAAAATGACATGAAGTTCCCAACTTTGAGAGTCATAGCTAGGGATGTGTTATCTATACATGTTTTTACTATTGCGTCCTAGTCTGCTTTCAGCACTAATGGGAGGGTTGTGACTCCACATCGTAGTAGGCTCCATCCCAAGACATAGAGACATTGATGTGCACTCGTAGTTGGTTATTGGCTCATGAATCTAAAGGTAATTTAAATTCCATCTACTTTTCTAGTGTCTTGTTTTGTCTTTTTGCAATTGAATTGGATAGCTATTAATCTAAAGAACATGTCGTTCATTTTGTTTCTTTTTAAGGTAATAATTCAAATGAGTTTGCATCGGTTGTTGATGGCATGGATGTTGATAGTTGTTAGTCTTGTGTTACAGTGGTTGAAACTGATTTGGTAAGTTTAATTATGAAATATTTGTTTTAATATTTATCAAAACTGTTAAAATAAAATAGTACTTTGTGGATTGAAATTGCTCACTTCAGTATTTCTGGTTTTTTTTTTTCCCAAGCATACTTCCACCATCTCACTCCGTGGTTGCGCAGAAGTTGAAAAATTTGTCTACGAGTTTTTTGGCGGTTTTATTTTAGTTTCCTAGTTTTATTTTGGATGAACTTGTTGCAAGATCCCTTGTCGAGTACTTGAGTTCTAGTTTGTTATTATGCTCGGATACTTTTGAGTAGCTACTTGCTTATGGATGAACTTGTTTAGTTGTTTGTTGTTATGCTAAGAAAATTTGGGATTGAACTTTTTGCCAGAATTATTTTCTCAGAGGAATTGTTTCATTGTTGCATTCTTTTGATGGAGAATTGAGAAGGAAAAAAAAAGACGCTGCGAGGCGGGGACGGGGGAAATTTTCATTATCCGGTCAGGTTTTAGGGCTGGGTTGGGGGAGTTCGGGAATTTTAGGGTCGCGGTACATCAAAACCCGCCCCACCCCATTGCCATTCCTACCCTTTACTCACCCAAGCATGTGCTGATTTCTGCACGGAGTCATGAACGGAATTGAGAAATGACACTCTTACTTTATTCTCTAAGAATTGTGAAGCATGTACTATACACAGATATAACGATAAGAACAAGGATGCTGAAATTATTAACAAGTATCTTAGATATTTTCCTTATTCATAAACAAGACAAATATATCTTAGTCATGCAGCTAGTACGCATTATTGGTAAGTTTTTTTTTTGCTCGGCGCATTATTGGTAAGTTACATGAGCAAGTTTAACAAAAAAAAAAATCATGACTAAATAGATGGCTTTCCCAGTACTTCAGTCATTCAAATGCCCGCCTGTTCCTGACTCTACTATCAACATAGCATTGGTAATTTTTCTTTTTTAAGGGCAATAAACTATAAATACATGAGAGCGAATTTGCACAGCCAGTAATGTACCCAATCCTTGCGCTTTCCCAAAATTTGGTCCTCATCCAAAGAATTAGGAAAGAAAGCACTTAAACTGTCATGTACACAGATCTGGGCATTTGTTTTGTTCTGGGCATTTGTGGCCCTTAGGTGTTCGGGCGCTTCGCCCTCAGGTGTTGTAGGGCTTTGCCCTCTATTTATCCAATTGTGGTTGGCTTCCCCTCCCCTCTCTCCCACTTGATGTACCCTATGAAGTTTCTTAATAAAATTTTGCCGTTTAAAAAAAAAAAAAAACTGAACCGCAATAGATACCTGAAGCACATACAACCTCTAATAAACTTGCAAGAACTTTCAAATTTCAACTTCTGCAGGCTAAAGGAATTAGTTTGACTTCTGAAGAACAAGAGCTGACCAATTTAACACACCCGTTAGTAAAGACTTTGGGATTTTGTTACCAATATTATCCTCAAAACATCAAAGGAGGATTGTCCTCACTGCCAGGCCTAACAGAGAGGATTATTTTCTTCCAGCAAAGACCAAATGCATTCTTACTAGAAATTAATTATGAACAATAAAGAACATTCACCCATATGAAGGACCAAAACCAAACACCCAAGAATTATTCTTTCATTTCCCTTCTACCCGCATGATGCGGTCCAGAAAAGGTGGCCAAGGGTATTCCAGTAATTTAACTATTATCCAATTTTTGAGGGTTAGGATTGTCCATGGGTCTACTTGGGATATTGGCTAGACATGGGCTGGATTCTTAGGAGTGTCTTTTGGGTTTTAGTCAAGTCAAATATCTATTTAATATCTAGTCAAAGTCTTTAGAGTTAATTAGTTGATCAAAGAGTCATTTGGTTTTCCCATGTCATTAATGTTAAGTGTAGTCGAAGAGTCAATTAGTTGATCTAAGAGTCATAAGTTTTTCCATGTCATTAATTTAGTCAAAGAGTCTATGTTCAATGTGTCTTTGGAAGTCTAAAGTCAGTCGAAGGTTATTTATGTTAGGAAGTTCTAGAGTCAAGTTGAAATGGGTATAAATAAGATTGTAAGCCTTATGGCAAATGAATGATTAAATGAATGAAAATTGAGTAGCTTTCAAGCTATTAGATTGTGGGATGCAATCTTTTCTTTGGTGTGATGTTAAAGAGCCCCTAGGTGTGATGCCTTGGGTTTTCTGGGTGTGATGCCTAGACCTATCCTTCCCTAACCCTTCATCTCGTTCTTCTTATAAATTACTATTGACGTCCACTGTTCACAGCCCCCCAAAAAAACAGCCCCTTATCTTCGTGTTTGACCATACTTAGCCCTATTCCAAATCTGTCCTGCATCACCGCATAATCGCTGCTAGTTACATAATCCAGAAAGAAAAGGCCAAACTCAAAAGTCTAAATAATGAACCATAAAGGACAACACAAGCATGCACAGTTTCCACAATAACCAACTGACCAAAAAGGAAAAATCTGGGAAACAGAATCCTTCAAGCTATAGCAAGGACCGCTAATTTGCAAGAACATGAGGAAGAAACTTCAATTATCAATTTGTCAGAAACTGAAACAAAATCATTACCTTAGCCGCAATAAGACCGCTAATTTGAGCCATGTCACACATTAACACTGCTCCGCATTTATCAGCAATCTGTCTAAACCTTGCGTAGTCCCATTCCCGCGGATACGAGCTCCCACCGCAAATAAGTATCTTGGGGCGAAAATCAAGCGCCCTCTCCTCGAGTTTATCATAATCAACATAACCTGTCTGCGGGTTAATCTTATACGGGAGACTTTCAAAGAAAATCGAAGCCCCAGAAACTTTCCTTCCATTAGGAGTATAATACCCATGACTGGTGTTTCCACCAGAAGGGGTATCCAATCCCATTATCCGATCCCCGGGTAACAATAACCCGGTGTAAACAGCGAAATTGGCCGATGTGCAGGAATAAGGTTGGACATTGACGCCCCAATTATCCGAATCTAAACCAAAAGCAGCTAAAGCACGTTCACAACATAGGGCTTCAATCTCATCTATGAACTGATTACCACCGTAATACCTCGCACCCGGCATTCCTTCGGAGTACTTGTTCGTCAAGTGGCTCCCTAAAGCTTGCATTACAGCCCGGCACACGAAATTCTCCGAAGCTATCAGTTCAATCCCCTTGAACTGCCTCTGCTTCTCCTTCTCCATGATTCCGAAAACATCAGGGTCTGCAACGCAGAGTGGTTGATTTCCCCAAACCCTAACCGCGCTCTGCCGTGATTCGAGCCCTACCGGCGGTTCAATCGAAGCCCGTTTTGACGATGATGAATACGAAGACAACGATTCACCATCCCTCCTCCTCTTTAAACACATGGAATGCCCTAGAATCCGAAACTCCTCGACTTCTTCTTCTTCGTCGTCTTCTTTCACCTCATCATCACTCTTTCTGTCCTCGTTCTCGACCTCGTCCTTGGTCTGCTTTTCCATCAATTGCAGCGGAAAAGGCGGCGCATCCCGGGAGCTGGAGTCGATCTGGAACGAGAACGGTTCGTCGTCGGTGACCTGGGAACGGCGGGGACTAGGGGCTGTTGAGGAGTGAGAGAGAAAACCGAGAGAGAGATTCGATTGCGTCTTTGTCAAATCCATAGGACCAAATTTATACAACTGCCAATGAAAAACCCTAACCCCAATAGAATGAATTCGGGGAGCGTGAAAAACGTGTTTCAAAAACCTTTGTAACTCTAGAATTTGCGAAAGCGAGAATTGAGAGGGGGAGTATTATGTAAGGTTGGGATAATCAAGGTTCAGAACAACAATAGCAACAGCAGCAGAAACAGCGACAGCGGCGTCTGAAGCAGTCACAGCAGCAGTACCGGAAAATGGATTTGCCTGACGTGGTTGACGATGACTCCATGGGTTTAGGTAAAAACAAGAAACGCTAGCACCTCCCCAAAACAACTACTCCAGCTAATAGATACATGTGTGGTGTGTTTGAGTGTGAAAAGTTCGAGCGAGAGAGATGCGTAGGTTTGACGAAGGGGGGGGTTTCTTTTCTTCTGGGGAGGGGATGCACCTAGACGGGTTACGATTTCATTCCGGTCACCGACCGTTACTTTAGCTCCACCCCGCATTGTGTTCATTTGAAATAAAACGATCTTTTACAAAGAAAAAACGGTTAAAGTAGGTTAAGGTTCATATTTAGTCCGTACTCGAGCTTTAATTTAACCTTCAAAGTTCCATCTGATCTGGTCAGTCCTCAAATACTTTGTAATATTCTGGAATTTTTTTTAAAAAATTCCATAATATTATTTCAATTTTATTTTCCTTATTAATCAGTTTTAGTTAATTAATTATTGTGCATTTAATTCATTCAATGCTTGTTATTATTTCGTGTAAATATTTTCGCAACCAATGAGATTTTTTTTCCCTCCGTAAACCAAGACCACGGTAAACCCTGGAATATTTTTGTTACGCTACAGTAATATTTAAAATTTTTCCCAAAACCGAAAATCGAACCGTCGAACACTACAGGACACGTTTCCGCGCCTGCTGAAATAAGTTTCCTTCTATTTATTACCACCCACAATAGTAGCACCCCATCTCTTTCTCCCCTTCCTCGAACACTATATATATATATATATATATTAAGAGTTGTAATAGGTGAAAACCGCTCAAGGAAGGATAACTCTCTTTGAGACTGCAACGCACATGACAGTCTTGCCGAAACCCTAAAACCTGCATTCACAAACACGGGTGAGCACACATTTGCCTCTCATCAACAATGTAGAGACCCGTGTTAATTTTACATTTCATAAATCGTTAGTAAAAGGCAAAAATGTCAGAAATATGAAGAATGATGTGGTTATTTGATTTGGGGCTAATATGATAACTTTATTCGTGGAAGGATATTAGTGCAATTAATGTGTGTGCATGTATAGATGTGTGGGTGAGTAGCAGGGGAGTATTTTCCCTCTTTTCCTTTTTCTAAATCAGTCGGCACACACACACACATAACCTTCATTCTCTCTCTCTCTAAAACCTCTCTCTCTCTCTCTGATACCTCTCTCTCTCTCGGCTCTCAACTCTCTCTCTCTCACTCCCTCACTCCAAATTTCACCAAAACCTTCATAGATTAACCTCCAATCCATCCCTCAATCGTATTTGTGAGCTTGAATTTCGTGGGTTTTGCTTGGAGGACGCATATTTCGATTGATTCAAGCTTTTGGAGTCTAGGGCTCAGATAATCTCTTGGGCTTGGCTTTGATACTTGAGGTAGGGATTTCTCTCTCTTTATATGTTATTGAGTTGATTTTGTACATAAATCATGCCTTGGATAGTTGTTGTGAGTTGGGTTTTGGATTTGGGAAAAATCTGTAGAACGTGTGCTATTCGTATTGCCTTGCTAAGGAGGTATCGATACCCTTGAACTTAGAATCGTTTTGGACCTTTTGGTATCGATACCATCATTTGGAGGTATCAATACCTCCCCTGTTTTGGACAGTTTTGCTCCTTTTTTCTCTCATTTGATTGCGGTGACGTCCATTCATTTCCAACACACTCCCAGCTACTCTAAACGATTTCTGTACATAGTTGTTTGCACTCCAATGTTTTCTTGATCATCCTCATTCGTTGTCTCTCTCTCTGTAGAATACAAGTAATATACGAAACGTGTTATCGTCCTAATGCCTCAATTGTGTGCTTGTTTGCTATTAGTGATATTGTGAGATGTTAAGATAGACGGAGCGAACCCGTTAAACCTAAATGTGGGTGTTGATAAGATTGAATGTTGGATAGGAGGGTGGATGAATCATGGGACGAAATACGAGAACTTGACCCTTGCCAGGTAATACGAGGATTGAGTTGGGATGACTAGTTTGGAAAATAAAAAGGAAATATGAATTGGTACGTAGACTGTTCATTTAATATCAATCTCTTTTATTAATAATTGTACAATTTGAGCCTTAGAAACACATATGTTGAAAAGCAATGAAAATGAGTTGTAGTTGGATGTATGGGGTCACGAGTACCCGAAATTTGAATCGGATGTACGGGGTCATGAGCACCCGGAATGTAGAATGGATGTATGGGGTCATGAGCACCCGGAAATGTATTGTGGGTATATGGGGCCCTAAGACTCGGAAAATTTCTTAAGCTCACTATTCGGTTTGTTAGTGGAGGAAGAGCTACTTGAGCTTATTTTGGGAGATCAACGAGAGATGTACGGGGTCCCTAAGATCCGAAATGTAAGTTATTCAATGTCCAAATGTGTGAAGTAGAGTTTGATCAATAAGGACACATAAAAAGAGTATGACAGGTGGAGTGTCCCTTGAGTCTCGAGTTCCCTTCATGAAATTGCGTTAGTTGCATTCTCTTCATTGTCTCCAACTTCATTCTTTTATGTTCAAGTCTTCTCGTTTGCATATAATGTTTGTAGAGATTTTCCTACTGGGCATGTGTTTTGCTCAACCCTATCATCCTTTTAGGTATATTTCAAGAGCATTAGCATGGAGTACTTGGCGTGCATATCATCCCATTTTTTCGAAAGTAATCACCGAGGAGACAACCCAAACATCTTTTGTAAACTCTTTTGGGAAGACGTAAATTGTAGTTTCTATACAAATCCTTGGTTTAGAAGTATTGTAATCACTTAACTTATCTTTGACTAAACTTTGGCACTTTTGGGCCAGAGTGCCATCGTTGTAATCTTTTGAATTGGATGGTACTCAATAAATGAATATGAGAAAGTCTTTTTGGGTTATTATAAGTATACCGCAGTGGTTTTCCTTTAAAAAGTTATTGTTATTATTATGTTAAAAATCGAGGGCGTGACAGGCAAAGGCCTTCTGATGCCTAAGTTAGAACTCGCACTAATAGAAAACCTTTAACACACGTAAGTATATTTTTTGAGCTAATCGCAGCGTACCTTTAGGTTTACCTCGTATTTATAGACTCTTTGTAACTTGCCCTACAAGCACCTTCGTTGCCCTAAGTTTCCTATCTCGTATAGGAAACTTAACTTCCCTGGGATCTTCTTTCCCAATAAACTAGGATCCCATTCTCGCTAAGATTCCTCCTTATATGGAGTTCGTTCTATATTAGGGCTCTTTTCTCGTTTATCAAAATAGAATATATTGTTCCCTTACTTGCAGAATGCGCCCTTATCATGTAAGAGACTTATCCAAAACGTTCTGGATGATTCGAGACGCCCATCCCGTTGGTTGGCTGTTCTCAGGCAACATCCTTGTGGTTGCCCCTTTCCTCGGCACTTATGTCATTCATGTTCAACGTTACCCTCATGCAATTGCTTAAATCGAAAAGACCTTGCCTTCAAATATAAGGTTGAAAACCCAAGCATAGGGCTAGATCGTCGATAGCATATAATCCCGAAGTCCGGGATCGTACCCATAGAGAATCGAATATAGCTTAATCGGATTGTAGGTTTTATATAGTGGATTTCGGCGTTTGAGATGGCCAACTTGATTTTGCTTTCAATGGTGGAAATGATAATGAAAAAAGACTAGAAATGTGCTTTAAGAACTAAAAAGAGGCAAGTCTAGGGATCATCTTTCCCTTGACAAAGGCCGTTATCGGTTCTCGATTATAACTCAAGTGAGTGACACGACCGCGTGCTCACGCTCGGAAGATTTAGCTTTAATGACTACATTTATCAAAAGATGTGATTAAACGGAACTAACCAACCTATTTTTGCTAATGTATCTAACACGTGGAAGGCCACGAGCCCTCGGTATGTCGCTCGCTAATATCGCTTGACTAAACAACATACCAAGGAGTTAACACCCTTCGTTTAGACCAAAATGGCTAGGTTAATCCAATTCCGAAAACCATGATTTTAAGCTCGAGGGTTTGAGAACCAAATAACCACCTAAGTCTTTGGGAAAGAATAGCCCAAGACTTAGCCAAACAACTACTCACACATGGCTAAAAGACTAGATAGCATGCTAAAGGAAGAAAACATGATTAACCGATAGAAACAAAAATAAACTTAATATTAGTAAGGATCTCAACCGTAGCTACAACTTTAATAAACGAGAAAACAATAAACGACTAATACCTTAAGGAGTTCTTCAAGAAATTAACACCAAAGCTTGAGAGCTTTAATGGAGGAAATGCTAAAAACTTAAAAGACTTAAAGTGAAAAGAGACTAGATACATACACAATGTGAGGGAGAGCCCTATTTATACACAAGGGCTTTCTTTCTCTACAATAGTCAAAATATCCCACAAAAGCTACCTATTAAAAGAAAGTTTTCATAAATGGAAAGTCTGAAAAAGCAACAAAAATATTTGCAAGAGATCACTTTTATCGATACCTATCAAGAAAGGTATGGATAACCTCAAACTGAAATTCCCCGTAGAAGACTGGTATCGATACCATTTGGAAAAGGTATCGATACCCTTGCGTTTGGACAACTTCTGGACCAAAATGGGACAAATGGTATCGATACCCTCAAGGATGTTATTGATAACACTGGCAAAAAATTGTAGATTTCAGGTGCTTGCTTTGCCTTCCTTGCCTTGGCACCTCCTGGGCATCCTCCAAGGCATCGTCAATTGACTCTTCGGACTTAATGGCATAGCACCACATGGCCTTGGGTGCATGGTTACCCTCGAGGGTTATCCTTAGTGTAAAAATGCCTTATTTGCATGGTTCACCTATAAAACTCAACAAAACACCTCACGTGCAATATCGATTAACAACAATAATTTAAACGTAAATGTGCTACAAACCAGAGGACTAGAGCACCAAATATCTACAATATTGGGTGCTTATCAGCAGTTGCCTTGCTCAGTCCTTACGCACCCTCACGTGGTGCTGCTGTGCTCTCCATGTGGATGGCTCCTATCATTTGCGATGCAGCCCTATGCGGTATCCTACTCCGCACGTGTTTCTAATGCATTTTCCTTAGCTCGGGGAAAACCCCACTGCAATTGCTCCCCAGCTTTGCGTATTTCTACTGCACGGCAGCATGCAATGGGTAAAGCTCCTTTGTGGACTCAGCTTTTGGTTGGACGTTTCTCAGGCGTCTTTTTCCAACTTCTGGGATTAATCGTATGAAGGGAGTGAGAGTGAACTCCCCCTCTTGCCACGTGGTGAGTCACACCTCCTGTGCATTTAATGCAAAGCGACGCTCCTTTTTTCAATTTTCCAATCCAAACGGCATCTTTTGGGTGACGTTTTTGTTATGTCACCCCGCTTTTTGGGGTTTATACCCATTTTGAGTCCACTTTTCACTTTTCATCCAAAAAAGCACTTTCTCTCTCTCTCTCTCTCTCTCCCCCTTCTCTCTCTCTCCCTTCTCTGTGACTCCTACTGTTCATCTTTCTCCTCTAATTGATTGCACCCACGCCTTTTTGGAGTTCGATCTTCCCATTTTTCGTCGGAATCGTTCACCTCACTCCACTCCCCTCGAGTAAGTTCCTTATCCTTGCACTTCACTTATCCGTGTTTAGGGCCTCATCCTTGCACCTCTAGGTTTTTCGCCTTAGTTGCACCCAAAAAACCCTACTACAATGGTGATTGGGTCTGGCCGTTTTAGGCGCTTGTGCGATGCCCCGAGGGATTGAGACAATTTAGGGAACGCTACGGTGTTCCCGACAATATTCATCTGGAGCCCGCTCTAGTTGACGCTATGCGGGATGGCTCCGACAACCTCGTCCTCTGCATCTCCGTTATGTCTGTAGTCGATAGAGGATTTCGCTTCCCTCTTTATCCCCTACTTTGCCAAACCCTAAATACTTATTGGTTGGCCCCTATCCAGTGTACTATACCAACCTAGGGTTCTGGGACATCCACCATCTGTACAACATCGTCTGTACCCGTGAGGAGGGCTCATACTACCTCAAAGCACAAGAGAAGAATATGAAGTTGGTCACGCACACATCGGATTTGCCCTAAGGGACAATGATGACTTCCTCGTCGTCACCGAAAATTGGGAGGAAAAGGATGAGGAAGTTAGGCCTTCTGGTTTACACATCCCTCATGCCTACAACCACCCCCATGAGTCCCTTTCCTCCCCCCTGAGCAAATTCTCTGTTTCCCTTTCTTGTATTGTTTTCGTACAATGTTTTTCTCATGCTCTTTGGGTTTTGCTGTGCAACTCCTAACATAAAATGATGGCCACTGCATCATCAGCCCACTAGTCCATCATCTCGACATCCGCCGAGCTCTAGACTACGACGACATCCATGGTGTAGTTGTCCTTGGTCGGGCTGCCCATATCCTACTCGGGTACACCCCCTCTTATACGGGTGGTATCAGCCTTCGGCCTAAGCCTCGTACTTAGTGTCCATTCCCTACTCCCAAGCTATACACCCAGGAGCAGGTCGGCCCTTCCAGTCCCAAGAATCGCCGCCACAATTGCTAAGACCATATCATCACTGTCGCCACCCAGCAAGGCAAGGTTGACCTCCCAGAAGGCATACCCCAGGTTTGTCTTAGAGACTCCGGCGCCTCTTCCTCCTGCGGTGTAACTCTTATCTCCCCTCTAACTATTTTGTTGATTCTGACATGTCTCGCCATCTTAACCTTGAGGCCATGGTCGATCATTCTGGGTCTTATACCCCTTCTGCTTCTCTAAGCTCCACCCCTTCTACATGTGTTCCGTCATCCTCCCGTGCCCAGGCCCCTGGCCTGCTTATGGATGCTCAGCGCAAGCGAACCCGCCAAGACGGCTTTGGGGATGCGGTTGATGAGGATGAGCTTTCTCTTCGTAAGCTCTAAGCGCTCAATACTGTAGCTTGGACCCCAACTCCTCCTCTTGTCTCCAGCTCTGGCCCTGGCAGTTCCTCCACTGCTGCCGCTTGGGCCCTAGGGTTCCTACGCGGCGACCGTCTAGTCTCTGTGGAGGACTCCATAGGTTCTCTCGAGACAGCCATTGCCTTAGCCCAGGGCCTCCTGCTTCTGGCCGACATGATCAAGGAGAAGAGTCTACCATTGACACGCTTGAAAGGACCGCCGTTTCTTTAGAATCAGGGTAAGTCTATTTCTGTTTATTTTTGTGCCACCTCCTTCCGTACCTATTTTGCTAATTTTCCTTTTGTTTTCTCCAGTCCATTCAAAAAATGGTAAAGGTCTGCGCGAGGGCCCGGTAGGGGGAAGCTGAGACTATTCGCCTCATGGCAGAGAATGCCAGGCCTTTGGGCGGGACTAATGGCTGAAGGACAAGAACTTCAAGCTCAGGGACATGGCCGGGCAGCTGAGCCGGCAATTGGAGCAGGAGTAGGGAAAAAGGAAGGAGGTGGAGGCTGACTTTACGAAGGCAATGGAGGAACTGGGGAAGGTGCAGGAGAATGTTCAAATCTTTGAGGAGAATATGTCTGAGGCCTACAACGGGTTTGATGAGGCATCCAGGCAGTTCAAACTACAGGTGCTGGGGTGGTGAGACAGATTTGGGCAAAGTGTTGGGTGCATTGCTTGGGTCGCGTTGGCATGGCTGAGCATTCTCCTCTTTGGGCTCAAAACCAGATTCCGGAGGGCATGGACCTTGACCATCACTGAAATTTAGATCAGTGATGATGAGGCTGGACCTTCTGCCCTACCGCGCATCCCTTGATGAATACCATCTCCGATCAATAAGAGGTTGGGAGTAGTTCGACTGTGGCAACAGTGGCCAATCTTCCTGCTCCACCCGAGTCAGCTACCCAAACCCACCTTCCATTCCCTGCCAATATGCAAGAGCTGGCCAACCCTTTTGAGCTTGCCAATCCGCCTGTGCCTGTCATCGACGTTGGCCAAGAGATGATCGCTCCGGCTGCCTAACCGTGGTAAGTGTTTCAATCCTCTTCTCTCATTCCTACCCAGCATGGTGGATGCAACAAGTTCCATGGCCCTGCGTGGCCATTTTAACAAAGTCTATCTGCTAGTGCCCTTCATGCAGTTTGACACACGCACTACTTTAACTTTCACATGGGGACCCTTCGAGGTGTTAATGATTTTAGGTGGCCTTTGTTCACGGCCTAGTAGCGCGTACTATTCTGGCCCTTCCTGGCCTCCGATTTTGGTAGCCCTTCGTGGCTTTTATTCTGCAATTACATCTCTTGGCACTTTCTTGTACGCTCGTCATGCCGTGTCCTGGGTTTTTCTTGATAACCCTAGCGTTAATTTTTTGCTTGACTAAGATATACGCTTAAGTTGTCGTACTTGTAGACACCACCTGAATGGGGGCATCGCCATATAGATTGATCATGCTTGTTTGTTTCCACTTCATAAACCAAGATCATGGATATTCCCATGGCTAGGGTGAGCCACTTCATAAACACATAAACTAGTTTTATGCCTTTAAACAGTTGATATGGTGAGCCAGTACAATAATTGAAGTATGCATCAAAATAAGCAGGAAAGATAAATTGTTCTAGGAAAATAGATCCCTCAGCCAATGAATGGATGTCACGGCCAAGGAATCTCACTGGATCAATGTATCGGCCAAAGGATTGATTCTCCAGCCGATGTTCTTCCTCACACCAGAACAAATACTTAACAGATAATCAAAATACTATGGTTTAATGTACAAAAACATGAAAAGATCAAACCATAGGCCCTTGGGCCTCACCACCTGGATCCCTTAGTTGCTTGATTGCTTCAAATTGAGGGTGATTGACTGATTTTGCTTCTCAAAACCCTAGGGTTGGGGTTTGTACTTCGGGGGTTTAATCGTCAGATTAATTGCTGCTACCTTTGAGAGGTTAGGGCTTTTGTAGGGAGAGTATATGAGAATGTTTCTGCAGAAATTCGTGACTAGAAAGGGTGATTGTTGTATCTTATTTTTAACCCTAAGTGCCTCTTTATATAGGCAATTGGTGACTCACTCCAGCCAGTCAAATGGCGTGAATCAATAAGGTATTATAGGGTAATAGGATCTTTAGATGAAATCTACTTCGTAGCCCAAACACATCGAAAAAAGATTGTTAGGGTTTTGAGAATAGATCAAACGTTTGATAAGACATTCCAGAATCTGGAAAAGGAACGATCTGGTGGTTGAGCAATGGATCTGGCGGCTGAGGAAAGGATACTGCGGCCGAGGAATGGACCTGGCGGCCGAGTTATCAATCTCTCAGGGAGATTTTCAAGCAACATGTTTCATGGGTGAAAGAATGAAGTTGAGGCCATGAGATCATTCTTAGGGCCGACAGAAGGATTCTCCTATGATACTGTATTTCTGTTTGATAGGCTATTTGGCTCTGAATTGGGTCATCTAAGTGACTAAAAGTACTCACCAAAAGTCCATGGGTTTACGAGAAGTCAATCAGCAATCATTGTATCCAATCACCGGGATGGTTCCCAAGGTGGGACTTGAAATAATCGTTAGGCCAAATTGGGGTTATACAGATGCCCCTATTTGACTGAACTTAGATAGATCGTGAGACATGTTTGCCCCTCAATTTGGTCAAAACACTATTCCAAGGGTTTTTTCGAAAATAGGTTTTAGTTATGGTCGGGCCGGAAGGTTGCCTACGTATTCCACAAGGGAAATTCAGACCAATCGTAGTTCGGGGGCAGTAAAAAAAGAAAAAAAAGTTTGGAGGGTTAGAGACAGAAGACGTACCTTCAGGCTTTAAAAGCCGTAGTGCAACGTACCTAGGCTATGCCAAGATTTTGGCGGAGAGTAGTTGAAGGAGCGCGGGGCTGCTGGGGGAAATTTTTGTGGAGAACGTCCTTATTATTTTGGGGTAGATCCATACACAGCGGGTGAGTCGATTGCTTTTCATGATCATCCTTACTTTGACTAAGGGGAGCTCAGTAGAGTAGCCTATCCTTGCGAATGAGCTTGATGGAATAGATGTAATTGGGTTGGAATCCAAACCATCTTTTGGGGATAATCGGATGTCATTTTTGAGATATGGGGGCAGAAGGCCAGTAACTGGAGCACGGAGCTTAAGGTGACAAAGCCGAGGCGCAGAGCCGGTTACAGGCATGAGGCAAGAGCCTGAGGGTTGGAGCGCAGAGCTTGAAGTGACAGAACTGAGGTGCAGAACGAGTTGAAATCATAAGGCTGAAGGTCTGAGCAAGGAGCTTTTCCATCTTCTTTAATTAGTGTAGAGCCAAAGGATCGAGTGTGGGCAGCATGCCCTGGGAGAAGGATTCCGTTCCTTTCCAAAGCGGCCCGGAAATCGAGAGAGCGCGAGCGGAGAAGCAAGCGCTCGGAATACAGAGGCGTCACTCGGGTTTGAAGGTCTGACACCCAAGGAACCGTACTTCGAAGCACCTACCGCGCTGTTTGATTTGAAAAAGTGAAGGAACCAATCCGTCATAACCATATCTGGGTTCGGGAGCTAGGTTACGAGAGGGAAAGGGTTTTAAGGCACCCCTCTCGCCCAATCTGGAGATCGGTCTCTACTTAGGCATTTTGAAAACATTGCGATTCTTCTTTTATTAATCAATTCTTTAGCCAATTAGGGCGGAGGAACAGTTTAATAGGGATTAAAGCTGTAACAGTTTGTAAGATGTGATAGATGACATGGATGAGCAGTTAGTATAAGATGAAAACAGACTGCTGTGGGATTTTAAACAGACTGGAAGGCCCATGTTTTGGAGTATCGTGTGCAAGAAGAAACCAGTATGCACTGATCAATTCAATGCATGCTGATCACACCTGCGCGCGCTACTACAAGACTTGCATGCGCCAGTAAGCATAAGCCTATAGCTCTTATTTTCAAACCCTCTGGGCTCTGGAAGGGCCAGCGCACACCCAGGATAAACCAAGCAGTTTATGTAGTTACAATATACAGTTTAAAGACTGAAAAGCCCTACAAATTAACAAAACTCCCCATAAACAATGTGGGGATAAAAATAGAGGCCTAAAACCAAGTTAACCATGCAAGGCCAGCCATTGGTTGGGGACAGACAGTCACGCGAGGAAATCAACCTGTCGCGCGATGGTGCGCTTTGGCGCGCGACGGTTGCGCCCTGGCGTGCTGGTCAATGCTTCATTTGACCATCGCGCGCGGGTTTGGGTGCAGCGCGCGCGGGTATGGGTCAATCTTCCAGTGTTTAGTTTTGCTCATCCTGGGTTTTGGGATAGGTCCAGAATGATCCCAGGGGTACTCCATAACAACAGATATGCATATTGAACTAAGACTAATAGTTCATACTAAGGAAAGCAGTGAACTGATTTTTATCATGCTTAATAGTGATCTACGTAAGAACAACATAAACCATCAAGACACCAATCCCCACGTGGACCATTGCGCGCAGCAACAGAGTGTCGCGCGCGAGACTCAGACCATCGCGCGCTGGTTCTTACCATGACGATTTTTGAAACCTTGCTAGCTTTAAGGCCATGACTGGTATTGATTACCAGCCTTGGCCCTGCCAGCCCCCCTCAGGGATCAGAACATAGAGCTGAACTAAGGTAAGTTATACTTTTGGTTCTTTGAGTTTGAATGGTGTTTGAGCTTTGAATTGAGGTTGAGATTATTTGAGTTGTTTGAGTTGTTTTGAGTAATGGAGGAGAAAGAACAAGCTATGTTCTTGGGAACTTAGGTTGTGACCTTTCACAAAACCTTGGATTTAACTAATCAAAAATATCCACCAAAAACCAACCCTTTAAACGGAAGAACCATAGGGGTATTTAGAAGGAGAGATGGAGGTAGGGTGGGGCTACAAAGAGAGGATTTCAGCCAGTCCACGAGGCTGGCTGAGGTTGCATTGGTGGCCAAGTTTCCTCCTTAAGAAAAGTTGGTGGGGACTGACCATCACACGATGGTGTCAGTTTGGCGCGCTCTTGTCAACGGTCAAACTTTGACTGTTGACCACCACCTGGCAGCTTGACCATCGCGCGATGGACCCACTCTGGCGCGCGATGGTTGCGCCCTGGCGCGCGTCAGTAGGGTTTTTGGTTTTTTTTTTTGAAATGGCTTCGGCTAAGTTAGGTTTAAGGGTTTCAAACACTCAAAGCTCAAACATTCGACATTCCCAGGGTGTTCTTGATCCGTTTCATCATCGAGAAATCAAATACCGTAAGTAAACTAATCTGGAAGCCCAGATTGGGGTGTCTACAGTAGCCCCCCTTTGACGGCACTCGGAGCACCATCGACGTGGTACAAGTAACGTCAAAGGTTTCTAGACATCCCTCAAGGCAATCCAGAGAAGAACATACTAGCAAAGTAGACAAGTATACTTAAAGAACCTGATTGGTGGAATAGACAGACGGACCGTTGCTGGGGATGGAAGTAGAAGTGGACGATTGCATCACCGCTTGTTGATCGAATTTGGACAGAACAGGCTATTGCTACAGATGTGGATGGGACCGGCCGTCGTTGCTGGGGATCAAGCTATCCTCGGCACAAAGAATTCCAAAAATCACAGGTAGATCATGTCAGGTAGGTTGAATTCCATCTGTTGGGAATCAGAACCAATCTCCTTATCAAAGACCATCCGAGACAGAGCAATAAGGTTGCTGGAAGATGTACTTGTGGCTAGACTGAAGGTGATCGTTCGGGACAGACCAAGGTGGACTCTCCTGGGGAACGATTAGTTGCAGATGAATGGACCATCGGACGATAATCTGACCGTTATTGACGGATTAATCGCTATTGAGGATTAATCGGACAATATGGCTAATCATCATTGATGGATTAATCGCTGTTGAGGATTAATCGGACGATATGGCAGAACGCCGTTGAAGGATTAATCACTGTTGAGGATTAATTGGATGATATGGCTGATCACCGTTGAAGGATTAATCGTTGTTGAGGATTAATCGGATGATATGACTGATCGCCGTTGAAGGATTAATCGCTGTTGAGGATTAATCGGACAATATGGCAGAATGCCGTTGAAGGATTAATCGTTGTTGAGGATTAATCGGACGATATGGCTGATCGCCGTTGAAGGATTAATCGCTGTTGAGGATTAATCGGATGACATGGCAAATCGCCGTTGAAGGATTAATCGCTGTTAAGGATTAATCGAACGACATGGCTGATCGCCATTGAAGGATTAATCGGTGTTGAGTATTAATCGGACGACATGGCAGATCGCCGTTGAAGGATTAATCGCTGTTGAGGATTAATCAGACGACATGGCCGATCGCCGTTGAAGGATTAATTGTTGTTGAGGATTAATCGGACGACATGGCCGATCGCCGTTGAAGGATTAATCGGACGACATGGCCGGTCGCCGTTGAAAGATTAATCGCTGTTGAGGATTAATCGGACGACATGGCCGATCGCCGTTGACGGATTAATCGCTTTGAGGATTAATCAGACGACATGGCCGATCGCCGTTGAAGGATTAATCGGACGACATGGCTGATCGCCGTTGAAGGATTAATCGTTGTTGAGGATTAATCGCTGTTGAGGATTAATCGCTAGTTGTCACGCCCTCGATTTTCAACATAAATAAATAATCCATTTTTTAATAAAAGTCTCTCGCATATCATAGATAATACCCAAAAGAGTCTTCCTCCTGTTTAATTTACAAACAAAGTTCCCAAGTTTATAAAATTACATCCATGGCACCACGGCCCAAATTAACTTAAGTACAAGTACGAACAAGTTTTCCTTGAATTTACAACGGTTTAGTCAAAAGAAATTTGAACGTTTTCAGTTACTAAACCATCTTTAACAAAAGGGTGATCATTACAAGACGATTAAGTGACTAATGAAGCAAGCTTCCAAAAAGTATTCTTCTTCGCCCAAGCACTCAACCCATGCGATCTATAGACCGGGACTTGAACCTGAAAAGAAGGATTTTGTTGAGCTACACTAGCCCAGTAGAGAAAATCTATACTCAAGTTATATGAAAATGCAATGATGCAACGACCCTGATTTTTGGCCAATAAAAACTTCGTTAAAAATTTAAATTTTATTTTAATTACTTGGATTTTTATTTTCATAACCAAAAATCCGTCGTTACTGACTAATAAAAATTTCGTTGAAATCTTAATCAAGTTTTTAATCGACTTTTAACCGCCGATTCTTTCTGTCATTCCTAGGGTTAAGTCTTAAGATTTCACATCTCGGCTGGAAATCCTATCTAGCAACCCTAGCTAGCTTTTAACCGACGAGTTAACCTAGCAATCGTTTAACCTATTTACCTATCGTTCTTAAACCTCGATGAACCGTATGAAACCCTTGAGCTTGTAAACCCTAGATGAACCTTTAAAACCATTTGAACCCTTGAGCTATTAACCGTTGGACGATAACGTTAGGGTTATCTTTACCCATCGGATAATAGGAGAACCTTGATTAACTTCCCAAAGTACAAGATCAGATCAGTTTAGTACTTAAGTATGGTATTTAATCAAGTATTATACTTTTTGGTATTATCCATTGGTTAATAACCGTTAAGCGATTCTTTACCCATTGGACAATAGGTCAAAGCTCATGCCACCATTATCCATTGGTTATTACCCGCTAGGGAAACTAGTATCCATTGGATAATAGCTATACTTGCCAATCAAGTACTAGGTTTATTAAAATACTAGATTTGCCATGTGTGTTATTTGATTAAAATAGGATTAGTACATTAGGTTAATATTTTAGTACTTGGTACTTTGAAAGTATTAGATTAGTATAATGGATATTAGATTTGGGCATATCTAGGTTAGATTGTGAAGTACCTAGTTGTATACATATATATATATACATATATATATGTACTTGTATATATAAATATATAGATATATATATTATATTGTAGTACACATGTGTGTATATAGATTTTTATAATAAGAAAATCTAATTTTGGTTTAAAATACAAGATTTTAAAGGACCCAAAGTCCTTATATATATATATACTAATATATATGTATACTTCCATGGAAGTACAGAGGGAGAGAGAGAGAGAGAGACCCGAGAGAGAGAGGGAGAGAGAGAGAGAGAGAGAGAGAGAGAGAGAGGGAGAAAGAGAGAAAGGGAGAGATGTACCTTGCTAGATTTTTGTTGTGCTTTCAATCTTCCATTTGTACCTTTGGAAAGCATACAAATCCATTGGGATTTTCCTTACAAGCTAAATCTTGTACAAACTTGTACATTCCCTAATTTTTAACTTGATCAAATCCACCCTTCCTTGCTCAATCTTCCATAATCCAATCCATAGTACACATCCATAGCCATGCAAGCCTAGATTTTAGGGTTTTTCTTGCAAGCAACCAAGATTTTGTGGAATAAAAAAATGAGATATATAGAGAGAGAGAGATTTCGGCTAGAGTGAGAGGGAGGGAGTGCTTGCCTATAAATAGAAGGCTCATTTGTGCTTTGAACTCACACCTCATCTTGCTCCAACTTCTCTCTAGAAAAAGCTTAGTGTTCTTGTTGTTCTTGCTTAGTTCTAGCTTTTTTTTGAAGTCTTTTTCTCTAGTTCTTCAAGAAACTTTCCATCGCCGCCAGTAAACCACCACTCGACCACCACCTCGATCCAAAAGTAATAGTAGTTGTAGTTAAGATCTAGTTTCGAGAGAAACCATTCTCTTTCGAAGCTACCGGAAGCTTACCGTAGGCCGTAATTCCGCCCGATCGCCGATTTTTTTTCCGACGTACTTTCCGTAGCTTACTACCGCCAAGAAGAACGGTAGATACCTCGATCTACTCTTCCTAAGTATATGAAGTATTTTGATTAGTCGATCATATGATTTTGGTGTTCGTAGTTTACTTTGATCTTACGAATACGTGAAAGCATGATCTTGAGTATCATTGATTGCATGACCTTATAGTATGAATTTGACTTGAATTACTCGTTAATAAACATATGTTATTTTGACTTTCCAAAAAGAAGGATGTACGCTTTTGTTTTCAAGATAAAGTGTTGTTTTAAACGAAGTATTCGTATTTTGACCTTTTCGAGGATTGTGAACTTGAACGCATGATTGCTTGCCTTACTTGTGGTTTTGAACGAGCATGATTACATACAGTTAGATGATATTGCTAACTTAGTTTCAAGATTGATATGATTATGTTGAACTTGTTTACGAAGTCCCGCCGCGGAGTCTACGCATGATACGAGAGACATGAAATTGGAAAGTAGAGACATGACACGTAAGATGTGGTTGATATGGATAAAAATATATTTGAAACTACGTAATGGCCGAACTTGGTAGCCTTATGTTGGTGTGCGTTGCCAATGGAACCGGACTTGGTAGCTTCATTTGGAGGTGTGTTTGTGACACAATGTGCCGGACTTGGTGGCCATTGTGGCCAATAAGCCGGACTTGGTAGCTTATTGGTTGTGTGTGTTCACAATGTGCCGAACTTGGTAGCCATTGTGTCCAATAAGCCAGACTTGGTAGCTTATTGGTTGTATGTGTTCACAATGTGCCGGACTTGGTAGCCATTGTGGCCAATGGGCCGGACTTGGTAGCTCATTGGTGTGTGCTTGTGATTTTGGAAATGATGTTGAAAGATGAGACACAAAACGATGAGTCGCGTAGGAGAAACCCACGAAAAACATGACACCAACGATAGATAGCGAATGCGGATGTGTCATCGTTGTTGTTGTTGTTATATTATGGCATGTGCTGTTTATGACCCTTTATAATATATGCAGGACTTACTATGTGTAAGTTAAGGGTTTGTGGGTTTTGGGTTACTCTATTGAGCTTTTAAGCTCACGGTGTTGCTTTATGTGACCCTGACATATTATGCTGGTGGCGACGCTGGTATAATGTGTCAGATCTTTTAGATGAGCAAGGAGAGCTGTATATCTTGGAAGCCTTTGGAGCTGAGGAGCTTGCTAGGATGGAAGAAGAAAAGGAGCGGTAGATAACCTTAGATGTCCATCCCTTTTGTGTAATATAAGAACATTTTGGGAGTTTGTGATGTAATAATGAGTTAGACTCTCCCTTGTTTATCTAATAAATGTTTAACTTAACGTACCCGATTTTGGGGGCGTTACAACTTGGTATCAAAGCTTTAGGTTCAAAACCTCGGCCATGGGTAGAATGGGTAGCCTTTAAGATAAGCTTGACCGTTGCACAAATGTGAATTGAGTTTAAGTTTACTGTCCCAAATTGGGTGGAATTCTGACAAAACAATCTTCAGATTGAAGTAAGGTGGAAACTGGCAGTACCGCCGAACTGGGAATTCCTGAACAATTGGATGATGACTTAAATCAAGAATCAAATGTGGGATGTAGAAAATCTCAAGTTTCCTTAGTATTAATTAAAACTCTGTCTTAAAACGTTACTAATTGAGGTTTAAAACTATTCCTTGTAGATGAGCCAATCGAACCTCTACCAAGTCAACCTACTAGCGGAAGCTCGCCAATTTAGAAACACCATAGAAACCATGACAACCCAACTAGTGGAGGATCCCAATTTTCCATATACTTTTCCCTACATTCACGACTTCTATCAGAAGCATGGTGCCATTCCACTTCCCGAAAATGAGGAGGAAGATGGTGATGAAGCGGTACTCGTCCTAGTCCAAATAGCACCCCCCGATGATGCGGAGTATATAATTGAGGAAGTTGGAGAGGAACCCGAGGGAAATCCCGAGGAAGAACCAATGGAGGAAGAGGATCCCGAGGAATGGGAAATAGGACCGAAGGATTGGGAGATAGAGCCTGTAGAGGAAGTAGAACCCGTGCAAGAGCCTGAAGTTATGGATATACTTTTTGACTTCAGTGATGTTCCACCACCACCATACGAAACCGACATAGGCATGTATGTGTTCAGTTACCCAGACATCTACTGGGCTAGTTAGAAAAAGCTCCTGATGGTTAGGCTTCGATGTAGTAGAAGTATGTAAGACTGTATCGTTTCAACATGTATTAGGAGTATGGAGGATCATCCCGACTTGTATTAGAAGGATTTCATTCTTGATGTCTTTTTGTAGTAGAACTCTATGCTTATCGTTGTAACCCTTGGTTCATCAATGAAAAGCCTACTTTATTTTAACGAGTACTATTACGTACTATTTTGCGTAATTAGTTAAAATCCTGATTTCGAAAGACAATTGTTTAAGCGTAGACTAAACCTTCCCCCTTCAATTCCAACTTGTAGATGGTGAACCGACGCAGTGGACTAGGATACGAGAATGGCAAATCCTCTAACCCTAATCCCAATACTAACTCTAACGCTAACCCCAACATGACCCAGATCATGCAAGCTTTTGTGGCTGCTTTGAATGCCAACCGCCAAAACCAAAACCGCGATGATGAACCTATGACCCGAACACGAGCGATGAACGAATTTTGCAAACGTCGACCCCCAACCTTTAATGGAGGCCCTAACCCCACTGTAGCTGAAACCTGGCTGAAGGAAGTCAAGGTGATCCTGGACACCTTAGGAATTAACCCAGACGGAGATCGGGTAGCCTTAGCCACCTACCAACTGAAAGGAAAAGCTCGTTACTGGTGGGACTTGATGGAGGCCACCCATGCCATAGCCACCATGACCTTTGCGGAATTCGAGACCCTATTTCTTGACAAGTACTTGTTAGATATTTTGGCACTTTCCGGGGTTGTCCAAAACCTCCATTGGTGTCTTTGTTATATCGACTCCATTTATTTATAATGGGTAGGTTTTTAGGGGTAGTTGCTCGCTCGATGCTCCTCCCATTTTCTGCGCTAAGTTGACCGCTGCGAAATCGATCCAATTGCGTGAGAGGTAAAAGCATTACACATCATGCATATTATTTCCAAAAATAGAAATTTTATTCCTGCACGTTTTTCTTTCCGGTAAATCTCTCTGAATATTTGTTTTCCATATATATGTATCCTAAATCAATTTTCTTTAAAAAGGCCGAAAATTCGCTTTCCATTAACACTCCCGAAAATATGTTTTCAGAATAGTGGTGTTTAGGATAGCAACCATTGCTTTTTATCACGTTTTTTTTTTTAATCTTGGATTTGCCTATATATATGTGGACCTATTAGGTCATAAGGGGGACGAGAACGGAGAGTAAATTTATACAGAGAGTATTTTGTTGCAGCCCACGATCCTTTTCTTCGTAAGGTTTTTGGTTTTCGTCAGACGTGAAAGTTTTTGTTTTTGAAAAAGAAAGAAAGGTTTGCACATTTTTTCAGTGGCGAGAGTTTTTCTAAAATGGGTAAAAAGGGTTGCTTGGTTTAGATGGTTTTCGGTGGAAACGGATATTAAAAAGTTTTGGCAGCCCACGTTCCTTTCGGCTAAGAAGAGTTCCTTTTTCTTGGGCAGCAACCCTTGTTTCGTTCTTGCACCACTGTTTTGGTTTTCGGCAGAGGCAAGAGATTTTGTTTGTTAAAAGAAAGGGGTGCACGGCAGTGGGTTGATTTTGGCGTGCAGCCCCGTATTCCGTTTTTGTTGTTCTTGTCTCATGCATTTTTGAACGCTGTTTGGGTTGTCTAGATCACGCTTCTCATCATATCATTCATCCATTCATTGTTCGTGGTTTGGTGCCGTTTGCTGCTGAGGCCGAATCTTTTGGAGATTGATTCGGAGCCGGTTGAATCCGGAGATCGGGCGTGAAGTCCGTGGTGCATCTATTGGATCTTGAAGAAGCTCAGGGAGCATCGGAGATTGGCGAGAATAGGTAAAGGCTTGGGGTAAGGTTTTTACTATTTCGCAATCTGTACTTCTTTTTGATTAATAGAATAAATCAGTAGTGTTAGGCCGTGGTTTTGGCTTAGGGTTATTTAGGACCTTAAGTTTTTCCACGTAAATCGTGCGTCTCTCGAATCAATTTCATTTTACTGCACTACTTGAGTTTTGGTTTGGATTAATCGAAATAATCAACATGTTCATCTCTATTAATTTTTAATCTGTTAATCTTTATTAAAATTGGTAATTTTTTTTTAACAAAACTCCTATTCACCCCCCCTCTAGGAGTAGACTGAACGCTTCCGCATAATTTCAGTACTTTCCTACACCCCTTCGCCTAGCTAAGGAACAAGAATTCATGAACCTTAAGTAAGGAGACAGATTTTAAAACCCCCTGGAAAAAGGCAACCGGCAGCATCGGTGGACCTATTCGAACCCAACCACCTAGCAACCACCACGGACCCTACTTCACCAAACCATCTAAACCGCCTCAAGGCAACCAACCCTAGAGGACTGCTATCCTCGGAAGTGGTGAACCAAAAAGAGGTGGTAGAGACATAGCAACGGTTCAGTGCTATCACTGCCAAGCTATGGGTCACTATAAGTGTGACTGCCCCCAACTTCAAAGAGAAAAGGATGGGAGCTTCGAAAATCAGAAAGCCCAACAACTTGGACAAGCCGGTTTTGTGAAGCAAAACCTTGGAGGCCCATTGCAACAACAAAATGGGCAAAACGAGAGAAGACAGCCCATGGGGAACCAACAAGGTACTGGAGGGCGTATCTTTGCACCGCAAACTAAGGAACATGAGCGGGATCCCTATATGACCTGAGGTACGCCATTATAGTACCTACGTACAAGCTTTTGGATGACTCTGGGGCATCGCATTCATAACCATTACCTGCATAACCACACTAGTACTAGAATCAGAAACCCTAAATACGAGTACAAAGGTATCATCACCATTGGGGGAAAGAATAGATATCAGTCTAGTGTGTAGAGAGTGCGAACTAGAAGTAACAACCTGCGCCTGACCTGCAATCTTAGAGTGATCGACGTGGCAGATTTCGACGTAATCCTAGGAATGGACTAGCTATCGAGCAGTCATAGATTGCCACCAAAGGATGGTGACGGCATATACCCTTGATGGGATTCAACCCTAACTTAAGGGGGATAGATAGACGATGAGTCCGACGACGAAAAGATCTAGGTGGCAGAACCAACTATATGGATGGTTTGCTAGTCTCCACTTGGAAGAAGCCAATAGAGTGGAAGTGGGATTTACCACACATCGTTTGCAAGTACGATGCATTCCCTGAAGAACTTCCTGGCTTATAACCCCAAAAGAGAGATAGATTTCTCTACAGAACTCCAACCGGGAACGGCATAAATCTCGATGGCACCATAAGGCCCCTACCAAGCCAAAGGAGGGTCGTGTTAAAGAAACATCTTTAGGGTACGAGTCTGCATGTTGATTTGATAGAGATTTTGCATTTGGCGTTGGTGTTTACAATGGAGACGTTATCAAAGGTCGACAATAAGGCAAGCTGTTCGACGGCTGAAGCAACTTCAACCCCGCCTCGTAGGCAAGTGATGAGGCTTAATTCGATTAACAAAACATGTAGAGAATTGCCTTAAACACCGTCATACCCATAGGACCTATCAGAACCTTTAGACAGTAGCCGTATATGCCGCATCGTTTCGGGCGTCTATTTCATTTCTTGACATCACATTCGTAAGGGATTAAGAGTGGCTTGCTTCTATTTTAAGGGGGATAGACGACGATTCCGAGACCAGTTTAGTAACTAAGCCTAACCCCTAGTCATGCACGAATTTCGAGGATGAAATTATTTTAAGGGGGATAGGTTGTAACGACCCTGATTTGTGGTCAATAAAAATTTCGTTAAAAATTTAAATTTTATTTTAATTACTTGGATTTTTATTTTCATAACCAAAAATCCGTCGTTACTGACTAATAAAAATTTCGTTGAAATCTTAATCAAGTTTTTAATCGACTTTTAACTGCCGATTCTTTCTGTCGTTCCTAGGGTTAAGTCTTAAGATTTCACATCTCGGCTGGAAATCCTATCTAGCAACCCTAGCTAGCTTTTAACCGATGAGTTAACCTAGCAATCGTTTAACCTATTTATCTATCGTTCCTAAACCTCGGTGAACCGTATGAAATCCTTGAGCTTGTAAACCCTAGATGAACCATTTGAACCATTTGAACCCTTGAGCTATTAACCGTTGGACGATAACGTTAAGGTTATCTTTACCCATCGAATAATAGGAGAACCTTGATTAACTTCCCAAAGTACAAGATCAGATTAGTTTAGTACTTAAGTATGGTATTTAATCAAGTATTATACTTTTTGGTATTATCCATTGGTTAATAACCGTTAAGAGATTCTTTACCCATTGGACAATAGGTCAAAGCTCATGCCACCATTATCCATTGGTTATCCCGCTAGGGAAGCTATTATCCATTGGATAATAGCTATACTTGCCAATCAAGTACTAGGTTTATTAAAATACTAGATTTGACATGTGTTATTTGATTAAAATAGGATTAGTACATTAGGTTAATATTTTAGTACTTGGTACTTTGAAAGTATTAGATTAGTATAATAGATATTAGATTTGGGCATATCTAGGTTAGATTGTGAAGTACCTAGTTGTATATATATATATATATATATTATATTGTAGTACATATGTGTGTATATAGATTTTTATAATAAGAAAATCTAATTTTGGTTTAAAATACAAGATTTTAAAGGACCCAAAGTGCTTATATATATACGAATATATATGTATACTTCCATGGAAGTACAAAGGGAGAGAGAGAGAGAGAGAGAGACAGAGAGAGAGGGAGAAAGAGAGAAAGGGAGAGATGTACCTTGCTAGATTTTTGTTGTGCTTTCAATCTTCCATTTGTACTTTTGGAAAGCATAAAAATCCATTGGGATTTTCCTTACAAGCTAAATCTTGTACAAACTTGTACATTCCTTAATTTTTAACTTGATCAAATCCACCCTTCCTTGCTCAATCTTCCATAATCCAATCCATGGTACACATCCATAGCCATGCAAGCCTAGATTTTAGGATTTTTCTTGCAAGCAACCAAGATTTGGTGGAATAAAAAAATGAGATATATATAGAGAGAGCGATTTCGGCTAGAGTGAGAGGGAGGGAGTGCTTGCCTATAAATAGAAGGCTCATTTGTGCTTTGAACTCACATCTCATCTTGCTCCAACTTCTCTCTAGAAAAAGCTTAGTGTTCTTGTTGTTCTTGCTTAGTTCTAGCTTGTTTTTGAAGTCTTTTTCTCTAGTTCTTCAAGAAACTTTCCATCGCCGCCAGTAAACCACCACTCGACCACCACCTCGATCCAAAAGTAGTAGTAGTTGTAGTTAAGATCTAGTTTCGAGAGAAACCATTCTCTTTCGAAGCTACCGGAAGCTTACCGTAGGCCGTTATTCCGCACGATCGCCAACTTTCTTTCCGATGTACTTTCCGTAGCTTACTACCGCCAAGAAGAACGGTAGATACCTCGATCTACTCTTCCTAAGTATATGAAGTATTTTGATTAATCGATCGTATGATTTTGGTGTTCGTTGTTTACTTTGATCTTACGAATACGTGAAAGCATGATCTTGAGTATCATTGATTGCATTTGACTTGAATTACTCGTTAATAAACATATGTTGTTTTGACTTTCCAAAAAGAAGGATGTACGCTTTTGTTTTAAAGATAAAGTGTTGTTTAAAACGAAGTATTCGTATTTTGACCTTTTCAAGGATTGTGAACTTGAACGCATGATTGCTTGCCTTACTTGTGGTTATGAACGAGCATGATTACATAGAGTTGGATGATCTTGCTAGCTTAGTTTCAAGATTGCTATGATTATGTTGAACTTGTTTACGTAGTCCCGCCGCGAAGTCTACGCATGATACGAGACACATGAAATTGGAAAGTAGAGACATGACATGTAAGATGTGGTTGATATGGATAAAAATATTTTTGAAACTACGTAATAGCCGGACTTGGTAGCCTTACGTTGGTGTGCGTTGCCAATGGAGCTGGACTTGGTAGCTTCATTTGGAGGTGTGTTTGTGACACAATGTGCCGAACTTGGTAGCCATTGTGGCCAATAAGCCGGACTTGGTAGCTTATTGGTTGTGTGTGTTCACAATGTGCCGGACTTGATAGCCATTGTGGCCAGTAAGCCGGACTTGGTAGCTTATTGGTTGTGTGTGTTCACAATGTGCCGAACTTGGTAGCCATTGTGGCCAATGGGCCGGACTTGGTAGCTCATTGGTGTGCGCGTGTGATTTTGGAAATGATGTTGAAAGATGAGACACAAAACAATGAGTCGCGTAAGAGAAACCCACGAAAAACGTGACACCAACGATAGATAGCGAATGCGGATGTGTCATTGTTGTTGTTGTTGTTATATTATGGCATGTGCTGTTTATGACTCTTTATGATATATGCATGACTTGCTATGTGTAAGTTAAGGGTTAGTGGGTTTTGGGTTACTCTATTGAGCTTTCAAATTCACGGTGTTGCTTTATGTGACCCTGACATATTATGCTGGTGGCGACGCTGATATAATATGTCAGACCTTTTAGATGAGCAAGGAGAGCTGTATACCTTGGAAGCCTTCAGAGCTTGCTAGGATGGAAGAAGAAAAGGAGCGGTAGATAACCTTAGATGTCTATCCTTTTTGTGTAATATAAGAACACTTTGGGAGTTTGTGATGTAATAATGAGCTAGACTCTCCCTTGTTTATCTAATAAATGTTTAACTTAACGTACCCGATTTTGGAGGCGTTACAAATGAAATATGCACCTAACAGGAATAAGACTCAACAAGCGAACATGAGATGCAAGAGAGGTTACCAAATTGAACAGCCAAATTTAGACTTCGGGATTCCGAACATCTTAGAGATAACCCTAACCATCCACACATCAACTGGAAGTAGCATTAAGACTCATATCAATCAAACAAACAACAACAATAGTGCAACCATATAACAACGTTTCAAAAGAATTCCACAAACCACTTGCCCTTGTCATACCATCCACCATGGAGCCTCATTTCATAAAACTTTTCTTTTAGATTTCCAAAACAGTTTAAAGAAAACTCAAGACCATCATAGGTCAAGCTCCGTTGATTCGAGCTTGAATACCGGAGTCTGTTGATTTGTGCCCAAATATCGAAAACCGTTGATTCGCTCAAGAATAGCTGGAGGATTTTCATAAAAATCCTTTTTCAAAACCAAGTTCCTTCCATTTCAAAAACTTTGATGAAATCAATGTTTATTCCCTTTTTCAACAGCTACAATCTCAGGCACATCACAGCCCAAACAACAACAACATGAACTTCCATAATTCTTTCATCAGGAGAGACATTCAACTGTAATACCACCCCTTGCGTTACAGGGAATTCTCTCCTTCTACCCGGATTTCCATCTTACCACCCCTTACGTAACGGGCCCTCTAGAGTCTCCACATTTCCACACCTTGCGTTGCAGGACCCTCAATTCAAAATTATCAACGCACACATACACACATGCATTACCAATCCATATTCAAAAGACAACATTTCCCAATATCACATTCTTTCATTTATGAACACTCAAGGGATTACAAATTTCTAAACACATTCCATCGTACATCGATACCTAGCTCAAGTCCACGTTATTCCTATCAACCTCACGGTATGTTCTCCAACCAACGACGTTAATATTATACACTAACGAATGCTATTAATATTATACACTAACGAATGCTAAGAGACACGATCGAACAATGACCCATTAGGTCACAAGCAATCATACTCGAGAGTAACTTAAACATGTTCTAATCATATAGGAAGTCATAGCACGGAATGAAAAACAACTTAGGAATGGCCGACAGACATTGGCAGACCGACATACCTCTACTCAAATGGTCATAACTTTCTTTGTACTAAGAGTTTATAGGTGATTCTAGCGGCAAATGAAAGCTGACTTCAAGACCTTCGAATCAACATAAAATTTGCAAGAAACGGACATCGGACGAAGAAGTTATGGCCGTTCAAAGTTGGGCTGAAACCCAAAAACGGGCTGAAATTCCCATATTCGACCGAAACGTAAAACCCGACCTCAAGCACAAAACAAAGCACGATCTAGGTACATAGACATCACATAAACGCATAACAAAAGTAAGAAATCCCTACCACAATGGGTTTTGAGCAAAATCCTAAGTCCACCAAGTGGATTAAGCCCTAATCTTCCAAGAACAAGCTCCTCCCAAGTTTTGCTACAAGATCTAGGGTAAACATAACCCAAAAACAAGATAAACAAGCAAGGATCAACAAGTGGTTGAAAGAAGAGAGAGAAAAACGTGATTGAGAGCCAAAGAGTGTGAACAAGAACACAAAACTTACCATTTGTTCACAAAATGTGAGATTCAAGTGATTTTGAGGAAGAAAATCCTTGGATCTTGAAGATTCGAGCTTGAAATCGAGAGTTTTGGGTGAGATTGGAGTGGGGTGGGTGAGAGAGGGTTTTGAGATCTGGTTTCGTGGCCTTTGGGTGTGAGAAATGACATAAAGAGGTATTTATTGTGTCCCAAAAAGCGTGCTGAAAAAGTGCAGAAAACACAGCATGTACCGGTACGGGGAAAAGGCTGTACCGGTTCATGAACCTTCAAAATGCCAAAAACACAACTTCTGGACATCATGTACCGGTACGGGGAAAAGGCTGTACCGGTACAAGCAGGGTAGAAAATAAATTTTTTTGCAACGGTCACCGGATCAAACCCCACTTGCTACCAACACTTCCAAACATCAATTCAACCTCAAAATACAATATTCCACATATTTAAACGATTAAAGAAAAATATAATGATTCGCGAGTCTCTACATTCTATCCTCCTTAAGAAAATTTCGTCCCGAAATTTATAACTCAAGCCAACTAAGCTCATCCATCGTAATACATAATACTGTGCCACATTTCTACAATCTAACGGTATACTCCTACCACTCAACAATCAATCTCGTATACCTAGGATGCACTTCGGTTTCTCCCCAAGAACCACACCAATCTCTAATCGCTTTTTGAAATCTCAACCTTCACCGACACTGAAATTCTAATACTCATTCCGAGATCCAACGACTGATATCCCCTCATTCCCCAAACTTTGAATTCCACATCCTCTTTTTCCCAATCAATGCCAATTGTCAATCTAGAAAACCTCGAATAATCTCTACGGTAATAAAACCAAGAAACCCAAAATCCAATGATTAGACCTCATAGTGACCATCACCCTCTGCTCAGTTTTTAACACTAATTCTCCACAATTGAACTTCTTACGTTTTAAAGCTATTGATATCCCTTTCAACTTCAAAAGCAACACGTCTCACAATCGATCCAACTCCATTGATAATACTATGGATAGACACCGACACCAAACACACATAAGGCAAACCGTTAGTCACGATTTCCAACTCACACCTCCATCTACCCACATAACTCTCCCCTATGAACTCTGTACAGACCTCAAAAGTCTTTTCGTCCATCTAACATTCAAATACAGCAAAGATTCTAACGCTTTTCCACATCTCTCATCCCACTCAGAATCACTACCAACTCCTGTTCAAGAAATCCAAATTCACTCCTATGATAATGTGTCCCTCCTATCTACTCAACGTGACTCAATATCGGAACCATTCCCATAACTCTCAAATCCACCACTTTTTCTTAAACTTAATTTCCCGCATAATACTGTCACCACTCAAGAAAAGACATACATCGGATTCCACTGCACAAAAATAAATCCTCATTGCAAATACCGATGTACGCTTCATTGTTTACTCTACATTGTCTACTAAAAGCAAACTTCTCACATTGGGGCTACATAACAAGTCAAACATGTAGGTTTAAGCTAAGTAGCAACGAATTTCATACACGAAATATCCCAACAAACCAACCATACCATTTAACAGCTTACACGACACCAAACATATTTACGCATTAATAGGCTCACCCCATATCCCACAGAGTGTCCAAAGGACTCATCGAGTATCCAACACTTCACAATTCATGGTTTTAAAAAGCCCAACAGTTATCTCATCCTTTCCAATCTTGTGATGCCTCACGCAACGTCTATTCATTTTACCGATCTCAAGCATTTCCATTCATTTAGTCAAAGCAAATCACAAAATTCCCAAATTTATAATCTCAAACATCACATCACAGATACACATATTATCAATTCTAATTATTCCTCTATTCCAACAACATTACAACCTAACAACATATTCATACTTCTCGTTATATTCTAAGACTCCAACTACTTCGTTACTTAAGGATTAATCTCACTCGCACTAATGATCTCTAACGGTTCCGCTCACCACACACCTCATAGCTCTCAATTTTTCCTCAACCAAGTAATCATGTCAGTCTCAATATCCCTCGTAGGTATTCGCCACTCCTACACTCAACCTCAAGAACAACAACTTCCATTACCACCACCATCATCTCTGCTACCTCTATTATCTCTTAATCTTTCTTAAACAAACTCATCATCTCAATGGCACACCTGGACATGTCCTGTACTATCATTTATCTAGCCTACATACTTGATTACACTCCACACACGATCTCTGCACTCCAATCCTTCAATTTACAACATACTATTCCTCCACGTGCCTATGCCTTCAAGGTTCCTACCATTCCCACTCAGGACACCATTTACACCTCGCCTCATTGTCAGCCTCATCAATTCACATTCGTATCACCCTTACTTCAGATAAGTCTCTCACCACTCACTTACACCAATCACTCGACTCAAGTCACATCGATATAGGCCACCTCAAGTCTCGTTGTCCCTCTAACAAGATTCCTATATATAGCCATCTATTTCTATTTTCAAGCCTAGAGATCTAGTCCCCTATACACAATCCTAGTGTCCATTTGACTTTCCGAGACTTCCATCTAGAAGGGGCGGTGATCAAGCGCCTCTTTCAATTGGATCTCATCGGTGGTCGCTTGGGTGTCCAGAAGACACATACTGTATCTAGACACCATACCTATAACTCTCATCTTCCAAAGTCAACCTCCGATACTTACAACTCTCTACGAAGGCTAAGCTCGTCTTACCTATACTTAAAATCATTACCTCAATGACTACCATAACAACAACAACCACAATCCTTACCGGCACAAAACATCATCCCTTTAAACACATTCAAATTGCTCACTAGTTCAATCCTCTGGCTATGATACATCTCACTTCACATAAATATTACTTAAGTATTTAAAATTTAAAAAGTAATTTGCACAATCCAAATAAAACACCATGTACTTAGCTCACAATTCTTACTAACTGTCTAACACTTCTATTATATACTAATGAATATCATCTCTCATGTACGTGTTGACCTCGCCACTACGCATAACGACCATAATTCTTCACGACTTTCCAGCTCACCTAAAAGGCATCTTACCACATAGAATCCAATAGCAAGTCTACATACGAAAATCGAAACAATAACAACAAATGCTGCTACACCCCCTACACACAAGCCAAACTCCCATTCTTCTCAAACACGAGTCACCAGCATTCACCTAACAGAGTAAACGTAAATGCAAAGCCGCATCTATGAACAAACGTCGGTTATGCAAGCAAACACATGTTTTTGTTAAAATATGCAATGACTTTTGAACCCATGAGACTAAAAGTCTCCCCACGGTCTCATAGTATTCATACCAAACGCTTTGATACCAATTTGTCACGCCCTCGATTTTCAACATAAATAAATAATCCATTTTTTAATAAAAGTCTCTCGCATATCATAGATAATACCCAAAAGAGTCTTCCTCCTGTTTAATTTACAAACAAAGTTCCCAAGTTTAGAAAATTACATCCATGGCACCACGGCCCAAATTAACTTAAGTACAAGTACGAACAAGTTTTCCTTGAATTTACAATGGTTTAGTCAAAAGAAATTCGAACGTTTTCAGTTACTAAACCATCTTTAACAAAAGGGTGATCATTACAAGATGATTAAGTGACTAATGAAGCAAGCTTCCAAAAAGTATTCTTCTTCGTCCAAGCACTCAACGCAAGTGAGCTATAGACCGGGACTTGAACCTGAAAAGAAGGATTTTGTTGAGCTACACTAGCCCAGTAGAGAAAATCTATACTCAAGTTATATGAAAATGCAATGAAATATGCACCTAACGGGAATGAGACTCAACAAGCGAACATGAGATGCAAGAGGGGTTACCAAACTGAACATCCAAATTTAGACTTCGGGATTCCAAACATCTTAGAGATAACCCTAACCAGCCACACGTCAACTGGAAGTAGCATTAAGACTCATATCAATCAAACAAACAACAACAATAGTTCAACCATATAACAACGTTTCAAAAGAATTCCACAAACCACTTCCCCTTGTCATACCATCCACCATGGAGCCTCATTTCATAAAACTTTCCTTTTAGATTTCCAAAACAGTTTAGAGAAAACTCAAGACCATCATAGGTCAAGCTCCGTTGATTCGAGCTTGAATACCGGAGTCCATTGATTTGTGCCCAAATACCGGAAACCGTTGATTCGCTCAAGAATAGCTGGAGGATTTTCATAAAAATCCTTTTTCAAAACCAAATTCCTTCCCTTTCAAAAACTTCGATGAAAACAATGTTTATTCCCTTTTTCAACAGCTACAATCTCAGGCACATCACAGCCCAAACAACAACAACATGAACTTCCATAATCAATTATGACTTCTTTCATCAGGAGAGACATTCAACTGTAATACCACCCCTTGCGTTACAGGGAATTCTCTCCTTCTACCCGAGTTTCCGTCTTACCACCCCTTGCGTAACGGGCCCTCTAGAGTCTCCACATTTCCACACCTTGCGTTGCAGGACCCTCAATTCAAAATTATCAACGCACACATACACACATGCATTACCAATCCATATTCAAAAGACAACATTTCCCAATATCACATTCTTTCATTTATCAACACTCAAGGGATTACAAATTTCTTAACACACCCCATCGTACATCGATACCTAGCTCAAGTCCACCTTATTCCTATCAACCTCACGGTATGTTCTCCAACCAATGACGTTAATATTATACACTAACGAATGTTAAGAGACACGATCGAACAACGAGCCATTACGTCACAAGCAATCATACTCGAGAGTGACTTAAACATGTTCTAATCATATAGGAAGTCATAGCACGGAACGAAAAACAACTTAGGAATGGCCGACAGACATTGGCAGACCGACATACCTTTACTCAAATGGTCATAACTTTCTGTGTACTAAAAGTTTATAGGTGATTCTAGCGGCAAATGAAAGCTGACTTCAAGACCTTCGAATCGACATAAAATTTGCAAGAAACGGACATCGGACGAAGAAGTTATGGCCGTTCAAATTTGGGATGAAACCCAAATACGGGCTGAAATTCCCAGATTCGACCGAAACGTAAAACCCGACCTTAAGCACAAAACAAAGCACGATCTAGGTACATAGACATCACATAAACACATAACAAGTGTAAGAAATCCCTACCATAATGGGTTTTGAGCAAAATCCTAAGTCCACCAAGTGGATTAAGCCCTAATCTTCCAAGAACAAGCTCCTCCCAAGTTTTGCTACAAGATCTAGGGTACATATAACCCAAAAACAAGATAAACAAGCAAGGATCAACAAGTGGTTGCGAGGAGAGAGAGAAAAACATGATTGAGAGCCAAAGAATGTGAACAAGAACACCAAACTTACCATTTGTTCACAAAATGTGAGATTCAAGTGATTTTGAGGAAGAAAACCCTTGGATCTTGAAGATTCGAGCTTGAAATCGAGAGTTTTGGGTGAGATTGGAGTGGGGTGGGTGAGAGAGGGTTTTGAGATCTAGTTTCGTGGCCTTTGGGTGTGAGAAATGACATAAAGAGGTATTTATAGTGTACCAAAAAGCGTGCTGAAAAAGTGCAGAAAACATAGTATGTACCGGTACGGGGAAAATGCTGTACTGGTTCATGAACCTTCAAAATGCCAAAAACACAACTTCTGGACATCATGTACCGGTACGGGGAAAAGGCTATACCGGTACAAGCAGGGCAGAAAATGAATTTTTTTGCAACGGTCACCGGATCAAACCCCACTTGCTACCAACACTTCCAAACATCAATTCAACCTCAAAATACAATATTCCACATATTTAAACGATTAAAGAAAAATATAAAGATTCGCAAGTCTCTACACTTGTCCCTCTTGAAGATTCGACTTTGAACTTGGAACAATTCGGTATTGATGGCGTGACACCTTTACCGGGGTGGCGTGGGCAACTTAGTGTTTTAGCCGGGGTGGTGTACATGCTTGGCACGATAACCAAATTGATATCAATATGACGACATCAACACTTTGTGGTTCTTTATTTTCGGTTGAATCCTCAATCGGGCATGGGCCAATGATTTAACAAATTTTGATTTCTCAAAGTATTATTGAACTAAGGACTTTGCGATTGATAACGAACATTCGACAGAATGAACGACTCCTCTTCGGGTCCAACAACTTCTTAGACAGCGCAAGACAAACTCGGACGAAAGAACTGCCTTAAGCATGCTTCTATGCAAAACAATGTGTGTACAATGCATGCGATAGGGAAAACAGTAACACATAAATAGTTACGGGGGTTAGATGCAAATAGATCTTACCCTGTAGGTACCTGTCCTAATTTGGAAAGTTCTAGTGCATTGTATATGCAAAGGCCGGTTTTGGTTTGTAACAGGTTCCTTGGACTAAGGCCAAGATATACCTCCCACTGCCCGCGTAACCGCAGAGCAACAGTCAAATGGTAGAATGACCCATCATCGTCGAAGGTTGTTGGTCATTCGGGGTCCCCGGCTCCGGTAAACTGTGCCGGATTTTCAAAACGATCCAACGAGGCTTTTCTCAAATCGATGCAAATGAGAATGCTGGAGATTGATTTAAGAAGAAGAAGAATCACAAAATCGCAAAATTCTTTTTCAAATTTGGCTCACTTTATTTAGTCCATCTTTAGAGGAAACTACGCAAGTGAACAATTGAAAAAGTCCCAGATTAGATTGGCCGGACACGGGGTTCTGTTAAATCACTATTCCCACCTTCGGCAGCGCAAAGCTCACCGTTTTGACAGACTTTTAAGGGATTGTTCACAAGTGTATCAAACTCTAAGTGTGGATTAATATTGGTTTGAATTCCCCAACAGAGTTGCCATTATGGGCAGCATGCCCTGGGAGAAGGATTCTGTTCCTTTCCAAAGCGGCCTGGAAATCGAGGGAGCGTGAGCGGAGAAGCAAGCACTCGAAATATAGAGTCGCCACTCGGGTTTTAAGGTCCGACACCCAAGGAACCGTACTTAGAAGCACCTACCGCGCTGTTTGATTTGAAAAAGTGAAGGAACCAATCCGTCATAACCATATCTGGGTTCGGGAGCCAGGTTACGAGAGAGGAAGGATTTTAAAGCACCCCTCTTGCCCAATCCGAAGATCGGTCTCTATTTAGGCACTTTGAAAATATTGCGATTCTTCTTTTATTAAATAATTCTTTAGCCAATTAGGGTGGGGGAACAGTTTAATAGGAATTAAAGCTGTAATAGTTTGCAAGATGTGATAGATGGCATGGATGAGCAGTTAGTATAAAATGAAAACAGACTACTGTGGGATTTTAAATAGACCGGAAGGCCTTTGTTCTGGAGTATCGTGCGTAGGAAGAAACTAGTATGCACTGATCAAGTCAATGCATGCTGATCACACCTGCGCGTGCTACTACCAGACTTGCGCATGCCAGTAAGCCTAAGCCCACAACTCTTATTCTCAAACCCTCTAGGCTCTGGAAGGACCAGTGCCCACCCAGGACAAACCAAGTAGTTTATGCAGTTACAATATACGGTTTAAAGGCTGAAAAGCCCTACAAATTAACAAAACACCCCATAAACAATTTGGGGATAAAAATAGAGGCCTAAAACCAAGTTAACCATGCGAGGCCAGCCACTAGTCGGGGATAGACAGTCGCGCGAGGAAATCAGCCTGTCGCGCGATGGTGCGTGATGGTCGCGCTCCATTTGACCATCGCGCGTGGGTTTGGGTGCAGCGCACGCGGGTATGGGTCAATCTTCGAGTGTTTGGTTTTGCTCATCCTGGGTTCTGGGACAGGTCCAGAATGATCCCAGGGGTACTCCATAACAGCAGATATGCATATTGAACTAAGACTAACAGTTCATACTAAGGAAAGTAGTAAACTGATTTTTATCATGCTTAACAGTGATTTAGATGTAAGAACAACATAAACCAGCAAGACACCAATACCCACGCAGACCATCGGGTGCATCAACAGAGTGTCGCGCGCGAGAATGGAACCGTCGCGCGCTAGTTCCAACCATGACGGTTTTTGAAACCTTGTTAGCTTTAGGGCCAGGACTGGTATTGATTACCAGCCTTGGCCCTGCCAGCCCCCCTCAGGGATCAAAATAGAGAGCAGAACTAAGGTAAGCTATACCTTTGGTTCTTTAAGTTTGAATGGTGTTTGAGCTTTGAATTGAGGTTGAGATTATTTGAGGTATTTGAGTTGTTTTGAGTAATGGAGGAGAAAGAACAAGCTATGTTCTTGGGAACTTAGGTTGTGACCTTTCACAAAACCTTGGATTTAACTAACCAAAAATATACACCAAAAACCATCCCTTTAAATGGAAGAGCCATGGGGGTATTTATAAGGAGAGATGGAGGTAGGGTGGGGCTATAAAGAGAGGAGTTCAGCCAGTCCACGAGGCTGGCTGAGGTTGCATTGGTGGCCAAGTTTCCTCCTTAAGAAAAGTTGGTGGGGACTGACCATCGCGCGATGGAGTTAGTCTGCTGCGCGATGGTGCGCCCTGGCGCGCGATGGTTGCGCCCTGGTGCACGTCAGTAGGGTTTTTGGCTTTTTTTTGAAATGGCTTAGGCTAAGTTAGGTTCAAGGGTTTCAAACACTCAAAGCTCAAACACTCGACATTCCCAGGTGTTCTTGATCTGTTTCATCATCAGGGAATCAAATACCGTAAGTAAACTAATCTGGAAGCCCAGATTGGGGTGTCTACATCGAGGCACGAAACCGGTTGATTGCAGGATTGACCTATTTTATGAGTGAGAGATAGATGCAAAACATGTATATGTATAATGGTGATGGTTAGATGTGAACAGATATGATGATGTAGACTTGATTTGACAATGGTGATGCAATTTAATGCTTATGTGCACAGGCCCGTGCGTGTGTGTTTGTTTTAAGTGTAGAGTTTCTTTCAAGTTTTGGACTTGAGCACTTAGAGCATAGAGCTCGAGCATTCGGAGGGTAGAATCCGAGCATTCAAAGTACAGGCTTTGAGCATCCAATACGTAGAGGTTGGGAATTCAAGCGTAGAGCTTGAGCATTCAAGTGTAGACTTGAGCATCCAATTCACAGTGGTTAGGCATTTGAAGAGCTTCAAGCATTCAAAGTTTTGGACTTTGAGTATTCAAGCATAGAGCTTGAGAACAGATGATTTGATGTTACGGCGTAGAGTCAGTTGAGAATTGTTACGGCGTAGAGCCAGTTGAAGTAGTGAGTGTAAAGCTGCTGAGTGAGCTTAGAGCTGCTGATGGTGAGCTTAGAGCTGCTGATAGTGATAATGAGTTGCAGAGAGTATGAAGTTGTTTGAGATGTTTATGGGCGTAGAGCCACGGAGTGTGTGAGCATAGGGCTGCGGGGATGGCAAGCGTAGAGCTGCTGAGATTGTAGAGTTGCTGAGTAAGTGAAGTTGTAGACACCCCAATCTGGATCTCCTGATTGTTTTACTTCATTTTTCGATTTCTTGTTTCGCCGATGATGAATCAGATAAAAAACGGACTTAAGAATGGAATGGATTGAGTTTGGAGTGAGTGGAACTCCTTTTGAACCTTTTGAACCCCAAACCTCTAAGTCAAAACCCTAACCAAGGTTTGACCAGCGTACGTTGCTGTGGCTCCCACGCGCGCTTGTGAGCTTGCCAGGTGTTGGTCAAAGTCAAAGTATTGACTATTGACCATCGCGCGATGGTTGGCTCATGGGCGCGCTTATGCCATTCCATTGCGCGCGGGTCCAGACCTGTCCCCATCACCTTTTTCCAGCTAGATTTTGTGATCATCAAGGGGTCTATGGGGCTGTAGAACCCTGTTTTCCACCAGAACAGTTGTTGCAGGCTGCATGGTTTGCTCCACCCACACAACCACTCCCATCACCTTATTGGCCACCTTCTCCACCAAGTGAGGCTAGCCAGCCTTGTTGGCTGGTTCCTAAGCCTAATTTTCCACCAACCTTCATCCTCCCAACCTCCTATATATACCCCATTTGGTCTTTCAAGCCAAGGTTACAAAAATCAAGCAAAAAGAGGCACACAAACCCTAATACACATGATGTTCCTTAATCCTTGCCATTTCCATACACTCTTTCCACAAGCTATACCACCTTGTTCAATCCACTTCAAAAACTCTCAAGCAAAGGTATAAACTTACTACCTGTTTCCTGTTTGATCCCTGAGGGGGGCTGGTAGGGCCAAATCCTGGCCCTAAAGTCAGCAGGGTTACAAGAAATTGTACACTGGTTCGCCTGTGCGCTCTGGACTCACACTCACGCGTGTCTGTCAAAGGCTGCCTGTGAAAGTCCACATGGGGATGGGATGCTGGCTATTTCTTGTTTTTTTATTATATTATAAATCACTGTGGAGCATGTTCAAGAACTGGTTCACTGTTTTGCTTGTTAAAATCCATAAGTTAACTCAACATATTTTCCTGCTTACTTTGGAATGCCCCTGGGTTGCTTCTGAATATGTCTCAGAGCCCAAGCATGCAAAGCAATTCCTCGAAGTCCAATCATGACCAACGCGCATGTATCTCCCTGTGTCGTGCTCTGGGGAGTCAGTCTCTAGTGGTTGCCCTTGCATGGGCAACTTGGCCTTTGGCCCCTGTTTATTTACCCCCACTATTTAGGGGTTGTATTTCCATTTTATTTTGTCTGATTGTAACTATTATTTACTTTTCAGTACATGTAAACTACTTGGTTTGCCCCTGGGTGAGCACTGGTCCTTCCAGAGCCCAGAAGGGGATGAAATTCAACCTGTGGTGAAGTTTAAACACGCCCGCGCGCGTAGGGGTTTGGCGCGCGATGGTGGACTTGCATGTACGTAGATCCATGCATGCAAGTTGGCCACTGTTTGTGTCAAGTTCATATGGTGCACTGTTTTGATATTTCTTCACAGTATTGGATTTTATCCCATTTATTTTATAGCTCTTCATCCATCCATACTGAATTTGATCATATCCTGCACAATATTACAGTTTTATTCCCCGATTAATTATTTCCCCGCCTTAATTGGCTAAAAATTGTTTAATAAAAGAAGAATCGCAATATTTTTACAAAATGCCTAAGTAGAGACTGATCTCTGGATTGGACGAGAGGGGTGCCTTAAAACCCTTCCCCTCTCATAACCTGGCTCCCAAACCCAGATATGGTTATGATGGACTGGTGATTTCAAATCAAACAGTGCGTCAGGTGTTTCGAAATACGGTTCCTTGGGTGTTGGACCTTCAAACCTAAGTGGCGACTCTGTATTCTGAGTGCTTACTTTCCCGCTCGCGCTCCCTCGATCAGGGCCCTTACTACGGAAAGGAACGAGATCCTTTTTAAGGGCATGTTGCCCACAGTGGCGACTCTGTGGGGATGATCGAATCAATATTAATCTATACTTAGAGTTTAATACGCTTAAGAACAATTCCTTAAAAGTCTATCAAAACGGTGAGCTTCGCACTGCCGAAAGTTGGAATGGTGATTTAACAGGACCTCGTGTCCGGCCAATCTAATTTGGGACTTTTTCAATTGTTCACTTACGTAAATAAAGTGAGCCGAATTTGAAAGGGCATTTTGCGATTTTGTGATTCTTCTTCTTTTTAATCAATTTTCAGCACTCTCATTTGCATCGATGTGGGATAGCCTCGTTGGATCGTTTTGGCAATCCGGCATGGTTTACCGGAGCCCAGGGACATCGAATGACCAACAACCTTCGACGATGATGGGTCATTCTACCGTTCGACTGTTGCTCTGCGGTTACGCGGGCAACAGGAGGTATATCTTTGGCCATAGTCCAAGGAACTTGTTACGAACCAAGACCAGCCTTTGCATATACGAAGCACTAAGACTCTCCAAATCTAGGACAGGTACCTACAGGGTAAGATTTATCTGCATCTAACCCCATAAGCTGTCTACGTGTTACTGCTTTCCCTATCGCATGTACTATACATACATACATACCATCTTGCGTAGAAGCATGTTTAGGGTGGCTTCTAGGTTCTCGATCAGTCAAGTTTGTCTTTAAGTTTATTAGGACATCTGCTGTAGCCCGATGAGGAGTCGTGCATCTCGATGGTGCACATTTTTGGTTTTCAAAATCCTTAGAACAATGGGACTTTAGGAAATCAAAAAATTCTCACACCCTCGTTTTTATACCTGTTCAAGGTTTCAAACAAAATATGAGGAACAATAGAGGGAGTGCCATGATGCTTACACCAATAAGGTAACAAGTGCCTCGTCACTTACACCACCTAGCTAACAGTGCTATGCCGCTCATGCCATCCTGGTTATAGTATCATGACATTCATACCGAGTTGTTCCAACTTCAAAAGTCAAAATCTTGAACAACGGAATAGTCGAAGGTTTAGGATTCTTTTGGCATCCTTTAGCCTTATTTGCTTCAAGTAAGGATACACCTTCAAAACGAATTCTGAGGATTCTGGTAGTGTCCGAACGTCTTGAGACAGACTTGTCTTCTAGTTCTAGAGTCTAGGGCGACATTGGAGACGCCTGTTGCATCTGTGCTTTAGTCTTTTATTTAGATTAAAGTTGCTGCAGGACCCCTATTAAGCCTTCTTTTGCTTTGCTGCAAGTTCTGAGTCATTGCACCACCAAGGAAAGTATCGAAGCGAAAGGGCAAACCCGCTTGGGAACGTCTGCATCTGAATCCGATTCAAAGACTTGTCAGGCTTGAATCCCAGTCAGTCACAACGGAGGACTCTCCGCGCTCTCTATTGGCCGCTCTACAATCAGGCTCACCATAGATCTGACAGGATGGACAACCAGCTTCTCCATCTTTTGCTTCAAGCACTTCCGAAACACCTGCCATGTCAGGACAGCCACAAGCTCAACCTCTTTCTCTCGAAGAGATACTCATGAACCTCCAGACTAGCATCGCTGCCATTCAGCAAAGGGCCACTCAGACAGACGCTAACATTGCCCGTTTGAATGACCTCTTTGACACTCATCTTCCCCAGGTTGTCCAAGAGGAGGGTGAGAATGAGGAGGATGTTCATGCACAGCCTGTCATGGTCGAAGATCCAAATAATTCGGTGCGTCTTGTTGAGCAACTCAACCCTAGTGTGGTTCGCGCACCTGCTGCAAATCCAAATCCAATAGGTGACATGCCTGTTGTGAACCCGGATATAACTGCTCTTATGGCCAAGATGACCAAACTGGAGGAATCTGTCTCTAAAGCTGAAAAAATCAAGGCCAGTGGGATCGACTTGGATCGTCTTTGTTTGTATCGGAATGCCAAGCTTCCCGTCAAATTCAAAATGCTTGACTTGGCGAAATTTGATGGAAGTGGAGACCCTAGGACTCATATTTACAGCTACCATGCCGCCATGAAGCTACTCTCGGCTGAACCTGAGGCGATGTCCCAGTTATTTCCTCAGACTCTTTCTGGCCCTACGTTCCATTGGTTTTTGTCACTCGACATCGCCGAGAGGAGAACTTGGGAGGACATTGGAGCTGCGTTTATTTCGCAGTATAGTTAAAAACCCCAGCTGAAGATGACAACCCGGGAGCTAGAGTCCACCAAAATGGAGGCAAAGGAGTCCTTTACAGATTTCGTCAAGAGGTGGAGAGCCAAAGCCACTCTAATTATTGAGCGCCTCAACGAGAGAGACCAACTCCACATCATCTCCCGTAATCTCCAGCCAGATTACGCCAGGCACCTTGTGCTGGTTCAAGCTTCTGCCAACTTTGAGACTTTCTTTGAGTCTGGCCTAGCCATCAAGGATGCACTGCAAAGTGGGATTCTGTCGAAAGGGGAATCTTCTAACCCTCCGAAATCAAAACCTCGGGCATACTCTGGGAATACCAATGCGCTGTTTAGGGGTGGAACTTACTCCAACGCAGCAACCACCGGCATTAACGCGACCTCCTCCAACACTACCAACCACATCACCGATGTCAATCAGGTGCAGGCACCACAGAATAACCGGCCTCGCAATCAACCCCACAGCTTCTCTGCGTTCGAGGCACCTCTATCCCCGGTCATGGAGAAGTTAGTCAAGTCAGGGCATCTGAAACCCTTTGATCCAACTCCTTTACCCAAAAACCCTTCAGCCAACTTCAAAGCCAATCTTTACTGTACCTACCATCAGGGAGCTGGTTATCTTATAGACTCTTGTTTTCATCTTCGACACGCAATTCAGGATCTCATAGATTAAGAGGTTCTCTAAGCTCTGCCTGCACCAGCTCAAAAGCCAAACATCCTTTCTAATTCCTTGCCTAATCATAAAGCTGTCCCACATATTAGCCAGATATCTCTCAGCTCCACTGATATCGACCCAACTCCACCATATTTGACCCCACCAGCCATATAATCTCAATAGACCAACCGAAGCCGATTGTCTTCATGCCTCTCGAGCTCGAAACAGCTCAGGTATCAATCATACACCTCGAGGAGGGTTAATCTTCTAATGCTAATGCACCTTCAGGGCACTTGCAGAATGGCGCATTTGTCCTCAGCACGTTTATCAGTGACCTCTTCCATCAATCAATTCCCGCCGTGCAGCTTAATTTTGCCTCCTCCGTTGACAACCCATACTTCAATGTAACTGATCCGAGCCTGGTTCCCAGTCTGCTGGACATGTTTCAATCTAATGTACCTCTTCCAGAAGTCGACATGCAAGCTGCGGGTTGGGCCATGGCTGACAATATGGACTATGCCACTCTTATAATCAACGAGTAGTCAGAACTTGAGCTAGATGGATTCCCACAATAGCCTGAGTATCTCCCATTCGATCAAGCCTGGTACGATGGCTGGATGGCCGGTCATGAGGCAGCAATACTCGACCCTTTGGATGGCATCTCCTTATACATGCTTTTTCAGCAGGCTGAACCTTTGGTCCCCGAAAAGGAATACTACTGGGACCCTGAGCCGACTTAGCAGGATCCTGTCACGCTAGCCAATTTTGAGCCTTTCTAAGTGGCTGCAAGTCTTGGACCAATTGACGGTCGATCAGGTACCTTTCTCCTCCCTTTGTATTCCTTTTCCTTAGACTTCCATTGCTTTATATTGTAGCTGATTTGTCCCTGTTTGAAGGTACGTTTTGACCCTTGGAGTGGCATACCAGAGGATGCCCCTCTTGCGAGTTCCAGAGTTTTGGACCGCACCCGCAGCTTTCTTGAGGGTCCCTTTTGTCGAGCCTGGTACTTAGGGGATCGGGTGGCCAGCCAGTGGTGCCCACGTGCTGAGGCTCTTTAGTTTATTCCTCTTCCGCCTCCGACGTCAATGAGATCTACTTCCTCGATGTCTAAGGAGGATTTGAAGAATGCTCGGTCTAGAGATTGGGCAGGCTTGCATCTCCAGGTGGGGGACTATATGGAGTACTGCTGTCTTTTCTTGGCTCCTCCTGCTGCTCCTCCAGTTGCTCCAGTTTGGCCTTGGGCCCCTTCCTTTGTCTCCTTCCACTCTAATGATGGAGAGGAGGAGTGCTTGGCACTTACTCCTTGTTCGACCCAGCTTTACATACTGCCAGCCGGGGTTTCATAGGTACCACTTTGTTTCGGGTTGCCTTTCCCTGCTTTGTCATTGTTTCTTGTGTTCCAATGTTTGAAATACTTGGTTATTTGCACAGGTGCCCGCTGAGATTGTACACGAATGGCTAGGTGCCTATCAGAGTGCGAAGGTTTTGATTCGAAGATAGCGTCGTCGGATCCATGAGGTAAGGTCGTCCCCTACGCATTCCATTTGTTTTGCATCTTCAATCTGAGTTTTTGCATTCTTTTTCTTGCAGCTTGAGGCTGAGCGAGTACCAGTTGCTGGTAGGGAGGATTGCCAGCAATCCCCTTCTTCATCTCAGAGATCGTCTCGGAGACGTTGTCATGACTAGTTTTAGGATTTTCTCTTTTTCTGTTCATAATTAGGCAAGCAGAAATTATATCTATGTAGTGAAAGCAACCACAACGATGATTTTTGTAAGTAAGGTTTTTGTTCATGAAATGAGAAATGCCCCAAAATGTCTTGAATTTGCATGTGATAGTCAGAACATCGCTTTTTGAACAAGTAATTGCTGTTTTCCGAATAAACAACTAGAATTTGAAAACATATAGAAATCTCCGTGGAATGAAATGACGAACGAGGGATTGATCATATGGCTGAAGAATTGATGTTGCGGCCGAGATATCCATCCTTTGTTGCTTCCATTTTCTAAAAAGAAGCTAGATTTTGTTTAAGCCTAGTGGCATCCTCTTTTCTCTTCCTTCTTGTGCTTGGTTTTGTCTTTTGCCTTTGTCATATCCTATAGCCTTATTGCCAATTTCGGGAATCTTTGAGATATCCTACTTGTTGTGTCAATGACTCTTAAGTTAGAGGGGATGAACGATGGTGTGTCTTTTGCTTTTGTCAATTCCTCGAGAAAAACATACTCATCTTTTGCGAGTTCAATACGCAGGGTTAGCTACATCTATCATTGAGTACAAATCTCTTGATACTTTTCCTTTTCTCCAAATGTTTGGGCCGCATCTCGAAGCGAGATTGCCTACATATCCCAATCAGGGAATCAGGCCTTTTACGTAGTTCCAAAATTACTACCTTTGAGGTTGGGTTTCCACTCTTGTTTTTTTCTACTCACGTGCTCTTGATTTTGCCTAGGTTACCTATTGGAGGTTGAATCCCTAGCGAGCTTTTCTCTGAATGCCTTAATTTTTGCCCAGGCTGCGTTTTTACATTTTCTTGCCCTAGCAGACTTTGCTCTTACTTTTTCTTGGGTTACCCAACGAGCATTTCTCTCAAGATGTTTTCTATGTTTTTGAAGAGGAATTTGGCGGAGATGTTTTTGTGAATCTCCTTTTGCGTTTGTACTTTTATAATAGGCAAGCTAACCCTAAGTGTTCTCACAGAGATATCGTCTTTTTTCTAAGTTTTGACAAAAAACGTAGTTTAAGCAACTAAAGTTAATCCTTTCTTTCCCTTTCAATATTGACACATAGAACTTGATCCTTTAGAGTTTCCCTTATTTGGCAAAGAGACAATAGCATATGACAATTGCAATTTGAATAAGCATAGTCTAGAAAACGAAACAGGAATTCACTTAGCAGAAATAAAATGACCAAACAGGGGCCCAAAACATGTCCTATTTTAATTTAGAAAATAAAAGCAATGTTCAATGTTCTTTGCCATATCATGACTTCTCAGCTACTGCAACATTTCATGGTCATTTACCTTTTGCAATTTTATACTCTTTTCTGTAGGTGGGAAAAAATAAATAGTACCTTGAGCAGCACTCACTTGCAACAGCTACTCGTGCTGTTCAAACGGAACCCTAATGCCTTCGCCGGAACCCTAATTTGCAAAACAGACAAGGGGTGAGCGCACCTTTGCCTCTCGTGGCAAAGGCCCTCCGATGCCTAAGTTAGTATCTCGTACTGATGAAAAACCCTAATTATCAGTAGGAAAATATGGCATATGTGCAGCTTACTGCGTACCTCTTGACTTCTGGGTTTATGTAACGACCCGATTTTTGGGTACGTTAAATAGACATTTTCATTGAATTTCTAAATAGAGTCTGACTCGTTATTACATCATAATTCCCATCAGAGTGCTTTCATTACATAAAGGGAAGGAAAATCTGGGGTTCCTATCTACAGCTTCGCCTGCTCCTCCATCCTAACCAGTTCTTCAGTTCCGAAAGCCTTCAAGGTGTACAGCTCACCCTGATCATCTACAAAGTCTGACACATTATACCAACGTCGCCACCGATATAATATGTTAGGGTCACCAAAGGTAACACCGTGAGCTACAAGAGCTCAGCAGAATAATCCTATACCCGCTAACCCATAACTTACACAAAAGATCATATAGATAATAACACATGCTCATTCAACAACATAGTTAACAATGACACAACCACATTCACTATCTTACTAACGTTGGTGTCATGATTCTCTGTGTTTCTCCTACGTGATTTGTCGTAGACTGTCACCATATTCACTTTTCGAAAATTGTTTTAACACACCTAACCTCGGTTCTGCCATTCCGGGTTCCTGAGTATCCTCACAATGGTTCCGCCGTACCGGGTTCCCATTAGCACACAAAAACATTGAATTTGGCAATGGCCCCTCTCCGCGGATGACTAATCCACAATTCAAAACCCTCGGTTCCGCCGCTCCAGGTTCCCTAGTATCCCACAATGGTTCGGCCGCTCTGGGTTCCCATTTAGGTTTTCGAAAATCATTAAAACAATTGCGTTGGCTCCTCTCCGCGGATAACCAAACCACAATTCTTCCCTCGATTCCGCCTCTCTGGGTTCCCGAGTATCCCCATAATGATTCCGTCGGTCCAGGTTCTCATTGGGTTTTTCACAAATCTTTCTTTTACACACGCACACCACACTATGGGCAAGTCCGGCCACATTGTGGTTTCAAAACACACCTTGTCTTTAACACACCCTAGGTGTCGTGTTTCTAGTTTCTCATTTTTGTGTCTCATAGCATGCATAGACTCTGCGATAGGACTTTTCACGCAAGAAATCATAAATCATTCCTTGTAATCTTGAAACTAAACTAGCAAGATCATTCTATATTAGATAGCATGCTCATATTGTCACATCATCATGCTTAACATTTAACACATAAAGTAAAGCATAGTGCCACATGGACGGACACCTTTGGAATGGTAAACCACTTATGCTTTATCACACATCCAATCAAGTAAGACAAGTAAACAGGTATACATGCTCATAACCATCCTAAGATTAAAATACGAATACTTAAAGTTGGGCCACAAACGTTATCTTTCAAAATTCGTCTTCCTTTTCGAAAAGTTCGAAACAACACATGTTTATGGAAGTATAATAGAAAATCTACATATACTTAGGGATAACGAGGAAGGAGAATTCTACATGATCATACAATACGCACACGTTATACTTAGAGTTAGAAGGTATAGGAAAATTCTACCGTTTTCTTGGTGATAGTGACGACTATGGATGAAAGAAGGTACGTCGGACGGAGTGACTTCCTACGGTAGGCCTCCGGTAGCTTCGAAAGAGAAAGGTTTCTCTTGAAACTAGGTCTTGACTAATACTACTAAAACTTTTGGATCGAAAGGGTGGTCAAGTGGCGATTTAGTGGCGGTCTTGGATGAGTTTCTTGAAGAACTCAAGAACAACTCAAGAACAAGAAGAACAAAGAAAGAATACAAGACTTTCTAGAGAGAGAAGTTGAAGAATGGAAGGTGTGAGTTGAATGGCAAGGATGGGGTGCTATTTATAGCAAAAATCTTGGCTTCCATTGGCAAGACTAACCTCTATTATCCAAGGGATAAATTTTTCCCTAGCAATTTTTGTCCAGTGGGTAAAGTGACAATCATGAAGGGTTTTTGGTCTAGTCTTGTACTAGAAGATCTTGCTTGTATGCAAAGAAAGCCTAGATTTGGTTGTCATAATGTAAGAAGATCAAGTCAAGGTACAAGTCCAAATCTTTCTCATATCTCTCCATCTCTCTCCAATCTCTCCCTCTCTCACCTCTCGGCCTCTCCCTCTCCCTCTCTCTCAGTCTTCTCTCTTTTCTCTCTTTGTACTAGCACATATATATATGTGTGTGTGTGTATATATATATATATATATGTTTATACACATGTGTAGGGAAAGTACACCTTAAAAGTTATCAAATCTAATTTATGGACTTTCAAATGTCAATCAAGGAGGATTTGGTCAAGATTCCCCTAGAATATAATAAGCTAGGAAGTACTCATACCTACATATGAGTATGTACTTACAAAATTCAGGAAAAAGACTTTATAAGGTACCTATATCTATATATAACCATATATGTGTACCTAGGAATCTTAGTACAATATCTTGGGTGGTTAAGGCAAGTCTAGGTTTTTCCATTATCCAAGGGATAAAAGTTCTCCTAACATTTATTACCCAATGGGGAAGGTTATAAGTATGGTCTAGGACTCCTTAGAATTTAATAATAGGCTAAGTGGTACATGTACTTATATATAAACATATATGTGTACTAACTACATATACCTATATATAATCATATAAGGTTACTAAGTACATATATCTATATAAAAATATAATTGTACTTAGAAAATCTAGGAATTTCACCTTGGTGGGAGATTTAGACTTAGGTCTATAAGTCTAGGGTTTCTATTGTCCAAGGGATAAAAGTTTCCCTAACTTTTATTATCCAATGGGTAAGAGATAAAGGTGACAAATCTAGAAATGTCTAGTCAAATGAATATATATATAAGTTCACTTAGGTACTAGGTAATCTAATAAGATTTTCAAATCAAGATTTTCTATTTAAAATGGTCAAATATGCACATGTGTACTTTGTAGGAATATATATATACATGTGTCTATATATATATAAGTATGTACTATGTGATCTAGATAGATTTTCAAGTCAAAATTCCTTATTAAAATAGTCCAATTTGCACATGTTCTTATAGTATTATAATATTAATGTACTTTGAGAATCTAGGCTATTAAATTTATATGGTATATATATATATATAGGGGCCGGTTCCGGGGACACCCAACGGGGACACCTAAAAAAACACCCCATGGTTCCCGATCAAATTTTGATGATCCGAGCCGTTCAATGTGATCAAAATGTGATTTTAAGGGTACACGCTAAAAATCAGCAAAAAAATTGACCGGGAAGGGCTTGATCCGAACAGTTTTGAACAATTATTTATTGAACGGTTCAAATAAAAACTGCTCAAATCAAGCCTTTCCCGGTCATTTTTTTTGCTAATTTCTCGCGGACACCCTTAAAATCACATTCTGCACACATTGAGCGGTTCGGATCATAAAAATTCAATCGGGAACTATCAGATTGAGATTTTGGGTGTCCCCGTTGGGTGTTTTATTAGGGTGTTCATTGAACCATTCCCATATATATATATGTGTGTGTGTGTGTGTGTGTGTTTAAGTATACAATCACATGGGATATCTAAGAAGTGACTAGTTTAATTTATCCTAGTACTTGTTGGTAAGACTAACTCTATTATCCAATGGATAAAGGTTACAAGGTGACAAGTAAGACTTGAATGACTAGTCAATGGATACATATATATATGTGTATGTATATGTACATAATAATAATTACCTAGGTCCAAAAGGTCCATTAGGGTTTGAAAGGTTCAAAAGGTTTATCTAGGGTTAGGAGCATGTGACTAAGTGAAATGGTAGTTAGGTTTCCTCAACTAATTCGTTCGAATCTAACTAGACTTGCCAAGTAGGATTTCTAGCCAAGAAATATAATTCTAAGACTTTATTTCAATAATTAGGAAGATATACTAGCACACTTGTCTTTAGAAAATGACTATATTGTCCGGGGTTAAAAGATTAAATTTTTTATAAGTTTCAAATCTAATTGTGACGGATTATTTAAAAGAAATTTTAAAATTCAAATTTCTAACGAAATTTTTATTTACCAAAAATTAGGGTCATTACAGTTTAGATTATATTTATAGACATACATTTGCTTAGTCCTTAAGCATCTTCGTTACCCAATTTTTCCTGCCCCGTATAGGAAACTTGGCCTTTCTGGGGATTCTCTTGCCCAATTAACCGAGATCCCTTACTCGTAGGGACTCTCTCCTTTACGGGACTCGTTCCATAATAGGACTATTTTCTTACTTATCTTGACTGAATACTAGATTCTTCTTCTAGAACATTCCTACCGCCTCTATCTCATAAGGCTATGTTCCTTTAGATAACTCTATCTGTCCGGCACTCTCATTGCCGAACAGACGGTACCAATTACTGATGTCTCATGTTAAAGGGTCCTTACTGTCGAACAGATTGATAGTTTATCTGGTCCGGCGTCTTATATTGCTTTTCTCAATGCACGGACCTCGTGTACCATGTGTTCCACGTGTTCGGCTACTAGTTGTACCTATTCGGGAATAACCCCTACAATTGCTCCCCAGCTTTGCTCATTGCCACTGTTCAGGGGCAATGACTAAAGCTCTGGAAACAAACTTTAGACCTAACATCCTGGTCCCATGCAGACATAGTACTTATACTTATTTATGTTTTTAGCAGTTTAGTCATTATTTCCTCGAAGTAATGACTCCACGTGGCGTGTTTCGTACACTCTTCACTTAATTCGAACTGACGTTTTGACAAACGGTGTTAGAACAACATCCATTTCACTCTCGTCTCCCGTTACTTTTTGTAACGGGATGAGAGGAGACGTTTCATCTCCGTCCCTCTCAATTAAATTCCTAAAAGGGCTCTTTTTGGGTTTTCTCACCCAAAAACTGAATCTCGTCTTTCTCTCTCTAAAACCAGGCAAAAACTTCCGTCTCTTCTGCCATAACCGTCGTCTGAAGCTTTGATTACTCTTCCAGCCACTGCTGCAGCACTCATTGTAAGACTCTCATTCCCTTCTCATATTTCATTCTGAGATTTCTTTCTCAGATTCATCAGTTTATTAGGGTTTCATTCGTACCCATTTCTAGATTCCTCACTCTGCTTGTAGTTTTTTTGAGTTCATCCATGGCGAACGATAACCTCCTTAAACCTGGAAAGTTTAGGAAACTTTGTGAGACCCCTGCCGCCATGGCAGCTTTTAGAACCAAATATCATATCCCCAACAACGTCGGTCTTGAACTTGCTCCCTTAGATGCTGATAGGGATGGTGGTTCGTGGGACAGAACATGTATCCCCATCGTGGCCATAGTTGAGGGCGGAGTTCATTTCCCCCCTGACCCATTACTTCGTTGATTCCTCAACTGGTATAGACTTACACCCATGCAAGTTTCAACAATGTCTTTAGATTAATAATGGGAATGGTAGCGCTAAATAGAATTTTGGGCACCCAACTAGGGATTTGGGAACTTCAATGGTGGTCCAGTATTGTGCTCATTCCCGAGTACAATGCCTACTACTTTAAAGTTAGGAAGGTAGACAAGCGTTTAGTGCTAAATCTGCCAGATTCTGCTCGGGACCACGAGATTGACTTCCTCTACGTCATTAGAGCTTTTGAGCCTTTGGGGGAGGACGGCCAGGTGGAGGGCTTCCACTGCCCCCAAGTATGGGGCCACCCACGTATTGTAACACCCCCAAAATCGGGTACGTTAATTAAGCATTTTATTAATAAAACTAAGCAGAATCTGGCTCATTATTACATCACAAACTCCCAGAGGGTTCTTACATTACACAAAAGGATAGGACAGCTAAGGCTATCTATTGCTCCGCCTCTTCTTCCATCCTTAGCAAGCTCTTCTGCTCCGAATGCCTCCAAAGTGTACAGCTCTCCTTGCTTATCTATCAGGTCTAACACATTATACCAGCGTCGCCACCAATATAATATGTCAGGGTCACCAAAGGCAACACCGTGAGCTACAAAGCTCAGTAGAATAATCCAAACCCACTAACCCTTAACTTACACGTAGCAAGTCATACATATATCATACAAGGTCATGAACAACACATACAATACATGATATAGATAACAACAATGACACATCCACATTTGCTATCTATCGTTGGTGTCCATATTTTCTGTGTTTCTCTTACGCGACTCGTCGTAGACCGTGTCTCCATTTACCACTTTTACCAAAAACAACATTTCAAACACCATTTTATCTCTCGCTACCAATGAAGCTACCAAGTCCGGCTCCATTGGCAACGCTCACAACGGGCTACCAAGTCTGGCCACATTGTGGTTTCAAAACATCACAAAACTTGCATTGGCTCCTCTCCGCGGATAACCAAGCCATATTACCAATGAAACTAGCACGTCCGGCCCCATTGGTAATCTTCACAATGGGCTACCAAGTCCTGCCACACTGCGGTTTTCGCAAGTCCACACCATGGGCTACCAAGTCCGGCCACATTGCGGGTTTTCACATCTACACAATAGCTACGAAGTCTGGCCATTATGTAGTTTCAAAAATATCTTTATCCATGTTAACCACACCCTAAGTGTCATGTTTCTACTTCTCGGTTTTCGTGTCTCGTATTCATGCATAGACTCCGCGGTAGGACTTCTCAAGTCATAAACCATTCATTGAAATCTAGACTAGCAAGATCATCCAACTCTATCTTACTTAACACATGCTCAAATAACCACAAGTAATGCAAGCAACATTCAGACAAGCTTATGATCATCTAAAAGGTCAAAATACGAATACTTCCATTTAAAACAACACTTTATCTTTTAAGTAAAAACGTATTTCCTTCCTTATGAAAGTTCAAGAAAACAACATATGTTTATCAAGTTAACTACTAAAGTAAGCGGTAAGTGATTAACTATAAGAACATATACAACATAAAATTTCTTATACTTAGAGAAAGTAGGTTAAGGTTAGTCTACCGTTCTTCTTGGCGGTAGTAAAAGCTACGGAAGGTACGTCGGGGATTGGGCGGAGTAACGGCTTACTGTGAGCTTCCGATAGCTTCGAAAGAGAAAGGTTTCTCTCGAAACTAAGTTTTGACTACTTCTACTAGAACTTTTGGATCGAGGTGGCGGTCGAGTGGTGGTTTAGTGGTGGCTATTGAAGAGTTTCTTGAAGAACTAGAGAGAAACTTCAAGAACAAGGAAAAACTAAGCAAGAACAAGTAAGAACACTAACTTTCTAGAGAGAGAAGTTGAAGTATGAAGTGAAGGTGTGAGTTCAAAGCACAAATGAGCTTGCTATTTATAGGCAAGGCTCTCCCTCTCCCTCTCTCGGGTTCTCTCTCTCATGTACTATATATATATATATATTATACTTGGAAGTATACACATATAATAATATAATTAGGGTACTAGACAATCTTATGGATCAATTACACACATGTGTACTTACATTATTATTATTATATATATATATATATATATACAAGTACACAAACACACACACACACACACACACACACATATATATATATATATATATATGTAGGTACTTCCTAATCTTACTAGATCTATCCAATCCATCTTTTTTATTATTTTAACTAAAGTACCAAGTACTTATATTATATAATCTAATGTAGTAATTCTAATTTAATCTTTTAAACACATGGAAAATCTACTATTTTAATATATCCTAGTACTTTGTTGGCAAGACTATCTATTGTCCAATGGATAATGATTCTCCTAGCGGTTATTAACCAATGGGTAAATTATTGTACTTGAATAAAGTATATATATACTTTTAATCATGGGTATATATCACCATATAATACTATATCTAAGTACTAATCAAATCTAGTAATGTACTTTGGTGGATTAAACTAAGTTTCTCCTTTTGTCCAATGGGTAAAGGTTACCCTAACATTTATTGTCCAATGGTTAATAGCTAAAAGGTTCAAAAGGTCCAAAAGGTTCATCTAGGGATAAGGGTTCAAAAGGTTCAAGAGTCAAAGGTTCATAAGGTTCACCTAGGGTTAGGAAGCAAATGGTGATTAGGTTAAACGGTCGTTAAGTTAACTAGTTGGATAAAAAGCTAACTAGGCTTACTAAGTAGGATTTCCAGCCAAGGGGTGAAATCTTAAGACTTATTACTAGAAACGACGGGTATTCAGCAGTTAGTAGATGATTAAAACCAAATTAAAGATTTTCGAATAATAACAACGAAATTTTTATTTAGTAAAAATCAGAGTTGTTACACGTATGCTCCTAATTTTTTTTTCTTTTCACTCTCTGTTCATCTGGATTTCAAGCAACGTTTCTTTGTCTAATTTTCCCCTTTGCTTTGATGTACAGCAACCAATGCTAACAAGAGGCCTCGTAGAGAGCCCAACTATGTTCCAACAAAGGATATAAACAAAGTTTGAAAATACAAAGTGAGCCAGGCACACCCATGGCAGGACGTGGTCGTGATGCCGACATACTACTCGGGTACAACCTTGCCTACAAGGGTTTTATAGGCAGGAGGCTAACCAATTCGAGCACTAGTGGCACCTCTTCTTCAATAGCTCCTCAAATAAGAAGTGCACGGTCCAGTGCTGGTGTAACAATTGCTGGATAGCCCGGTGAAGTCCCTATTTCGGAAGGCATTCCACTTCCTCATGTCGTTCTGAGAAGACCAACTCAATGTCATGCCGAATAGTTACCTCAGGACAGAGACACCAGTCAATCTTCCCCATCAAGCTACTCTCCATCCCCTCCTCATTCAAGTACGATGTCCTGAGAACCTCTGAACCTCAGCTCTTTACTGACTATGTCCTCTCGAGGACGAGGTGCCTTCGCTCGAGCACCATCTACTGGTGTTGCTCCCCCACCTCCACGTCGTACTAGGGGGGGCTCTACTCGATCCACCGCTTCCCCTCGGGAACGCGACAATTCCCTTGAGGCTGATGAAACCCATCGGGACAAACGTCCTAAGAACCAAGATGCTAAGGGCTCCGCTACACAAGCCGCCGTATCCACCTTGGGGACTACCTCACCGAGCACCCAGGTAATTCATGAAGCCTGGACCCCTCAACTCATAAGGGGTGACCATCCGGGAAAAAATGTTGGGGACAGTGCAAGCTCTTCGGAGACTGCACTGGCCCTAACACAAGGCTTACTGCTGCCTATTGACATGCAGAAGAAGACTTCTTCTCCTCTGATCGGCTTGTGTCCATTGGACTAGTGAGTGGAATTAAGGTACCCTGATTTTTCTCATAACTTAAGTTTAAATTCTCTCGTGGTAGTTCAGTTTTCTAATTTTTAATCTAAACTTGGTACTTTCGCAGTTTATTCAAAAGATGGTGACTCTAGGGAATAAGTTCCAGGAGGCAGAGTCTGAAAGAATCAAACTACTGAATGACAACACGAGGCTGCTCCGAACAGTCTCAAGATTGGAGAAAGAAAGAGACAAGGCGAAGTTTGATTATGACGAAGCCAAGGGTAAACTCGAGATAGCTGAAGGCAGCCTGTAACGACCCTGATTTTTGATAAATAAAAATTTCGTTAAAAATTTGAATTTTATTTTAATTACTTGGATTTTTATTTTCATAACCAAAAATCCGTCGTTACTGACTAATAAAAATCTCGTTGTTTATTCGAAAATTCTTTTACTACTCTTGGTTGGTTTATAATCGACTTCTAATTTCTTATTATCCGTCATGGTTAGATTAAAGCCTTGTAATTACGATTCTTGGCTGGAAATCCTACTAGACTCGTATAGTTAACCAACTAGTTAGGATAACCTAACTACCATTTAATCTAGTTATTGCCTTCTAACCCTTGGAAAACTTATTGAACCCCTTGAACCGTATGAACCTTTAACCCTAGGTGAACCATTTGAACCTTTCAATGTGAACCTTTTGGACCTTTAGCTTTAACCATTGGACAATAGATGTTAGGGTAATCTTTCCCCATTGGACAATAGGGATTTGGATCTTTATTCATTAAAGTACATTTCTAGATTTATTAAAGTACATGTATATAGTTTTATATGCTTATATATTCACATGCATAAAAGAGTATATTTATTTATATTACTTTATTGCATTATCCTTTGGTCTATAAAAGTTAGGGATTTTATTATCCATTGGATAATAGAGTCAATCTTCCAAAAGTACTAGGATTTATTAGTTTATGAAATCCTAGATTTTCCCATAAGATTTTATGACTAAAATATATATTGTACATGTACTAAGTCTTTAAATATTAAGATTTTCCTAAGGTACATTATATAGTATTTTAATAAAGAACATGTGCATATTTGAATTGTTTATTTAGAAAACCTTGTATAGTACTTTATTTCTTTTATCCATTGGACAAAGAATGGTAGGAGAATTATTACCCATTGGTTAATGACCGCGAGGAGAATTATTATCCATTGGACAATAGGTTAAGTCTTGCCAAAGTATTAGGATATATTAAATAAGTCAATTTCTAGATTTTCCATGTGATTAAAAGATTAAAATAGATATTAGTACATTGGATTATTTAATATAAGTATTTAGTACCTTAGTTATTTTAATAAAGAAACATGTGACAATTGAAATAGTTTAATGGGAAATCTTGATTGAAAGATCTAGTAAGATCACACATATATATATATATATATATATATATATATATATATATATATATATATATATATATATATATATATATATATATATATATATTATATATGAGTACAATATGTACTAAACAATCTAATACTTTCAAATAAACAAGATTTTCAAAATGAAATGTGCACATGTTTGCTTGCAATATTATATGTGTGTATATATATATATATATATATACTCATATATAATTGTATATATATATATATATTGGGGGCGGAAGGAAGACATAGCAAGTGAACAAGACATAATCAGAGTAATTCAGGCGGCTGAGCCGACCATTAACAGAAAATTAAACAGTTAGTAAGGCGGCTGGGCCGACCATGAACAATAATCAAAACATAAATTAGGTGGCTGAGCCAACCATGGAGAATTATGAACAAAATCAAAACATCAGTTTAATAGATAAAGATCAGAGAGGATCAACTCATCAGTGAACATTACCAGTAACATACTTACTGGTTTAACAGGGGGAGGAGGAGGACCTCCGTGACTGAGGGGAGAGAGAGAGAGAACTTCAATTCAGAAGTTTAACATTTAGAGAGAAGAGAGAGAGATATATATATATATATATATATACACTTCCATAGTACATAGGAGAGAGAGAGAGAGAGAGAGAGAGAAGGAAAGAAGGAGGGAGATTTGATGTGTACCTTGACCTTGATCTTCTTGTCATTTGTTTATGCTTTCAATCCATAGTTGTATACCCTTTCAAGCAAAATCTATGTACCAATTGTCCTCCAAGGTATAAACTAGTGACTAAATCTTGTACAAACCATACTTTCTTCCACCATATCTTCCATAATCAAATCCAAAGGACTAAACCTAGCCATGCAAGCCTAGAACTAGGTATAGATTGTTCAAGCAAACCTTTTATCCATTGGACCATAAATGTTAGGGGACAATTTATCCATTGGATAATAAGCCAAGCCTTAGCCTATAAATAGCATACCCATTCTCACCATTCAACTCACATCTTCACTCCTTGCCCAACTTTTCTCTAGAAACCATTTCTGTTTTTCCAGTCTGCCTACTGCCCTTTGTAAATCCTTATTTTTCTCCTGCTTAAAGTAGTTTTTAGAACCAACTCCCTTCGGGAAAGTTGTAGAGTACCCAAGAACCACTCCAATCGGTCAAGAAATGACCAAGATATTGACATCTGAAGTTCAGTAAAAATCTCGGAATTCCAGTTCCAGACAGCTTACTGTCACTCCCTTTATCACCATTTTTCTCCTACCTAAGTTAGTTTCTAGGATTAACTTCCTTCACAAAAGTTGTAGAGCACTCCTCGAACTTCGATTTCGACCCAAGAACGATCCTATTCGGTCAAATATTGACCGAGTTACTGCCATCCGAAGTTTGGTCCAGATTCGCGAGTTTCACCGCCCGTAGAATTTTCGAACTAGCTTATTCGGCCCCGACTAGTTTCGGATCAAGGTAGAATCTTCTTTTACCCCTATCTCTAAGTATAGTAGAATGTCCTTATTTCCTATCCTAAGTATATGTGTAGTTGATAAACTTGTGTTGTTTTGTTATTCGAAAAGGAAGAACGAAATTTGAAAGATAACCTTGTGGCCTAACTTTAAGTATACGTATTTTGATCCTAAGGATGGTGATGAGCTTGTTTACATGTTGCTTGCATTACTTGTGGTTGTTGATAAAGCATAAGTGGTTTTCCACTCCAAAGGTGTCCGTCCATGTGGCACTATGCTTTACTTTGTGTGTTAAAAGTTGAGCATGTTGATGTGTTAATATGAGCATGCTATCTAGTATAGAGTTGAATGATCTTACTAGTTTAGTCTCAAGATTACAATGAATGATTTATGTTACTTACATGAAAAGTCCTACCGCGGAGTCTATGCATGAAAACGAGACAAGAAAATCGAGAAAATAGAAACATGACATCTAAGGTGTATTAATGACAAGGTGTGTTTTGAAATCGAGATGTGGCCGGACTTGCCCATTGTGGGGTTGTATTTGCAAAGAATAAAATATTTTTGAAACTACATAATGATCAAGTGTGATAATCATTATGTGGTGGGTGTGTGTGTGTTGCAATGGGAACCCAGATCAGCAGAACCATTATGAGGGTGTGTGTGTTCCAATGGGAATCCGGAGCGGCGGAACCATTGTAAGGTTGTGTGTATTCCCATGGGAACCCGGAGTGGCAGAACCATGGTGAGGTATGGCTTGGTTATCCGTGGAGAGGAGCCAATGCAAATTGTGTGCCGATGGGAACCCGGAGCGGCGGAACCATTGTGCGGATACGCTGGAACCCGGAGCTGCGGAACCGAGGTTGGGTGTGTTAAATGTGATTTTTAAAATGTCAATTTGGAGATGAAAAGGGAAATGGTGACACGGTCTACGAAACGCTGCGTAGGGGAAACTCTGATGGCACGAACACTTATGCTAGATGAGTAATGAATGTGCATGTGTTATTGTATATCTCTAAATGCGAAGTTATTGAATGCACATGTGTTAGTTTGGTTACTATCATGACTTATTGACTTACTATGTGTAAGTTAAGGGTTAATGGGTTTGGGTTATTCTATTGGGCTTTATAAGCTCACGGTGTTACTTTATGTGACCCTGACATATTATGCTGGTGGCGACGCTGGTATAATGTGTTAGATCTTATAGATGAGCAGGGAGAGCTGTACACTTTGGAGGCTTTCGGAGCCAAGGAGCTTGCTACAATGGAAGAAGAGGCGGAGCAGTAGATAACCTTAGCTGTCCATTCCTTTTGTGTAATATAAGCACTCCCTTGGGAGTTGGTGATATAATAATGAGCCAGACTCTACTTAGTTTATTCAATAAAATATTTATTTAACGTACCCAAAATTGGGGGCGTTACAGAGCCTTAATCAGGCTCTGTCTGAAATTGAGAGCACAAAAAAGGCTGCTCATGAAGAAGGCTATCAAAAGGATTTTGATGCTGCTACAGCGAGCAATGTGGAACAGATGCTGGCCATCCAAGACCAGATTTGGGCTGCTAGCTGGGAAGTGTGTTTAAGCAAGATTGGGACTGCAAAAGACTCTATCTTGTAGGTAGAGAATGACCTGCCCAGCGGCTGAGCTGCGGCCTTGCAAGAGCAAGAGAGCCCTCAGCAGATGATGTTGACCATTAGATAGATGACTTTGCCAATGTTGATGAAGAAATCAAAATGGAGACTCAAAACGTGTCAACCGAACGTTCACCTACTCGGGAGGCAACCAATGAAACAATCAGCTTGGAGGAGAATGCCACTGTTGGAGGTCTTGATATTGAGATGAGGGCAGAGATTCCTAGTGACACCCCCCTAAAGGTCCAGAACTTGGACTAATGCGTAAGTTTTATTCCTGCCTATTTTAACAATTAGAACAATTTACAGGCTTGTGTGACCAACGTACTCAGCCTTGCGTGGCACCAATTTATTCGTACTTCTGAACAATTTCTGATTTGCTCGGCCCTTCGTGGCCATAAACTCTGATTTTGTTTTTTGTTGGTATCTCATTCCTCTCTAATACTTATATATGTTGTTCGCACTTGTTTCTGATGCACTTACCCTTATAAGCATGTCGTGCCAGGCATAGTTTTGTTTTATGTCCAAGTGTTTCGTACTTGGTAGTTTTAACAACCATCTCGTTTTTGAAAGACGTGTTGACTTGAAAGACGTGTTGACAAGCCTGGAAGCGTTTCCTTCTTGGTAACAATCAAGTGTTTCGTACTTGGTAAATTTTTATTCTTGTATGTTTAAGTTTCTCATACTTAGATCAAATCCCTATTGTATCTCATACTTAGTCAGATATCGTTGAACATATATTCTTTATATTTCTAACCAAGTATTTCATACGTAGTCTAATGTTCTAGACATATTTCGTTATGTTTGTGCCCTAGTGTTTCATACGTGGTAACAATCAAGTGTTTCATACTTGTAAAATATTTGTTCGTATGCTTCTAAGTTTCTCATACTTAGGTAGAAGCCCATGTGTTATCATACTCAGCAAACTATGCATTTCTACGTATGCAGATCAAGTTTTTCATACTTGTAATATCTAAGTTTCTCATACTTAGACAGTTAATACGTGCCAGGGCATTCATGCCTATTCTCTACTCCCCAATATGAAAGAGGAAATAGAGAAAATAGGTTCATATTTCGTATTCGACAGAATGAAAAACAACAGAAAACAAAATTTTTGAAAAGTCAATATATTGGAGAAAAAGGATTTTATTCATAACCTTTGAACTCAAGGGGGCGTTACTCGTACCCCTTGCAACTAATAAAAATAAAAAACAAGGGAATATTATTCACTACAAGAAAATTTACATTGGGTGACGAATGAAAATCGTCACAAATTGCATGTTTTTCATCACAAATAATAGACGTGACGAAAAAAAATTTGTCGACTAGAGGTGGTCGAGGATAACTACCTGGTGACAAAATCTATTTTTCATCACCTATAATGCCTTTTGATGAGTAAATATTTCGTCACCAAAAAGTGAATAATTGGTAAATTTTTTTTTCCTCGCCTATTGCGCTTTTTGACGACGAAAAAATTCATCACCGATGAGTCACATAAGTGACGAAAATTTTTGTCACCAATATAAGAAATCGGTGACGAAACTTTTCGTTGCAAAAGATGTTTTCATATGGAAAAAAATCATTCTTTCTTGCTCCTGCTGGGATTCGAACCCTAACCCCTTGAGTTTTTCGCGCAAGCTCCACCCAACTACACTACACACACTTTTCAATAAATATTTGAAATATCTAATATATAACATATATGTTTAACATGAATGTAGACACCCCAATTTGGCCTAACGATTATTTCAAGTCCCACCTTGGGACCATCCCGATGACGAAATGGATTCGATGATTGCTGATTGCCTTCTTGTGAAACCCATGGACTTATGGTAAGAACTTTGAGCCACTTAGAGGACCCAATCCAGAGCCAAATAGCCTTTCAGACAGAAACACAGTATTCTAGGAAAATCCATCGGTCGGCTGTAACATCGATCTCACGGCCTTAACATCCATTCCTCACCCGAGCTACCTGTTGCTAGCAAAATCTCCCTGAGAGATCAAAACCTCGGCCGCATGATCCTTTCCTCGGCTGCCACATCCATTCCTCGGCCGCGAGATCCTTCGCTCGGCCGCCAGATCGACCTTTTTCCAGACTCTCAAATGTTCTGTCGGTTGTTTGATCCAATCGCGATACCTTTCTGATGCGTTCGGGCCACGTTCAGAGATCATGATGAGGAGTTCGAATTGCATTGCAATTGCAATCGCGTGCTTTGATTGGCCAGAGTGAGTCATCAAAATTGCCTATATAAAGAGGCCCTTGCACCACGAAATTAATAAGAGATCTACACACTCTCAAGCCCTGAAACCCTGCAGAAATACTCACACAAACCCTCTCTTGTAGACACCTCCCAAACGGGGCATCGCCATACAGATTCCTCTTTTGCTTATATGTGCTCGATTGGTTGCTTGTTTCATAAACCAAGATCGTGGATACTTCCATGGCTAGAGGTATCGCCACACGATAGCGGTTATCATCACAACAGAGTCGCCACCCAGTTTGTTTAAAACTAGGAAAACAGATAGAGATTCTGGGTACGAAAGCCAAAAGTACAGTAAGGGAAAGGTGTTAGGCACCCCTCTCTGCCTAGCCGTGAGGCTAGCCCATAGTGATTCAACCCAAGACATATGCATGCTTTATTCAATTCCATAAGTAGTCTGTTTTTATCTCGTTAGACAGTAAATAGGTGAGCCAGGACTGTAAAGAAATCATGCATCAGAAAGCAGAACAAAACAAAGCTGTCCTAGGGGAATGGATTCCGCGGCCGGTGAATGGATGTCATGGCCGAGGAATCCTCCTGGATTTATGTACCGGCCGAGGGATCAAAGCCCCGGTCAATGTTCTTCCTCACACCAGACAGAAAACTAGCAGGTAATTAAAACACTACGATTAAGCATAGATGCGATAAATAAACCAAACCAGAGGCCGTTGGGCCTCACCACCTTGATCCCTCAGTTGCTTGATTGCTTCGGATCGATCGGGATTGACTGATTGATTGCTTTTTGGACGAAACCCTAGGGCTAGGGTTTGAACTCCGGGGTTTGTTCGTCGGATTTGGGGCTGCCTTCGGGAGGTTAGGGCTTTTGTAGAGAGGGATTTTGGAGTGTATAGCCAGAATTTCGTGGCTTATGAGAGTATGGATCTGAGGAATTTCGTGGTTGTATGGTGTGTATATTTTCGGAGGCCAAAGGCCTCTTTATATAGGCAAAGGGATGACACACTTCGTCCAATCAAAAGGCACGATTACAATTGCAATTGCATTGTAATTCAAACTCTTCAATGTGATCTCTGAACGTGGCCCGAACGTATCGGAGTGGCGGCGTAATTGGATCAAACAACCGACAGAAGGTTCGAGAGTCTGGAAAAAGGTCGATCTGGTGGCCGAGCAAAGGATGTCACGGCCTGGAAATGGATGTGGCGGCCGAGCCATTGATCTGGCGGCCGAGGCTTTGATCTCTCAGGGAGATTTTGCTAGCAACAGGTTGCTCGGGTGAGGAATGGATTTTAAGGCCGTGAAATCGATGTTGTGGCCGACCAATGGATTTTCCTAACACACTATGTTTCTGTCTGAAAGGCTATTTGGCTCTAGATTGGGTCCTCTAAGTGGCTCAGAGTTCGTACCATAAGTCCATGGGTTTCACAAGAAAGAAATCAGCAATCATCAAATCTGTATCATCATCGGGATGGTCCCAAGGTGGGAGTTGAAATAATTGTTAGGCCAAATTGGGGTGTCTACAGATGCCCCTCTTTGACTGAGCTCAGACGGATCGCGAGACATGTTTGAGTGAAAGTCAAAGCTGTAAAAGCAACTCAATTTGGTCCAACCACTATTCCAAGGGTTTTTGAAAAAAAAATTTTTTTTATGGTCGGGCCGGGAGGCTGCCTACGTATTCCACAGGGAAATTCAGACCAACTGTAGTTCTGTGGGGCAATAAAGAAAAATTTTTTGGAGGGTTAGAGACAGAAGGCGTACCTTCGGGCTTTGAAAAGCCGTAGTGTGACGTACCTGGGTAATGCCAGGGTTTTGGCGGAAAGTAGTTGAAGGAGCGCGGGGCTGCCGGGGATGCTTTTGCGGAGAGTTACCTTAGCATTTTGGGGTAGATCATTACACGGCAAGTGTGTTTGCTTTTCTTGATCATCCTTACTCTAACTGAGAGAAGCTCGGTAGAATAGCCTATCCTTGCGAATGAGCTGGAAGGAATTGATGTAATTGGGGTGGAATCCAAGCCATCTGCGGGGATGAATCGGATGCCGTTTGAGATATAAAGCGGCGCGAGGCCAGTAATTAGAGCACGGGGCTTTTGAATGGAGGAACCGAGGCACGGAGCCGGTTGTAATCATGAGGCGAGAGCCTGAGGTGTTTGAGCTTTGAGCTTTGATCGGATCAAAGCGCGGAGCTGGTATGGGTAGTTTCAAAGATCTTTGCCTTCTGGAGGTGAGAACTTGAAATGTCAGAGCTTCGAGCTTTGACGTGATTGAAGCAAGGAGTAGAGCCAGTTGTATTCTGATGGTCTGTGCGCGGAGCTTTCTCATCATAAAATTTTGACTTTCAGCCAAAGGATCGAGGTTCTTGACCGATCAATAAAATCGAGGCGTAGAGCCGGTTGATTGCAAGATTGACCTGCGAGTGAGTGACAGATGCAAAACACAACATGTATGCATGATGAGTGTTTGTTAGATGTGAGCAGATATGGTGATAATGATAGTTATGCAGACTCGATGTGTTTGATGCAATATGTGCACGGGCCCGTGCGTGTGTGTTTGATATAAGCTTAGAGCTTCTTTCAAGTTCCAGACTTGAGCAATCAGAGCGTAGAGCTCGAGCATTCGAACGGCAGAATTCAAGCGTTCAAAGTACAGGCTTTGAGCATCCAGTACGCAGTGGTTGGGCATTCAAGTGTAGAGCTTGCGCATTCAAGTGTAGAACTTGAGCATCCAATACACAGTGGTTGGGCTTGATAATTGTTGCTGATTGGGACGACGTAGAGCCTGTTTGAGAATTGTCACGGCTTCGAGCCAGTTGAGATAACAGTTACGGCTTTGAGCCAGTTATGGCTTTGAGCCAGTTGAGATAGTTACGGCTTTGAGCCGGTTGGTTACGGCTTCGAGCCTTTGAGTTGATAACGGGCGTAGAGCCGTCGAATGATAGTGGGCTTCGAGCTGCTGAGAGGTGCTACGGCGTAGAGCCAGTTGAAGTAGTTACGGCTTTGAGCCAGCTAGTTACGGCTTCGAGCCAGTTGAGAGGTGGAGTCATTGAAACAACAATCATGGCTTTGAGCCATTGAGTAGTGGGCTTGGAGCTGTTGAAGAGGCATGCAGCTATTGATGCTGGCGTGGAGCCGCTGAGATAACAGGCAAGGAGCCTGCTGAGGTAATAGGCTTGGAGCCGCTGAGTTGATGATTGTTGATTGGGGTGGCGTAGAGCCTGTAGGGATAATTATGGCGTGGAGCCATTGAGTAGTATCGTGGCATGGAGCCGTTGAATTGATAACAGGCATATAGCCTCTTGAGCAAGCGTAGAGCTGCCGATAATAAACATAGGCACGAAGCCACTGAGTTGATGGGCTTGGAGCCAGTTGAGCGAGCGTAGAGCTGCTGGTAGTGAAGGCAAGCGTGGAGCTGCTATGATAATGGGCTTTGAGCCGTTGAACTTGATAATAGGCGGGGAGCCGCTGGGATGATAGGCTTAGAGCCGTTGAATAGCTTGAACACGGGCGTTGAGCCGCTTTGATAGCTCAAAGCTGCTGGGTAATAGCTCGGAGCTATTGAGTGATAGCGAGTTTGAGCTTGGAATTGTGGAGGAGCCGTTTGAGTTTGTCGGCTTAGAGCCGCCGAGATGGAGCTTGAAGCAATGAGCATGGCGCTGCTGATAGTAAGCACAGGACTGTTGAGATAATGAGCTCGGGGCTTTGGTTGCAGAGATGCTGAATGACTGAAATAGTAGGCACGAGGCTGTTGAGGTAGTGAGCATGGAGCTTTTTGAGCGACTTGGGCACAGGGCTGCTGAGTATGAATATAGAGCTGCTTAGAGCTTGTTGATAATGACTTGGCAGCAGCGAGTGCTACTGAGATGGTGAGGGTGAGCACTGAACTGCTAGGTGATTAGGTAGCTTGATGGCGATGAGTAAGCATAGAGCTGCTTAAGTGATCAAGTAGTTTGATGGTGGTGAATATGAAGAAGGTGGTCATGGAACTGAGGAGTGACTTGAGCACAGGGCTGTTGAATGAGTGGAGCTGAGCACGTGGTGCTGCCGAGCTGGTGAGCTTGGAGCTACGATTACAGAGATAGTGAGCTTGGAGCTTGAAGTAGTGATCTCATGAGTGTAGTGCCGTTTATGGCTGTGATGGCTGGCGTAGAGCCTATGCTTGAGGTATCAAGGACCCTTGGGTTTTGTGAGCAAGAGCTCAGTGATTGATAATCCTTGACGATCAAGTGACGAGTAATTATGAGCTTGCTACTATGGAGAGAGCTTCGAAAAAGGTCCCAATGTGGCTTCAACACCAGTGTTTGATCATTCTTCGTGCTTGGGTATGCGCCCAAGGTTAATTTCCACATGCTCGAGATTGTCCTCAAGGCCAACATATTCTATATGCTTGGAGTCATCTCTAAGGCTAGATTCCATATGCTCGGGATCGCCTCTAAGGCTATATTTCACTTGCTTGGGATTGCCCCCAAGGCTAGATTCAGCCAATTTCCACGTGCTCAGGAATATCCTAAGACTAGACTACATGTATTTGGTAACCCTTGCAAGGCCTTGATTGATACTTGATCTTCCTTAAGCTTGGGAATGCTCCCAAGGCTAGTTTCCTCACGCTCGAAATGATTCTGAGGCTAGACTGAATGCTTCTGGTGGACATTTGACAGCCTATGCAAGACTTTTGATTCATTCTGACGCTGGTGCTTGATACCATGCATGCTCAGGAATGCTCCCAAGGCTGGATTTGGTTATAAATTCTATTGGCTGCGGGCCCAGAATACCATGAATGCTTTGTTGGTGCCTGGATTCAAATCGATTGCCTTTGAAAGAGGAGATTTTGCAGAAGGATGCAGCAGCTGCAAGATTGATTTATTGGGCGTGGGAACGCTAAGATTGATTCCACGTGCTTGGGGTGCCCCTAAGGCTAGTTTCCACATGCTTGGGATGCCTCCCAAGGCTGGTTCTGAGTATGCTCGGGATTCCCCCCAAGGCTAGTTCTTGACCATATTCCACTTTGACTTTGTTGACTTGTTGACCCAAAGTGCCATAAGGTTTGTTAAATGCTTCGGCTACTATGGCCTTCACAGATTTCTATTGTCTTTGCTGACGAGATGATCCTCATGCACACCTAGGAGATTTCCTTCGCCTCCTAATTTCAACCTTGTTAAGTAGATTTCCAACTCCTCTTCTGACGGGGTGCCTTCCGGAGGCTGAATGCTTTCTGGAAGTTGACTACACAAACGCCTTCTAGAAGCCAACAACATAAACGCCTTCTGGAGGGCTTTATTAATACGGATGCCCTTTTTGGAGGATAGACGCCTTCTGAAGGGTCGAAGTGTGCAAGCTTTATACAGGTGCTTTTTCTTGTTGGCTATTCACTCAATGTATTAAGTGGAAGCCGCGGGATTGTTTCGCTGGCCTGGAAGTGGCGAGGCTGCTTAGCTTCAAGATGTGAGCTCGGGGCAAGCACTGCACTATTTGAGATGAAACCTGCTGAGCGCGAGGCTGTGCATATGGCAAGGCCTAAGTGTAGAGTTGCTACTGAAGAGAAAGTGTGAGGCTTCTGATTTTATGAAGGCAGAGCTGCTAAGATGGAGATGAAAGCGCGAAGCAAGGAGCTATGGAGATGTGAAGTGTGAAGCCACTTTAATGTTGTTGACATGGTGCCATTTGTAGAGTTTGCTCTGGGCAACGCTATCTTTCAAGTTCTTTGACTAGGCTTTGTCGGCCACAGATACAAAGTTCGGTATGGTCGGTTCAAGGACCGAAATCCAGGAGAATCCTACAATCCACATTTGAATAGTTTAGAAAACAGTAATGGATAAGAAAACAACATGCAACAGGCTTAGAGTCGACCACGGGCCGAAGTCCTTTTATGCTGACTGCTAGGGGCAGGACCACCATACTTAAAGAACCCTAATTCAAGAGCTTGAACGATTGTGGGTGACATGGTTTGCAATGCGACATATATGCATATTAACTTGAGTGTTTAAAAAGGCACGTAAGCCCCCTGTTTAGGCCATGAATGCTTGACCCCAACTAAATCGTGTATGATGACAATGATCTAATTGCCCCTAGCATGCGATGCAATTAACAATGAAGGTGAGTGCGATGTTTCTGTCCGGTAGAGATCTCGGCATGCTCTTGATAGTGCTGTGTGACAGCATTTCCACAAAAGAGTTGAAGAGCTTCTCAGGCTGAGCTTTCTTCAAGTGTGTTGACAGGGAGGTAGACTTTGCAGTGCATCCCTTTGTTGCCCTTTATCCTTGTATAAAGAGGATGGCCATGATGCCTTGATGAACCTGCCTTGCTTGAGCATAAGAACACCTCATACTTGGGGTTAGCTCGTGCAACCAAGACAACTACTTTCATTAAGCAGCCATAACGAAATACTAGGATGCAAAAGACAGGGTGAGAATGATATGCATGTGAATCTGCAATGCATTTTGGACATCTCAACTTTCGCACATTTAAGCTAATGCTTCTCTTTGATTTAGGGAAACAAATAATGACTTATTTATACTAGCCAGGCGTTTAAAAGACCGCAATGTCTTAGCGGCACTATTGAAAACATTGTTTGGTCAAGGGACCATATTGTTGTACTCTTCATGAAGTGAGAGACTCATCTTATCTCCTCGAAAGTTTGTAAAAGCAATTGTGCTTGTATTGCTGTGGTAAAAATGCTTAGGATAAAGCCATGTTTGAAAGTTTTTCCTCAAGGATTTCAAAGTCATATTATTCCATCCATGTTCCACACTCACGTCATTCAATCATCAAAGAACACAGAACTATTTTGCAAACCTATACCCCTAGTCAATTAGGTAAGTTTGTTGCTTCGAGCCTGATTTGGTTGACTTGAATTGGATCGATAAGCGCCTACTGAAACCCACATAAGAGGTTGAATACTTTTGAGAGAAGTGCATAAAGGGGAATGTAGCCATGCCCCTTGTAACTCTCCATGTTGTGCGATTTGCCAAGATGATGTGAATTCCAGGATCCTTGCCCTTCTAGTTAAGTCCCACAGCGGTGATGCCCCTAGTGTCTAGACCTTGCTACTAAGTCGTGTTCCCCAATCTGAGAGGACTTTGTTATGGACCATAATGTAGGCCTGGGGTTTTGGCTTAAGAAAGAAGCAGATATAAAGGCTATAGACACCCCAATTTGGACCTATTAATTATCCTTAATTTGTGCCCTCGAGGCTCCCCGATGATGAAAATGAATCAAAACAGGCCTTGGACAAACTTGGACAATGCTTCTTGGACTTTTTCAAAACCAAAACTCTTCTTTTTCTGACACACTGAGGGCAAAATGGGCACACTTTTTGGCATATAAAATAACTTTAAATGAAACCAATTGGGTTAGAAAGAGGACTTAATGAGCTTTCCAACGCTTTGAAAAACACCCAAAATTGAGTTCGGGAGTGTCCGTGGCACCCTTCTGAAATTAGGCTGCCACTCTAGAGCGCTCGGGAACACTCCCAAGCGCTCGGGACAGCCACTCTAGAGCGCTCGGGACCACTCTAGAGCGCTTGGGAGTGCTGACAGACCAATGCATGTTGAGCTTGGCTTTGACCATGGCTTTTCAGGCTTTTTTAATTCATTCAACGTTCAAACTTGGTCTTACCTGAGTATGCAGGCCTGCAGGGCATCTCATCATGAAGATTTCACCTCCCAAGATGATTTTATTGAAATGTTAATTTCATTTTCATGTCAAAACCATATGTGGTGTTTGCCTATATATACCCCATTCTTCAACCAGCTCAAGGGGGCACGAAATCAGTCTCTCTCTCTCCCCATTCTGCCGCCAAAAACCAGTCTCTAAACCTCTCTCAAATATTCTCCAAAACTTGTATTTTCAAAGGAAATTTTCAAACAATCTTCAAGTGCTTCAAGAGCCTCAAATCTCTAGTTCATCTACTCCATTTTCCTACTGTTTTCTAACCATTTTCAAGCTCCAAAGTCAGTCCAATAAGTCAAGTTCAAGCCAAGAAAAGGTATAAACTTGGTTTTTTCCAAGTTATTCAATGTTTTTCCACTTCTGAGGGGGATCAAGGAGCTCATACCAGTTCCTCATACTGGTTTTGAGTTCCCTTGATTTTAGTTTAGCAACAAGAAGCAAAGGTACCATAAAAATTCATTTTTTGAAGCTTACTGAAGCCACTCCCGAGCGCTCGAGAGTAGTCCCAAGCGCTCGAGACTGCCTCCAGTCCATGTTTGTTGTGTTTTGGTGGATAGTGGGCAGCGGTGAAGTACATTCTTATTCGAGATGGTCTTATTATTGCATGCATGCGCAAGAAATCCTTTTTCTCAAATCAAAAACGTCTCTTACTAAGGTTCGAGTAACAATATTGTTTTCCAAGATTAAAGGGAGGTTTTTATTCTCAAAGGGTCAAGATTGAAGCGAATGCATGCAAGTATAAGACCACTTCATATTTAAAAGCAAGTTGGCTGACATGCAACCCATTGCCAAGCGCTTGAGACCTTTCTTGAGCGCTCGGGAGTGTTTGCATGTCACTGCAATTTATTGTTTCCCCTATCCTGCCATGTTTCTGATATGCCATATGGAAGGATGTTTCCATTTGCTCTTTAAAGAATACAGATTCAATTTTGTAAAAGCAAGGATGCATGGCTTGGGAGGTTGAAGTTCATTTTTATTCTATCAAGCCCTCTGCGGAGCTTACCATGTGTTCAGAAATTACTTCAGTTTACAGTCTCTAGTATTATTCTCTGTTTGTGATAACAAAAGCTTGCAGGCTGGACAGCAACACTTCCAAGTGCTCGGGAGTGCTCCCGAGCGCTCGAGAGTGAGATCAGTGACAGGATTTTCCAGTTTCTGTCATTTTGCACTTCTTTACCACTTTTCGATCATCCACTGTACACATGCACATGCATGCACTCGTTTACTCAATATGCTTCTGAATACTTGCTATTTGCTTAATGAAATAAAATGTTTTCGAAAAATCCCACAAATGTGTAGTAGAGACCGATTTCAAATCGGGCGAGGGGGGTGCCGTAAAACCCTTCCCCCCTCGTAACATGGCTTCCGAACCCAAAGCAATCTCTGGTTTTCAATTCAAATCAATCATTTTCAATCAAAACGGTTTCTCGGGTGGCAAACCATAAATCCGGGTGGCGACTCTTCAAAAATTTTCAAATCGATTCTAAAAGGTGTGGCGTTTCCTAATGGGCCGCCCCGAAACCACCCGGGGCTGTGGTAGCCCACAGTGGCGACTCCGCTGGGGACGTTTAATTGATACTTGAGAAAAAGTTGGTTTGTTGATAAAGCGGCCCGCTTTTCTTGAATATCAATTAAACTTGTGAGCCAAGCTTGAAAAATGTTTGTGGGATTTTCAAATATCTTGTTTCATTGTCTATCTTTTGTACATATATTCTGTTCAACCTCGCTGTTGCGTTTCGGCAATCCTACCCGGCTTGCCGGTGATTGGGAATCCCGGAATACTCAGCAACCCTCGACCGTGATGAGTCATCTCTACCGTTTGTACCGTTGTTGGGTGTATGCTCAATAATGGGAGGTATACTTTGACTCTAGTCCGGGGAACCCTTTCTAAGCCAAAACCGGCCATTATACATGTTTAGCAAGCCATAGAACCTTCCAAACTAGGATAGGGACCCGCGGGGTAGGAATTATGTGCTATATCCTGCCTACATGTTACTGCTTTCTACATCTCACCATGCATCTCATCCTGGTCATGCCATCATGCTGTCGATCTATTCAATTTCAAGTCCTGTGCTTCTTAGACTTGCTTGCGTGGTCTGTAGAAGGTTGCCGAGACCCGATGAAGAGTCGTGCACCCCGGTGTACGTTGTCTAAACTACATGAGTCCTTAGAACAACGAGACTTTGGGAAATCAAAACTTGCTAAGTCCTTAACTAATGCCTAATCGAAAATTCAATAGAGAATAAGGAATAACAGGAAACGACGCCGTGATGTCACTTTACTTACACCACTTTGGCTAATGGCACCATGCCACTGACACCACTTTGGTTGTGGTTTCACGTCGTCTATACTAGGCTATTCCAAGTTCAAAATCGAAACTTCGAATGAGGACTAGTTGAATACTTAGTTCTTTTTGACATCTCTTAGAACTTGTTGTTCAAAACAAAGGATACACCCTAAAAGAAATTCTGAGGAATGAGGCAACCTTCGAAAGACCATGATCTTGTCCCGCTTGCACGTCGCACCTTGCATCTTATGTCGTCCGTTTGCTTTTGGGTAGAACTCTTAGACTCGCTCGCGCGGCTTGTTTAGGATTGCCTGGACCGATGAAAAGTCGTGCTTTTTAAAGGCACGTTGTTGAAATTAATTAGTCCTTGGAATGATGAGGTTTTGGGGATATCAAAATTCATTAAATCTTCAGTACATTTTTCAATCATGGATTCAATGAAGATTAACGAAACAATTAGGCTACAATGTCGTGATACCCACACCACCCAGGTTATAGTGTGAAGTCACTTACACCGCTTAGGCTAATGGCACCATGCCACTGACGCCACTCCGGTTACGGTATCATGTCATTTACGCCAAACAGTTTTTGAAACCAAAACGGAAATTTCTGGTGAAAAATGTTGAAGACTTAATTTGTCTTGATATCTCCCAAGTCTTGTTACTCATAATCAAAGGATACACATTCAAAAGAATCTCTGAGGACTACGGCAATCCTTCATAGGTTGTCATTTCTTGGGTCTAGGAGACCATAAATCCGCGAAGTTTGAGATACCTCCGGTGTTCGCCGTGCCCGAACGGCTCCCTCTAATTCAGTGCATCTTCCAGTGTCTTATTGCTCTATCTCGGATGGTCTTAGACAAGGAGATTGGCACTGATTCCCAACGTGAGGAATTTAACCTGCCTGACATCGACCTACCCGTGACTGTTGGAACTATCCGTAAAGTTTGATCCCTTGAGTCGACGATGACAATACGTGAATAACAATTCTTTTATTCATACACATTTTTTTTCAATAAATCACAACAGGGGCATATTCTGAGTTCACTTTTTTGCGTTATTGTCAGCACTGGGCCACCCATCCTACACAAAGCTATACCACCTTTTCGACTACCTCAAAATGGCAGGGCAAACAGAGTTGGTTGAGCTAAAAAAGGCTATAGAGGAAATGAGTCAGAAAATGGACAAGCAGATGACTCTATTGCAAGGGCTGGTTGACCTTTTCGCCTCCGCCATGTTGAATCCGGATCTGGGACTAAATGCTGATGAAGCCAAGATCAAAGAAACTCCACAAACCTACCACCCTCCTACAGTTAGAATCAAGCCATGCTCAAAAGTGAAGCTCTCTGACATGTTCAAAGACTTGGTTGAATTCCATGATGCCAGAACTCACTCAAATGAGAATGTTGGACCTTTGCCTGAAGTTGGTGCTGAAAGGCAAGATGTGCACATTGATGAGATCAACCCTAAAGGCAAAAAATTGTTATGCAGTTGCGAAGCAAGCAAAGCTTTCGCCAGAGGCCCACTCGGCACCACTAAGAACCCTCAACCCAGCTGCAAAATCCCACCAAGGATCTTCTCCCGCTTTCCTGTACCTTTGTCCTCAGTTTATGAGAAGCTCCTCGAAGCCCATCAAACCACTCTTTCCAACTCCCCTACCTCAAAAGCTTCTGGCATCCCACAACCCAAATGCCTTCTGCGCCTTCCACCAAATGCCCGGTCACGCTACCAATAACTGCTTCCGTCTCCGCCACAAAATCCAAGATCTCATCGATAATGGAACCATCTCACCTCCACTTTCAAAGCCAAACACTATCATAAACCTTCCACCAAAGCACCCGCAAAACCCTCGTGTCAACCTCATCAATCTTAACCCAATCTTGTTCGACCCTAGCCAATACATCATACCCACAACCGAGCCAAAACCCACTGTCAATATACCTGAGGAAGTCGAGATTTGCATGCTTGAGAACATAGACCTGGTATGGGAGTCAACACCTGATGGGTGGCGATTGCTTGGGGAAAACTATCCTCTGATCTTTGAGGAGTTCAAGGTTGGACCGGCTAGTGAATCAATGGGACATGGCTCATTTGGACAACTTCTGAGCAACCAAACCACCAACGGGATATTCAATGGCATAAAAATCCATCCCCACCGGCGCATTATAGACAATTGGCCACCAGAATCCATTGTTTCAACCCCTAACAAGCTCGATACCTCAATAATAATCTCCAAGGCAACGCAGGATCTAAAGGCGGATCAAAATCCAAATGATGCCCGAGATAGTGAGAAAGGACCTAAACCATCCCAATGCCATACCTCAGATCTGGAGAAGAATGGTAAATGCAATGAAGCCAATCCATGAATGGAATTTCTTACGAGTTGGGGGAGTTTCTGAGTTTCAAGTCGAGTCGAGTCTTTCAATTTCGAGTCAATTTGTACCTCGAGTCTTTCATGCTTTCGTGTCTGTATGTTTTCAAATTCAAGTTTGTAGTCAAAGAAAAAAAAAACCAACAAGAGAGTCAGTTTCGTAGTCCCGAACTACGTTATGACCTGATTCCTTTGCAAGAAGGATATGTAGGCAGCCTCATCCTGAGGCCCGGTCATGTTCATTCGAGTCAATCCCAAAATTCGGTCACGATATTTCGAGTCGATCCTTCGTCGGTCTGTCCCGTCTTCTGGAATCAATCTCAACCTTCTTGTGTTGAAATTGTGATAATAAACTCGCGTTTTGTGATAATCCCTTAACTTGGAATTGTTTTTCACCATCAATTAAGGAATCAAAACACAAGATACTTTGCCCTTGCAAGAAGAAGAATTTCATGGGACCACTCCCTGGCGCCGTCAAGAAGAAACGTCTTGGCCCGAGAAAAAGCTCGCTAGATCAAAACCTCAAAATGTGATCTAGGCAAAAGTTAGAGCACACAAATCTCTTAACTTGCATCTAGGATCCAGTTGTCAAGTTGTGCAATTCAAAATGAAGAAAGGCACTCTTTTCTTTTATCAAACGCTTAAAGATATATATCCATTGATACCCACTTTGAGCCTAAATCAATTTTTTTGAAAGAACCCAGCGAGGCAGCTATCCCCCACACCGGGGTGAAATGAGGAAGACGAAAGTGCCAAACACATGGTTATCATCGGCGCATCAGAATTCAAAGCGTGAAAGTGCCAAATACATGGGCACAGTGAGATGCAAAACTTTGAAGAAAAAAATCAGAGAAAACTCAAAATCAACGAAAGTGCCAAACACATCGGCACAACAAAAGTGCAAAGCAGATCAAGTGAAAGAAGGCGCCCATCAAAAGCAAAAAGGGCACGAAAATGTTCAAGATAGCCTCTAGCTCTCGAAACCCAAAGAAAATGAAAATTTTGAGCTTATTTTTCTTCCTTTGTTAAGCCAAACCTTGGCCACGTTACAACCCGGATAAAGTCCTTTCAGATTGGAAAACACAACTTGATAACAAAAATCCTAGACAATAGGAAGCGGCAAGGCAAGACATTACATGAATCCTGCAAAATCCAAGCTGGGGCATTTTTTCGAAATCCATAGGTTGTCATCAACAATCTGGGGCACGGTTTATGGTAAAAACCCTCGTGTTTTCACGAAACAAGATCAAAGAAAATCCTGAATGAGCATCAATTGATGGAGCTAAAACAATTTCAAAACCCAAAATGGAAAATCGCCAAAAACTTGATTTTATCATGACAATTTCAAATGTCAATTGTGGGGCATGCTTGCCATTTTTCGAACCCTCAAGTAATCAAGTTTCTCGTCGAGTCAAATCAAGCTCATCGTCCAGTCAAGATCATCATGGAGAGTCAGTTCTCTCATAAATGGTCTTTCTTGTCTTTTGAGTCATCTAAGCCTTGTCCAAATTCACACAAGGTCATCTGTCGAGTCAAGTCATATTGATCTGGAGGTCCCAACTCGTGAGAAAAATTCCAATGCATGGAAAAACCCACGTTTGGACTCATGATAAAACTGGTTGCCAAAACTATCAGTGGAATCAAGGAAAAGGATCAGAACTAAGGTCTGTCACTCACTGGGGCATGCACATCAGGCAAATGTCATCGATCATAGCAAGCATATCAAGATTGGGACATGAATGCTCAAAACTCAAGCCTTGATCAAAGTCAAACTAAAACCAACTCCAGCTCAAGCCCTGGATCTAGCTCAAACCCAATTTCCATCCAAAGACAAACTCCATCCCAAATCCCAAGGTCTTGAAAATACCAGCCCGCTGGCCAAAAACAGTAAACCAGAAAGAGTACTCAGACATGTCCTTCGTTGTTTTCAAATAACAAAAAAATAAAAAATCATCGTGGTTGTCAAATGTTGAAACGCGGGTCTCACTTTCCAGCCTCGACCTCTTATGGTTGCATTCATCTATCATATTTGTCAACACGACTGCTCGACTTCTGCCATAGATTTGGCATTGTCCTGAGGGACATCATTGCAATCAACCTCTGCCATAGATTTGGCATTGTCCTCTGGGACATCATTCGATCATCTTTTGCCATAGATTTGGCATTGTTCTGGGGGACATCATTCGATCATCTTTTGCCATAGATTTGGCATTGTCCTGAGGGACATCATTCGATCATCTTTTGCCATAGATTTGGCATTGTCCTGAGGGACATCATTCGATCATCTTTTGCCATAGATTTGGCATTGTCTTGAGGGACATCTTTCGATCATCTTTTGCCATAGATTTGGCACCGTCCTGAGGGACACCTTTCAATCAACTTCTGCCATAGATTTGGCATCGTCCCGAGGGACACCATTTCAATCATCTTCTGCCATAGATTTGGCATTGTCCTGAGGGACATCTTTCTCTCGACTTCTGCCATAGATTTGGCATTGTCTTGAGGGACGTCTTTCAATCCTCGTTTGCCATAGATTTGGCATTGTCCTGAGGGACATCTTTCTCTCATCTTTTGCCATAGATTTGGCATCGTCTCGAGGGACACCATTTCAATCATCTTCTGCCATAGATTTGGCACCGTCCTGAGGGACATCTTTCAATCCTCTTTTGCCATAGATTTGGCATCATCCCGAGGGACACCATTTCAATCATCTTCTGCCATAGATTTGGCACCGTCCTGAGGGACATCTTTCAATCCTCTTTTGCCATAGATTTGGCATTGTCCTGAGGGACATCTTTCAATCGTCTTACGCCATAGATTTGGCATTGTCTTGAGGGACATCTTTCAATCCTCTTTTGCCATAGATTTGGCATTGTCCTGAGGGACATCTTTCTCTCGACTTCTGCCATAGATTTGGCATTGTCTTGAGGGACATCTTTCAATCCTCTTTTGCCATAGATTTGGCATTGTCCTGAGGGACATCTTTCTCTCGACTTCTGCCATAGATTTGGCATTTTGTCGATTATTTGCTTGCATGACTGCATGTTTGCATTTGCCCCGAAGAACTACGCTGGTCTGATCCCTACAAACGGGGTACGTAGGCAGCTCGAAAGAGCACGACCTCATGTTTCGAATGCTTGTACAACTTTACTTGCATTTGATTTTGATTTAAGGATTTAATAGAGCTCGAATTGGGCTGTCTCAATCTTTGGGCGTCACTCGCATCCAGACATGATGCCGAGCGCCGTCCAAAGAGGGGCAACTGTAGACACCCCAATTTGGACCTATTAATTATCCTTAATTTGTGCCCTCGAGGCTCCCCGATGATGAAAATGAATCAAAACATGCCTTGGACGAACTTGGACAATGCTTCTTGGACTTTTTCAAAACCAAAACTCTTCTTTTTCTGACACCCTGAGGGCAAAATGGGCACACTATTTGGCATATAAAATAACTTTAAATGAAACCAATTGGGTTAGAAAGAGGACTTAATGAGCTTTTCAACGCTTTGAAAAACACCCAAAATTGAGTTTGGGAGTGTCCGTGGCACCCTTCTGAAATTAGGCTGCCACTCTAGAGCGCTCGGGAACACTCCCAAGCGCTCGGGACAGCTACTCTAGAGCACTCGGGATCACTCTAGAGCACTTGGGAGTGCTGACAGACCAATGCATGTTGAGCTTGGCTTTGACCATGGCTTTTCAGGCTTTTTCAGTTCATTCAACGTTCAAACTTGGTCTTACCTGAGTATGCAGGCCTGCAGGGCATCTCATCATGAAGATTTCACCTCCCAAGATGATTTTATTGAAATGTTAATTTCATTTTCATGTCAAAACCGTATGTGGTGTTTGCCTATATATACCCCATTCTTCTACCAGCTCAAGGGGGCACGAAATCAGTCTCTCTCTCTCCCCATTCTGCTGCCAAAAACCAGTCTCTAAACCTCTCTCAAATATTCTCCAAAACTTGTGTTTTCAAAGGAAATTTTCAAACAATCTTCAAGTGCTTCAAGAGCCTCAAATCTCTAGTTCATCTACTCCGTTTTCCTACTATTTTCTAACCATTTTCAAGCTCCAAAGTCAGTCCAATAAGTCAAGTTCAAGCCAAGAAAAGGTATAAACTTGGTTTTTTTCCAAGTTATTCAATGTTTTTCCACTTCTGAGGGGGATCAAGGAGCTCATACAAGTTCCTCATACTGGTTTTGAGTTCCCTTGATTTTAGTTTAGCAACAAGAAGCAAAGGTACCATAAAAATTCATTTTTTGAAGCTTACTGAAGCCACTCCCGAGCGCTCGAGAGTAGTCTCAAGCGCTCGAAACTGCCTCCAGTCCATGTTTGTTGTGTTTTGGTGGATAGTGGGCAGCGGTGAAGTACATTCTTATTCGAGATTGTCTTATTATTGCATGCATGCGCAAGAAATCCTTTTTCTCAAATAAAAAACGTCTCTTACTAAGGTTCGAGTAACAATAATGCTTTCCAAGATTAAAGGGAGGTTTTTATTCTCAAAGGGTCAAGATTGAAACGAATGCATGCAAGTATAAGACCACTTCATATTTAAAAGCAAGTTGGCTGACATGCAACCCACTGCCAAGCGCTTGAGACCTTTCTTGAGCGCTTGGGAGTGTTTGCATGTCACTGCAATTTATTGTTTCCCCTATCTTGCCATGTTTCTGATATGCCATATGCAAGGATGTTTTCATTTGCTCTTTAAAGAATACAGATTCGATTTTGTAAAAGCAAGGATGCATGGCTTGGGAGGTTGAAGTTCATTTTTATTCTATCAAGCCCTCTGCGGAGCTTACCATGTGTTCAGAAATTACTTGATTCTGATCTCTAGTATTATTCTCTGCTTGTGATAACAAAAGCTTGCGGTGGGCGACAACACTTCCAAGTGCTGGAGTGCTCGGCGCCGAGAGTGAGATCGATGTGACAGGATTTTCCGATTCTGTCATTTTGCACTTCTTTACCACTTTTCGATCATCCTTTGTACACATGCACATGCATGCACTTTCCTACCTATATGTTTGAATACTTGCTATTTGCTTAATGAAATAAAATGTTTTCGAAAAATTCCACAAATGTGTAGTAGAGACCGATTTCAAATCGGGCGAGGGGGGTGCCGTAAAACCCTTCCCCCCTCGTAACATGGCTTCCGAACCCAAAGCAATCTCTGGTTTTCAATTCAAATCAATCATTTTCAATCAAAACGGTTTCTCGGGTGGCAAACCATAAATCCGGGTGGTGACTCTTCAAAAATTTTCAAAGCAATTCTAAAAGGTGTGGCGTTTCCTAATGGGCCGCCCCGAAACCACCCGGGGCTGTGGTAGCCCACAAAGGCGCAAACCTAATTTCTACTCATGCTTGGGTTTTAAAAGCTTGCAGCCATCTTCAAATCTTGTTGTCTCTTGTCTCACTTTGTGTGAGAGAGTTGTTTTCTTCAAAAATGTCCTTTGTATGGATTGGAAGAAATGTTTCCTTCAAAATGCCCCTTGTATGACGGGGTGCTAATTCTTTCATTGATTTTTCTTTCATCTCTCCTTGTGTTTTTTGTTTGCCCTAACGTAGGGGATGGCTGCTTAGCAGGCTTTTCAAAGAAATTATCCAGAGGCTCAACATGGCTAGCAAGGGATAAGTGTTTGGATAGATGAAATGAATGCCTCTCTTCATTTTGAAACACACGACAGAGTGACAGAGGTCCTAACCAAGAGATTAGGGGCTTTGATGTTTAACTAAGTGGATTTTCTAAGATTGAGGACATAGTAGATGCATGGAGACATGGCTGATTTCTCGCTTTGTTCGTGCTCTAACTTTTGCCTAGACCGCCCTTGCGGGTTTTCAATCTAGTGAGCTCATTTTTTCCTCTTTTATTTTTCCTCTCTTCTTTTTTTTTTCATACTCTTCATCTTCAACAGCATGGTTTGCTTACAGGTGATCTCTGTGAGGGTGCAGAGATGTTTCAACTCCTTCTTAGCTCAACAGAAATGACGTGGGTCAAGTCTTTGAAAAACTCATTTTGTGCTTTTGACAATTCGAGTGACTATGATGTGTTCTAAAAGATGTCATAAGATTACTTTAAAACCCTTGTGGATTGTTTTCAACGTTTGACGTTATCATGAGTATTCTTATGGCAGCAAACTAGCACAGGAGAAAACATTTTCAAAATTGTGGCCGACCGAAAGGTGCCTACGTATCCCAATAGAGAATCAGGCCATTCGTAGTTCATGTCCGCGGAGATTTGAACTTAAGATCCACATTTCATGCTGAGTGTGACAATTGGCCAGAAACCATGATGAGCAAAATGATATCAACATGGGGCCAAAATGGCGGCGAAAGTTAGCTAGGTAGGATTTCCACGAAAGGATTGTTTTAAAATTTAAGCCAAGACGTGATGGGCATGGCTACCATTGCTCAAAACTTGGTTGGATTAAAACTTCAATTTTTTTTGGCAGCGATTGCCATCACGTCTGAGATCAAACTCCAAGTCTAAAAGAAGGAGAAACATAATCATGCTCAAGTTGAGATATCCAAAACTAATTGTCCATGCGGCACATTTTCTAATATGCAAACTGCCCTTAGTGGTGGTGCAACCAAATGACATGCGATGAACAAAGAAAGGAAATGAGAGGGATGGACTCCTCTTTTGGTTTGGCCCCTGCATAGTTAGAAAGAGGCAATCAAAATGATATGTATATATATAGCACCACAGCTATTGACACAGGTTATGGATGAATCATGCATTGCAATTCGTTTGTATGCATGAGTTAATCGTAGGGCTAGGTCGTCGATAGCATAATAACCGGAAAGTCCGGAATCGTACCCACAGAGAATCGAATATAGCTTAATCGGATTGTAGGTTTTATGGTAGGATTTCGGCGTTTAAGACGGCCAACTTGGTTTTGCTTTGAAAATGGAAAAACTAAAACGAAAGACTAGAAATGAACTTTATGAACTAAAAGAGGCAAGTCTAAGGATCATCTAACCCTTGACAAAGGCCGTTACCGGTTCTCGATTATAACTCAGGCGAGAGTCACGACCGCGTGCTCACGCCCGGAAGATTTAGCTTTATTGACTACATTTATCAAAAGATGTGATTAAACAGAACTAAACCAACCTATTTTTGCTAATGTATCTAACACGTAGGAGGCCACGAGCCCTCAATATGTCGCTTGCCAAGACCGCTTGACTAAACTTCATATCAAGGAGTTAACACCCCTTGCTTGGACCAAAAATGGCTAGGTTAATCCAATTCCAAAAACCATGATTTTAAGCCCGAAGTTTGAGAACCAAATAACACCCTAAGTCATCGGGAAAGATTACCCCGCGACTTAGCCAAACAACTACTCAACCATACTAGAAAGATTAAGCATAAGGCTAGAAATGACAAACATATTTAACCGACGAAAACGAAAACAAACTTGATATTAAGGAGAATCTAAAGCATAGCTACAACATTAATAAACGAGAAATTAACAAACGAGAAAGACTTACAAGTGTTCTTGAAGAAATTAACCTAGAAAGCTTGAAAGACTTTAATGGAGGAAAACTAACCTAAACTAACTATCTACCACTTTACAAGTGAGAGAGAGAAGAGTATTTATAGAAGAGACCCTCTCTCTCCTCCAAAATATCCAAAAAGAAGCCAAAAGTGGAAACTTGCCACTTATGGAAAGTAAAAAGCTGTCAAAAAGTAAGTCGGTAAGTCACCCGTATCAATACTCCCAAAACCGTATCGATACGGTTCTGTTTTGGTTGCATTCCAAAGTTCCCCGTAGCGGACCCGTATCAATACTCCGAAAACCGTATCGATACGCTGAAGGCTGGATTTCTCTCTGTTTTGAAGCCGTATCAATACTCCGAAAATACGCTGAAGGCTGGATTTCTCTCTGTTTTGAAGCCGTATCAATACTCCGAAAAACGTATCAATACGGTTCTGCTTCCTGGCATTCCAGCTCTTGGGCTTTGTTTTGACACCCGACGGCCCATGGCACGCTTCGGCCACTACGGTTCTTCATCTTTAAACCCCGACGGCTGAATTCTTCAAGGTCCCGCCTACTCGCTTGCCCTCAAGGGTTGTTCAAAACACCAAAACAAACCTTCTTATTCGCGTATTACTTGAAACGCTCAACAGATAACCTTACGCGCAAAATCACTATAAAAGCTAAATAAACGCAAGATAAAATGACATAAATGATATGTATATATATAGCACCACAGCTACTGACACAGGTTATGGATGAATCATGCATTGCAATTCGTTTGTATGCATGAGTTGATTGGATACTATAGATAGCCAGCCATTTTTGATATGGATGATTCTTAAGACTTGTTGCTGCCACTTAAGATCCCACTTCCAAGCCAATTCATATTATGAGACAAACCGAAAAGGTTGAGCATATGACTATAACAGAAAGTAGACTAGGAGTCCATCGCTGTGCTAGCGGCTATTTGAATGTTTCAGGAAATCTTATTATTCGAGGATTAGACTAGGCATTGCAAAGAGTTTTAGAAATTCTTTCAATTCTTGGTTAGGGAAGATTCTTTCTCAAAATGTGATTGAGGTAATTGAAATCCACGTGATTATTTGCTAGCACATTGACAAACTCCTAAATCTTACCGGCTTGTTACAGTAAGCATGCTCAAAATTTTGAATTTTGAAAGATGGGTTGCTAGGCCGATTTGAAAATAGGAACCGAAGTCCTACACTTGTCATGCTGAATCATCCATGGAGAAATAAGTATTGCAAGTCCTATCCATAATATCATCCATAATCTGCTCTACTACTTTATACTCCCTCTTTCCTTTAGCCTCGCAAAGCAAAGATTGCTAGAGTAACCCCTAATTCAATTGTCGGCGGGGCAGCCAGTGTTTGATTTCATTCTAGAAATCCATGCTTTGCGGTGCTTTAAGTAAAGCGGGAATGTTAAGTAAATGATGCTCTCAACTTGCCAAAAACATACCTTGCAGGCAATACTATGCCTTGGTGCTTAGCTATGAAGACTTAGAGTTAGGGCTATTGGTCCATGCCCCAACCCTTCTGCACAGAAAGAGATAATACAATATGGTACAAGGTGTGAGGAAGAACTTTGAAGCAAAATGCAAGTAGGTTCCTAGCCTGTAGGTTCCTGTCTTAGTTTGATAAGTTCTATGGCTTTCTAACACATGAAAGGTTTAGGTAGTCTCAGGGTGCTCTGTTGTCAAAGGGCACCAGTCCTTTCACCAACCCATCATAAGCGGTAATTGGGTGATTCCCTTTTTGATATACCACTAGGTACGAGTGACTGTGGAGTTTGCTAGAACCCCTAACATAGCCCGTGTCATGTCGGGGTATTAGGTGAACTTAACGAGGCTTGCCTGCTCGATGCATATTGTAAATGAATTAAATAAGGCATGTACACTACGCCAAATTTTCGCATTAACGGCATTAAAAAACTGCCGGTAATAGTCCAAAAACCGCCGGTAAAAGTATAATACCGCCGGTAAAAGTAAATTACCGCCGGTAAAAGTTCCGTCGGCAAAACAATTGTCGGAAATACAAAAACGGCGGTAAATTACCGCCGGTAAAAGTTTCGGACTATTAACGGCGGTTTTACTACCGCCGGTAAAAGTTTCAAAAAAAATAATGACATTGCCGAGATTCGAACTCGCGACCCGTTAATTAATACCCGAGCACTTACCCACTGAGCTACCTAAAATTATGTGTTTTATTAGAAGAATAATAATATTTATATTATATAAAGATTATTACCGGCGGTTTTTGATTACCGCCGGTAATAGTTAGTTTTACCGGCGGTTTTACTCATGCCGTTAATAAACGGCGTTTATAGTTACCTTTTGCGGCGGTTTGTTATTACCGCCGGTAATAGCACCCTTTACCGACGGTTTTATTACCGCCGATAAAAAAACCGCCGGCAAAGGCAATTTTTGGCGTAGTGGTATTAGTCTTATGTTGAACTTTCTGGTTATGGCTCTCATGTCCCCAGCAGAGTCGCCAAAAACTGTAGACACCTCCCAAACGGGGCATCGCCATACAGATTCCTCTTTTGCTTATATGTGCTCGATTGGTTGCTTGTTTCATAAACCAAGATCGTGGATACTTCCATGGCTAGAGGTATCGCCACACGATAGCGGTTATCATCACAACAGAGTCGCCACCCAGTTTGTTTAAAACTAGGAAAACAGATAGAGATTCTGGGTACGGAAGACAAAAATACAGTAAGGGGAAGGTGTTAGGCACCCCTCTCTGCCTAGCCGTGAGGCTAGCCCATAGTGATTCAACACAAGACATATGCATGCTTTATTCAATTCCACAAGTAGTCTGTTTTTATCCCGTTAGACAGTAAATAGGTGAGCCAGGACTGTAAAGAAATCATGCATCAGAAAGCAGAACAAAACAAAGCTGTCCTAGGGGAATGGATTCCGCGGCCGGTGAATGGATGTCACGGCCGAGGAATCCTCCTGGATTTATGTACCGGCCGAGGGATCAAAGCCCCGGTCAATGTTCTTCCTCACACCAGACAGAAAACTAGCAGGTAATTAAAACACTACGATTAAGCATAGATGCGATAAATAAACCGAACCAGAGGCCGTTGGGCCTCACCACCTTGATCCCTCAGTTGCTTGATTGCTTCGGATCGATCGGGATTGACTGATTGATTGCTTTTTGGACGAAACCCTAGGGCTAGGGTTTGAACTCCGGGGTTTGATCGTCGGATTTGGGGCTGCCTTCGGGAGGTTAGGGCTTTTGTAGAGAGGGATTTTTGGAGTGTATAGCCAGAATTTCGTGGCTTATGAGAGTATGGATCTGAGGAATTTCGTGGTTGTATGGTGTGTATATTTTCGGAGGCCAAAGGCCTCTTTATATAGGCAAAGGGATGACACACTTCGTCCAATCAAAAGGCACGATTACAATTGCAATTGCATTGTAATTCAAACTCTTCAACGTGATCTCTGAACGTGGCCCGAACGCATCGGAGAGGCGGCGTAATTGGATCAAACAACCGACAGAAGGTTCGAGAGTCTGGAAAAAGGTCGATCTGGCGGCCGAGCAAAGGATGTCGCGGCCTGGAAATGGATGTGGCAGCCGAGCCATTGATCTGGCGGCCAAGGCTTTGATCTCTCAGGGAGATTTTGCTAGCAACAGGTTGCTCGGGTGAGGAATGGATTTTAAGGCCGTGAAATCGATGTTGCGGCCGACCAATGGATTTTCCTAACACACTATATTTCTGTCTGAAAGGCTATTTGGCTCTAGATTGGGTCCTCTAAGTGGCTCAGAGTTCGTACCATAAGTCCATGGGTTTCACAAGAAAGCAATCAGCAATCATCAAATCCGTATCATCATCGGAATGGTCCCAAGGTGGGAGTTGAAATAATCGTTAGGCCAAATTGGGGTGTCTACATCTCCACAAAAGCCCTAACCTCCCGAAGGCAGTCATCAATCCGTCGATCAAACCCCGGAGTTCAAACCCTAAACCAAGGGTTTCATTCAAGAAGCAATCAATCAGTCAACCCCCATCGATCCGAAGCAATCAAGCAACTGAGGGATCAAGGTGGTGAGGCCCAACGACCTCTGGTTTGGTTTATTTACTGCTTATTTTACTAATCGTAGTGTTTTAATCATCTATTAACTTTTTTATCTGGCGTGAGGAAGAACACCAGCCGGGGCTCCGATGCCTTGGCCGGTATATCAAATCAGCGTGATTACTCAGCCGTGACATCCATTCACCGGCCGAGTAATCGATATGCTGGCACAGTTCTGTTTTGTTCTGCTTTCTGATGCATGTTCATTTATTGTCTCAGTTCACCTTATTTACTGTTTAAAGGCATAAAAACAGATTACGTGTTAGGATTAAATAAAGTATCTACATGTCTTATGTTGAATGATTATGGGCTAGCCTCACGGCTAGGCAAAGAGGGGTGCCTAACACCTTCCCCTTACTGTACCTTTGGCTTCCGTATCTAGAATCTCTATCTATTTTCCTAGTTTTAACAAATTGGGTGGCGACTCTGTTTTGACGATAACCACTATCATGTGGCGATGTTCCTAGCCATGGGAATGTCCATGATTTTGGTTTATGAAGCAAGAAACCAATCAAGCAAAAAAACGATATCAAACTGAATGGCGATGCTCCGTTCGGGAGGTGTCTACAGTTTTTTGGCGACTCTGCTGGGGACATGAGAGCCATAACCAAAAAGTTCAACATAAGACTAATACACGCCTTATTTAATTTATCTATCATATGCGTCGAGCAGGCAAGGCTCGTTGAGTTCACCTAATACCCCGTCATGACACGGGCTATGTTAGGGGTTCCAGCAAACTCCATAGTCACTTGTACCTATTGGTATATCAAAAAGGGAATCACCCAATCGCCACCTATAATGGGTTGGTGAAAGGACTGGTGCCCTTTGACCACGGAGCACCCCGAGACTACCTAAACCTTACATGTGTTAGAAAGCCATAGAACCTATCAAACTAAGGTAGGAACCTGCAGGTTAAGGAAATTTCCTGCATTTTTTTAGTTCTTCCTCACACCTTGTATCATTGTGGGCTACCACAGCCCCGGGTTTTGAATCGGGGCGGCCCATAAAAGAAGCGCCTCGTTTTAGGATCGATTTGAAAAATGTTTTGAAGAGTCGCCACCCGGATTTGTGGTTCGCCACCCGAGAAACCGTTTTGATTTGAAAATGATTGATTGAATTGAAAACCAGAGATTCGTTTGAGGGTTCGAAAGCCATGTTACGAGGGGGGAAGGGTTTTACGGCACCCCCCTCGCCCGATTCGAAATCGGTCTCTACTAGACATTCGTGGGATTTTTCAAAATGGTTTTGTCTTTTTAAACAAGTAGCATGTATTTACAGATATATCCGGTAAGGAAGTGCATGCATGTGCAACTATACAAAGGGGGATAAAGGATGGCCATGCAAAATATACAAATTAAAGCAAAAATTAGACCCTGTCACTGGATTCACTCTTGAGCGCTCGGGAGTGGTCCCGAGCGCTTGGGAGTGATTGAGTCCCAACCCTGCAAGCTTTGTTAGTGCAACAGAATGTAAAAGAGTACAATACTGTAAATGTAAACCTAAGTAACATGAAACATCACACAGACTCAATAGAAGGCTTGAAAAACTGAGATCATGCCTCATTCTTTCGAACCATGCATCTTTGTCCTTCTGAAAAAAATAATTTTACAGTTGCGAGGAGCAAGAAGGGACACATGCATGGACATACAAAGGCAATAGGAGGATCAAGCTGGAAGGAAAATGGATCAAGGATGCATGCAGCCACTCCCGAGCGCTTAGGAGTGAACTCGAGCGCTTGGGAATGACCACACCCCAGAACTGACTTCAACCATCCAGTACACTCAATGTAGAATGCTGGTACATCAGATCTTGTGCTTTTGAAGTATGAAAATGTGTGTTTTTAAATCTAGAGTAAAACTCTTTTGCATGCCCTTGAATGAAGGTCATCTTCTTTGTTCTTCTTCAAAAAGGGAGATTGTTTATACCAACACACTTAAAAAAGGTTAAAACAGTTTTAAAACGCACCCTACTCCCCATGCATGTCCATTTAGGTGTTTAAAAGAATGAAACAATGTTGGAGCCACTCTCGAGCGCTTGGGAGTGGTCCCGAGCGCTTGGGAGTGCTTCCAGTAAGCTTAATGCAGAAAACTCGTTCATGCCCCTTTGCTCTTGTTACTACACCAAGGTCTCTCATCCCATACTCAGTATTAAAGACTGAGAGGGCTGAGGGACCTCCCTCAGAAAGGAAAAACAGCCTTGCTTTCGTTGATTGTTGACACTAGGGTAGAAAACTTCTACCTTTGGTTGGGGAGTCTGCTTCTTGAAAGTTCCAGGAGGTGAAAAGAAGAAAGACCAGAAAGATCAGAGTATGCAGATCATCTGAGCTTCTTGCATGTGTGTGATGCCTTGGATTTTTTTTTGCTTTTCCTTTGAAAATCAAGCTTTTTTTTTTTTGAGAGAGATCAGGAAGAACAGCTCTGTTTGAACTGTCAAGGGCGGTTTTTGAGAGAGAGAAAAACGTCCTGGTTTGAGCTGGTATGAGGCCTTATATAGGCAAACTAACATAAGGTCCCATTTTTTTAAAAAAAAATATGATATTGGAATCTTTACAAATCCATCAGGCCTGACTCACCTCTGACTGAGGTGTAGTGTTGCTTGAGGTTTGAGCCGGCCGAAACGGCTATAATGATGGCCTGCATGGGAAGTGGGGGAGCTCCAGCATCCATTGGCCAGCACAAATGTCTCGAGCGCTCGGGTTCAGTCTCGAGCGCTTGGGAGTTTACTCTCGAGCGCTCGAGAGTTTGTCAAATCCCAGGTTTTCAAAATGGTTTTGAGCGCTTGGGACTGATTTTGACATTTTATTTCTCCTTTTAAAGTCTTCAAGAAGCAAAGTCCTGACTAGGCTAAGGCTTGTTTCGATCCAAATTCATCATCGGGGAGCCTTCGGGCCACGAATTAAGGAAATTCGAAATGTTCAAATTGGGATGTCTATAGTTGCCCCTCTTTGGGCGTTGCTCGATATCATGTCTGGATATGAGTGACGTCCAAAGATTGAGACGGCCCAATTCGAGCCACGTCAAATCCTCAATTCCACAACCAAATGCAAAATGATACATCCCATGCATGAGGTTGTGTCCTTTCAGACTGCCTACGTACCCTTTTCTGCAGGGATCAGACCGGCATGGTTCTTCGGGGCAAATGCAAGCACGTGTAATGCATGCACGAGAAAGAATCGACACAATTTTGATATAAATGGTCCACCTGTTGCTCTGTTTGGTGAAGGGAAAATGCAAGTATGTGCACAAGAAATGATTGACGTGAGCTCGATGAAATAAATATGTAAACGATCCACCTGTTGCTCTGTTTGTTGGAAAGGAGCACGTGCGGTGCACGCACGAGAAATGATCGACAATTCTTTAATAAGATAAACGTGCAAAGAGATCCACTTGTTGCTCTGTTTGGTGAATGGAAAAGTGCAAACACGTGTGATGCATGCACGAGAAATGATCGACACGAATTTGATAAGGTAAACATGCAAATGGTCCACCTGTTGCTCTGTTTGGCGGAAAGAACGATGATAAAGTAGCATCTGTAGGGTAGAAATACCTGCCAACATATTGAGATTAGCGTAAATAGACAAAATTTTGATCGATCACCAAGTAAAACAGCTAATAGAGGGGCGAGAGCTCAAAAATCCCAAAACCGTCTAGGACTCGCTTCCTCTAGTCCCGTTTGATGCGGCCAAAGCCAGGACTGAAATTGATTTTGTAAAAAGGGAGGAAAAAGCTAAGCAAGCCTCGTCGGTGGGAAGAGGCATGGGACGACGGGGCCAGCACGAAGGCTGAGGAAAGATCCCAGCGCTCAGAACCACTCCCAAGCGCTCGGGAGTGGACTCGAGCGCTCGAGACCTTAGCTGGGGCCTACCGTCCTTTCATCTTCTTCATCAGGTCTGGGGTTCAAAACCCACTCCTCAGCGCTCGAGAACCAGAGCACTGTGCGTCCTTCGATCCTTGCACGAACTCACTCTCTCTCTCAGGCAATCTCCTTCTCTCACTCAGACAACTCTTCCCCCTACTCTCTCCACCTCGACTGGTCTCTCTCTCTCTTATTCCAAGACGGATCGGGGACGAGACCTTGATTTCCCTTCGATCCTGTGCTGGGCAGTGGTGTGCTAAGAGGTTCGAAGAAAGGGGAAAAGGACCTCGTGGGAAGAAGGAGAGGCAGCCATGGCGAGTGGAGGTGATGGAGAGATGCCCCACCGCGAGGAGGCGGTGGTGGTGGCAGCTACGGCGGTGACAGGGGAGACCGGGGGTACGGCGCCAAAAGAGAGGAGAGCCACCGGCGAGGGCATGGCGGCGGCAATGGCTGTTGATGAGAGTCCAGGGGTGATGAGGGAGGAGATTAGTAGCTGTACCGCTACAGACGGGATGGTGGGGCCAGCGAGGAGGATATGGTAGATGTTGGTGGTGGTCAGGAGACGAGGGACGATGTTGGTGGGGACGTGACAATGGCTAGGGGTGGTGAGGCCGGAATTGGTGGTGCCAAGAGTAGGACCGACAGTGATACGGACGCTACGGGTAGCAAGGACGATATGGCGAGGGAAGAAGATGAGGCTACGGGCAGCGGGGATGGCACCCGATACATTCCTCACACTCCCACGGTGGAGGAGCTGCTTGCAGTTGCTGAGAGGACGGGTGGTGAGCGGAGGGACGATGATGAGGTAGTGGTAGTCGGTCGCGTTGCTGCGACTTCGACATTGAGGACGGCGATTGTGGAGCCGAGGAGAGGTGACGGTGGGATAGGGGCCTCGGAGCGAGTTCCCTTCGTGGAGGGGGACTTCTTGGACAGCGCGAGACCACAAGATATATTGGATGCCCTCGGTCTTGACGCCGGGATGAGGGAGGTGCTGAGGGGTGCGAGTAGCGCAGAGGATCAGACCTCGGCCTTGCTATTGGGAGCTTTACTGAGTGGTGCGGGGGCATCTGATGTTGGAGGGCTTGGAGTGGAAGCAGAGATGGAGGGTATTGGGGGAGGAACCAGGGGCAGAGGAGGAGGTGATTATCGAGGAGCGGGTCACGACGGCAGCTGAGGCGAAGGCCTACTTGTCCCGTGCACGACCTGGGTTCACGGCGGATACTTACGCACCACGGTTGCACTTTTTGGAGCCGACGGGGATGATTGGTTAAACTCCTGCTCGGACGGATTACCCCGAGGATCTGCTTCTCCGAGATCAGGCTTCACACATCTCTTCCGGATGGACTACGGTATGAGTTCGATATTTTACTTTCTGCACTTGATTTGCTTCCTTGAATCATTGCTTTGCTAATTGACGCTATTCCTTTGCTCTGTTGAAACAGCGTACCAAGGATATCTTCGGCCACGGAGGTTCAGGTCATTCATTGCAACACTTCAGAGAGTTGCCCCGGAGAGTACGGGAGCTGGTGGAGGAGACTGGCTTTGGGCCATTCATCCAGTTGCTGACAGCGGTGAGGGTAGACCGTGCGGTGATGACAGCACTGGTAGAGCGGTGGTGGGACACTACCAACACGTTCCACTTCCGCTTTGGGGAGATGACGGTGACGCCCCTTGACTTTGCAGCGATTACCGGGCTTAGAGTTGGAGGTGAGCCGATTCCATTTGACCCGAGTATAGCACTGGACGATGCAGCTCTGAGGTGGTTCCTTGGACGGGTTCCGCGCCACAGCGGAGGCGTGTCAGAGTACGGGCAGTTCACGGTGTACTGGGATCATGAGCCAGCGGACGACACGGAGGTGGCTCAGATGGCCAGGGCCTATTTGCTGTACCTGTTTGGGGCTTCTCTGTTCCCGCTCAGGAGATCTCGGGTTCACCTGAGTTACTTGGCAGGCCTGGTTGATCTGAGGCAGGCAGGCCGATACGACTGGGGAGGCGCTGCTCTGTGCACTCTCTACTGCTTTCTGGGAGCTGCCACACGCGGGGTGGGGGACACCATTGGCGGATACTGGAGGGTGATAGAGGTATGCTTCGACACCCTTGCTTTGAATTGCTCTTGATTGATTGAATTGAACTTGAATATGTATCTGACTTGAATCGACTTCTAACATATGCAGCTTTGGGCTTATGAGGTCTTGGGCATGTTCCCGCCCGAGAACACTTGCACAAATCCACGCCTGCTTCCGCGTGCGCTTGCATGGAGCACAGAGTACCGGAGGGCCAAAGAGCAGAGGGGGCAAGTGATGGTTTTCCGGCGTTGGCTGGATAACATCACTGGGGTTACGGTATACACCTCGACTTTCCTTTCTTGATTCATGTTTCTTCTGGTAAACTTTGGTTATTGATGCAAGAAGTCTGAATGCAGGTACACTGGGATCGCTGGGCCAGGGTGGAGGCTGATTTCCTTCCACGAAGCCGGGAGGTGACGAGGAGTCGGGTCCTGCTGGAGTGCCCGCTGGGGTGGCAGTGGTTCGGGTGACTCGACAGTCGCTCGGTGTTCCTGAGTTCATTGTGCCAGGGCCACTCCCTCCATGGGTGCAGCGGACTGAGACCTACACTCGGGCTGAGCTGGAGCGATACACGGTGCCGGACACCGACTTGGAGCGGTACTTGCGGCGCACATTGGACTACGCGGCTTACAGAGACAAGTACCTAGCCACCTGCCTGGGTGTAGAGGTAGAGCTGAGGAGGCGGATAGCCGAGACTGAGGCTAGGAGGGCGAGAGGTGAGACCATCACTGTTGACGCGGCTGAGGTCCAGGAGGGAGGGCGAGGTCGCCGCGGTCGATCTTCACGTGGTAGGGGCCGATGTGGTAGGGCTCCTGCTAGTGGGCGAGGTGCTGGTTCCTCAGGACGAGGTGAGGGTAGCACGGGGGTTGCTGGGGTGTCCGAGATTCCTGCTCCAGTAGGGTTACCGATACTGGACTGGTTCAGCGTGAGGGATCCTGCTGGGGCACGGGCAGTTCTGGATATCCCGCGCCTTCCACACCGGCCGATGCAGCTTCCTACACAGGTATGACATGACATGGCTTCTTTCATGCTTCAACTGTTTCCTGTTCACACATATACTGTTTCTGACTTCTGAACCATTGTGCAGGTACCGCGAGAGTGGGCGGAGCAGGCGATCATGCTAATGGTGGGGATGCGCCATCTCTTGAAGGATTGCGCGAAGGGACGCACCCTGCAGACCAGACCCGCTCCAGAGCCTGTTCCAGTTGTTGCTCCTCAGGTATGACACTGCATTCACAATTTATTGAAAACAGCAATTTTATAGAACAAATGTATGAATATATGCATATGTCATGCAGGCACAGCCACGACGTTCAGCTAGGGGACAGCCACAGGGTGCCACGAACGTTTTGGCTCCCGCAAGCACACGAGGCCGGGGTACACAGAGGGCGTCACAGTCCACGGCGGGAGCACGACAGTTCGAGGTGGTCCCTAGGGCTATGCCACAGCGGAGACGTGCTCGAGAGGATTCCGAGGAGGACACGGAGGAGTCACTCGAGTCGCGAGCTTTAGGGTCTACAGACTCGAGTTCAGCCTTGGGTTCTTCCAGTGATGATGACAGTGATGACAACGGCGACGAGGTCGAGAGCTCCGAGTCGGAGGGACATCGGCAGATGAGGACTCGTCTAGGTTAGGTTTTTGCTTTGTCAGACTTTCTTGTACATGGGCTTGCGTGCCATCACAATTGTAGCTTTCGGGCCTGCGTGCCTCGATTTTGTTTGGGCCTGTGTGCCCTGGTAGGTAGGATTGGGCGTGTGCTTGCCCCAGTTTATGTACTTTCCTCCCTCACTCATTGTAAATACCGTATTGATTTATGAGAATTTGCACTTTCCTTCATTTGCCTTCGTTCGCACTCCCTTTACGAATTGTATTTTATGAAATATGTCCGTCTAGCTTTGAAAGAAAGTAAAGAGCACGCGAATTTCGACCGATACTCTTAAAACAGGATAAAACTTGACATAATCGACTCGACTCGTGGAAATTGACTTGGAATGACAGAAATGCCCTTAAATGTGGAATTTACAATCATCAAGGAGAATAATGACAAGACTTGACCGGGATTAAACACGAGAATAGGACACGAGATTGTCTGACTAAGGTGCATGTTCTTAGTGCCATCATAAGTAATGAAATTTGAGGTGTTTGACGGCAAAAATCGGTTCCATAAGCTTTAACACGCGTTTGACCGCTTTACGTAGTTATAAACACGCATTAAAACTTGCATACACCATTGGAGTCACACGAATGCTCTTGACATGAATTTGGACACATCGATGGGAAGGAAACCATTGAAATTTTGAGGTTTTTCAAGGAATATGTATGAACATTTGAACAAACTGACAACTGGAAGTGCTGTATTCCCTCTAAGAGATTGCAAGCTGCTGAGCCAGGCTTATTGAGATTGCGGTGCTGCGTTGGAGCCAAGAACCATGAAATCAGACCTGCTGAAAATTGCAGAACTCTCGAGCGCTCGAGAGTATTGTCGAGCGCTTGGGAATTAACTCTCGAGCGCTCGGGACTACTGTGATCAACAGACCAGTGTTCATTTCCAAGATCATTTTTCAGTTCCCTTGTGTCTTTTTGCACTGCATGTACACTTCCAAGACGTCCTGTAACTCTCCTTATGCTGATTTCCCAGGGTCAGTGATTTCCCAAGGTAAGACTAGCATCTTTCCAATGTTTTCTCAAGTTTTCAAGGTTTGACACTTTGAAAACACAAAGACATGGCCTTGGAAAGGATGAGCATGCTGAGTTTCAATGCTGGTGGGTGAAAGGTTGTCTCATTCAGCCCTCTATAAATACTGAGCTTAGCTTTGGCAAGTCATTCATACTTCAAACCACCCTTTCCCTTCCCAAACTTCATTTCTCATGGCCTTGTTGAACCAAGCCTTGCTCCGCCCTTGGTTGGACAGCCTTGATGGCATTGATTGGCTGAATTTCCGAGGGCATCGCCTCCACGCCTTGAAGTATCTCCGCGAGATTGCCATCCGTCCTGTCTTGCTGCATGCGGCGGCACACTTTTGGGATCCCGAAGTGCATGTCTTTCGGTTCGGTTCTCAAGAGCTATGCCCCACCGTCGAGGAATTCCATGCCTATCTGGGCAGCCATGACTCCGCCGAGCCAATTGTTCCGATGCTTAGGGGGAGCATGAAGAACATCCTAAAAGGCAAGCTGGGTGTTAGTGGAAATGTTGCTGAGTTCTTAACTCGAGGTAATGCCATCAACATCGTGCAGTTGTACGAGAGATTCAGTCCCCCTGGAGACTTAACGGACTTCCAGTACCAAGGTCGTCGGATGACAGCCTGTTGCCTCCTGGCGGCTTTCTTGTTGGTTCCATCTGTTGGTCAGCCCAGTTCTCTATTGGTGGGAGTTGCTGCTCAGGTCGAGGCTCGCAAAGGCGTTGCGCCTTTGGTTCTTGCGGAAACCTTGATGGGGTTGGATGCTGTTCATGCAGGTCGCACAAGGGTTTTTGGTGGCAGCCCACTGTTGCTGCAGGTTAGGGACCTCACTCAGCTCTCCTTTTTCTATTTCTCACATTCATTTTACCTCGTCACTTGGTTTAGGCTTTATCTGGCTCCTTACTTGTTTTCTCTCTTTTTGGGTAGATGTGGCTCTGTGACAAGTTGAATTTGCTAATGCCCCCGGCGAATGACTGGTGGTATCGAGCAAGCGGATGGGATCGTCCTTTCCAGGTGATGTACAGTAGTGGAGATGACTGGGCTGATTTCCTCGCGTCTGCAGAGGAAGATGATATTGCTTGGCGGTGCCATTGGCTGAGGCTCCCCGTGATGACTGTGAGCAACATGGGCTCGATGCATGTGTTCATGGCTGGCTTGGCAGGCTTCACTTTCTACTCGCCTTTCCGCATCCTTCGTCAGCTCGGACTTAGTCAAGAAGTGCCGCCGCAAGGATCTGAAGTGCTTCGTCTCCCTCCCTTCACCATTCCGGGCCTTCGGAGTTATGTTCGAACATGGGAGGCTCGTAGGACTGAGCCAAGTGATCCTCTCTACTCCATTGCTTCAACCGGAAGGTACCGCAAATGGCTAAGGAGAGATGTGGAAGCAAGGATGGGTTGATTGCTTACTTTGCCATTTTTGAAATAAAAGTTAGATCTCGTTGTGCGTTTTCCATTTTCATGCTCAGCTTGTAATAAAGAAATCATCGGAATAAAATTGACTGATTAAGGGTTTCCCCCTTTCGGTTCATTAATTGCATGTACTTTGAAAGAAAGAGCTTTGACTTGTCAATTTGGATTTGAGTTTTGAAACTTAGGACCGAACCTCAGAGTGAGATTGCCTACGTATCCCTTAAGAAAGGGAATCAGGCCCATACGTAGTTCGGGCTAGGGTTCACTCGGGTATTGACACTCTCCTTTTGTGCTCTAAATTTTGCCTAGAGCCGCCCTTTCGGGTTTTCGGCCTAGCGAGCTCTCTTTCAACTTTTTGCCTTTACTTTTGCCTAGGCCGCCCTTGCGGGTTTTCGACCTAGCAGGCTTGCTCTAATTTTTGCCTGGTACCGCCCGCCCTTGCGGTTTTCGGCCCAGCGAGCTCTCTCAGGGGTAATATCGTTTGAGTTGGTCCAAATTGACAAGATTCGAGAATTAAATCGCCCGTCGGATCGATGATTGAAGTGCTCCTCAGGAAAGGATCGACTTGATGATGTACGGCCCGGCCCACTTTGGTCGGAACTTCCCGTAAATCAAAGATCGGAGCACGGATTTCTTTGACTACCATGTCCCCTCTTGCAGGTCCTCGACTTCACTTTCTTGTTGAATGCTCGGGCAATTCTTCGCTAATAGCCCTGAATGTGATACAATGCTCGCAGCCTCCTTTCGTCGAAACAACATGAGTTCTTCGAACCTTCCTGATCCATTCAGCCTCATCTATTCCTTGCTCAGCCATGACCCTTAGCGATGGGACTTCTAGCTCGATAGGGAGAACGGCTTCCATACCGTACACCAAAGAATAGGGTGTTGCCCCCGTCGGTGTGCGAATAGACGTCCGGTATCCCCATAAAGCTAGTGGTAGCTGTTCATGCCAATCCCTAGCTGATTCGACAGTCCTCTCAAGAATCGACTTGATGGTTTTGTTGGCTGCTTCGACCGCCCCATTCGTCTGCGGGCGGTAAGTGGTTGAGTGATGCACTTGAATCTTGAATTCGTCAAAGAGCTCTAGAACTTTTCCTTTGAAGTGAACACCATTATCGGATACGAAGGCTTGAGGTACACCGTACCGATAAATGATGTTCTGCCTGATGAAATGAGCTACTTGAACTGCTGTCAAAGTCTTGTATGAAGCCGCTTCAACCCACTTGGTGAAGTAATCGATCGCTACCAAGATGAACCTGTGACCGTTAGAAGCTGTAGGCGTGATCCTTCCGATGACGTCAATGCCCCAGGCGGAGAATGGCCATGGCGTTGCCATTGGGTGTAATTCCGAGGGCGGGACGTGGATGAGATTAGCATGAGTCTGGCACTTATGACATCGGCGCACATACTCGACGCAATTTGTCTCCATAGTCGACCAATAGTAACCCAACCTCAGAACTTTCTTTGCCAACATCATCCCATTCATGTGAGGCCCACAGACTCCTTCATGAACTTCTTCCATAACCGCTCTCGTGTTGTCACCGTGAATGCACAGCTTGTGAATTCCGCATGGAGATCGCCGGTACAACTGTCCACCGCAGATGATGTATTGAGACGCCAATCTTTGTAATGCAATGCGATCCTTCTTGGTTGCATCTGCAGGGAAATCCCCTTTTTCCACAAAATTCCAAATGTCGTGGAACCACGGGAGTCCATCGTTTGGTTCGTCAATGTTCATGACGTAATCGTACACATGCTTTCCTCTTTGCTCGATCATAACAAGCCTTAACTTCACTCCGATCGGAAGTTCCAACATAGATGCCAAAGTAGCAAGCGCATCTGCGAAGCGATTCTTCATCCTAGGTACATGCGTGAAAGTCACTTTCTGAAAATTCGGAATGAGCTCATCGAGTTGCTGATGATACGGCTTCATCTTTTCGTCTTTGACCTTCCATTCCCCGTTTGCTTGTGACACGACCAAGTTAGAATCCCCCACGATTTCCAGTACTTTGACTCCAATTTCCAGTGCGGCTTCCATTCCAACAATACATGCTTCATACTCTGCCTCATTATTCGTGACTTCGAAGTTCAATTTGAAGGCCAGGGGAATATGCGACCCCTCAGGTGAGACTAGCAGGATGCCAATCCCAAAACCTTTCTGGTTTGCAGCGCCGTCGAAATACAACGTCCATGTTTCGTCAACTCGCGGTCATTACGTCTTCGTCGGAAATTGAAACTCCGTGTGTTATAGGCCCCTCGATCGGGCGATCCGCCAAAAACTCTGCTCTTTGCTCTTCCTTTTCTTGACTTGCGTGTGACATACTTGATTTCGAACTCGGCAAGAAGAGCAACCAACGTGCTAACTTACCGGTAAGTGCTGGCTTCTCAAGCAGATATTTGAGGGGTCCATCCGAGAAATCGGCATCACCGAATAAGACACGGCATGTAGTGTCTCAATTTCCTTGTGGCCCACAGCGCCCAGCACGTCTTCTCTAATGAAGTGTATCGCTCTTCCGACCATTTTCTTGCTCAGGTAGTAGATTGCCCTTTCAACCCCATCTTCTCCCTCTTGTGCTAACATGCACCCCATGGATGAGGGCGTGACAGACAAGTATAGGATCAAAGGTTTTCCTGGAATGGGTGGCAACAAGATCGGCGGATTCTGTAGGTAGGTTCGGATTGCTTCAAAAGCCTTTTGACACTTATCGCTCCACTTGAATCTCACATCCTTCTTAAGCAGACGAAACAACGGTTCACAGGTTAGAGTCAGCTTAGCGATGAATCGACTGATAAACTGAATCTTTCCCAAAAAACACCGGACTTCCTTCGGACTGAGGCGGCTCCATCTCGAGAATGGCTTTGATCTTAGAAGGATCCACCTCGATCCCCCTGGTCGTGATCATGAATCCAAGCATCTTTCCGGCCGTAACCCCGAACGTGCACTTCTGCGGATTAAGTCGCATCCCGTACTTTCGAATCCTTTCAAAGAACTTCAACACTGGTAAATGATCCTTTCGCTCTTTTCCCTTCACTATCATGTCATCAACGTAAACCTCGACCTCCTTGTGAATCATATCATGCAACAGCGTGGTAGCACCCCTTTGATACGTAAGACCGGCGTTCTTCAACCCAAACGGCATGACCCGATAGCAATATGTCCCCCACTCAGTGATGAACGTGGTCTTTTCTCTGTCTTCCGGAGCTAGGAGAATCTGATTGTACCCTGAGAAGCCGTCCATGAAGGATAATAAAGCGTGCCCTGCGGTATTATCAACAAGTACATCTATGTGCGGCAATGGAAAATCATCCTTAGGGCTCGCATTGTTTAGATCTCTGAAATCGACACACACTCTGATCTTTCCGTCCTTTTTGAGGACAAGAACGATGTTGGCTACCCAAGTGGGGTACTCCGTTACAATTAGAAAACCAGCGTCGATTTGTTTCGTGAGTTCTTCCTTTATCTTTAAAACCCAATCAGGCCGCATTTGTCTTAGTTTTTGCTTAACGGGCTTTGCGTCAGGGTAGAGGGGGATTCTGTGCTCGACTATTTCTGGGTCGATTCCGGGCATGTCCGCGTGAGACCAAGCAAAAACTTCTTTGAATTCTTTTAACAAATCTGTGAGCTCTTGAAGCTCAGTCGGAGACAGCCCAGAACCTACCCGAACCAATCGAGGGTCATCCTCATCACCCAAGTTTATTGAGATTATTTCTTCTTTTAAAGGCTGAGCATGCCTTTCATTTTCGCGATCGATAAGGGAACGGATCTCCTTGGGAATGTCCCCATCGAGATCTATTCCTTCATCATCGGGATCTAAACAGATTATTTCAAAAATCGGCAAGTAAGCGAAAACGTCATTCATTTCATTAACCATTTCAGCAGACGGGGGGAATACAGCGGTTGACTCGAACTCAAAATGAAAGCTGCGACGTGGAGGGCCGATAGGCACAAACTCCGACTCCGTGCTAGACGACGAGTCAGTGTCGAACTCAGACTCAGACTCAGTGCAAGTGCTGTGAGTGCGAGTTACATGTGGAATGAAAATGCAATTATCATAAGCGCCTATAGCCTCAACAATGAGCTTGGAAGGGTCTTCAATCTCTTCTTCATCTCCAAGCACAAGCACAGCAGCATCTTCGACCATACCCTCCGGACCCTCGCCCTCGAACAGAAGTTGGAGACTGCCCAAACCAAAAGCTTCCAGCCAGTCGAGTGCCTTAGACAACTCTTCCACCTTTGGAACCTCTTCATCACTCTCCCAAGCGTCATTGGCAAAGATTTCAAAGCCAGGATACTTCTTTTTTGTCTCGATGTCCACAAATGGTTCAGGTTCTCCTTGGTACAGTGGTTCTTTCCCTTTCGACTTCATCTCAATTGTACGAGACCGGGCATGATTGCGCCACTTCTTTGCTGGATCACTCTTCTTGGCATCATAGCCTAGACCAAAACGTTTGTTACTTCCAGGGAATTCGGGGACACCTTGAGCGTAAAGTCCCAAGCCCATGCCCGGCAGATACTTCATCATTTTCATAATTTCCAGTGCTGCGGAGCTTACCAAGAAGCCGTCCTCGGCTCGGATAGTACACACCTTCGAAGTCATGACAACAAAGCCTCCCATGGCAACATCTTCCTGTCCATGCATAATCTCAAGCAGCGGGGAATTGTCCTCGGAGTGCGGGCGAATGCCTGAGTCTCCATGAATGATGAGGGTTCCAGAGTCCAAACCCAAGATCAATTTCTGGTGCAATGTTGAAGGTACACCCATAACATCCGGACGATGTAGCCAAGGCCTTCCCAATAGGAGATTGAAGGATGCAGGAATTTCCAGTACGCAGAATTCGACGATGGTTTTGAATTTGCCAGTTGCCAACTCCAAATTGATCGTCCCCAGAACATCTCGGCGCGTATTATCATAAGCGCGAACACCCAAATTCGATGGCGCAAAGTCTTTGTTCTTAAAGCCCAAGCAATAAGCGGTGCGGAGTGGACACACGTTAATGGCGGAGCCATTATCAACAAGGATTGCTGGAACCCACTTTCCGAGGCACTTCATGGTGATGTGAAGGGGCTTGTTGTGGTCAGCTCCTTCATGGCAGATCTTTCTCGGTGAAGGATAAGGTGTGCTGTTGGGTGAAGTTCGGGGTTATGAGAGCAATGAGAGCTTAGGCGATATCGAGAGGGACCTCAAGTCTGGAGAGAGTGTTGACCAACCTGCGGCGGTGCTCACGAGAGGCAGCTAACACTCCCCACATAGACATGCGGGCGGGAGTTTCCTGGAGTTGACGGACGATAGGATCAGTGGAGGCTCCCGGATCAGGTTCAGGGAATGAGTTGAGGTCAATGGACAATTTGGGCTGGGTAGGTGGGTTAGTTTTAGTGGAGCTAGGAGGGTTATTTTGTGGAGCTTGAGAGGTGGGGATGTTCAGACTTACGGGGTTGACAGGGGTATTCTGCTGCGGTGGAGGGGCTCGGGATGAGTTACCCTGTTGGAGGTTGGTGGGCTGGTAGACCCTTCCACTTCTGGTAAGGTTACTAACCGTTTTGGGGATTGGCTCCCACCAGGTACCTTCCCAGAAATCAGAGAAGTCGAGGTCGTAATCATCTGCCTTACGCTTCCCCTTGTCAATTGCTGTCTTCTCCAAAGTCTCGTTGAGAGCTTCCATTTCCAAGGCCTTCCATATGTTCTCTTCCTCCAAGGAATTCCAGAAGTTGTCATTGCTGCTGCGGTTGTTGTTACCATGCTGAATTGACCCCTCCTCTATCATGGCCTTATTAACGGTTAATTCTTCACCGTCCATCCATATGTTTACCAATTCAGCTTTTCCCCAGAGGTCTTCAGGGTCCAATACACAAATGTTGGGCTCATCAGGGATTTGAACCATGGGTTTGGAAAAGAACTCCTCGATGATGTATTCCTGGGGGCAAAAATAATAATCCGTGGCGCGCTCCAGAGCATCGGAGTCTCGAGTGAGGTTGACAATGGTCCTGGCATTGAGCCCTGAGAGCATGCGGGGGTTCATCAGATCCAACTCTTCTACCACTTCCTCTTCTTCTTGAAAGAGATACACCAATGATGTTTCATCTAGGGGGTCAGAGTCATCTATCCAGTGCCATCCATTGGGTTCAGGCTCCCATTCCCATTCATCTTCTTCTCTAACCGGTTCAGGTTCCAAGAACAAAGCAAACAAAGAGCACCCATCCAAAGGATCAACCATCATCTCCTCCCAATCCTGCCTCCATTCTCCTTGTTCCAATTCTCCAACTTGCTGTGCATCAAGTGCCACAGGCCATGTTCCAGTGATGAGAGCTCTTTCTTCTACTGCCAAGGAATCTTGTACCAGGTCTTCCCATCTTACCTGAAAGTCCCATTCCACTGTTTCTAGTGCGCAGACAGTATCTTCAATAGGCAACTCGACGGTCGGCTTGGGTTGAGAATCAGGAACGATGTAAAGGCTAGGGTTAAAGGGTTGGCTTGTGGAGATGAAGTTGGTGCGGGGGTTTGAATGCTTTGGGAGCGGGTTAGAGACAGTGTTGGGTTTTTGCGGAGGCGTGGGGAGAGTTTTGTTATCAATTAGGTCTTGGATAGCATGGCGAAGGCGGAAGCAGTTGTCGGTTAGGTGGCCGACGTTCTGATGGTAGGCGAAGTATGCATTGGGTTGTGGGATGCGGGAAGCTTTTGAGGTAAGGGAGTAGGGTTGAGTGGTTTGAGGGTGCCGTTCTCGACCAATTTCTCGAGCACGGCAGAGAGCGGTGCTGAGAATTGAGCAAAAGTACGGGGCTGGGTACGCGGCTGACTGCTCTGAGTGGCTATTTGGTTCACCGGCTCGGCTTGGTTTGAATTTGAGGAGGTGTTTGGGAGGTTAGTGTAGTTGGAATTGCCAAACAGGGCATTGCTGTTGCCGGTATAGACTTTCTTGGGTTTGGGAGCAGGCTCGGGCTTATCAAGTATCCCCAACTGAACTACTTCTTCGACGGCCAAGCCTGTATCGAAGAAAGTTTTGAAGTCTGAACATGCTTGGGCCATAACCATGTGCCGGGCGAGATTGGGTTGGAGGTTGCGGACAATCATCCTGATTTGATCCCGGTCACTTGGCCTATCTTTCATCTGTGCTGCTTTTCCCCTCCATCTTTTCACAAAGTCGGCGAAAGCCGCTTTTGCTTCCATCTTTGTTGACTCCAGCTCACGGGTGGTTACCTCCAACTGGATGTTGTAGTCGCCACGAAAGCCGCGCATATGTCCTCCCAGGATCGCTTCTTTCTCTCATCCAACGAAGTGAACCAGTGTAGTGCATGTCCCACCAAGGTCTGTGAGAACATCTGTGCCATAGCGTCTTTCTCGACTCCCCACATAGACAGCGCTCCAATGTAACCCGTTAGGTGGGCCTTTGGATCCCCGGTTCCATCAAATTTAGCGAAATCGATCGGCCTAAACTTTTCTGGAAGTTTCGCATTAGGAAACAAGCAAAGCTTATTGATGTCGAAACCGGTCGATGCTATCTTCTCGTTCCTTGCAACAGATTCCTCCAGCTGGGTAAGTTTCGCCAATACTGCTGCCATTTCGGGATTCTGCGGGGTTTCCAAGTCAAACACCAGCTGTTCTTGATTTAGATTCGGGTTAGGGTTGAAGTTTAGGTTGGGATTTGGATTTGGGTTTGGGATAGGAATCGGGTTAGGAATTGCATTTGGGTTAGGGATAGGAATTGGGTTAGGAATTGCATTTGGGTTAGGGATAGGAATTGGGTTAGGAACCGGATTCTGGGCTTGTGGTGGAAGGCGCCGTGCTACTCCGGTGATCATCATCATGAGTTGGGCAATTTGGTTATCAGTACGTTCGCCCAAGCGTTGAATATCTTCTCTAATCTGTGCCATCTCTCCATTCAGATTTCCCGGGTTCGGGTTAGGGTTTGCACGGGGATTGGGGACGGGATTTGGATTTAGATTGGGCTCGCCTCCGTTTGGATTTGGATTCGGGTTGGGATTTGGATTTCCAACGTTCGGGTTTGGATTGCCTCCGTTCGGGTTCAGACCGGGATTCAGGTTTGGGTTTAAGCCTCCGACCAACAGATCCATTCCGACCCCCAAATCCGATGCACTGACGGAGTCTACTTGTAGTTGGAGCCGTTCCAATCTCTGTCCGAAAGGTCTGGTCCAAGAGGGTATGGTGCTCTTCTTTTTCGGCCCAATTGCTTAGAACTGACAGGAAAGCAAAAACCGTGCTCAGACGCGATTCCTGCCTGCACTTTTTATAAAAATTCATGCATGATTTTTGGAAAATGAGTGCGCCGTTGTCACCATCGTCATCAATCCTAATTTTTTTGAAAAAAAAAAAAAGATTGATGCATGGGAGGTTGCTTCGATTCTCAGATTTTCTTTTGAAGTGTATCCTTTATTTGGAACACCAGATTCTAAGGGATGCCCAAAACAGACTAAGTATTCGATTAATTCTCTACTTGAAATTCCAATTTTGAACTTGAAATAGCTTAGTATAGACAGGGTGATACCATAACCAAAGCGGCGTCAGTAGCATGGTGCCATTAGCCTAAGTGGTGTAAGTGACTTTGCACTGTAACCTGGGTGGTGTGGGCATCACGACATCGTTTCCTTGCTATTCCTTGTTCTTTGTTGAATTTCCAATTAGATATTAGTCAAAGGCTTAATATGTCTCGATTTCCCGAAGTCTCCTCGTTCTAAGGACTTTATGTAATTTAGATAACGTATACCGGGGTGCACGACTCTTCATCGGGCCTTGGCAAACCTCCGAAGACCGCGCGAGCGAGTCCCGAGAACTATGGCTGACAGCATGACCATGCATAATGCAATGCGGCACGTAAACAGGTTATAGCACGTAATCCTGCCCTGTAGGTTCCTGTCCTAGTTTGGAAGGTTCTACGGCGTGCTAAACATGTATAAAGGCCGGTTTTGGTTTGAAGAGGGTTCCCCGGACTAGAGTCAAAGTATACCTCTCTTTATTGAGCGTACACTCAATAACGGTACAAACGGTAGATATGACTCATCACGGTCGAGAGTTGCTGAGCGTTCCGGGATTCCTTGTCACCGGCAAGCCGGGCAAGATTGCCGAAACACAACAGCGGGGCTGCACAAGATATATACAAAGAATAGAAAAAAAATGAAACAAAACTATTTTGAAAATCCCACAGATATCTTTCAAGTTTGGCTCACTAATTTAATTAATATTCAAAGAAAATGGACCGTTTTGGAGACATGCCAAATTTCTCCTAAGTATTAATTAAATCTTATCCCCAGCGGAGTCGCCACTGTGGGCTACCACAGCCCCGGGTTTTGAATCGGGGCGGCCCATAAAAGAAGCGCCTCGTTTTAGGATCGATTTGAAAAATGTTTTGAAGAGTTGCCACCCGGATTTGTGGTTCGCCACCCGAGAAACCGTTTTGATTTGAAAATGATTGATTGAATTGAAAACCAGAGATTCGTTTGAGGGTTCGGAAGCCATGTTACGAGGGGGGAAGGGTTTTACGGCACCCCCCTCGCCCGATTCAAAATCGGTCTCTACTAGACATTCGTGGGATTTTTCAAAATGGTTTTGTCTTTTTAAACAAGTAGCATGTATTTACAGATATATCCGGTAAGGAAGTGTATGCATGTGCAACTATACAAAGGGGGATAAAGGATGGCCATGCAAAATATACAAATTAAAGCAAAAATTAGACCCTGTCACTGGATTCACTCTTGAGCGCTCGGGAGTGGTCCTGAGCGCTCGGGAGTGATTGAGTCCCAACCCTGCAAGCTTTGTTAGTGCAACAGAATGTAAAAGAGTACAATACTGTAAATGTAAACCTAAGTAACATGAAACATCACACAGACTCAATAGAAGGCTTGAAAAACTGAGATCATGCCTCATTCTTTCGAACCATGCATCTTTGTCCTTCTGAAAAAAATAATTTTACAGTTGCGAGGAGCAAGAAGGGACACATGCATGGACATACAAAGGCAATAGGAGGATCAAGCTAGAAGGAAAATGGATCAAGGCTGCATGCAGCCACTCCCGAGCGCTTAGGAGTGAACTCGAGCGCTTGGGAATGACCACACCCCAGAACTGACTTCAACCATCCAGTACACTCAATGTAGAATGCTGGTACATCAGATCTTGTGCTTTTGAAGTATGAAAATGTGTGTTTTTAAATCTAGAGTAAAACTCTTTTGCATGCCCTTGAATGAAGGTCATCTTCTTTGTTCTTCTTCAAAAAGGGAGATTGTTTATACCAACACACTTAAAAAAGGTTAAAACAGTTTTAAAACGCACCCTACTCCCCATGCATGTCCATTTAGGTGTTTAAAAGAATGAAACAATGTTGGAGCCACTCTCGAGCGCTTGGGAGTGGTCCCGAGCGCTTGGGAGTGCTTCCAGTAAGCTTAATGCAGAAAACTCGTTCATGCCCCTTTGCTCTTGTTACTACACCAAGGTCTTTCATCCCATACTCAGTATTAAAGACTGAGAGGGCTGAGGGACCTCCCTCAGAAAGGAAAAACAGCCTTGCTTTCGTTGATTGTTGACACTAGGGTAGAAAACTTCTACCTTTGATTGGGGAGTCTGCTTCTTGAAAAGTTCCAGGAGGTGAAAAGAAGAGAGACCAGAAAGATCAGAGTATGCAGATCATCTGAGCTTCTTGCATGTGTGTGATGCCTTGGATTTTTTTTTGCTTTTCCTTTGAAAATCAAGCTTTTTTTTTTTGAGAGAGATCAGGAAGAACAGCTCTGTTTGAACTGTCAAGGGGGGTTTTTGAGAGAGAGAAAAACGTCCTGGTTTGAGCTGTTATGAGGCCTTATATAGGCAAACTAACATAAGGTCCCATTTTTTTTAAAAACAATATGATATTGGAATCTTTACAAATCCATCAGGCCTGACTCACCTCTGACTGAGGTGGAGTGTTGCCTGAGGTTTGAGCCGGCCAAAACGGCTATAATGATGGCCTGCATGGGAAGTGGGGGAGCTCCAGCATCCATTGGCCAGCACAAATGTCTCGAGCGCTCGGGTTCAGTCTCGAGCGCTTGGGAGTTTACTCTCGAGCGCTCGAGAGTTTGTCAAATCCCAGGTTTTCAAAATGGTTTTGAGCGCTTGGGACTGATTTTGACATTTTATTTCTCCTTTTAAAGTCTTCAAGAAGCAAAGTCCTGACTAGTGTAAGGCTTGTTTCGATCCAAATTCATCATCGGGGAGCCTCCGGGCCACGAATTAAGGAAATTCAAAATGTTCAAATTGGGATGTCTACAATCATATTGTATTAACTCTTTCTGTGCAGAAGGGTTGGGATTTTCAGCCCAAATCCTAACCCTAAAACAACAGCCAAGTACTAACTTGCACGTATTTTACTTTTACGAGCAGGCACAATAGGTAGATCAAAGAAGTAACTTTAGCCAATTTTATACTCTTACAACACCCGAAGCCACGCCAAACAGAGGCCATTGCAGCCATCTTGCCTGTCGTCTTCACCTGTCAAAACTCCTTCACTGCAACGGTCCCAATCACTTCCTGGGACTTCGCGGTCATCTTCTCAGCAACACCGATCATCTACCAAATCTCAAGCTTCACCAAGCAATCCTTCTGTTCCCATGGCAGACAATGACGCCACTATCATTGAACTGCAGGCTCAAATCGCCACTTTGCTAGCAGAAAAAGCAGCAAGAGATGCTGAAGATGAAGAAAGATCAATGGCAAATGAGAATAGACCCGAAAACCCTGAGTTAGCCAAGCAAGTCAAAGAAATCAAGCACACTTTGGCCCGTTCACAAGGAGATCAAATTCTGGACTTTGAAGGACTTTGTCTCTTCCCTGATTCCCAACTGCCCGAGAAGTTCAAAATGCCAAACATCGAGAAGTTCAATGGAACTGGCAACCCTACCAGCCATGTCCGCCATGTTATCAACACCCTGAAGTCGATGGGTCTGAATGATGAGCTCATCACTCAACTGTTTCAAAGAACTCTCAATGGAAGTGCTCTCGAATGGTTCCTCACCTTGGAATTTGAACACTACCACACTTGGCCTGAGATCGCCAATGCTTTCATCAAGCAGTATGCGTACAACGTCCAAGTTGAGCTAACCTCCCGAGATTTGGAAATGACTAAGCAAGAGTTGAACGAAAATTTCGTTACTTTTGTGGCTAGATGGAGGAAGAAAGCTGCCAAGATGAAGAATCGCCCCTCTGAAGAAGATCAAGTGAGGATAGTCGTCAAAAATCTGCAATCTAAGTATCTTAAGCATATCTACACATAGGCTATCACTGATTTCAAGCGCTTGCATGCTACTGGGCTGCAGATTGAAGAAGGGCTCAAACTAGGACTCATTGGGAAGAGGAAGCTCCTCCACCCAAGAAAACCTTTTCAACTCGTACATCTCATGCCTCTGTCAACACCCTTAACTCAGCCTCACCACAAGACCCTTTCCAAGCTAGCTCATCCCGAAACCCAAATCGGCCCCGCCGTAATTTTAGCCCTCTCTACATGACTCTCTCCCAAGCCTTGACCATTCTAAGCCGTCAAGGACATCTCAAACCCTTAAACAAACCAATTCCTCCGCCACCCTATGGCCCAAACCATGATCCAAATAAACAGTGCGCCTACCATCAACATTCTGGGCACGAAACAGACAATTGCATACGTCTTCGCCATGACATTCAAGATCTCATTGATAGTCGAACCATAAAACCTCCACAACCTGATACCAAAACACCTAATACTGAACCACCTCAGAATGTCAACCTCATAAACCTATCTCACAGTCCCACATATAACCCAAGCCAATACATTGTCCAAAACAACCAAACTAAACCAACCCTAACCTTCCCCGGGGAGGGTGAGTGCTTCATGATGGAGGAAGAAGAGGATGTTGAATCTGATCAATCCGAAGTAATTGATCCTGATATGAGTGATGGAGAAGAGCGAGCAAAGGAGGAAAAACTAAGGAAATGGAAGGAGCATTTTTGGGCGAAACACAATTTAGAGGATCCTGACATCCCATTTGTAGAAGATGACGAATGGCTACGTATCTGGTTTGAGAACAGGAAGAAGGAAAAAGAAAGGATCATTATGATGAGAAGGCACGCCCGCTTCGAGCCCGCCCAAATAGTGGTACCCATTAACAGCCCTAAAATTCCGATGCCTCCCATTGTCTGGGAGACAATCAATCTCATAGAAAAGGTGGAGGAATTCCAAATGCAGCCATGGATCAATCCTTATGACGAATGCGATTATAGCCAGTGGATAGAGGAAAGAGAAGATCTGGATTTCATATTTCTTGATCCACACAAAGCAGGGGATAACGACTTTGATGAAATGGAAGAGGAATACGATGGTCCGCTCGATGGGATCTCCTTAGCATCACTATTCAACCAAGAGGAGATAACCGATTTCCTTTATAACCACACAGTCAACAAAGAAGACGAAGAGGTGAAAATCCAAGCTGACATTTCCATTTGGGGACTGCTCATGTCTCAAAGAAGTAGCTACCGCGCAAGTATCACAGATGGATCCCGTTCAAAGGCTCTGTTTGGCAAAGAAGAGGGTGGAAAAGAGTATAAAAACGAGGAAGTCAAAGCAAAGGAAGGTGACCCCTGAACGCTGCAGTCACAACATGGCAAAGAACATTAAAACACTGCTTTTATTTTTCGAACCGCTAGGACATATTTTGGGCCCCTGTTTGGGCATTTTATTTCTGCTAAGTGAATTTCTGTTTTATCTTCTAAACTATGCTTATTCAATGGTTTGAAATCCTGAATTACAATTGCCAGTACACTATAGTCCCTTTGCCAAGCAAGGGGAATCTCAAGGAATCAAGTTCCTTGTATCAATGTCAAAGAGAAAGAAGGGATGAACTTTAGTTACTTAAGAAACTAGGTTTTTGTCAAAACTTAGAAAGAAGATGTTATCTCCGTGAGAACACTTAGGGTTAGCTTGCCCATTACAAAGGTATAAATACAAGGGAGATTCAGAAAGACATCCCCATCAAATTCCTTTTCTAAACGAGATTCATGAAGACATCTCCGTCAAATACAAGAACTTCTTGTGAGAAAAATGCTCGTTGGGTGACCAAGTAGCCCAAGCAAAAGTAAGAGCAAAGCCTGCTAGGGCAAGAAAATGCAAAAAAGGCAGCCTAGGCAAAAGTTAAGGTGTTCAAAGAAAAGTTCGCTAGGGACTCAACCTCCATCAGGTAACCTAGGCAAAACTTAGAGCATGTGAGGAGAAAAACCAAGAGCGGAAACCTAGCCTCAAAGGTTATAAACTTGGAACTACGTTTATGGCCTGATTCCCTGATCGGGATACGAGGGCAATCTCTCCTTGAGATACGGCCCAAACATTAGGAAAGAAGGAAAAACATCAAAACAATTTGTACTCAATGATAGGCACAACTAACCCTGCGTATTGAGCTCGCAAAAGATAAGTATACTTTTCCCGAGAAATTGGCAACAACCAAAGGACACGAGAATTGCTGTTCATCCCCTCCAACTTAAAGGTCATTAATACAATGAGCAAGAAACTTCGAAAACCTTCGAGTTTGGCAAACAGACTATAGAACATGGCAAAAGCAAAAGACAGAAAATCCAAGACTAAGCATAAGAAGAAATGTGAAATAGAATGCCACTTGGCTAAAGCAAACCTAGCTTCCTCGAGAAAATAGACATAACGGCCGAATAATCAATACCTCGGCCGCAACAACGATTCTTCAGCCGAGTAATCGATTCTTCGGCAAGTATTTCATTTTACACAAACGACTGTCTATCAGTAAATACTTGTTCAAAGCCATGCTCTAACTTCTGCATGCATTCGGGGGCACAAAAAGCATTTCCCATTTCATAGAAAAAAGCTTGTTTATAAAATCATTGCTGTGGTTGCTTTCACTGTACACACATAGTTTCTGCCTATCTTCCACTAACTATGAATAGGAAAAAGGAAAGTCCTAAAAACTAGGCAATCTCTGGGAAGAAGGCAAGGACTGTCCGCTAGCCTCCACGTCCTCTCTATCAGCAACCGGTATTCGCTCAGCCTCAAGCTACACCAGAGAGAAGATACGAATGCTCAAAATCATGGGGATATGCAAAACAAATGGAAAACATGGGAAAGCCAGACCTCGAGGATCCAACAACGCTGTCTCCAAACCAAAGCCTCAACACTTTGATAAGCATGCAGCCACTCCTACACCACCTCAGCGGGCACCTATAGAAACAAATCGAATATTTCAAAGCATTGAAATAGCAGATACAAACAGAGAAACAAGTGCAGAATGATACCTGAGAAACCCCAGTTGGCAACATATAAAGCTGGGTCGTGCAAGGAGTGAGGGCCAGACGTTCCTCCTCCCTATCATCAGAATGGAAGGATACAAAAGATGGGCCTCGCGGCCAAACAGGAACGACTGGAGGAGCTGCAATAGCTGGGGCCAAGAACACACGACAGTACTCCATGTAGTCACCCACCTGGAGAAGCAAGCCTGCCCAATCTCTGATCCGAGCATTCTTCAAATCTTCCTTAGACATCAAGGAAGTAGACCTCATCGATGCTGGAGGAGGAGGAGGAATGAATTGAAGTGCCTCAGCACGCGGGCACCACTGGCTAGCTACCCGGCCACCTAAGTACCAAGCTCGGCAGAAAGGGCCCTCGAGCAAGCTACGAGTCCGATCTAGGATCCTCGAACGTGTAAGAGGAGTGTCCTCAGGAATACCATCCAAAGGGTCGAACCGTACCTACAAGCAAGGTCAAAATCAGCTACAACATAAAGATACGGAAATCTAAAGAACAAGGAAGGGAGAAGAGAAGTACCTGATCAACCGTCAATCGGTCCAAGACTCGTCGCCACTCAGGAAGGCTCAAAACAGGTGACCACGGCTTCCGATACCTCGCCAGCCATCGCTGGTAGCGAGGAACGCAATCCGCATTCCCATGTCTAGTATCGGTGGGAAACGGAAGAACATGCTCAAAAGCCCAGAGCTGAAAAGCAGAATTAACCAGGACAAGTTCAGTACTTGGAAAAGTCAAAACAGGAACGAAAGAGAGAAAGGTATGTACCTCAAGTACCCGGTAGTGACCGCCAAGGATGGGACTCTTGTTCCGAGAACAGGCACTGAGGTTGCCGTACAAGGTAGCCAAGGCAGATGCTCCCCAATCAAAGTCCCTAACACTCCCCAAATGCTGTAAAAGGACCAAAAACTGTGTATGCACCAAACTATCCTTATTGGCAAACAATGTTTGCCCAAGGACATAGAGGAGAAAGGCCCGTACTAGCTGCTCCACACTCACTGGGTTAGAATGTCAGTCTTCATGAATGTCTTGCTCAGCCAAGCAAGATCAATATGACCTCGAGAATGAAGAGGAGGCACCTTGCCCAAGAACCACTCCAAAGTCCCTGCTTGCTCCCAAATCCGGGGATCGACTCGAAGAGGAATCCCGCCTACCTGCAAACCAGTCAGCAAAGAAAAGTCACCCGGAGTGATAGTCATCTCACCAGTAGAAGGGAAGTGGAATGTGTTGGTGGTATCCCACCATCTCTCCACCAGCGAGGTCATCAATGACCAAATAGCCTTTGGAAGGTTGAGGCCCAGAACGAGCGCCTCAAAACCAGCAGCGCGTACTAACTCCCGAGCCTGCTCTGGTAGCGTCAGAAACCACTTATGCACCTCCTTACCTCCGCCACGAGCCTCCAATCTCTTATTCCTCTGCAAAGATTCATCAAAGACAAAAGGGAGTTAGATTGCATATAACAAATGAAAGCTAGGGGCATCAAATTAAAACATTTTAATGCATTGCCTAAATAGGGGGCATAGTTATCATTATTTTCAAAACAAACCCGACCCAGCCGCGGGTCCTTATCATCTTTGCCCCTGGCTAAAAGGGATTTCATCCCGAAAACAAAATCAATAACTGATTAAATGAATCAAACTCCAAACTAAAGTAAACCCTTTTACTTTTCAGGAAACTTACCGACACATTAAGGACACTCAGATGCAACTCAGGTTCCCGACGAACCACCTCGGCCTCTGGGCCACCAACAGGAGGACGGTACTGCAAGAAGCCGCCAAAACCCAACCTACGCGAGGGAAGAATGTAGTAGGTAGCAGCGTCAAACACGCCAGGCTCCTCCATCACTTCCTCGTCGGAAGATGGATACTCGCACCTACATGGAGGGTGCGAGGAAGAACCTGCAGCGTCTGTAGAAGATGGCGTAGCCATCACAACTCAGAGCAGGGGAGAGAGAGGGCATGCCAAACAGCCAACCGCAGCCGCGAGCGGCAGCAAGCAGTGGTGGTCGGAGGAAGGACGGCGGCCGGACGACGGTGGTCGGAGGAACGAAGAGATGAAAGAGTCTCGGATGAGAGAAAGGGAGAAAGATAAAATGAACCGCGAGATCGATTAAACCAAACTTAAATCGATTTTCTGACTTCTGACGTTCCCACGGCCGAAACATCGATCCTTCGGCCGCGATATCCATTGCTCGGCCGAAATATGGATCTCCTGGCCCCCTAATCCATTCTTCTCAACAACAGATCTTGCTCAATGCACCAACTCAAGCTATTATGAGGTTTTGGGTCCATGACCAACAAAACCGAGCATGAGGAAGTCCTCTCTCTATAAACAGCAAGCTCACAACTATTGGCCTCTTGACCATTAAAGATCAACAACTCCAAGCTCGCCATCATAGTCAAACGGCCCTGAGCTTATCATCTCAACAGCCCTGTGGTTCTAAAAAGCCTACAACACAAACGGCTCAAAGCCTCAGCAGCTCTAAATTCACCCAGTAGCTCCCTGCCTACATTCACCATCTAGCAGCTCCAAGCTCGCCTTCATGCTTACCAGCAGCTCCAAGCTATCACTCAACAGCTCCGAGCTATCACTCAGCAGCTCCGAGCTATCACTCAGCAGCTCTGAGCTCAAACTCACTGTCACCCAACAGCTCCGAGCTATCGCTCAACAGCTCCTATTATCTCGACGGCTCCAAGCCAATCATTTCAGCGGCTCTAAGCCCATTATCTCAGCGGCTCTACGCCTATTATCGATGCAGCGGCTCAAAGCTCACTATCATAACGGCTCCACGCCCGCATCGGCAGCTCTATGCTTATTCAACGGCTCCAAGCCCGCAAATTCAGCGGTTCGAAGCCCATTATCATAGCAGCTCTATGCTCGCTCAACTGGCTCTATGCCGTAACTATCCCCACAGGCTCTACGCCGCCCCAATCAAACAATCGTCAACTCAGCGACTCTTAGTCCGTCCCTCAGCGGCTCCAAGCCCACTATCTCAGTTGGCTCAAAGCTGTAACAACTCTCAACTAGCTCAAAGCCGTAACACCTATCTCAGCAGGCTCCACGCCACCCCAATCAAGATATCATCTATTCTCGGGCTCTACGCCTGAATGCTCAAAATCCAACATTTTGAATGCTCGAAGCTCTTTGAATGCCCAACCACTGTGTACTGGATGCTCAAGTCCTACACTTGAATGCTCAAGCTCTATGCTTGGATGCCCAACCACTGCGTACTGGATGCTCAAAGCCTGTACTTTGAATGCTTGGATTCTGCCATCCGAATGCTCGAGCTCTACGCTCTGAATGCTCAAGTCCAGAACTTGAAAGAAGCTCTAAGCTTATATCAAACACACACGCATGGGTCCGTGCACATTTGCATCAGTTGCATCACCATTATCACATCGAGTCCGCATTATCATATCTGTTCACATCTAACAAACATCATATACACATCCTGCATATCTCTCTTATTCATGCAACAGGTCAATCCTGCAATCAACCGGCTCCGCGCCTCGATTTTATTGATCGGTCCAGAACCTCAATCCCTTGGCTCGATGCCAAATTTTATGATGGGAAAGCTCCATGCACAGACCATCAGAATACAACCAGCTCCGCGCTTCGGTTCTATCCCCTCGGGCTCTCGCCTTATGATCAAAACCAGCTCCTCACTTCGGTTCTATCACCTCGGGCTCTCGCCTTATGATCAATACCAGCTCTGCGCTTCGATTTCATCAAAAGCTCTACCGCGCTCCGTGCCTCAGTTCCTTCATTCAAATGCCCCATGCTCCAATTACTGGCCCTGCGCCTCTCGCAACTCAAGAAACGGCGCCCAACTCGTCTCCGGAAGATGACTTGGGTTCCACCCCCTATCTCAAAACTGGCATCCGATTCATCCCCAATAGATGGCTTGGATTCCACCCCGATTACATCAATTCCTTCCAGCTCATTCGCAAGGATAGGCTATTCTATCGAGCTTCTCTCAGCTAAAGTAAGGATGATCAAGAAAAGCAAACACACCTGCCGTGTACTGATCTACCCCAAAATGCTAAGGTAACTCTCCGCAAAAACTTCCCCGGTAGCCCCGCGATCCCTCAACTATTCTCCGCCAAAATCCTGGCTCAGTCTAGGTACGTTGCACTACGGCTTTTTAAGCCCGAAGGTACGTCTTCTGTCTCTAACCCTCCAAACTTTTTCTCTCTTTATTGCTCCGAACTACGGTTGGTCTGAATTTTCCCTGTGGAATACGTAGGCAGCCTCCCGGCCCGACAAAATATTTTTTTCAAAAAACCCTTGGAATAGTGGTTGGACCAAATTGAGTTGCTTTTACAGCTTTGACTTTTACTCAAACATGTCTCGCAACCCGTCTGAGCTCAGTCAAAGAGGGGCACTGTAGACACCCCAATTTGGCCTAACGATTATTTCAAGTCCCACCTTGGGACCATCCCGATGATGAAATGGATTCGATGATTGCTGATTGCCTTCTTGTGAAACCCATGGACTTATGGTAAGAACTTTGAGCCACTTAGAGGACCCAATCCAGAGCCAAATAGCCTTTCAGACAAAAACACAGTGTTCTAGGAAAATCCATCGGTCGGCCGTAACATCGATCTCACGGCCTTAACATCCATTCTTCACCCGAGCAACCTGTTGCTAGCAAAATCTCCCTGAGAGATCAAAACCTCGGCCGCATGATCCTTTCCTCGGCCGCCACATCCATTCCTCGACCGCGAGATCCTTAGCTCGGCCGCCAAATCGACCTTTTTCCAGACTCTCAAATGTTCTGTCGGTTGTTTGATCCAATCGCGATACCTTTCCGATGCGTTCGGGCCACGTTCAAAGATCACGATGAGGAGTTCGAATTGCATTGCAATTGCAATTGCAATCCCGTGCTTTGATTGGCCGGAGTGAGTCATCAAAATTGCCTATATAAAGAGGCCCTTGCACCACGAAATTAACAAGAGATCTACACCCTCTCAAGCCACGAAATGCCGCAGAAATACTCACATAAACCCTCTCTACAAAAGCCCTAACCTCCCGAAGGCAGTCATCAATCCGTCGATCAAACCCCGGAGTTCAAACCCTAAACCTAGGGTTTCATTCAAGAAGCAATCAATCAGTCAACCCCCATCTATCCGAAGCAATCAAGCAACTGAGGGATCTAGGTGGTGAGGCCCAACAGCCTCTAGTTTGGTTTATTTACTGCTTATTTTACTAATCGTAGTGTTTTGATCATCTGTTAACTTTTTTGTCTGGCGTGAGGAAGAACACCAGCCGGGGCTCCGATGCCTCGACCGGTATATCAAATCAGCGTGATTACTCGGCCGTGACATCCATTCACCGGCCGAGTAATCGATCTGCTGGCACAGTTCTATTTTGTTCTGCTTTCTTACGCATGTTCATTTATTGTCTCAGTTCACCTTATTTAGTGTTTAAAGGCATAAAAACAGATTACGTGTTAGGATTAAATAAAGCATCTACATGTCTTATGTTGAATGATTATGGGCTAGCCTCACGGCTAGGCAGAGAGGGGTGCCTAACACCTTCCCCTTACTGTACCTTTGGCCTCCGTATCTAGAATCTCTATCTATTTTCCTAGTTTTAACAAACTGAGTGGCGACTCTGGTTTGATGATAACCGCTATCATGTGGCGATGTTCCTAGCCATGGGAATGTCCATGATTTTGGTTTATGAAGCAAGAAACCAATCGAGCAAAACAAACGATATCAAACTGTATGGCGATGCCCCGTTCGGGAGGTGTCTACAATGAAAATATATTTCGAATGTAATTTTGAATATTTAAACATTAAAATTAGCAATTTTGATAAAATGAAAGTTGTAGGCAATTGAGTTATTGTTAAAATCCAATTTGAATTATCTCAATCAGAGGTTTTAGTAAAGAGTCATGTCCAAAATACATTTAGTGACAAAGCGCAATTCATAAATTTTGTCACGAAAGGTACCAATTTGACGACAAAATATATTTTTCATCACTGAAAGCGTTAAATTGGTGACGAAATTATTTTTCGTCACCGAAGTTACACATTTGGTGACGGAAAAAACATTTCGTTACTAAATTGGTCTCATTTGGCAACGAAATATATTTTTTATCTGCAAATGATTATCTTTGGAGACGAAAAATAATTTCGTCACCTTTTTTAAGCTTTCGGCAACGAAAAATGTATTTCGTCGCCAAATGGGTACCTATGGTGATGAAATTATTTTCTTCGTCACTAAATAGGTATAATTGGTGATGAAATTATTTTTTCACGGAAGTTGTCAAAACAGTGACGAATTTATTTTTTGTCGCCAAATATACTCAATTAGTGACGAAATTAAATTTCGTCATCAATTTTCATTTTTCTTGTAGTGATTCATAATTCCCACATAACCACATGATCCTAAAACAGAATAAAAAATAAACCAAAGTCTTTAAAAAAAGAACTTCCTCAAATTATGGACATTCCAGGGTCTCGGCACAGGGGTCCCGTCCCGGTATGCCGGTCTATAGGCCCCTATGCCCACAATTTCAGTCGCTTGATATGCGTCTTCCCAATTTGCCCCTAACTTGCCTTCGTTCGCCACTTTGGTATTGCCAAGTACTTTTTGAAGTACAAGGTCTCTAATACCAAATTCTCGGGGGTGAACGTGTTTGTTGTAGCTCTTCATTAGATGTTCTTGGTAAGAGGCTAGATGCACCAGGGCCCTTTCCCTCATTTCTTCGGCAAGGTCAAGCTCAATTTCAAGGGCCCTGTCATTGCCCCCACTATCAACCAATGCAGTCTTGTTGGTTGGAAGACTGACTTCTAGGGGTATAATCGCCTCTGTACCATATGCCAATGAGTATGGGGTCTCTCCAGTAGACCTCCTAGGTGTTGTTCGGTGTGCCCACAGCACCAGTGGCTACTCATCGGGCCACTTCCCCTTTGCTTTATCCAACCTTTTCTTGATCCCACCAAGAATGGTTTTATTTGATGCTTCCGCTTGCCCATTACTCTGAGGGTAAGCTGGGGTCGAATAATAGTTTCTTATCCCGTACTGGGAGCAGAAAGCTTTGAATTTTTTTTGGAACTGTGCCCCGTTATCTGTGATCAAAGAATAGGGGACCCCAAAATGAGTAATAATACTTTTCCACACGAACCTTTCTATCATGGGTTTAGTGATTTTGGCCAATGGTTCAACCTCAATCCACTTTGTGAAGTAATCTGTGGTCACCAATAGGAACTTTCGATTCCCAGTTGCCTTATGGAGTGGGCCTACGATGTCCATTCCCCATTGAGCAAACGGCCAGGGGCTAGTCAAGGGCACCAGATCGTCGACTGGGGTTCTGATCATAGGTGAAAACTTCTGACACTTCTCACAAATTTTTACATATACATTTGCGTCCTCTTACATGTGTGGCCACCAGTAACCCTGAGTAATTGCTCGGTGGGCTATGGACCTGCCTTCAGAATGGCTTCCACATGTTTTCTTAAGAATTTTGTGGAGAAATTTCTGCACCATCTCGGGGTGCACACAAAGTAAGTATGGTCCAGTAAAGGACTTTCTATATAGCTTTCCTTCTGGGGATAGCCAAAACCTTGCAGACTTGGTTTTCACCTTATGAGCTTCCTTTTTATCTGTAGGGAGAGTTTCATCTTGTAAAAACTCTACTATTGGATCCATCCAACTTGGACCTTGGTCCACTTCCAAGACCAATTCCACATTCCTTCCAATGCTTCGACTGCTAGCTTCCGTTTAAACTCAGTTGGAACAACTATAGCCAACAAAGCCAAAGAATCTACAATGGGAATTCTGTCCAGAACTTATCTGTTCAATATATACCTTTTCGAAGGTATCAAGCAAGTCTTTGGCCGCCTCCACATAGGATGCCATCTTCTCACTCTGGGCCTCATATTCCCCGGACAGTTGATTTACCATAAGTTGGGAATCGTAATAAACCCTAATCTTCTTCACCTTCAAAGTCTTTGCACTTTTAAGGCCGATCAGGAGAGCCTCGTACTCCGCCACATTGTTTGATGCACTGAAGCCCAGCCGAACAGACAGCTCCACCATTACTCCTTGTCACGACCAAGATATTTAACATAAATTAAATAATACATTTAAATAAAGGAACCTCGCTTGCCATAAGTATTCCGAAGATAGCAACCCACCTGTTTCAATTACAATCAAATCCCCAGGTCAAAAGAATATACAATTTTGGCACCACGGCCCAAATTAGCTTAAGTATAGTTACAACATGTACGGAGTATCACAAACTTCCTTGTCAAAAGAAATACATGAATAATTAGTTACAAAACCATCTTGACCAAAAGCTAACTATTACAAGATGAATAAGTAACTAAAAGTGATAAGCTTCCAAAAAGTCTTCCACATCCCAAGCACACATTGCATGATGCTACTGTCCAACTTTAGAACCTAAAAAAAAGGATTTTGTTGAGCTATAATAGCCCAGTAGGAAAATGTTTACCAAACTTATGTGCAAATAAGATGAAGGGTGCAAAAAGAAGTTGACAAGAAGATGCGGTTCAATCGATGATTGACAATCAACAAGAGAATATGGCAAGGTTCCGTGTGACCACTCTAAGACATATCACGAACACAACATGTCACCAAGCCCAAAAGACACAACCCTCTGACACCCGACACCACTCATCAACACAAACATCCACAAATTGTATTTCCACCCCTTTAGTTATAGTACAACGTATCAAGAGTTACCGTATTACCACCCCTTGCGCTACAGTGAACCCCGACTACTAGGACCATCGTATTACCACCCCTTGCATTACGAGATCCACTAGAGTCTCCGTATTTTCACCTCTTGCGTTACGAGACTCCCTATCCTGACTTCCAACGCCCAATAATTACCTTTGCGCCCACAATGCAAACCATGACTCTCTTACTATCACATTCATGAGTAAAACACCGCACGACATGCCAACAATGTTTCGACTATACCATAAACATTTTCAACGGTCAATCAACAGTTAAGATGCATTCCAATACAGTGTTAATCAAGTAAACTACTACTATTATGACCAACGGAAGGCCAACGTAACAAGCGCAAGGTCATTCAATCATAGAAATTTGAAGGACACGTTTAGGATAGGCTAGGAGATGTCCAAAAAGTGCTAGAAGTGCCCGGAATTCGAAGTAATCGAAGCAGGAACAGTGGGAGGAAAAACTGTCCAAAAGGCAGGGGTATCGATACAGTCAAAATGCTGTATCGATACAAAATGCAAATAAGGAATTTGCAAAGTCTCTGTTTTCTTATGGTATCGATATAGCTAAAACCCCGTATCGATACGGAGTAGTTTCAATCAGTTTTTCTACAGATTTCAGGGGTTCAACTACAACACCAACAACAATAACTGTAGCACGAATTTCACACCAAATCAAGCTATTTACACATAAAGATAGCTAAGAAATCCCTACCTCGACTCAAGGAGCGAAACTCAATGGATCCGGACGAGCCCTAACTCCCAAAGCGCAACCGAGCCAAATACTCCTCCTCTTGAACAAACACCACCCGGGGTTTAGGACACTTGAGGAGGTTGAATATACGAAGGATCTTGTTGATTTTGGAGCTTGGGAGTGAGAAGGAGTGAGAGAGAGTGAGAGCCGGTAGAGAGAAAGACCAGTGGAGAGGAGAGTGAGCCGAGAGTTTGGATTGGGGAGAAATGAACCCATACACACAATCACTCCTATATATACCCCTATATTTTTAAATCACACATTTACTCCCTCAAGCTTCGATTCTTCCACTTTAGTCCTCAAATCAATTATTCACCAATTAATCCATAATTTCTCAATTAGGCATTTAATAAGTATTTCAAAAATTAAAATTATTCGGGTCTCTACAATCTATCCTCCTTAAATAAATTTCGTCCCGAAATTTGTAACTCAAGTCAATTAAAATCATGCATCAAGTAATTATGTTCATGCCACCACACATACTAGGAAACAATAAATCAACATTTATAAAGTCAAAATTCATAACTCACATTGATCAACTTGGAAATAATTGCGGGTACTTCTCTCTAACTTCGTCCTCCTTTTCCCACGTCGACTCCTCTTTCCCGAGATGACTCCATAAGACTCGCACCAATGGAATGGTTTTACCTCTCAAAACTTGCTCACGCGAATCTAGGATACATATCGATTCTTCCCCATACGGCGCATCGGCCTCCAACTCAAGTTCGGACCACTCTAGAACGTGTGACGGATCCGGCTCATACTTTCGCAACATTGATACATGGAAAACATCATGAACACCCGACAATCTCGGTGGTAACGCCAATCGATACGCGACTTCCCCGATCTTCTCGATAATCTCAAATGGCCCGATAAATCGCAATGAAAGCTTGCATCTTTGCCCAAAACGAGATAATCCCTGACGCGACGACACCTTTAGGAACACGTGATCCCCCATTTGAAACGATAAAGGTCGGCAACGACGATCGGCATAACTCTTTTGCCTACTTTGAGCGGTTAGTAATCGTTGGCGAATCGTTTTGACTTGTTCGGTGGTTCTCTTTTGTGCCTCAAGAAGACGTAAACGAATCGCTCTCATGCTCTCGGAAGTTTCTTGGATCAATTCCGGCCCAACCAATGTAGCCTCGCCCAACTCGGTCCAACAAACGGGTGATCGACACGGTCTCCCATACAAAGCTTCATACGGTGCCATCTCGATACTAGATAGGTAACTATTGTTGTACGCGAATTCGACTAACGTTAGATGATCCTCCCAATTTCCCCGAAAGTCCATGACGCAAGCCCAAAGCATATCTTCTAGAATTTGGATCGTTCTCTCGGATTGCCCATCCATTTGAGGATGATACGCAGTGCTAAACAAAGAGATTTGTACCAAGAACGGCTTGCAGACTCTGCCAAAAATGCGCGGTAAACCGTGGATCTCGGTCCGATACAATAGAGATGGGGATTCCATGAAGGCGGATAATCTCACGAATGTATAGACGACTAAGCGTGTCAATCGAATCTGTAACCTGAATACGTAAGAAATGTGCGGACTTGGTCAATCGATCGACTATCACCCAAATGGCATCGTGCCCCCTCGGCGATCTCAGTAAACCGGTAAAGAAATCCATTGTCACATTTTCCCACTTCCACTTGGCCACAGGTAATGGTTGCAACTCCCCCGTGGGTCATTGATGCTCGGCTTTGACTTGTTGACACGTAAGACATTTGGATACGAAGATAATGACATCTCTCTTCATTCCGGGCCACCAAAATTGTCTACTCAAGTTGTGGTACATTTTCGTTCCACCCGGATGCACGGCTAACGGTGAGTGATGGAATTCTCTCAAAATTTCCTCCCGACACGAAATGGGTACAAACAGTTTTCCTTGGTATCGTAAACCTTGATCGGCAAGAATCATCCACCCCTCTCAAGCATTCTCACTTAGAAACTTGGCACGAAACTTTCCCGCTTCCTCATCATGTTGTTGGGCCTTAACGACTCGGGTCGACAAGGTCGATTGAACGGTCAAATTACATAAGGTAACTCCATCCCGAACTTCCTCAAAATGTAATGTATACGAGCCTAATTCATTCATCGTTTTCCACTCATGGATGGCCAAACTCGCAAGCTGTGTAGATTTCCTACTTAGCGCATCCGCTACCACATACGCCTTTCTCGGATGATATTGCAACTCGAAGTCGTAGTCCTCTAAGTGCTCCATCCATCGGCGTTGTCGCAAATTGAGCTCCTTTTAAGAGAACAAGTATTTTAGACTCTTGTGATCAGAAAAGACTTCAAACTTCTCACCGTAAAGATAATGATGCCAACTCTTCAATGCAAAAATGACAGCCGCAAGTTCTAAGTCATGGGTAGGGTAGTTTCGCTCATGAGTTTTCAACTGTCGCGAACCATATGCTACAACATGTCCCAATTGCATCAACATGCACCCCAATCCCTCTTTCGAAGCGTCACAATACACGGAATAACCAACTCCCCATTCGGGTACAACCAAAATCAGCGCGGTAGTCAATCTCTTCTTCAACTCTTGAAAGGCCGTCTCACATGTGTCATTCCAAATGAAACGAGTTCCTTTGCGAGTCAATTTGGTCAATGGAGCCACTAGGTGAGAGAAATCTAGTACGAAACGGTGATAATACCCGGCCAAGCCCAAGAAACTACGAATCTTGAATACGTTCTTCGGTCATTGCTAATTCATCATGGACTCTACCTTCCCCGGATCAACGGACACCCCATCCTTCGATACTACGTGACCCAAGAACTTAACTTCGGACGACTAAAACTCGCACTTACTAAGCTTGGCATACAAACGGTGTTCTCTCAATAGTTCAAGAACGATGGAAAGGTGAGATTAATGTTCCTCCTCCGAAGGTGAGTAGATAAGGATATCATCCACGAAGACAACTACGAAACGATCGAGATAAGCACAAAAGATAAGGTTCAACAAGTCCATGAAAGTTGCCGGTGCATTAGTTAATATAAAAGCCATAACGACGAACTCATAGTGGCCATAACGGGTACAAAATGCGGTCTTAGGAATGTCTTCTCTCCGAACCCCCAACTGGTGGTAACCGGACCTCAAATCGCTCTTAGAGAAACAAGTGGTGCCACGAAGTTGGTCAAACAAGTCGTTGATTCTAGGCATTGGGTACTTATTGTTAATAGTGACACGGTTTAACTTACGATAATCGATACATAGGCAAAGCGACCCATCTTTCTTCTGAGCAAATAAGGCCGGTGCTCCCCACGGTGAGGTACTCGGGCAAATAAACCCCAAACTCTCCAATTCTTGCAACTGAATCTTCAATTCTCTCAACTCGGCGGGCCAAAAGCGGTAAGGAGGTACGAAAATAGGAGCGGTACTGGGAAGTAAGTTAATGGTAAATTCGATTTCTCTCTCGGGTGGTAGACAGGGTAACTCCTTCGGAAACACATCCGGAAAGTCACAAACGACAAGAGGTGACTCCCCACGTGCGGACTCATCCTCATCTAAGGTCAAGCTTGCTATCAAAGCATACATCGATTCATGTTCCCAGGACTCACACAAATACGGCTCTATCGGTTCCCGATGCTCCCCAAAAAACTCAAAATAGGTACCCCCAGGTGGGCAAATACGGAACCGACGCTTGAAGCAATCTATCATGGCGTGAAACGTGGACAACCAATCCATTCCCAAAATAAGGTCGAACCCCGACATATTTAGCACGATGAAATCAAAAGTAAAACGACGATCTCATATAGTGAGCTCACAATCCCGGCAAATACGATCTAATGGCAACCTACCTCCTATAGGTGTGTCAACAAACAACGGAGGGCTGATACTCTCGATCTCCAACTCCAAAGCACAAGCAAAAGATGCAGCAATAAATGAATGTGAAGCTCCAGAATTAAATAGTACTCTAGCAAAAGAGTTGAACAGAAGAAATGTACCCCTTACTGCCGAAGTCTCCGGGGCTTGAGAAGTAATAGGGGGTGGTGGAGGTGGAAAGGCTGAAGTGATAGCAAAGGCTCTCCCCTAAGTAGTCTGACTCTGGATATGTCCACCCCGATAACCGGAACCCTGGGTAGGCATAGACGAACTAGCTCCTCTCTCAGCCTGAGACCCCTGAACCGAAGTGGTTTGACAGAAGTGAGGCTGTTGCTGCCTCTGAGTGCCCCAAAATGACTACCGCCCAAAACTCTATCCACCCCTTGGCTGTTGCACTGACCCTGATTCACTGCGAGCCCCATCCCCATGCGGACAATTCCTAGCAAAGTGACCGGACTTCCTGCAAGTAAAACATGTACCCAAAATCTGCAGACACTAAGCTCGAATGTGTCCTGCCTGACCACACTCATGACATACCATTGGAGGCCTATTGGAAACCCCTCGAGTCCCGAATGAAGAAGAAGGTGGGGGCCTAAAGTTTAACGGACCCTGCAATGTTGACATTTGATCCATTTGCCTTTTCCTCCCTTGACTACCGAAACTCCCCGACGATGAACTTATCCCCCCTGCAGGTTGTCTCGGTTCCCAAGCCTTAGGATTTGTAGGTGCCTCTCTCGGTGTCTCGATGCTCCTTGCACACTCCACGATCGAAAAACTTCCCTTTTCGTTGTGCCACCACAAACTTTTTCACGGTATCGCGTAAGCCGCTCTCAAACCATCTACATTTTCTTTATTCGGTTGCCACCATCTCTGGCGCAAAACGGGACAAGGATTGAAACTTTACCGCATACTCCGAAGTAGTCATATCCCCTTGCTCCAACTTCTCAAACTTATTCCTCAATTGGTCACGAATCATTTTCGGGAAATATTGTTCTTCAAAGAGCACCTCAAACTTCGCCCAAGTCAAGTCCTTAACGTCTGGCTCATTTGCTTGAGCCGCGGTCCTTGCCGCCTTCCTTGCATTTTTCCTCGACTCCAAGACCGACTCCATTCGTCGGCTTCTCCAACCAACTGAACGGCCACAATTCCCACTCTAATATTGTCTTCGGTGATATTAAGAGCTTTAAAGAGCTTACGAACTTGGGTTAGCCAATGGTCGGCTACCAAAGGGTCACTATTGGTTCCATCAAACGTCGGAGGATTTCTATGGCTAAACTCCCGCATCGCCACCCTGGCTCGATCCTCGACATTCTCTCTCAGAGCTTGGTTCAAAAGATTTGCAGCTGTGAGTGCCGCAACGAGATCCCTAGCAAATTGAGTCTCATTAGGAGGTACACCAGCACCTCGACCAGCCCTAGCCCCTGGATTCTCCCCATTTTGACTAGCCTCATCCTCGGGAGGTACCCCACGGCCACCTCGATTTCCAACCCCACCTCATCTAACACGTGTCCTCGAAGGAATCCTACTACAATTATAAGAAAGAGAAAGTTCATTAATCACAACATTATTCAATGGGGTTAAAACCTCCAACTATCCCAACACGGGTCAAAAACAACTCTACACCACTCTACTATATTGAAATGCTATGCCACGTAAGCCAAGTAATATCAATGCACACAAGCACACTCTACTGTATTGAAATGCTATGCCACGTAAGCCAAGTAATATCAATGCACACAAGCACACACATGTTATGAAAATTTGCGTGACATTTTGAACCCATGAGACTTGAAGTCTCCCCACGGTCTCTAGGTGTTCTAAACCTAGACGTTCTAATACCAATTAGTCACGACCTAGATTTTTAACATAAATTAAATAATACATTTAAATAAAGGAACCTCGCTTGCCATACGTATTCCCAAGATAGTAACCCACCTGTTTAAACTACAATCAAATCCTCAGGTCAAAAGAATATACAATTTTGGCACCACGGCCCAAATTAGCTTAAGTATAGTTTTTTTTTTTGGTTAAATCTGCTTGAAATTGAAAAAAGGGCTAAACGAATATACAGCTTACAAGTGGCATACCCCAGGAGGAAAAGAAAGGAAAACAAAAAAAGTAAGAAAATTGCTTAGGCCAAATGGCTACATGGCTAAAAGATACGCGTTGTTTCCAATCCATCTAGTAAGAGGGAAGGAAAACAACGCCTTGAAGAAACCATCAAAAATACACAGAATACAACCCACTAACAACAGCATACAATCCATATGAACTTGAAATATGAGGGTTGTTTCCAATCCATCTATGCATATGCTGACATGGCAGCAATATACTATGCTGAACAGTAGCAGCAATCCTTTGTGCACGGCAACAATTGTAACGACCCTGATTTTTGGTCAATAAAAATTTCGTTAAAAAAATTAAATTTTATTTTATTACTTGAATTTTTATTTTCATAACCAAAATCTGTCATTATTGACTAATAAAAATCACGTTGTAATTCTCGTTTAATCGAAACCGTATTTAAATTCCCTTTTAAATTTCTTATAATCCGTCTTAATTAGATTTGATATTCCTAAATGGAATTTCATCGCCGATAAACCTAGATATAATCCTATATGCTAAGGCATTTATAAGAACGCTAGAATATTCGATATAAGACCTCAACAATCTAGTTTCCGGCTAGAAACCCTAATCGGTGAGTGAAACTAGTTTCTAACAAGTTAGTTGGCCTAACCTAAGTCTTACTAACTTAGTTACATCCTCCTAACATTCTAGGACCATTGGACGATAGAAAACAATCATGAGATTCTAAAAGTAATTACCTTTGGCTTGGTAATCATTATCTTTATGACAAGATTCCCTTTCTAGGTAATCATTTCACTTTATTGACTAGTTAAATCAAACTTTGTTCCTCATCATTGCATCTTCCTAGTGTACTTTATCCTTTTACCCATTGGATGATAATTGTTAGGAAAATCCTTACCCATTGGACAATAATTGCTAGGGAAAGTTTTATCCCTTGGACAATAGAAGTTAGTCTTGACAATGGAAGCTTAAGAATTGACTAGACCAGTCATTAAGAAACTTTTGAACCATTGGAACCCATCATTTTGCTTCCAAGAGAAGACAAACTAGCCTTGTCATGCATGCACACCTATTGCAATCATGACTTTACCTAAGTGCACTTTCTAGGGAAACCTTTATCCATTGGACAATAAGTGCTAGAGAAATCCTTGCCCATTGGATAAGAGTTGTTAGGTAAATGGTTAACCATTGGGTAATAGAAGAAAGAATACCTAAGTTTGACTAGCCTAGTCAAAAGCAATCATTACACCCCATGATGTGACATAACAAGGCCATCTTTATTCTTTAACCTTGGGTCATTACATGCTAGGGTAATTTTTATCCATTGGTTAATGGATATAAGACTTGCCAAATAAGATGACAAGACAAGTCATTAGGATCTCTAATCAATATACCCATTGATTTGACCATTCAAGCCCATGCCTTCCTTCATTATTTCATTGACCATTGGTCAATAAATGCTAGGAGACTTTTTACCCATTGAATAATGGATATTAGTCATGGCCAATGAGTATAATGAGTTGACAAGACAACTCATTCTTTCAATCATTCTTGCTTCCAAAGGAAGTAACCTTAGCCTTGCATGCATGCCACCCTAGACTAAATAGCCATAAGCCTAAACTTGGATTTGACAAGTCTTGGCATGCTTTCAAGCATGATGTGACAAAACAATGGGAGAAGGAGAGAGAGAGAGAAATTCAGCCAAGGAAGGGAGAGGGGGGCCGGTTGTGGAGAGAAGGAGAGTGAGGTGTGTGATTGTGTGATGTGCACTCCAAGCCACCTTATAGCCCTAAGCCTATTTACTTCATGACAACCCATCCTAGACTCCTTTAAGTACAATCCTAGCCTTTTACTCTTCCAAGCCAACCCATCCTAGGACAAGACAAGTCCATGATCCCTCATGATGACCTAATTCTAGCTTGAAGTTGAAGTGACAATTGGATGACAAGGCATGGCATGCTTGACATGACTAGACTACTTTAAGTCATTCAAACTTAGATCTTATTCTTTCTTGCAAGCAAGCTCTCCCTAGACTAGACAAGCCATAAAACCCTTCATGATAACCTAGTCCATTAGCCTTAAGCCTAAAAAGATTGGACAAGACAAGTCATGGAAGACTTGGCATGCTTTCAAAGCATGAAATGACTAAACCAAAACCCTTCATGATAACCTAGTTCATTAGCCTTAGACTAACCATTCCTAGGACAAGACTAGACCTTAAAGCCTTTCATGATTGCCAAAGGCATGGCCTAGATTGGAAAAGACAAGACCTTGGCATGCTTGGCATGCTTTCAAGTATGAAAAGACAACACAATGAGAGGTAGAGAGAGATATATGGCTGGCCATGAGAAGAGGAGGAGGAGCCAGAATTTTGCCTATAAATAGCACCCATTCCATGCCATTCAACTCACACCTTCATCCCTTGCTCCAACTTCTCTCTAGAAACCATTCTCTATTTTCCAGTCAGCTTACTGCCCTTCGAAAATCTCCATTTTTCTCCTGCTTAAAGTAGTCCTTAGACCCAACTCCCTTCGGGACTGTTGTAGAGCACTTCGAGACCTTCAAGTTAGACCCAAGAACCACCCCAATCGGTCAAGAAATGACCAAGATATTGCCATCCGAAGTTCAGTGAAAATCTCGAATTTCCAATTCCAGACAGCTTACTGTCCCCTTCCTTATCACCATTTTTCTCCTACCTAAAGTCATTTCTAGGAACAACGTCCTCCACGAAAGTTGTAGAAAACTTTGAGATGTTCGATTTCAACTCAAGAACGATCGTATTCGGCCAAATATTGACCGAGTTACTGCCATCCAAAGTTTGGTCCAGATTCGTGAGGTTCACTGCCCGTAGGAATTTCCAACTAGCTTATTCGGCCCCGACTAATTTCGAATTAAGGTAGAATACTCCGACCCCGCTATCTCTAAGTATATGTCGATTAATCTTCACCCCTATTCTAAGTATATTGAATGTTATAAGCATGATTGAAATGTACGTAGTTTACTTTGATCTTAAGAACGCTTGAATGCATGACCTCATGATGATTGTTCGTTTTTGGTAAATATTGACCCCTTGATAAACATGTGTTGTTGAACTTTCAAAAAGAAGGATATACGCTTTTACTTAAAGATAAAGTGTTGTTTTAAAATGAAGTATTCGTATTTTGACATTTTTGATGATTGAAAGCTTGTTTGATTGTTGCTTGCATTACTTGTGGTTAGTTGAGCATGTGTTAAATAGAGTTGGTTGATCTTGCTAGTTTAGTTTCAAGATCTCTATGAATGAGTTGTACTTGTTGCGAAGTCCTACCGCGGAGTCTATGCATGAAAATGAGACACAAAAATCGAGAAAGTAGAAACATGACACCTAGGGTGTGTTAAAGACAAGGTGTGTTTTGAAACCACAATGTGGCCGGACTTGCCCATTGTGTGGTGTGCGTGTGTAAAAGGATGATTTGTGAAAAACCCAATGACAACCCGGAGCGGCGGAATCATTGTGGGGATACTCGGGAACCCGGAGCGGTGGAACTGAGGGATTAATTGTGTAGTTTGGTTATCCGTGGAGAGGAGCCAACGCAATTATTTTAATGATTTTCGAAAACCCAAATGGGAACCTGGAGCGGCGAGGGTTTTGAATTGTGGATTGGTTATTCGTGGAAAGGAGCCAATGCCAGATTCATGTTTTTGTGTGCCAATGGGAACCCGGCGCGGCGGAACCATTGTGAGGATACTCGGGAACCCGGCGCGACGGAACCGAGGTTGGGTGTGTTAAAATGTGATTTTCAAAATGTTGATTTGGAAATGAAAATGAGACACGTTATACGATGAGTCACATAGGAGAAACACATACAATGCAGACACCAACGATAGACTAAGGAATGTGGATGTGTCATTGTTAATGCTTTGTTAAACATGTATGCATTTTTCCGCTACTTGTGCATGAGTTGGTATGCTACTCTTATACTCTAATATTGGTAAGTTATGGATTAGTGTGTATAGGATTATTCTGCTGAGCTCTTATAGCTCATGGTGTTACCTTTGGTGACCCTGACATATTATATCGGTGGCGACGCTGGTATAATGTGTCAGATTTTGTAGATGATCAAGATGAACAGTACACCTTGGAGACTTGCGGAGCTGTAGTTAGGAACCCTAGAACTCCTTCATTTGTATTTATATTGAACCCTAGTGGGAGTTATGATGTAATAATGAGCCAGACTCCATTTGGTTTTATGAATAAAATGTTTATTTAACGTACCCGAAAATGGGGGCGTTACAACAATCCTATGTGCACTCAACCTGAGCTTGGACTCGTCATTAGCAGAACTGCCCTCACGGAACAGCTTGCTGCTGGATTGTACCCAACAGAACAGTAGCAGTAGCTATAAGAAACATCAGTTTTACAGCAATTATACATCATGCAGAGGACGTCCCCCTCTGCGAAGGGAGATCCCAACGACATCCCCCGTTGGTTAGGCATATACTACAAAATGACATTTTCAAAATTCCAAACGAACTGCCAGAGGAATGAGCAGCTGAATGACAGCAAGAATAGCATCTCCTAGCTGAAATAGCAGCTGATCCAATCCATAAATAGCACAGCAGTCACAACAGAATCTGAACAGTAATGACCAATCCAACAACTATACCTGGACAGCACAAAATGGACACAAAAAGGACAACGGACTGTCCAGCTATGGTGTCCAATAGAAAATGGACAAAATGCAAGTAAGAACACAATTAGTGAATGACAATGTAGAACACAATCTCACTGTGATAAAGTACGGCAGTGAATGATAAGTAATAAGATTATAGCAGTAACAAGCCCCTTGAGAAGAGCCATAACAGACCATAACACATAGTCAGCCAAAACAGTAGTAGTCCTATTGCAATATCTGCTCCCTAACTTACCCCCTCGAAACCTAACTCACTAAAAACTAAAAGCAATAGGATGGATCCTAACACCCTCAACTCTCCCTTACAAAAAGACTCTCTAACTTTTACCTCCACTCTTCAAGAACTTTGGGGCTCAAGCACACAGCTCACGAGGTATACACATATGCTGGCACACACAAATCAAAGAGAAGGGGCAAAGAGGAGGAATCCAATCTGAGTTGATCCACAGAATATACAGAACAAATTAAGAGAAGAGTTTAAGATAACAACCTTGTAAATAGGAGTAATAGTAGATAAGTATCCCCTTTTAAAACCTTTGAATACACCTTCTTTATAACTTGCTAGCCACCTTCAAGGTAGCCATCACAATGAACAACCTAGCAATCTGAACAACATTTGAACCACTTGAGCACTGTTATGATAGCTAAGTTGACCTTGATGCCACTTCCAAATGAACACACAAGAAAACTTGCATTACTTGTAACCTGTCCAAAATACAAAATCTGGAGATAGCATGCCAGATAGGGAAACAAGGTGCATAGATGACAAATATGAGCAGCTAACTTCCATCAAGGTTCCACTCATTAACCACCTGATTCGCTTGAACTTGTGATAGGTTGGACAACGATAGAATCCGTGTTCTGACCATTGAGAAATTTTTTTGAACAACTGCTTCCCAAGTAGAGGATTTCCCCTAGAATTTCCTCACATTCCGTTCAATCCACACTTGGTAGATTGTTATTATAAAACCCAATTTAGTGATAATAGTTCGAAGAGATTCGCCCTTTACATTAGAAAGCAGGGAGACCCAGTCTACCCAAGATCTAGAGGCCTAAGAAACATGGAGCTTGGACTGAATAGAGTCCCACACCTACTTGGAAAAAGAGCAATTAAAAAAAGGAGGTCATGACTTTCACTTTCTTGACAAAAACTACATTGAGGTGAAAGAGAGAGACCAAAGGACACCAGTCTATCAGCTGTGGAAAGCCTGAATAGCCAGCCAGGTGATAAAACTACATTTGGGAATGTGACCAGAGAACCACACCAATTTGTGCCACACCACCTTGGGAAAGGGAGTTCTTAGTTTGTCCCAAAGAGAGGTGATTGTGAATTGACCATTAGACGTAAGGGACCATCTGAATTGATCACTCTCATTTACCCTGGAAGGTAAAAGGATAGGCAGTGTACTCCTTACCTCATTAAGCTCAAAAGATTGAGTAATGGGGAATGCCCACCTTGAGTTGTGAATGATGTGAGACACGGTAGCTTCTTTTGGTATGCCAGAGTCATAGGCAACGCTAGAGCCAAATTTGGTAATCAAAGGGCCCAGTGGATGCCAATTGTCATACCACAAGGAGGTAGACTGGCCATTACCTATCACACTAAGAATATAGGGCTGGACTTTGGGTTTAAGATTTAAAAGTTTCCTCCAAACCCAAGAGCAATCCTATGGGATCTTCAGATTCCAAAAATTGTTTCCTTTTATTAAGTATGATTTGACCCACTGACACCACATTGATTGTTCTCCTCGTGATATGATGAACCAAATGTGCTTGGCAATGGCTGCTTGGTTCCAGATTTGCATGGACTTAAAACCTAACCCACCCTCCTGCTTGGGAGAGCATAAATGCTCCCAAGAGACCTTGGCACCGAATTTTTTAAGGTCAGGGCCAGTCCACAAGAAGGCCCTAAGAATTGACTCAACCTCCTTTATCACCTTTTTAGGGATGATAAATAAGGATGACCAGTAGGTTTGAGTGGAGAACAAGACATTTTGAATCAACTGAACCCTCCCAGCATAAGTAAGATCCCTATTGGTCCAAGACCTAGTTTTGGTGATTATGCTATCCACCAAACACTGACAATCAGAAGCTTTGAGCTTTGTGGAAAGGAAAGGAACTCCAAGATAACTAACAGGCAAAGTGCCTTCTCTAAATTTCAAAACATCCAATATTGCCAGCCTAGTGATTGTGTTAACCCCAGAAAAGTAAATGCTACTCTTCCCAGGACTAGGAGAAAGTCCAGATAGGTTTTGGAACTCAAAAAGAGCATCCTGTATATGATTGATTGAGGACAATTCCTCTTTGCAAAAGATCATCAGATCATCAGCAAAGCATAAGTTGATGAGCTGATTTCTACTACACCTCGAATGGAAGTGGAAATCAGGAAGAAGCAATTTCTCCCTAAGCAGGCAAGTGAGGACTTCCATCACAATCACAAAAAGATAGGAGGACAAAGGGTCTCCTTGCCTCAGTCCTTTTTGACCTATTATGAACCCAGTGACTTCACCATTGATGTTGACGGAATAATTAGCAGTAATAATACAAGCTTGAAGCCACTTGATCATTGTAGGGTGGAAATTCATGGAAGATAGAACATCCCAGAGGAAATCCCATCTAACATTATCATATGCCTTCATGATATCTACTTTCATAGCACACCTTGGAGATTGAGATAATTTATGATATCCTCTCACAAGCTCCTGGGTGAGGAAAATATTGTCGGCAATCCAGAGTCCACCAAGTAGTCGGGAAGAGACTAACTAATAGTCAAAGGTCTGCTATAATCTCTGAGGTCTCAGATGTGGAAATTAAGGACACCTTTTGGTCTCTTAACCCTTCCAAAGCCCTCGGTCCTGATGGCTACAATGCTGGGTTTTTCAAAACGGCTTGGCCTGTCATTGGACATGAAGTCACTTCAGCTGTTAAGACCTTCTTTAGGTCTGGTAAATTGCTCAAAAAAGTTAATTCCACCATGGTTGCCTTTGTAGACACCCCAATTTGGACATTTCGAATTTCCTTAATTTGTGGCTCGGAGGCTCCCCGATGATGAAATTGGATTAAACAAGCCTTGGACCGATAGAACAACGCTCCTTGGAAGGCTTTAAAAAGGGAAAATAAAATGTCAAAATCAGTCCCAAGCGCTCTGGATCAATCCCGAGCGCTCCAAACCATTCTCAAAACCTGAGATTTGACGAACTCTCGAGCGCTCGAGAGTAAACTCCCAAGCGCTCGAGACTGAACCCGAGTGCTCAAGTCTTCTATGCTGGCCAATGAGTGGTGAGCCTTCCCACTACCCATGCAATTCATCATTACAAATCCTTTGAGCCAGCTGAAGCTCGGTCCACCCTCAACCTCAGTCAAAAAAAATCCTCAGACCAGCAGTTTTCCCCTTAAAAAAATAATTGTTTCAAATGCATGTGATGGAAAATTTTTGCCTATAAATAGAGGCTGGTATTCAGCTATCAGGGGGACGAAAATTTCTCTCTCTAAAAAACCCTTCTTGACTGTTCAAACAGAGTTGTTCTTCCCCATCTCTCTTAAAAATTTCATTTTCAAAACAAAAGCAACAATAACCCAAGGTGTGAAAGACATGCAAGGAGATCAGATCATTCTCCAGTTCTGAACCTCCTGATCTGTCTTCCTCATTTCACTTCCCAAAATCCTTTTCCAAGGAGCAAGCTTCCAACTCAAAGGTAGAAATCCTCCACCTTAGTGTCAAGCAAAGCAGGGCTGTTTTCCTTTTCCTTCCGGAGGGAGGTCCCTCAGCCCTCTTAGTCCTTAATACTAAGTAAGGGTTGGGAGACCTTGGTGTAATAACAAGAGCAATGGGACATGAATGAGTTTTCTGCATTAAGCTCACTGGAAACACTCCCAAGCGCTCGGGACTACTCCCAAGCGCTCGAGAGTGGCTCCAACTCTGTTTCATTCTTTTAAGCACCCAAATGGACATGCATGGGGGGGGGGGGGGGGGGGGGTGGGATGAGTTTAAAAATTTTTCATCTCTTTTAAGGTTTGCTGGTACAAACGGTCTGCTGTTTTCAGAGTGAAATAAAATAAATGATTTGCATTAAAGGCATGCAAAAGAATCTTGGTCTGGTTCTAAAAGGAAAATCCTTTTTCTCACTTTGAAAAGTTAGATCCAGTGTACCAGCATACTGCATTTGATGGATTAGTTGGTTGAAATCAGTCCTGGGTTGTGGAACACTTCCGAGCGCTCGAGTTTACTCCCAAGCACTCGAGAGTGTTCGCATGCAAGCTCGGTCCATCTTTTTCTTCCAATTTCATTCTCCTACTGCTTTTGTATGTTCATGCATGCACCCCTTTTAGCGCTTACAACTGTAAACCATTTTTTTTAAGAAAGATAGGGAAGCAGGGTTTGGCAGAATGGAGTCTGCTTTCATTCTGCTAAATCTTCAAGTCTGTGACATGTGTAAATATTATTCCAGTTAATTTCTTCAGTATTATACTTTGTTGTATCCTGTTGCACTAACAAGAATTGCAGGGTGAGCACGTGGTACTCCCGAGCGCTCGAGAGTGTTTCCGAGCGCTCGAGAGTGTATCCTTTCTGCATTTCTTCACCATATTCATCATCTCCTGTACACATGCACATGCATGCACCTCCTGTACTTGATGTATATCTGTGGATACTTGCTAAGTGACTTAATGAAATAAAATCTTTTGAAAAATCCCACAAATGTTTAGTAGAGACCGATTTCAAATCGGGTGAGGGGGGTGCCGTAAAACCCTTCCCCCTCGTAACGTGGCTTCCGAACCCTCAAATAAATCTCTGGTTTTCAATTCAAATCAATCATTTTTAATCAAAACGGTTTCTCGGGTGGCAAACCTCAAATCCGGGTGGCGACTCTTCAAAATTTTTCGAATCGATTTGAAAGGCGAGGCGTTTCTTTTCGGGCCGCCCCGATTCCACCCGGGGCTGTGGTAGCCCACAGTGGCGACTCTGCTGGGGATAATGGTTTAATTGATAATTGAGAAAAGTCGGTACATTGATAAAATGTCCCGATTTCCTTAACCATTAATTAATTTAGTGAGCCAAGCTTGAAAAACATTTGTGGGATTTTCAAAGGATTTTATTTCACCTTTTATTTCTTGTATATATATCCTGTGCAGCCCCGCTGTTGTGTTTCGGCAATCTTGCCTGGCTTGCCGGTGATAAGGAATCCCGGAATGCTCAGCAACCCTCGACCGTGATGAGTCATATCTGCCGTTTGTACCGTTATTGAGTGTACGCTCGATAGCGGGAGGTATACTTTGACTCTAGTCCGGGGAACCCTCTTCAAGCCAAAACCCGGCCTTTGTACATGTTTAGCAAACCATAGAACCTTCCAAATTAGGACAGGAACCTGCAGGGTAGGACTATGTGCTGTAATCTGTTTACGTGCTGCATTGCATCTTGCATCATCATTGACATGTTGTCAGCCACGATTCTCGAGACTCGCTCGCGCGGTCTTCGGAAGGTTGCTGAGACCCGATGAAGAGTCACGCACCTTAATGCGTGTTGATGGATCACTTTAGTCCTCAAACCCGAACCTAAAGGAAACTAAGATTTTGCTAAGTCGTTGACTAAGCATTTGATCGGGATTTAACCAAAGGAAAGGAATAGGGGAGCAGAACATTGTGATGCCAACACCATCCAGGCTAAAAGCAAGTGTACCGCTTACGCCGCTGTGGTTATCGTATCACATTGTTCACCTCAAGTCATTCCGAACCAATGGTCAAATTGTCGATGGAATGTTAGCAAAATATTTAGCTTATTTTAGCATCTTTTGGGAATCGACCGTTCCTAAATGAGGATATACCCCAAAAATCTGAGGATCAAGGCAACCCCCCGTAAGCCCGTCGTTTTTAAAAGTTGAGTCGATAACGCTGACGACGGTGTACTCAATTTCTAAAATCATGCACAAATTTTCATAAAAAAAAAACATAAGCAGGAACCGCGTCTGAGCACGAGTTTTTGCTTTGCTGTCAGTTCTGAGCAATTGGGCCGAAAAAGAAGAACATCATACCCTCCTGGACCAGACCCTTGGGACAGAGATTGGAACGGCTCCAACTGCAAGCAGACTCCGTCACTGCATCAGATTTGGGGGTGGAAATGGATCTATTGATCGGAGGCTTGAACCCGAACGCAGGCAACCCAAACCCGAACCCAAACGCAAGCAACCCAAATATTAACCCAAACGGAGGCAACCCTAATCCAAACCCGAGCGGAGGCGAGCCAAATCCGAATCGTAATCCCGTTCCCAATCCCCGTCCAAACCCTAACCCAAACCCGGGAAACTTAAATGGAGAAATGGCTCAGATTAGAGAAGATATTCAACGCCTGGGCGAACGTACTGATAACCAAATTGCCCAACTCATGATGATGATCACTGGGGTTGCACGACGCCTTCCACCACAAAACCCGAATCCAGGCCCAAATCCAATTCCCATTCCTAACCCAATTCCTATCCCAAACCCAAATCCGAATCCCAACCTAAACTTCAACCCTAACCCTAACCCGAATCCAAACCCGGAGCAGCTGGTCTTCGACTTGGGAACTCCGCAAAACCCCGAAATGGCAGCAGTATTGGCAAAACTCACCCAAGTAGAGGAATCTGTTGCAAGAAATGAGAAGATAGCATCAACTGGTTTTGACATTAATAAGCTTTGCCTGTTTCCCAACGCGAAGCTTCCAGAAAAGTTCAGGCCAATCGACTTCGCCAAGTTTGACGGAACAGGAGATCCAAAAGCACATCTTACGAGATACATTGGAGCACTGTCCATGTGAGGAGTCGAGAAGGATGCTATGGCACAGATGTTCTCACAGACTTTGGTGGGACATGCTCTGCACTAGTTCACTTCACTGGATGAGAGAAAGAAGCGTTATTGGGAGGATATATGCGCGGCTTTCGTGGCGCAATACGATTACAACATTCAGTTGGAGGTAACCACCCGTGAATTGGAGTCAACAAGGATGGAAGCAAAGGAGGCCTTTGCTGATTTCGTGAAGAGATGGAGAGCAAAGGCCGCGCAGATGAGAGATAGACCGAGTGACAGGGACCAAATCCGGATGATTATCCGTAACCTTCAACCCACTCTAGCAAGGCACATGGTTATGGCCCAAGCATGCTCAGACTTTAAAACATTCTTCGATACAAGCTTAGCCGTCGAAGAAGCAGTTCAATTGGGGATCCTTGACAAGCCCGAGCCCGCTCCTAAGCCCAAGAAGGTTTACTCCGGAAACAGCAACGCCCTATTTGGCAACTCGAACTACACCAACCTTCCGAACACCTCCACAAATACAACTCAAGCCGAGCCAATTAACCAAATAGCCACCCAAACCAGTCAACCGTGTACCCAGCCCCGCACTTTTGCTCAGTTCTCAGCACCACTCTCTGCCGTGCTCGAGAAATTGGTCGAAAGCGGCACCCTCAAGCCACTTACCCCTACTCCCTTACCTCAAAAACTACCCGCATCCCACAATCCTAATGCGTATTGTGCCTATCACCAGAATGTGGGCCACCTAACCGACAACTGCTTCCGTCTCCGCCATGCAATCCAAGACCTGATAGACAACAAAACCTTCCCTATGCCACCACAAAAACCAAACACCGTCTCAAATCCACTCCCAAAGCATTCCAATGCCCGCACCAACCTTATCTCCATAAGCCGACCCTGTGACCCTAGCCATTACATCATTCCTGCTACCCAACCCAAACCAACCGTCGAGCTGCCAGTTGAGGATGCCGTCTGCGCATTGGAAACCGTGGAATGGGACTTTCAAAGAAGGTGGGAAGACCTAGTGCAAGATTTCCTGGCAGTAGAAGATAGGGCTTTTATTACTGGAGCATGGCCTATGGCACTTAACCCTAGTCAAGTTGAGGAATTGGAACAAGGAGAATGGAGACAAGACTGGGAGGAGATGATGGCCGACCCATTGGATGGGTATTCTCTGTTTGCTCTTTTCACTGAGCCTGAACCTGTTGAGAAGGAAGACGAATGGGAATGGGAGCCTGAACCCAACGGATGGCACTGGATGGATGATTCCGACCCCCTAGACGAGACGTCATTAGCGTACCTTTTTCAAGAAGAAGAAGTGGTGGAAGAAATAGATCTGATGAATCCCCGTATGTTATCAGGGCTCAACGCCAGGACCATTGTCAACCTCACTCGAGACTCCGACGCTCTGGAGCGTTCCATGGATTATTTTTTCCTCCCACAGGAATACATCGTCGAGGAGTTCTTTTCCAAACCCGTAGTTCAAATCCCTGACGAACCCAGCATCTGTGTATTGGATCCAGAAGATCTGTGGGGGAAGTCTGAATTGGTGAACGTGTGGATGGACGGTGAAGAACTGACTGTCAATAAGGCCATGTTGGATGAGGGATCTCTGCAGATTAGCAATGACAATAGCAGCAACAATGCCAACTTCTGGAATTCTCTGGAGGAGGACAGCATCTGGCACACCTTGGAAATGGAAACTCTCAACGAAACTTTGGAGAAGACAGCACTTGACAAAGGGAAGCGTAAGGCGGACGACTGTGACTTTGACTTCTCCGATTTCTGGGAAGGTAATTGGTGGGAACCCATCCCCAAAACAGTTAGTAACCTTACCAGGAGTGGAAGAGTCTATCAGCCTACCAACCTCCAGCAGGGTAGCTCATCCCGAGCCCTTCCACAGCAGCAGAATACCCCTGTCAACCCCACAAACCTGAACACCCCCATCCCGCAAGCTCCACAAAATATCCCCTCAAGCTCCACTAAAACTAACCCACCTTCTCAGCCCAAACCGTCCATCGACCTCAACTCCCTCCCTGAATCCGACCCGGAAGCCTCCGCTGATCCTATTATCCGTCAACTCCAAGAAACCCCTGCTCGCATGTCTATGTGAGGAGTGTTAGCTGCCTCCCGCGAGCACCGTCGCAGGCTGGTCAACACCCTTTCTAGGTTCGAAGTTCCCTCTGACATCGCCCCAGAAGCTCTCATCGCCCTTATAACCCCAAACCTCACCCAGCACACCTTATCCTTCACTGAGAAAGATTTGCCGCCTGAAGGAACTGACCATAACAAACCCCTTCACATCACCATGAAGTGCCTGGGAAAGTGGGTCCCAGCAATCCTTGTTGATAATGGCTCTGCCATTAACGTATGTCCACTCCGCACTGCTTATTGCTTGGGCCTTAAGAACAAGGACTTCGCGCCCTCGAATTTGGGCGTCCGTGCTTATGATAATACGCGCCGTGATGTTTTGGGGACAATCAACTTGGAATTGGCAACTGGCAAGTTTAAAACCACCGTCGAATTCTGTGTGCTGGAAATACCTGCATCTTTCAACCTTCTGTTGGGAAGGCCTTGGCTACATCGCCCGGATGTTATGGGTGTGCCCTCAACACTGCATCAAAAACTCATCCTGGGTTTGGAATCCGGAACCCTTATCATCCATGGAGACTCAGGCATTCGTCCGCACTCTGAGGACAATTCCCCGCTGCTTGAGATTATGCATGGAGAGGAAGATATTGCCATGGGAGGCTTTGCGGTTATGACTTCAAAAGTGTGTACCATCCGGGCTGAGGATGGCTTCTTGGTGAGCTTTGCAGCGCTGGAAATTATGAAAAAGGATGAAGTATTTGCCGGGCATGGGCTTGGGACTTTACGCTCAAGGTGTCCCCGAATTCCCTGACTTCCCCGGGAGTAACGAGCGTTTTGGCCTAGGATATGAGGCCAAGAAGAGTAATCCGGCGAAGAAGTGGCGCAATCGTGCCCGAGCCTGTGCGATCAAGTTGAAATCAAAGGAGAAAGAGCTGCTGTACCAAGGAGAACCTGAGCCCTTTGTGGACCTTGAGACGAAAATGAAGTATCCTGGCTTCGAGATCTTTGCCAATGATACATGGGAGAGTGACGAAGAGGTCGCAAAGGTGGAAGAACTGTCTGAGGCACTCGACTGGTTGGAAGCTTTTGGTTTGGGCAGTCTCTAACTCCTGTTTGAGGGCGAGGAATCAGGGGGTATAATGCAAGATCCTGCTGTGCTGATGCTGGGGGATGAAGAAGAAATTGAAGACCCTTCCAAACTCATTGTGGAGGCTGTAGGCGTTTATGATAATTGCACTTTCATTCCACATGTAACTCGCACTTACAGCACTTGCACTGAGTCTGAGTCTGAGTCCAACACTGACTCGTCGTCTAGCACAGAGTCGGAGTTTGTGCCCATCGGCCCTCCACATCGTAGCTTTTACTTTGAATTCGAGTCAACCGCTGTATTCCCCCCATCTGATGAACTGGTTAATGAAATGGATGACGTTTTCGCTTACTTGCCGATTTTTGAAATAAATTGTTTGGATCCCGACGATGAAGGAATAGATCTCGATGGGGACATTCCCAAGGAGATCCGCTCCCTCATCGATCGCGAAAATGAAAGGCATGCTCAGCCTTTAAAAGAAGAAATAATCTCTATAAACTTGGGTGATGAGGACGACCCCCGATTGGTTCAGGTAGGTTCTGGGCTGTCTCCCATTGAGCTTCAAGAGCTCACTGATTTACTAAAAGAATTCAAAGAGGTTTTCGCTTGGTCCCACGCAGACATGCCCGGAATCGACCCAGAGATAGTCGAGCACAGAATCCCTCTCTACCCTGACGCGAAACCCGTTAAGCAAAAATTAAGGAAAATGCGGCCCGATTGGATATTAAAGATAAAGGAAGAACTCATGAAGCAAATCGACGCCGATTTTCTAATTGTAACAGAGTACCCCACTTGGGTAGCTAACATTGTTCCTGTCCCCAAAAAAGACGAAAAAATCAGAGTGTGTGTCGATTTCAGAGACCTGAACAAAGCAAGCCCTAAAGACGATTTCCCATTGCCGCATATAGACGTACTTGTTGATAACACTGCAGGGCATGCACTACTTTCCTTCATGGATGGCTTCTCAGGGTACAATCAGATTCTCCTAGCTCCGGGAGACAGGGAAAAGACCACATTCATCACCGAGTGGGGGACATACTGTTATCGGGTTATGCCATTTGGGTTGAAGAACGCCGGTCCTACGTATCAGAGGGGTGCCACCACACTGTTGCACGACATGATCCACAAGGAGGTCGAGGTTTACGTTGATGACATGATAGTGAAGGGAAAGGAAAGGAAGGACCATCTCCCAGCATTGAGAAAGTTCTTTGAGAGGATACGAAAGTACAGAATGCGGATCAATCCACAGAAGTGCACGTTCGGGGTCACGACTGGAAAGATGCTTGGATTCATGATCACGACCAGAGGAATCGAGGTGGATCCTTCTAAGATTAAAGCTATTCTTGAGATGGAACCGCCTCAGTCCGAGAAGGAAGTCCAGTGTTTCTTGGGAAAGATTCAATTCATTAGTCGGTTCATCGCCAAGTTGACTTTGACTTGTGAGCCGTTGTTTCGTCTGCTCAAGAAGGACGTGAAGTTCGAATGGAACGACAAGTGCCAAAAGGCTTTCGAAGCAGTGCGAACTTACCTACAGAATCCGCCGATATTGATGCCACCCATCCCAGGAAAACCTTTGATCCTGTACTTATCCGTCACGCCCTCGTCAATAGGGTGCATGCTCGCGCAAGAAGGAGATGATGGGGTTGAAAGGGCGATCTACTACTTAAGCAAGAAGATGGTGGGAAGCGAAGAGCGGTACACTTCATTGGAGAAGACATGCTGGGCGCTCGTTTGGGCCACAAAGAAATTGAGACACTACATGCTGTCTTATTCGGTGATACTGATTTCTCGTATGGACCCCCTCAAATATCTATTCGAAAAGCCAGCACTTACCGAGATCGCCCGATCGAGGGGCCAGAACACACGGAGTTTCAATTCCCCGACGAAGACGTAATGACTGCTGTCAACGAAACATGGACGTTGTACTTCGACGGAGCTGCTAACCAAAAGGGCTTTGGAATTGGCATACTGCTGGTCTCGCCTGAAGGGTCGCATATTCCCTTGGCTTTCAAGTTAAACTTCGAAGTCACGAATAATGAGGCAGAGTACGAAGCGTGTATTGTGGGAATGGAAGCTGCATTGGAAATTGGAGTCAAGGTACTGGAAGTCGTGGGGGATTCCAACTTGGTTGTGCCACAAGCGAACGGGGAATGGAAGGTTAAAGACGAGAAGATGAAGCCGTATCATCAGCAGCTCGACGAACTTATCCTGAATTTTCAAAAGGTGACTTTCACGCACGTCCCGAGGATGAAGAATCGCTTCGCCGACTCGCTCGCTATCTTAGCATCCATGCTGGAACTTCCGATCGGGGTGAAATTGAGGCCTGTTATGATTGAGCAAAGAGGAAAACACGTGTACGACTACGTCATGAACATCGACGAGTCTGATGACGGACTCCCTTGGTTTCACGATATTTGGAATCTTGTCGAAAAGGGAGAATTCCCTGCATATTCAACTAGGAAGGATCGGATCGCCTTACAACGACTGGCGTCCCAGTACATCATCTGTGGTGGACGATTGTATCGGCGGTCTCCTTGCGGGGTTCACAAGTTGTGTATTCACGGCGACGACACGAAAACTGTAATGGAAGAAGTTCATGAGGGAGTCTGTGGACCTCACATGAATGGGATGATGCTAGCTAAGAAGGTGTTGAGGTTGGGTTACTATTGGTCAACCATGGAGACAGATTGCGTCGAGTATGTGCGCCGATGTCATAAATGCCAGACTCACGCTAATCTTATCCACGTCCCGCCCTCGGAATTACACGCGATGGTGACGCCATGGCCATTCTCCGCCTGGGGCATCGACGTCATTGGAAGGATCACGCCTGCGGCTTCTAACGAGCACAGGTTCATTTTGGTAGCGGTCGATTATTTCACTAAGTGGGTTGAGGCAGCCTCGTACAAGACTCTGACGGCAGTTCAAGTGGCTCACTTTATCAGACAAAACATCATCTATCGGTATGGGGTACCTCAAGCCTTCGTATCTGATAATGGTGTTCACTTCAAAGGGAAAGTTCTAGAACTTTTTGACGAATTCAAGATTCAAGTGCATCACTCGACCACTTATCGACCGCAAACGAATGGGGCAGTCGAAGCAGCTAATAAGACCATCAAGTTGATCCTCGAAAGGGCTGTCAAATCAGCTAGGGATTGGCACGAGCTGCTACCGCTAGCTTTGTGGGGATACCGGACGTCTATCCGCATACCGACAGGGGCAACACCCTATTCTTTGGTGTACGGTATGGAAGCTGTTCTCCCCATCGAGCTGGAAGTTCCATCGCTCAGAGTCATGGCTGAACAAGGAGTAGATGAGGCTGATTGGATCAGTGGAAGGTTTGAAGAACTCATGTTGTTTGACGAAAGGAGACTCCGAGCGTTGTACCACATCCAGGGTTATCAGCGGAGAATCGCCCGGGCATTCAACAAGAAAGTGAAGTCGAGAGACCTGCAAGAGGGGGATATGGTAGTCAAGGAAATCCGTGCACCGATTTTTGAGCTACGAGGGAAATTCCGACCAAAGTGGGCGGGGCCGTACATCATCAAGACTATCCTTTCTGGAGGAGCAGCGTCAATCATCAATCTTGACGGCAACAAATTCTCAAACCTTGTCAATTTGGACCAACTCAAACGGTATTACCCTTGAGAGAGCTCGCTGGGCCGAAAACCGCAAGGGCGGGCGGTCCCAGGCAAAAATTAGAGCAAGCCTGCTAGGTCGAAAACCCGAAAGGGCCGCCTAGGCAAAAGTTAAGGCAAAAAGTCGAAAAATAGCTCGCTAGGCTGAAAACTCGAAAGGGCGGTCCTAGGCAAAATTTAGAGCGCAAAAAGGAGAGTGATAATACCCGAGCGAACCCCAGCCTGAACTACGCGTGGGCCTAATTCCCCTTCCCTAAGGGATACGTAGGCAATCTCACTCTGAGATTCGGTCCTAAATCACAAAAATCCAAATCCAAATTGACGAGTCAAAATGCTTTCTTTCAAGGTGCACGCGATCAATGAATCGAAAGGGGGAAACCCTTAATCAGTCAATTTTATTTCGATGATTTCTTTATTACAAGCTGAGCATGAAAACAAAAAACGCACAACGAGACCTAACTTTTATTTCAAAAAATGGCAAAGTAAGCAATCAACCCATTCTCGCTTCCACATCTCTCCTTAGCCACTTGCGGTACCTTCCGGTCGAAGCAATTGAGAAGAGTGGGTCATTCAGCTCAGTCCTACAAGCCTCCCACGTTCGAACATAACTTCGAAGGCCCGGAATGGTGAAGGGAGGGAGACGAAGCACTTCAGCTCCTTGCGGCGGCACCTCCTGGTTGAGCCCAAGCTGACGAAGGATGCGGAAGGGTGAGTAGAAGGTAAAGCCTGTCAAGCAAGCCACAAACACGTGCATCGAGCCCATGTTGCTCACAGTCATTGCAGAAAGCCTCAGCCAATGGCACCGCCAAACGATGTCGTCTTCCTCAGCAGATGCGAGGAAATTAGCCCAGTCATCTTCACTGCTGTACATCACCGGGAAAGGACGGTTCCATCCGCTTGCTCGATACCACCAATCATTTGCCGGCGGTATCAGCAAACCAACTTGTCGCAAAGCCACATCTATCCAAAAGAGAGAAAACAAGTGAGGAGCCAGATAAAGCCTAAACCGAGTGTCGAGGTAAAATGAATGTCAGAAATAGAAAAAGGAGAGCTGAGTGAGGTCCCTAACCTGCAGCAATAGCGGGCTACCACCAAAAACCCTCGTGCGGCTGCCATGGACAGCATCCAACCCCATCAAGGTTTCTGCAAGGACCAAAGGCGCAACATCCTTGCGAGCCTCGATCTGAACGGCAACTCCAACCAATAGGGAACTGGGCTAACCAACAGGAGGAACCAACAGGAAGGCCGCTAAGAGACAAATGCAGCAGGCCATCATCCGACGACCTTGGTACTCGAAATCCGTTAAGTCTCCAGGTGGACTGAATCTCTCGTATTGATAGCGTTACCCCGGGTCAAGAACTCAGCAACATTCCCACTGACGCCCAGCTTGGCTTTTAGGATGTTCTTCATGCTCTCCTTAAGCATCGGAACAATTGGCTCGGCGGATTCATGGCTGCCCAAATAGGCGTGGAATTCTTCGACGGTGGGGCATAGCTCTTGAGAACCAAAGCGAAAGACACGCACTTCAGGATCCCAAAAGCGTGCCGCCGTGCGCAGCAATACAGGACGAATTGCGACCTCGCGAAGGTATTTCAAGGCATGAAGGCGATGCCCTCGGAAGTTCAGCCAGTCGATGCCCTCGAGGCTGTCCAACCAAGGCTGGAGCAAGGCCTGGTTCAACAAAGCCATGACAAAGGGGAGTTTTGGAAGAGAAATGATGGAATGAGGTGTGAATAAGTTGCCAAAGCAGGAATTCTCTATTTATAGAGGTCTGGAGGATGCAATACCAGCTCTCACCAGCCTTGGATCCATTCAAGCTCAGCATTTTCAAGACAAATTCAAACTTTGAAGGTTTAAAAAACATATTGGAAAAGCTCAAATCTCCTTTTGGGAAGTTGTTTGTTCTAGGGAACAGAGGGTGCAAGGTTACGAGATGTCTTGGAAGCGTACATGCAGAGGAAAAGGACATGGAGATAGCTAGTGAGTGGCATGGGGAAGCAACACTGATCTGCCAATGACAGAAGTCCCGAGCGCTCGGGAGTGAAGTCCCAAGCGCTCGAGACCACTCTCGAGCGCTCGGGAGTGCTGCTGTTTTCTGCAGTTTCTGATTCTCAGCATGCCAGCCTCAGTTCAATGCCACAAACACCTTCAGCTCAAATCAGAAGGCTCCCAACATGTTCCCAGGGGATACAGCAGTTTTCGTTACGGATTTTCTTCATGTACTTATCCTTGTCCTTCGAAAAATACCAAAATTCCCAACGTTTTTGACCCTCGGGTATGTCAAATTCCATGTAACATGTGTTTTGCTGGACCCAGTGATGCGTATAAGTCACAACATACATTAGTGGTTGTTTGGCATGTTCAAGCGCGCATTGGCGCTATTAGTTCAATTTTTCGTCATCCAATCGGCCCAAAATCACCGTTTTCGAGTGCGTGTGTATATCAATCCTCGCGTCAAGGCTATTTTCGTGATTCTATCAATCCTCGCAGGTCACGACACTCACTGCCAACTGTACGACGCACTGGTCTACGATTAAAAGCTCAAAAATCGGCGGTTGTGTGTCGATGTCAAATTTTCGTTCTTATTTTAAGAGTATCGGTTGAAATTCGCGTGCTCTTTACTTTCTTTCAAAGCTAGACGAACATATTTCATAAAATACAATTCTTAGAGGAAGTGCAAACGAACGCGAAATAGTGAGAAGTGCAAATGTTCATAAATAAATACGGTATCTACAATGAGTAATGAAGGAAGTACATAAGCTGGGGCAAGCACATACCCAATCCTATCTACCAGGGCACGCAGGCCCAAAACAAAACCAAGGCACGCAGGCCTGGAAGCTACAACCGTGCTGGCACGCAGGCCCATGCAAAAGAAAAGACTAACAAAGCAAAAAAAAAACAAAAGCTCAGCCCAGGTGGATCCTCTTCTGCTGGTGTCCCTCAGACTCGCTACTCTTAACCTCATCGTCATCGTCATCATCGGAAGGGCCTGACGCAGAACTCGAGTCCGTAGACCCTAGGGCTCGTCACTCGAGTGACTCCTCGGTCTCCTCCTATGACTCCTCGCGAGCGGGTCTCCGCCGGGGCGCTGCCCTAGGGACCACCTCGAACTGTCGCGCCTCTATCCTGGACCGTGACGCTCTCTGTGTACCCCGGCCCCTCGTGCTGGTGGAAGCTGGAAGGCTCGCGGCGCCCTGCGATTGTGTCCTAGTCGAGCGTCGTGGCTGTACCTGCATATCATGAGCATTCATTCGTTCAGTGCATGTTTAATATCCAAAAAAGTGTATATGTATGCATTTTTATACCTCTGAAGCAACAGGTAAGGCAGGCTCGGGAACAGGTCGAGTTTGAAGGGTCCTCCCCTTGGCGCAATCTTTCAGCAACTGCCGCATCCCCACCATCAGCATAATGGCCTTCTCTGCCCATTCTCGCGGCACCTGTACAATAATTCAAGAATCAAGAACAACTAATGCAGGGACAAGAAACATTTGAAGCATGAAAGAAGCAAAGTCGTGGTGTACCTGTGCGGGGAGCCGCATCAGCGGCTGGGGAAGGCGTGGAACATCTAACAACGCTCGTGCTCCAGAAGGGTCTCTCATCCCTATCGTCCAGTCCAGCGTAGGCAACCCGACTGGAGTAGACACCTCAGCCGTCTCCGGAGCCTGTGAGCTGCCCTCGCCCGACCTAAGAGCCGACACTCGCCCACCGCCAGAGGCCTGGCACCCCGACCTCTACCGCCCAAAGGGTGACCCCCGCGGCCCCCCCTCCGGTCTCACCTCCGGCCTCATCTCCAACCTCACCGCCAGCCTCACCCCTGGCCCTCTTGGCCTCACCTCTGCTACCCGCCTCTCGGTTCCTCTCCACTCCCAAGGTGGTGGCGGTACTGCCTCAGTATGTAGCGTAGTCGATTAATGCGCCGCAAGTATCTCTCGGTCGATGCTCAGGCACCGTATACCGCTCGGCTCGGTAGCGTGTATAGGTCCCGGTCCGCTGCACCCGTGGAGGGAGTGGCCCAGCACGACAAACTCTGGAAGACCGAGTGACTGTCGCGTCACCCGATCCCCCAGGTACCACTGCCAACCCAAGGGGCACTCCAATAGGACTCGGCTCCTGGTCACTTCCCGGCTCCTCGGTAGGAAGTCAGCCTCCAGCCTCGCCCATCGATCCCAGTGAACCTGCATCCAGTTGATGTACATTAATGATCGTATTTCATAAAGGAAAGCACGAGGCAGGAAAAGAAAGGAACATCAATGTTTATACCGTTACTCCAGTGATGTTATCTAGCCAGCGCCGGAAAGTCATCACCTGTCCTCGTCGCTCCTTCGCTCTCCGGTACTCCGTACTCCATGATAGTGCACGTGGAAGCAAGCTCGGATTTGTGCAAGTGTTCTCGGGCGGGAACATGCCCAAGACCTCGTAAGCCCAAAGCTGAATATTTTAGAAGTCGATTCAAGTCAGATATATATTCAATTGAATTCAATTCAATTCATTCAAATTCAAAGCAGTAGTGTTGAATCATACCTCAGTCACCCTCCAGTAACCGCCTATGGTGTCTCCCACTCCACGTGAGGCAGCTCCTAGAAAGCAGTAGAGTGTGCACAAAGCAGCACCGCCCCAATCGAACAGTCCCGCCTGTCTCAGATCCACCAAGCCCGCCAAATAGCTCAAGTGAACCCGGGATCGCCTGAGCGGGAACAGAGAAGCCCCGAACAAGTACAGCAAGTAAGCCCTGGCCATCTGGGCCACCTCAGTGTCGTCTGCTGGCTCGTGGTCCCAGTACGTCATAAACTGCTCGTACTCTGCTACCCCTCCGCTGTGGCACGGGACCCGTCCAAGAAACCACCTCAGAGCCGCGTCGTCCAGGTCTATGCTTGCGTTGAATGGAATCGAGTCACCACCAACTCGGAGCCCCGTGATAGCAGCGAAGTCGACTGGAGTCACCGTCATCTCCCCGAAGCAGAGGTGGAATGTGTTGGTGGTGTCCCACCACCGCTCCGCCAGCACTGTCATCACGGCGCGATCAACCCTCACCGCGGTCAGCAGCTGGATGAATGGCCCGAAGCCCGCCTCCTCCACCAACTTGTGCACCCTCCGTGGCAGCTCTCGGAAGTGCTTCAATGAGTGGCCCGAGCCTCCGAGGCCGTAGATGTCCCTGGTGCGCTGTTTCAACAGAGTAAAGAAATAGCATCAGTAAGCAACACAATAATTCAAGGAAGCAAGTCTAATACGGGAAGCAAAACATTGAAATCATACCGTAGCCCATCCAGAAGAGATGTGTGTGGCCCGATCTCGAAGAAGCAAGTCCTCAGGATAGTCATCCCGAGCTGGAACGTAGCCGGTCATCCCCGTCGGCTCAAAGAAGTGCAACCGTGGAGTGTAGGTCCCCGACTCGAAGCCAGGACGTGCGCTGGCCAGGTAGGCCTTCGCCTCAGCAGCTGCTGTAACGCGCTCCTCGATCACCACCACCTCCCCCTGCCCTAAATCAGGCATCTCGGGCGACCCCGTATCTGCAGCCGTCCCCGCATCGCTGAGCATCGCTTCTAACAGCAGTGCTGAAGTCTGATCCTCAGGGGTCTGTGCACCCCTCAACACCTCTCTAATCCCGGCATCGAGACCGAGAGTGTCCAGTATGTCACGCGGCCTCGCCGTGTCCAAGAAGTCCCCCTCAGTGAACGGGACCGGGTGCGAAGCACCAATCCCGCTGTCCCCGACCCTCGGCTCAACAGCCGTCGCCCTCAACACCGGGGTCGCGACGACGCGACCAGCCGTCACTACCTCATCCCCGCCACCTTCCCTCCGCTCATCGCCCGCCCGCTCCGCGGCCGCAAGCAAATCCTCCACCGTAGGAGTATGGGGAATGCCCGTGACATCGCCCCCGCCACTTGTACCATCTCCTCCGCTGCCCAACACATCTCTACTGCTCGTGGCTGGCTCGCCGCCCCCTCCTCGCGCTACCCCGCTATCACCAATGTCTCCTACCGCCGCCAAGCTTCCACCGATACTCCCCACTGCCACTGGACCCTCACCAGCCTCAACCACTGCCACCAGACCCTCGCCGATAATCCCCTCCCGAGCTGGTGTGACAGCACTACTGCTGTCCATCTCCGTCGCCGCCGCCGCCTCCTCGCGGCTGGGCGTCTCCCTGTCACCACCACTAGTCATCATCGGCTCCTCCGCTCCCCAAGCCTTCTTCCTTCCCTTGATCCGCACCTCCTGGCACACAATCGCCCAGTCGAAGATCGAAGAGAGCTCGAGATCGGAAGCTCAATCCGTGGTTATTTTTGGAGGGAGAGGAATCGAGTGTGAGAGTGAGAGAGTAAAGTGAGATCGCCTGAGAGAGAGGGTGAGGACGTTCGGGCTAGAGAGTTCGAGCGCTGTACGGCCTTTCTGGTTCTCGAGCGCTAAGATTCGGGTTTAATCCCCAAAATCAGTCGAAGAAGATGAAAAGGACAGTGGCCCCCAGCAGCAGTCTCGAGCGCTCGAGACCACTCCCGAGCGCTTGGGAGTGGTTCTGAGCGCTGAGGTCTATCCTCAGCCTCCGTGTTGGTCCTCCGTCGTCCCGTGCCTTTCCCCGCCGCTAAAGCCTTCTTAGCTTTCTCTTCCTTCTTACAAAATCAATCTCAGTCCTGTTTTCAACCGTGTTGAACGAGACTGCAAGAGGCGAGCCTCCGCCCATGACGCGATCTCGGGCTCACGTCCCGCGATTTGGAATTTTACTCGATAGTCGATCGAAACTTTATCTATTCGTGCTAATTTCGACTTGTTGGCAAGTATTCTCATCTCACAGGTGCTATTATATCCTTGTATCATCCGCCAAACAGAGCAACAGGTGGACCCCTGCATGTATTTACCAAACTCGTGTCGATCATTTCTCATGCATGTACTGCACGTGCTTGCATTTTTCCGTCCGCCAAACAGAGCAATAGGTGGACCCTTCATGTATTTATCTTATCAAAATGGTGTCGATCGTTTCTCGTGCAGGTACTGCACGTGCTTGCATTTGCTGTCTGCTAAACAGAGCAACAAGTGGACTCTTCATGCATTTATCTTATCAAAGCCGTATCGATCACTTTCCATGCATGTACTGCACGTGCTTGCATTTTTCCGTCCGCCAAACAGAGCAACAGGTGGACCCCTGCATGTAGTTACCAAACTCATGTCGATCATTTCTCGTGCATGTACTGCACGTGCTTGCATTTGCTGTCTGCTAAACAGAGCAACAAGTGGACTCTTCATGCATTTATCTTTTCAAAGCCGTATCGATCACTTTCCATGCATGTACTGCACGTGCTTGCATTTTTTCGTCCGCCAAACAGAGCAACAAGTGGACCCTTCATTTATTATCTTATCAAAATGGTGTCGATCGTTTCTCGTGCATGTACTGCACGTGCCTGCATTTGCTGTCCGCTAAACAAGGCAACAAGTGGACTCTTCATGCATTTATCTTATCAAAGCCGTATCGATCACTTTCCATGCATGCGTCACATGTGCCTGCATTTTCCGTTGGCCAAACAGAGTAACAGGCGGACCCATTGCATATTTATCTTGTCAAGATCTTGTCAACTTTTCTTGTGCATGCAGCACACATGTTTGCACTTGCCCCAAAGAACTACGCTGGTCTGATCCTTACAGAAAAAGGTACGTAGGCAGTCTAGAAAGACACGACCGCATGCATCAAACGCTGTTACTTGCATTTGTGTTTGAAATTAAGGGTTTGACGTGGCTCGAATTGGGCTGTCTCAATCTTTGGATGTCACTCGTGTCCAGACATGATGCCGAGTGCCATCCAAAGAGGGGCAACTGTAGACACCCCAATTTGGACATTTCGAATTTCCTTAATTTATGGCCCGGAGGCTGCCCGATGATGAAATTGGATTAAACAAGCCTTGGACCGATAGAACAACGCTCCTTGGAAGGCTTTAAAAAGGAAAAATAAAATGTCAAAATCAGTCCCAAGCGCTCTGGATCAATCCCGAGGGCTCCAAACCATTCTCAAAACCTGAGATTTGACGAACTCTCGAGCGCTCGAGAGCGCTCGAGACTGAACCCGAGCGCTCGAGTCTTCTATGCTGGCCAATGAGTGGTGAGCCTTCCCACTACCCATGCAATTCATCATTACAAATCCTTTGAGCCAGCTGAAGCTCGGTCCACACTCAACCTCAGTCAAAAAAAATCCTCAGACCAGCAGTTTTCCCCTTAAAAAAATAATTGTTTCAAATGCATATGATGGAAAATTTTTGCCTATAAATAGAGGCTGGTATTCAGCTATCAGGGGGACGAAAATTTCTCTCTCTAAAAAACCCTTCTTGATTGTTCAAACAGAGTTGTTCTTCCCCATCTCTCTCAAAAACTTCATTTTCAAAACAAAAGCAACAATAACCCAAGGTGTGAAAGACATGCAAGGAGATCAGATCATTCTCCAGTTCTGAACCTCCTGATCTATCTTCCTCATTTCACTTCCCAAAATCCTTTTCCAAGGAGCAAGCTTCCAACTCAAAGGTAGAAATCCTCCACCTTAGTGTCAAGCAAAGTAGGGCTGTTTTCCTTTTCCTTCCTGAGGGAGGTCCCTCAGCCCTCTTAGTCCTTAATACTAAGTAAGGGTTGGGAGACCTTTGTGTAATAACAAGAGCAATGGGACATGAATGAGTTTTCTGCATTAAGCTCACTGGAAACACTCCCAAGTGCTCGGGACTACTCCCAAGCGCTCGAGAGTGGCTCCAACTCTGTTTCATTCTTTTAAGCACCCAAATGGACATGCATGGGGGGGGGGGGGGATGAGTTTTAAAATTTTTCATCTCTTTTAAGGTTTGCTGGTACAAACGGTCTGCTCTGTTCAGAGTGAAATAAAATAAATGATTTGCATTAAAGGCATGCAAAAGAATCTTGGTCTGGTTCTAAAAAGGAAAATCCTTTTTCTCACTTTGAAAAGTCAGTTCCAGTGTACCAGCATACTGCATTTGATGGATTAGTTGGTTGAAATCAGTCCTGGGTTGTGGAACACTTTCGAGCGCTCGAGTTTACTCCCAAGCGCTCGAGAGTGTTCGCATGCAAGCTCGGTCCATCTTTTTCTTCCAATTTCATTCCCCTACTGCTTTTGTATGTCCACGCATGCACCCCTTTCAGCTCTTACAACTGTAAAACCATTTTTTTTAAGAAAGACAGGGAAGCAGGGTTTGGCAGAATGGAGTCTGATTGTATTCTGCTAAATCTTGTGTCAAGTCTGTGACATGTGTAAATATTATTCCAGTTAATTTCTTCAGTATTATACTTTGTTGTATCCTGTTGCACTAACAAGAATTGCAGGGTGAGCACGTGGTACTCCCGAGCGCTCGAGAGTAGATCAGTGATAGGATTTCCCAGTTTCTGCCTTTCTGCATTTCTTCACCATATTCATCATCTCCTGTACACATGAACATGCATGCACCTCCTGTACTTGATGTATATCTGTGGATACTTGCTAAGTGACTTAATGAAATAAAATCTTTTGAAAAATCCCATAAATGTTTAGTAGAGACCGATTTCAAATCGGGCGAGGGGTGTGCCGTAAAACCCTTCCCCCCTCGTAACGTGGCTTCCGAACCCTCAAATAAATCTCTGGTTTTCAATTCAAATCAATCATTTTTAATCAAAACGATTTCTCCGGTGGCAAACCTCAAATCCGGGTGGCGACTCTTCAAAATTTTTCGAATCGATTTGAAAGGCGAGGCATTTCTTTTCGGGCCGCCTCGATTCCACCCGGGGCTGTGGTGGCCCACACCCTTGTTCCTAAAGTCCCTAACCCTTCAAAAGGTTGGGGACTTTAGAGCAATTTCATGTGGTAATATTGTTTACAAGTGCATTTCTAGAATTCTTGCTAGAAGATTGCAAGCAGTCCTCCCCATGCTTAAGTATAGTTACAACATGTACGGAGTATCACAAACTTCCTTGTCAAAAGAAATACATGAATAATTAGTTACAAAACCAACTTGACCAAAAGCTAACTATTACAAGATGAATAAGTAACTAAAAGTAATAAGCTTCCAAAAAGTCATCCACATCCCAAGCACACATTGCATGATGCTACTGTCCAACATTAGAACCTGAAAAAAAGGATTTTGTTGAGCTACAATACCCCAGTAGGAAAATCTTTACCAAACTTATGTGCAAATAAGATGAAGGGTGCAAAAAGAAGTTGACAAGAAGATGCGGTTCAATCGATGATTGACAATCAACAGCAGAATATGGCAAGGTTCAGTGTGACCACGCTAAGACATATCACGAACATAACATGTCACCAAGCCCAAAAGACATAACCCCCTGACAACCCCGACACCACTCATCAACACAAACATCCACAAATTGTATTTCCACCCCTTGCATTATAGTACAATGTCTCAAGAGTTATCGTATTACCACCCCTTGCGCTACGGTGAACCCCGACTACTAGGACCATCGTATTTGTAACGACCCTGATTTTTGGTAAATAAAAATTTCGTTAAAAATTTGAATTTTATTTTAATACTTGGATTTCATTTTTAACATCCAAAAATCGGTCGTTATTGACTTATGAAAATTTTGATAAATATTTAAATTTTATTTTAATTGCTTGGATTGCTTTAAAATTTTCTTTTAAATTCTAATAATCCGTCATAATTAGATTTGAAACTTGTAAAATTGAATCATTTTTCTCCGGACAATTTAGTCCTTCTCCCATGACTAGTATACTTGTAAACGTACTCGTATATTTTTCCTAATAAGTAAATAATATCTTTAAATTATATTTCTCGGCTGGAAATCCTACTTAGCAAGCATAGTTAGCTTTTAACCGATTAGTTAGCAAACCCTAACTACCGTTTGGCTTAGTGATGCATCGATGCCGGAGTGGTTAGTAGAAAAATTTTGGTCTTTGCCTCGACCGCCTTGACCGCTTTTGCTTTGGCTTAGCTAGGCGCCTTGGCGTCGGTCACCGTCAAGCCTACCTGCTTTGGCATCGGTCATTGTCGCGCCTGCCTTGTAACCTTGGCTCATTGTCGCGCGCCTCGCCTAAGCGTCGGGTCATTGTCGGGTTGCTCTGCCTTGCCATGCTTTCGCCTTGGCGTCGGGTCGCGCCTTGCTTTTGCCTTGGCCACTGCTTGGCCACCGCTTGGCCACTGCTTGACTATCGGGCTGCCTTGGCCACTGTTTGGCCACCGGGCTGCCTGACCACCGCCTGGCCACTGCCTGGCCACCGCCTGGCCACCGCCTGGCCACTGCTTGGCCACAGCCTTGGCCACCGCACTAGTAGCGGGCTGCCTTGGCCACGTTTACGCCTTGCCTTGGCGTTTGGCACCGTCGGGCTTTAATATTCCGTTATTAGGCAAGTTCCTAAATAAAACCAAAATACCACTCGAGCAATGGAAGCCTAGATTAAGTATCGTTAGCCTAATGCCCATTTAGCCTAATTACTTTTCCCTAACCCTAGAAGGACTATTTTACCCTTTCCTATTAAGCTTTATCCATTGGACAATAGATACTAGGGTAGTCTTTATCCATTGGTTATTACATGCCAGGAAGATCTTTGACCATTGGACAATAGTTGTTTGGAAGAAGACCAAGTTTGACTAGTAGTTGGAATAGTCTAAGTCAAAAGTGAATATTGTACTTCATGATGACTTTCCTTGGACCATTGGTTATTACATGCTAGGGTAATTGTTAGACCCTTGGACAATAACCATTAGGGGAATCATTATCCCTTGGATAATAGCATTGTCCAATATTCCCATGGGATTCTTGGTGAAAGATATGATAGTACTTTCTCCTACAAAAAGAATAATCATTAACCATGTGTGCATTTAAGTAGCCTTGTCTTTATCCTCCTTGTTCTTCCACAAATGTACACACACACACACACACACATATATATATATATATATATATACATATATGTACTTTGACCAAGAGAGAGAATCGGCTAGAGAGAGAGGAGAGGGAGGCCAAATGTGAGGAGAGAGAGAGTGAGGTGTGTGTATGTATCTTTGGCCACTTGTCCAAGCCACCTGATAGCCTTAAGCCTATTTGTTACATACCAACCCATTTCTAGTCAAAACCTAGCCAATGATTCTAGTCTTTCTTCCAAGTAGACCATCCTAGGACAAGACTACACCATGACCACCTCCATCATTGTTTGGACCCTCATCATTACCTAGATTTGATTTGAAAGAGAAAGGACTTGATGTGACTAGACTTAGGTTGCTTGCCATGATTATGGACTTGATTTGACAAGTCCATGGAATGAATCCATGAGAAAGGAGAGAGAGGCCGGTTGGGAGAAAGGAAGAGTGAGTGTATGTGAGTTGTATTTTGACATGTGTGTTGTACTTTGACACTATTTGACCTAGATACACTTGGTTGGAGTACTATAGCATGACAAGACTAGTCATGTGTACCTTATAATCATAAGCCATGTGTGCATTTAAGTAGTCTTGTCCTTACCTTCCTTGTTCTTTCCATAAATGTACATATAAATATACATATATATATATATATATACATGATAGTACTTTGACCAAGAGAGAGAGAGAGGGCCAAATGAGGGGAGAGGGAAAGTGAGTGCATGTGTGTTGTACTTGGACATGTGCATTGTACTTTGATACTATTTGGCCAAGTTGCACTTGTGTTGTACTTTGGCTTGACAAGACAAGACCATGGAACAAATCCATGGGGAAGAGAGAGAGAGACATGGCTGAATGAGAGGGAGAGGGAAGGTGAAGTGTATGTGAGTTGTACCTTGGCAAGTTGTAGTACTTTGACACTATTTGACCAAGTTGCACTTGTTGGAGTGCTATTGCTTGACAAGACTAGACTATGAAACAAATCCATGGGAGAGGAGAGAGAGAGAGAGGCCGAATAAGGAGAGTGAGGTGTATGTTGGTTGAATTTAGACATGTGGGTTGTACTTTGACACTATTTGACCTAGATACACTTGGATGGAGTACTATTGCTTGACAAGACTAGTCCATGGAGCAAATTTATGGGGGAGAGAGAGAGATAGTGGCCGGCCACGTGGAGTGCGGGGGGGAGCTCCATTTTGCCTATAAATAGCATCCATTCCATGCCTTTCAACTCACACCTTCACCATTCAACTTCTCTCTCTAGAAAGCTTAGTGTTCTTGCTTGTTCTTGCTTTGTTCTTGAGTGTTCTTGAAGTTCTTCTCTTGTTCTTCAAGAAACTCATCCTAAGCCGCCACTAAACCACCACTCCACCACCCTTCGATCCATAAGAGTTTAGTAGTATAGTCAAGACTTAGTTTCGAGAGAAACCTTTCTCTTTCGAAGCTACCGGAAGTCCACCGTAAGCCGTTACTCCAACGAAATTCCCGTAGCCACCCTACCGCCAAGAAGAACGGTAGAGTTCTTGAACCTACTTATCCTAAGTATAGTTGTATGCATGTTCGAATTGAATGTAGTTAAACCCTAACTACTTCCTCTAAGTATATTGTATTGTATGAGCATGAAGCCATATATGTAGTATGATTTGTTTTACGTAGTTTACCTTGATATTATGACTACTTAATTGCTTGATCTCATAATAGTTGCTTGTTCATGTATGAACTCGTCAATAAACATATGTTGTTTTGAAAACTCCACAAAGGAAGAAAGAACGGATTTTGATAATATATTATTGTCTTGAGGATGATTATGAGCATGTATGTATATTTGCTTGCACTACTTGTTGTTGATAAAGCATAAGTGGCTTTCCACTCCAAGGCGTCCGTACATGTGGCGTTATGCTTTAAGTAATAATTTGAGTACGAGTAGGTAATATAGAGTTGGATGATCTTGCTAGTTTAGTTTCAAGATTACTTTAACGTGATTTGTCCCGCCACGAGTCTATGCATGATTACGAGACACGAGAACCGGAAAGTAGAAACATGACACCTAGGGTGTGGATAAAGGAAAGAATTGAACTTGGTAAAATACTTTTGAAACTACATAATGGCCGGACTTGGTAGCCTTTGTGTAGACTTGCGAAAACCGCAATGAGGCCGGACTTGGTAGCCCATTGTGTAGATTGCTAACGGAGCCGGACGTGGTAGCTTCATTGGTAATTGGGCTTGGTTATCCGCGGAGAGGAGCCAATGCAAGATTTGATAACGTGGCTGGACTTGGTAGCCCGTTGGTAACAAAGAATGAGAAATGATTTTCAAAATGTTGATTTGGAAATGGTGACACGGTTTATGATGAGTCGCGTAGGAGAAACAAAGAAAGGCATGACACCAACGTAGGCAAGATAATGAATGCGGATGTGTCATTGTTAATTATGTTGTTGAATGAGCATGTGTAATTGCCTATATACCTTCGTGTTATAAGTTATGGATTAGTGGGTTGGATTATTCTATTGAGCTTCTGTAGCTCACGGTGTTACCTTTATGGTGACCCTGACATATTATACTGGGAGCGACGCTGGTATAATGTGTCAGATTTTATAGATGAGCAGCATGAACAATACACTTTGGAGGCCTTCGGAGCCGAGGAGCTTGCAAGGATGGAAGAAGAGGCGGAGCAGTAGTTAACCTTAGCTTATCCCCTCTTTTGTTGAATAAAAGTACTCTTGTGAGAATTATGTTGTAATAATGAGCTAGACTCTCTTTAGTTTATTCAATAAAAATGTTTATTTAACGTACCCAAAATTCGGGGCGTTACAGTATTACCACCCCTTGCTTTACAAGATCCACTAGATTCTTCGTATTTCCACCCCTTGCGTTACAAGACTCCCTATCCTGACTTTCGATTCCCAATAATTACCTTTGTAATGACTCTGATTTTTGGTCAATAAAAATTTCGCTAAAAATTTGAATTTTATTTTAATACTTGGATTTCATTTTTAACGTCCAAAAATCGGTCGTTATTGACTTATAAAAATTTTGTTGTTATATTTGAAAATTCTTTATTTGTTTTATAAATCCCTTTTAGCGATTAATAATCCGTCGTAATTAGGTTTAATGACTTAGGAGATTGGTATTCATCGCCTGGGCATTAAGGTCATTTTCTAAAGACGAGTATGCCTATTAAGACCTTGGTATAGTTACTTGGTAATTATAGTAAAATCCTAGAATTATATTTCTCGACTGGAAGTCCTACATGGCAGCCGATTAGTTAGCAACCCTAACTACCGTTTGGCTTAGTTACTTTTTCCTAACCTGGAGCGTTGCATCGATGACAAAGTGGTTAGCAGAAAATTTTTGACCTTTGCCTTGACCGTTGACTTGACAGCTTTCGCTTTGGCTTAGCTAGGCTGCCTTGGCGTCGGTTCGTTTTGACTGCCTTGCCTTAGCGTCGGTCATTGTCGGGCCTGCCTTGCCTAGGCGTCGGTCATCAAGCTGCCTCGCCTAAGGCATCGGCTCATTGTCGGACTGCCTTGCCTTAGGCGTCGGCTCATTGTCGAACTGCCTTGCCTTGGCGTCGGCTCATTGTCGGGGCTTGCCTTGCCTTGGCGTCGGCTCGCTGTTGCGCCTGCCTCGCCTTGGCGTCGGCTCGCTGTCGGGTTCTGCCTTGCCGTCGGGTCGCGCCTTGCTTTTGCCTTGCCGTTGCTGGGCTGCCTTGGCCACCGCTTTGCTAGCAGGCTGCCTTGGCCACCGCTTGGCCACCGCTTTGCTAGCGGGCTGCCTTGGCCACCGCTTTGCTAGCGGGCTGCCTTGGCCACTGCTTGGCCACCGGGCTGCCTTGGCCACCGCTTGGCCACCGCTTTGCTAGCGGGCTGCCTTGGCCACACTCACGCCTTGCCTTGGCGTTTGGCACCGTCGGGCTTTAATATTCCGTTATTAGGCGATTTCCTACTAAATAAAACCAAAATACCACTCGAGCAATGAAAGCCTAGATTAAGTATCGTTAGTCTTTCACCGATTAGTTAGAATAGCCTAATGCCCATTTAGCCTAATCGCTTCTCCCTAACCCTTGATTAACCCTTTGAACCGTTTGAACCTTTTAGCCATCGACCATTGGACAATAGCATTAGGGTTATCTTTACCCATTGGATAATAGGAGAACCTTGGTTAATCTCCCTAAGTACGAGATTAGATTAGTTTAGTGCTTAATTGCAAAGTATTATACTTTTTGGTATTAACCGTTGGATAATAACCATTAGGAGATTCTTTACCCCTTGGGCGATAGACTAGAATCCTAGCCATCATTACCCATTGGTTATTGACCGCTAGGGAAACCATTATCCAACGGATAATAGTTAGTCTTGACAATCATGTACTAGGTAGATTAAAATATTAGATTTGTCATGTGTGGTAATTGAATTAATTATAATTAGTTCATTAGATTAGTACATAGTACTTTGAAAGTATTAGAATACTTTATTAGATATTGGCATGTGGTATATCTAGCCTAGATTGTGTGTACTTGCTTGTATATATATTATATATGTACTTGTATGTATATATATATTATATTGTATTGTGCATGTGTACATTAGAATATTTTAATTAGAAAATCTAAATTACTTGGAAACTTGGATTTTATTAAAGACCCATAGTACATATATATATATATATTAGTATATATATACATCTTCCATGCAAGTACAAGTGGGAGAGAGAGAGAGTTTGCCGAGAGAGAGAGAGGAGAGAGATCCGAGAGAGAGAGGGAGAGAGAGAGAGAGAGAGAGAGAAAGAAAGAGAGGGAGAGAAATGTACCTTTGATCTCTTGTACTTCCATTGACCTTTGCTTGATTTCTTGGAGATTTCTTCCTAGCAAATCTATGTACCAAAATGTCCTAAATGCATTTTCAATTAGGGTAAATCTTGTACAATCCTTACAAGCCTAAATCTTCACTCTTCCAATCCAACCACCTTTGTCCTTCCATATCTTATATATATATATATACATATAGTTATATATATATCTAGTGTACCATTGTACCAAGGAGAGAGAGAGAGAGAGAGAGGTCGAGAGAGATTGAGAGAGGGAGAGAGAGATCGGATGGAGAGAGAGTGATGTGTTACTTCCTTGATTGACCTTGCTTGGTCATCCTTGTCCTAGTTTGTGTATGCTTTCAAGTGAAAGCATAACCAATGCCATCCAATCTTGTCCTTCTTTGTACAAACCCTAATTGTTTACTTGAATCAAATCCAATTCCTTGGCCAATCTTCCAAAATCCAATCCAAAGGACACACCATAGCCTTGCATGCCTAGGTTTTTAGGTTATTTCTTGCAAGCAAACTTGATTTACTTGAATTAAAAATTGAGGGAAAGAGAGAGAGAGAGAGTGGCCGGCTATGAGAGAGAGAGAGGGAGTGCCTTGCCTATAAATACTCACCTCATTCTTCATTTGAACTCACACCTTTCCATTCTCCACTTCTCTCCTTGAAAGCATAAGAAGTTCTTGCTTGTTTTCTTCTTGGTTCTTGAGTTTCTTTCTAGTTTTTCAAGGAGTCTTCCATCTCCGCCACTAAACCACCATACGACCACCACCTCGATCCTAAAGTAGTAGTAGTATAAGTCACGATCTAATTTCGAGAGAAACCTTTCTCTTTCGAAGCTATCGGAAGCTTACCATAAGCCGTTACTCCGTTCGTTTGTCGACTTTCTTTCCGTTGATCTTTTTGTAGTCTTCCTACTGCCAAGAAGAACGGTAGTGATCCCTAACCACTCTTCCTAAGTATATGTTTGATCTTGTAGAATTCTTCGAACCTACTTCTCTAAGTATATTGTATTGTATGAGCATGAAGCCATATGTATAGTATGATTTGTTTTACGTAGTTTACTTTGATCTTATGACTACTTGATTGCTCGATCTCGTGGTAGCTGCTTGTTTATCTATGAACTCGTCAATAAACATGTGTTGTTTTGAACTTCCAAAAAGATGGCTATACGTTGTCGTTTTAAAAGATAAAGTGTTGTTTTAAAACGAAGTATTCGTATTTTGACCTTTTAAACGATTGTGAGCATGATAGCATGTTGCTTGCCTTACTTGTGGTTGTAAACAAGCATGATTAAATAGAGTTGGATGATCTTACTTGTTTGGTTTCAAGATTACTTTAAAGTGATTCGTCCTGCCGCGGAGTCTATGCATGATTACGAGACACGAGAACCGAAAAGTAGAAACATGACACTTAGGGAGTGGTTGATATGGATAAAAAGGATTTTTGAAACTACATAATGGCTGGACTTGGTAGCCCTTTGTGTAGACTTGCGAAAACCGCAATGAGGCCGGACTTGGTAGTCCATTGTGTAGATTGCTAATGGAGCCGGACGTGGTAGCTTCATTGGTAATTGGGCTTGGTTATCCGCGGAGAGGAGCCAATGCAAGATTTGATAACGTGGCCAGACTTGGTAGCCCGTTGTGTAGATTGTTAATAGAGCCGGACGTGGTTTGGAAAGTGAAATGGTGACACGGTCTACGAAACGCTACGTAGGAGAAACTCTGATGACACGGACACTTACGCCGATTGAGTAATGAATGTGCATGTGTTATTGTACATCTCTAAATGTGAAGTTATTGAATGCACATGTGTTAGTTTGGTTATTATCATGTATCTATGACCTGCTATGTGTAAGTTATGGGTTAGCGGGTATGGGATTGTTCTGCTGAGCTTTCATAGCTCACGGTGTTACCTTTGGTGACCCTGACATATTATACTGGGGGCGACGCTGGTATAATGTGTCAGATTTCATAGATGAACAGAATGAACAGTACACACTGGAGGCCTTCGGAGCCGAGGAGCTTGCAAGGCTGGAGGAAGAGGCGGAGCAGTAGTTAACCCTAGATTATCCTTTCTTTTATTGAATAAAAGTACTCTTGTGAGAATTATGTGTAATAATGAGCTAGACTCCCCTTAATTTATTCAATAAAAATGTTTATTTAACGTACCCAAAATTCGGGGCGTTACAACCTTCGCGCCCACAATGCAAACCATGACTCTCTTACTATCACATTCATGAGTTAAAACACCACACGACATGCCAACAATGTTTCGCCTATACCATAAACATTTTCAATAGTCAATCAACAGTTAAGATGCATTCCAATACAGTGTTAATCAAGTAAACTACTATTATTACGACCAACGGAAGGTCAACGTAACAAGCGCATGGTCATTCAATCATAGGAATTTGAAGGACACGTTTAGGATAGGCTAGGAGATGTCCAAGAAGTGCTAGAAGTGCTAGAAGCACCCAGAATTCGAAGTAATCAAAGTAGGAACAGTGGGAGGAAAAACTGTCCAAAAGGCAGGGGTATCGATACAGTCAAAATGCTGCATCGATACAGAATGCGAATCAAAAATTTGCAAAGTCTTTGTTTTCTTATGGTATCGATACAGCTAAAACCTCGTATCGATACGGAGTAGTTTTGATCAGTTTTTTTGCAGATTTCAGGGGTTCAACTACAACACCAACAACAATAACTGTAGCACGAATTTCACACCAAATCAAGCTATTTACACATAAAGATAGCTAAGAAATCCCTACGTCGACTCAAGGAGCGAAACTCAATGGATCCGGGCGAGCCCTAACTCCCAAAGCGCAACCGAGTCAAGTACTCCTCCTCTGAGCTTGAACAAACACCACCCGGGGTTTAAGACACTTGAGAAGGTTGAATATACGAAGGATCTTATTGATTTGGAGCTTGGGAGTGAGAGAGAGTGAGAGGCGGTAGATAGAGAGACCGGTGGAGAGGAGAGGAGAGTGAGCTGAGAGTTTGAATTGGGGAAAAAGGATCCCATACACACAATCACTCCTATATATACCCCTATATCTTTAAATCACACATTTACTCCCTCAAGCTTTGATTCTTCCACTTTAGTTCTCAAATCAATTATTCACCAATTAATCCATAATTTCTCAATTAGGCATTTAATAAGTATTTCAAAAATTAAAATTATTCGGGTCTCTACACTCCTTCAGTTCCAACTCCAGACCCAGTGTTACAAGCCGAACCGTCAACAAACAATTTCCATTCTTGTTGATCCAGTTCAGCTGGTTGCCTTTTTTGCTTCACGGCCAACCCAGGTGCCCCTTACCTTCTCATGGGAGGCTGGGGTGCTACCGTTGGTGAAAACTCCACCACAAAATCAGCCAACACTTGGCCCTTTATTGCAGTGCACGGCTAGAAGTCAATATCGTATTGGCTTAATCGATGGACCAAGTTGAGACCCGTCCAAAGAAGTCTGCTTTTTGTAGTATAGACCACGACCTTGTGGCTCTGAAAGTTATGAGGTAACTTCCTTGTTGATGTCCTTAATGCAAGGACCAGCTTCTCAAGCGACAGATACTAGTCTCTGCATCTAGCAGTGTTTTACTTGCATAATAAACTGGGATTTGTTCAGATCCTTTATCCTTTAATAAAACTGCACTTACAGCATGCTTATAAACTGCCAAATATAAAACCAAAGACTCACTCGGTTCTGGAGTTGACAAAAGTGGGGCTTCTGCCAAGTATTTTTTCAAATCATGGAATGTCTGTTCGCATTCTGCTCCCCATTCATATCCTTCTCATTTCTTCAAAAGCTAAAAGAAGGGCCAACATTTGTCACTTGACCGGCTAATGAATCTATTGAGGGCTGTAGCCATCCCAGTTAACCTCTGAACTTCCTTCGTTGTTTTCGGACTTTGTAACCTCTGCAAAGCCGATATTTGATCAGGATTTACCTCAATCCCCCTTATGGCACAAGATGGCCTAAGAATTTCCCAGAACTAACTCTAAACGTACACTTCAAAGCGTTGAGTTTTAGTTCGTACTTTCTTAGGATCTTGAAAGCTTCTTTCAGGTCCGCGATGTGTCCCTGCCCGGTACTTCTTTTTACCACCATGTCATCTATGTAAACCTCCATAGTTTTGTCAAGTAGCTTTTTGAACATGATGGTTGTGAGTCTCTGATATGTTGCCCCTGCATTCCTTAGCCCAAAGGGCATGACACTATAACAGCACAACCCTCGTGGTGTAATGAAAGAAGTCTTCTCTTGATCAGGCACAAACATGGCAATCTGATGATATCCTCGGTATGCATCGAGGAAACTCATTCGTTCGTACCCAACAGTCACATCAACCAACTGGTCAATCCTGGAAGAGGGAGCTATCCTTGGGAAATGCTTTGTTCAAGTCTGTGAAATCCACACAGACACGCCACTTTTTGTTCTTCTTTTTCACAACTACAGTGTCGGATAGCCATTCCGAATAGTAAACCTCTCGTATTGCTTTGGCTTCCAATAAATGTTCAACCTCTTCAATAACAGCATCAACATGCTATATGGCTGCCCTCCTCTTCTTCTGAATCACAGGCTTATGCTGATGATCTACATTTAAGTGGTGGCACATCTGAATCACATCTGCATCCATTCCAGGTATCTCCTCTAGTACCCATGCAAACACGTCAACATGTTCCTTTAAGAAACCCACCAATCGGTCTCTTCCTCGACCGGCAGTGATTCCCCAATTAGAAAATACCTTTCAAAATCAGTCTCGTTGATCTGTATTTTCTTTAGGCCTTTAATCACTTTTTCCGTTGGATTCCTCCTGACATCCTCGATAGTCGGTTGATCCGGTAATTCCACTGTGTGAACTTGATGGGCCTTTGGAACTTTTTTAATGATGGAAATCAAGCACTGCTGTGCTACCTTTTGACTACCTCTGATTTTCTCAACCCCGTTAGATCTTGGGAATTTCACCATCTGGTGATAAGTAGAAGAAACAGCCTTCATTTTATGCAACCAAGTCCTCCGTATAATCGCAATATAGGAGGATGGTACGTCTACCACCAGAAAGTCTATCCTCAAAAATACAGATCCTGCCTTAACAGGCAGTGTGACCTTCCCAAGGGGCCAAACTGCTCCTGCTTCAAATCCAACCAAGGGTGTGGTTGATTGCTCTAAGTCTGCTTGTGCCAGACCTAACTTCTTAAAGGCGTCATAATACAGAACCTCTGTACAACTCCTCGAATCTACTAGGATTCTTTCAATGTCGTACTCCCTTATTCATAGGGTTATGACCAGAGCATCATTGTGAGCAGTTGGACTTCTCCCAAGTCCTCATTTGTGAAAACTATGCTCTCATTGCATATGTCGCTCTCTCACCCTCTCTTGTTTCCCAACCGCATAACATGTTGGTCGTACTTGGCTTGCCTTTGGAGCAGCCTAACCTCATTTCTCGTATAAGGTGCAACCAACCCATGTATCATATGTATTATCCCCTTGGGTTTCTGCTCATAATCCATCTCCATAGCTTTCCCTTTATCTTTGAGATCTTCCTAGATGAATTCCTTGAGATAACCACGTGAGACTAAATCATCAAGGTGCCTCATGAACATTTCACAGTCTTCAGTCATATGACCTCAATCCTTGTGGTAGCTGCAATGCTAATTCGTAGCATGTTTTGTATCCTTATCTCCACCCACAGTTGGGGGCCATTTGAAATAAGGCTGATTATTTATTCGATAAAGAATCCTATATATGGGTTCCTTCCAAACCGTGGTAATAGAAAAGAAAGCTTTAGGATCAGGTGCTAGCATATCTTCATATGGCTCTTTCTTAGCCTGCCCGTACTCTTTCCTCTCCCTATAAGTCTTGGGCTCTGGCTTATCCACCTTCTTTGCTGGTGTCTTTGGCCGTTCGGCTACGATCTTGCCATCTTCTCGGATTATGTCATCGTCCATTCTGGGATGTTGCTCTATTTGTTCCATTAGCTTAGCCAAGGTTGCCACAGGGTGCTTGTTCAGTGACCGGCGTAGCTCTCCCCGAACAGGCAGGCCAGTTTTAAAAGTAGCAATTGCATATTCTTCGCTGCAACTGTCAATCTCGTTGAAAGTTTCCCAATATTTTTTAGCATAGTCTCTGATCGGCTCGCTTTCCCCCTGCTTCATCATGGAGAGGCTTTCAAACATTTTGGGAGCTCTTCTACTTATTAAAAACCAAGCAGTGAGTTCTTCTGCCAACTATGTCCATCCATGTATGGAGCGTGGTCCCAACTTATGGAACCAAAATAAAGCCACCTTCCCCAAACTGGATGCGAACATTTTGCACGTGATGGCATCATCCCCATCATGCATGAACATAGCTTGCTGGTAGTGTTGTACGTGAGCAACGGGATCTGCATTTGTCTCGTAAAGAATGAATGCACCGTGCTTTACCATGCTCGGCGGTCGTGCTTCCTTTAACCTCCTTGCAAAAGGGGAAACTGCTATGTTACTTAGGGCTTTTCTTGCTGCTTCTCATGCAGTCATGGACCCATCATCATGCTCCTTGGTTTTATGGGCACCAGCCCTGTCCCAATCGGTATCAGGTCTCTCTTACCTGTCCCTATGGTGCTTATGAGTGTTTTCCCCGGGCGAGGAGCTTCGGCTCCTGCTTCTCCTTTTGCGTGGAGAAGACCTTTGCCTAGTTGGACTGTCGCTTCTTCTTCGATGTGAAGAAGCCCTTTTCCGTCTTGGGGTAGGACTCCTACTCCTACTCCTACTCCTCCTGTGAGATGGGGCTTCCTTGTACTTTACCATAGCCCCTTTGTCTTTTTTGGAATGTCCTTGTGAGAGTCCAGAATCCTCAGGGTGCTCTTGGATCCATTCTAACTGTCGGATCACGTGTTCTCATCTTTTAATCAATCGAGCATACTCCTTGATTTCCTGCCTCTTTCTGTTGAGGACGTCATCATTCTTGTGCACCGAATGTGCAACCGAATCCTCCTGATGATGGGATTTGCTCCTTTGCATGGAGTTTGTGGCTGTTCTGCCTTCCTTGTTCTTGGAGTCATCTTGGATGGTCAGGGGATGTTCTTTGCTTGTCGTCCTCCTGCCATGCCCGACAGTAGGCTTTTTCGGAGCACCTGGTGGGGATTTATCTCCTCCCCACCAGCCTGGTTCTTTTTAGTGAGCGGTGTGACTGGATCTACCTCCACCATGGTCATATTTCAAAAAGGAACTCCTTCATTTCCCACAGACGGCGCCAATTGTAGGTGCGAAAAAACAAATTGTACCTTGAGCAGCACTCACTTGCAACGACTCCACGTGCTGTTCAAACGAAACCCTAATGCCTACGCCGAAACCCTAATCTACAAAACTAACAAGTGGTGAGTGCACTTTTGCCTCTTGTGGCAAAGGCCCTCCGATGCCTAAGTATCTCGTACTGATGAAAAACCCTAATTATTAGTAGGAAAATATGACATATGTGCAGCTTATTGCGTACCTCTTGACTTTTGGGTTTAGCTTATATATATAAACATGTGTTTGCTTGCTCCTTAAGCATCTTCGTTGTCCAAGTTTTCCTGCCCCGTACAGGAAACCAGGACTTTTTGGGGATTCTCTTGCCCAATTAATCGAGATCCCTTACTCATAGGGACTCTCTCCTTTATGGGACTCGTTCCATAATAGGACTGTTTTCTTACTTATCTTGATTGAATACTAGATTCTTCTTCTAGAACATTCCTATCGCCTTTATCTCATAAGACTATGTTCCTTCAGATAACTCTATCTGTCCGACACTCTCATTGCCGAACAGACGATACCAATTTCTGATGTCTCATGTTAAAGGGTCCTTACTGTCGAACAGATTGATAGTTTATCTGGTCTGGCGTCTCATATTGCTTTTCTCAATGCGTGGACCCCATGTACCACGTGTTCGGCTACTAGTTGAACCTATTCGGGAATACCTCTCTACATTTTCCACCATCTTCTTTGCCAAACAGAACCTTTGAATTGGGTCCATCTTTGAAGTTTGCAGGGTGGCTACCTCTTTAAGACATGAGCAGTCCCCAAATAGAAATGTCAGCCTGGGCCTCTTCTTTCTTCTTGTCAACTGTGCAGTCATAGGAGAGATTAGCTACTTTCACTTGGTTGAATAGTGATGTTAAGGAGATTTCATTGAGTGGATTGTCGTATTCTCCTTTCATTTCATCAAAGTCACTTTCCCCCGTTTTGTATGGATCTGTGTACGTGAAGTCTAAATCCTCTTCTTCCTCTACCCACTGACTACAGTCACACTCTTTGTAGGAACTGATCCATGGCTGCATCTGGAATTCCTCCACTTCTTCTATAAGGTTGATTGTTTCCCAAAAAATTAGAGGCATTGGGATTCATGGACCATTGATGGGTACCACCATTTAGGCAGGTTTGAAGCGGGCAATACTTCTCATCATGATGACCCTCTCCTTTTCCTTCTTTCTATTCTCAAACCAGATACGTAGCCATTCATCATCCTCTACGAATAGAATGTCGGGGTCCTCCAAATTGTGCTTTGCCCTGGAATACTTTTTCCATTTTCTTAGTTCTTTCTCTTTTGCTTGTTCTTCTTCGTCGCTCTTGTCAGACATGTTGGGATCGATTACTTCTGATTAATCGGACTCATTGTTTTCCTCGTCCTTGATCATGAAACATCCATCCTCCTCTGGGAAGGTCAAGGTCAGCTTAGCTTGGTTGCTTTGGACAATGTATTGGCTAGAGTTGTGAATGAAATCGTGAGACAGGGTTATGAGATTGACATTTTGGGGTGGTTCAGCATTGTGGGATGGTTTGGTTTGTGCATCGGGTTGTGGAGGTTTTATGGTTTGACTATCAATGAGATCTTGAATGTCATGGTGAAGACGCATGCAGTTATCTGTCTCATGTCCTGAGTGTTGATGATAGGCACACTGCTTGTTAGGGTCATGGTTGGGCCATAGGGTGGCTGAGGAGATGGTTTGCTCAAGGGTTTGAGATGCCCTTGATGGCTTAGAATGGTTAAGGCTTGGGAGAGAGTCATGTAGAGAGGACTGAAGTTGTGGCGGGGGTGGTTTGAGCTTCATGATGAGCTAGTTTAGAAAGGGTCTTGTGGCAAGGCTGGGTCGAGGGCGTTTACGGATGCATGGGATGTACAACTTGAGAAGGCTTTCTTAGGTGGAAGAACTTCTTCTTTCCCAATAAGTCCCAGCTTGATTCCTTCTTCAATCTGCAATCCAGTGGCATACAGGCTGCAGATTCTTAATGACTATTCTGACTTGATCTTCCTCTGAAGGACGGTTCTTCATTTTCGCAGCCTTTTCTTTCCATCTAGCCACAAAGGTAACAAAGTCTTCGCTTAACTCCTGCTTGGTCATCTCCAAATCTCAAGTGGTTAGCTCAATTTGGATATTGTATGCATATTGCTTGACAAAAGCATTGGCAATTTTTGGCCAAATGTGATAATGCACAAATTCCAAAGTGAGGAACCAATCTAGGGCATTTCCAGTGAGAGTTCTTTGAAACAACTGAGCAATGAGTTCATCATTCAAGCCCATTGGCTTCAAGGTGTTGATAACATGACAGACATGACTGGTAGAGTTACCAGTTCCGTTGAATTTCTCAATGTTAGGCACCTTGAAGCTTTCAGGCAATTGAGAATCTGGGAAGAGGCAAAGTCCTTTGAAGTCCAGAATTTGATCCCCTTGTGAACGAGCCAGAGCATGTTTGATTTCCTTGACTTGTTTGGCCAATTCGGGATTCTCCACTTTAAGATTATTCTCATTTTCTACTGATCTTTCCTCATCTTCAGCATCTCTTGCTGCTTTCACTGCTAGCAAAGTAGCAACTTGAGCTTGGAGATCGGTATTAGTGGCGTCATTGTTTGCCATGGGAGTGAGAGGATTGCTTGGCGAAGGTTGAATTTGGTAGATGATCGAGTTTGTTGAGAAGATGACCGCGAAGTCCTTGGAAGTGATTGGGACCATTGCGGTGAAGGTGTTTTGGCAGGTGAAGGTGACAGACATGATGGCTGCAAAGACCTCTGTTTGGCATGACTATGGGTGTTGTAAGAGTATAAAATTGGTTGTGGTTGCTTTCTTGGCTTACCTATTGTGCCTGCTTGAAAAGTAAAGTACCTATAAGTCAGTACTTGGCTGTACAGGGTTAGGATTTGGGTTAAAAATCCCAACCCTTTTTCACTGAAAGAGATGTTACAACAACAAATGATACAGGGTGTGAGGAAGAACTTGAAAGTAAAATGCAAGAAAATTCCTTAACCTGCGGGTTCCTATCTTATTTTGATAAGTTCTATGGGTGCTCCGTTGTCAAAGGACACCAGTCCTTCTGCCTGCCCATAATAGGTGGTGATCGGACGGTTTCCTTTTTGATATACCACTAGCTAGAAGTGACTGTGGAGTTTGCTAGAACTCCTAACATAGCCCGTGACATGTCGGGGTATTAGGTGAACTCAACGAGGTTGCCCACTCAATGCATATGATAAATGAATTAAATAAAGCATATGTTAGCCTTATGTCGAACTTTCTGGTTATGGCTTTCAAGTTCCCCAACGGAGTCGCCAAAACTATAGAGACCTCCCGGAGCGGGGCATCGCCATACAGATTGATCGTTGTTGTTTGTCTGGATGTTTGCTTTGTAAACCAAGATCGTGGACATTCCCCTGGCTAGGAACATCGCCACACGATAACGGCTATCATTAAAATAGAGTCGCCACCTAGTGTATAAAACTAGGAAAATTAGATAGAGATTCTAGGTACGGAAGCCAAAAGTACAATAAGGGGAAGGTGTTAGGCACCCTTCTTTGCCCAGTCGTGAGACTGGCCCATAATTGTTCGACATATGATTAACTCATGCTTTGTTTAATTCTAAGCACGTAAACTGATTAATTAGCCTTTAAACAGTTAATGGTGAGCCAAGATTGTAATTAAAATCCATCAGTAAGCAGGATAAAACAAATCTGTCCCAGAGAGATGGATCACGTGGTCGGTGAATGGATGTCATGGTTGAGAGATCCTCCTAGTTCAATGTACCGGCCGATGGATCGAAGATCCAGTCTATGTTCTTCCTCACACCAGACTATACGATTAACAGAGAATTAAAATACTACGATTAGTATGCATAAACTAAAAATAAAACGAACCAAAGGCCCCTGGGCCTCACCACCTTGATCCCTCAGTGGCTTGATTGCTTCGGATTGAGGGTGATTGACTTATTTGCTTCTCGAAACCCTAGGGTTAAGGTTTGAACTTTAGGGTTTGATCATCGGGTTGTGGCTGCCTTCAGGAGGTTCGGGCTTTTGTAGAGGGGATATGAAAGAGTGTTTTTGTAGAGTATCGTGGCTAGAGAGGATGTATTGTGTGTATCATTTCGGAACCCAAAGGTTCCTTTATATAGGCATGGGGGTGACTCACTCCTATCAATCACAATGCATGATCAAAATTGGAATTGTAGGGTCATTCTAACTCTACATGGCAATCTCTTTACTTAGCCCGAACGCATCGGGATTTGGCTGCTAGGGTTTTGTGAAGGGATCAAACGTATGACAAAACATTCTAGAATCTAGAAAATAAACAATCTGGCTGCCGGTTAAAGGATCTAACGGCCGAGTGAACAATTACGCGGTCGAGGGATAGACCTAGCTGCTGAAGGATCAATCTCTCTGGGAGATTTTCAAGCAACAAGTTTCACGAGTGAAAGAAAGATATTGAGGCGTGAGATCAATGTCACGGCCGATAGATGGATTTTCCTGAGATACTGTATTTCTGTCTAAAAGGCTATTTGGCTCTAGATTGGGTCCTCTAAGTGGCTAGAAGTTCTCACCATAAGTCCTAAGGTTCACGAGAAGTCAATCTGCAATCACTGTATCCATATCATCATCGTGATGGTCCCCAAAGGTGGGACTTGAAATAATCATTAGGCAAATTGGGCTGTCTACACCTAGATCTAAACTAGCACACAAGAAAGATTAATCCGCTATTGCGAATGCTAAAAGGGTCCTTACTTTTAGGGGAAGTTACCCTAAAGCTAACGAGCATAGCAAATGCCTGAATTAAATGGGTGCATGCAACATATGATATTAAACTAGACATGCAACTAAACAAAAGTAGGAGACTGTATACACCCTAATTTGGCCTAACGATTATTTCAAGTCCCACCTTGGGACCATCCCAATGATAAATGGATACAATGATTACTGATTAACTTCTCGTGAACCTTAGGACTATTTGTGAGTACTTTTAGCCATTTAGAAGACCTAATCCAGAGCCAAATAGCCTTTCAGACAGAAATACAGCATCCTAGGAGAATCCATCTGTCGGCCGCGAGATCCATCTCAGGGCCTTAACTTCATTCTTTCACCTGTGAAATGTGGTGCTTGAAAATCTCCCTGAGAGATTGATCACTCGACTGCCAGGTCCATTCCTCGGCCGCAATATCCTTCCTTCGGCACTAGATCCATTGCTCGGCCACCAGATCGTCTATTTTCCAAATTCTAGAATGTTCTGTCATACATTTGATCCAATCCCCAAAACCCTAGCTGCATTTTTCCGATGCATTCGGGCTACGAAGCAGATTACGTCTAGAGATCCTATTACCCTATAATTCCTTTTTGATTCATGTCATTTGATTGGCCGGAGTGAGTCACCAATTGCCTATATAAAGGGCCCTTAAGGTTCCAAAATTAATATGCTCAATCACCTTCTCTAGCCACGAAACTTTGCTCATATACTCTCATATCCCCTCTATAAAAGCCCCAACCCTCCGAAGGCAGCCGCGATCCAAAGATCAAACCCTGAAGTACAAACTCTAACCCTAGGGTTTTCGAGAAGTAAATCAGTCAATCACCCTCAATCCAAAGCAATCAAGCAACTGAGGGATCAAGGTGGTGAGGCCTAGGGGCCTCTGGTTTGATTTATGTTCTGTTCACATACTTTAATCATAACGTTTTGATTTTCTGTTGACAATTTCATCTGGTGTGAGGAAGAACATCGGTTGGGGCATCGATCCTTCGGCCGATACATCGATCCAGTGGGATCTTTCGGCCATAAAATCCATTCACCGGTCGATGCATCTATTTACTAGGACAGCATGTTTTTTTCAATGCACGATTCAATTACCGTACTGGCTTACTATTAACTGTTTAAAGGCTAAATAAATAGATTATCTACTTAGAATTACATAAAGCATGTGTTAATCGTATGTCAAACAACTATGGGCCAGTCTCACGACTAGGCAAAGAGGGGTGCCTTACACTTTTCCCTTTATTGTACTTTTGGCTCCCGTACCCAAAATCTCTATCTACTTTTCCTAGTTTTTATAAATTAGGTGGCGACTCTGTTTTGATGATAACCGTTATCGTGTGGCGATGTTCCTAGCCATGGGAATATCCACGATCTTGGTTTATGAAGCAAGCTACCAAAAAAACAACGATCAATCTATATGGCGATGCCCCGCTTTGCGAGTTGTTTATAGAAACATGTAGAATTGAACTTGAACTAACATGTAGCATGAAGAAATTAGGAAACTATAGAACTGGAAATCTGATCAGATTAGAAAACTTTCCAAATTAGGAAACCCGACCAAGTTACGAAAGTAAACCGATTAGGAAACGTGACCGGATTAGGAAACTTTCAAATTAGGAAATCGGGTCAAAATAGGAAAGTAACCCGATTAGGAAATCACATGCGTTGACAAGCTACACATGGATATACCATGAGGGCAGAACATCTAATTAAACAAACGTCGCGCTAATATGCGACATGCAAGGGTAAAAATGTAGTTTGACTTGTTGGGGAAATATTAGTAGCATAACGGCTATAATCAGACAGAATAACAACCGTAATCAGGCAGTGTAATAGTATGGACTAAAATATCAATATGCATGCGAATAGTATAATGATAGGGGTAAAATGGTAAATATGCATGCGGGCATAGTAATGACTATGTGGATGCACGTGTGGGTGAACATACGACAGAGTAACAATAGAGTAATCTATTCAAATAATTAAACATGCAGCACTACAACTAAACATGCATGAAGGGCAAAATAGTCATTATACATGAACCATCTAAACCCAAGATTATTATGCATAAACGAAAACTAAGCTAGCATGCAACACGAAAATAAATTAGAAGGCCTAAACTTGCATGAACTAATAAAGAACATAAAATAAACCCTAGGCATGCGACTAACTAATTAAACTAAGCAATATTTAAATAACAACTAAACTAAACTAACTAGATAATAAAGAAAATAAAAACAAACGACATACCTTGACTACACGAGACCAAGCAGACCGTCCTCAGGAACTAAGTGAGAATTGAACTAGATAGCTCGTAGGGGAGCAACCTTGATACAAGGTGCCTTCGGCAGCCTAACAGTGTATGAAAGACTTTACTATGCCCAAATACTAGCTAAGAAACCTTAGCCTGCTTTTAAGAAATGAATGAACCAAAATGATTCTAAACGAGTTGAAACCTATGGAGGTAAGATGTTTATATAGGGTGACTTTGTGGAGGAAAAACGCCGAGTTTTCGATGTGTGACTATGGAAAAATACAAAAAAAACACGAATCGTGAAGCGACAGAACACAAAACGATGGCGTGGCATCACATGAAGGCCAACCCGGCCTTCGTGGAAAGCCGACCTAGTGCCAGCCCATGCTGATGGGCTCCGGATAAGCCTCATGTGCTCCAGGACCATTATGGGTCCATTTTGACGCGTTCTGGGCTGATTTTTGGGCCAAACACAGCGACAATTTGGGCTAAAAATAAGACTTTTGCAGGCTAAAACTGAATTATTTTATGGATTAAAAGGCTCAACATTTTTCAAAGAATGGAACGTAACAAAATTTAAAAGAAAGTTTGCAACTTGATAGAAAACACTTTGAAAGAAACGACAAAAGGCAAGGTCTAGTAACCAATGTAAGTGAGGAGGATCTCGAGGAGGACGAGACCCCAAAAGCCAAGGATGCCAATTAGGCGTATCTTAAATAAGGTCTAGTAACTAATGTAATCCTTCGGGATGTAGGAAGTCGAAAAATTAGGATCACCGCCGTCTGTTTAAGAAGTCTCTATGTTGTACTCATTTCCATTTTAGCAATGAAGACTTGTTTTTCCCTTTCAGTATGTGATCACTGTTTACGTACGTGCTTGTATCTTATACCCAATCGCACGTGATCCTCTCCTTACGACGATAGGTCTAAGATATGAGTCCCAAAATGTTTCGATGACCGACGTACGACAAGGAGGATGGCCACCTTTCAGCCCACAAGCCTTAGCCGACTACCGGTCACTACTAGCACCAGAGTATACGGGCCTAACACCCCCACTCGAAAACAACTCGAAACTACCTAAGGATAACTTAGGATTGTACAAGGTGCCCATCGCCCATGAGATGCCTCCACCAGTGGTGACCCCCGAGTACCTTCCACCTCCCAAAATCCTTGCACCCTCCAAAGACTTTGAGTTACTCTTTGAACTAGAAACTGACCCAGGACTGGAGGTTGCCATATTAAACCTCGCCTAGTACTACCTAGAACCCTTTGAGGAGCCGCCCATCCTGTCTATCGAAGAACTGCTCGCGTAGGAAATCGAGTATCTCCTTAGAACCGAAATCATCGTCGAGAAGAACTACAAGAAGTGGTAAAGGGAGCTCCATGGAATCAATCTGCCCTAAAAGGATAGTAGTGGCAATGTAGAATAAGCCAAACAACCTATAGGAACCTTGTAGTAGGAGCATGTAGAATCGTTCCAACTTGTAATAGGAAGAATCTTATCTTAGCTCTGTACTTACCGTTGTAGTAGAATTCTATGCTTATGATTGTATCTGTCTTTTGTCTATGAAAAACTTGCTTTATTTGAAAGAGTACTGTTGCATACTACTTGATAAAACTGCTTTTGACTTTAGAAAGGAAATACCATTTGCGAAAATTGTCTTCGTAGACTAAAACTTCCTCCTTACGATTTTCCCTCATATATGGTGAATACGCGCCGCGGATTAGGATACAAAAATGGAGAATCCTCTAACACTAACCCCAACCTAACCCAACTCATGCGAGCATTCCTAGCCGCCTTGAACACTAACCGCCAAAACCAAAACCCCAACGATGGACCAATGACCCGAACCCAAGCGATGAACGAATTCTGCAAACACAGACCCTCGACCTATCACAGAGACACCAACCCTGCTGTGGCCGAGACGTGGCTCAACGAAGTCAAAATGATCCTTAGAACCTTAAGGATTACCCGCGACGGAGACCGTGTGGCTTTAGCCGCTTACCAGCTGAAGGGAGAGGCCTGCTATTGGTGGGACCTAAGGGAAGCGACGCATACCATAGCCACTATGACCTTCGCCGAGTTTAAAACTTTATTTCTAAGTAAATACTTTCCTACCCCCCTTCGCCGAGCCAAGGAACAAGAGTACCTAAACCTTAAGCAAGGTACGATGACCATCACCCAATACGCGGCGAAATATGAGGAATTGTCCCGTTATGCCTTAGACTCCATCGCGATGAGGACAGAAGGCTAGGAGGTTCGAATGGGGGTTGACAACTGCTCGAAGGGCCGTGGTAGCTCAAGCCTTCGCCACCTACATGGAAGTGGTGGAGTGTGCGCTTCGACTAGAAAGTAAAGAGCTAGACTTCAAAGCCTGATGGAAGAAGGCGAATGGAAACGCCGGTGGGCCAATTCGAACCCAACCACCCAATCATAACCGCGGATCCTACCCCACCAAACCCTCTAACCCACCTCAGAGTAACCAACCCTGAAAAACCACTTACCCTGGACGTGGTGGACCACAGAGAGGAGGTCGAGACCTAATGACTGTTCAGTGCTGCGACTGCCAGGCTATGGGCCACTATATGCACGACTGCCTTCAACCTCAAAAGGTGAGGAATGAGAGCTTTGGGAATCAAAAAGCTCAACAACTTGGGCAGACCGGTTTTGTGAAGCAAAACCTTGGGGGCCCATCGCAGCAACAGAATGGCAAGACAAAGGAAAGTAGCCCATGGGAAACTAGCAAAGCACTGGAGGGCATGTCTTTGCGTTGCAGGCTGAGGAACAAGAGTAGGATTCCCTTGTGATCCAAGGTACGCTACTATTATATAGTACCTGCGTCCAAGCCTTGTTATACTCTGGAGCCTCGCATTCATTCGTATCTTCTACCTGCATAACTACGCTAATGCTAGAAACCGAACCCCTAAGTACGAGTATGAAGGTAGCATCGCCATTAGGAGGGAGAATAACTACGAGCCTAGTGTGTAGAGGGTGCGAACTCGAGGTAGCCAACCTATGTCTAACCTGCGATCTTAGGGTGATCGACATGGCAGATTTTAACGTAATCCTGGGGATGGACTGGCTATCAGCACATCGAGCAGTCATAGACTGCCACCAAAAGATGGTGACAGGTTATACCCCAGAAGGGACTCGTTTCCGTTTTAAGCAGGATAGACAAACGGCGAGTTCAATGATGAGTGGGTTAAGGTGGCAGAACCAATTGTTTGGATGGCTAGCTAGCCTCCAATTGGAAGAAGCCGATAGAATGGAAGTGGGATTACCACACATCGTGTGCGAGTACGCCGATGTTTTCCCTGAGGAACTTCCTGGCTTACCACCTCAAAGAGAGATAGATTTCTCTATAGAACTCCAACCGGGAATGGCATAATCTCTATGGCGCCGTACCGAATGGTCCCTGCCGAGCTAAAAGAGCTGAAGACCCAATTGAAAGAGCTGTTGGACAAAGGATTCATCAGGCCAAGTATGTCACCTTGGGGAGCGTCGGCATTGTTCGTGAAGAAGAAAGAAGGGACGCTTCAATTGTGTATCGACTATAGGAACCTAAACCAAGTCACGGTCATGAACCGATATCCATTGCCCAGGATCGATGATCTCTTTGATCAATTGAGAGGAGCAACCTACTTCTCCAAGATCAATCTTCGATCAGGCTATCATCAATTAAGGATCCGAGATGAGGATATCACTAAGACAGCCATTCGTACTAGATACAGACATTACAAATTTGTGGTGATGTCGTTCGGGCTGACCAATGCTCCTGCTGTATTAATGTGTCTCATGAACAAGATTTTTCAGCCCTACTTAGACAAATTTGTAGTGGTGTTCATCAATGACATCTTAATATACTCCGCCAATAAGGAGGAGCATGAAGGACATCTTCAGATAGTACTAAAAGTACTCCGAGATAGCCAACTCTATGCCAAAGCAAGCAAATGCGAGTTTTGGTTAGAAGTAGTTAAGTTCTTGGGGCACGTAGTATCCAAGGACGGAATTGCAATAGACGATGGAAAGGTCAAAGCAATGCTGAATTGGAAACAGCCAACCTCAGTGTTTGAAATAAGGAGTTTCTTAGGATTGGCTAGATACTATCGTAGATTCATACAAGACTTCTCTATCCTCGCCAAGCCAATGACCAGGCTAACTAAGAAAGGAGTGAAACTGGATTGGGACGAAGCCTGTGATAAATCCTTTAAGGAATTGAAAAAGAGACTGACCAGTGCGCCAGTACACATTATTCCCGAGAGAGGTGTAGATTATACGATCTATTGCGACGCGTCAAGAGACGGCTTAGGATGCATGCTGATGCAGAATGGAAAAGTTGTAGCCTACGGATCACGACAACTTCGCCCGCACGGGAAGAATTATCCTACCCATGACTTAGAATTGGCCGCAGTAGTATTCGCCCTCAAGTCGTGGCGTTACTATTTGTGGGGAGAACAATTCGAGGTCTTTACCGACCATAAGAGCCTCAAGTATCTTTTTAGTCATAACGAGTTGAACCTGAGGCAGCATCGATTGATGGAATACTTAGAGGATTACAAGTTTATGTTGCAGTACCACCCTAGCAAGGCCAACGTGGTGGCTGACTCTCTGAGCCGAAAGGACAGGGCACAGAAAGCCAAAACTGCCATCAAGGAGTGGGAAATGGTGGACACGCTTAATGAGTTTAACTTGCGACCATCATCAGAGGATGGGAACGCACGTCTATATATATGCTCTTGTTGCAAAACCCGCACTCCACCAAGAAATCCTCTTAGCTCAAACCACTGAGCAGGGTTGTGAGTTTGTCCGATCTCAAATCCGAGAGGGAAAGGCACTCCCTGGATAGACAATCAAGGAAGATAACAGCTTGAGATTCAAGGGAAAGGTATTTGTACCTAAAATAGGAACCCTACGAGAAGATGTACTCCGAGAGGGTCACCATTTGAACTTCGCAGTCCACCTGGCAGTACAAAGATGTATAATGATCTACGAAGGACGTACTGGTGGGAGGGAATGAAGAAGGACGTAGCACAGTTTGTGTCTACATGTCTTGTGTGTCAGCAAGTCAATGCTGAACACCAAAGGCCGGGAGGAGATCTCCAGCCCTTACCAATCCTGACGTGGAAGTGGGAACATATCTCAATGGATTTTGTGATTGGACTTCCAAGGTCTGCCAAGTCCAACACTGCGATTTGGGTAATAGTAGATCGACTCACCAAATCTGTGCATTTTCTACCTGTCAAGATGACAGTAAATGTATAACATCTTAGCTTGTTGTATATCCGAGAGATTGTATGCCTCCATGGAGTACCTATCTCCACAGTGTCTGACCAAGACCCCCATTTTGTGTCACACTTTTGGAAAGGATTATAGAAGGCGTGGGGTATCGATGTAAGGCTTAGTACAGCCTTTCACCCACAAACAGATGGACAAACGGAGAGGACAATACAAACTTTAGAAGACATGCCTAGAGCTTGCACCTTAGATTTTATTGGAAACTGAGAGCAGCACTTACCCTTGGTAGAGTTTTCCTATAACAATAGCTACCAAGCAAGTATGATGGCGCCGTAAGAAGCCCTATACGGTCGACCTTGTCGATCTCCCGTCTGTTGGACTGACGCTGAAGAAACTGGTTTACTAGGACCTGACATAGTATGGGATACCACGGAGAAGGTCAAAACCATTTGGCAAAGGATCCTCACCGCCCAAAGTCGACAGAAGAGTTACGCAGATAAAAGGAGCTGACCCTTCTCCTTCGAAGTGAGAGACCATGTGTTCCTGAAGATTAGGCCAAAGAAAGGAGTTATAAGGTTTGGGAAGAGAGGAAAATTGTCCCCACGCTATATAGGACCCTTCGACATCATAGAGAAAATCAGGAAGGTTGTGCAGACACCTCCCAGGTAGCAGGGCATCGCCATACAGATTGATCCTCGTTTGCGCGGTTGGTTGCTTGCTTCATAAACCAAGATCGTGGATATTCTCATGGCTTAAATATCGCCACACGATAGCGGTTATCATCAAAACAAAGTCGCCACCCAGTTTATTAAAACTAGGAAAATGGATAGAGATTCTGGGTACGGAAGCCAAAGGTACAGTAAGGGGAAGGTGTTAGGCACCCCTCTCTGCCCAGTTGTGAGGCTAGCCCATAGTTGTTCAACATAAGACGTATGCATGCTTTGTTTAATTCTAACACTCAATCTGTTTGATTAGTCTTTAAACAGTTAATGGTGAGCCGAGACTAGAATTGAAATCACGCATCAGAAAGCAGAACACAAAACAAATTGTCCCAGGAAATCGATTACTCGGCCGGTGAATGGATGTCACGGCCGAGTAATCACTCTGGATCAATGTATCGGCCGAGGGATCGAAGCTCCGGTCGATGTTCTTCCTCACACTAGACAGAAAAGTTAACAGATAATCAAATGCTACGATTAAGCATAAAAACAGTAAATAAATTGAACCGATGGCCCTTGGGCCTCACCACCTTGATTCCTCAGTAGCTTGATTGCTTCGGATTTGATTGGGATTGACTGATTGCTTCTTGAAAAACCCTAGGGTTAGGGTTTGAGACTTTGGGGTTTGATCGTCGGATTGATGGCTGCCTTCGGAAGGCTAGGGCTTTTGTAGAGAGAGTTTGAGAGTATGATTCTGCAGAGTTTCATGGTTTAAACGGGTATGAAAGTATGTGAATCTGATGTATTTCGTCGTGTTTATTTTGGAACCCAAAGGCCCTTTATATAGGCAATCGGTGACGCACTCCGTCCAATCAAGACGCACGATTGCAATTGCAATTGCAATGCAATTCAAACTCTTCGTTGTGATCTCTGAACGTGGCCCGAACGCATCAAAGAGGTAGTGTAGTTGGATCAAACAATCGATAGAACGCTCCAGAGTCTGGAAAATAGACGATCTGGCGGCCGAATAATAGATCTGGCGGCCAAGGAATGAATGTGGCGGCCGAGGGATAGATCTTGCGGCCGTGGGTTTGATCTCTCAGGGAGATTTTGAAGCAAAAGTTTGCTCGGGTGAGGAAATGATGTTAAGGCTGTGAGATCAACATTACGGCCGACAGATGGATTCTCTTAGGATACTGTATTTCTGTCTGAAAGGCTATATGGCTCTGGATTGGGTCCTTTAAGTGGCTCAAAGTTCTTACCGAAAGTCCTAAGGTTGTATCCATTTCATATCGGGATGGTCCCCAAGGTGGGACCTGAAATAATCGTTAGGCCAAATTGGGGTGTCTACAGATGCCCCTCTTTGACTGAGCTCAGATGGATCGCGAGACATGATTGAGTAAGAGTCAAAGCTGTAAGAGCAAATCAATTTGGTCTAACCACTATTCCAAGGGTTTTTGAAAAAGGTTTTTGCTATGGTCGGGCCGAGAGGCTGCCTACGTATTCCACAGGGGAAATTCAGACCAACCGTAGTTCGAGGGGCAGTAAAAAAGAAAAAGTTTGGAGGGTTAAAGACAGAAGACATACCTTCGGGCTTTAGAGGCCGTAGTGTGACGTACCTAGGCTGAGCCAGGATTTTGGCGAAGAGTAGTTGAAGGAGCGTAGGGCTGCCAGGGATATTTTTGTGGAGAGCGTCCTTAGTATTTTGGGGTAGATCAGTACACGGCAGGTGTGTTTGCTTTTCTTGATCATCCTAACTTTGACTGAGGGAAACTCGGTAGAGTAGCCTATCCTTGCGGATGAGCTGGAAGGAATTGATGTAATTGGGGTGGAAGCCAAGCCATCTATTGGGGATGTCTTGGACGCCGATTTTGAGATATGGGGTGGAACCCAAGCCATCTTCCAGAGACGAGTTAGATGCCGTTTCTTGAGATATAGGTGGCACAGGGCTAGTAACTGGAGCACGGAGCATTGGAATGAAGGAACCGAGGCACGAAGCCGGTTGTAGTAATGAGGTGAGAGCTTAAGGAGTCAAAGCTTTTGAGCTTGATGGAACCGAAGCGCGGAGCTGGCGTTGATCATAAGGCGAAAGCCTGAGGTGTAAAAGCTTAGAGCTTGTCGTGATTTTGAACCGAGGCATAGAGCCGGTTGTATTCTGATGGTCTGTGCACGGAGCTTTCTCATCATAAATTTTGGCGTAGAGCCAAAGGATCGAGGTCCAGGACCGATCAATAAAAACCGAGGCATAGAGCCGGTATATTGCAGGATTGACCTGCTTCATGAATAATAGAGATATGCAGAATGTGTATATGATGATGGTGGTTAGATGGGAACAAATATGATGATGCAGACTCGATGTGATAATGGTGATGCAAATGTGCATGGGCCCGTGTGTGTGTGTTTGATTTAAGCATAGAGCTTCTCCCAAGTTCTGGACTTGAGCATTCGGAGCATAGAGCTCGAGCATTCGGACGGCAGAATCCGAGCATTCAAAGTACAGGCTTTGAGCATCCAGTACGCAGTGGTTGGGCATCCAAGCATAGAGCTTGAGCATTCAAGTGTAGAACTTGAGCATCCAGTACACAGTGGTTGGGCATTCGAAGAGCTTCGAGCATTCAAAATGTTAGATTTTGAGCATTCAAGCGTAGAGCTTGAGAATTGATGATGTTTTTATTGGGGCGGCGTAGAGCCTGCTGAGATAGCTGTTACGGCATAGAGCCAATTGAAGTGGTTATGGTGTTAAGCCATTTTGAGTTGACGGGCGTAGAGCCAGTTGAGAATTGGTACGGCGTAGAGCCAGTTGAAATAATGGGCATGGGGCCGCTGAGTGATAACGAGCTTGGAGCTGTTGAGATTGCTTGAGTGAAGTCGTTGAGTGAGCGAGTGTAGAGCTGCTGAAACAGTTGAATATGGGCGTAGAGCCTGTTAAAATAATGGGCGTGGAGCCGCTGAGATGATGGGCTTGGAGCCACTGCGGGCTTGGAGCTGCTGAGTGAGCTTGGCGAACATAGGCTCGCTAAATTATTTGATAAAAATGAGCTCGAAACTGCTGAAACGACGATGCAAGGCTTGTTGGTAAAGTCGTAGGCCTAGAGCCGTCGAGTCACTTGATAGTGAGTTTAGCTTGGAGCTGCTGTTGCGGAGAGTGAGTTTGTCCACGCTCGGGTGTGCCCCCAAGGCTAGTTTTGATTGCACTGTATTCATAATTGCTTGGATGAACGTGTTGAGGATAACCCACTAGGGCTGTAGAGAACGGATCAGGGGGCCAGGAGATTGATATCTCGGTCGAGTAATCGATGTTTCGGCCGAGCTATCGATAAATCGGCCATTCAATCGCTTTATTTTCCAGAGCTCTATAAAAGGCCGAGGCTTCAGTCATTTCATTCCGTTCTTTCTCCTCTCTCTTTCTTCTCTTCATTCTCTCTTCCTCCGAGAGTTCTATCGAAGGCCTTCTTGCTGTTCCTGTCAGCCTCGAGCCATGGATGACGCGTGGCCAACGATTACGGAGGGAGTCCGCGATATTTCTGGCCTTGTCTTGATGCTTGATTAGGGTCCCTAGCATGGGTGGTTTGCTTCTGTGATGCAGAACTCTAGGGGTGGCATTTGTACGCAGTATGATGATTTTTCTGGGCCACGTGATGTCTCTTTTGCACCACAGTGCTTTTTTGGTACACGTTGCCCCAGGGGTGTTTTTCTTCTTTTTTGCATTTGGTCTCTGGTGTTCGGACTGCCAGAGAATTCGGCATCCTCTTCTCCTTCTTTTCTTCTCTTTTTTTTTTGCTCTCCTGCATAGGTTAGTCTGACAGGAAATCGATGTATAGTTTGCTTAGAAAATGTGGGATGATTCACCTTGTGATGTAAAAAGCTTTTGATTATATGAAATAAATCCTTTGCTCTGATATGTGATTGTGTATGCTTTTGTTTACACCGTTGATAATTTGGTGAAAATCCAATGAACTGAACAGAACCGTGGAGGTTTTCTATAAAATAGTCGTTCTGACGGTCGAGCTATCGTTTATACGACCGAGCCATTGATTAGGCGGTCGAGGGATCGATTCATCTTTCTTGGTTGACTTTGAGTCAGCCTTGATTTTTATGGGCCGAAGAATCGATCCTACGACCGTTATATCGATGTGGCGGCCGAGATACCGACTATGTTAATGACGGGTTAGAATTTGATTCCGATCCAAACTAGGACTCGACCTAGCCTATAAGTACGCATTCTACGAACTTGATAGCATCATCAGCAATAGTTGCTTGCATATGGCCCAACCAATTCTTGATCAGTGGATGAATTCCTTTAACGGTCTCGACCGTTTGCACTTTAAGTCCTTTGGTATGGACTTTCTCTTCTCCCTTCGCCAAATTCCTGTGAATTTTTCTTTCCTTCGGGCAGCCACTAGCTTGTGGGACCCTATTTTTCATGTCTTTTGGTTTAGAAGAGAGGAATTGTGTCCTCCTATCGAGGAATTCGTAGCTATCATGGGTCATTCGGATAGAGAAGGTCTTATTATTCCCAACCCTTTGTTTAATCGGGGCAATCTCTTAAAAGATTTGCTCTAAGTTCAGAAACACGAAGCTAGGTTTTTCATGGTGAATGGAAGGTTGGAAACCTTACAGCTTGTTCAGCGCTTTGGTACAACTGAAGCTCATCGTCAAATTCCTCAACAGAAGGTGTGCTTTCATGCGTTGTGCATTTGTCTTCTCCATTACTACTTGCTTGGACCTTCCTCTGGCCATGCTGATTCTATGCTGCTTGACTTTGCTTAACAGATGGGAAACTGTGTAGGTTTTGCTGGTTTAGTGTTGGCAGAGACCTTGATAGGCCTTGATATGGTAAAGGGTAATCCTACAGCCTAGTTTTCAGGCAGCCCTATGTTACTGCAGGTTCGCTCTTTACCCATTTTTTTGCCAAGTTTATCTTTCCACTCATCACTCTTTTGTTTTGGCTCACGTGTTCTCACAACTCGCAATTTTCCCTTGTTTTGTATAGGTATGGCTTTATGAAAAGTTAAGGGTGTGGGATGTGCCAGGGTGGCTGCCTTATAGTTCAGATCACTGCATGGAGCGTCGGGTAATTAGACAGTTTCCCACTGAAGCTGCTTGGAAAGCATGGATGGAGACTCGTAAGGGTGATCGGATCCAATGGGTTTGCTCCTGGTATGGTGTTGAGAGCATGACTGCAAGTACCATGAACCATTTTGGTGTAGCAGTGATTGGTATCACTCAAGTTACCTTCTATTTCCCTGCTCATTTCAAGAGACAGTTTGGGGCTGAACAGGTCAAAGTTTTGGGTGACCCTGAGTACGCTGTTTCTAAGGTTCATGATGCCAACCTTCGTCGTAATGTGCTTCGTTTATGGCCAAATCGAATAATGCAAGAGGTTGCTGACAAACTATCGGGTTTGTATAAGCGTTGGTTAGAAAAAAACCTTTTGAAGGATATAAGTACAAAGAGAAGGAGGACCTAGAGATTGCCACTTTGCTTATGTTTTTTGAAAGTTTTTTTTTTTCGTTTGATTCTAGTTTTCATAGGCTGAGAATTGTTTGAGCTTGCTTTTTCCTTTTTTTCTTGGAAATAATAAAACAATGGTTGATTTACTTGAAAATGTTGTTGCCATGGCTTGATGGTGAACATGCTTTAGGATAGACCTAGAAATTTGGAAGTGATGATGATAGTAGTGGCTGAATCTCAATTCAGAGATTGCCTACGTATCCCATGGAGGGAATCAGGCCATAAACGTAGTTCCAACAAAGTTTGTTTGTTTTAGTTAGGGTTCATTCGGGTATTTTTCTCTCCTTTTGTGCTCTTGATTTTGCCTAAACCGCCCTTGCGGGTTTTCAGTCTAGCGAGCGCTTTATTTATGCCTTAATTTTTGCCTAAGCCGCCCTTGCGGGTTTTCGACCTAGCAAGCTTGCTCTAATTTTTGCTTGGGTCCGCCCACCCTTCATCTCTCAGGGGTAATACTTCCTCAGATTGTCAATATTGACTGGTGTACGAACTCCATCCCATCCAAATCTACAATGTAGGCTGCTCCTCTAGATAGCATGCGCTTGATAAAGTAGGGTCCTCCCCAGTTTGGTTTAAACTTGCCTCTCGGGTTTGAAACGTGGCGACAGATTGCTTTGAGCACCATATCCCCCACCTTGAAGTCTCGTGGCTTCACCTTTTTGTTAAATGCTTGTGCGATGCGACGTTGATACCCTTGCACATGGTATAACGCTCTCAGTCTCCTCTCATCTATCAATGCTAACTTGTCGTAGCGATTTTGAATCTAATCCTCTTCGATCATACCAGTCTCAGCCAGAACCCTTAATGAGGGTAGTTCTAGTTCGATAGGTAAGACAGCTTCCATCCCATAGACCAGGGAGTAAGGAGTGGCCCCAGTTGAAGTTCATTCAGTTGTTCGATAACCCCATAGTGCTAGAGGTAGCATTTCTGGCCAGTTCGTGTAAGTGTCGGTAGTCTTCCGTAGAATCCTCTTAATGTTCTTGTTTGCAGCCTCAATTGCTCCATCAGTGTGAGGTCGATAAGTAGATGACCGATGATTCTGTATCCCAAATTCAGCAAAAAGCTTCTTTGTTGCCCCTTTGAATTGTGATCCATTGTCACAGATGAACTCGTGAGGTACTCCATACCGATAGATGATATTGGCGCGAATAAACTTAGCCACATGAGTAGCCTTAAGGGTGGCATAGGAGGCTGCTTCTGCCCATTTGGTGAAATAGTCGATGGCTACTCAAATGAACTGATGCTTGTATTTTCCCTTTGGATTTATACTCCCAATGACGTCTATTCCCCAGGTGGAGAATGGCCAAGGAGATGTCATGCTGTATAATTCCGTAGGTGGAATACGTATGCGATCAGCGTGTCTGGCATTTGTAACATCGGCGAACATAGTCAGCACAATCGGCTTCCATGTAGTCCAGTAGTATCCCTGACGCAGGATTTTCTTTGCCATTATTGCCCCATTCATGTGCGGCCCACAGATTCCTCATGTATTTCTTTCATTATCTTACGACTTTCTTCTGTTGTGACACAAAGCTGATTGGGACCTAGATACGTTCTTCGATATAATGCTCCTCCGCATGTTACAAATCGAGTGGCGAACTTTCGTAGAGCCATCTTGTCTTTGGAGGTGGCTTCGGAGGGGTATTCTCTTTCTTCCAAGTATTTCTTCACATCCTCATACCATGGTTTACGATCATCTTCAGCCTCTTCAGTGAAAGTGCATTCGCATGCTGGTTTGACTTTATGTTCGATCATAAGAGGTCGCATTGTGAACCCCAGGGGTATTTTGACCATGGAGGCTAATGTTGCCAATGCATCTGCAAATCTATTGCTTTCTCGAGGAGTGTGTGTGAAGATGACTAAGTCGAATTGTGGAATCAGTTCCTCTAGTACAGAGTGATATAGTTTCAGCGTATCTTCTTTGACCTTCCAGTCTCCTCTTGCTTGGGACACTACTAGGTTTGAATCTCCAGTGACTTCTACCCTTCTTGCCCCTAGTTCCAGGGCTGCTTCCATTCCAGTGATGCAAGCTTCATACTCAGCTTGGTTATTGGTGACTTCAAACCTTAGTTTATATGACAAGGGGATATGAGAGTTGTTTGGGGAAACCAGCAATACCCCTATGCCATATCCACTTTGGTTTGATGCTCCGTCGAAGTATAGTTGCCAGGTGTCGTCTAGGAGACATAAGGTGTCCTCGTTAGGGAACATGAAGTCCTCGGCTTCGGCTTCTGTTACAGGGTGATCTACCAAGAATTCTGCCACAGTCCTTCCTTTCACTGATTTCCTTGTCATGAATTTGAGGTCGAATTCTACTAGAAGCAATAGCCACCTAGCTAGCTTTCCAATAAGTGCTAGCTTCTCGAAAAGATATTTGATTGGGTCTAAACGAGAAACTAACACTACCGGATGTGCTAATAGGTAGTGCCTCAGTTTCTTCGTGGCCCAAACTAGCCCCCAACAGGTCTTCTCTAGGAGAGTATACCTTGTTTCATAGTCCATCATCTTCTTGCTGAGGTAGTTGTAGACACCCCAATCTGGGCTTCCAGATTAGTTTACTTTCGGTTTTTGATTCCCCGATGATGAAACGGATCAAGAACGCCCCGGAAATGATAGCATGTTTAAGCTTTGAGTGTTTTCAAAACTTTTTAAAAAAATTCCTGGAACCCTACTGGCACGCGCCGATTTTCGATCCGCGCACTGGTTAACCGACCTGTAACTTTCCATTTCTGGAAGGTTTCTGGAAGGTTTCCATTAATGGAAGGATTCTAGAATGTTTCTATTATTGGAAGGATTCTAGAATGTTCTAGAATGTTTCTATTATTGGAATGTTTCTAGAATGTTTCTATTATTGGAATGTTTCTAGAATGTTTCCAATAATGGAATAGTTTCCATTAATGGGATGTTTTCCATTAATGGATGGTTTCCATTAATAGAATGGTGTTGCCCTATAAATACCCCCATGGGTCTTTCATAAAAAGGGTTCAAAAATTTCAAAGCATAAAAGCTTAGAAATCCATACACCTTGAGTTGGAAAAAAAGGTTACAAAATTTTACACATATTTTCACACCTTGTTTCTACCACTCCAAAGCATTCAACCTCAACTCAACTCAAAGCTCAAGCACTCTTTCGATTCAAGTTTAAGCGCTCTTTCAAACTCAACCAAAGGTATAGCATACCTATTGTTTTCTGTTCTGATCTCTGAGGGGGGCTGGCAGGGCCAAGGCAGGTAATCAATACCAGTCCTGGCCCTAAAGTCAGCAGGGTTACAAGAAACCGTGGACCACAAACCCTCGCTCGATGGTTCTCCATACTCGCGCGACATTTCTGTCAGTGTGAGAATGAACCACGTGGCGAAGGGGATGTTGGCCTTTGAGTTTCATATATTGTTTTTACTGTTTTTAAGCATACTTTCACTGTGATGCATGCTAAAATACATAGTTTAGCTTAGTGTGCTGTTTTGTTTGGTTTGGAATGCTCTTGGGTTGATTCTGAGTATGTTTCAGAACCCCAGGCATGCAAAGCAATTCCTGGAAGTCAAGTCAAGAACACTCGCGCGAGGGTTCTCTATGCTCGCGCGATGGTTCTCCACTTTCCAGTAACTGCCCTTGCATGGCAACTAAGGCTTAAGCCTCTGTTTATTCACCCCCACTATTTAGGGGTTGTGTTTCAATTCCATTCACTCTATTTGTAATAATTATTTACATTCTAGTACATATTAAACTGCTTGGTTCCCCCCCCCCGGGTGAGCACTGGTCCTTCCAGAGCCCAGAAAGAGATCAAAATCCAATCTGTGGTGGAACAAACACTCGCGCGAGTGTTTAGAATTGTTGCGCGATGGTTCTTTGCATGCACGTAGATCCATGCATGCAAAGTTGGCCATGGTGTAGACATGCCTAAACCTTGTGTAGTGTTCTTGATATCCTGATCAGAGGGATGGATTTTTATCCCGATTTTTCATAGTATGCCATCCATCCATGCTCAATATAATCACATCTTGCAAAACATGTTACAGTTTTAATCCCCGATTAACTGTTTCCCCGCCCTAATTGGCTAAAAATTGATTAATAAGAAGAAGAATCACAAAAGTTTTCACAAAAATGCCAAAGTAAAGACCGATCTCCGGATTGGGCGAGAGGGGTGCCTTAAAACCCTTCCCCTCTCGTAACCTGGCTCCCGAACCCAAATATGGTTATGACGGACTGGTTCCTTCAGTTTTTCAAAATCAAATAGCGCGGCAGGTGCTTCGAAATACGGTTCCTTGGGTGTCGGACCTTCAAACCCGAGTGGCGACTCTGTATTCCGAGCGCTTGCTTCTCCGCTCGCGCTCCCTCGATCATGGGCCCTTGCTTCGGGAAACGAAATTCCCGAAGGCTTGCATCTTGGAATCCGGAAATTCCAGGGCATGCTGCCCACAGTGGCGACTCTGCTGGGGATAATCGAACTAATATTAATCTATACTTAGAGTTTAATACACTTGTGAACAATTCCTTAAAAGTCTGTCAAAACGGTGAGCTTCGCGCTACCGAAGGTTGGAATGGTGATTTAACAAGACCTCGTGTCCGGCCAATCCAATCTGGGACTTTTTCGATTGATCACTTGCGTAGTTTCCTCTAAAGATAGACTAAATAAAGTGAGCCAAATTTGAAAAGGCATTTTGTGATTTTGTGATTCTTCTTCTCTTAATCAAATTCTAGCATTCTCATTTGCATCGATGTGGGATAAGCCTCGTTGGATCGTTTTGGCAATCCGGCACGGTTTACTGGAGCCCGGGGACCCCGAATGACTAACAACCTTCGACGATGATGGGTCATGCTACCGTTTGACTGTTGCTCTGCGAATCGCAGGCAACGGGAAGTACATCTGTGGCCCTAGTCCAAGGAACCCGTTACAAACCAAAACCGGCCTTTGCATATACAAAGCATTAGAACTCTCCAAATTAATACAGGTACCTACAGGGTAAGATCTATTTGCATCTAACCCTCGTAACTGTTTATGTGTTACTGCTTTCCCTATCGCATGTACTATACATACATTGTTTTGCATAGGAGCATGCTTTAGGCAGTTCTTTCTTTCGAGTTTGTCTTACGTTGTCTGAGACGTTGTTGGACCCGATGAGGAGTCCTTCATTCTGTTGAATGTTCGTTGTCATTTCAAAGTCCTTAGTTCAATGGGACTTTGAGAAATCAAAATTTGCTAAATCCTCAGCTCATGCCTAATTGAGGATTCAACCGACAATTAGGAACAACAAAGTATTGATGCTGTGTCACTGGCGCCACCCAGGTTGAAGTGCGTTGTCACTATACACCACATTGTTCAAGGTTAAGGTGCCATGTCATCAATGCCGAGTTGTTTCTAATTCAAAGTTAAATCTTCAAAAGGGACTAGACGAAGATTTAGTCTATTTCGACATCTTTTAGGATCTGTCGATCTACATGGGGACACATCACCGAAAAGAATTCTGAGGATTCCGGCAACGTCTGAAATTCGTGAGGCAAACTCGTCTCTGGAACTGTACACATATACATGTTGTTTTTCGTAGGAGCATGTTTAGTGCGGCTTCTAGGTTGTCTCTCGCTTTCGAGTCTGTCTTATGCTAATTTGGACGCTGCTAGACCCGATGAAGAGTCGTGCATTTCGATGGTGCATGTTGTAAATTTTTCAAGTCCCTAGATCAGCGAGACTTTGGGAAATCAGACCTTATTAAATCCTTGGCTCATGCCCGGTTGAAGATTCAACCAAAAATAAGGAACCACAAAGTGTTGATGTTGTGATATTGATGTCATTTTGGTTATCGTGTGCAGCACGTACACCGCCCGGCTAAACGCGCGTTGTCGCTGAAGCCACCCCAGTAAAGGTGTCACGCCATCAATACCGAGTTGTTTCTAATTCAAAGTTGAATCTTCAAATGGGACTAGTCGAAGACTTAGTCTGTTTTGACATCTCTTAGGATCAGCTTGATCTATTCAAAGGATACACCCTCGAAAAGAAATCTGAGGATTTTGGCAGCGTCCGAACATCATGAGACAGACTCATCTCTAATTCTAGAGTCTAAGGTTAACACCGACAACAACGTGTACGTTGCATTCCAATTGCTGCAGGAACACCACTGAGCTTTCACTTATTTTATTGTCTAGTTCATAGCCATTGCACCGAGCAAGAGAGTACCGAAGGGAAGAGCCAAACCTACTTGGGAACGTCTACATCTGAATCTAGTTCAAAGACTTGTCAGGCTTGAATCCCAGTCAGTCACAACGGAAGACTCTCCGTGCACTTTACTGGCTGCCCTACAGTCAGGCTCACCATCAACTCGACAAGACGGACAGCCAACATCCCCATCTTCTGCATCGAGCACTTCTGAACCACCTGCCATGTCAAGTCAGCCAGAGGTTCAACCACTTTCTCTAGAAGAGATGCTCATGAACCTTCAGACTAGCATTACTGCCATGCAGCAGAGGGCCATCCAAACCGATGCTAGCATCACCCGTCTCAATGACCTTATCAACACTCATCTTCCACCACCGCTCGAAGAGGAAGGCGAGGACGATGAGGACGACCAGGAGCAGCCTGTCATGGTCCCAGATCCAAATCACGAGGGGCGTCTCATTGTTCAGCCCAACCCTAAGAAGGCTCGTGCGCCTGTTGCAAACCCGAATCTTGCGGGTAGGGAACTTGTTCAAAACCCTGACATAGCTGCTCTTATGGCCAAGATGGCAAAACTAGAGGAATCCGTCACAAAATCTGAAAAGATCAGCACAAGCGGAATAGACTTGGATCATCTTTGCCTGTATCCTAATGCCAAACTGCCAGACAAATTCAAGATGCCTGATTTGGTCAAATTTGATGGGAGCAGTGACCCCAAAACTCATCTCTACGGCTACCATGCCGCCATGAAGTTACTCAAAGTAGAAAGTGAGGCCATTTCTCAGCTTTTCCCTCAAACGCTCGCTGGGCCTGCTTTCCACTGGTTTCTATCACTCGACATCTCCAAGAGAAAGACTTGGGAAGATATAAGGGCTGCCTTCATTGCTCAATACAACTACAACTCCCAGCTTAAGATGACTATTCGAGAGTTGGAATCCACAAAGATGGAAGCCAAAGAGTCCTTTGCGGATTTTGTTAAAAGGTGGAGAGCCAAAGCCGCTCTAATGACTAAGCGCCCGAGCGAGAGGGATCAACTCTGCATTATCTCCCGCAACCTGCATCTCGACTATGCTAAGCATCTCGTGCTGGTTCAAGCATCTGCCAACTTCGAGACTTTCTTTGAATCTGGTCTGGCCATCGAGGATGCGCTGTAAAGTGGGATACTGCCAAGAGGGGAGTCCTCTTCTTCCAATCCTCAGAAATCAAAGTCGAGGGCTTACTCTGGAAACAGTAGCACACTGTTTAGTGGTAGCAATTACGCCAGCATGGCTACGAGTGGGGACAACGCTGCTGCTTCCCCTAATCCTACAGCCGACATCAATCAGGTTCAAAACGCTCAAAGCTTTCGAGCCCGAACCCAACCCCGGAGTTTCTCTGCCTTTGAGGCATCTCTATCCGCAGTGATGGAGAAACTTGTCAAGTTTGGGCATCTCAAACCTTTGACCCCTACTTCCCCACCCAAAGTCTTACCTGCTGGTTACAATCCTAACCTCTGCTGTGCCTTCCACCAAATGTCTGGCCACCACACTGACAAGTGCTATCGTCTCCGACATGAGATTCAAGATCTTATTGATGATGGCACGGTCCAAGTTCCGCCAAAGCCCAACATCATTTCCAACTCCTTGCCTCAACACAGGTCTGACCCTCTGGTTGGTCAGGTATCTATCACCTCCACTCAAATCAACCTAAGCTCCACCATATTCAATCCTAGCCACTATATCGTCCCAACAAATCAACCCAAACCCATCGTATCCATCCCGTCCGAGTCGGAGGTTAACATGATGGTAGTAGATTGGGCAATTGAGGTTTTCACTGCCGACATCTGGTTTGACAGTGATGAGGGGCTTACAAAGGAGAGGACCGACTGGCTGAGGTCCATTGATCAAAGGAGCATCGAGTAGGTTTGGTTGAAGAGCTGAAGAAGCCGAAGTGCTGTTGCTTGGGCCTAATGCCCGCTGGATCCTACCTCTTTTGTAAAAGCTATGGGTATCTTTTTAAATGTTGCATTTTCAAAACTGCGTCTAGTTTGCATTGGCGTCTTGTCTGAGTCTGACACAAAGTCTTTTGCGTTTGTCTAAGTCTAGCTCTGAGTCGGAGTTCGTGCCCCTTGGCCCTCCATGTCGTAACTTTTGTTTCAAGTTTCGAGTCTACTATATTTGGCTTACCCCGTGGATTTTTATGATATGCATCATTCTGCTTCTAAGTACTTCGCTGGTTTTTGAATAAACTGTGTCGACCCTGGTGATGAAGGGATAGATTTCAATGGGATCATCCCCAAGGAAATGTGTTCTCTCGCCGAAAGGGAAGATGAAAGGCATGCTCAGCCTATTAAAAGAAGAAGTAATTTCAATAAACTTGAAAGACAAGGATAACCTCCCAATGGTTTAATTGGTTCAAAGTTGTTCCCAGAGGAGCATTGCGCCCGGTCAGACAAGCATCGATGTCTTGGCATGGTCTCACAAAAGTCACGCCTAATGTTGATCCTAAGACAAAGAGCATCAAATTCCCTCCTACCGGGTGCCAATCGAGAAAGCAGAAGCACCAAAGGCTTCGGGCCTTGCATTGTGTTCAAAAGCAACAGTGGCCTTCTGCCAAGTACAAATGAGAAGATGCACAAGACGGCCCGAAGTAAGGTATTTCCAGCCGAAGTACTCTGGATCCTTCATTATCAAAGCCATTTTATATGGGGCTGTGGCCAAAAGCCTTCGACCTCAACGGCAACAAATTCAATACCATGGTCAACTTGGATCAATTCAAAAGCAACTTTTCCCTGAGAGAAGCTCGTTGGGCTGAAAACCCTAAGGGTGGGCAGTTCCAAGCAAAAGTTAGAGCAGCCTGCTAGACCGAAAACCTTTGAAGGGGGGTCTAGGCAAAAGTGGATAGGCAATATTCAAAAGCTCGCTAGACCGAAAACCCGAATGGGCAGTTCTAGGCAAAAGTTAGAGCGCAAAAGGTGAGGTAAATACTCGAGAGTTAACCCTTGGCCTGAACTACGTTTTGACCTGATTCCCTAGCTTGGGATACATAGGCAGTCTCTCTTTGAGACTCGGTCACAATCTATCAACTGGATCCATGGTTGACGTTTTGGTACACATCAAAAGTCGAAGAGGATCAAAAATCAAGCTGCGTTGAAGGAACCAGAAGGGGGAAAACATTTGTCTTTCAATTTTATTGCAAACTGCTATTTGTATTACGGGTTGAGCATAAAGCCTTAAAAATATTTAAAGCATCAAAAACAGAACGAAATGCTAGAAGCCTAATGGCTCACAGTTTATTCTAAGTTCAGCGAGGTCTGGTATGAGCAGCTGCAGCCTCGCGTGCTAGCTTATAGTCACGCACATTTGTTCAAAGTGATTCGCGTTGGTTTCAATCTTGTGCGTGTTTTTTTCAATTCCAGCGGTGGCCTGCTACTGCCCTCGAATGTCATTCCAGGGGCTTTTGCCAAGTCTTGTCATATCATGCAAGTCATATAGACTTAATGTGACTGCACGGGGGTGTCGGTTTCAGTCCGGGCATATATGAGTCATCTTTTGCGTCTTATGTCCATATTCGCGGCATTTTTCTAGTTTTTCAATCAATTGTCATGTCGAGATGCTTTTCTCAATTTTGTTTGTACAGGTCTTTGTACCTTTTTCACTTTCGTAAGTGTCAGTTTCACTTGTCTAAGGAATGTTGTGAGTTTTGGCCGCTTAATGCCCAAAATTTCATTGTGTTCTGTGTGTCAAAGGGTTCGCATCGTATCCTGGGACTCTGTTTCCCTTTTCTTTCGAGCTAGGCGAGTCTGTATATATGTGCGAGCATCTGTGTGTCGACTCAAGGCACTTGTCAATGCAAATTAGATATTAGCGACTGGAAAGTGCAATTTTTACATTGCCACCCTAGCTCCTCTAATCCACAAGCTGTGGAAATCTCATAAGCAGCAAGGGCACGTCAGCCCAAGGCCAAGCAAAGCATATCTGTCTGGCACATCTGCCCAAGCATCAAAGAATGAGTACACGGGCCCAACGCCGTTACTATGTCAATTGGGGCATGCTAGCCCGTTCAGCGTCTATCTATCTGGGTGCACATCTCAGAAGTAACTGACGGTACAGTAATGAGGCTCAGTGGTAGTCCTTAGGCGTCGTTGTCCTTCTAAGAGCCGCCCTAAGCTTGCATCTGCATTTTCAATTATATTATACATGTCATTGCATGTTGTGTGTATACTAAATGTTGAAAGCAGGAAGATGGCAAGCACGGTTCCCGTCATATGATTTGTTTGCCGAAGGATGCGATGCAATCTCCTACGGTATTGATTCTCGTTCGTCAGTGGATGCGATGGAAATCTCCCTGACTCTCGATTTGTTTGCCCAAGGATGCGATGCAATCTCCTGCGGTTTTGGTTCAATTTGTCAACAGAGGCAATGGAAATCTCCCTAATCTCGGTTCGTAAACCAAAGGATGCTATCCTGCGGAGCCGATTTAGAGATAGCCAGTCCTGTTCAACCTCAATGGCTTGATCACTTTGTATGGCGATCCGCCAGTTCAAATCAACGACAGCCGGTCCTGTCAAAAGTCTTCAATGGTTCGATCATTTATACTGATGATCTTTCCACCCTGTCTGCAACGGTTCGATCATTTATACTGATGATCCTTCCATCCAGGCTTCAACGGCTCGATCATTTATACTGATGATCCTCCCATCCAGACTTCAACGGGTCAATCATTTATACTGATGATCTTTCCACCCCGTCTGCAACGGTTCGATCATTTATACTGATGATCCTCCCATCCAGGCGTCAACAGTTCGATCATTTCTACTGATGATCTTTCCACCCTGTCTCAACGGTTCGATCATTTATACTGATGATCCTTCCAATCAGGCTACAACGGTTTGATCATTCAGCACATTGATCTCCCCGTCCGCATTCATGACAGCCGATCCTGTCAAAGTTTCCCAGCGGTTTGATTAATCAGCACATTGATCTTCCCGTCCGCATCCACGACAGCCGGTCCTGTCAAATCCATCAATGGCGATCATTGTATCGTCCGCATTCAGCCACAACGACGATCAGATTATCGTCCGATGGTCCGTTCATCCGCAACTGATTGTTCCCCAGGAGAGTCCGTCTTGGCCTATCCCGAACGACAACCACTATTCAGTCTAGCCACAAGTGCATCTTCCAGCAGGCTTATTGCTCTGTCTCGGATGGTCTTTGATAAGGAGATTGGCTCTGATTCCCAACAGATGGAATTTAACCTGCCTGACACGACCTACCCGTGTTTGTTGGAATACTTTGTGTCGAGGATAGCTTGATCCCCAGCAACGACGGCCTGTCCCGTCCAAAACTGCAGCGACAGCCTGTCCTATCCAAATTCGATCAACAAGCGGCTATGCAATCGTCCACTTCTATGTTCATCCCCAGCAACGGTCTGTCCGTCCATTCAACTGATCAGGTTCTGTAAGTACACTTGTCTACTTTACTATGTTCTGCTCTGGATTGTCTTGAGGGGTGTCTAGAATTCTTTGACGTTACTTGTACCAAGTCGATGGTGCTCCAAGTGCCGTCAAAGAGGGGCTACTGTAGACACCCCAATCTGGGCTTCCAGATTAGTTTACTTTCGGTTTTTGATTCCCCGATGATGAAACGGATCAAGAACGCCCCGGAAATGATAGCATGTTTAAGCTTTGAGTGTTTTCAAAACTTTTTAAAAAAATTCCCGGAAACCTACTGGCACGCGCCGATTTTCGATCCGCGCACTGGTTAACCGACCTGTAACTTTCCATTTCTGGAAGGTTTCCATTAATGGAAGGATTCTAGAATGTTTCTATTAATGGAAGGATTCTAGAATGTTTCTATTATTGGAAGGATTCTAGAATGTTCTAGAATGTTTCTATTATTGGAATGTTTCTAGAATGTTTCTATTATTGGAAGCTTTCTAGAATGTTTCCAATAATGGAATAGTTTCTATTAATGGGATGTTTTCCATTAATGGATGGTTTCCATTAATAGAAGGGTGTTGCCCTATAAATACCCCCATGGGTCTTTCATAAAAAGGGTTCAAAAATTTCAAAGCATAAAAGCTTAGAAATTCATACACCTTGAGTTGGAAAAAAAGGTTACAAAATTTTACACATATTTTCACACCTTGTTTCTACCACTCCAAAGCATTCAACCTCAACTCAACTCAAAGCTCAAGCACTCTTTCGATTCAAGTTTAAGCGCTCTTTCAAACTCAACCAAAGGTATAGCATACCTACTGTTTTCTGTTCTGATCTCTGAGGGGGGCTGGCAGGGCCAAGGTAGGTAATCAATACCAGTCCTGGCCCTAAAGTCAGCAGGGTTACAAGAAACCGTGGACCACAAACCCTCGCGCGATGGCTCGCTATACTCGCGTGACATTTCTGTCAGTGTGAGAATGAACCACGTGGCGAAGGGGATGTTGGCCTTTGAGTTTCATATATTGTTTTTACTGTTTTTAAGCATACTTTCACTGTGATGCATGCTAAAATACATAGTTTAGCTTAGTTTGCTGTTTTGTTTGGTTTGGAATGCTCTTGGGTTGATTCTGAGTATGTTTCAGAACCCCAGGCATGTAAAGCAATTCCTGGAAGTCAAGTCAAGAACACTCGCGCGAGGGTTCTCTATGCTCGCGCGATGGTTCTCCACTTTCCAGTAACTGCCCTTGCATGGCAACTAAGGCTTAAGCCTCTGTTTATTCACCCCCACTGTTTAGGGGTTGTGTTTCAATTCCATTCACTCTGTTTGTAATAATTATTTACATTCTAGTACATATTAAACTGCTTGGTTTCCCCCCCCCCCCCCTGGGTGAGCACTGGTCCTTCCAGAGCCCAGAAGGAGATCAAAATCCAATCTGTGGTGGGACAAACACTCGCGCGAGTGTTTAGAATTGTTACGCGATGGTTCTTTGCATGCACGTAGATCCATGCATGCAAAGTTGGCCATGGTGTAGACATGCCTAAACCTTGTGCAGTGTTCTTGATAACCTGATCAGAGGGATGGATTTTTATCCCAATTTTTCATAGTATGCCATCCATCCATGCTCAATATAATCACATCTTGCAAAACATGTTACAGTTTTAATCCCCGATTAACTGTTTCCCCACCCTAATTGGCTAAAAATTGATTAACAAGAAGAAGAATCACAAAAGTTTTCACAAAAATGCCAAAGTAAAGACCGATCTCCGGATTGGGCGAGAAGGGTGCCTTAAAACCCTTCACCTCTCGTAACCTGGCTCTCGAACCCAGATATGGTTATGACGGACTGGTTCCTTCACTTTTTCAAAATCAAATAGCGCGACAGGTGCTTCGAAATACGGTTCCTTGGGTGTCGGACCTTCAAACCCGAGTGGCGGCTTTGTATTCCGAGCGCTTGCTTCTTCGCTCGCGCTCCCTCGATCATGGGCCCTTGCTTTGGGAAACGAAATTCCCGAAGGCTTGCATCTTGGAATCTGGAAATTCCAGGGCATGCTGCCCACAGTAGTATATGGCACACTCTACTTTGGTGTCGTTTTCTTGCGGTAGCATGCATCCCATGGATGTGTCTGTTACTGAAAGATATAGAAGCAATGGCTTCCCAGGGATGGGTGGCGACAGCACAGGTGGATTCTGAAGATATTCTTTGATTGCCTTGAACGATTGCTGACAGTCTTGGCTCCACTCAAAATCAGTACCTTTCTTCAGAAGCTTGAAGAGAGGTTTGCAGGTGGCTGTGAGCTTAGAAATGAACCTGCTGATGAACTGCACTTTCCCTAGAAAGCTCTTTACCTCCTTTTCCGTCTTCGGTGGTAACATCTCCGTGATAGCTTGTATTTTGGAAGGGTCTACCTCGATTCCTCTTTGAGTGATGAGAAATGCTAGCATTTTGCCAGCCGTCACCCCAAAAGTGCATTTTTGAGGATTGAGACGTAGCTTGTCATTTCAAAGAACTTTTGAAGTGCTTTGTAGTGCCCCTCCCTCTCCTTTGATTTGACTGTCATATCGTCGACATACACTTCTACTTCCTTGTGCATCATGTCGTGTAGTAGTGTGGTTGCCATTCTTTGGTAAGTGCCTCCAGCATTTTTCAACCCGAATGGCATCACTCGGTAGCAGTAGGTTCCCCATGGTATAGTGAAGGTGGTCTTCTCTTTGTCTTCGGGAGACATCAAAATCTGATTATACCCAAAAAATCCATCCATGAAAGATAGCAGTGCATGTCCCGCGGTGTTGTCCACGAGCTCGTCTATGTGTGGTAATGGAAAGTCATCTTTTGGGCTGGCTTTGTTGAGATCTCGGAAATCTACACAGACCCTGATTCCTCCAGTTTTCTTTGGTACTGGGACGATGTTGGCTACCCACTGTGGATACTCGGTGACTATAAGAAAACCGGCATTGATTTGCTTAGTGACTTCTTCTTTTATTTTTAGGACCCAATCAGGGCGCATACGTCTTAACTTTGTTTAACAGGTTTTGCATTAGAACGAAGAGGAATTTTATGCTGAACAATTTCAGGGTCTATCCCAAGCATGTCTTTGTAAGACCAACCAATAACATCTTTGTATTCTTTTAGCAAAAGGATTAGTTTTTCACTTTCTTGAGAAGATAGTGTTGCGCCAATTTTAACGAATTTGGGCTCGTTTTTAGAGCCTATGTTTGCTGTAATTATTTCCTCAGAAAAAGGTTTAGCATGCCTTTCTTCTTCTCTTTCGATAAATTCTAAAATTTCTTTGGGAATTTCTTCCTCAAAATTTGGATTGTCGGAATCCGCATAGTTGATTATAGGCAAAGTGAAATACTCTAAATTTTCCTTCTCATTGCTAAAATTGTCAATAGACATTTCAAAGTCAAACTCAAAATAGATGTTATTCTTTGGCACTTTGACCAGGCTTTCCTCACTAGACTCAGTAGTTTGGAAAGATGAAGAGCTAGACTCGGATTGAGTTGATTCGGAGTTGGAATCAGAACTAAGATCAAAATCGGCATTTTGGTATTTTAGAGTGTGTTCCAAGGTCCAGTTGGGGTAAGCCCCTTTTTCAGCATCCACAATCAGCTCAGAGCAGTCTTTTTCATCACCAAGGTTGATCATCAGCACTTCGTTGTCACTTTGATTCGCACTTTCATCATTGTCACCCTACAAGTCTTGGAGGGCCATTTGATTTGCCATTGTCGTCATTTCCTTTAGTTGAGCTTCGATTTCCACTTCGTCGCTGTTGTCCTCTTCGTGTGCCAACAAATCCCCACCAATTACCAAATCTATCTGTGATGGGACGGATCACCCTTATTTCATTGTTGGTGACCCTCTCATCAAAGAGTAGATTTAGTGATATTTCGTCTAATGGATCGTTGTTAGCAGATTCCTCTTCTCTTACTTCTTCAACTTTAGAGTTGTCGACCTCATCGATTGGCCAGTAGTCATCAGTGGGTGCATAAGGGTCATAGAAGTAGATTGGGCCCTGCCAAATTCTTCTATCTCTTCTTCATAGACTGTTCTTGCGAACATGACATGGTTGTCTTCAACGATAGTTACCACATGCCTTGGTTGTTCTATCGGAGTGATGTATTTGGAGGGATCGAAATCCTTGACTGCAGAGTGGGGTGGACCAGACAGCTTGGTGACAATTTGAAAGTGCGAATCGAACATGAACAGCGATGTGGCCATTTTTCCTGAAAAGTTTTTGCTTTAGTTAGATTAGTTTAGCTTACCCACTTCCATTTGGTTTAGAAAGGCCCCTAAGGCTTAACCTGCAAAAGAAGACTTTACAACATACATATGTATAATGGGTGTGAGGAAGAACTTGAAAACAAAATGCAGGAAATTTCCTTAACCTGCGGGTTCCTGTCTTAGTTTGATAGGTTCTATGGCTTTCTAACACATGTAAGGCTTTGGTAGTCTCAGGGTGCTCCATTGTCAAAGGGCACCAGTCCTTTCACCAGCCCATTATAGGCGGTGATTGGGTGATTTCCTTTTTGATATACCACTAGGTACAAGTGGCTGTGGAGTTTGCTGGAACCCCTAACACAGCCCGTGTCATGCCAGGGTATTAGGTGAACTCAATGAGGTTTGCCTGCTCGATGCATATGATAAATGAATTAAATAAGGCATGTATTAGTCTTATGTTGAACTTTCTGGCTATGGCTCTCAGGTCCCCAGCGGAGCCGCCAGAAAATTGTAGACACCTCCCAGGTAGCGGGACATCGCCATACAGATTGATCCTCGTTTGCTCGGTTGGTTACTTGCTTTATAAACCAAGATCGTGGATATTCCCATGGCTAGAAATATCGCCACACGATAGCAGTTATCATCAAAACAGAGTCGCCACCCAGTTTATCAAAACTAGGAAAATGGATAGAGATTCTGGGTACGGGAGCCAAAGGTACAATAAGGGAAAGTGTTAGGCACCCCTCTCTGCCCAGCTGTGAGGCTGGCCCATAGTTGTTCAACATAAGATATATACATGCTTTGTTTAATTCTAACACGCAATCTGTTTGATTAGTCTTTAAACAATTAATGGTGAGCCGAGACTGGAATTGAAATCATGCATCAGAAAGCAGAACACAAAACAAACTGTCCCAGGAAATCGATTACTCGGCCGGTGAATGGATGTCACGGCCGAGTAATCACTCTGGATCAATGTATCAGCCGAGGGATCGAAGCCCCGGTCGATGTTCTTCCTCACACCAGACAGAAAAGTTAACAGCTAAATCAAATGCTATGATTAAGCATAAAAACAGTAAATAAATTGAACCGGAGGCCCTTAGGCCTCACCACCTTGATCCCTTAGTAGCTTGATTGCTTCGGATTTGATTGGGATTGACTGATTGCTTCTTGAAAAACCCTAGGGTTAGGGTTTGAGACTTTGGGGTTTGATCGTCGGATTGAAGGCTACCTTCGGAAGGTTAGGGCTTTTGTAGAGAGGGTATGAAAATATGTGAATCCGATGTCTTTCGTCATGGTATTTCGTCGTGTTATTTCGTCGTGTTTATTTTGGAACCAAAGGCCCTTTATATAGGCAATTGGTGACTCACTCCGTCCAATCAAAACACACGATTGCAATTGCAATGCAATTCAAACTCTTCGTTGTGATCTCTGAACGTGGCCTGAACGCATTGAAGAGGTAGTGTAGTTGGATCAAACAATCGATAAAACGTTCCAGAGTCTGGAAAATAGATGATCTGGCGACCGAATAATAGATCTGGCGGCCGAGGAATGAATGTGGCTGCCGAAGGATAGATCTTGCGGCCGTGGGTTTGATCTCTCAGGGAGATTTTCAAGCGACAACTTGCTCGGGTGAGGAAATGATGTTAAGGCCGTGAGATCAATGTTACGGTCGACAAATGGATTCTCCTGGGATACTGTATTTCTGTCTGAAAGGCTATATGGCTCTGGATTGGGTCCTCTAAGTGGCTCAAAGTTCTTACCGAAAGTCCTAAGGTTCTCAAGAAGTCAATCAGCAATCACTGTATCCATTTCATCATCGGGATGGTCCCCAAGGTGGGACCTGGAATAATCGTTTGGCCAAATTGAGGTGTCTACAGGTTGCGTATCGTCTAGCACTCTCGCCCTAGATAGAGTGCACAACGTATTCCACATTTCGATGCTCCGCAAGTACCTCTCGCTACCTACGTACGTTTTTAACTGGGAAGACGTCGCCATCAACGAAGATGCAGTTTACGAAGAAGAACCGATAGAGATTCAAGACCAGAATGAGAAGATCATCCGGAACAAGACAATCAAGCTAGTATAGAAGCATCGTGGATCCGAACAAACCACAGGGGAAAGAAAGGAGACCATGAGAGCTAACTGCCCTCACCTATTCGAATCCGAGTGTACGCCTAATTTCGAGGACGAAATTGTTTAAGGGGGATAGGTTGTAACAACTCCGATTTTTCATAAATAAAAATCCCGTTGAATATTTGAAAATTCTATTTTTCCTTATAAAGATTCATTTTTAACTCTAAAATAATCCGTCATAATTAGATTTGAAACTTATTAAAGTAAATCTTTTAACATTGGACATTCTAGTCCTTTCCAAATACAAGTATACTTGACAAAGCACTTGTATATTTTCCTAGCAAGTAATATAAGGTCTTTAAATTATATTTCTTGGCTAGAAATCTTACATGGCAAGTATAATTAGTTTCCAACCAATTAGTTAGCCAAACCTAGTTACCCATTGACTTAGTTACCTTTCCCTAACATTTAAAAACCATTGGACAAAGGTAGTAATCATGATGCTTCCTAAAGTAGTATCCATAGCCTAATTTAAACATGCCTAAATGTGCCTAGGTTTACTTTCTAGGAAATTGTAGGGAGGTATCCCCGAACATGAAACGCCCCCATTTTCGGGTTCGTTAAATAAACATTTTATTCATAAAACCAAATGGAGTCTGGCTCATTATTACATCATAACTCCCACTAGGGTTCAATATTTATACAAATGAAGGAGTTCTAAGGTTCCTAACTACAGCTCCGCCTGTTGCTTCATTCTAGCCAGCTCCAAAAGCCTCCAAGGTGTACTGTTCATCTTGATCATCTACAAAATATGACACATTATACTAGCGTCGCCACGGATATAATATGTCAGGGTCACCAAAGGTAACACTATGAGCTACAAAAGCTCAACAGAATAATCATATACCAACTAACCCATAACTTACCAATATCAGAGTATAAGAGTAGCATACCAACTCTTGCACAAGCAGCGGAAAAATGCATACATGTTTAACAAAACATTAACAATGACAAATCCACATTCCTTAGTCTAACGTTGGTGTCTGCATTGTATGTGTTGTAGGGAGGTAATCCCGAACAGGTACAAAAGGGGGCCGAACACGTGGTACGTGGGGCTCGGGAATATTTGAAATCAGAGCAGCCGCCATGCAATACGGTGAACGGCGATAAGGACCAGAGACATGAGAAGTCTTTGGTCCAAGATACCCGAGCAGTGGCATGGTCCAAAGAACATGAGGAGTCGTTGGACCAGGCGCCTGGTAAAAGGACAAGTAACATGTGAAGTCACTGGTCTAGGCAGTCTGTTCGGCAATGAGAATGCCGAACAGAAACAGCATTCTAGAGGAGGCAGCAGAGGACGCTCCAGAAATGGTAATACTCGATGAGATCTGAAGAAGATACCCAACGGGAATGGGATGTACGGCCAAATAAGGGAGGAATTCCTAAATGGTCTATAAGGTAATATACAGTTAAGGGAACGAGAATCCGTGATATTCTGAGTTTCCTATATGAGAAAGGAAACTTAGGGCAATGAGATAGCTTGAACAACAAGAATGTGTGAATCTATAAATACAAGGTAAACCTAGAGGTAAAGGTATGCGAATCTTGGCAATACGTTCATTACCTACTGATAATTAGGGTTTTCTGTTAGTACGTGATACTGACTTTGGCATCGGATGGCCTTTGCCAACGAGAGGCAAAGGTGCGCTAACCCCTGTTTGTTTTGCAGCTAGGGCTCCGGCGGAAGGCTAGGGTTCCGGCGAAGAGACTGAAGTAGCCGTTACAATCTTGTACTGTTCAAAGCCTCTTTCATTTTCCTGCACTTACAATTGGCGCCGTCTGTGGGAAACGAAAGAGATCCCTTTGAAAAAGCGACCATGGTGGAAGAGGACCCAAAAACCCCACTTGACCCAAACAATCAGCTGGGTCGGGGGGGGTGACAAGTCCCCACCAAGCCCTCCGAGAAAGCTCGATGATGGGCATGCGAGGAGGACCACAAGCAAGGACCACCCCTTGACTATCCATGGCGATTCCGGAAACAAAGACGGAAGGATGGCCACGGAGTCCACGAGAAGGAGTAAGTCCCGTCGTGGGAGAGAGTCAATTGCACATTCGAAGAGTGTGCACAGCAAGGAGGATATCCTGGACAAGAATAGACAAGAAATAGAGGAATACGCTCGTCTGATTAAGAGACAAGAATAACTACAACGGATACGAGAACAATCGAAAGATTCTGGACTTTCACGGAGAAAATCTAAAGGAGGAAAGCTGGCTGTGGTGGAGTACAAGAGAGCTTCTTCACGAAAAAGAAGGAGCAGGAGTCTCACTCCAAAACGACTGAGGGCTTCTTCACGAAAAAGGAGAAGTAGGAGCAAAAGTTCCACCCCCGAGGAAGGAGGGACCAGGAAGCACCACAGGGATAGGTATGAGAAACCTGATTCCGATTGGGAAAGGAATGCTGCAAGGACTGCAAAGGGGCAAGAAGAGGGGACCATGTCTACACGAGAAGTAGCATGGAAAGCCCTTAGTAACATAGCAACTTCTCCTTTTGCAAAGAGATTGCAAGAGGCAAGGTTGTCGAGCAGGGTGAAACACGGGACGTTTATCCTGTACGAGACCAATGCAGACCCAGTGGCACACATACAGCATTACTAGCAGGCGATTTTTATGCACGATGGCGATGACGCGATCATGTGCAAAATGTTCCCATCCAGTTTGGGAAAGGTGGCCCTATCCTGGTTCCATAAGTTAGGACCGAACACCATACGAGGATGGAGGCAGTTGGCCGAGGAATTCACTACTCGGTTTCTGACAAGCAGAAAACTGCCCAAAACGTTTGAGAGTCTCTCAGTTATGAAACAAGGAGAGAATGAGCCGATCAGGGATTATGCCAAGAAGTATTGAGAGACTTTCAACGAGATAGAAAGTTGCAGTGAGGAGTATGCTATAGCAACGTTCAAGACTGGGTTGCCTGTTCAGGGGGAGCTACGAAAGTCCCTAAACATGAGTCCAGTAAGCACACTGGCAAAGCTGATGGAACAAATTGAGCAGCACGCTAGGAACGAAGATGACATACTACGGGAAGATGGCAAGCTGAGTGTCAAGCAAGCCAAGGGCTCTGCAAAGAAGGCAGATAAGCCAGAACCCAAAACATACAAAGAGAGGAAGGAACATGGGCAGGCTAAGAAAGAATCGTATAAGGAGAAGCACGCCCCGGACCCCAAATCCTTCTTCTCGATAACAACAGTTTGGAAAGAACCAATCTATCGGATTCTTTATCGAATAAAGAATTGCCCATATTTCAAGTGGCCTCCAAGGCTGGAGGGTGATAAAGATGCAAGAAGAGCTACGAGTCAGCACTGCAGCTACCACAAGGACTGGGGTCACATGATGGAGGATTGCGAGATGTTCAAGCAACACCTTGATGACCTGGTCTCATGTGGGTATTTGAAACAGTTCATCCAAGAAGAGCATAAGGGTGCAGATAAAGCGATGGAGCTGGATTACGAGCAGAATCCAAGGGGCGTGATCCATATGGTACATGGATTGGCCACACTTTATACGAGAAATGAGGTGAGGTTGCTCCAAAGGCAAGTAAAGCACGACCAGCATGTGATGCAATTGGGAAAGAAGCGAGGACATGAAGCAGAAGGATGCGACGATGGCATAGTCTTCACGGATGAGGACCTGGGAGGAGTCCAGGTGTAGGTGCAGAAAAACAAAGGGTACCTGGAGCACTGTTATTACGTAACAGTTCCACGTGATTCTCGGTTGATACCTCTGTGCCTCTGCCGGAACCCTAACCTGCAAGACAAACAAGGGGTGAGCGCACCTCTGCCTCTCGTGGCGAAGGCCCTCCGATGCCTAAGTTAGTATCTCGTACTGGTCTCAAAACCTAATTATCAGTAGGAAAGTGTATAGCGCATGTAATGTATTGCGTACCTTTTACCTTCAGGTTTACCTCGTATATATAGACAAACGTCTGCTTGTTCTCCAAGCATCCTTATCACCCTAGGATTCCTATCTCGTACAGGAAACCTAGCCTTCTTGGGACTCTCGTGCCCAATCAACCGAGATCCTTTTTTCATGAGGACTTTCCCTATTATGGAATTCATTTCATAATAGGACTGTTCCCAAGCTCATCTTCTTCTAGATACGGGGTCCCCCCTTCTGGAACATTCCTACCGCTTATCAAGGACTCTATCTGTTCGGCATGCTCTTTGCCGAACAGACTGCACTATAAGTGCTACTATTTTGGATACAAACCTATCCAGCTGAACAGCTTGTATTTGCACTTAGGATATCTCATATCCTGTTCCCGAACAGTCCTCTGTTCGGTGCACCTTTCAGGTTACTGTCCCTATCCGTTGTGGTGCCTTTCATCACCTTTCTCACTGCACAATTTACATCACGTGTTCGGCTCGTTTTTATGTCTGTTCGGGAATACCTCCCTACAATTGCTCCCCAGCTTTGCCCATTGGAACTGCTCGGTCTAATGGGTAAAGTTCCTGAAGAACAAATCTTAGCCCGAGGTTCGTGATGTTCGCGCAGATATAGCATCGATGTCCATTTGATTTCTGGCGGCCTTAATCATCACGATTTCTCGAAGCATGGGTTCCACGTGGCGTAGTTCGTATGTCTTGCATTTAATTCGAGCTGACGTTTGAGGCAGACGGCGTCAAAATGGTCATCAACTAAACCCCCTAATCCGTTACTTTTTACCTAACGGAGTGAGAGGAGACGCTCAGTCTCCCACCTTTTACGTTTATACCCAAAAAGAGGGATTTTTTCTGGTTTTATTTTATTCAAAACCCAGATCATTTCTTTCTCTCTCTAGAAACTCAGGCGAGAGCTCTGTTTCAGCCATTACCGCCGCCCGTAGTCCCCGTTTTGTATCTCCGACGACGGTCGCAATCATCGTAAGATCTCTTATTTTCCATCTTTCTCGTTTATTTCTGAGATCTTTATTCTCAGATCCTGTTGCTCTTAGGGTTTCGATCGTACCTATCGTCAGATTTCATTTCGTTCATAGTTTGCTTCAAACACATCCATGGCAGATGAGAACGGTAACCAACCCAAACCAGGCAAATTTAGGCATCTTTGCGAGACCCCCTCTGCCATGGCGGCCTTTAGAACAAAATACAACATCCCTGACAATGTTGCACTCGAACTTGCTCCCCTGGGAGCAGACAGAGATGTTGGCACATGGGAAATGATGGGAATCCCCATCGTAGCCATTGTCGAGGGTGGAGTTCGTTTCCCCCTCGACCCATTACTTCGTCGAGTGCTGAACTGGTATAGACTTACCCCCATGCAAGTATCCACTAATTTTTTCAGATTAGTAATGGGGATAGTGGCCCTAAATAGGATCCTAGAGACCCAAATAGGAATCTGGGATATCCAATGGTGGTACAGCATCGTAGTGAACCCTGAATATAACACTTACTACTTCAAAGTAAGGAAAGCAGAAAAGCGTCTCGTGCTCAACCTGCCAGATTCTGCTCGTGATCACGAGATGGATTTCCTTTACGTCACTGGAGCTTTCGAGCCAAGGGGGGAAGATGGCCAAGTGGTGGGATTCCATTGCCCCCACATATGGGGCTACCCACGTATGCTCCTAATTTTGCTTTTGTTTTGACTTTAGTTTACTTGTCAAATTAACATGTTTCTAATTCAAGTTTGCCCTGTCTAAACTTTGCAGCGAACAACGCAAACAAACGTCCTAGACGTGAACCTAGTTACGTCCGAACAGAGGACATCAACAAAATCCTGAAATACAACGGGGTACCTGGCACGTTGACAGCTGGTCGGGGTCGAGAAGCAAGCGTTCTTCTGGGCTATGATCCTGTTTACAGAAGCTTTATAGATCGAAGACTAGCCAACCCAAGTATCAGCGCTGCATCAACGTCAACTGCTCCCCAATTGAGGAATCCGATACCCAACACAGGAGTAACACTTGCCGGACAGCCAGGGGAAGTCCCCATCTCTGAGGGAGTACCACTTCCTCGTGTGGCAGTTAGGAGATCTACTCGAAGACGGGCTACTGCTCGTCTGCACGCCGAACAGCCAATCGTTGATCGTAACACCTCTCAGTCTTCTTCCTTCAGTTATTTTGCATCTCCAACACAACCAGATACAATGTCTCGTCAACCGTTGAATTTGAGTTCACTTCTCACCGTGTCCTCTCGTGGATGCGGTTCAGGCCGTGCACCCTCTACTAGGCATGCTCCCTCGCCGCCTCGTCGCAGCAGGGGAGGTTCAACCCGATCCTCCTCCTCTCCAAGGGAACGTGACAGTTCCCTTGAGGCTGCTGATGCCCATCAGGACAAACGCCCCTGGTTCAATGCTCCAGCAGGCGAGACTCCTGCACCGAGCTCCACCATTACTCAAGCAACCTGGGCCCCTCAGTTTATCAGAGGTGACCGTCCAGTGAGTGTTGGTGATAGTGCCAGCTCCTCAGAAACTGCACTAGCTCTCGCACAGGGTATGCTACTGCCCGTTGATATGCAGAAGGAATCCTCGTCATCCCCTGACCGGCTTGTGTCCACCGGGCTTGTTAGTGGGATAAAGGTAACCCACCTTTCTGTTTATTTAGTTTGTGGCTTTATCGTGGTATTCTACTGACCCTGAGTTATTTCTGTTGCATTTCAGTTCATCCAAAAGATGGTGGTTCTGGGCCAAAAATGCCAGGATGCTGAGTCTGAGAGGATCAGACTTATGAATGAAAATACCAGGCTGCTCCGGACAGTTGATAGACTGGAGAGCGAGAGAAACAATGCCAAATCTGATTACGCAGAGGCCAAGGGCCAGCTTGCTGCTGCTGAGGACAGCCTGAAACAGGCCTTATCTGAAATTGATAACACGAAAAAGTCTGTGTTCGATGAAGGATACCAAAAGGGTTTTGACGAGGCGACGGCCAGTTACGTCGAGCAAATGCCGTTAGTACAAGATCAAATATTTGCTGCAGGCTGGGAATCTTGTTTGACCAAAGTTGGGGTTCCTGATGACTCTCCGCTATGGGCAGTTGAACTACCGAGCAGCCGTGGGGCAGCTGCTGTTGAGACTGAGGAGCCTGATGCTGATGATGTCGAACAACAAATTGACAACTTCGCAGAGGCAGGTGACGATATCCAGATGGGGCCACAAGATACCCCAGCTGGAACTCGTGATGCCCAGGGCGAACAAACTGCTGAAGGTGGTGTCAATGTCGAAACCCCCTCTGAGGTGTCAACCGAAATTCATGCTGAGGTCCAAAACTTGGACTAAGTCCGGTAAGTCTCTCCCTATTCTCCAAACATTTAGTTTTGTCAGGTCTTGCGTGACCGTAGTTCTCAGCCCTGCGTGGCATCAATACATTTAAGCTTTTGATAACACAGGTATTTGGCCCAATCGTGGCATCATACTTTGGTTTTGTCGGCCATATCAAGGTCTGCTGAATTTGTTCGGCCCTTCGCGGCCAGGAATGGTATTTCGTACCTTTTTTATTTACGCCTGTTTGAATGCATATGATCAGATGTATATGTCTATCTAAATTGCTCGTATTCAGATACATATAAAAAGCTGCACGAAAACGTAATTTTGTTATGTTTCAAGTAATTTATACTTGGCATATTTGTATCACGTTTACTTTATACCCAAGTATCTTCACACTTGTAAAGTTTAATACAAGTGTTTCGTACTTGTATAATATTAAGTATCACGTACCTTATACCCAAGTATTTCATACTTGGTAAATCTATGCTTTGCATTTTCTCGTATGCAAACCCAAGTATTTCAGACTTGGTAAATCAGTACAAGTATTTTCGTGCTTGTACCTTTCGACACAAGTGTTTCATACTTATGAATACAAGTTTTTCGTACTTGGGAATTTTGTATTCGTACGTAATTCTCGAGTATCTCGTACTCTCGTATGTTAAAGCTTTTTCATGCATAGATAATTGAAACGTGTATTCGTACCTATTCCCTGCTCCCCAATACGAAGAAGGGGAAGATAGAGCCATTATTCGTATTTATAGATCAAAACAATCCATAAGTAAATAGAATTTCTGAAAAAGTCAATATATTTGCAAAAGACATGATTTTATTCTTAATCCTAAAAACTCAAGGGGTCGTTAAGCGTACCCATGCAACTAAAACAGGAAACAGAAGGGAATTGTATTCGTAATTCCCACACAATCACAATTCTAAAACAGAATAGAAAGTAAACTGAAGTCTTTCAAACAAAGAACTTTCTCTAGTTGTGGACATTCCAGGGCCGTGGCACTGGGTTCCCATCCAAGTCTGCCAAACGATAGGCCCCAATGCCTACAACCTCGGTAACTCGATATGGGCCTTCCTAATTGGCCCCTAACTTGCCCTCGTTGGCCACCTTGGTGTTGCCGAGCACCTTGCGGAGCACAAGGTTTCCAACACCGAACTCGCGAGGGTGGACATGCTTGTTGTGGTTTTTCATCAACTGCTCCTGGTAGGAGGCCAAATGCACGAGGGCTCTTTCCCTTCTTTCCTCGGCAAGGTCGAGCTCAATTTCAAGAGCCCTGTCATTTCCCCCACTCTCAACCAAAGCTGTTCTGTTGGTAGGAAGGCCAACTTCCAATGGAATAACTGCCTCTGTTCCATAAGCCAAAGAATAGGGGGTCTCTCCCGTAGACCTCCTAGGCGTTGTTCGGTGTGCCCACAGCACCAATGGCAGCTCATCAGGCCACTTGCCCTTTGCTTTATCTAACCTTTTCTTAATCCCATCCAGAATGGTTTTATTGGATGCCTCTGCTTGCCCATTACTCTGGGGTAAGCAGGGGTTGAATAATAATTTCTTATTCCATATTGGGCACAAAAGGTTTTAAACTTCTTCTGGAACTGGGAACCATTATCTGTAATCAAAGAATATGGGACCCCAAAACGAGTAATAATACTTTTCCAGACAAACCTCTCTATCATAGGTTCAGTAATCTTGGCCAAAGGTTCAGCTTCAATCCACTTCGTGAAGTAATCTGTTGCTACCAAGAGGAATTTTCGGTTCCCGGTAGCCTTATGGAGTGGACCTACGATGTCCATTCCCCACTGAGCAAAAGGCCAGGGGCTAGTCAAGGGCACCAGATCTTCGGCCGGTGTTCGGATCATAGGTGAGAACTTTTGACATTTCTCACAGATTTTTACGTAGACCTTCGCATCCTCTTGCATATGAGGCCACCAGTATCCCTGGGTGATTGCTCGGTGGGCTATGGATCTGCCCCCTGCATGGCTTCCACACGTTCCTTCGTGAATCTCGTGGAGAAATTTCTGCACCATCTCGGGGAGCACACAGAGCAGGTACGGCCCAGTAAAGGACTTTCTGTATAATTTCCCTTCTGGGGACAGCCAAAACCTTACTGATTTGGTTTTAACTTTATGGGCCTCCTTTTTGTCTGAAGGGAGAGTCTCATCTCGTAGAAACTCTATAATTGGATCCATCCAGCTTGGCCCCTGGTTCACGTCCAGGACCAACTCTATGCTTCTTCCAATGCTCGGTTCATTCAGTTAATCAACTGCTACTTTCCTTTTTAACTCAGTAGGAACAGGAGCAGCCAGCCAAGCCAAAGAATCTGCATGGGCATTTTGTCCCGAGCTGATTTGTTCAATGCATACCTTCTCGAAGGTATCAAGCAAATCTTTGGCTGCCCGCACATAAGCCGCCATTTTTTCACTTCGGGCCTCGTATTCCCCGGACAGTTGGCATACAACCAGCTGTGAATCGCAATACACCCTTATTCTCTTCGCTTTTAAGGTACTTGCACTCCTGAGGCCGATCAGCAGAGCCTCATACTCCGCCACATTGTTCGACGCGCTGAAGCCCAGCCGAACAGATAGCTCGATCATCACCCCATCTGGGGGAAATAGAACAATGCCGGCCCCAGAACCAGTATTGCAGGCCGAGCCATCAACGAATAACTTCCATTCCAACGGATCCTGCTCGGCTAGCACCTTTCTTTCCTTGCCTGGTGGTTGAACGGATTGCTCCTTTTTCGTAGGAGGTCCCGGCGCTACCATTGGAGCGAATTCTGCTACAAAGTCAGCCAACACCTGGCCTTTTATTGCCGTATGCGGCTGGAAGTCGATGTCGTATTGGCTTAACTCAACAGACTAGGTTGAGATTCGCCCGGAAAAGTCTGCCCTTCGTAACAGTGACTTTAACGGATACTCAGTATAAACCACAACCTTGTGGCTTTGGAAGTAATGAGGTAACTTCCTGGTTGCTGTTCTTAATGCAAGGACCAGTTTTTCGAGGGGCAGATATCTTGTTTCAACGTCCAACAAAGTCTTACTCACATAATAAATCGGGATTTGTTTCAATTCCTTACTTCTCAACAAAACAGCACTAACAGCATGCTCAGAAACAGCCAAGTATAAAACCAAACACTCACCTGGCTCTGGAGTTGACAAAAGTGGAGACTCAGCCAGGTACTTCTTCAGTTCCTGGAAAGCTTGCTCACACTCTGCTCCCCATTCAAATCCTTCTCTTTTCTTAAGAAGCTGAAAGAATGGCCTGCATTTATCACTGGACCGGCTGATGAATCTATTGAGAGCGACAGCCCAGTCAACCTTTGTACTTCCTTAGTTGTCTTAGGACTCTGCAATCCTTGCAGTGCTGATATCTGATCCGGGTTTGCCTCGATCCCCCTTATAGTCACAAGATGCCCCAAGAACTTCCCTGATCCAACTCCAAATGCACACTTCGAGGCATTGAGTTTTAACTTGTACTGCCTCAAGATATCAAATGCCTTTTCCAAATCTGCTACATGACCCTGCCTGGTCTTGCTTTTTACAACCATGTCGTCTATGTAAACCTCCATAGTCTTCCCAAGCAGCTCTTTGAACATAATGGTTGCTAGCCTCTGATATGTTGCCCCTGCATTCCTTAATCCAAAAGGCATCACGTTGTAACAGTATAACCCTCGTGGTGTAATGAAAGAAGTCTTTTCTTGATCAGGCCCAAACATGGCAATCTGATGATACCCTCGGTATGCGTCGAGGAAACTCATCCATTCGTACCTAGCAGTCGCATCAACTAATTGATCAATCCTGGGAAGGGGGAAACTATCCTTTGGGCATGCTTTGTTTAAATCTGTGAAGTCCACACAGACACGCCACTTTCCATTTTTCTTTTTCACTACTACAGTGTTGGACAGCCATTCTGGATAGTATACTTCGCATATCGCTTTGGCTTCCAACAACCGTTCTACTTCTTCGATAACGGCCTCAACATGCTGCACAGCTGCCCTCCTCTTCTTCTGAATCACAGGCTTATGTTGAGGATCAACATTGAGATGGTGACAGATTACATCTGCAGCAACTCCAGGCGTCTCTTTTGGTACCCAAGCAAATACATCGACATATTCTTTTAAGAACCCAACTAACTCGTTTTCTTCTTCAACTGGTAGTGACTCCCCAATTAGAAAATACCTCTCAGGATCAGTTTCGTTGATCTGTATTTTCTTCAAGCCTTCCACCACCTTCTCTATTGGATTTCTGCCGACATCCTCGATAGTCGGTTCGTCCGATTCCTCTACTGCTTGAACCTGGTGAGCCTTTGGAATTTTCTTAACAATAGAAATCAGACACTGCTGTGCCGCCTTTTGATTTCCTCTGATTTTCTCGACACCATTGGAACCAGGGAACTTCACCATTTGATGATACGTAGAGGAGACCGCCCTCATTTTATGCAGCCACGTCCTTCCAATAATCGCGTCATAGGAAGACGGGACATCTACTACCAGGAAATCTATCCTTAAGACCACTGTTCCCGCTCGAACAGGCAAGGTTACCTTACCAAGGGGCCAAACCGCTTCTGCTCCAAATCCAACCAAAGGTGTCATTGACTGTTCTAAGTCTGATTGAGTTAACCCCAATTTCTTGAATGCATTGTAATACATGACCTCTGTACAACTCCCAGAGTCCACCAAGATCCTCTCGATGTCGTACTCCCCAATTCGTAGGGTAATGACCAGAGCGTCGTTATGAGGTAGATGGATATCCCCAAGATCTTCATCTGTGAAGACTATGCTTTCGTTGCTTTCACTGGATTCTCGTCCCCTCTTGTTTCCCAATCTGAGCACATGCTGGTCATGCTTGACTCGTCTCTAGAGCAACCTAACCTCATTCCTCGTATAAGGTGCGGCCAATCCATGTATCATATGGATTACTCCTTTAGGTTTCTATTCGTAATCCATCTCCATGGCTTTCCCTTTTTCTTTGGGGTCCTCCTGGATATACTCCTTTAAGTAGCCTCGAGAGACCAAATCGTCAAGATGTCTCTTAAACATCTCACAATCTTCTGTCATGTGGCCCCAATCCTTATGATAACTACAGTGCTGATTCGTAGCACGTTTGGCATCCTTGTCCCCACCTAGAATTGGGAGCCATTTGAAGTAGGGCTGATTCTTTATTCGATAAAGAATCCTGTAAATAGGCTCTTTCCAAACTGTCGTTATTGAAAAGAATGACTTAGGATCTGGTGCTGGCTTCTCTTTATATGGCTCCCTCTTAGCCTGCCCATACTCCTTCCTCTCCTTGTAAGTCCTGGGTTCTGGTTTGTCCACCTTTTTTGCTGGTGTCTTTGGTTGTTCGGCAGTCACTTTGCCATCTTCTCGGAGGATATCGTCCTCCATTCTGGCATGCTGCTCGATTCGTTCCATCAGGTGGGCCAGAGTTGACACAGGGTGCTTATTTAGAGAGCGGCGCAGCTCCTCCTGAACAGGCAAACCTATTTTGAAGGTAGCAATGGCGTATTCCTCACTGCAACTGTCAATCTCGTTGAAAGTCTCCCAGTACCTTTTAGCATAGTCTCTGATCGGCTCGTTATCCCCCTGTTTCATCGTGGAGAGATTTTCAAACGTCTTGGGAGCTTTCCTACTAGTCAAGAACCGTGCAGTGAATTCCTTGGCCAACTGCGTCCATCCTCGTATGGATCATGACTCCAACTTGTGGAACCAAGACAGAGCCACCTTTCCTAAACTCGATGGAAACAACTTGCACATTATAGCATCATCACCTTCGTGCATGAACATGGCCTGCTGGTAATGCTGTATATGAGCAACGGGGTCCGCGTTTGTCTCGTAAAGTACGAACGCCCCGTGTTTAATCCTGCTCGGCTACCGCGCCTCCTGCAACTTTCTTGAGAAGGGAGACGTTGCAATATTACTCAGGGCTTTTCTTACTGCTTCTCGTGCAGTCATTGTTCCAGCCTCTTGTTCCTTGTTTCTATACGCCCGAACCTTGTCCCAATCGGACTCAGGCCTTTCGTACCTGTCCCTATGGTGTTTTCGGGTACCTTCTTCAACAGAGGAACTTTGGCTTCTGCTCCTCCTTTTTCGTGGAGAAAGCCCCCGCTGTTTTGGGCTCCTGCTCCTTCTTCTTCGTGAAGAAGGCTTCTTCCTTCTTGGAGAAGGGCTCCTGCTCCTACTCCTTCGGTGCGAAGGAGCGGCCTTGTATGTTACCATGGCCCTTTCTTCTCCTCTGGAATGTCTTCGTGACAATCCAGAATCCTCCGGATGATCTCTGATCCTTTCCATCTCACGGATCTCATACTCTCGTTTTTTGATTAATCGAGCAGCCTCCTCGATCTCCTGCCTCTTTCTATCGAGAATGTCACTGTGATTATGCACACTCTTGGAATGCGCAACTGATTCTTCTCTATGGCGGGACTCGCTCCTTCTCGTGGAGTTTGTAGCAGTCCTACCTTCTTTGTTTTTGGGATCATCTGGGATGGTAAGGGGACGATCTTTGCTCGTCATCCTCTTACTGTAGCCACCATCCTGCTTTCTCGGAGCACCTGGAGGGGATTTATTCCCTTCCCCACCAACCTGGTTCTTCTCAGTGAGCGGTGTGACTGGATCTAGTTCTACCATGGTCGTTTTTCTAATGGAACTCGTTCGCTTCCCACAGACGGCGCCAATTGTAGGTGTAGAAAAACAAAGGGTACCTGGAGCACTGTTATTACGTAACAGTTCCACGTGATTCTCGGTTGATACCTCTGTGCCTCTGCCGGAACCCTAACCTGCAAGACAAACAAGGGGTGAGCGCACCTCCGCCTCTCGTGGCGAAGGCCCTCCGATGCCTAAGTTAGTATCTCGTACTGGTCTCAAAACCTAATTATCAGTAGGAAAGTGTATAGCGCATGTAACGTATTGCATACCTTTTACCTTCAGGTTTACCTCGTATATATAGACAAACGTCTGCTTGTTCTCCAAGCATCCTTATCACCCTAGGATTCCTATCTCGTACAGGAAACCTAGCCTTCTTGGGACTCTCGTGCCCAATCAACCGAGATCCTTTTTTCATGAGGACTTTCCCTATTATGGAATTCGTTTCATAATAGGACTGTTCCCAAGCTCATCTTCTTCTAGATACGGGGTCCCCCCTTCTGGAACATTCCTACCGCTTATCAAGGACTCTATCTGTTCGGCATGCTCTTTGCCGAACAGACTGCACTATAAGTGCTACTATTTTGGATACAAACCTATCCAGCCGAACAGCTTGTATTTGCACTTAGGATATCTCATATCCCGTTCCCGAACAGTCCTCTGTTCGGTGCACCTTTCAGGTTACTGTCCCTATCCGTTGTGGTGCCTTTCATCACCTTTCTCACTGCACAATTTACATTACGTGTTCGGCTCGTTTTTATGTCTGTTCGGGAATACCTCCCTACACCAGGTGCCGCACAATGATGCTTTGGTCATAACCCTACGAATTGGGGAGTATGACATGAAAAGGATCCTGGTGGATTCAGAAAGTTGCACCGAGGTGCTCTATTACGACGCATTTAAGAAATTGGGGTTAACACAAGTAGACTTGGTGCAGTCAGTAACTCCGTTGGTCCGGATCAGTGCAGGGGCAGTCTGGCCATTGGGCAAGGTGACCCTTCCTGTTCGGGCAGTGGTGCTAAGAACTGCCTTTTTGGTAGTGGACGTGCCATCTTCTTATAAAGCGATTATAGGAAGAACTTGGTTGCACAAGATGAGGGTGGTTTCCTCCACCTACCATCAGATAGTGAAGTTCCCAGGGTCCAATGGTGTTGAGAGAATAAGAGGGAACCAAAAGATAGTCCAACAGTGCTTGGTTTCCATAATCAAGAAGGCGCCCAAGGCACAGTTGGTGCAGACAGTCGAGGTTACCAACCAGCCGACCATCGAGGATGTCGGAGGGAATCCAGCCGAGAAAATGGTGGAAGGATTGAAGAAAATACAGATCAACGAGAGTGATCCTGAAAGGTATTTTCTGATTGGGAAAAACTTGTGCAAAGAAGATGAGGAAGAGCTGGTAAAGTATCTCAAAGAGCACATTGATGTGTTCGCCTGGGTGCCCGAAGAGATGCCTTGGGTGAATGCAAACGTGATTTGCCACCACTTGAACGTGGATCCACAACACAAACCCGTAATGCAGAAGAAAAGACGATATGCCGTACAACGTGTGGATGCTGTTATCGAGAAAGTCGACCGTTTGCTCGAGGCAAAGGCGATACGGGAGGTGTACTACCCAGAATGGCTATCCAACACAGTGGTGGTAAAAAAGAAGAATGGGAAGTGGCGAGTTTGCATCGACTTCACAGATCTAAACAAGGCGTGTCCAAAGATAGTTTTCCCCTGCCCAGGATAGATCAATTGGTGGATGCAACAGCTGGGTATGGACGAATGAGCTTCCTCGACGCCTATCGAGGATATCACCAGATTGCCATGTATGGGCCCGATCAGGAAAAGACATCTTTTATCACACCAAAAGGACTGTATTGCTACGATGTTATGCCCTTTGATATGAGGAATGCTGGAGTAACTTACCAGAGACTAGCAACGATCATATTGAAGAAGTTGCTCGGCAGGACCATGTAGGTGTACATAGACGACATGGTGGTCAAGAGTAGAGAGAAATGGGACCACATCGCTGATCTGAAGGAAGCTTTTGAGATACTGAGGGAGTACAAGCTGAAACTCAACGCCTCAAAATGTGCGTTTGGAGTAAGTTCTGGGAAGTTCCTGGGTCACCTTGTGACCATAAGAGGGATAGAGGCGAATCCCAACCAAATAACGGCTTTGCAGAAGCTCTAGAGTCCAAGGACCACGAAGGAGGTTCAACGATTGACGGGGATGGCTGCAGCTCTTAGCAGGTTCATTAGTCGGTCAAATGACAAGTGTAGACCCTTCTTTCAGTTGTTGAAGAAAAGAGAAGGTTACGAATGGGGAGCAAAATGTGAGCAAGCATTCCAGGACCTAAAGAAGTACCTGGCGGTAGCCCCGCTCCTATCCACCCCTGAGCCAGGTGAGATCTTAACCTCGTACCAAGCAGTCTCTGAGCACGCTTTTAGTGCAGTCTTAATGAGGAACAAGGGATCCGAACAAATCCCTATATATTACATGAGCAAGACGCTACTGGACGCAGAAACGAGATATCTGCCCCTTGAAAAGTTGGTCATGGCACTAAGGACAGCGGCTAGGAAATTGGCCCACTACTTCCAAAGTCACAAAGTTATGGTTTACACAGAGTTTCCGTTGAAATCATTGCTACGAAAGGTAGATTTCTCGAGACGAATATCAACTTGGTCGGTAGAATTGAGCCAATACGATATTGGTTACTAGCCGTGCACGGCAGTGAGGGGGCAAGTTTTGGCGGACTTTGTGGCAGAGTTTTCTCCCACAGTGGCTCCACTGCCTCCTACGAGAAAGGAGCAGTTGGTCAAGCCATCAGCCGAGGAGCGAAGGACACCTGCCGAGCAGGATCCTTTGGAATGGAAGCTTTTTGTCGATGGTTCCGCATGCAACACAGGATCTGGAATTGGGGTGGTGCTTTTCCCTCCGGAAGGAGTAATGATCGAGTTGTCCCTATGCCTGGGTTTCAGTGCGTCGAACAATGTGGCGAAGTACGAGGCACTCTTGGCAGGATTACGAAGCACAAAGACCTTGAAAGTTAAGAGAATTCGAGTATTTTGTGATTCACAACTCGTGGTGAATCAGCTATCCGGGGAGTACTAGGCCCGGAACGAGAAGATGGCAGCCTACGTGGAGGCAGCCAAGGATTTGTTTGATACTTTTGAGAAGGTGCACATTGAGTAGATAAGCTCCGGGCAGAACGCCCACGTTGACTCATTGGCTTGGTTGGCAGTGGCTGTGCCAACAAAGTTCAAGAGAAAGGTGGCAGTAGGTTACCTTGCTGAGCCGAGCATTGGAAGAAGTGTGAAATTGGTCTTGGACGTGAACCAAGGACCAAGTTGGATGGCTCCAATAGTGGAGTTCCTATGGGATGGGACACTCCCCACTAATAAAAAGAAGGCTCACAAGGTTAAAACGAAATCTGCAAGGTTTTGGCTATCACCAAAAGGGAAATTGTATGGAAAGTCCTTCACCAGACCATACCTGCTTTGTGTGCATCCCGAGATGGTGCAAAAATTCCTCCATGAGATTCACGAGGGAACATGTGGAAGTCATGCTGGGGGCAGATCCATTGCTCACCGTGCAATTACCCAGGACTACTGGTGGCCGCACATGCAAGAAGATGCAAAGGTGTACGTGAAGATTTGTGAGAAATGCCAGAAGTTCTCGCCCATGATCCGAACACCAGCCGAGGATCTAGTGCCCCTGACAAGCCCTTGGCCATTTGCGCAATGGGGAATGGACATCGTGGGTCCACTCCACAAGGCGACTGGGAACAGGAAGTTTCTGTTGGTAGCAACGGACTACTTTACCAAATGGATAGAGGCAGAACCACTGGCAAAGATCACAAAACCTATGACAGAAAGGTTCGTGTGGAAGAGTATCATCACTCGGTTTGGGGTTCCTTATTCTTTGATCACGGATAATGGGTCGCAGTTCCAGAAAAAGTTTAAGGCTTTTCATGCCCAATATGGAATAAGGAACTACTATTCAACCTCAGCCTACCCTCAGAGCAATGGGCAGGCAGAAGCGTCCAATAAGACCATACTCGATGGGATCAAGAAAAGACTGGACAAAGCAAAAGGCAAGTGGCCCGATGAATTGCCATTGGTCCTACAGGCGTACCGAACAACTCCTAGGAGGTCTACGGGAGAGACCCCCTACTCGCTGGCATATGGAACAGAGCCTGTGATTCCATTGGAGGTTGGTTTGCCGACCAACAGGACCACATTGGTCGAGAACAGGGGCAATGACAGAGCCCTAGAAATCGAGCTGGACCTCGCCGAGGAGAGGAGAGAACGGGCTCTGGTGCACCTGGCCTAGTACCAGGAGCAGCTGATGAAAAGCTACAATAAGAATGTCCACCCACGAGAATTTGGTGTCGGGGACCTTGTGCTACGAAAGGTGCTTGGCAACACCAAGGTGGCCAACGAGGGCAAGTTGGAGGCCAATTGGGAGGGCCCATATTGAGTTACAGAGGTTGTGGGCATTGGGGCTTATCAATTGGTAGATCTGGACGGGAACCCGGTGCCAAGGCCCTGGAATGTCCACAACTTGAGGAAGTTCTATGTGTAAAGAACTTCAATTTCGTTTTCATTCTGTTTTAAATGCACATCGTGATTGTGTGGGAGTTACGAATAAAATTCCTTTGTGTTTGCTTTGGTTAGTTGCAAGGCGTACGCGTAACGCCCCCTTGAGTTTTTGAATTATGAATAAAATGCACAGATTTTGATAATACAACACTGTTTTTCACAATTTTTCTTTTATCATGCTTTAAATACGAAGTCAGGCGTCGTACCTAGTCCTCACTCCGTATTGGGGAGCAGAGGTATATAGGTAACTGTATAAAATTTCGAGTATTGCCAAGTACGAATATACTTGACCGTTTGCTCGGGTACGAATATACCCAGAGTGCATACGAGACTATGCACACTGTCCCCAAGCACGAATATGTTTAGGATACTCCCAAGTACGAATATACTTAACCATTTGCTCGGGTACGAATACACCCAGAATGCATACGAGGCTATGCACATTGTCCCCAAGCACGAATATGTTTGGGATATTTCCAAGTACGAATAAGCTTGTTTACTTATACGAGTGCATGCATACGTGAACATGCAATACAATCAGAGTACGAATATACTCAGGGTTGTTATGGCCAAATATGAAGACATTTTGGGTAATATAAGAACTAATATACTGAGTATGAAATGGTCGGGCTGCATACGTAAACATGCAGCAATAACTAAGTTCGAAAATACTTGACGGTTTGCTCAGGTATGAACAAACCTGGAGCACGTATGTAAACATAATCTAAGTATGAATATACTTAACAGTTTGCTTGGGTACGAGCAGACCTTGAACGCATACGAGTACGCATATTGACTACGAATACGTCTATAGTCATTCTAAGGGACGAGAAACATGCAAAGTACAGTCTGAATATTGGCACGAGAAATACTAGCCATGAGAAGGCCACCTGCACTGATGAAGGCCACGATGGGCCAGGCAAAATAACTGTTTAGGCCAAACAGGGCCACCCAAAAACATGAAATGCCACGAAGGGCCAAACCAACAGAGTTAAAGTGTTCAGAAATGTATCTGTGCCACGCAGGGCAATATCAACGGTCGCGCAGGGCCAGCAAAAAATTGAATTCACAAAAAACTGAATTCAAGAAATGCCAATTGTCATCACCAAGTTAGGAAGGGTCCGACTTACTCTTCGTTTGTTAGGTCCTGGATGACAGGAGTAGGAGCAGTTGGAGAAGAGGATGGAGCAGTCGCATCCTCCACCACTGTAGATGACTTTGGAGCGCCACCACCAACTTCCTTCTGGCCAGTGATGGCACCATCCATAGTTGCAGTGGCTTCATTCTCTGCTTGCTCAGCAACTTGAGCATGAGGCTCTCTCTCCACGTTGTCCTCTTCCTCTTCCTCCTCTTGCTCGTCGGCAACAACTTAGGTGCTCGGGAGGTCTCTGTTTGGACTCAGGAGCCTTAATCTTTGTCAGGCACGTAGTCCAGGCCGCATCCCAGATCTGGTCTTGGAGGGCAGGTATCTGAGACTTGTAGCTTTCAGTGGCTACGTTTATCCCCTCGTTGTAGCCCTGCTGATAGGCGGCCTTGGCCTTGGTCTTTCTCACCTCCAGCTCCGTGAGGGTCTAGCTTAGATTGTCTTCAGCTCCTTCCAGCTTACCTCTCAGCTCGTCCACAGTCCTACGAGCCTGGTTTCTCTCTCTCCAATCTGACGATGGTGTTCTGCAGTTTGGCATTCTCACTTGCCAATCTAGCACGTTGGGGCTCAAACTGGCCAAGTTTTTGTGCCATGGCCACCATTTTTTGCATTGCCTGGAGGTTTAAAAGACAGAGCAGCATTAGGCAAAAATGAAGGTACAGGATTTACGTCTTCGCTAAATAAACACGACAGGTTTACCTTCGCGATGTGGCTCATGAACGAGCCAAGGAGATTGTCAGGGGAGCAAGAGACTTCTTTCTGCATGTCCCCAGGCAGCAGAAAGGCTTGGGACAGTGCAAGGGCTGTCCCTTCAGAATCAACACTGTCGCGGACAGTGACCGGCCGGCCGCCGTGTGTAAGTTGAGGAGCCCAAATGGGAGTTGAGGGTGTTGAGAGTTGGGGAGGAGGCCGTTCGACAGAAGAAGTTTCCAGCCGCTGGCGTTTGTCCCGGTGACTAGCTTCGATTTCCTCGGGGGAGAAGCCTAGAGGGACGTCAAGCTGAGTTGATCCACGGCAGCCATGAGATGGCGCCGAGCTCTGAGAGCGTTCGCGGCCACGAGATGCGCCACAGCCTCTTCCACGACCAGCCCTTGGGATGGTGAAGAGGCTGCTAAGATTGATTGGTTGGTCCATTTCTTGAGGAGGACATAGGGAGTAACCGCTGGATGATAAAGACGCTTCTTCGGCGAGTTGGATGGGCGAGTTGGGAAGTGGTGAAGTCTGTGAACGCCTCTCTCTTTGTTGCTCGGGCAATGGAATAGGAGGATCAGGAATTATGGGATAGTCAGCTGCTCGGATTCGCCGGTCAATGAATCCACCGTACGATGCCTTGTAGCTCAAAAGAATTTGTGCTGCCCTTGCTCGGCCTGCAAGGAATGTACCTTGCCCGTTGAAGGCGAGGACACGGTTGATGTCCGCTACGTGAACTTAGGGGTTATAATGTTGTACCCCTGGTTGACGTTTATGGCTGCAAAAACATGAGGAAATTAGACGATCACTAAAACGGACAAAACGCAGTGCAATACAAAATACTGCTCGGCAATAGAGTTCTACGAGAAAAAGAACTAACGTGGAGTGCCAAATCGGTGTGGGGCATGGAATCCTATCACTCTGCTATCCTCGTTTCTGGGTTCGAAGTTCCCAGTGACAATGAGGAAGTCGTCGTCATCTCCTTGAGCGGAGTCCGGCAGTTCAAGCACAAGCCTCTTTTTGGAGTCTCTACTCTTCAGATAATAGGTTAGTGCATCTTTGGTTCTAGATATGCTATAGAGGTGGTGAATGTCATGTAAACCAAGAGATGTGCCAAGCATCTGATTCAGGGTGTTGATGCCCATGACAACCCTAAAGAAATTGGCAGAGACTTGCATAGGGGATAGTCTGTAATGGGCCAGAACCTGGCGGAGTAACGGTGCCAGGGGGAACCTAACGCCGCCCTCGACGACGGCGACGACAGGGATGTGAAAGGTGTCATTGTCAAAACATTCACGGATGGCGTTCTCAGGAGCCAGTGTAGTGGCCACATTATCAGGGATCTCATAACGAGACCTGAAATTGGCCATCGTTTGAGGGGTATCACAGTGTCTACGAAACCTACCCATAATGAAAAATGTGGGTATGGGTTTTCTAAGAGAAAGGTGGGAACGAAGAAGCCCTAAATCGACTGTGGAAATCCTAAATCAACGAGGGAGATGGAATGAAAAGAGGAACGATGACTTACTGGGGTGACGATCGGAGACTCTAGTGCAGAAGAAGGGGGGAACCACGGGATGGTGAACAGTGCTCCAATGGCGGGTATGGGCAGACCTTCTTTTGCAGGGGGAGTTTCAGAGAGAGAGTGGTTTTGAATTTGGACGAAAATCCAAATATACCTTAACTTGTGGGGTGGCGTACAGGAAACGTCACCCCAGATGCCGTTTGGGCGTTCCGTTCCCCAAAGATGTCTGCCCGCATTTAATGCGAGCAGTATAACGAGTGACGCGTGTAAAGGTAAGAGCTGGAAAAGCCTGCTCAGCCCAAACGATGAGACGTTTGGCCTGGACTGATGATGGAGCCTGCACCAAAAATGAGAAACGAGGTGCAGGAGCAAAAGACAAGGACTTTGCTCGGTGTTCAGAGCTTTGCTCGTCATATTAAGAGGAAAATAACGAGTAAAGCTGGGGAGCCATTGTAGGGAGGTAATCCCGAATAGGTACAAAAGAGGGCCGAACACGTGGTACGTGGGGCCCGGGAATAAATGAAATCAGAGCAGCCGCCGTGCAATACGGTGAATGGCAATAAGGACCAAAGACATGAGAAGTCTTTGGTCCAAGATACTTGAGCAGTGGCATGATCCAAATAACATGAGGAGTCGTTGGACCAGGCACCTGGTAAAAGGACAAGTGACATGTGAAGTCACTGGTCCAGGCAGTCTGTTCGGCAATGAGAATGCCAAACATAAACAGCACTCTGGAGGAGGCAGCAGAGGACACTCCAGAAATGGTAATACTCGATGAGATCTGAAGAAGATACCCAACGGGAATGGGATGTACGGCCAATTAAGGGAGGAATTCCTAAATGGTCTATAAGGTAATATACAGTTAAAGGAATAAGAATCCATGATATTCTGGGTTTCCTATACGAGAAAGGAAACTTAAGGCAATGAGATAGCTTGGACATCAAGCATGTGTGAATCTATAAATACAAGGTAAACCTAGAGGTAAAGGTATGCGGTTCTTGGCAATACGTTCATTACCTACTGATAATTAGGTTTTTTTTTGTAAGTACGTGATACTGACTTTGGCATCGGAGGGCCTTTGCCAATAAGAGGCAAAGGTGCGCTCACCCCTGTTTGTTTTGCAGCTAGGGCTCCGGCGGAAGGCTAGGGTTCCGGCGAAGAGACTGAAGTAGCCATTACAATCTTGTGTTGTTCAAAGCCTCTTTCGTTTTCCTGCACTTACATGTGTTTCTCCTACGCGACTCATCGTATAATGTGTCTCATTTTCATATCCAAATCAATATTTTGAAAATCACATTTTAACACACCCAACCTCGGTTCCGCCGCTCCAGGTTCCCGAGTATCCTCACAACGGTTCCCGCCGTCCCGAGTTCCCATTGGCACACAAAAACATTGAATTTGGCATTGGCTCCTCCCCACGGATAACCAATCCACAATTCATCCTCGGTTCTGCCGCTCCGGGTTCCCGAGTCTCCCACAATGGTTCCGCCGCTCCGGGTTCCTATTTGAGTTTTTGAAAATTATTAAAACAATTGCGTTGGCTCCTTTCCGCGGATAACCAAACCACAACTCATCCCTCGGTTCCGCCGCTACGGGTTCCTGAGTATCTCCACAATGATTCCGCCGCTCCGGGTTCTCATTGGGTTTTCAAAAATCATTCCTTTACACACACACACACACCACACAATGGGCAAGTCCGGCCACATGGCGGTTTCAAAACCACACCTTGCCTTTAACACCTTAGGTGTCATATTTCTACTTTCTCAATTTCTGTGTCTCGTTTTCATGCATAGACTCAGCGGTAGGACTTTTCACATAGACATACATAAATCATTCATTGTAATCTAAACTAGCAAGATCATGCAAGCAATCTTATAAACAAGTTCATCACCATCCTTATACAACCACAAGTAATGCACGCAACAAGTAAATAAGCTCACGATCATCTTAAAGGTCAAAATACGAATACTTTTCAATCAAGTTCATACTTCCAAAATCCGTTCTATCTTCTTTCAAAACAACATCTGTTTATTGATGTTTATTGACATAGAAATCATTTGTTCAACAGGTCAGACTTCTGATAGCAAGATAAGTTTACTACTAACATTCATTTGACGTCAAGCTTCGTACCATATACTTAAAGTTCAAAACAATTTACGTTTAATCCAACAACATAACTATACGTAGAGATAGCAATTAAGAACTATCTACATATACTTAGAGATAGTGGGGACAAAAAATTCTGCCTTGATCATATAATATCCATACTTAGGATTAGAGTGTAAGGATAATCTACCTTGATCCGAAACTAGTCGGGGCCGAATAAGCTAGTTGGAAGTTCTACGGGCAGTGAAGCTCACAATCTGGACCAAACTTTGGATAGCAGTAACTCGGTCAATATTTGGCTGAATATGATCGTTCTTGGGTCGAGATTGAAGCTCGAGAAGTGCTCTACAACTTTCGGGAAGGAAGTTGCTCCTAGAAACTACTTTAGGTAGTAGAAAAATGGTGATAAAGGGAGTGACAGTAAGCTGTCTGGAACTAGAGATCCGAGATTTTTACTGAACTTTGGATGGCAATATCTTGGTCATTTCTTGACCGATTGGGGTGTTCTTGGGTCTAACTTGAAGCTCTCGAAGTGCTCTACAACATTTCCGAAGGGGGTTTGTTCTAAGAACTACTTTAAGCAGGAGAAAAATGGGGTTTTCCGAAGGGCAGTAAGCTGACTGGAAAAACAGAAATGGTTTCTAGAGAGAAGTTGGAGCAAGGGGTGAAGGTGTGAGTTGAATGGCAAGCATTGGGTGCTATTTATAGCAAAAATCTGGCCTCTTCTCTCCCTCCATGGCCGGCCACCCCTCTCTCTCTCTACCTCTCATTGTGTTGTCTTTTCATACTTGAAAGCATGCCAAGCATGCCAAGGTCTTGTCTTTTCCAATTGTAGACACCCAATCTGGGCTTCCAGATTACTTTACTTACGATATTTGATTCCCCGATGATGAAACGGATCAAGAACACCTCGGGAATGTCGAGTGTTTGAGCTTTGAGTGTTTGAAACCCTTTGAACCCTTTGAACCCTTAAACCAAGAAATTAAAGATGGTCAACACTGGGTCTGGAGTTGACCCTCGCGCGACGGAGTGATTGCCTCGCGCGAGAGTCTGCTTTGCCAGGTGTGGTCAAAGTCAAACATTTGACTGTTGACCCACGCGCGACAGGTGGAACCCTCGCGCGAGAGTCTCACTGTCCTCGCGATGGTCCCGGGCTGTCCCTTTCACCTTTGCCCGACCACTTGGTTGCTTGCCAGGGGGCTCTGCAGGGCTACTGAACCCCGTTTTTCCCCATAGGTACTGTACAGTGCAGGCCCTTGGGAACACACCCTCACACAACCCTTCCCATCACCTTTTCACCAAGCTTAGTCACCAAGTTTGGTCCTAAGGGGGTGTTTGCCACCACCTTTGGCCCTTGGCTTCCTCTATAAATCCCCCCCATTTGTTCACTTTCAAAGGGTTAACAAAAATTGGCATTCAAAGGCTTACACCTCAAGAACAAAGCTTGTTCTTCCTCCTCCATCACTCAAATCCCCCTTTTCATCTCAACTCAACTCAAAGTTCAAACACTTTTCAAACCAAAAGCCAAAGGTATAGCTTACCTTTGTTTTGCTCTCTGTTCTGATCTCTGAGGGGAACTGGCAGGGCCAAGGCTGGTAATCAATACCAGTCCTGGCCCTAAAGTCAGCAGAAATACAAGAATCCATGCCAAGCACTCCCTCGCGCGATAGACTCACATACGCGCGCGACAGTCCACTGTCTCGCGCGACAGTCCTCGTGGGGTTTGGGGGTGCTGGTTATTCTTGTTTTATCATGTTATTCATTGTTTTGAAGTATGATAGGCCTTTTAGCTCACTGCTCAGCATGTTAAAACACATAGACTAGCTTTTCTTGCTTATTTACTTTGTTGGAATGCTTCGGGTTGCATCTGGACTGTGCAGAGCTCAGAGCATGCAAAGCAGTTTCTGGAAATCTAGCCAGGACACTCGCGCGAGGGACTGACTGTCTCGCGCGATGGTCCTCTGAGTCCAGTAACTGCCCTTGCATGAGCAGCTTGGCCCTTGGCCTTTGTTTTGATACCCCCACTGTTTATGGGTTGTATTTCAATTTGTTTAGCTCCTGTTTATAATAATTTGCAATAATTATTTACTTTCAGTACCTATAAACTGCTTGGTTTGCCTCCTGGGTGTGCACTGGTCCTTCCAGAGCCCAGAATGGGATAAAATTCAACCTGTGGTGAGACTTGAACACTCGCGCGAGGGAATGGGTGTATCGCGTGACGGTCCTTTTTGCATGCACGTTGATCCATGCGTGCAAAGGTGGCTGTCATGTGTGATACACCTATTCCATGAGCAGCTTGGTTTATTCTAATCAGGGGTTAAGTTTTATCCCGTTTCATATTTGCCATCCATCCATGCCATGTTTAGATCACATCTTGCAAACTTGTTACAGTTTTAATCCCCGATTAACTGTTCCCCCGCCCTAACTGGCTAAAAAATGATTAAAGAAGAAGAAGAATCACAAAGTTTTCATAAAATATCTAAGTAGAGACCGATCTCGATTGGGCGAGAGGGTGCCTTAAAACCCTTCCTCTCGTAACCTGGCTCCCGAACCCAGATATGGTTATGACGGATGGTGCCTACACTTTTTCAAATCAAACGGTTGGTGCTTCAAAATACGGTTCCTTGGGTGTCGGACCTTCAAACCAGGTGGCGACTCTGTGTTTCTGCTCTGCGCTCGCGCTTCCTCGATTATGGGCCCTTGCTTCGAGGAACGAAATTCCCGAAGCCTCGCTTGGAATCCGGAAATTCCAGGGCATCCTGCCCACAGGACTCTGCTGGGGATAATCGAACCGATATTAATCCATACTTAGAGTTTAATACACTTGTGAACAATTCCTTAAAAGTCTGTCAAAACGGTGAGCTTCGCGCTGCCGAAGGCTGGAATGGTGATTTAACAGGACCCCGTGTCCGGCCAATCTGATCTGGGACTTTTTCGATTGTTCACTTGCGTAGTTTCCTCTAAAGATGGACTAAATAAAGTGAGCCGAGCTTGAAAAGGTATTTTGCGATTTTGTGATTTTTCTTCTTCTTAATCAAATTCTAGCATTCATTTGCATCGATGTGGGATAAGACTCGTTGGATCGTTTTGGCAATCCGGCACGGTTTACCGGAGCCCGGGGACCCCGAATGACTAACAACCTTCGACGATGATGGGTCATGCTACCGTTTGACTGTTGCTCAGCAATATCGCGGGCAACAGGAGGTATATCTGTGGCCCTAGTCCAAGGAACCTGTTACGAACCAAAACCGGCCTTTGCATATACAAAGCATTAGAACTCTCCAAACTAGGACAGGTACCTACAGGGTAGGATCCACTTGCATCTAACCCTATATACTGTCTACGTGTTACTGCTTTCCCTATCGTATGCACTGTACATACACTGTTTTGCATAGGAGCATGCTTAGGGCAGTTCTTTCTTTCGAGTTTGTCTTACGCTGTCTAAGACGTTGTTGGACCCGATGAGGAGTCGTTCATTCTGTTGAATGTTCATTGTCATTTCAAAGTCCTTAGTTCAATGAGACTTTGAGAAATCAAAATTTGCTAAATCCTCAGCTCATGCCTAATTGAGGATTCAACCGACAATTTGGAATAACAAAGTATTGATGCTATGTCACTGGCGCCACCCAGGTTGAAGTGCGTTGTCACTATACACCACGTTGTTCGAGGTTAAGGTGTCATGTCATCAATGCCAAATTGTTTCTAATTCAAAGTTGAATCTTCAAAAGGGACTAGACGAAGATTTAGTCTATTTTGACATCTTTTAGGATCTGTTGATCTACATGGGGACACATCGCCGAAAAGAATTCTGAGGATTCTGGCAACGTCTGAAACTTGTGAGGCAAACTTGTCTCTGAAACTGTGCATACATACATGTTGTTTTGCGTAGGAGCATGTTTAGGGCGGCTTCTAGGTTGTCACTCGCTTTCGAGTCTGTCTTATGCTAATTTGGACGCTGCTAGACTCGATGAAGAGTCATGCATCTCGATGGTGCATGTTGTTTTTTTTCAAAGTCCCTAGATCAACGAGACTTTGGGAAATCAAACCTTATTAAGTCCTTGGCTCATGCCCGATTGAGGATTCAACCAAAAATAAGGAACCACAAAGTGTTGATGTCGTGATATTGATGTCATTTGGTTATCGTGCGCAGCACGTACACCACCCGGCTAACGCGCGTTGTCGCTGAAGCCACCCCGGTAAAGGTATCACGCCATCAATACCGAGTTGTTCCAGGTTCAAAGTTGAAACTTCAAAAGGTACTAGTCGAAGACTTAGTCTGTTTTGACATCTCTTAGGATCAGTTTGATCCTTTCAAAGGATACACTCTCGAAAAGAAATCTGAGGATTTTGGCAGCGTCCGAACATCATGAGACAGATTTGTCTCTAGTTCTAGAGTCTAGGGTTGACACCGACAACGACGCATGCATTGCATTCTAAATGCTGCAGGAACACCACTGAGCTTTCACTTATTTTACTGTCTAGTTCTGAGCCATTGCACCGAGCAAGAGAGTACCGAAAGGAAGAGCCAAACCTACTTGGGAACGTCTTCAGAATCCGAGTCAAAGGTTGGTCAGGTTACAATCCCAATCAGTCACAACGGAAGGCTCTCCGCGCTCTTTATTGGCTGCTCTACAGTCAGGATCACCACCGGTTATACAGGAAGGGCAACCAGCATCCCCATCTTCTGCATCGAGCACTTCTGAATCACCTACCATGTCAGGTCAGCCAGAGGTTCAACCACTTTCTCTGGAAGACATGCTCATGAACCTCCAGAACAGTATCACTGCGATGCAGCAAAAGGCCATCCAAACCGATGCTAACATCACTCGTCTCAATGACCTTATCAACACTCGTCTTCCACCTCCACTCGAAGAGGAAGGCGAGGACGATGAGGACGACCAGGAGCAGCCTGTCTTGGTCCCAGATCCGAATCACGAGGGGCGTCTCATTGTTCAGCCCAACCCTAGGAAGGCTCGTGCGCCTGCTGCAAACCCGAATCTTGCGGGTAGGGAACTTGTTCAAAACCCTGACATAGCTGCTCTTATGGCCAAGATGGCAAAGCTAGAGGAATCCGTCACCAAATCTGAAAAGATCAGCACAAGCGGAATAGACTTGGATCGTCTTTGCCTGTACCTTAATGCTAAACTGCCAGACAAATTCAAAATGCCTGACTTGGTCAAGTTCGATGGGAGCGGTGATCCCAAGACTCATCTCTATGGCTATCATGCCGCCATGAAGCTACTCAAAGTAGAAAGTGAGGCCATGTCTCAGCTTTTCCCTCAAACTCTCTCAGGGCCTGCCATCCACTGGTTTCTGTCGCTCGACATTTCCAAGAGAAAGACTTGGGAAGACATTGGGGCTGCCTTCATTGCTCAATACAACTACAACTCCCAGCTCAAGATGACTATTCGAGAGTTAGAATCCACGAAGATGGAAGCCAAAGAGTCCTTTGTGGATTTTGTTAAAAGGTGGAGAGCCAAAGCCGCTCTAATGATTGAGCGCCCGAGCGAGAGGGATCAACTCCGCATTATCTCCCGCAACCTGCATCTCAACTATGCTAAGCATCTCGTGCTGGTTCAAGCATCTGCCAACTTCGAGACTTTCTTTGAATCTGGCCATCGAGGATGCGCTGCAAAGTGGGATTTTGCCAAGAGGGGAGTCTTTTTCTTCCAATCCTCAGAAACCAAAGTCGAAGGCTTACTCTGAAAATAGTAGCACACTGTTTGGCAGTAGCAATTATGCCAGCACGGCTACAAGTGGGGATAACGCTGCTGCTTCCCCTAATCATACAACCGATGTCAATCAGGTTCAAAATACCCAAAGCTACCGGGCCCGAACCCAACCTCGGAGTTTCTCTGCTTTTGAGGCATCTCTATCCGCGGTGATGGAGAAACTTGTCAAGTCTGGGCATCTCAAACCTTTGACCCCAACTTCCCCTCCCAAAGTCTTACCTGCTGGTTATAATCCTAACCTCTTCTGTGCCTTCCACCAAATGCCTGGCCATCACACTGACAAGTGCTATCGTCTTCGACATGAGATTCAAGATCTTATTGATGATGGCACGGTCCAAGTTCCGCCAAAGCCCAACATTATTTCCAACTCCTTGCCTCAACACGGGTCTGACCCTCTGGTTGGTCAGGTATCTATCAGCTCCACTCGAATCAACCCGAACTCCACCATATTCAACCCTAGCCACTATATCATCCCAACAAATCAACCCAAACCCATCATATCCATCCTGTTTGAACCGCAAGTTAACATGATGGCTGTAAGTTGGGCAATAGAGGTTTTCACTGCCGACATCTGGTTTGATAGTGATGAGGGGCTTACAAATGAGAAGATTGACTAGCTGAGGTCCATTGATCAAAGGAGCATCGAGTAGGTTTGGTCGAGAAGCCAAAGGAAGCCGAAGTGCTGTTGCTTGGGCCTGACGCCCGCTGGATCCTACCTCTTTTGTAAAAGCTATGGGTAGCTTTTTAAATATTGCGTTTTCAAAACCGCGTCTAGTTTGCATTGGCGATATGTCTGAGTCTGACACATAGTCTTTTGCGTTTGTCTAAACTAGCTCTGAGTCGGAGTTCGTGCCTCTTGGCCCTCCACGTCGTAGCTTTTGTTTCAAGTCTTGAGTCTGCTGTACTTGGCAAACCCCGAGGGTTTTTATGATATGCATTGTCTTGTTTCTTAGTACTTCGTTGGCTTTTATATAAACTGTGTCGACCCTGACGACGAAGGGATAGATTTCGATGGGATCATCCCCAAGGAAATGTGTTCCCTCGCCGAAAGGGAAGATAAAAGGCATGCTCAGCCTATTAAAAGAAGAAGTAATAAACTTGAAAGACAAGTATAACCTCCTGAAAGGTTCAAAGTTGGTCCAAGAACTGTTCCCAGAGGAGCATCAGACCCGGTCAGACAAGCGTCAACGTCTTGGCGTGGTCTCATCAAAGACTCGCTTGGCGTTGATTTTGAGATAAAAAGTATCAAATCCCCTGCTACCGGGTGCCAAGCCAGAAAGTAGAAGCTCGGAAGGCTTCGGGCCTCATACCATGTTCAAAAACAGCACCAGTGACGTTTCGTCAAGTACAAATGAGAAAATGCACAAAACGGCCCGGAGTAAGGCATGTCAACTGAAGCACTTTTGACTCTATGTCATTAAAGCCGTTGTACCTGGGGCTGCGGCCAAAGATCGATGACCTCGACGGCAACAAATTCAATACCATGGTCAACCTGGATCAATTCAAAAGCAACTTTTCCCTGAGAGAAGCTCGTTGGGCTGAAAACCCCGAGGGTGGGCAAAGTTAGAGCAGCCTGCTAGCCCGAAAACCTATGAAGGGGGTCTAGGCAAAAGTGATAGGCAATATTCGAAAGCTCGCTAGACCGAAAACCCGAATGGGCGGTACTAGGCAAAAGTTAGAGCACAAAAGGAGAGGTAAACACACGAGTGAACCTTAGCCTGAACTACGTTTTGACCTGATTCCCTAGCTTGGGATACGTAGGCAGTCTCTCTTTGAGACTCGGTCACAAATCTATCGATTAGATCCATGGTTGACATCTGGGTACACATCAAAGGTCGAAGAAGATCGAAGATCAAGCTGCGATGAAGGAATCAGAAGGGAAAACCTTTGCCTTTCAATTTTATTGCAAAGCTCGCTTCTTCTATTACGGGGTGAGCATAAGTCTTAAAATATTTGAAGCATCAAAAGCGAGCGAAATGCTAGAAGCCTAATGGCTCTCATTTATTCTAAGTTTAGCGAAGTTTGATGTAAGCCACGCGCGTTTGTTCAAGTGATTCGCGTTGGTCTCGGTCCTGTGCGTGCTTTTTCATTCCATGGTAGCCGACTGCTGCCCTCGAACGTTGTTCCAGGGGCTTTTGCCAAGTCTTGTCATACCATGCAAGTCATATGGACTTAATGTGACTGCACGGGGGTGTCTGTTTCAGTCCGGGCCCATATGAGTCATCTTTTGCGTCTTATGTCCATCTTTGCGGCATTTTTCTAGTTTTTCAATCAATTGTAATATCGGGATGCTTTTCTCGGTTTTGTTTGTACAGGTCTTTGTACTTTTTGCGCTTTCGTAAGTGTCAGTTTCATCTGTTCAGGAATGTTGTGAGTTTTGGCCCAGTAATGCCCAAAATTTCATCATGTTCTATGTGCCTAAGGGTTCGCATTGTACCCTGGGACTCTTTCTCCCTTTTCGTTTGAGCTAGGCGAGTCTGTACATGTGCGCATGTCTGTGTCAATTCAGGTCACCTGTCAATGCAAATCAGATATTAGCGGCTAGAAAGTGCAATTTTTACATGTGCTACCCTAGCTCCTGTAATCCACAAGCTGTGGAAATCTCATAAGCAGCAAGGGTATCTCGGCCCAAGGCCAAACAAAGCATTTCTAGGGCACGTCCGCCCAAGCATTGAAGAGAGGGCACACAAGCCCAAATTCGTCAACTGGGGCATGCCAGTCCATTCAGCGTCTATCTATTTGGGTGAAGTCACAGACAGTACAATAATATGGCTCGGTGGTAGTCTTTAAGCGTCGTTGTCCTCCTAGGAGCCGCCCTTAGCTTGCATCTGCATTTTCAATTTCGTATACATCATTGCATATTGTGTATATTAAATGTTGAAGCAGGAAGATGGTCCAGCATGGTTGCCGTCATCTCGATTTGGTTTGCCGAAGGATGCGATGCAATCTCCTGCGGTTTTGTTATCGTTGGTTAGTGGATGCGATGGAAATCTCCCTAACTTTCGATTTGGTTTGCCGAAGGATGCGATGCAATCTCCTGCGGTTTTGTTATCGTTGGTTAGTGGATGAGATGGAAATCTCCCTAACTCGATTTGGTTTGCCGAAGGATGCGATGCAATCTCCTGCGGTTTTGTTATCGTTGGTTAGTGGATGCGATGGAAATCTCCTAACTCTCGATTTGGTTTGCGAAGGATGCGATGCAATCTCCTGCGATTTTGTTATCGTTGGTTAGTGGATGCGATGGAAATCTCCCTAACTCGATTTGGTTTGCCGAAGGATGCGATCAAAATCTTCTGCGGTTTTGTTATCATTGGTCGGCGGATGCGATGGAAATCTCTCTGTCCAATTCTCGGTTCGTAAACCAAAGGATGCTATCTTGCGAAGCCGATTCAACGACAGTCGATCTGTCAAAGTTCCCCAGCGGTTTGATCAATCAAGACATTGATCTTCCCGTCCGCCTTCATGGCAGCGTTCTGTCAAATCCATCGATGGCGATCATTGTATCGTCCGCATTCAGCCACACGATCAGATATCGTCCCAATGGTCTGTTCATCCGCAATCGATTGTTCCCCGGAAAGTCCGTCTTGGCCTGTCCCGAACGACAATTACCCTCGATCTAGCCGCAAGTGCATCTTCCAGCAAGCTTATTGCTCTGTCTCGGATTGTCTTTGATAAGGAGATTGGCTCGATTCCCCACAGATGGAATTTAACCTACGACACGACCTACCCGTGTTTGTTGGAATACTTTGTGCCAAGAATAGCTTGATCTCCAGCAACAACGGCCTGTCCCGTCCAGATCTGCAGCGACAGCCTGTCCTGTCCAAATTCGATCAACAAGCGGCGATGCAATCGTCCACTTCTACTTCCATCCCCAGCGACGGTCCGTCCGTCCTTTCAAACCGATCAGGGTCTGTAAGTATGCTTGTCTACTTTACGATGTTCTGCTCTGGATTGCCTTGAGGGGTGTCTAGAATTCTTTGACGTTACTTGTACCAAGTCAATGGTGCTTCAAGTGCCGTCAAAGAGGGGCTACTGTAGACACCCCAATCTGGGCTTCCAGATTACTTTACTTACGATATTTGATTCCCCGATGATGAAACGGATCAAGAACACCTCGGGAATGTCGAGTGTTTGAGCTTTGAGTGTTTGAAACCCTTTGAACCCTTAAACCAAGAAATTAAAGATGGTCAACACTGGGTCTGGAGTTGACCCTCGCGCGAGGGAGTGATTGCCTCGCGCGAGAGTCTGCTTTGCCAGGTGTGGTCAAAGTCAAACATTTGACTGTTGACCCACGCGCGACAGGTGGAACCCTCGCGCGAGAGTCTCACTGTCTCGCGCGATGGTCCTGGGCTGTCCCTTTCACCTTTTGCCAGCCACTTGGTTGCTTGCCAGGGGGGCTACAGGGCTTCTGAACCCCGTTTTTCCCCATAGGTACTGTACAGTGCAGGCCCTTGGGAACACACCCTCACACAACCCTTCCCATCACCTTTTCACCAAGCTTAGTCACCAAGTTTGGTCCTAAGGGGGTGTTTGCCACCACCTTTGGCCCTTGGCTTCCCCTATAAATACCCCCCATTTGTTCACTTTCAAAGGGTTAACAAAAATTGGCATTCAAAGGCTTACACCTCAAGAACAAAGCTTGTTCTTCCTCCTCCATCACTCAAATCCCCCTTTTCATCTCAACTCAACTCAAAGTTCAAACACTTTTCAAACCAAAAGCCGAAGGTATAGCTTACCTTTGTTCTGCTCTCTGTTCTGATCTCTGAGGGGAACTGGCAGGGCCAAGGCTGGTAATCAATACCAGTCCTGACCCTAAAGTCAGCAGAAATACAAGAATCTATGCCAAGCACTCCCTCGCGTGATAGACTCACATACGCGCGCGACCGTCCGCTGTCTCGCGCGACAATCCTCGTGGGGTTTGGGGGTGCTGGTTATTCTTGTTTTATCATGTTATTCATTGTTTTGAAGTATGATAGGCCTTTTAGCTCACTGCTCAGTATGTTAAAACACATAGACTAGCTTTTCTTGCTTATTTACTTTGTTGGAATGCTTACAGGTTGCATACGGACTGTGCAGGCTCGAGCATGCAAAGCGATTCTGGAAATCGGCCCAGGACACTCATGCGAGGGACTCACTGTCTCGCGCGATGGTCCTCTGAGTCCAGTAACTGCCCTTGCATGAGCAGCTTGGCCCTTGGCCTTTGTTTTGATACCCCCACTGTTTAGGGGTTGTATTTCAATTTGTTTAGCTCCTGTTTATAATAATTTGTAATAATTATTTACTTTCAGTACCTATAAACTGCTTGGTTTGCCTCCTGGGTGTGCACTGGTCCTTCCAGAGCCCAGAAGGGGATAAAATTCAACCTGTGGTGAGACTTGAACACTCGCGCGAGGGAATGGGTGTATCGCGCGATGGTCCTTTTTGCATGCACGTTGATCCATGCGTGCAAAGGTGGCTGTCATGTGTGATACACCTATTCCATGAGCAGCTTGGTTTATTCTAATCAGGGGGTTAAGTTTTATCCCGTTTCATATTTTGTAACACCCCAATTTTCGGACACGTTAATTAAATTATTTTTAATTGATTTAATAATTCATAAAACTAATTTGAGAAATAAAATTTTATTAAATAGAGTTTAGCAGCAGAAATCTCAAACTAAATTCAAAACTACTTAACTGTCTTACAACCCAACGAAATAAAACAGAGTTTGATAAATGTGATAATACTTTTGGAAATTAAAATAACAATACTTTAAATTAACAGAGCTTCTAAGGGAAGGGCATCCAAGGCTCGACAAACTCCCCTTCCTCAGTCGGGAGGTCCTCACCCTGGTACTGATCATCTTGTAGAGGATTCTGTTCTTCGGTCTCCTGATTACCTGGCATGAAACGCCAGCCCAACGGCACTATAATGAGTTTTGAAACTCAGTAGATAAATCTTACCCAATAACCCTTACCCAATAACCCTTACTCTACAAGCAATCACATTTATAATAAAAGGATGTAAGAATTGATTAGCACAGAACTGGTTTCATTATATAACCATCAACTTAAATAAATATCATGTTCTCAACTTTGATAATCATTCCAATACCACAGTATTCACCACGTTTTAAACTCAAAATTTAACTGGACATCCCTCAAGGTCCTGCTAGGCTACCCTCGGCAACCCGAGGTCCTGGTAGGCCCAGCTCTCACAATTCGAGTCCATCAGTGCCCTCAAGGTCTGCAGTCTACCCTGAGGTCTGCTTGGCATCCCTCACAATTCTAGGTCCATCGGGCTGCCCTCAAGGTTCTGCTAGGCTACCCTCAATACGAGGTCCTGCTACCCACCTGAGGTCCTGCTTGCCCATCCTCACAATTCTAGGTCCATCAGTCTAGATTCTGCTAGGCTACCCTCAATACCTGAGGTCTTGCCAGGCTACCCCTGAGGTCCTTGGCCACCTAAGCGACCTTGGGTCTTCAGGCTGCCCTCGAGGTCCTGCTCAGGCTACCCCAACGAGGTCCTGTCAGGCTACCCCCGAGGTCCTGCTAAGCCCACAACCTTTCATCTGTTTCCTTTTTCCTTTAACCATGACAACATCTACATAATTCTCCAAGTCCATAACTCATCCGATGTCTCTAATGACCTTTCTATGTTCTCAATTCAATCAACAAAGCAATCATTTCAAATAAGGAGTAAACAGATCATAATATAACTACAGACATAGGATAACTGAACCACCGCACACCCACATCCAGTGAGCTTAAGTCCAAACTAGCTTCACAACAATTTCGATATGTTTCGACACCAAAGTATTTGCAAGTGGATCAATAATAACAGTTGATAAAGAGTCATTGAAACAATACATTATCGACAGTTCAAAAGACACAAGAATATTTCACATAGAGTATTTAGATTTGTCTTGGTGACTTTTGGGTTTCATTAGGATTTCACACATAGGTTCATTTTAGTAGTTTCTATTATTTGTGGTTTTAGAGTTATTTAGTAAATCGTATAGTAGATAAGTAACTTTGTTAAGTTGAAATCCCAAGTGTAATTGATCTACTAGTTGGGGTAGTTTCTGTGAACTCGTAAAACCTAAGATAAGATTCATAATATTAATAAAATAAAATTTGTTATACAGTAACACAAAATAGATAACCAAGGCATCGGTTAAAACTTTACCCCTTTAATTATCAAAACTTATTCTTCTTTTATTAATTTTTTCCTTCTAACTGTTACTTATTCTTTTTGGCTAACCACACAATCTAATGCACGTAGTATTATAATTTATTCTTTTTGGCTAACCACACAATCTAATGCACGTAGTATTATAATTAACCAAACTAATCTAAAGTCCAAGATTTTCTAATCAACTAATACAAGTGAGATACACTCCAACCCTAGTGGATCAGTAACGGGTCAGAGTGATTTAATCTAACACCTAGGTTCGTTTATATACTCTAACATAAATGACAGTTGAAGCATTAAACAAGTTAGTATGGTGTTTAAGAATAATTTGTACAAATCCATACTATAACATGTTCTAGCATATGTACAGTGACAAAACTAAAATCTAGATTCTGACCCGGATCGAGTTTGCGAATAAAATACATATAGGGGTTACATACGCTTGGTCTAGAGGTGGCGTCCGTAGGAACATGATTATGGACGAGAGGTACAAACTGATTCGAACATGTTTTTACTAGATTCACATTTTTCTCCAATTGGGCTTTCTAAAAGCAACTAAATCAAGTCTAAATAATACATTATTATTATACTTAGAATTAAGGGGTAATGAGATATCTACCTTGATCCTTAGAGTTCAAGCTACGGTGAATAAAGATGGTGTTTTCGGAAGTGGAGCTTGGTGGCGGCAATGGTACGTGCGGTGTTCTTTTTCTTCCTCTTTTCTTCTTTTCCAGCCACACTTCTCTCCCTCTCGGAAAATTTGAAGAAGCAAACAAACAAAAAGAAAAAGGAAAAAAAAAAAAAAAGGACAACAATCTATTAATGCTCTCTCTATCCCTCTCGGCAAAATAAGAAAAAAGAAAAGAAGAAGAAGATAGTGGAGGATGATGGTGATGCTATCTCTCTCTTAATCTTGTCTCTGCCGAAAAAAAAAATTAGGAATAGGGAAGAGAACAATGGGTAGTTAATATAAAGGAGGGGTGGAGTATATTGAGGGAGTGGTGGAGGAAAGTGGGAGAGTTATGTTTTTCTCTCTCCTCTCTCTCTCAGCCGAATAAATGGGGGATTGGGTGGGTTTGGTTTTTGTTAATAAAGATAAGAAGAGTTAATATAGGTTTCTAATCTTTGTATCTTTATCATCCTAAATCAATTCGAAGTTTATCTCTTATAACCCTATTTATCATGAAGGGAGTTATATATATACACACGTATATTGAAATTTAAAATGTTATATAGGAAATTCAAGGTAACTATATGAATTAAATACCTGGTTACAATAATTAAATCGATTAGTCTAATTTAATTAGTGAGTCTTAAAAAAACATTGCGAATTTTTTATAAAAAAAAAAATTAGGGCCAAAATTAGGATTGTTACAACCATTGTGACACCCCGCTTTCCGGTGGCAGCGATGCTGCCGAGGCGAGGCTCGTCAGGGCGGGAGGGTAAGTCATAGTTTATAAAGAAAAGACCCCTCTACGTTATGCAAGGCCTTTTAAAGCGTGAGGCGGTCAGCGCATAAGAACTTCCTGATTAAGCGTGCTCATCTGGGGTAGTCGGGGGATGGGTGACCTCTTTGGGGAAGTCTATGGGCACAGCGTCTAAATCTTGAACAATTTTGTCACAAAAGATGGGGCGGAGTCATTACAAATATTATCGAGGCCCCATACAGGGCAAAGTGGTGAGTAGGATCGCTCTGCTTCACCCACGGACCCAGAGGTTCTTTGGGCTGCAACCGGGGCGTTGCATCACAGAGGTAGGTGTGACACCCCACTTTAGGTGGCGGCTGATGCTGAAGCGAGGAGCTGTCCGGGCGGGAGGAGTAAGTCATGGTTTATAAGAAAAAGACCCTCCTACTTGTAAAAGGCCTTTTAAAGCCATGAGCGGTCAGCAAAGCGTAAAACTTCGCGATTAAGCGTCTTCGTCAGGGGTAGTCCAGGGATGGGTGACCTACTGGGAAGTCTATGGGCTTTGGGCGTCTAAAGCGGACAATATTGTACATAGATGGAGCGGGTCGTTACATATTTGCCATCCATCCATGCCATGTTTAGATCACATCTTGCAAACTTGTTACAGTTTTAATCCCCGATTAACTGTTCCCCCGCCCTAACTGGCTAAAAAATGATTAAAGAAGAAGAAGAATCACAAAGTTTTCACAAAATATCTAAGTAGAGACCGATCTCCGGATTGGGCGAGAGGGGTGCCTTAAAACCCTTCCCCTCTCGTAACCTGGCTCCCGAACCCAGATATGGTTATGACGGACTGGTGCCTACACTTTTTCAAATCAAACAGCGCGGCAGGTGCTTCGAAATACGGTTCCTTGGGTGTCGGACCTTCAAACCCAGGTGGCGACTCTGTGTTTTGCGAGCGCCTGCTTCTCCGCTCGCGCTCCCTCGATTATGGGCCCTTGCTTCGGGGAACGAAATTCCCGAAGCCTCGCTTTGGAATCCGGAAATTCCAGGGCATGCTGCCCACACCAATCTAGGTCATGCCTTTGGCAATCTAGTCTTGTCCTAGGAATGGTTAGTATAAGGCTAATAAACTAGGTTATCATGAAGGGTTTTGGTTTAGTCATTTCATGCTTTGAAAGCATGCCAAGTCTTCCATGACTTGTCTTGTCCAATCTTTTTAGGCTTAAGGCTAATGGACTAGGTTATCATGAAGGGTTTAAGGCCTTGTCTTGTCTAGGATAGGCTTGCTTGGATGAAAGACTAAAATCATTGGCTAGGGGGTGATAGGCTTGACTAGAAACGGGTTGGCATGTAGCAAATAGGCTTAAGGGTTACATGGGAGACTTGAAGTGCACAACACACAATCACACACCTCACTCTCTTCCTTCAATACCGGCCCCTCCCTCTCCTCCTTGGTCGAAATTTCTCCTCTCTCTCCTCCTCTCATTGTGTTGTCCAATCATGCTTTGAAAGCATGCAACTTTCTCCTTCATGGGTCAATCAAAGCATGCCAAGAGTTGTCTATTCCATTTAAGGCTAAGTCCTAGGTTATCATGTGGGGTTTTATGAGTTGTCTAGTCTGGGAAGGGTCTTGCTTGTGAAAGCACAAGAAAAGGGTCATGATGGTAGTACTTTGGTTGCAAAAAGTAAGGAAGATGACTTGTTGGAGTGGCCAAAGCACACACACACACACATGCACTCTCTTTCTCTATCTCTCGGCCTCCCTTTCTCTCTCTCCTCACGGCTCTCTCTCTCTCTCTCTTGGTCAAGTATATATATATTTATATCTATATATACTTACATAGAAGTCTAGGAAAGATTAAGAAGGATAAGGACAAAGGCTAAGAGAACTAGGGTTGCATGCATGCATAGCTAGGGTTGCTTCTTTTAGAAGTATAATGATTGGAAAGACTTTATGAGTTGTCTTGTCAACTCCATATGCTTATTGGCATTTGTCTTTTTGTCCATTAACCAAGAGGTAACAATTCTCCTAACATTTATTGACCAATGGTCAATGAAATAATGAAGGAAGGCATGGGCTTGAATGGTCAAATCAAGGGGTATAATGATTAAGGATCCTAATGACTTGTCTTGTCATCTTATTTGGCAAGTCTTATATCCATTAACCAATGGATAAGAATTACCCTAGCATGTAATGACCAAAGGTTAAAGAATAAAGATGGCCTTATTATGTCACATCATGGGGTGTAATGATTGCTTTTGACTAGGCTAGTCCAACTTAGGTATTCTTGGTTCTATTACCCGATGGTTAACCATTTCCCTAACAACTCTTATCCAATGGTTAGAGATTCCCCTAGCACTTATCGTCCAATGGATAAAGATTTCCTAGAAAGGGAATCTTGTCATAAAGGTAATGATTACCAAGCCAAAAGTAATTACTTTTGGAATCTCATGATTGTTTTCTATCGTCCAATGGTCCTAGGATGTTAGGAGGATGTAACTAAGTTAGTAAGACTTAGGTTAGGCTAACTAACTAGTTAGAAACTAGTTCCACTCACTGATTAGGGTTTCTAGCCGAGAATTGAATGTCACGGTCTCGTATTGAATATTCTAGCGTTCTAATAAATACCTTAGCATTTAAGAATATATCTAGGTTTATCGGCGATGAAATTTCAACTTATGAATATCGAATCTAATTAAGACGGATTATAGACTTTAAAAGGAAATTTACAAGCAAATCCAAGTAATTAAAATAAAATTCAAATATTTAACGAAATTTTTATTTACCAAAAATCAGGGTCGTTATAGAACAAGTACAATTAAGGCCGAACATGTGTTGTACGGGACCCGTATAAAAAAAAGTAATATGAAATGCCGTGCAGGACGATGCACGGCGGTAAGGATTGATGATATGAGAAGTCATCGGACCAAATAGCATGTTCGGCAGTGACGGACCAAAAATATGAGAAGTCGTTAATGAGTGCCAACTATTCGACAGTAAAGCCCCTTTAACATAAGATATCAGTAATTGGTGTAGTCTGTTCGATGAGGAGAATTGTAACGACCCTGATTTTTTGTCAATAAAAATTTCGTTAAATATTTGAAGTTTCTTTTAATTACTTGGATTGCTTTAAATTTCCTTTTAAATTCCTATAATCCGTCTTAATTAGATTCGATATTCATAAGTTGAAATTTCATCGCCGATAAACCTAAATATATTCTTAAATGCTAAGGTATTTATTAGAACGCTAGAATATTCAATACGAGACCGTGACATTCAAATTCTCGGCTAGAAACCCTACATTCAAATTCTCGGCTAGAAACTCTAATCGGTGAGTGGAACTAGTTTCTAACTAGTTAGTTGGCCTAACCTAAGTCTTACTAACTTAGTTACATCCTCCTAACATTCTAGGACCATTGGACGATAGAAAACAATAATGAGATTCCAAAAGTAATTACTTTTGGCTCGGTAATCATTACCTTTATGACAAGATTCCCTTTCTAAGAAATCATTACCCTTTGGATAATACCCATATCTTTTTGAAAGCTTACTTTTTCTAGTCTACCTATATATATATATATATATATGTATGTATGTATGTATATATGTATGTATATATATACTCTTGTACTTTAGTCCAAGTAGGAGAGAGAAAGAGAGAGAAAGCCGAGAGGAGAGAGAGAGGAGGGAGGCCGAGAGAGAGAAAAGAGGGAGAGAGAGTGTGCTAGTGTTTGACCACTCCAACAAGCCACCTTCCTTGTCTTTTCTCAACCAAAGTACAACCAATTATGATTTCTTTCTTGTGCTTTCACAAGAAAAACCTATCTAGGACTAGACAACTCATAAAAACCCTCATGATAACCTAGGACTTAGCCTAAAATGGAAGTGACAACTCTTGGCATGCCTAAAGTACATTGATTGACCCATGAAGGAGAAAGTTTGCATGCTTTCAAGCATGATGGGACAAGACAATGAGAGGAGAAGAGAGGGGGGAGAATTTCGGCCAAGAAGAGGGAGAAAGAGGCGGAAAATGAGATAGAGAAAGCGAGGTGTGTGCTTGTGCTTGGATACTTACACAAGCTACCAATTAGCTTTAAGTCTATTCATGACTTGACAACTCATTCTAGTCTTTCTCAAGCATAGAATCCTAGCCTTAATCATCATAGATTTGACTCCATAAGTAGTCTTTAATCATCCTAGAACCTAGCCCTAATTACCCTAGGATTTGACTACAAACTAGACCTAGGATGGACTAAACATGGGAAGACTACTCTTAGGCCTAGCTATCATTTCCCTTTGCTTGCAAGACTTACCAACCTAAGTTATAATTACCTAGGATATACCTAGAAAGCCTAAGATCCTACTTGCCTAAAACAGCCATAAGCCTAAACTTGGATTTGACAAGTCTTGGTATGCTTTCAAGTATGATGTGATAACACAATGGGAGAAAGAGAGAGAGAGATAGATTCGGCCAAGGAAGGGAGAGGGGGGCTGAATTTTTGAGGGGGAGGGAGAGTGTGCTTGTGTGCTTGTGTGTTGTACACTCCAACAAAGTACATTTTAGCCTTAAGCCTATTTATGACATGCCAACCCATTTCTAGTCAAGTCTTATCACAACCTAGCCAATGATTCTATACTTTCTTACAAGCAAGCTTAGTCTAGGACAAGACAAGCGATAAAACCCTTCATGATAGCCTAGTTCATTAGCCTTAAGCCTAAATATTGGACAAGACAAGTCATGGAAGACTTGGCATGCTTTCAAAGCATGAAATGACAACTCAATGGAGCAATCCATGGGAAAGATTGGGAGAGAGGGAGGGGGGGGGGGGGCGCGGCGAAGAGAGGGAGGGAGAGAGCTCAACCTTTGGCTATAAATAGCACCCCATACTTGCCATTTAACACACACCTTCACTCCTTTGCTCTCACTTCTCTCTAGACACCGTTCCAGTTTCCAGTCAGCTTACTGCCCTTCGTAAATCCCCATTTTTCTCCTTCTTAAAGTAGTCCTTAGAACCAACTCCCTTCGAGAAAGTTGTAGAGCACTTCGAGAGCGTCAAATTAGATCCAAGAACCACCCCAATCGGTCAAGAAATGACCAAGATATTGTCATCCAAAGTTAAGTAAAAATCTCGGATTTCCAGTTCCAAACAGCAAACTGTCACTTCTTTTATCACCACTTTTCTCCTACCTAAAGTAGTTTCTAGGATCAACTTCCTTCACAAAAGTTGTAGAGCACTTCGAGATCTTCGATTTCGACTCAAGAACGATCATATTCAGCCAAATATTGACCAAGTTACTGCCATCCAAAGTTTGGTCCAGATTTTGAGTTTCACCGCCCCTAGAAATTTTCAATTAACTTATTCGGCCCCGACTAGTTTCGGATCAAGGTAGAATGTTTTTTTACCCCTATCTCTAAGTATATCGTATGTGCTTGATTAAGATAAATGTAGATTTTCCCTATCTACTTGTAACGCCCCCAAAATCGGGTTCGTTAAATTAAACATTTATTAGATAAACAAGGTCGAGTCTAGCTCATTATTACATTACAACTCCCAAAGGGTTCTTATATTACACAAAAGGGATGACATCTAAGGTTATCTACAACTCCTTCTCTTCTTCCATCCTAGCAAGCTCCTCAGCTCCAAAGGCCTCCAAGGTATATAGCTCTCATTGCTCATCTAATAAGTCTGACACTTATACCAGCGTCCCCACAAGTATAATATGTCAGGGTCACATAAAGCAACACCGTGAGCTTGAAATCTCACTAGAATAATCCAAAACCCACTAGCTCTTAACATACAGGTCAAAGACAGTATAGATACGGGTTTTCAAACTTGACATGCTTAATCAAGAACACATAGCAATTACTCATGCACATTCACTAACGAGTGTTGTTGTCATATTTTCCGTGTGTTTCTCCTACGCGACTCATCGTTTTGTGTCTCATCTTTTAATATCATTCCAAAAACACACACGCACACACCAATGAGCTACCAAGTCCGGCTCATTGGCCACAAAGGCTACCAAGTCCGGCACATTGTAAACACACACAACCAATAAGCTACCAAGTTCGGCTTATTGGCCACAATGGCTACCAAGTCCGACACATTGTGTCACATCTTGGCTCCTCTCCGCGGATAACCAAGTCACACACCTCCAATGAAACTACCAAGTCCGGCTCCATTGGCAACGCACACCAATATAAGGCTACCAAGTCCGGCCATTATGTAGTTTCAAAAGTATTTTTATCCATACCAACCACATCTTACGTGTCATGTCTCTACTTTCCAATTTCATGTGTCTCGTATTATGCATAGACTCCGCGGCGGGACTTCGCAAACAAGTACAACACACTCATCGTAATCTTGAAACTAAGCTAGCAAGATCATCCAACTCTATGTAATCATGCTCGTTCATAACCACAAGTAAGGCAAGTAATCATGCGATCAAGTTCACAATCCTTGAAAAGGTCAAAATACGAATACTTGGTTTAAAACAACACTTTATCTTTAGAACGAAAACGTTTATCCTTTCTTTGGAAGTTCAAAACAACACATGTTTATTGACGAGTTCATAAAGTCATGCCACTACGCCAAATTATAGTATTAGCGGCATGAGAAAACTGCCGTTAATAGTCCAAAAACCGCCGGTAATACTCAAAACCGCCGGTAAAAGTTCAAAAACCGCCGAAAATAAACCGCCGGGAATACAATTGTCGGAAAAACAAAAGCGGCATTAGAAAACCGCCGGCAATACTAAAAACGGCTGTAAAAAACCGCCGGCAATAAAATCGGTGGTTAATTTTTTTTGTTCTCCCAGGAATCGAACCCGGAACCTCCGGATCCTATAGCGCGCGTGCAACCAACTGACTGACCCGCATATTGCGTCACGTAGGATAAATAATAATATTTATATTATACGGGTCGGTATTATTATTATAAGCGGCATTAATAAACCGCCGGTATTAAAAAAACCGTATTTCTATTTTTTCCGGCGGTATTTTAAAAAACCGCCGGTAAAAGTTTATAAAAACGGCATTATTAAAAAAACCGCCGTTTTTGGTAGTTATTTCCGGCGGTTTTACTAATGCCGGTAAAAGTTACTTTTAACGGAAGTTTTTTTACCGCCAGTAATAATACCGCCGGCAAAAGCAATATTTGGCGTAGTGTACAATCAATCATTCTCATGCCTTCGAGCACTCATAAGATCAAAGTAAACTACGTAAAGCAATCATACTAACACATAGCTTGCTATACTTCGAAATCATGCAATCAACTATTAAAGTATACCACATATACTTAGGACTGGAAGGTATTGGGGAATCTACCGTTCTTCTTGGCGGTAGTAGGCTACGAAAGGTACGACGGAAAGAAAGTCGACGATCGAACGGAGTAACGGCTTACGGTAAGCTTCCGATAGCTTCGAAAGAGATTGGTTTCTCTCGAAACTAGATCCTAACTATAACTACTACTACTTTTGGATCGAGGTGGTGGTCGAGTGGTGGTTTAGTGGCGGCAATGGAAAGTTTCTTGAAAACTAGAAAGAAAGTAAGCAAGAACAAGCAAGAACACTAAACTTTTTCTAGAGAGAAGTTGGAGATCGAATGAGGTGAAGGTGTGAATTCAAGTCCAAATGAAGCTTGATATTTATAGGCAAGCTCTCCCTCTCTCTCACTCTAGCCGGCCCTCTCTCTCCCTCCCATTGTCTCATTTTTTTATTCAAGCAAATCTTGCTTGCTTGGAAGAAACAACCTAAAACCTAGGCTTGCATGGCTAAGATGTGTCCTTTCGATTGGATTTTGGAAGATTGATCAAGGAAGGTGGATTTGATTCAAGTAAAGAATTAGGGTTTGTACAAAGAAGGACTAGATTTGATTGTCCTTGGATTGAAAGAGTAAGAAAACCCTAGATATGGTGGTACATGATGAGGTAAGAAGATTGGCCAAGGATTTGGACTAGATGGAAGAGTACACTAGCACACATCACTCTCTTTCTCTCCCTCTCCATCCGATCTCTCCCTCTCTCTCCCAATCTCTCTCTCGGCCTCTCTCTCCTTCTCTCTTTCTCTCTCTCTTTCTTCCTCCCTTGGTACAAAGTACAATATATATATATATATAGATATGGATATGGAAGGACAAAGGTTGGTGGATTGAAAGAGTGAAGATTTAGGCTTGTAAGGGATTGTACAAGATTTGCCCAATTGAATATGTGTTTAGGACATTAGGTCATAGATTTTGCTAGGAAGAAATTTCCAAGGTACAATGGAAGAACAAGGTCAATCAAGGTACAATTCTTTCTCCCTTTCTTCCTCTTTCTCTCTCCCTCTCCCTCTCTCTCTCTCGGATTCTCTCTCCTCTCTCTCTCTCGGCAATCTCTCTCCTCTCTCCCTCTCTCTCCTCCCACTTGTACTTACTTGAAAGACTTACAATATACTAATATATGTATAAGTACTATGGGTCTTTTGAAAATCTAGATTTTCAAGCAAAAACAGATTTTCTAAATAAAATATTGTAATACACACATGTCATATACAATATAATATATATATACATATATAGATACATACAAGTACACATATAATATATACAAGCAAGTACTACAATATCTAGACTAGATATGTCACATTTCAATATCTAATAAACTAATCTACTTCTTTCAAAGTACTAAGTACTAATTTATTAACCTAATGCATAAAATCTATTTTAATCGATTTTAACACATGGGCAATCTAGTATTTTAATAATTCTAGTACTTGATTGGCAAGTAAAGCTATTGTCCAATGGATAATAGTTTCCCTAGCGGATAATAACCAATGGATAAAGATAGCTAGGATTCTAATCTATCGTCCAATGGGTAAAGAATCTCCTAACTGTTATTAACCAATGGATAATACCAAAAAGTCTAATACTTGGCTAAATAATAGACTTAAGTACTAAACTAATCTAATCTTGTACTTAGGTGGATTAACTAAGGTTCTCCTATTATCCAATGGGTAAAGATAACCCTAACGTTATCGTCCAACGGTTAATAGGTCAAAGGTTCGAAAGGTCCAAAAGATTCATTCTAGGTTTACGAAGCTCAAGGGTTTCAAAAGGTTTACAGCCAGGTTTTACGAGGTTCATTGAGGATTAGGAAACAAACGACGATTAGGTTACGGTAGATAGGTGAACGAGTTGGTTAAAAGTTAGCTAGGGTTGCTAGATAGGATTTCCAGTCAAGATGGAAGGTTTAAGACTTAACCCTAGGAACGACGGAAAAATCTGGCGGTTAGAAGTCGATTAAAACCTTAATTACAATTTTCAAATACAAACAACAAGATTTTTATTTAGTAAAAATCAGGGTTGTTACACTACTTTCCCTAAGTATATATGAAGTTTGTATTACTTGTAGGTTTGAAATGCATGATAGTTAGTAAACTTATTTTGCTAATGGAGGTATGAACATGTTGGTAGTTAGTAAGTATAGACATCGTATGATTCTTATATGTTGTTTGTATGATTGAAATGCATAAGAACTTGAAAAGTGTTCTACTAAAGATTTGAAAAGGAAGGGGAGTATGTTGAATATCCCAATTTTTATTTTCCGGAAAAATACATGTTGTTTTGAAATTCCCTAGAAAGAAGAAAGAATGGACTTTGTTTCAAACTTACTTGGAAGTATTTTTATTTTGATCTTTGAAATGGTTATGAGTAAACGCTTGATTAGAAATATTCGTCTTTTGATCTTTTAGAGGGTTATGACCTTGTTTACATGTTATTTGCATTACTTGTGGTTGTATAAGGATGGTGATGAGCTTGTTTATAAGATTGCTTGCATGATCTTGCTAGTTCAGATTACAATGAATGATTTATGTATGTCTATGTGAAAAGTCCTACCGCGGAGTCTGTGCATGCTACGAGACACAAAAATGAGAAAGTAGAAACATGACACCTAGGGTGTGTTAAAGACAAGGTGTGTTTTGAAATCACAATGTGGCCGGACGTGGTAGCCCATTGTGTAAAGAGATGTTTAGAAACCACAATGTGGCCGGACTTGGTAGCCCATTGTGTGGTGTGTGTTGCCAATGGGACTGGACGTGGTAGTCTCATTGGAGGTGATTTAAATGTTTGTGAAAACCGCAATGTGGTCGAACGTGGTAGCCCATCGTGCAGATTGCCAATGTGGCCAGACGTGGTAGCCTCATTGGTAATGTGGCTTGGTTATCCGCGGAGAGGAGCCAATGCAAGTTTTGTGTGCCACTGGAAACCCGGGATGGCGGAACCATTGTGAGGATACTCGGGAACCGGGAACGGCGGAACTGAGGTTGAGTGTGTTAAATGTGATTTTCAAAATGTTGATTTGGAAATGAAAATGAGACACGTTCTACAATGAGTCGCGTAGGAGAAACACATACAATGCAGACACCAACGTTAGATTAAGGAATGTGGATGTGTCATTGTTAATGCTTTGTTAAACATGTATGCATTTTTCCGCTGCTTGTGCAAGAGTTGGTATGCTACTCTTATACTCTGATATTGGTAAGTTATGGGTTAGTGGGTATAGGATTATTCTACTGAGCTCTTGTAGCTCATGGTGTTACCTTTGGTGACCCTGACATATTATATCGGTGGCGACGATGATCAAGATGAACAGTACACCTTGGAGGCTTTTGGAGCTGCGGAGCTGGCTAGAATGAAGCAGCAGGCGGAGCTGTAGTTAGGAACCCTAGAACCCCTTCATTTGTATAAATATTGAACCCTAGTGGGAGTTATGATGTAATATAGAGCCAGACTCTCTTTTGATGATTCAATAAAATGTTTATTTAACGTACCCAAAAATCCGGGTCATTACAAGAATGTCGGGCAGATAGAGTTATATGAAGGAATGTAGCCTTAAGAGATAAGACAGAAGGAGTGTTCTAGAAGGAGTACCCAATATCCAATTTTGGATAAGTGATGAGACAGTCCTATTATGGAATGAGTACCATGCAGGGAAGAGTCCCTATGAGTAAGGGATCTCGGTTCATTAGGCAAAAGGATCCCCACAAAGGCCAGGTTTCCCATACGAGACAGGAAACCTAGGGCGACAAGGATACTTGGGCAGCAAGCATCCTCGAGTCTATACATACAAGGTAAACCTAGAGGCAAGAGGTACGCAATAAGTGGCATTCTTTCCATACTTTCCTACGTATAATTAGGGTTTGATACAGTACGAGACACTAACTTAGGCATCGGAGGGCCTTTGCCACGAGAGGCAGAGGTGTGCTCACCCCTTATCTGTCTTGCAGATTAGGGCTCAGGAGAAGACATTAGAATTCCGATCGAGCACCACATAGAGCTGTTGCAAACCAGCGCTGTTCTAGTTACTGTTCGTTTTTTCCCACCTACAATTAGTGCCGTCTGTGGGAAACGAAAGAGTCCCCTTTGAAAAAACGACCATGGTAAAAGTAGATCCCGTCACACTGCTCGTTGAGAAGAACCAGGGTGGTGGGGAAGGAGATAAATCCCCACCAGGTGCTCCGGAAAAGCCTGCTCGTGGCCATGGTGGGAGGACGACGAGCAAAGATTGTCCTCTGACCATCCAAGATGACTCCAAGAACAAGGAAGGCAGAACGGCTACAAACTCCACACGAAGGAGCAAATCCCATCGAAGGGACAATTCGATTGCACATTCAAGGAGTCTGCACAACGATGAGGTATCCTCAATAAGAAGAGGCAGGAGATCGAGGAATATGCTCGACTGATTAAAAAACGAGAACATGAGATCCGACAATTGGAACGGATCAGGGAGCATCCCGAAGACTCTGAACTTTCACGAGGACATTCCAAAGGAAATAAAGGGCTATGGTCAAATACAAAGCACCTCCTTCACATAGAAGGAGCAGGAGTAGGAGTTATTCTCCAAGGCAAAAAAGGGCTTCTTCATGAAAAAGGAGAAGCAAAAGTCCAAGTAGGCAGAGGATTTCTCCACAGAAACAGAGCAGTAGGAGCCGAAGCTCCTCCCCTGATGAAGGTGCTAGGAAGCACCATAGGGACAGGTACGAGAGACCTGAATCCGATTGGAACAGGGCTGGTGCCCATAAAACTAAGAAACGAGAAGATGGGAACATGACTGCACGAGAAGCAGCAAGGCAAGCCCTGACTTACACAGCGGCGTCACCCTTTGCAAGAAGGCTGCAGGAGGCAAGGTTGCCGAGCAGAGTGAAGCATGGGGCGTTCATACTCTACGAGACAGATGCGGATCCTGTTGCTCACGTTCAACATTACCAGCATGCTATGTTCATGCATGAGGGGGATGATGCCATCATGTGCAAGATGTTCCCATCAAGTTTGGGAAATGTGGCTTTATCTTGGCTCCATAAGTTGGAACCACGTTCTATACGAGGATGGACCCAGCTTGCAGAAGAGTACACTGCTCAGTTCCTAACTAGTAGGAGAGCTCCTAAAACATTTGGAAGCCTCTCCACGATGAAGCAAGGGGAAAACGAGCCGATCAGGGACTACACTAAAAAATATTGGGAAACTTTCAATGACATTGACAATTGCAGCGAAGAATATGCAATTGCCACGTTCAAAACTCGCCTTCCTGTTCGAGGGGAACTACGCCGGTCATTGAACAAGCATCCTGTGCAAACATTAGCCAGGCTAGTGGAGCGAATAGAGCAACATGCCAGAATGGAGGATGACATACTCCGAGAGGATGGCAAGGCCGTGGCCGAATAGCCAAAGACAACGGCAAAAAAGGTGGATAAGCCAGAGCCCAAGACTTATAAGGAGAAGAAAGAGTACGGTTAGGCTAAGAAGGAGCCATACAAAGACAAGCCAGCACCTGATCCCAAATCTGTCTTTTCTATTACCATAGTTTGGAAGGAACCCATTTATAGGATTCTTTACCGAATAAAGAATCAGCCTTATTTTAAATGGCCCCCAACTCTAGGTGGAAATAAAGATACAAAATATGCTACGAATCAGAACTGCAGTTACCACAAAAATTGGGGTCACATGACTGAAGACTTTAAAATGTTCTAAAGACATCTTGATGATCTAGTCTCATGTGGCTATCTCAAGGAATTCATCCAGGAGGATCCCAAAGATCGGGAGAAAGCCATGGAGATAGAATATGAACAGAATCCTAAGGGGATAATCCATAGGATACATGGGTTGGCTACACCTTATACGAGAAATGAGGTTAGGCTGCTCCAAAGGCAAGCCGAGCACGACCAGCATGTTATGCGGTTGGGAAACAAGAGAGGTCGAGAGAGCAACATATGCAACGAGAGCATAGTTTTTACAGATGAGGATCTGGGAGAAGTCCAAGTACCCCACAACGATGCTTTGGTCATAACCCTACTAATTGGGAAATATGACATTGAAAGAATCCTGGTAGATTCAGGGAGTCGTACAGCGGTATTATATTATGATGCGTTCAAAAAGTTGGGGTTGGCCCAAATGGACCTAGAGCAATCAATAACACCCTTGGTTGGGTTTGGTGCAAGAGGAGTCTAGTCCCTCGGGAAAGTAACGTTACCTGTTCGGGCCGGATCTGTAGTTCTGAGGACAGATTTCCTAGTAGTGGATGTGTCATCCTCCTATAACGCGATTATAGGGAGGACCTGGTTGCATAAGATGAAGGCTGTTTCTTCTACTTATCACCAGATGGTAAAATTCCCAAGATCCAATGGGGTTGAGAAGATTAGAGGAAATCAAAAGGTAGCACAGCAGTGCTTAATTTCCATCATCAAGAAAATCTCTAAAGCCCACCATGTTCATACAATAGAGGAAACAGATCAACCGACTATCGAGGACGTCGGAAGAAATCCAACGGAGAAGGTGATTGAAGGTTTGAAGAAAATACAAATCAACGTGACTGATCATGAAAGGTATTTTCTAATTGGGGAATCACTGCCTGGCAAGGAAGAATCCGAATTGGTGGGTTTCTTAAAAGAATATCTTGACGTGTTTGCATGGGTACCAGAGGAAATGCCTGGAGTGGATGCAGATGTGATTTGCAACCACTTAAATGTAGATCCTCAACATAAACCCATAATTCAGAAGAAGAGATGGGCAGCTGTACAGCATGTTGATGCTGTTATTGAAGAGGTAGAACGATTGCTAGAAACCAAAGCGATACGGGAGGTTTACTATCCGGAATGGCTATCCAATACTGTAGTTGTGAAAAAGAAGATTGGAAAGTGGCGTATCTGTGTGGATTTCACAGACTTGAACAAAGCATGTCCCAAAGACAGCTTTCCCCTTCCTAGGATTGACCAGTTGGTCGATGCCATTGCAGGGTACGAGCAGATGAGTTTTCTCGACGCATATCGAGGATATCATCAGATTGCCATGTTTGGACCTGATCAAGAGAAAACTTCTTTCATTACACCTCGGGGGTTGTACTGTTATAGTGTTATGCCCTTTGGACTTAGGAATGCTGGGGCAACGTATCAGAGACTCGCAACCATCATGTTCAAAAAACTGCTTGGAAAAACCATGGAAGTCTACATAGACGACATGGTGGTGAAAAGTAAGATCAAACAGGGACACATTACAGACTTGAAAGAAGCCATTGAGATTCTGAGGAAGTACAAATTAAAACTCAACGCCTCGAAATGTGCATTTGGGGTGGGTTCCGGGAAATTCTTAGGTCATCTGGTGACCATAAGGGGGATTGAAGCAAACCCTGATCAAATTGCAGCCTTACAAAGGCTACAAAGTACCAAAATGACGAAAGAAGTTCAAAGGTTAACTAGGATGGCAACAGCTCTTAATAGATTCATTAGCCGGGCAAGTGACAAATGTAGGCCCTTCTTCCAGCTGCTAAAGAAAAGAGAAGGATATGAACGGGGAGCAAAATGCGAGCAGGCATCCTAGGATTTGAAGAAATGCCTGGCTGAGGCCCCGCTTTTGTCTTCTCCAGACCCTGGTGAGTCTTTGATTTTATATTTGGCAGTTTCTAAGCATGCTGTAAGTGCAGTTTTGTTAAAAGATAAGAGATCTGAGCAAATCCCAGTTTATTATGTGAGTAAAACACTACTAGACGCAGAAACGAGGTATCTGCCCCTTGAGAAGCTGATCCTTGTGATAAGGATAGCAACGAGGAAGTTACCTCATTACTTCCAAAGCCACAAGGTTGTGGTCTTTACTGAATATCCATTAAAGTTACTGCTACGAAAGGCAGACTTCTCTGGACGGATCTTAACTTGGTCTGTCGACTTAAGCCAATATGATTGTAGACACCCCAATTTGGACTTTTCGAATTTCCTTAATTTGTGACCTGGAGGCTCCCCGATGATGAATTTGGATCGAAACAAGCCTTAGACCAGTCAGAACAATGCTTCTTGGAGGACTTTAAAAGGGAAAATAAAATGTCAAAATGAGTCCCAAGCGCTCAGGAACATTCCCAAGCGCTCAAAACCATTTTCAAAACCAAGGGGTGACTCACTCTCGAGCGCTCGAGAGTAACACTCCCAAGCGCTCGAGAATACTATCGAGCGCTCGAGATCTCTGTGCTGCCCAATGGGTGATGAAGCTTCCCCACTTCCCATGCAAACCCATCATTGCAGCCGTCTTCAGCTAGTTCAAACTTCAGACAACACTCCACCTCAGTCAGAGGGGGGGTCAGGCCTGAAGATTCCAAATTTCATTTTCTAAAATGAAACCATATGTTATCTTGCCTATATAAGGCCTCACTTCGGCACAAACTAGACCACGAACTCTCTCTCTCTAGAAACCCTTTGACTGTTCAAAGAAAGCCATTTTCCATCCCTTTGAAAAACTTGATTTTCAAAAAGCAAAGCAATCAAAAACTCAAGACATCAAGAAGATGGAGGAAGTTCAGATTATTACTAGTCTTTGATCTTCTGAAGTTTTCATTTCTCTTTCATCTTTCAAAGCTTTTTCAAGGAGCAAGGTTCTAACCTAAAAGGTAGAAGCTTTCTAAGTTAGTGTCGACCAAAAACAGGGCTGTTTTTCCTTTCTGAGGAAGGTCCCTTAACCTGTCTCAGTCTTTAATACTGAGTATGGGTTGAGAGACATTAGTGTAAAAACAAGAGCAAAGGGGCATAGAGATACTTTCTGTGCTAAGCCTATTGGAAGCACTCCCGAGCGCTCGAGACTACTCCCAAGCGCTCTAGAATGACTTCAGTCTTGTTTTCCTTCTTTTAAGCATTTAAATGGACATGCAAGGGGATTGAAACGTGTTTTCAAGCATATCAGTTCTTTTTAAGTGTGTTGGTATAGATGATCTTCTTCTTTTGAGAAAAAATAAGGAAAACCATTTTTATTTAAGGACACGCAGAAGAGTTTGTTCAGAACTTTAAAAGGAAATATTTTCATACTTCAAAAATACAAGATCTGGTGTACCAGCATACTACAATGAGGGCATTATTTGGTTGAAATTAGTTCTGGGGTGCAAATCACTCCCAAGCGCTCGAGAGTGTCTGCATGCAACTTCAATCTATCTTTCTTCCAGATTGATCCTTCTACTGCCTTTGGATGTCCATGCATGTGTTCCTTTTGCCTCTTAGAACTGTAAAATCACCTTTTTAGAAGGGCAAGGATGCAAAGCCTGGCAGAATGGGGTTTGATCCCATTTCTCTAAGCCCTCTGTTGAGCCTATAACATGTTCAAGATTTTCCAGTTTATGTTTTTTCTTAGCATTGTATTCTGTTGTACCAACATGATTTGCAGGTTGAGCATGTGATACTCCCAAGTGCTCGGGAGTGTTTCCGAGCGATCGAGAGTGGATTCTGTGACAGGGTTTCAACTCCTGTTATTTTGTATTTTGTCATCACTCTCATTACTTCCTATATACATGCACATGCATGCACCCCTGCACTTGATATATCTCTGGATACCTGTTACTTGTTTAATGAAATGAAATCCTTTGAAAAATCCCATAAATGTTTAGTAGAGACCGATCTTGTATCGGGCGAGGGGGTGCTGTAAAACCCTTCCCCCTTCGTAACATGGCTTCCGAACCCTTTTCAAATCTCTGGTTTTCAAATTCAAATCGATCATTTTTCAAATTAAACGGTTTCTCGGGTGGCGAACCATAAATCCGGGTGGCGACTCTCAAATTTTTCAACTCGATCCAAAAACATTTTGCGTTCTTCGGGCCGCCCCGATCCACCCGAGGCTGTGGTAGCCCACAATGATATTGACTTCCAGCCGCGTACAGCAATAAAAGGCCAAGTATTAGCTTAATTTGTAGCAAAGTTTTCCCCAACGGTAGCACCCCATCCTCCTACGAGAAAGGAGCATCCAGTTGAACCGTTGACCGAGAAGGGTAGAGCCCCTGCCGAACAGGATCCTTTAGAATGGAAATTATTTATCGACGGTTCGGCTTGTACCACTGGTTCCGGTGTTGGTGTTGTCCTGTTCCCCCTATAGGAGTCATGGTTGAACTGTTTTTACGGCTAGGGTTCAGTGCATCCAACAATGTGGCAGAGTATGAGGCTCTTCTAATTGGCCTCAAAAGTGCAAAGACTCTGAAAGCAAAATGAGTTAGGGTCTATTGCGATTCACAACTAGTGGTGAATCAGCTGTCCGGAGATTATGAAGCTCGGAGTGAGAACATGGCAACTTATGTCGAGACACCCAGAGACTTGCTTAATACCTTTGAAAAGGTGTATATTGAGCAGATAAGCTCTGGACAGAATTCCCATGCAGATTCTCTAGCTTGGTTGGCTGCAGCCATACCAACTGAGTTTAGGCAGAATGTGGCAGTCGACTATCTGACAGAGCCGAGCATTGGCAAGAATGTTGAATTGGTTTTGGATGTAAATCAAGGACCAAGTTGGATGGATCCAGTAGTGGAGTTTTTACAAGATGAAACTCTTTCTTCTGACAAAAAGGAAGCTCATAAAAAAATAAAAACCAAATCCGCTAGGTTTTGACTATCCCGAGAAGGAAAGTTGTATAGAAAGTCCTTTACTGGACCATTCTTGCTTTGTGTGCATCCCGAGATGGTTCAAAAGTTCCTTCATGAAATTCACGAGGGGACTTGTGGGTCGTGCTGGGGGCAGATCTATTGCCCACCGAGCAATTACTCAAGGTTATTGGTGGCCACATATGCAAGAAGATGCAAAGGTTTATGTGAAGATTTGTGAAAAATGCCAGAAGTGCTCACCAATGATCCGAACACCAGCTAAGGATTTGGTACCCTTGACGAGCCCCTGGCCGTTTGTTCAATGGGGAATGGACATCGTGGGTCCACTCCACAAAGCAACTGGGAACAGGAAGTTTCTGTTGGTAGCAACAGATTATTTTACAAAATGGATTGAGGCTGAGCCTCTGGCCAAGATAACGGAGCCTATGATAGAAAGGTTCGTTTGGAAGAGTATAATCACTCGGTTTGGTTTCCCGTATTCATTAATTACGGAAAATGGGTCCCAATTCCAGAAAAAATTGAACGCATTTTGTGCCCAGTATGGGATAAGGAATTATTACTCAACACCAGCTTACCCTCAGAATAATGGGCAAGTAGAGGCATCCAATAAAACCATACTTGTAGAGACCCGTATTTTCGAAAAATCGTTTGAAGGTCTTTTTAACATTAGAATATCGAATAAATGTGGAATTTGTTGAATCTATTTGATTTGGGGTCAATGTGATGGGATTGTAAGTGGAGGGGTGTCAGTGCAATTTAAAATTGTGTTAGTATATATAAGTGTGGGTGTGGGTGTAGAGGAGTAAAATACTCCTCCCACTCTCTCTCTATCTCCCGATCTCTCTCTCTCTCGGTGTCTCTCTCCCTCTCACACCAAAAACTCACCAATCAACGTTGAAATCTTCAAGTCTCGACCTCCTATCGATCATCTTCGCGTGGTACGAGCCTTGGGTCGCGTGAGTTGAGCTCGGAGGAGGTGTATTCCGCTTGGTTTTGCTTTTAAAGTTCTAGGGCTCGGGTAATCTCTTGGTTTCGGATTTGACACTCAAGGTAGGGATTTCTCACCTCTATTATATGTTTATGCGTTGATTTGGTACTTAAATCATGCTCAAAATCATTGGTTTTGTTGTTGGAGTTGTTCTTACAAATCTGAGAATCGTGCATTGAAAGTCCAAATCCTACCGGTAAGAATCTTGGACCTACCGGTAGAAACGTTGTCTAGTAGTGTCACTTTTGTGAAATTCTGGTCTCCTACCGATAGGTATTGAATACCTACCGGTAGGTATTCAAAAACCTGTCATTTTGGTACCTACCGGTAGGTATTCAAAATTCTGCTATTTTTGGAAAACTTCGAATGGGCAAAACTTTTTCATCCGAACTCCGTTTTGGACAAATTTTATATCGAAATTGATGTACGGAAGGTCTACTTTCCAATGGCGGAGGTCTCATCTCCTATTTCTTAATCGATAATGTTTGGTAGCCAAAATAAGATAGATACGTTCGTATGCGTTGGGTATTCCTCTTCCTTAGAATCGTTGAGTGAGACACGGATGTTCTTAGGTTCGCCTAAGTATGTAATTGAATGGTTAGGCGAGGCTAGTGGTATACTTAAGGTTTGTAGTGGTCGTTGGGTTTTGTAGGAGCCTCTTGATATCGAAACGAGGTTTAGAGAACATAAGGAATATAGGTGGGGCGAAAGTTGTATGTGTTGACATGCGATGTGAAAAACGAATACGTAGAACACTCCTTTAAGTTAAACAACGCTAGGCGTGGATACATGAGACATTTCTCTTACGTTTGATGTGTGATTCGTCTCTCGCGTAGCTCGCACGATTTACGGAGTTGCAAAGGGAAAATACATGAATCATTGTAAGTAGCTACCTCTGATATGCGGTATGTGAATACTTATATGAAAGACTAATGGCGTAATGATAGCAATTTGATTGAAGTGGAATTTATCCGTACTACTACTATGTGAATAAGCTTTCGTTGTGATTTCACTATACGTGATTGAGATTAATGACTAAATTGTTAAGTGTATTTGAGGAATTGTGGCATGGTGACTTGAATTAGCTCCTTCAAGGAGGGTGGTACTAGTGGGGAATAATGGGACTCCGTAAATTGCCCGGCAGAAGCTTTTGCTCATGACACAGAACGATAAGAAAATTGTGACACGATGTGAATGAGAAAGGGGTATTATTGTGAAAGTGTGAGTGATGTGAAAGATATTGGCATTGCGATTCCTGATTATGATAGTTTTATAAGTTAAGATATCGGATTGATGATTTGAAATAAGATGAGGGGCAGTGGCTGTCATGAGAAAATCGTATAGACAGTAAGTCCTCGTGGTTGACCTAAAGTCATGGTGTGTAGTCATAGTTCTTCATTTAAGTCATTGACGTTGGGACAGTTACTAGTCGTGTTTTGTTTCTCCTTTGAGATACCGTACCTTGTTTCTATTGTTCATTCTACCTGTCATCCCATTTTCATATAATGGTCGTGTAGATTTCTCTACTGGGCTAGTGTAGCTCAACTTATCATTTTCAAGTGTGAACCCAGAGCTGTAGCATGGAGTGAAGTGCATGCATTCTAGAGCATATTTTTAGAAGAAGTGGAAAAAGAGACTCATGGACATTTTGATAAAATATGTTTTGGGAATGTAATAGAACCTTAACTCTATTTCTTTTTATGATGTAATATCTTCAAAACTCTTGGAGTTGGATCTGTAATTTAATGACCAGAACATGGTGAACTCTTTTGGGATATTATGTAAGATAATATGAGGAATTTATTTATGAAAAGCTATGTTTATTTATGTTGAAAATCGAGGGCGTGACAACTTGGTATCAGAGCTTAGGTTTAGAATACCTCGAGACCGTGGGAAGGCTTTGAGTCTCATGGGTTCAAAAATCATTACATTTTGACTTGACTTGTGTGCTGCTGAGTGATTGACATGCATCCAACTATGTGGCATTACACTTATGTTACCGTATAATGGCTTAGAGGTTTTAGACGGGATTGGTGGAGTTAGAGATTCGTAGTGTATCGCTTTTGATGATTTCTTCATTGTTTCTTTGTAGTGAGATGCCTCCGAGACTTGAGAATAGACGAGGTAGGATTGAGAATCCGGGAATGGGGATAGGACAGAATCAGCTTGCTAGGGAAATTGTAGCGGCATTTGCGGCAACAAATCTTTTGCAACCACCTCCTAGGGTTAACGTGAACAGTCGGGCAATCATAGCCATGCAAGAGTTTAGCCGTAGAAATCCACCTCAGTTCGATGGGGAGAGTAGCGATCCTCTTATGGCCGATCATTGGCTTGCACAAATTCATAAGATCTTTAGTGCGCTTAAGATTACGGAGGACGACTTGCGAGTGAGTATAGTCGCTTGTCAACTTATCGGTGAGGCGAATGAGTGGTGGGAATCAGTTTTTGGAGCAAGAAGAGATGCTAGGAGGATGGAAAGGGCGATTAATCAAACAAATGAACCAAATGTAGAAAACCTAACTTGGGCTGAGTTTGAAGAACTCTTCGAGAATCAATATTTTCCAGATACGTATCGTGAGAAACTTAGAGGACAGTTCGAGAAGTTAGAGCAAGGAAAGATGACCCTCTTTGATTACGCTATAAAATTTCAATCTTTATCACGTTTTGCACCAGAATTAATGGCGTTAGAGGAAAGGAAGTGTAGGCGTTTTGAGAAAGGGTTAGACCCTTCTATCAGAAAGTTTGTGGTAGGTCAACGAATTGGAAGGTTTTCTGACATTGTCGAATGTGCTAGAAGTATTGAGTATACGGAGGAAACACCAGAAGAGGCGAAGGTGCGGGAGTTGAGGAAACAAACCTTTGACAAGAGGGTATCTATAGAAGCGTCTGGAAGCCAAGGGAGGAAAAGACAGAGAGAACATTTTCGGTCCACATCGGGACAGCATAGTTCAGAACCACCTAATCTTACCAGAACGTTAGGAGTTTCGTCGGGATCAACGATTGTGTGTTGTCGGTACCGTTAGTCGGGCCATCGTGCAGTAGATTGTCCGCAGAAAAGAGAATATCATGGTCAGAGACCACCTCGTGTTTGCTACCCATGTCGTCATCCAGGGCACCTGGCAGTAGATTGTCCACAACTGATAAGCAGAGGGAACGTCTAGAGACCCATGGAGTCGAGTCATACATCTTATACCGAATTGCGAGGTAGCATGAACTTACATGTTTGAGTTGCGATTACTTATACATATTTGAGATGCTTGATTATTGAATAACTGCTATAATGAAAGTCTGTGGTCCATATTAGTATCGATTAACACTGTGGAGTGATCTATGTGATATTGTTTGATGGAGACCTACATAAATGTGCTGACTGAAGTAGCTGAATGAGAGTATTCTAGGTTGATAAAATGGATAGAAATCGTGTAAAACCTTACGAGATTGCAATGAATTTGATTACTATTGGGCTTCTTAGAGCCACAAGTTATGAACTACAGGGCACTGTGTGAGCCCGTGGTTATTTGTTATATTGGGTACTGTGTGAGCCCGTGGTTATTTAGGGTACTTTGTGAACCTGTGATGGTATTTTGGGCACTGTGTGAGCTTGTTGTTGTATTGGGCACTGTGTGAGCCTGTTGTCGTATAGGGCACTATGTGAGTCCGTAGTGTATAGGGCACTGTGTGAGCCCGTAGTGTGCAGGGCACTGTGTGAGCCTGTTGGGTACTGTGTGAACCCGTTGTTGTATTGGGCACTGTGTGAGCCTGTGGTTGCTTTGGGTACTGGGTGAGCCCGTCCGTCAGTGTGCTGGGTACTGTGTGAGCCCGCTGGGTACTGTGTGAACCCGTTGACGTGTAGACGTATTCGGTACAATGTAGCCTCAATAAATTGTGCAGTGAGCCTGTAATTGATTGACTTATTATGGTATTTGGTGTATAAAATGTGTTGCTATTTAGTTTCAACTTACATGTTAGAACTAGTGTGTAGTGTTATCATGTGAGATTCGTCCATGGAATGTGGTGCTGGATAGATAATGATGTAAGGTGTGAGTACTTGCTGCATGTTAAATAGATAATCGATTGAAGGTGTTTGTGTGGACAATTGGACCTCTTAGTTAGATGTAACATTATGCGATAATTGGAATCTCTGGTTTGAACTACTTATTTTTTCGTAACTTATGAAATGATGATAGTTTTGTATGTCTTTCAATTTCTATATTAAGGTTTCGTTGAGACCACTGCAAGATTGGTTAATCCTTCGCGA